>OY754337.1:2500-1256250 GCA_963573305.1 Pyrrhosoma nymphula
CGACCCGACCCGACCCGACCCGACCCGACCCGACCCGACCCGACCCGACCCGACCCGACCCGACCCGACCCGACCCGACCCGACCCGACCCGACCCGACCCGACCCGACCCGACCCGACCCGACCCGACCCGACCGACCCGACCCGACCCGACCCGACCCGACCCGACCCGACCCGACCCGACCCGACCCGACCCGACCCGACCCGACCCGACCCGACCCGACCCGACCCGACCCGACCCGACCCGACCCGACCGACCCGACCCGACCCGACCCGACCCGACCCGACCCGACCCGACCCGACCCGACCCGACCCGACCCGACCCGACCCGACCCGACCCGACCCGACCCGACCCGACCCGACCCGACCCGACCCGACCCGACCCGACCCGACCCGACCCGACCCGACCCGACCCGACCCGACCCGACCCGACCCGACCCGACCCGACCCGACCCGACCCGACCCGACCCGACCCGACCCGACCCGACCCGACCCGACCCGACCCGACCCGACCCACTACAGGAGGTAAAGGAGGATGTCTTTTGACCCGACTTGTGTATCAGGTGGTGCTATATTTTGATGCTTCCCGCTCTGGTCCTACCATCCTGGTACGACGCGGTCTTGCCGTATCTCATATCCGTGGCAACGTATCGGGGAAGGCATAGTTGAAGGCATTTGTGTAATAAATGTTTTCGCGCCTTCCGGAGAAGCTTACCGGGCAGCTCGAGAAATTTACTTTAGCGACACAATAGTACCATACATAAACACCTTCACTGGGAATGCCATCCTTGGTGGGGATTTTATTCGATCTATAGGAGGGAAGACAGCGAATCCAATGTACTTAAGATTATATATATATATATATACATATATTTCGTTCACTCACTCACACACCGTCTTAGGCGAATAAATATATAATAATTTGAACAGAAGGTGAAAGAAAGAGATAGGAAACATGTAACTAAAATTGGACGAAGACACTGGTGATGTGGAAGATGGTAAAGCCGAGAAATCAGAGGGTAAAAATGTGCCGTGGCCGGGACTCGAACCCGGAACCTCCCGATGTCGCGCCGAGTGCTCTACCAGTTGAGCTACCAGGACACTTAGGTTTACCATGATTTCGGCTGGGGCTTATAACAGAGAATGCCCCTTCAAGCTTGAGCCCGTAGCCGTGGCCTCTGGATGGCACACAAGGGCAGCTATTCCATCACCATCTCTTTCTTTCACCTTCTGTTCAAATTATTATATATATACATATATATATACACACACACACACTTATATATATATATATATATATATATATATATATATATATATATATATATATATATATATATATATATATACAAATATAAATATACTTTTAAAACACAGGCACACGAAAATTAGAAGGACACTCACAGAATAATTTGCGGACGTTTCGACGGTCAAGCCGCCATCGTCAACGACAAGAGACTAACTAGTGGTCTGTTACCTCGGGTGGGGGGGGAAGCGGAACAGGAGAAGGGAAGGGGACTGGTGGGGAGCGGGAGCAAGGGGTTGCTATTGGTCAGTGGGCCAAGTTAAGCCCGGGCGATTCAAATGCTCTTAAGCACCAGATGAAAGCCATCTCGCGAGTCCTCAGTTCAATATTAGTTGCTGATTCGGGGAGGGCTTCTAATATAGAGAGAGAGAAACATTTATTGAAGGTCTTACGATGGGAAGCGGTATGTTTAGGAATGGGATCAATGAAGGGAGGACATGTGGTGGAGTGGCGGTGCCCATTCATTCGTATTGAAAGCGGGGTAGTACATTCGCCAACATAAAATGCCGGGCAGAAATTGCACGAGAGACGGTAAACGATATTTGTGGAAGTACAGTTGGCTGCTGAGGAAGATTTATTGGAAGAGGGCGTAGCAGAAGAGCGTAGGAGGGAGCAACATTTGCACCGAGGACGGTTGCAAGTTGTGGAGAGTGGTGGAGAGGGGGCGGTCGGTTGAAGGGAGGGTTTAGTAGATTTTAAGATATCTCGCAGGTTTGCGGGACGCTTAAAAAATACTGTGGGACATGAAGGTAATAGGAGGGCAGTGGAATTATTATTCTTTAAAATTGGGTATAGATCGCGGAGGATGTTTCTGATTTTATGGGAGCCAGGGAAGAATGTGGTGGTGAGGCTGAGTCTGTCAGGATGGTGGGTTTTGGCCCGAGGGGTGTAATTGGCAGAGGGGGGCAGGATTTGATTGGTAAGAAGCTTTTTGGGCTACTCGCGTTCTCTGAGGGAGTGATATAGGTTATCGGTGTATTGTTGAAGGGAGTGGGCGTCGTTACAAATTCTGTGGCCGCGGACAGAGAGGGAATATGGAATGGAGCGTTTGGTATGTGGTGGATGGCAGCTATTAAAATGAAGGTAAAGGTTATGGTTAGTGGGTTTTTTATGGACGGAGGTGATGGATTTGTTGTTTTTTAGTAGGATATTAACATCCAGAAATGTGATGGAAGAGTCAGAGACGGAAGAGGTGAAAGAAACCGAAAAGGAAGAGTTTAGCACAGAAATGAAGGAAGATAGAGATTCACGGCCATGAGGCCAAAGAACAAAGATATCATCAATATAGCGGGCCCAGAAGAGAGGTTTGAGGGGTTGGTTTTTGAGGAAAGTGCTTTCAAGATGGCCCATGAATAGATTTGCATAAGAAGGTGCCATGCGAGTACCCATGGCGGTCCCTTTGATCTGAAGGAAAACTTGATTGTTGAAGGAAAAGGCGTTTTTAGTTAATACTAATTCTGTCAATTTAACAATAAAGTTGGTGGAGGGAAGATGTGGTTTAGGGCGTTGGGAGAGATAAAAACGGAGAGCTTCAATTCCTTCATGATGGGGTATACTCGTATAGAGGGAAGTGACATCTATTGTGGCCATAAGAAGGTCAGTGTTAGTAGGGATAGGGATGGCGTGCAGGAGGTCGAGGAAGTGGTAGGTATCTTTGATGAAGGAGGGGAGAGACATAACTAATGGTTGCAGGTAATGATCAATCAGTGCTGAGATCCGTTCAGTGGGGGAGTTGATGCTAGAGACAATAGGGCGACCGGGATTGTTGGTTTTGTGAATTTTAGGAAGCATATAGAAATGGGGCGTTTTGAAGTTAGAGGGTTAGAGGATGGCGATTTCGGAGGGAGTGAGGCCTTCGGCTGGTCCGAACTCCTCCAGGAATAAAGTTATATCTTTCTGGAAATCAGCGTTTGGGTCTTGGGGGAGGGGAGTATAAGAAGAGGGATCATTAAGTTGCCGAAGCCCTTCGGATATGTAGGCATTTTTATCCAGTACGACAACTGTTGATCCTTTGTCTGCCTTAGAGATGATGATCTCATTGTTGTTGGATAATTTTTTTAACGCGAGTTTTTCTGGCCGGGTGAGATTACTTGGTGGAGTTAGTGATTGGAGAAATGACTTTTCGGATAATTTAGTTAGGAAGAGTTTAATGAAGATCTCAACTGGGTGATTAGCATGGAGTGCTTTAGGTTCCCGTTGAGACGGCGGGAGAAATTTGGAGAGGGGCTGTCGAATAGACGAAGGAGTGGACGGGATATTAGGGTGGGCTTTCCAGAAAGCACGCCATCTCAAGTTTCGGCAGAACTTAAGGGCGTCAGTGAGAATATTCACTGGGTTAACTCTTGGGGTGGGGGAAAAAGACAATCCCTTTTGGAGCACTGAAAGCTCGTTTGCATCGAGGGAGAAGGAGGAAAGGTTTAACACTTCGCGGTCAGCGGTGGGGGCGGAAGGTGGGAGGGCCCCATGCGGCTGGGGGCGGCGTTTTGGGAAAACCGGAGGGCCACGTGGTGGGGGTGGAAGATTGTAGAGGGTGGAAAGGTCCGGCTTTGAGAACCAGCGCCATCTACACCTCCTTGCGGCTGCTGGTAATTTACTGAAAATACATGAAAATGTCCCCATATTTTCTCTGGTCACCTGCTGATATAGATTGCGTGAGTGATAATTACAGCTGGAGTATGAGTATAAAATATGAGTACAAGTACCGATCCCTCGCAAGCGCAATGATCCTGTGAAACATACCAAAACGGACTCAATAATAAGATATTTACCACTATTTACTAAAAACAGTAATAGTAGTAATTCATCCGCTGCCAACGATACCTTAAAATATCTCATATGCCTTCAAATAACGAAAATAGCATATTCTAAAGCAGTAAACTTTATACGATATTATTTATATTTTTACAACATTCTACTTCAATATTCTTACTCTTAATAGTCTTGTGTTTACCTATATTAAATTCCTTGTGAATACAGCGGTAGGTTTATTAGCTATTAACGTATGAAGTGGTGCTACCGTTTTTGTACCGGCAAAAAGCGTACCTTTTTTCATACAAGTTCATAATAAAAAATATTTAAACAGTACAAAAAAATTACAAAGTAAAGCAGTTGACGGACATATAAATTACCTTTGACATGTAGTTCACTGTGTTGCAATAGGTATATTTGTTAATGAGATATAACATCTCAAACTCGGGTACCTCGACTTTTTGCATGGACTAGTAGTCCTCAATATAAAACACCGGCTAACACACTAGGTTTTGTTCTTCATCCAGTACAAGACCTAGTATGTTATCGGGTATTGGATATTAAGGACGAAATCTATAGTGTATTACGGCCTATAGTCAAGTTCAATGATATTTTGCAATTGAATCAGAAACCATACTTAATAATTAATGACAATTGAAATTTAGATTTTAAACACTGTTTTTGAAAGGAAAGCATTATTTATTACTCGAAATCAAGGCATGAATAGCACAAATATTAGGAAGATCAACATCTTTAACTCTTTAACTCTTAGCATCTTAACTCTTAAGAGCTCACTTAACTCTTAGCATCTTAACTCTTAACAGCTCACGTAACTCTTAGCATCTTAACTCTTAACAGCTCTAGTAGATTAACAACAGCCACAGGTTAACAGCATTCCACATTTGCCATAAATAATTGTAATTTTTGAATAGGTATTACAGGAGAATGAAAACAAGCGATGACGTCATACAAGTCAAGCTGCGCACTGCGCAAAAGAATGGCTGCTGCAGATGACCACTCTTTGGACTGGATCATGTCCGGCTTAATTGTGACAAGTGCAGGTAAATTTAATAAAGCCATCGCAAACTCCACCAGCTCTGCCGATGCGCCGGCAGTGTTCGTTGCATTCGTACTCATTGAAAGGGCAGCCAAATTCCCAGCTCCAGACTATAAAGAAAGTCAACAATGTCAGAAAAAACAAACATCTGTCATAATACGCAACCCAATTATCTCATAACTCTGTTTTCAATGCAACACAAGTATGATATTGAGAGTTATAACTTTATAAATGAAAAGGAAAACTTTGTTATATTCCACCAATTTATTTTCCGGTACAACTAGTTTCGACACAGTGGCGTCATCTTCAGGTACGTGCCTGAGGTAAGGTACCTGAAGATGACGCCGCTGCGTCGAAACTAGTTGTACTGGAAAATAAATTGGTGGAATAAGACAATGTTTTGCTTTTTATTTATAAAATGAACTTTCACAAGGTTGAGCGTGAGACGATGGATATAAGTTATAACTTTAATCATGTATTGTCACTTTTTATCAGAAGCGGTAATGCAGGGTCATTATTACACACATTTCATCCATTAAACATTCGCAAAATCGAGTTGCCACGCCCAAACCTAATCTCACCTATTCAAAAGATATGTTTTTGATAAAGGAACAAAAGTGTGCATTTTTTAACAGATTCTTGCCTAAATTCCAAATTTTTGTGTGATGTAATGAAAAGAATACGCCCGTGGCTATTAACTGGATGCATTTAAAACACATTATGATTATTATTCATATGAGTACCTAATTGGGCGTATATGGAGAGCACTTCGAGAGTCCTCTGGATTGCCGATAATACACTACAACCCTATGAGTGTTGAGAACGACCATCCATAGGACTATGAGCACTTCTAGTGTAGTACTCCATCTGTCGGATGGGAAGTTAAACCGTGGCCCATCTTGCGTCTTTTGTTAAGAGTAGGCTAATGCCGGGTTTCACTCCATACCCTTTCTCAATTCCCCAGTAACACTTCCCTGAGAGAGCAACCCACCTGTCCACAATGACCTCAACTGTCAGCCGCCTCCTCCAAAAAAGAAACTGAACAGGACACTTATAATTTTTCGGCCTTGGAACTAATCAAAGGTAATATGGTAAACATAGGAAAGAAGTTTCTTATGCGGAGTGGCTTAGATGAGACAGATCCCCCGAATTCTCTTCAGCATCTCTTCATCCTGTTGGACGACACGTTTCGTAAGCGTTGCATTCTGCTTTTTCTATTTAATGATTCTTGGAGAGTAGCGTAGGTATTTGCTTAACAACCATTACAACTATTGACATAAAAAGTCATTGTAAAACTTCAACAGAGAAAATTATTTAAAATTATGCAACAGTTTCGCCGTGCTATGCTGACGGCTTCGTCGGACTTTTAAGAACAACATAAAACTTTTGTTGTTCTTAAAAGCCCGACGAAGCCGGCAGCATAGCACGGCGAAACTGTTGCATTATATTAAATAATTTCATCGCAGAACCAAAAGCCTGAATACCATAAAAACAATGAGCTGCGGAAATCTACAAAAAAGTTCGACAGAGAAAGTTTTTAAAGGCTCCCCTTGGCGCTTGGAAAAGTGTTTTCTACGATTTCCAAAAATGAACGCGCAAACGGGATTGGGCGCACCATACTGGGGTGAGGTCTATTTAGGGCCAACAAAATAGCATCGAATACTTCGTACGTGAAGAAGCAGACCTTAACTTAGTGCGGATCATGTAGAACCCTGGGTTGAATATGCGGGAGAGAACTATAGGAAGATATGTTTCATGCACATAAAAAAATGTAATTTCCACATCACGCTCTCCACTCTGCCAGGTATAAATATGGATATGATACTTCCTTGCTTATCAAAGAGCTTATTATACATCAGACTTAACTAATACCTATAACACAAGTTTCTACCCAGGAAATGCAATTGTGTGGCTCTAATAATCAACCCACCCCTATGATAAATGAATGCATATAGTATCCAAGATTGCAAATTAAAAGTTTCCACTGTAATCAAAGTCAATTCATCCAATATCAGAAGAGTAAATCAAGATTATCAATGGCTGGGCCTACTAATACGTGAATAACTCAGCTTGACACCTCCATTGATAGTATAGCCAAAAAACCATCAACTGGTGTGTTAATGTCCTATGGGCTAGCTAACACTATGGGACTAGACACTAAAAACTGCAATATTTTGCAAAGGTATGTATTTACCTAACTTCCTGTCTCATAAAATCGTAAGCAGGCGAGTAATTTCAATATTGGAGGCAGGGGCAATCCTTGGGAATACCGATTTCGTGGCGAAACCATGGGTATAATGACATCTCCCACAGTTTCTCTGGAGAGGCGATATATGGTTCTAAATTCAATTTCCGACATTATATGTCCATAGATTTTCTCGGCCTCTCACAATTCTTCGTAGTATAGGTATACGCTCTATATTCATTGCATACCTAATAAGATTGCTAAAGTTATCGTCAATCACTTGCGATTGCGACCGTCTGCCGCGTGCAGGAAGGGGCAACAGCACTCGGACGAATCGGACCCCTCCAGCAAAATTCGTTAATATGACTAAGTCTATCCGAGGAAGGGCCATGAAAGAGTGCCATAGGCTAGGCAAACTATGCATAAGAGATAGCGTATGCATCCATGAACATTGGTTTTTACCTTTCAGTTTTGCAAGTCTTTCGAAACAAACTAAATCGATTTCAGCCATTGATGGACTTTTAACTATTAAGATCATGTTTCCTTTTTTTCAACAGAATAGTCGTTTTTTTACGATGTTCTTAAGTGGTAATGCTATGTGGTTGGCCGAAGTGGCTTCCGTCCTGAGTTATATAGTATAACGGTAGAATTATTTTTTTATTACCTTCACAGTCCCTTCAACGTGCGTTACTCAATATTAAAGAATGCGCAGTAAAATAACCAGCAAAAATAGTAAATATGTTTGACGGTAAGTGGATCCCTGATTTGGAATCAACGACTACTTACACACCCATGAGTTGGCTTGTGCGATGTCGTGTGTACGTAGATTAAGGACTTTGTTCGTGGTGTCGGCTTGGTTGGTGGATTATATATAGGGATGCGACGGAGCATTTGAGGTTAGCTGAGCCATTGTTCGGCATGTCGGATAACTGGACAATTTAGGGAATTATCGAAAGTGAGAGATAAACCCGATGAGAGGCGACTCTTAACGGAAGGCAGCAACGGGACCTCTGTTTTACGTCCCATCCGACGGACATAGTATAGTGCTTGAAGCCATCCCCACCATGTTAGGTTTCAACTTATTTCAGCTGAAAAAGCTTCGCTACTACTGGGATTCGAATCAGGATCCTCAATAAAGTGATTCAAGTACTCTAGTCACAACACCAACCCAATCCTCACTTTTTATCGGCATATCATTTAATTTAGACCACAGCTTGATTATGCGAAAAAAGCGCACAGCGAATAAAGCGCAAATATGGATATGTGCGAAGAAAGCGCACAAGGGCCAATGTGACAGTTTAGGGTAGGGGTTACGTCACCAGGAAATGAGTACTTGGAGCTGGTTGGAGGTGGTTAGTTATGGAAGTCTTAACTACTAACAAGGGTAAGTCTGCAGCACATTATAACGGATACGCATATTGGGAGTTTAGGAAGAAGATAGATGGGTTAAGAGTTTGGCGATGTCAGAAGGAAAGGTCAAGTAGGTGCCGTGGAATGTTAAAAAGTATAAATGGCGAAGTTTTAGAAGTTACTGATCACTCATGTGCAGCAACGGAGACAGCCAGATTGGAAGTTATGAAGAGCATCAACGTTGCAAAGAAGAGAGCCCGTGAAGAAGACACGTCCATATCAAAGATCTACAGAGAAGAACTGGGAGAACTCCACAACAAGGGCTACAATTTTGTAACAGAAATTCCGCAACAACTGACCACAAAAAGAAGAAGGTACAATGTACATACAGAGAAGCAGTGCACGTAGAACCCAAAAGGAGACTAAGACTAGAGTGGAAGTTATTTTAGACGAAGAATTGCTTCAGATGAACGACGGATCAAAATTTATTTTAGTGGACGAAGGCTCAGAGGAACGGATGAGTGCGCTCTCTTCGCAGTGCGCTTTTTTCGCGACACCCACAGCTTTAGCTCAACGGAAGAGCCCCAGCGTAATGAGGAAGATGTATCGTAGAGTATCCACTAGGTACCTCCAAATGACAGACCTCCAAATCTACTTGTAGTAGTGGAGTAGGTTAAACTAGCAGATATAAGGCCCAATTAATGTAAAGGAATAAGTTCCCGTTGCTATACTGTCTGGTTATAGTTCACCATATGCTGAAGTAACCTCTTCTATAATGCGATGGCAAATGAGAAATTATGTTTTGTAGAGTACATATGCCTGTGGGTTAGTTGACATGAAGATAATGGACGGGAGCCCATATATCTACATCGATTATCATGTGAAGAAAATATTTGACCGGACGTTATAAAACCGGGCCTTAGTTAACGTTATTTAGTTTGGGGTTTTATTAAACACTGCACCTTAATGTGTTATAACTTACGACCGGCGCTGGCGATGGACGACATCATGAGAAGGACGCCCAAGATGAGAACCACGCTGGTAAGTAGCTTCATTTTTATGAAATACAGGATCTGCCAAACAAACGTAGTGTATTAAATTGACAAAATATGATACCTAATATAAATGATGCACACAAAAATGGGTAAAATTCGTTATGATCTTTGATGCAAACCGGAGTGATATACTCTCAAACTGAATACTATTTCAAAGACTTACCAGGAGTGATTTCGTTCCCTCGAAGTATGCGTCGTTTCCTTCAAATGAATGGATTCTCTCTTGAGACTGACTCCTTTATATATGAAATGATAAGTTTACAAGCGAGGAACACGTCCTCATTCCTTCCATCTTATGTCGTCCCGTTTTGACAAATATTTACAAAAACAAGTAATCTCTTAGGTAGGATTTCTAATAATTGCTCGTGGAGCCAACGCATGCAAAAACAAAACAGAAAAAGTTTTCATGAATAACCAAAGATATCCTGTTATCCAATAACGTTCATATTAAGTAATCATAGGCAGTCACGCAAAATTCGTTCCGATAGAAAATTATTCGTTCGTCATGAATCAATTTTCCTCGTATTTTCAAATTGAATCGGAAGCTTATCATTTCAAGAATCATAATTCCTCAACGTAAACCATGACTTGGAATTCGCACACTGTTTATTTTTTTACATTTATTTGGTTTCAGTTTTAGAAGAGTTGATGCGACACTTCCTGCCACGGGCAAGTGATGAGTCAATACTAATGTATACGTGAAATGGCGATAATAATGTTTACGATTCCCAGTTCCTCGATTGAAAAAATGAAAACAATCGATTCATGTTTATATTTAAAGGATATTTCCGTTTCTCGTGGCTAATTTTCCTTGAAAAGGATAGTCATACGACTATGTTGAAGATTATGCCAGCAATTCCTTAGATTCTTTGTGTTGATTGCTAGGAAATTATTCACGGAAATTACGACGACGATAGCATCAAAGAATAATACGAAATAAGGAATTGCTTGAAATTGATTTGCAGTACATCGTAAATCATAAATCTAATTGGTTTTTACTGAACTCGGTTTTGCGGTGAAATTATGAATTATTTATAGACATTATACCACCATTATAGGCAGGCTCGGGCGTGAGGATAAAGTTAAAAAACTAAGCTGGGACGTGTCTTCGGTAGTCACTCCGCGCCGGGAAGGGTCGAGCAAGGGCGAGAGAGGGTCCGAGAGGCAGGGGCCCGTCGAAATGAGGTTTAGCGCGTTCGTCATGAGCAAAGGAAAAACATTTCTGCGGTCCCCATTGAGTACCTTCAAGCCAACACTTAATGTTTATACAATTGTATTGGAAATTTCACCTCACCTCATCGGGACGTCTTCTACTTTAATTCCCTTGTCCTACAGTCAGAAAACATCCATATTAACTTCCAAGTAAAATAAAAAAATTTAGATATCATAAAATTTTAATTTTCCAACCAGTTTTCCAATAAGCATACGACGGCCGGCCTGAAGACAATTTTTATGAAAGTGTAGCCTGACATATTCCATCAGCATACGAATACTGAACGCAAATATAAAACATACCAGAGATACACTGTGTTAAAGTGGATTCATGAAATGTTTTCCATACACTATAATAATACGCTGTAAACTACCCCCACTTCATGCCTTTGTTTCAGTGAAGATTTTGCAAAAAATAAAATTTTAAAAATTTCAGCCCTAACTTCTGAACGTCGCTTAAAACTGCAATAAGGGAATGAAAGGCTTCTAATTAAGGACGCAATTTCAATAGAAAAGAAGCAATTTTGTTGATACTCCATTAAGTTTATGCATGACCCAAACACTGCTTTTACATATTTATGCATCATACACTCAAGAATATTTTCATTCCATGATAGGATACATGCCACGATCCTAAGTGATCATATTTCACGTAAAGACCGGCTCATTTACGCATTTGCGGAAGTTTTCGGAACTCTGTAAGGCGCAAACCGATCCGCACAGAGCAAAGGGGCGAAGACAGGGTAAAGGATATTTGTTTCCATGATTCCTCTTGCATAATTCTTACATCTATTGGCTATATTTAGTCCAACTAGCGTTAACGCAGGCGTTTTATAAAGACAAGAGTCAAGAGGAAAACAATGGGCGAGGGTTTTTTCCTCGTGAGACGTAGTGATTGTTGGAGGTCTGATAAGTAGAGGGAAACATCTTGCACTCGGTCTGCAGAGAACCTCCACACGTGCACGTTCTCAAGGAGCATTCCGGTGGTATATTTCTTGTATGAACGTCTGACCATATATTCTCTACCCTTCTCATTCTTTCACATTTGTAAGACCGGAAGTGTTCACTGAATATCCAAATTTGGAACCCAATTTTTCAATAAGGCTCAACTTTACTCATCCCTCCATTAAGGGTCATCCTTCACGAGTTAGAATTCTATTCTACAGTCACAGTCTCTTTTTTTATATTCACCCAAGCTTTTTGTGAGTACTATAGGCTCTCTAAATTTTTCAGGCGCAAGTGGCGTTCTAAATTAACCAATTAACGCGATATCATGCGAGTTAAGGTGTCAGACGAATTGGGAAATCGCAAGGAAAATAAATTAAATGTCAAGAGTAAATTGAACAGTGAGGAAAACCACTACATTTTCTGATAAATGAACCAGCTCAAGTGAATCCCGTACCGTTGGCCATCAATGCCGGACGCAATTATTCTCTTTCCCTCACCCCCACTACTTGAGTGTAAAAAAAAGGGTCATATGTCTGCTTCGCTGCTGCCAGTGGTGAAGGGGACAATTTTACCTTCAGTTCCTCCACGAACAGTGACATACTAGGTTGCGTGAGCAGGGGTTAGTCCGTATTTTTGGTATATATATTTGGATAGGGGTGAGTACCCTTTGAAGCCCTTATCGTTGGTCAGGGTGAATGAAGGTCGTTAAAAAGGGCATTGAGTAAACAGGAGTTATGATCGATTCCGCAAAAATGTTATCACTAAGAGAAGTGGTCGCTTGATACTTTGGGGTTGTCGTTAAGAGAGGTTTCACTGTATGTCATATCATATATCATCGATACCGTAATAAGTCAATATGCATAACTGATCGATCACTAGATCGATCAGTAGATCAGATCGAAAGTATTGGGAAACACAGCAGTTAAACTTGCTTTGGTGAATGAAATTCAGTACATCATTTGGTAATGATTCTGAGCGTATTGGTTTCACTAAAACCTAATTGGTTTCACTAAGACTAATGTATTTCCTTTATTTTGTTCAAATTTACCTCTCCAACAAAAAGATTAGGTAAATACGTCCAACGTACTGCACTCCTTCCTCTACTCATAATAACACGTAGGCGAACGCTCAGTTTTTTTCTCGCATCGCGAAAGAAATATTTAACATTAGATACCCTAACACATTACAATATATTGGCCAATTAATCCGCCTTTTTAATACCCCTAAGAAAACATTGGATACAATTTCTATGCTAGATCTATGCAGTGAATATATTTTGTATACATTGGTCTATGACTGTATAGGTTTTATACATATTTATACACTCTATAAGCATGTAGGTAAATATTGTTATTCCATTTCCTAAAGTTTTCCGAAAATAGAAATGAGAGGATAGAGCAATAGAGTGCTGAATTGAAACAAAATTACCTAGTATAAGGTACACATTGTTGTGCAGATCATTTGTACTCGTTAATGATGCTTGGTTTACTCCGATCAGACTTGAACACTATCTGTTACCCTGAAGCAAACTTCGTCGGCAGACTTGCTGAAAAGGCGTTAACTAGATAATTAAAAGTGGCATTACTGACAGATTGCATACTGGCTGCGCACATTAATAGTAAATTTAATTTATTAAATGCTTGCTAGCGAGACTAAGAAGGCGATCTTATTGCATTACTGCAAAAACGTGCCCTTAAGGCAATATACAAATTATCAATCAGAACTCCTGGTAAACCTCTCTTCATCTCTCCAAAGATTTTGACCTTACCCTCCCTCTACATTCTCAGCTGTGCCACTTTTGTAAAATGCAATCCAGATCTATTCATAAAGAACACAGAATTCCATCACCATAACACTCACGGAAAAGAAAACATACATATCCATCAGTATTTATTTTCTCACTCCCAGAAAGGTCCACACCACTCTGCTTCTGTCATCTATAATAATCTGCCTAGTTACATCAAGTCTTCACCCTCTATAAAGTTATTTATCAGGAAGTTAAAAGTATTTCTAGCTGGATCTGGCTATTATAGTATGGATGAGTTTCTAATGGACAAAAGAGCATAAGCTCTGCAAATATATGTTTTCTCTATTTTTAAATATTATGTATCTGCAATGTGTGTGACTTCTTTGGCACCTAATTTGACCAACAAATACCGTATGAAATTGTAATTTTTGTACATTTACATATTTTTTTATGACGTGTCTTATATCTTACTTTTGTAAGATCCTTGGACAAATAAATTATTCAATTCAATTCAATTCCAGTAAGTATGCTTCATTTTCTCTGATAACTTTATCTGTGTGACAAGTTCACTTTGCTATTATGATAAGAAAGAAAACTGGGAATAAGGAGGCGAAGGGGCGACTAGGGAACGGATACGTTTTAGGCTTAAAAAGGGTCAGTTAAGAATGCTGTAACGATACTGGTCCGAGTGAGGAATGCTTTCCAATAATATAACCAATTCAGTGCGCAGAATAATACAAGAGGGGCATACCACTCTTCCTGACCCACTCTTCCCGAACATCTTGAGCGAGAGGCGAAATTCGCTTCGAGATGCATGGCATGCCGGGAAACGAAATAAAAGAACGTTGTCGCGCGGTGGGATTGAGAGAGAGAAGAATAGACGTGGAGGGACAGGGGTCGATTTCTTCGGAGAGTGAGGGATGGGCGGCCTTTATCCATCAGCGACTGCTTCCTTCTCTCCGTCCCATGTTCTTCGCCGCTTGACTCGCCAACAAGTTCCATTCTCCGAATGACTTATGTCCCCGCATTCAAAGATTCATAAGGCAATTCGGCCGCTCCATCCGTCGGCAGTGATGGGGTCCCGTGTTAACCGATGACCTCCACCGCACTGCCCATGCCAAGTGTGCAGCGGAGAGACGACCCCCACCACGCGGACCACCCCCTACTGCTCCTTCTTCCATTTCTGCCTTCCCCTCACAACCCACCCCAATTGGATCCAATGCCACGGAAGACCGCAGAAAGTGGCCAAGAGGGGGTTATTTTGTAATCTCACCTTTTTAATGACTCTTTGCGGGAGACCCGTTTAGCTCTCTTAATGATCGGCTCACGATAGGCCAAGT
This sequence comes from Pyrrhosoma nymphula, assembly GCA_963573305.1. Lineage (NCBI taxonomy): Eukaryota > Metazoa > Arthropoda > Insecta > Odonata > Coenagrionidae > Pyrrhosoma > Pyrrhosoma nymphula. The sequence goes on from OY754337.1 coordinate 17,448, forward strand.
TCCGATGGTGGCTCCATTTCACGTTCCTAAATACAGGTGAGATGGAACTTATGAAATGCGGAGCCAAATGAAACGGATCATGAGTCGAAAGATACAGATCAATAAGGTACATCGAAAAAAAACATTTTTTTAAATTTCGATTTTAAATTTTGGGAAAAGGTGCGATTCTAGCCACAGATACACCGAAAAACATATTAAAAAAATATTAATACTTAGGGGTCTCACCCCCTTTCCTGAAGTTTTAGCTGGCCAAAAATCGCCGTTTCGGGGTCCATTTTCTCCAGTCATTTTCTCCCGGATTGTTTTAAAATCGTAAGATTGAATTAACAGGGAACTCATTACTGCTCCAATAATGTCTATTCACTATTTTGTGCTATTTTTTCAGATAACTACAATAGTTTTTGATGAAAATAATGGATTTTTTGCTGAATTATTGTGTTTTAGGGTGAAAGCCAGTCGTCTCTCTTGCACATGAAGCTACGTGGAGACGTGGCGGGTCACGAACACATTCTGCAAGGTAAAAAACTCATTACAGCATAGCTATAGTCAGTACATTGTTAATGTGATGTTAATGTGATTTTAATGTGTTAACAAGTTGTTATCGTCCCCGGTCTACTTTGTAGCATAGGAGACGTCGTACATGATATGCCACAGTCGCGGATAATAAACCCAACATTTTCGCTTCAAAACGACTAACTTTGACAATTTTCCAATCATTCACTAACTCAGGGATTCGACCCGAAGGTTGGTTTGGATAGTTGAAGGTAGAGCTCACCCTGGTCTTAGCCACAGGCGTGTGAATTTCATACATTCAGGGTAGGGGGGCCAGTTCCTTTCCCTGGGCCACCTCGCACTCAGAGGATTTTTTTGGTTTCTCATTGAATTTCATAGCGTGAATTAATGATGTTTATTTACGAAGTGTCAGAAGTGGTGTATATTTAAGAAACGCTAGACAAGAGCTTGAGAAGACGAATGATGTTAGTAATTTCTACCTTATTGTTAGCCCTAGATCTAATCATTTTTAAAGATTATAAAGGTCTATAAAAATACGTGTACTCTAATTTCACTTTTGATTTTAACTATATTTCCGCAACGAGGATTTTTTTCGTTCGGAGACGTCCAAAGGCTTCACCCGGATTTGAACCCGGGACCCTTCGATCAGTAGTCAAGCGCTCTACCTACTTGGCCACCACGCTCCCTTACAATCAGTGTGATTGCACAAATGATGTGCTACGAAGTCACGAGCACGGGTGCGAAGATATACACCAAAGTAAAGAATTAAGACGACTTGATGGTGTAACTGGCTAACACACCTAACCGCCAATTGGAAGATACGGGTTCGAATCCTGGTTAAGTCAACTGAAATTTTCATTAAGAATTTCACCCTCTTCGGTGTATATCTTTGCAGTCGTGCGCGTGACTGCGAACCAAATTATTTGTGTAAACTCAATGTTTAAAAAGAAAAAGGTGACAACAACCAACATGAGTTAGTTATATCCACCTTCTACGATCCCACGAGATACTAGATGCACCCTATTAATATATGTAGTAAGACAGCTGCAGTTACGGAAATATAGGTAAAATAAAAAGTCAAATTAGTTTTACAGATATTGCCGAGTTGTATTTTTATAGACCTTTGTAATCTTTAATAATGATTAGATCCACGACAAAGGTAGAAATTACTAACATCATTCGTCTTCTCCAGCTCTTGTCTAGCGTTTCTTAAATATACACCACTTCTGACACTTTGTAAATGAACGCCGTTAATTCACGCTATGAAATTCAATGAGAAACAAAACACTCTCATCCATTCCTTAGTGATTCTTGGGGGTAAAGGGTCGCATATCTCGCGCTGTTGTTTTATAATATAAAGGCATGCAGATCGGATCGTATCGGAAATACCCAATAATCCCACTGTTGAGATCCATCCCCTAAGACCCAGCATGATTATTTGCGAATGGTAACTATCGTTCCTTCTTTATTTCCAGCAAAGAGGTCCATTTTTAAGATCATCATTCGTGGTAGCCGAGAGTCCCATTGCGTATGATTCTACGTTTTCCGCTTCCATCAATCGATTTATCATAGATGACCAAATTCTGTTGTTTGATAGGAATTGTAAACGCTAGATGCTTAAGAGTTATGTTTTTGGAATTGTTATTATATAAGTTTTATTACTTTAAAAGAGTTGCTGTTTTCTCATTTGTTACCATGTTTTATTTTTGCTGGTTGGTTGTTAAAGGTTTGTTGACGGAGAGATAGAAGATTGCAGAATTCATTGAAAGCGGTCCAACCTTACATACGCGAACCCTGATTTTTTACGGCGAGGATGGGCTATTCATTACGGGATCGTAACGCAGTAGCCCGGGGTTCCTGAGAAGACTCAATAGCAAAGTACTGAGGGTTCATTGAACGGCTTCGGAGAGCAACGTCCTTAGAATACGAGTTGCGGGAGATGGCGTAGGTGCAGCCAGTTTCTGCTGAATAGGCGAGTACCCTTTGCCTATTAGATCGCGCAGTCTGTGCGCTGTTCTTGACTTCCACACACTTAAGTGCACGATTTTGCAGTAGATTTGTGGGGACAATTTTATTCTTCACAATGGTGCATTTGGCTGAAGCCACCAAGGGCATGTTGAACAAGATCGCGCTTGAGGTAGGAACTAACGAGGGTGAGAATGCTGAGCGCCGTGGAGTATTAACGGGTGACATTACATAGTGAAGACTACATTGAGGAATCTTTTAAAGAAACGCTAAAGTTATTGGCTGTGGGGAAAAGATTAGAACGATATGCAGTGGAGAATAGATTGGTGGGGGTGAAAAAACTGGAGGATTCCGAACGACAAAGAAGAATCCAGTCAGACACGGAAAGGCTTAACATTTCTCAAACCAACTTAAACCGCGAACACGACGGATCGGAGGGGGAACTGCTCTGAGGGTAGGGGAGAGTGGGGTAATGGCGCCACCTTAAGACATTTTATTTTTTAATAATTTTAACTTGAGTTGAAACTTGGGTCTCATTACTGGAAAGGACTATACACATATAGAGGTACATAAATCAATATTTAAAGGTGTTATAAGGTCAGAATAAAAATAAAAACCTGATTATGCAAAGTGGCGGAGTTGCCCTACATGGTGGGGTAATTTCGCCATGACCTTGGGGCAATTGCGCCATACGTTAAAATAATTGAGGATGTCTGTAAAAATAACAAACATGAACATTTTATTTAAAATTACTGTTTAATATGTGTAAAAAATATGGCTAAAATTTACATAGGGGAAATGTAAAAGTTCATAAGTGTAAAAAATAACTTACAAAAATTAAAATAATCTACGAACAAAAATCACACACATAATGTTTAGCGCCGTCTTTTCCGCTGCATTCCGAATGAGCCCATTTTGCACACATAACGCATCGGTACCACAGTTCATTGTTCCCGAATTCACCACAAACCAGGCACATTTCGGTATCGTCAGCCATCCAATCAAAGGCATCGTCGTCTTCGTTGTCGTCACAAAGATCTTTCACGTCGAAATCTTCAGATGATGATTCATCAAAATAAAGTTTCCTTTCCCCTTTTTATTTGATTTAGGCCCACGTATATTCAACTTAAGGCTGGATGGCGACATTTGAGGGAACTTGGTGACAGGAAACATAATAAAAGATACACTGTTGTATGTTCCACAAAAGTTTACTTGACCGACCCAGGTTTCGACATGTACACTATGCCATATTCACCTATATTATCTACTTTTTTAACTTGCTTAGTGATTTTATTTTCAATCACTCTGCACTTTTCCTTACTGGTATTCTTTTTGTCTGCTTTACTTTTATTTTTTTCTTTCAAATCTCGTTTTCCTTTTTTTATTTCAAGGACTTTTTTTATTGGTGTTGCTGTTAAAATTATTGAATTTTGTTTTCTATCCTTCAGAAACTTCTTACGCTCTACTTTTGACTCAGGGATTGGGGATATTTCTTCAATACTTCTTTTGAACGAAGCAGTTCCCGAGGGTCCTGGTCGAGGGTTGGCATACAGGTCACAACAAGTATTATTTACCGTATTTGGGATAACAGTATCATCATTAGAAGACATATCGTCATTGCAGATAGTGATGTCTGGAGGATGATTGATGGTTCCAGCAGCAGTGGCATTAAAAGTATCATTTGGTTTATCAGTTGGGCAACTTGCAGTGGTAGAAGTAGGAGTGTCAGCAGATCCCTCTTCTCTATCCTCAATGACTATCTGTTCGACAACAGAATGGGCCGGTGCGAAGTCGTCTTCGGAAAATTTGTTCGGATTAAATGGATGAATTCCGCAAACTTCAAATCCTGAAACTGCTTTTTTCTAGGGTGGCCACCCTTAAATAGGCTTAGCTAAAAATTGAGGCAATATCATAAGGAGTTATCTTCTGGTGATAATTCGACTTCATAAAATAATCGCACTCCTTATTAAAAGCATTCTTCAATGGCGCATAAAACGTCACGTCTAGGGGTTGAAGTTTATGAGAGGTGTGGGGCGGAATCGAAACAACATGAATGTGGTGTTTTCGGCAAAATTCAAAACACGCCAATGAAATGTGACTGCCGTGGTTATCAATCAAAAGAAGGACCGGGTCACTTTCACTTGGCTTCACATGTTTGGTAAAGTGATCCAACCATTCCAGAAATAGATCGTCATTGGTCCACCCGTTGTGAGAACAGCGTTATATGGCTCCAGGTGGTCCTCCTCTCATCAGTAGGGGGGTCATACGTTTCCTTGGATAAAAAAAACAATGGGGGGTTTCCTGATGCACTCATGGCACACACAGCAGTTGTATTTTTTCCTCGTTCCCAGCTTGTGATGCCTCCCACTTGTTTTTGTCCTTGGGGTGCAAGAATCTTCCCAGGCTTTTGGACAGTTGAGATCCCTGTCTCATCCATGTTGTAGATGTGGCTAGGTGGGAACTTATGATTCGTAATAACGGCTCCCAAGTTGCTGTAGAATAAATCTACCTCGTTCTTATTGAACCCTATTGCTCTATTCAAACTAGTAGCTTCTGGCTTCCTTAATGAAATCTTGTGTCTGCCTAGGAAACCCCTTAATCAGTCTACACCGGCCATTTTGCTATCCCTTTTGAAATTATGTTTTATTCCATGTTTCTCCGCAAGGTCAAACGCTAAACGCCTCAGTTCAGTAGTGGTAATACCATAAAATATTTTTGCTAGCAGGATCACGTGATCAGCGATTTGTTTTTCTTGCTCAGCAGAAAAGATTGCCTTCCGGCCTAATGATGGCTTAGCCGTACTTTCAGACTTCAGGCGATCTCTCAATGTTGATCTTGGTATACTGAAATTAAGGGCTGCTCTTTTCTTAGAAACACCATTTTGGACCGCTTCAATAGCCCTTTTAAGATTTTCTTCGCTCCAATTTGCCTTCTGCGACGTTCGTTCTCGTGATCGGACCATCTGAAAACCACAAATGGTTCAGTTTCTAAATAAAATGCTGAATGGGGCAATACCGCCACATGGCGATATTGCCCCACATTGGAATGGCGGAATTGCCCCATTTGCACAAAATGGCGGATAGGTGCTATAACCTCTAAACGGATGGACTTATTCTAAAGCAACTACACACGTATCTACCTCAATGCCTAAGCTATGAAATCTATAAATGAATGTCTAAAAAAAACTTAAACAATGAGTCACTTACCTCAAGTCAAATGTAAGTCTAAAATTACATCAGATTCAGAGAAAACTTTGTAGCACTCCGAGAACAATAACTGAGCACGGCAGGCGTAATGGCGCAACTGACCGGAGCTTGTCTCATTGGCCGCTAGGGGACAGCACTAGTCACGCTCACATGTTGCATCATAAAGTGATGAAATCAAGGGGTGGCGGAATTCCCAAGGGTGGCGGATTTGTACCACTCTCCCCTATCGCTTAGATTAGACTCGACATAGGGATAAATTTGACCCTCACAGACCCTTTTATTAGGTTGTGCCTCGAACGTTTTGAAAGGCAGGTTAATAGGGCTGGTATTCCGGAACACAAACTGGTATTTTATTTGACGGGGTTGTTACTAAATGAGATCAATAATATAATGTATCGTGAGCCCCCTGAAAGAGCGGACAGTTATGAAGTCGTCAAAATTTTACTTCTTAAGAAATATAAATGGAGCGCAGAAGTGTTCAGAAAGTTGTTTTTCAAGCAGTCTGAAAACTGGTACGGCGTGGACTGATTTAAGAGTATAAAGTGGCTAATTATTTCCAAGGATGAATTAAAGCTATGAATGTGAATGCTTTTATGAAGTTTACAAAAATTATCGTGACCAATCAAATTAAAAGTGTCCCCAGACCTTTTCAAAGATCCAAACTTGATTAGAATCAACTAGGATGACCAAGGATCAGATTTCGTAGATCCAAACGTGTTGGCTGAGAAACGGGAAAGTTTCGATGCTATTACAGTGAGCACCGGACGAAAAACCACGGATCATTATGACAAGGATCAACAAAATAAAAATATGTAGTTTGCAAAGTCGAAACGTGCTTCTATAAATCCTAATGAAGAGAGACGTGACTGGGATCAGGAATATACGGATAAATCTGCACTTTAAGGTCTTAATTTCGAAAAAAAAGTTTCAACCCAGGTGTTAAAGAGTTCCACTCAACACTTACTAAGTAATTGAAACTTGTGCAAAGAAAATTCCGAAGATTATTGAATCAGAAAAACTCGTTGGTTTCTTAAACAACGTAAATAGTGAAAAGATGTTTGGCAAACATTTGAGTGATGGACTGGAAAATGTGTATCCATTACGAGATACTTATTATATATTATTCTTATTCTTTTTTTGACCACGAATAATATATTTAAGGATATTGCTCTGGATTATTGGTCAAAGGTTTTCATTAAGCACTCAAGTAAACTTAGTTGCTATGTTTATTTGAGTGTTTAATTTAAAAGATCGATCAATACTCCCGAACACTATCTTTAAATATAGATATTACTCGTGGTTGAGAAAGAGATTTTCTTCTATAATTAACATGGAGAGCGTGAATGACATTTTTTTTCAAGAAATACAATAGTGAACAACTCCGATGTTATTGAAAAACCTGAGGTAAGGTACCCGAAGATGACGCCGCAGCGTCAAAACTAGTCGTACCGTAAAATAAATTGGTGGAATAAGACAAAGTTTTCCTTTTCATTTACATAATAATGCTGTTGATGAGAACAAATTGATTAAGTTGGTAAATTTTGTTCGCCGGTTCAAAAAAAAATTATTTTGAGTGCTTTATTTTCCAGTCAAGAAGATTAAGGCCCAACTACACAATGTTGTGGTACCTATTTTTATGTTGTCGCGCGCTCGATGGCCCCGTGGTTTTCACGGGAACTCGAACACGGACTCTGGGTCCTTGCCCTTGGCCGTCGAGAAACGAATAGTCACCCAGAGGTATTGAGGGAATATAATTCAATTCAAAATCAAGTACTTGAGAGGAAAATGATTTAATGTATTTCAAATCCATTGAAGGCAAGAATAAAACAGTACACAAGAACCAACATGTGCGTCAGAATAGCCCAACAAGTATATTACCACGGCTCGGGAAGGAGAGAAGCTCTAGATATGGCACGGATGGATGGCGCTGCGTCTGCAAGTGCACGGGCCGCATGGCCCGCGCCTTGACTCCCGTTTCGGCTACATGACTGAACAATGACCGACTCCAAATGCTCCAATGCTGCTTTTGCGTATCTCTCCGTGCCATTATATAGGACTAGCCGATACAAGAATGCTTTCGGCGAGGTGGCAATAGATTTGGGGAGGAGGGTAAACAGGAAGGTATTGACGTTAGGAAAAGTGAAAGGTCACACTCCCGAAAGGGATAGTTTCACTTGGCTATTCTGAGCTGTTCTTAAAACTGTACAGAAATACACAAGGAAATAACAAGCTAATGCATTCAAAAGAAAACTGGAAAATAACAGTCACATTTAAAATATATAGACACTCGCCTACCGATTTCCAGGTCACAACATTTAAACCTGTTATCAGCTAATGCTAAGATGGTTGGAATGTTAGTGAAATATTATAAGAGGCAATTTAAGCCAACGTTTCAGTTATTTATCCGTAAAAGTCTTATGGTGACAAGTAATTAGGAATACATTTATCAAATGAGAGCGCACAGAGGACAGTGTTTAATAATCGTGAGGAAGTAATCTTCAATTTCGACAGAAATTGTATAATATACTTTTTACATTCTTAATATTCATTATGATTCAAAACAACGGCATTTATTCAGAACTGAGCTCATTGCGAATTTATAAAAGAGAAGCAAGTGCAAAATATGCTGTCCGTCTGACAACACCGTTACTACTTAGTAGGGCGGTTTAGCCAGACACAACAAACCCATTCCGCCCCGGCGCCATGGGTCTAACCCAACCCGGCCGCCCCGGCGCGGGTCTAACCCAACCCCCCTTTCGTTTCGTAAATGACGTCACAATCCAACCATCCCATTCTGCCCCTCTCAGAACCCTAGGCTCTCTAGTTCGATGACGTTACAACCCAAGACGACTCCTCGTTATGTTTGTGTGACGTCACAAGCTACCACAGCAGTCACCCACGTGTTGCTGTCAGGGCGATTTGAATTTTGAATAATAATTATTTTCCTGGAAAAAATTTCGGAGCCAAGTGGATTTGAACCGGGCTCTAATACCAAACCTCTGCTCCGTAGTCGGGCACGCTACCAACCGGACCACCGCGTCAGTTGTCTAAAGGGATGTAGGGATTTTAAGTATATGAGTTCTTAATGACCAACCTTTCTAATCGGTGGGAGCGTTCACCTCTCCCTTTCCTCCTGTACTTTAACCCATTGACCTCTCCCTATGTTAGTGAGCATGAGACAGCGTTGCGAAGTCCTTTTTCTCCCCACCCATCACCTCTCAAAACTGTCCTCAATGCGTCAGGCTGTAAACAAATTTTTTATCGGTCTTTACTCAGAGTAGCAGTCAGTAATGGTCCGAATTTTGCTATTGCCATGTTGTGAGGAAATTGCGCACGGACCCTCATTACCCCGGCATGGCCTTGCGCTGAACTGTTTCCGTACATAAACTTACTCACTAATTATGTGTCTCCCACCCCTACCCACCCTCCCACCTTCCTCCCCTCCTTCCCCTCCTACCACCCCTGCGACTACCCGTCTTCCCTTCCCTTACGTACGGTCCCTTGCGGTATGTAAGAAAACACGTCATTGTGAACCAGGTATAGGGGTCGAAAATGGTTATGCAATGGTGCGCTGCGAAATACTACGAGTCACTATTATCATCATTCCCATATGTCCGTCTTCTCTCTCTATCGTCTCACCTATCGATCGGTGACAGGCCTTTATTATGAACGCTCCCAACGATTATGACAGTGTTTTGAGTGGAAGCAGTAATGACCAAAGCGTTTCATAGGGTACACCCTGTTCTTAGTCATTGCCCCCTCTTTTACCAACCACCCTCTTGGTAACTGCTACATCTATGAGGCACAGAAATACTCTCCAGTGATTCACTCTGGCACGATGATGATATACGTTATCATTTTGTTTGTGGATACATTTCCCCCAGCCCCCTTCTATAAGACTGCTCTCTCCATTCCTGCACAACTATATAAGATTTTGTAGGATGGGACATGAAACTATTTTCTCAGTGACTGTCTTTGGCAACGTTGATCCCTAAGAATTCCTGAAAATGGCTGGACGTCTGAATTTCATTTCAAAAGAAGTAATGGACTTATGCCGGAAGCGGATAATGTCCCATCAAGTTAAGAAGTCGGCGAATGCGTACCTTGCCATGATTTCTTCCGAAGAGAAGCGACTTCGGATAAACGAAAATTAGGGTGATAAAATAGCTGAGCTTATTAAACTATTCGAACGACTGACCAACGCACAACTGTGCGATGAGAGGTTGTGTGATGTGCTGCATCAATATCTTACCATGTGCGAGGAAAGATACATTGACTTGCTGGAGGCTGCAAGGAAGAGACGTAGGTGTGCGACCAGACAAAAAGGAATCCACAACATGCAGAAACAAAGTGAATACCCCTCGACGTCAAGTGATCTTCATGTAATTCAAGGTAATAATTTTATCGGTTTCCAAAACTGTAATAATGTTCATATACTTAACCAAATTTATATGACATGAAATGACATCATTATAATCTAAGGTATTTTGCGCTAACAATCATTCTCTAATCATTCTCGTAGCGTTTGAAGATGATCACGAGGATGACTCGGTCCTTGCAAAGGCAGCCCTTGATGCGGAGAATGCAGTGGGGATAACTGGTAAGTATCCACATGCTCGGATATTTATAAGAATGTATTAAGCTTCATAATCCACATTACTCAGACCTTTCATGTGTTATTAATTAACCAATTATCTCACATCAATTTCAGTTTCGACACGAAAAAGAATCGCATCGGGAGATGATGCCGATGGTGAAAGAGAAATGCAAAGGATCAAGAAGAGGCGACGAATAGTCGGTAAGAGTATTATTGTTATTATTATTATTATTCATTTTAACTTAATGGTACTATATCATGCCGAAGAAAGTATGAACTATGCTTTAAAAGGTGGTATTAACAGATGTTCTCAGTAATTAATGACGAATAAAATAAATCGTTTCAGTTCTCGACGACTCGGACGAGGATGGTGATGATGATGATGCAGTCACCACACCAGAGACCCAGGACGATCGCGGTATTGTTCAAGTGGGAGGAGGAGGATGCAGACGAAATGCGGAGACAGATGGGCTAGGAGAGATGGAGGAAGAAGGAAATAAAGAGGGAGATCAAGGGAAGGCAGAAGAGGAGGAGGAGGACCAATCCCGAGAGGATACACCAAAAATTGAAAGGAGCGAGAGGAGTGGTACACCGGCACAGATGGGTTGCGGAAAGAAAAGAGAAGAGGAGGAGGAGGAGGAAGGAGAGGACGAAGAAGAGGAGGAATGAGAGGACGAAGAAGAAGAGGAAGAGGAGAAAGGAGAGGACAACGACGAGGAGAAAGGAGAGGACAGCGAAGAGGAGAAAGGAGAGGAGAATGAAGAGGAGAACGAGGAGGAGAAAGGAGAGGAGAATAAAGGCGAGACTGTCGGAGCTGAAGGAGAAGAAACGCTGTCATCCAGCGAGAGCATCACAAATAAAGGTAAATTTTGCCTTATAGAGGAAAGTGAAAGATTTAATAAAAAGTTTAATATTACGGGTAGAGCTTTTAGATTAAAGTTAAATGAAACCCCTGATGACGCTTCTCCCATTAAATGGATGGAGGGCGTCTTTGACGATGTTGTAAACTATATTAAATCGAAGGGTGTTGAAGACCATGACCAAATAGGTATGTCAATTTTCATGAACTCATCGCCTGAAAAGGCAATCGGCATCTCGTTTAGATGTTCCGATCAGCTCTTTTCTGATGTCATATTTGATGTTTTTTTCAAAAGTTGTTCAGAGTAACGATGAATATCTGCAAACTAAAGATGTAAATATTACTGTGCATCATGTCACTATGCCACAGGGTAGAGGGAAAAGATTTACACATCCGAATTCACTCTCTTTCCGTGATTTTTGTGATACTAAGAAAAGTATTGTAGTGATTAAAAACGAGGACACTATGTGTCTCGCGAGAGCTATTTGATCAGTAATGAGGACACACAGTGTATTATGTCAATCATTAACTGTATTCTAAATTTATAAAAATGTGTGAAATAGATTTAATTCTCTATCAATTTTGCCTTTGATTTCCTCTATTCCTATATTCGTTTAGAATTGCATGCAGAACAATCACCGTCGTTAATTTATACCAAATCATCACCGTCATTATCATCATCATCCAAGTTGGCTCTTCAGACTCGGTGCGACGATAAGAGTGTCGATGTAGTGGTTATAGAAGATGACGGCAACGAGAGAATCGGTGATGATGATGATGATGAAAATATTACTGCGGAGATGTTAGCAGAAAATGAATTATATTGGAATGAATCTGAGGATATTTTTCATTTAACCTGTTTTTAATGCTTTCCACAAATTGTACACCTAAGATTTCATTTTTTTATACAAGTAATAAATTATTGTGTATCTGAATAGTTTCGTAAAACTGAATTTTCTAGTTATTTCAGTGAAATGATTCTAGTGTTGTATTATGACCTTACTTCTCAGAGTCGTCGCCGCTACCGTTTCTGCTCTACCTGCGTAGACCATCCAACCCCATTTCATTAAGCATAAAGCGGACCAGCAGTCAACTCGAAAATCGAGGTTGTCGACTTAGAGGGAGAAGACGATGATGATGATGCGAGTGAAAAGGCAGAACAGGGAGGCGAGTGGCGAAAACCAATAGAAGACGCGGTTTCCCATAAATATGGCGAAATTAATGAAATTGTAACATTGCCAAATTTCAATTTATCTTATGACATGTTTAATTTTGATATATTAAAATAAATATTTTATCAAATTTGCATCATTATCCATCATGATTCTACCTTGGAAACATCCATTTACAGCGATTGTAGGTGGTCCGACAGGGTGTGGTAAAACAGTATTTATGGAAAAGTTTATAAACTCTGTAGATTCAATGGTTGATAAGTCAATTTCTGAAATTATATGGTGCTACTCGGAAGAGGGATCTCTCCCCTTAACTCTTAAGTATAATCATAGGGTTAGACTTCATCACGGCATACCTGATCTTACTGACCATTCGCTTATGGATAGTATTCCACGGCTGATACTGCTGGACGATTTCATGAGGGAAGCAAATGAAAAAATTGTCGACATGTTCTGCAAAGGATCTCATCATAGAAACATTAGCGTAATTTTCATTACGCAAAATTTATTTCATCAAGGTAAGGGAAGACACATTTCTCTGAACTCACATTACATGGTATGCTTCAAAAATCCTAGAGACCGAGGACAAATTTGTCATCTCTCCAGACAATTTTTTCCGGAAAACCCACGTTTTATTCAAGATGCTTTTAAAGATGCTACTTCTGAACCGCACGGTTATTTACTGGTAGACTTGAAACAAGGCACACCCGATGAGTATAGAATACGAACAAAAATATTTCCCGAGGATAAGTAGATGTATGTTTATACGCCGAGAAAATCTAAGCATTGATGAAAGTGAAAAGGTAAGATAAGTTGGTTTCCAACTTAGAGGGAAAATATTTTTAAACCTTTGGAGAACTCGAGAGGGTATATGATACTTTAAATATATCTATAAATCTATTAATTTTCATTTCATGCCAAGGATTCAAGATTGAACGATGCATATTCCTGGTTAATTAATCGAAAGTTGCTCATAAGCAGTAGGATATAGTGAAGTGGCTCATTTGATAATTATTTCTCAAAAGGTGAGGAAGTGTGCCGAGCTTCTAGTAGCTATCTGCAAGTTGAAACCTGATCATAGGGCGGCTATTCTGAAAACATGCAAAAAAGAAGAAATTGAAGCCATTTTTGAATGTGTTTTAAATGTCATAAAAGGTAATATTCATATAAGAAACAAACAGAAACGTACATTGGCTCGTCACAAGAGGATCTTACGGAAACTGATCAGACCGGAGGGTAGTTGGAAAAAGAAAAAACAAAGCATTATTCAGTCAGGTTCTGGCTTTCTCCCTTTTATTTTGGGATTTGTGTTAGGTGGATTATTGAGAGGAGCCCTCAGTTGATGATGGAACACGCAAATAAAATGATATTGGTACCCAAAGAAATTATGGAGAGAGTAGAACAAAGACGTGAACCAACACAAATATCACGTTTAGATGATGAAATGCAGAATGTATTAAGAATTAATAACATTTCAGATCATGATAAATGGGTGAAGTATAGAGAAATTCTGCAAAAATATTTAAATCTAAATGAAAATGAGAGAAAACCTTTGTATTTGCCAATAATAGAAGCGCCACCGACGGAGGAAACGCTTAATACAGGGAGAGAGTCAGCAATGAGTGACCATGGTAACTATACAGAAACCAATATTATTAAATCTGTTCCACAGGTCTTCCGTAGGAAAGCGGAGCTCTTGCACAATATGATCTCGCGAAGCAATGCTATCTCGTGGGACCATAGAGGTATTGTAAGTGTAAATGGTAAAGTCATTCCAAATTAAAATATAATGGACCTGTTAAATGACTTAGTGCGACCGCGGAAACATTCAAACCCTGAAGGTTGGGAAACATTCTGTGCTGTTTTAAGGGAAATGAACATCCCAAAGGAATATATTGGCAATAACAGACTGCTGAACTTCATTCAGAGGAGCAGTAGCGAATCAAGATCCATCGGAGTAACTCCTGACAAAAGAAAATCAAATACCAGTCATCGTCGTTTCTCTCCTTATCAAATTACGAACTGGGAAAATTTAAATTTACAATGAACATTGCTAAGGCATACTTAGATCCGGCAAACCCTTCAGGATTTGCGGGTGCTTATAACTTAATAAAGACACTAAAGGGAAAACACTCAGCTAAGAAAATAAGGGAATTGTTGGAGAGCATTGATGCGTACACAATGCATAAGCCAATGCGTCGGAAATTTAAGAGAAATCGGTATTATGTTAACAAAATTGACGATTTGTGGCAGTGTGACCTCAATGATATGCGATCCCTACGGAAATTCAACGACGGTAACAATTACCTGCTAACAGTAATAGACGTTTTCAGTAAATTTTCTTGGTGTGTACCGATCAAGAAAAAGTCGGCAGATGAAGTGGCAAAGGGATTTAAGAAAATATTTAAACAAGAAAATAGGAAGCCGCTACACCTTCAGTCCGACAAAGGTACCGAATTCACTTCAATGGCTATGAAAACATTTTTCAAAGAAAACGGAATACATCACTACGTTACGAGAAATCCTGACGTGAAGGCAAGTGTCGTTGAGAGATTGAATAGGACTCTAAAAACGCGTATGTGGAGATATTTCACGGCAGCTAATACTCGACGATACGTCGATGTGCTATCAAAATTGGCGAATGCGTATAATCGATCCCATCACTCTAGTATTAAGATGGCTCCTACAGAAGTCAACGCAAGCAATGTCTATCAGGTATGGAGAAATTTGTACAAGAGGGAAAAGGAAAGTTCACGAAGTAAGAAAAGAAACATGAAAGCCCACGGTTTCAAAAAGGGGATTTGGTGAGAATAACAAAAGAAAGAAATACATTTCAGAAAGGATACGTAAGTTCCTGGACTACTGAAATATTTAAGGTAAAAAATGTTCTCAAGAGATACCCTATAGTGTATGTAATACAAGATTTACGAGGAGAGGAAATACTCGGTACGTTCTATGAACAAGAGTTACAGAGAGTGCGTCATCCAGCTTCTAAAGTATATGAAATAGATAAAATACTGGGCTATAGAGGGAAAGGCGACAGAAAGGAGGCACACGTTCGTTGGAAATTATATCCAAAATCTTTTGATTCGTGGGTGAAACTGAAAGACATAAAGACCTTAAAATGAAAGATGAGGAATTTTATGTTACATTGCCCAGCAATCGTTCAATCAAATCGTTCCCTGATAATACAACTACAAGGTTTAGAACACAGCTACAACGCCATATAAAGTTGGATGGGGAATGGTGTGTTTCTGTCGTTGAATTTCAATACCCCTGCTCCATTCTTACTGTGAGTACAGGCAACAATGTTATTCGCACTTGGAAACGTAACGAGATGATGCAAAAGGTTAAGCTGGAACCTGGAAATTATGAAAACATCGGAGATATAATTCGAGAGATAAATAACAATGAACAAATTTCGTCAAAGTTTACCTTTCATCAGGAAGACAGTACAAGACGCACAAAAATTACTAGTGTTAAACATGAAGCTGAAAAGTCTCCAGAAACAAAAAGCATTGAAGATAATGACACTATAATAAACTACGATCAAATGACTTATCTCACCTTCGCACCAAGACTGGCGCTTCAACTCGGATGCGATCCTCGAGTTCATGTTTTTCACGAGTATACAAGACCCGCTAACATATTCTTAGGGCTCCCTATGCAGATGTATATTTACTGTGACATAGTTGAAACTCAATATGTCGGAGATACCTGTGCGCCACTTCTGAGAATAGTAAGTGTGGACACTAGAAAGTATGTATATGGAACTCACAAAATTATTATATTCGACACACCGCATTACATACCTGTATTACGACGGGAATTCGAATGCATTGAAATAGACAAGAGATGATTTGGGTGATCACATACCATTTGAGTTCGGAACTTCGTGCGTTAAACTACATTTTCGCAGAGTAAAACGTCATGAGTAACAGAAGAGCTATAATTTTGCAAGAACCATACGTAAAGTATTATGAAAACCAATCACGAGACGGAATAACAAATGTTTATCGGGGTGTGCCTTATCAGCGCGGGCACGGACTTGGAAACTTTCTGGGCGGCCTTTTCCGCACTGTGATGCCATTTTTGACCAAGGGTGCGAAAGCTATCGGAAAAGAAGCCCTTAGGACTGGTATAAATGTGTTAGGAGATGTATCACAAAGGAGACCGATACGTGAATCAGTTAAATTCGTCTCGATGAAGCCGGAAACAACCTAAAAAGGAAAGCTATGGAAACAGTTGACGACCTCATGAAGGGTCCAGGTTACAAGAATAAAAGGCGAGGAGCACGCAGAAATACTTCAGTCAGATCGCGAAGAGAGAAGATATCGGGAAGGAGCGTCCAGAAGAAAGAGAGAAGGAAGAAAAAGATTGAAACAAAGGAAAAGAAGAAGACGAAGACGACGACGACCAAAGTCAGAAAAACTATATCTCTGAAAGAAAAAGATTTGGTGGGCGTTCGGTAGACATATTTGGTTGAATCATGTCATTCTTTCATTCTCATTCCTGCGAATGCGCAAAATCTGAATTGGATCTTTTCACCATACCACCAACTCAAACCAGCATCCTAAATGGACAGTGGATACATTATAAACCATTGTCTTCTTTAAATGACAACTCGCCAATCGAATTCCTCGTACCGGGAAGTGGTGACGAGTACCTTGATCTCACGCAAACTCTAATTCATCTTACTTATACACGTGTTATAAAACAGGATGGAGATGCACTTACTATTGAACATAAAGTGGGTCCCGTGAACAATTTTTTAGATTCACTTTTCTCTCAAGCTGATGTATACTTAAATCAAAAACTTATATCACCTCCAAGCAATACGTACCCTTACAGAGCATACCTGGAAACTCTTCTTAATTATGGTCCAGCTGCTAAAGCTTCGCATTTGGGAATGTCTCTTTGGTGTGATGACGTAGCTGGTGCGATGGAAAATATTGATCATTTTAATGCGGGTCTATCTACACGAAGAGGATTCGTGGCCCTCAGCAAATCAGTAGATTTGATGGGCCGTATTCACAGCGATATTTTCAACCAAGATAAATTCCTACTTAATGGTGTGGAATTACGAATCAAAATGGTAAGGTCTCGCGATCAATTTAGCCTAACGGCCGATACTTCATATGCTAAAGTGAACATACAGGATGCTACTCTGTTAGTAAGACGTGTTCGTATCAACCCAACTGTTATGATAGCACATAGTAAAGCTCTTGAAAGAGTAACAGCAAAATATCCATTGACAAGAGTTGATATGAAGCCCAACGGGAATTCAAAGCAAAGTAGTGGACAATATTTTCATCGGACAGCTACCACGACGATGTATCATAGGATTTGTTACGAATAAAGCGTTTAACGGGGATATCACCAAAAATCCTTTCAACTTTCAGCATTTTAAAAGAACCCATTTGTCACTATATATTGATGGTCAGCAAATACCATCAAAATCACTGCAGACTGACTTCACAGAAAATAAATTATACGTTATGGCCTACCACACACTATTCAGTGGTACCGGAATTCATTTCTTAAACGAGGGAAAATCAATTGGAAGAGGTGACTACCCTCATGGTTATTGTTTAACGGCTTTCGATTTAACACCTGACCTTCCAGCCAACATGGGATCCCATTGGAATCTTATGAAACAGGGAAGTCTCAGACTCGATATCCGGTTTGAAGAGTCTCTGGTGGAAACGGTGACATGTATTATTTACGCTGAATTTGATAACATAATTGAAATTGACCGAAATAGAAATGTATTTGTGGACTACGGCAGTTAAAGACTGATGCAAACGATCAATAGTTTTATTTAGCAACGAGAGACCGACCAGACATGACGAACCTTTTCATAGACTTCCAGGCATTAATTGACGATAATGGAAAATTTGTTCTAAAAGAAGTTGCAGTACTGGATGAAAGAAAGAAGGTGTTTGGTCACTGGTTTGTTCTACCACCGTACCCCGCATCAAAACTGAGTAAACGTATTACAAAGCAAAATGTATGGTTGAACGCTCGCTACCACGGTTTAAGCTGGGAGGATGGATATTGCGATCTTAACATGATCAAACGCACTTTATATGCTATTGGTTGCAGGTACAGAAACATCTACGTCAAAGGATCTGGAAAAGCAGAATACCTAACGAATATACTGTGCAAAACTGTCATCGATATTGAGGAGAACGGATGTCCTTCACTCAAGAGTTTTAAGAAAACAAGATTTAGATGTTTTCATCCGAACCACAGCTTGGAGAAAAAGTACGTATGTGCTGTGGAAAATGTTTTCAACATAAGTAAATGGTTTAACAATTACACAGAGAAACATGAACTCGCTTGAATTAACAGAAATACTTAAACGAGCAAAAATATTTAGCAGAGTTTCCACCGGCGTTTACGCAGCGGACAAGTTACCGATGAATATTCAGCGTCCATGCGCTTTTATTGCCAATACAGATCCTCATCATAAACCGGGGGAGCATTGGGTAGCATTTTTTGTCGGTGAAGATCGTCAAGGGGAATACTTTGACAGCTACGGGTTACCACCAACAGTTAAGAGCCACAGAAATTTCATCTCACGCAATTCCTTCTCATGGCGCCACAACGATAAACCCCTTCAAAGTTATTCTTCCGACGTTTGTGGACATTACTGCATTTTCTATCTTTATCATAAATGCCATGGTCATACTCTGGACTGTATAATGAAACATTTCAATGAAAATAGAAAACAGAATGACAAAAAAGTTGAATTGTTTGTCAAACGAATGTTTGGGCAACTTTGCAGACATACTTATGGATATTACGGAAATAAATGTCAGTCTTCTTGCTCATATCGGGAAGGAAAATTTTATTCAACGAAATAATAATACGTTAGGAAAATATTAATATTAACGTAAATTTTAGTTATTAACTAATATTTATAAATATTGTTTGTAATTATTTTCATTACTACTCTCCGAAACTTCATGAATCATGAGAATGAAAGAAGTCATGAGTCATGTATATTTCAAATATCTTTTAGAGAGAGAGTTGATAGAAGTGATTAGACAAGATGAGACTTGATGACGATGTTGTTGTCATGAGTCAGTCAGTGGAGTATAAATTTCTGTGGGTTGGAAGAAGGAAAATCACTCGATCAGGCTCCATCATCAGTCTAACATCTACAGAGTACACCCATTTCAGAAATATACCCGTTTCTTCGCAATGGATCCCATGAAAAGGTTTGACCCCTACTCTTCTAAAGGTCGATACAAAAATAAGTTTGCTGAGAAGGGTAGAGATTCACCGAAGACCTATCGAACCCTGAAAAGACGTCATACTGCATCTGGTGGCGTGGTGAGAGCATCTGGTGGGCAAACGCATTTTGTGCCTCTTCAACTCCTACTATTGGAACAAAGAAGCATTCAACAAGACATCATCGAGAAAACACCTGGAGAACACCTTCGGATGGGGGTGCAAACTATGACGGAGCTGAGGATGGATCCTTTGCTGTCCTTGGAGGTGAAAAGATGTCGACGATGATAAACACAACGTACAACATTAACGGTTCGGGAACCAAGAAAGTGACCATTGGACTTGATGCTGAGAATAACTTTGAAACTGTCGTATTCATTAGCAAAAACGGCAACTACGGAGTTTCCCTCAGGCCAATGCAGTGGAGAGAAATTTTGCTGGAGAGGAACAAGATAAGTGGATTTTTTGACTCTGGTTTAGGTGGTGAAATGGAAAATTTCGCCGTAGGCAACTTAAGTGTTCAGTTTGGTGAACTTTATGGTGAGAAGATTGTGAAACTTGTTAAAAGTGTGGATGGCGGTGAAAAATATTGTGTGTGGTTGGCTTCTACGTCATGGTTTGGTCTTATAAAATTTGAGAAATGTGTTAACCATGCCATTGAACAATGTTCGACTTTGAGTGAATCCATATCTGGTGTTTTAGAAAATATAGCCGAAAAACTTCGCAACAGAATTGAAAAGAGCTGTGAGGGATGCAGCAATATTAATCCCTCGAATCATACATGTAAAGACTTCGAAAATGTGTTGCTAAATTTGAACTCATTTTTAAATTATGCAGATGATGAACTGAATGAATATGGAGTAGATACCGACATATGTAAAAGATTATTATTTGACATGCATGACATTTGTGCATGTTATAATGATATTATAATAAATTTAACCATGCAATAAAATTACTGTATATTGTTATATAACAATAAAATGAAATTTTAGACTAGAGATGGTGAGATATTTCTTTTTTTATCCCCAACAAGTCCCTTGGCATTGATGTCCAGCGTAAAGTTATTGTGAGAGAATATTATATTTTCATCCATCACGAATAACTCTGAACATAACTTAAGTTTCCTTAGGTAGTTTGCAGCTATAGGAAATATTCGCTGGCGTAAATATTTCTACTTAAGATTAATAACACTTCATTGAACTAAGGTAATATACATGAGGTACTATTGAAAACAAAACTCATACTCACAGGATTAGGGAGAATTCTATGGGTTAAAGTCCATGTGGAAGGGGGAGAGGAGAGCGTCTCACCATGTTCAAGATCGGTTATTAGCAGCGAATCACATTTTTAAAATCCCACCCTTTGAGGCAACTGACGCGGTGGTTGAGTTGTGGCGTACGGTCATCAACGGGTCTCAAAATTTGTTTACAACCCGTCGCAATGAGGACCTTTCTGAGAGGTGATGGGTGGGGAGAAAAAGGACTTCGCAACGCTGTCTCATGCTCACTAACATAGGGAGAGGTCTATGGGTTAAAGTACAGGAGGAAGGTGAACGCCCCCACCGATTAGAAAGGTTGGTCATTAAGAACGGCTCATATACTTTAAATCCCATCCCTATAGACAACTGACGTCGTGGTCCGGTTGGTAGCGTGCCCGACTACGGAGCATAGGTTTGGTATCAGAGCCCGGTTCAAATCCACTTGGCTCCGAAATTTTTTCCAGGGAAATAATAATAATTCAAAACTCAAATCGATCTGACAGCAACACGTGAGTGACTGCTATGGTAGCTTGTGACGTCACACAAACATAACGAGGAGTCGTCTTGGGTTGTAACGTCATCGAACTAGAGAGCCTTGGGTTCTGAGAGGGGCAGAATGGGATGGTTGGATTGTGACGTCATTTACGAAACGAAAGAGGGGTTGGGTTAGACCCATGGCGCCGGGGCGGAATGGGTTTGTTGTGTCTGGCTAAACCACCCTACTAAGTAGTACCGTTTGATGAGTCTGCCGTAGGTAGGCGATTGGGCTTGTAAAATCTTGCTTGCTGGTAATCATTCGAATAAAGTGAGCTTGATCGAAGGTGTACGTTAGGGATCTCTATGGTTTGACACCTGATACTCAGGCCCATAGTGGCCGTCATTTCGAAGCTCGGAATAGACCATCGTCCAAAGGGCAGGAGAAGGTTGCTAACGTTAGAACGTTAGCCATGTGATAAAAGCGGCCCCCAGCTCCTCAATCATTTGCTAGACTCACTTCATCATCTTTTATCGTATCTTGTAGTTCGATCTCTCACGAGCGACCCTTCGCTAAACTACATTATCGTAGCAACGGATTAAGACAAACACACAGAAAGGTTGCCAATACGTCCGGATTTCGCCGGACATGTTCTGATCTTTCATTAATATGTGAGCGTCCGGCCGGCTTTTTTCGATAAAACCAAATTGCCCGGCTGTCATAAACATTATCCACCAAATTCTGAAATACAGAATATAAGATAATATCCGAAGGAAACAGTATTATTTTGTTTCTGTCTTAAAATGTTCCAGTTTATGGTCGGACTGCGTAGTACGCAGTGCGTACTGTTCTCCTGACTGCTTTTTGGCCTGCGCCTAGCGGCCGGGGGAGCGTGCGAGGTCCTGATTTGAATTGGGACGAGGTCTACATGCCTGGTGTGGAATCACCCCGTGCCACACTACCTGGTGGTGACTTGCACGGTACTTCGTGGATGTAGTTATGAAAAATATGAATTTTAAAGGGAATTTGGCTGTTTATAAAATGACGAATTTCGGTCCTGCTTCCGGATAACAAGCAACAACGCTCGCAACAGAGTCTGGATAGTCTGTCGTTTAGATAAATTTCCGCTTCTAGTTCACTTATCATTGTTTTAACCCGCGATAGCACGCGCTTTTTTTGTTACGCGAGAACGCGCGGGGCGGGGAAAAGATCGAAGGGAGGACTGCAATTGTACAGGAATTACTACATTATTCAAAGAATAGTTTTTAGACACTTGTGAGAGAAAAAAATGTTTGACTAACAAAATATGTTGAACTTAAAAGTAACAGAGTTGCAAAATGTTTCATTGAGGACATAAAAAATGCAACATTTTCTGTGCGATACATTTTTGTTAACTCATCGTCTCTATTGACATTTTGGCCACATGATAAACAAGTTAAAATCAAATGAAAATCAATTTAATGCGTTGCCAGTCTTTTTTTTTTAAATGTCCTGCTTTAGTTCTTTCAAATTCCCTGCTTTTGAAAATGATGACCTAGTCACCCTGCAGACACAAGCGATACCACAACCTCGGACTTTTCTTCGGGAACTACGTTCAGTAAAACGTTAATGATTCTAAATTAAGTGAAAGCCATTTAAGAAGTAATATTCTTATACTTAACGAATAAGATTCAAACTATATATATTTTCTTTTGATCTATGAAATATTCTCACAGAAATTCATCTACTTCTGAATTGACATTGACTGAACTTTTTAGAAATCTGTTGTCCGTTGCAATCAGTCTATGCGTGAAATAAATCCCAATCAGTAATGACGATGATGAAACACGCTGACCAACAATTTTGTATTGAACGTCTGATTTTTGGGATACAAGGTGTGAGGCCACAATGAACTAAAAAAATACCAACTCAACCACAAAAAACAAGTAATCTGACAGTCACAAAAACGTCCCTCGTCTCAAACGGCTACAGCCAGTGGTGTCATTCTGGGGGGTAGTATTAGCCACCCCAGAATTGTCCAACCCAGCATTTTGCCACCCCAGAATTTTTAAGTGAAAACCTCAATAATTTACGAACAATTGGAAAATACAATTCTACATGCACGGCACTTTCTTGAACTTTCATGATTCTTCATTAACCATGCCTAATTTAGAAGAACCCTCGGACCCCCCTTTACACCACCGGTAGGCCTTGCCACCCCAGTTAAGAAGCTGGAATTACGCCCATGACTACATCCTATCTATTCTCGTCCTCTTTTCTCAGATTCCACGTTTCTGCATCATCAAAGCCACAGGTAATTCATATTCCACCAGCCTTTTTTAACATCTTTACTCGAGGTTCAAGACCTCAGCTTTTTACTGTTGTTGATGCCTTCTTTCGCTAACGCAATTATTTCTTCTTATGTCTTCGCTACTATGCCCATTTACCTCCAACGCACAACCGAGGTAAGTTTAAATTCATTACCTACTCATATTTGTGCCCTCCTGCTTCTATGACCAGCCTTGCCTTCATTGTCCAAGAATACTTCATTATTGTATTTTTCTTGTGATCAATCTTCATTCCGTTTTGCCTGTATTGATTGTCTCTTGCACCGAACAAAGCTTGCAATCCCTTTTATGGTCGAGGGTCCGGTCGTTCGCGAATCTAACCGACTTTATCAGCTGGCTTTTACTTTTATCAGTGGAAATTATGCACAATCTTTTTTATGCATTGATACAATTTTTTTTCGTGAATCCGAAACCCTTGGGACATCATTTTGCTTCGTTACCACTTCGCACGTAAAAGGTTTTTAGTGCATTTAAGATAAACTTTTATGTAAGTATATGAGTAATAACGCTATGATAATGGCAATATGACAACTTTCAAATGACAACTTGCAAATAGCCGCACATGGGCCACTTGAAAATATGAATTTAATCAGGTCGGGAGGTGGATTGCCCAAGGCCCAACACTTGCAGCATCGAGTTAGAAAACGCTGCAAGAATCTTCGTCAGAATTCTATCGCAAGCATGGAAAACGCTGCAAATCATTTATATATCCGCTAATTTTGTGTCTTTCCGAAACAATCCATTTGGCCCATTTCTGTAAACTGTTGCAGCAGCTACGTTTATGGTGGTAGGGTCACGACGGATAAATATGAGGAGATTTGAGTAGTGCGGGGGTTATCTATCAAAATAGCTCTCGTCTCATAACTCCAGGGTTCTAGCATAGAGTAATAGTCTATGGCTCTAGCTACCTCTTGTTCCCTCCGTTACCTTCAAATTCCCATAACCAGGCAACGATCCTCACGCAGTACAAAGCACCATTCGCCGAAGTTAAGGAGGTTCCGCCGCGACTGTGTGAGTCAAAACAAATACAAAATTCCACATTTTTTATATTTTGTCCAAAAAATCCTGCTTTCACTGATGCAATGCGTTACCTATAGAAACCCAAAAGTATAAATGTACAAAATTAGCAGATTATTACACGAATGTATTTTAAATGAGCACTTTTTTCCAGGCATAGAAGCCGGCTGCAGCGCCATTTCCTACGAATTACCGGATTTTGACTTCAATTACGGGATTAATTCTTCAATAACTAAAAAAATAAGGTGGCAAGTGCCTGTATTTTATTTTTATTCAATTTCTCTGGATTATTTCCTTCTTTTAAATAGTTTTCTGAGAAAGTGGAATTTATATTTTATGGAAATATACTATTTTCCCCCGTGGTTCTCTCATTCCCCCATTGAACTCAATGTAATTTCAAGTTCAATTATAGAATAAAATAGCGTGGAAATGTGTTATTTTGTTGTTCATATCAGATAGAGGACAACTTTTCTACAAGTAGACAGAAAATGAATAAAATGGCATTTAAGTCATTTCACGGCGGAACCACCTTAACGTTTTCAAAAGGAGAGAAACAAAAGAAAGGCAAAAGAAAACAATCGAAATCTCCGACTGAAGGAGTCCTTATTTAAATCCCACCCTTTCAATTCCTCCCCACGCTGTTTAGGTCTCCACATAACAACCTCCCCCTCTCCTTCCCACTTGAATCACAGCTTCCCCCCATCCCCTTATCGGCCGCTCACATGACGTGTAATCCCTGGGTGTTGTTACCGTGATTTCAACGGGGTGGTGAGGCGACGCCTTCGCGTGATGCTTGACGGGAACTCATCGCGAAAAACAAGGCGACTTGGGTGACGGAGGCGCCTGGTCGAATGGGGCGAGCGTGACCCGGAACGGGAGAGTGAGGGTCGAATGGCGCCGGTTGGTGTGGTGGTGGGAGGGGGAATTGAGTGACTGGTTTCCTTATAGCAGGGAAATGGGGAGTGGGGGGGGGGAGAAAAGGGACGGGGAGGGGGTTGGTGGGAGGAGTCAAGGAGGGAGATTCGTTGTTTATGCCCTTAGCTCGATTATCTACTGCCTCTGAGCACGTTACGTCCACCTCCACAGGGAGAGCAAAAAAAATAAATCACGACCGAACCGCCATTTCCTCTCACCTTCGAGGGAAAACAAATGCCGAAATAATTCCGGCGACATATCCAGAGAAGAAATATGGCTTCTCGAGCCGCAGCAGAAAATTAAAAAATTCATAAATTTTTGTTTCAGAGGCACGGCAGAAACAATTCTCAAACCAAATCCCTTTTGATTCCTTATTTTAATTACCAAAATCAACTAAATATACACAGAAAAATGATATTGCCCTTTGATGCTTGGCTTTTTTGCTTTGATGATCGGCTTTTAAATAATCAATATACACTCTAATGCTCACCTGATCTTAGTCAAGTGAATTCGTATCACCCTAATAATAGATTTCAGCTAAAACGCGCTTAGCTTAGTCGGCTACTAAGAGCGCTTAGTCGTGTGCAAAAAAAATGGTACTCATTGACATTTTTCAGTAAGCCACTAGGAGAAACTAACCATAAGAATGATACAATCACCACTATCGTGGCGGTTTATATAATTTTAGGTAGCGGCTGCTTTTAAAAACAAATAAGCAATGCCAGGAAGCATTGTAGCTGGCTTCTGTGTAGGTACGTGAATACATGACTTGAATTAATAATGTACCATTTAAGTACATCAATGAATGCCAATTAAGTATGTTATAAATGAAGAGCCATCGTAATTGAATTACATTAGGAATAAATATATGTATACTCGCTCTAGTGTTCCTTAGCCTAAGAAAGTCTTCGTGGCTATTTTTCTTCGAAATGTTTAAAATCGTATTTTAATTAATAAACCCACGAAGTTAACACTTTTCATTTTTAATTTAATTCATTTAAAAATGAAAGAAATATATAAATTAACTAACCTACTGAAGACATAAAATTGCAATTGATATCCTATTGGAACGCCTTTGCAATAATTAGTTTCTTTGATTATGCTGTTTTCTATGATATCTCGAATAAAGTTTCTTTTGAACGATAATATTTTTGTTCTATCCGTAAAGGGGTGACGATTGTGGCGGGTTCGCGTGGAGGCCGAGTCAACAAGGAACACCGGAGAGGCAGCGGCGCCAAGGACGCGGAGCTGGCGAGAAGCGTCCTAGCGAGAAGGAGTCAGCGGCTATATAAGGCGAAGACGTTTATGAATGTGGGGGGAGTCTTTCTGTATGAACGTAACAGTGTAGTCGCTCGGGCCCGTCCCCAATCAAAAGGCCAAAACCGGAACTAGTTGGTGTTAATTATTTCACGGGAACAACACATGGTGCCAGGTGTGTGCGAAAATGGCGAGTAAGCAGTTCGAAGGGATAGGAGGTAAAGCTCTGTATTAGGAAAGTACGGTCAACGTTTGATCTCGGCAAATGCCGACAATCGAGGCTTCTGATTGGTTGCTCTCTATATTTTTGGGCCTACGCGAGTCACGCGAGTGTTTTGTTAGTCAGTTGCCCGTTTAGAAAGCATTGGAGTGGTTGTGTTTTTCGTGAAGCAGCGTAGCGTTTTTTTGATATTTGGTTGTCAATATGCCTCAGTGTTGTGCAGTTGGTTGTTCAACGCAGGCGAAGAAAGGGACAAAGTTATATCTTATCCCTTCGGGAGCAGGGAATGAAGTAATAAGAAGAAAATGGATGCAAATGATATCCAGAGCTCACTGGTAAGTTCCGAATTGTTAACGATGTTATTGTGAACGAAAGCGCTAAAATTTCATGCCTTTTTATAGGTAACTTATATAGTTTTCGTGCAGTGATTTGGATTTATTGATAAACATCATTTCTTCAGAAACGTGCAAATGCAAACCACGTGAGCAATTAATAGGTATTGTTTTATTTTTGCATAGTTATTGATTGAATTGTGTGCCTTTATTTCTCTCACGCGTGAATAATACAGTGAATGAATGTTACTATTGTTAATGCACTATTTGTGGACAAAAGTGAATTTACAAACCGCTTGCTTAATTATGAGGTGTCGTCTATGTGGTGAGTGTAATCAATCCATTCAACATTTGTTGTACATTTCCAGAGCATTGTTATTTTTATTGTCTTACACCTTGACACATTTCCTCGTGATCCTTAGTTCTGTAACGCCAACTAATCTTACTAAGATCACAATGAGAAACGATTGTCTATGAACGGATGTTGTACTATTACAATAGGCATCAGGGGAGTGGGTTTTTTATCATGTCCACATCTCTTTTCATATGTCTACTGCTGCTTTCATGCAGCTAAGTGCAAATTGATTTTTCCTGGATAATTTGTTTATCTCAGTCGCTATATATGTTTAACTCCTTAAACGTTTCCTCTCTAGATCTTCACAATGATGTAACTGCAGAGGAGTTACTGGGAGAACAAGCTGATGCGAGCATACCAGCTGCAGCAGGGAGTGGATATATCCCTGTTATGCAGTGACCCAAGTGATGCACTCCACCCCTGCTAAGGAGAATGTCACTGAGGAAATAAGGAGGGAACTTATGTCATTGAAGAGGGAGATCCGTAAATTTGTGTGCTTGTTGTGTTTTGTGTTGTAAACACATTGTGTGCTTCACTATAAACGATTGCGTGCCATGTTTGCTGTGCTGATGACATTGTGTGCCCCTCACTACATCGCGTTACATATCAAGTGCTATTGAAAACAAGCTCAAACTTAATGAAATTATGGCAATGTTGACTGATTCGTCCAGATGTTGTGATAATGTTCATCGATACCATTCAGGTTCTCGAATTAATACCAAGGCAATTAGAGCTAGCTAATGACCATCTTCAAAGAAAGACCATCTGATAACTTTTAAGTGTGCAAACTATTAACCGCATTAACCCTTCTTCACCTACATTCATTTTTGTTGTGTTTTCTGATTAGTATGGTATTACATTATGGAATGGTATTTAAAGTGTGAAAAATGCGTAGTAAGTGTTGGAGAAGACATAACAGCAATCAGTTCGTTGTTTCTACTATTGACAAAATTAAAATGTGGAATGTATGTGAATTGAAGTGAAGTTAGTGACTAGTGAATTTCTCGTCTTGAAATTGTGGCTGTTTACGTCCCAGTGAAGGGATAAACAGTGTAGTGTTTTATTATTCTTCATTCAGTGAATGTTGCCACCCCAAGTGTCATATTCTTATTTCATTGAATTGTCGTGTCCAATGCGATTTTGTTGAAATAATTAATCCGTATGCGTTTAAGGCAGGTGATGACTAATTAGCAATAGTCAATTGAATTTGTCCTTGGCAGGGATTATTGTGTTATTTTATAGTATCATAAATTGTGAGTGTGGAGTCCAAGTGAAAGGGTGATGATTTTTTTCTGCTTATGCAATGTAAGTTGTTTCATTATGCTTAATTCATTAAATTTTATCATCTCAAAAGTTATCTTTTCATTTACTCGACTTGATGTCATTACCAAGTACCTATTGTTCCTTTATATTTAGTGCCGCTGTACATTTGTCTCTGGAGATAAAGCGGGAATGATTAATCGCTGCCATATATATCTCACGGTACGTAATCATATTATTTTATCTTAGATAATTATATTACATATATTTCATATTATTTGTACTGACGATGTGCCTCAGTTAAACATGGAGTGCTGATCGTGTAAATCCTGTCAAAATGCTCACTTGACTTGACAATGCAGAACGTAAAAATATGTTGTAGCGTGTTAAATTTATCCGCCGTTGAAATTCTCATTCCGGTGCGGAGTAAGATCAGTAACGAAGTCAAGGTATCTCAAAATTCATTTATCTCACAATTATTGTCGCCCGTGTGATAAGCATGTCCGCTCGCAGTACCAGGGCATCTAAGGGAGTTGTGGACGTGAAATTAACCTTTATTAAGATAACAGTGACAATACAAGGTTTGTCACCGTCTGTTCTCTATGAGGATTCACTTCATGGTCGAAGAATTGACTTGACGTTTTACTCCTATTGCAGAGAAATATTCTATACCTAGTCGATTTTGATACCTAATTGACAAGTAAGCTAATATTTATGTAGTATTATAACATTTTTAAATGCCATTCCGCCAGTTATCAACGAGAAGTCACTTTACGGGCGAGGAAAATATCGCGATGTTCCACTTGTATTGCAGACGACGCTGTCTGCTGCCGTTTGAGTCGTCTGCTGGGCTCGTATTAAACAGGCCGACTCCCGCATTTTGGAGGATAAACTTGATATGAAAATGATGTAGTATTATAGGTAATTTAATCATTCACAAGTTATCATGGCTCAAATTCGATGAAATATAGTTAATTAATTTTTATCTCGTGAAAACATGTTTAGTCCCTATCTCTCCCATGTTAACAAAGGTCCACGATGGCTAAATGCGCAAAGTTGACCGTACTTTCCAATCAAGCGCTTTAATAGGAGGTCCATCCTGGGCCATACCCCAGTCATTTTCTTTCGTGGCGGAAGATTGGTCAAGATGGAGCCGACGCACAGTGGTCCGAAATCGGAAAAAGCCGGAGAAAAGTCCAAAATGGCTTTTTTTGAAATAGAGACTTGAAACTTAGCGCAAATACTCATAAATGATTACTGATTATAGATTTATAAGCCATTTTACATTAATACGACCCGTTGCTGAGATACAGTAGCCCAAACATGACCAATTTTTCAAAAACACGCGCCATCTTGTTTTTCATCGAAAATCTTTGAATTTAAGCAGGTGGTGTTGCGTTGGTATGATTTTGATGGAATAAAAAACGCAATATTCCTTTGACCTGGTGCTTTGCCTATATTGTCCATGACCTTTGAAGATTTTGGCTCTCATCTGTCTGGTTATGCAACGCAAAATGGCGTACCCGTTTTTAACGTGAAATTTGACATATAGTAGACATTATCTTTCGTTTACGAAATATATAACTCGGGAAATTTACATCACAGTGTAAAGTAGAGATTTCTTAAGAATACTAAGCAGAAATCTTGGAAAAAAGTTTGCGACGAAGGAAATGAGAGCGATTTTTCGATCGCGCGTCAAGGCAGAGCTACACGACGCAGGACCCTGCGGCTCGGTAACTGCGGTCGATTTTTCAAGTTTTTTGAAACTTTATTCTTGAAAATCGTCATTTAAAGCACGGAGCGTAGTCAGTGTTGACCTAAAACACTGTACTGAGGATATTACCAGGATTATAGATCGATCGACTAACCATATAACGCATTACGAAGTGGCACCAGGGAGCTCATAAATAAATATTAATCGGAAGAATCCGCCTGTTCCCAACACTGTTTATAATGTGAATGTCTCTAACTCCGAAATAGAGCCTGTAGACTCACTTCGCATACGTTTTCTGTGATGCGTATAGCTTCTGGGTATGCAGCACTTTTTGCTGTTAACACTCGTGCATAGCTGGGGTACAAGGAATGTCCTTAAGTACGAGCGAAGCTTCTTAATACATTGTACTGATTTTTAGTCAGTCCAATGGTGATGATCAAAGATAAAGTCTCCTCTGGAGACATATCTTTCTGCACCTCATCACTCTTCCTCCACTTAGTAAGCCTAAGCACTCTCTTAGCTCTAGTGGGAGTAGTTGTCGTTACTTCCGTAATTAACTGTGCGGCTGCAATATCTCCTTCCTCCCTTAAACCAAGAGAGGTTGCTAATGCCAGCTCAGCTACTGAGGAACAACTTTTAATATTTTGAACTTTCCTTCTTTTAGATCGGTTACACGAAGAAGTAAAATCTTTCTCGGGCCGCTCAAATGAACCTAATAAAGTATGATATAGAATAGTGTAAACAATGTATAAGATATAGAATAAGTATAGATATTCAGAAATATAATTTTCTTTAAAAGTTCAAAACATACTTAAATATAATACATACTAGTTGCCTTTGAAGTACCAGGAAATTATTGACGGACAACTTCAGGGAAAATAATTGGCTCTGCGAGCCATGCCTCACATCGCACTAAAAATATTTCATTATTCCGGCTACATTGTTTCCACATTTTTTCGTATTAATGCCAGAATCACAACCAAAGTAATTCACGGAGACCATTAAGAGCATCCTCATAGCTCTACATTTAATCTCCGCGATAAAAAATCCAGCAAGTGTATTTTTTTCTCACCTGATGTCTTTCCCTTCATTTCTAATATTATATTATGTTACTCAAAACGAGTAATTTGGTTTGAATCCATTCCTACGTTAGAAAACGCTCAAAACCCTGTGCGGTGATTTGAAAATTATAAATATGTAAAGAGAACACGCATCAAAATCATAACTGCCATGATTTATGAGAGGCGAAAACAACAGTAAAAATCGATAAGTAATTTAACGCTTTCATTGAAGTAGTACGCAAATACACTAATCTTTGAAATGGAAATATTAAAAAACACTCACCTAGCAAAAATTCAAGCAGGAAAATCACTGCGCTGTCCAACTCCGGGAATAGCTAGTGGGAATTCATTAAAGCTCGCATCAAATCACTGGGCAACACGAACTTGAGAATTACACTAAAGCCCGTTTCACACCACTCAATTTTACTTGAACAAGAAACGTTGAACATGAAGTATTGAATGTCAAACCGCGTCAAAGATGATTCAAGACAGCAGTTCAAGAATGCTTGATCAATAATAATTGAAAGGGCTTTCACACGACCAAAGACTTCAAAGACGAGGTTGAAGCGTTTGAGCTGGGTTAAAGGCAAGGCAGAAACGAAATAGTAACGTAATGCGACTTTTCCCAAATTTTCTGTCGTTTGTGGTCAAACATTTCTTTATTGTGTAATATAGATTTTTTAAAACCATTTTAATGTTTCAGGATAGTTTTAGCAGTGGCTGCTTTAGGCGTTGATATTCAACTTCAGAGACAAATAAATCGTCGTAGGGTGAGGTCGAGAAAGTGGATTCTCAGGAGGCAAAATGAATGATTGATGAGATTGCTGCACAACGAGGTAAGAA
The DNA here is from genome assembly GCA_963573305.1 of Pyrrhosoma nymphula. Classification (NCBI taxonomy): domain Eukaryota; kingdom Metazoa; phylum Arthropoda; class Insecta; order Odonata; family Coenagrionidae; genus Pyrrhosoma; species Pyrrhosoma nymphula. The sequence goes on from OY754337.1 coordinate 50,036, forward strand.
CGGAAGGCCCGGAATATTTTAAAAACTACCTAAAACTGAGCGAAACAAATTTAATTGAGTTAATACATCCGAGGATCTCAAAAAAGGTAGTGTGTTGGCACTGCATATCAGCCAAGCACAAACTCGCAGTGACGCTGAGATTTTTGGCGACCGGCGAATCCTTTACGAGCCTTCAATACACAACCAGTATTGCTCGCAACACCATTTCTTTGCTCGTTCCTGAAGTGTACACAGCAATTTATGAAGCCCTTAAGGACGAATTCTTGACGGTGAATAAATGACTAATGTCTACCTTTAATATACCAATCTAACTTATGCGGCCATTTGCTCTTTCTATCCTCAAAAATCTTTAGCAGGTACATACATACGAATATTATTTGTTCTTGACTGGGTAGATGCAACTCCACGATAAAATTTAGTTTTTGCAGACACTTTGAAGTATTTAGCGATAGCAGCTTGCTTTATTGCTCATGATTTGCTCAGGTACCAACTTCTGCCAAATAATGGGAAGGCATAGCGAAAGGCACTGGAATTTTCCCCATTGCATTGGAGCCCTAGATGTAAAACATTAATTTTCGAGCTGCAAGAACTGACAGATCAACGTATTCTAATTACAAGCATACTCATAGCATCATTTTTTAAGGCTTTGGTCGATTTCAGTATAAATTTCTGTAAAATATAAAACGCATGTATGTTGTATAGATGCATAAAACGGGAAACGAAGGATCTGGAATCATCATACGCCTATAGTCGCCGAGACATGGTTTGCCGACAAAAAATGTCCGAAACTAGAGATGAAAATAATTTTGTAGTTTTAATCACCAACTAGTGAATGTATTTAATATCCTGAGTTAAAGAAATAATTATGAACTTAAAAAAAAATTACTAATAATAATTTCCGTCACTGAGATTTGAACCAGAGATCTCCACGTTATCAGGCGTAGACGATACCCACTAAGCTACGATCGTCTATGCAGGATGTGGAGAACAAATATGGTCTATTCCGTACATGGCCTTTAGCAGGCTTTCGTGCTTGTCGACGGATAGTCATGTTTTGTTTCAAAATATTATCTACATTCCTTCAGAGGATCTTATTTGTACGCAAAAACAATTATTATTTAAAGATATCCAGTCAAATCTCATACGTTGCGAGAAAACTAGTACAGATTTCGTAAATTATCATAAATTCTTCGACGGTGTTCATTTCTCGCCTGGAAATTCTGTGAGCGAAATTTGTCCATTAAGTTCTTATTGTGCCAATAGTTGACGTTTCCTAAATATTAAGCACGATATCTATTATTAATAAAAATGTAGAGATCATTATTGTACGCCTAAATACTCTAATGTAAGTTCTTTCAAAGTACGACGTGAGAGATTGTCCTTGTTTTCTTTCCGTCACTAGAAACATTGTACCGTCAATTGAGACCATCGTATACCTCGTATAGCTTACATACATATTTCATAATTTAAAGCACAGTGGAACTTGCATGTTAAAAGGCGTATATGTTACATTGAACAATTATTTTATTATAACATAATAGCATAATATACGAGGTGCTTCCGCATGGAACTTACTCCATGTCGGCCATCTTACGCCAAGTGGTCTGAAATACAACCCCATTGGTGGATACGCTTCAAAGCCGTTCAAGATTCAAGAAAAATTAGAACCGTTCAAGACGTGAGGAATTTGATGGCGACGGAGCCTTTTAAGAGCTTTCAAGAAAACATGTCCGCTGTCATGACGTCATGTCCATTCGAGAAACCTTGATCAATGATTCTTGAATGGAATTTGACGCAGAATTTGATCGTGTGAAACGGGCTTAAAGCACGACACGACACTAGAACAACAAGCACGACACTTCTTCACCGATTCCCAAATAAAACTGCAAGTTGACATGCATTTCTGCCGGGGAAAGGAAAAACCCTTGTGGAAGAATCCGTTAAATACCGTCAAAGGCTGTGCGTCGTCATAAAACGCCCCTTTCCGCGCGACCCACCTCGGCGAGGGTGGAAAGGGAAAAAGAGTATCGGTTGTTGCCTTTCCCGGAAACAGTTTATTTCTCTCTCTTTAGCATGCCGACTTAATCTCTTAACCCTACTTCATACCCGAAGCATATTTCTTATACGTGGGATGGTTCCGACAAATATCCAGTCCCTAGCATCTTCACTAGAGTAATGCGTTATATGGTTAGTCGATCGATCTATAATCCTGGTAATATCCTCAGTACAGTGTTTTAGGTCAACACTGACTACGCTCCGTGCTTTAAATGACGATTTTCAAGAATAAAGTTTCAAAAAACTTGAAAAATCGACCGCAGTTACCGAGCCGCAGGGTCCTGCGTCGTGTAGCTCTGCCTTGACGCGCGATCGAAAAATCGCTCTCATTTCCTTCGTCGCAAACTTTTTTCCAAGATTTCTGCTTAGTATTCTTAAGAAATCTCTACTTTACACTGTGATGTAAATTTCCCGAGTTATATATTTCGTAAACGAAAGATAATGTCTACTATATGTCAAATTTCACGTTAAAAACGGGTACGCCATTTTGCGTTGCATAACCAGACAGATGAGAGCCAAAATCTTCAAAGGTCATGGACAATATAGGCAAAGCACCAGGTCAAAGGAATATTGCGTTTTTTATTCCATCAAAATCATACCAACGCAACACCACCTGCTTAAATTCAAAGATTTTCGATGAAAAACAAGATGGCGCGTGTTTTTGAAAAATTGGTCATGTTTGGGCTACTGTATCTCAGCAACGGGTCGTATTAATGTAAAATGGCTTATAAATCTATAATCAGTAATCATTTATGAGTATTTGCGCTAAGTTTCAAGTCTCTATTTCAAAAAAAGCCATTTTGGACTTTTCTCCGGCTTTTTCCGATTTCGGACCACTGTGCGACGGTTCGAGAGGTACAGACGGGCGTCTGGAATCTCCAAAAAGCCGGAAGACGAGCAAGTCGACGCGTTGGTTTACGCCATGGGTGACGATACGGACGACATACTACTGTCCTTCAACCTACCTGCGGGAGAAGAAAAGAAGTACGACATCGTTTTAGGGAAGTTTGAAGAGCATTTTGTCCCGAAGGTAAACGTAATTTACGAACGTGCCCGTTTCAACAAGCGACTACAAGGAGAGACCGAAACGGTGGAAGAATTCGTTCGGAACCTGCATATGCTCGCTAAGAATTGTAGTTATGGCGCCCTGCGTGATGAATTGGTGAGGGACCGTCTAGTAGTCGGTTTGCGGAACGCCAAATTATAGGAAGCCCTACAATTACATCCGGATCTTACGCTGGAGAGAGCCGTTACAAAAGCGAGGCAGACGGAAGACGTGCATAGGCAGCAGACGCTCATAAGGAGTAACTCGGTGGAAGGTAGGATAGTCACTCCGCCAGCACGGTCATCGGAGGTGAATGCAGTGCGGAAAAAAGCCCCACGGCACCCTTCAACACCAACATCAGCAAACCCCGACCATATGAAGGTGAGCGGTCGCAAATGTTCTCGGTGCGGGAAAAAGCCGCAGCACGCTTTCGGGCAATGTCCGGCGCGTAATTCTACGTGCGCTCTCTGTAAAAAGAGGGGACATTGGGCAGCGGTTTGCAGAGCGAAAGCGGTTGCCGAAATTGACAAGCAGCCACCTTGTGAAGACGAATATTTTTTTCTGGGAAGCATTACGACGGAAGGAGAACCATGGAGGGTTTCACTCGTCATCGGTAACCAGAAAATCCACTTCAAAGTCGACACAGGCGCGGACGTCACTGTCATCGGTACCGAATTATTCAAAACGCTGAAGGGAATACAACTCGAGAACACCACATCGTTCCTTCGCGGTCCAAATCGAAGCAGGTTGCAGACCAAAGGAAAATTCCGGACACCTTTACGCTGGAAGGATCGAGTGTTCGAGGATGAGATTTTCGTGGTGAATGGAGTCGAAGACGCACTCTTGGGACGACCAGCTATATCATCCCTGGGAATTTTGACCTGGCTACGGGAAATAACAGCTGATCGCCCGGAAGAAAACTACCAGGAACTATTTCGAGGCCTGGGAAGAATGGTGAAACCATACGTCATTCGCATCAAGGACGAAGCCGTGCCCTATGCGGTGTCCACGCCGAGAAGAGTACCCTTCGAAAAGAAAGAAAAGGTAGAGCGAGGAATCAAGAAAATGGTGAGTGAAGGAATAATAACTTCGGTAGAAGACCCGACGGATTGGTGCGCGCCCATGGTGGTCGTGCCGAAGGCAGACGGAGGAGTTCGAATATGTGTAGACTTCACGCAGTTAAATAAATGCATTAGAAGAGAACAGCACGAACTGCCGTCCGTGGAGGAATGCCTAACCCTGTTGAAGGCTTCGGAAGCGAAAGTTTTCACTAAATTGGACGCTTGCAGAGGATACTACCAAATACCACTGGAGAGAGAATGCCGTCCACTAACCACTTTCATTACACCATTTGGGAGGTATTGCTTAAACCGGATGCCGATGGGATTATCTTCGGCCTGCGAACATTTTCAACGGCGCATGTCGGAAGCGTTGGCAGGTTTAAAGGGAGTAATCAACGTTATGGATGACATCCTTGTGTTTGGAGCAACACAGCCGGAGCACGACGTGAGGTTTAACTCCGTCCTTCAACGTCTTCGGGAGACGGGGATTACGTTGAATCGTGATAATTGCAGATTTTGCGTCGCAGAGACGAAATTCTTAGGCCATGTCATATCGGCCGAGGATGGAATCAAGCCAGACCCCGATAAGGTTTCGGCTATAGAAAAATTTCCTCAGCCCGAATCGGTCGCAGAAATGCGTCGATTTCTTGGAATCGTGCATTATCATCTAAAATTTCTCCCTCACTTGGCTGACATAACCCAACCCTTGAGAGGGCTGATGAGGGAAAAGGAACCTTTGCCATGGACTGAGAGACACACCAAAATCTTTTCAAGAAATCAAGCGAAGGTTATCTTGCGCCCCATCATTAGCCATGTACGAAACCAATCGTCCGACGAGAGTATTAGCCGACTCATCGTCATATGGTTTGGGAGCCACACTAGAGCAGCAGCAGTCAGATGGAGAATGGAGAGCGGTATGTTTTGCGTCACGGACTTTGACAGATACTGAACGACGCTACGCCCAATTGGAAAAGGAGGTCCTGGCTCTCACCTGGGCTTGTGAGAAATTAGCAAATTATTTAGTAGGCAGGAAATTTCTTCTATGTACGGATCATAAACCACTCGTGGCACTATTGGGAACGAAACCTCTAAATGAATTGTCCGCTCGAGTGCAGCGATTCCGTATGCGCCTCATGCGTTTTGACTTAGAGGTAATTTATGTTCCTGGAAAGAAATTGTATACGCCAGATGCTCTCTCACGATCTCCTATCTCCAAAACTCCAACAGAAGGCGATATTCTCACCGATGAAGACGTGGAATTGTACGTGAAAGCAGTGAGAGTGGAATCGCCAATGACTGACTTTCGGCTGAAGGAGGTGTTGGAAGCGCAACAAGGAGATGAAAGAACTCGACGAATAATTAAGTATGTAAAAGAGGGGTGGCCACGCAAATAAGAACTGCGGTTGGAAGATTTTAGCTTCTACCATGAACGAGCAAATCTTTCCCTCCTTGACGGTCTACTAGTCAGGGGGACAAGGGTTTACATCCCGGAATCAGGGAGGAAAGAAATGTTGGCCCGACTCCATACAGGACATTTAGGTATTTCTAAGTGCAGGAGGCGGATGCAGCAGTCGGCCAGGATCATCGAATCAAATGCTGGAAATTATAAGCAAGTGCCCGGAATGTCTCGAACGTCGCCCACCGCGAGTAGAGCCATTGAGACCGACAGAGACACCGGCGCAGCCCTGGCAGATGGTAGGAATGGACATTTTCCACAGCCAAGGGCGTGAATACTTAGTCATCGTAGACTATCTTTCAAAATACCCGGAGGTCGCGTATTTGGAAAATACGAGGGCCCCGAACGTGATTGGAAAAACAAAATCCATATTCGCGCGTCACGGAATTCCACAAATCGTCCGAGCGGACAATGGACCGCCATTCGGGGGAAGAGAGTTTCGAGACTTCGCGAAAGAATACGGATTTAATCTCGTAACTAGCAGCCCATACTACCCAAAGAGTAATGGACAAGCAGAAGCAGCGGTGAAAACGGTGAAAAACATACTCGCGAAAGAAAGAGACCCATGGTTGGGACTCCTTGCATACCGTGCTTCACCCTTGGAGTCTGGGTATTCACCGGCGGAACTGCTAATGGGACGTAAGCTAAGAACAAACTTGCCATTGTGTCCCAGGAAGTTGAATCCCAAATGGCCCAGCCTTACGGCCGTACGGGATAAGAATAAGGTCATCATGGAGAGGAGGAAGAGGAACTACGACCGACGACACCGGACCAAAGAACTACCCCTGTTGACCGCAGGAGCCGCGGTTTGGGTGAGAGATCGTCGGGAGTATGGAACGGTTGTCGGAGAGTCAGGCCATCCCCGGTCCTATCTGATTAAAACACGTAGCGGAGTCATCAGGGGGAATCGAGTGACGCTGACCGTAGCAGAACGGCCGCCGAGTACATCGGAAGATTATGAACCGGTATTCCCAGACCTCGAGACCACGTCGGAGGGCGACAGCCCACCGGAGACGGGAGTAGTCCGGACGAGATACGGACGACTTGTGCGTCCCCAACAGAGATATGCCCCTTAGTTGTTTACCTTTCCCTTGTTTTTGTTTGGCATTTTTTCAGAAGGAGAGATGTGGCGGGTTCGCGTGGAGGCCGAGTCAACAGGGACACCGGAGAGGCAGCGGTGCCAAGGACGCGGAGCTGGCGAGAAGGGACCTAGCGAGAAGGAGTCAGCGGCTATATACGAGGCGAAGATGTTTATGAATGTGGGGGGAGTCTTTCTGTATGAATGTAACAGCGTAGTCGCTCGGGCACGTCCCCAATCAAAAGGCGAAAACCGGAACTATTTGGTGTTAATTATTTCACGGGAACAACACAACGATCAACATAATTGACTACGGACAACCAAGAAAAAGTACCAATATCGGTAATTTAAAAAAATAATAGATATCCGTTCTACAATGGCGTTCCTGTAAAATACTCAAATATGCACATTCTATATAGCATTGTCGTTAAAGCACCTACCTATGCAAACTTTTATTGTTATTGTAAAGAGAAAAATCTAAATTACACGCTATTCATTTACTTAATGTATTTCCGTACACAATATTATACCACAAACTTGCACCGATACTTATTAAAATCAGTAAGCTCAATTGTTCCCACAGCAGTTTCATTGCATCAAACTATAACGAACTGCATACAAATGTACCAAATTGTAACACGCCATTTTGGCCGTGTTGGCATAAGTATACGATTAAGGACGCCATTGTGTATATTTTGGGAACACGTGCTACCGCGAGGCAACAATATCGTCTATGTTATGAAAACAACTTTAAACAATACCATTTTCTGTTTACGTAAACAAACTATAACAATGCCGTCTATGTTATGAAAACAACTTTAAACAATACCATTTTCTGTTTACGTAAACAAACTTATAATAATGAAAGGGGAATAGCCTATCAGATACGAGAGAAGGGGAGAAAACCTGGAATGTTCTAGAACATACAGGAGGGGAGATGAGAGAGTATAAAAGGGATTGTCAAACAAGGAACGCGGCTTCTTCTTCTGCTTCTTCTTAACAAGGGAGTCACAAGAGACGTTTATCGAGTGAAAGTCATACGAGAGTTTTTGCAGTGATAATTTGCCGGGAGTAAGCAGCTTTGGACAGCAATTACCAACGCCAGTGTCCTGTGTTAAGGAAGGATCCAGGAATCCGATAAACAGATACTGGGGCATAGAGTATCAGGAATTCACTTTGTACAATATCCGGTGAAGTAGAACAAACATTATAAATTAATACGAATATATTTGAGAAGGGAACATATATTGATTAATTGAGTAACTAAAGTGAATTTGTTTCATAAGTAAAGAATAAAAGGGTTATTATAAATATATGTACTGTTCAAGTGTATCATTTTAGTGCATGAATTAATCCATTAACCTTTGCCGCCAAGGACTACCGAAAGGAAAGGATCTCTCTCAAGGTAAGAAGTGATAAAGTGAAGGGTACCTTTTGTGTGTCGGGCCGATACAAGTATATAACGTCGCGTGTTTAGGACCGCGTGAAAGAAGAATTATTAGAACCCCTGTGATAAGGAAATTGATAAGGGGGGACTAGTACATCAATGGCGCCCAGCGTGTAGAGCCTGACTACTCATTAGGTGAGACCACGAGAACCGGAGAGAAGGAGGATCATCCCGAAGGAGTGAAGAAAGAAGATGGCGGCCAACATGAAGAAATTTCCGGAGCTGAAGTCGGCAGAGCTACGGCAATTATTACGAGAGAGGGACTTGTTAGTAGGGGGAACCAAGCCAGAATTGCAGCAGCGATTATTACACACGCTAGAAAAGGAGGGAATAGATATAAGCACGTATGAATTTAGGGTCGATAGTGAGGAACCGGTGGAAACTGAGATGCAAGCGCTATTTAGGCAATTAAAAGAAGAACAAGATAGAAGAGATAGAGAGAGGGCAGAAGAAGCAAAAGAAGAACGAGAGAGAAGCAGAACGATCTTAGAGGAGATGGCTGACGGGCAAGAGAGAAATAGAACGATCTTAGAGGAGATGGCTGAGAGGCAAGAGAGAAGACATGCAGAAATGTTGGGGCAAATTCGGGAAGAAGCAGACGAAAGAGAGAGAAAGCTTTTGGAAGAAATGGCAAAAATAGCAGGAGAACATAGACAGACGCAGGAACGTATTGCATCATTCGAACATGGCTGTGATGAAAGGTTTGCCAAAACAGACGGGGCGTTAGCAGAGATATGCAAAGATGTCGCGAAAGAAATTAACGGAGTAGGAGCGAGGCTGGAGGCGAGCGATCTCAAGGTCCGAAAGTTAGAAGCGAGTTACGTGAATTTGCATGAGAACGTGAAGGAAAGGTTCAAGAAGATGGCGGACGAGCTGGGACAACAATCCACCACAAAAGCAGCTGGGCTAGATGAAGAGGCAGTCCGACGCATCGTGCGTGAGGAAAGCAGGAGACCTAACGTCACAACGGCACCCGCGGGAATGGTACAATTAAAGGTCCCAACGTTCGACGGGAGGCATACATCAAGACCCATGAAATACCTACAGGAGCTGTGCAAATACCAAGAGATATATCGGTTACCTGACCAGATGACGCTCCAGGTCATCAGACAAGGAATGGTTGGGAGAGCAGAGGAATGGTTCTCTGCGACCCGACACCTGTATGAAGATGTGAACGCTTTCCAAGCTATTTTCACGGAGCAGTTTTGGGGAGATGAACGTCAAATGCTGATAAAACGGAGTTTCGACACGGGAAAATACAAGGAGAACGGAGGGCTCACGCGAGTAGAATATGCGACGGCCAAAATTAACGTAGCGAGGGAGTTGACGCCGCCAATGGAGGACGGAATGATCATTCTAATTCTCAAGAAACACTTTGGCATGGAAGTAAGCGTCGGCATGATTTCAAATAATGTAAATACAATCCCGCAATTCTTGACGTTATTGGCCCGCTATGATAACATACCGCGAGAGGACGGAAACTCCGAGGCGACTGGACATCGAAGATGGGGAGACCAATACCCAAGGACCCATGGAGACCGTACGTGGAGGACACCGGAAGACACATCCCAACACAACCAGCAGTACAGATGGGACTCGAAGAGGTCACAACCACGAGAGTGTCAAGCGTCGAGCCAGCAGAGAGACGGACGGAGAGACGATAACTTTCGCGGCGAGGGATACTCTCAACGGCCGGGCGAGAGACCAGCTGATCGACGCCGAGGACAAAACAATATGGCGGAGGCGCGCCCACCGATGAGAGAGCGCCCTGTCAATTCCATGATGGCGGAAGAAAGCAACGCCGCAGGGAAACCGGAGCAGGAAAACTATTAGCGGCAAAGCATGACGAAGGTCCCAACATGCCGAGGCCGGAAGACGAAGAGGGATTCTGGGACATACCGAAGGAGCAACGGGCAAAGATACGGAAAGTGAGAATAAAACGGACACCACCACAAGAGGAGAAGATAGAACCCCACACGGAGGAGGAAACGATATGCAATGTTTTTGAGTCACCTCGAGATTTCTTGACGGAGAAAGAAGCGGATAGGCCGGAAGTAATTAAATGCCCGGAGATTAGGGTTCAAATGGAAGGAGTGGCTGTGAATGCACTGATAGACACGGGATCGGAGCTAACGTGCATTAGCGAGGAGTTTTATCGGGAGAATCAGAATGCACTGCGAAACGCTTTGGAGGTACCAGTCAAAGGAATCCGGATAGCTGGAGCCGTCGGAAGGAGAAGTGGAATTATAAGGAGGCAGATCTGTCCGAGTATAGAGATAGACGGATTCACCACAAATATGGCCTGCACGGTGGTGCCGGAGCTGATCAAACCATTCATAATCGGGACGGACACATTAGCTCAACTATCCGCGAAGATTGAGTACGATCGCAGGATTATAACCCTAAGTGAAGGAAAAAAGGAGATCGCATGTAAGTTTAGGGAAATGCGCATGGACGCACAATATGACAACATGCACATAGAAACCAGCGAGGAAGAGGCACGAGAACAAGGCTTAGAAGAACGGATCCGAGAAGCAGTCGCGGGAATAAATGAAATGTCAGAAGATTGCAAAGAAGAGTTGACGGCGGTGATCAAGCGGTATAAGGATATCTTCAGCGATACACCTGGGGTGATAAGTGGTTTCGCATATAAGTTTCAAGTGAAAGACGGAGAGTTCTGCCAGAGGGGATATGGAATTCCACTGAACTTCCGAGGCCAAGCAAGACAGAAAATCCAAGAAATGCGACAGGAAGGAATAATTGAGGGAAGCACATCCCAATATATCTCGCCATTAGTATGCGTAGTTAAAAAGGATGGATCCATTCGGCTGTGTATCGATGCCCGATCGATAAATAAACTCATAAAGCCTGATTACGCGACATCCAAAACAACTGAGGAACTTTTCCAGCAGTGTGCTGGGGCAAAGTTTATGACTTCCATCGATTTAACACAGAGCTTCTACCAGATTCAGCTGCACAAGGATTCAAGACAATATTGCGCTTTCTCATTTGAGGGCAAGATATACCAGTTCAAACGGGTTCCATTCGGATGCAGCATAAGTAGTAGCGCATTAGTAAGGGCACTTGACTATGTGCTGGACGACGAAGTGAAGGAATATTGTCTCAACTTTGTAGGTGATTTACTTATTGTCTCTAGATCCTTCGCCGAGCATTTACAGAATTTAAACACTGTCTTAAAGAAGTTGTATGAATCGGGTATTACAGTGAATTTGAAAAAGTCAGAATTCTGCCGCCAAAAAATAAGATTCCTGGGCCATGAAGTATCCACAAAAGGAATCACCATTTCGGAGGAGAAGTTGGCACCAATTAAGGAGTATCCCAGGCCTCGTAACAGAAAACAGATAAAAGCGTTCTTAGGTTTGATCAATTATTATTCGAAGTTTCATCAAGCCCACGCGGGATTGACGGCGGTGTTAAATGAGCTTACGAGGAAAGATCGGGAATGGAAGTGGACGGAGAGACACCAAGAAGCATTTGAGAAGATAAAGGACGAAATGTGTAAATCTGTAATGTTACACCACCCCGACCCGAGGAAACCCTATTACATTCAGACGGACGCCAGCGGATACGCCATCGCAAGCCGTCTATATCAGAAGGATGAAGATGGAGAAGAAAGGGTGGTTTATTTTGCTAGCCGTTGCCTGAGAGGCGCCGAACTAACATATAGTACTACGTTGAAGGAGTTAATCGCGATAACGCATGCCCTGAATAAATATAGAAGTTTTATCCTTGGTGCAAAGACCTTCGTGATAACTGATCATAAATCGTTATCATTTCTTTTTCAATGTAGACTCCTGAACAACACATTGGCACGTTGGATAATGAGCATTCAAGAGTACAATATAGAGATAATTTATTGTAAGGGTAAGGATAACGTAGTTGCAGACGTCCTGAGCCGGCACCCGTATGGAGTGAATGAAGAGGAAGGATTTCCAACTGAAGAACCATTGATTGCAATAATCTTGGCGGAAAAGCCATCACATGAGTTGTGTATGGGGCTACGCGACTTATTAACACAACAAAGGCGGGATCCCAAATTAGAGAAAATAATTGCTGAATTAGAAGCGGGCAGATCCGGTAAAAGATATCAGCTGATCGAGGAAGGATTAGTTCGCCTTGAAACAAACGGAAGAAAGCTTTGTATCCCTAACACCATGTTAACTACCTTAATAGAAGAAACGCACAAGATGTACGGGCATGTGGGTGCAGCGAAATTACATCGAATATTGTCGGAACAATTCACGTACCCAAAGTTAAAGAGGGAAATCCGCAAAATGACGGCGACATGTGACGTATGCCAAAGGTTTAAGACGCCCAACAGTTACACCCATGCTGAATTGCAAACAGTGGTACCGGAAGGAAGAAACGATCTCTTATGCATCGATGTGGTAGGTCCGCTACCAAAGGGGCAGTACGGTTATCAATACATCCTATCGGCAATAGATGGGTTCTCAAAATTCATAAAATTATACCCAATCAGGCGAGCTAATACAAAGATTATAATCAAGATCATCTTTGAGAGGCACCTATCAGAGGCGGGGAAATATAAAAGGATATTGAGTGACCGGGGGACCCAGTTTACTAGCCCGGAATGGTCAAAGAGACTTGGGCAAGAAGGCATAAAATGCGTCTTATGTAGTATTCGACACCCTCAGGCCAACCAGGTGGAAAGATACCATCGCACTTTAAAAACCATGCTAAGGATATTCTGTCATAAGGCACACTCTACGTGGGTGAAGTGGCTACCGATAGTGGAATCATGCATGAACAACACACACAACGACACAACCGAGTTCACGCCAATGGAGGCTCATTTCGGGAAGAAATCGGAGCGGATATGGGATAAATGGCTTAAAGCAGCAGAAGAAAGTGACTCCGAGAAGATCGCAAATGATATAGTTAGGATACGTGAAAATATCATTAAAAAGGGCGAAAAACGGGCGGAGAGAAGAAGGAAGAAAGACAAGAGGAATAGAGCGGAATTTAAAATAGGAGATAAGGTTTTAGTACGTACCAATCCGGTATCCGATAAACAAAGGGGAATCTATCACGGCTTCCTGGCATTATACGAAGGTCCATATGAGATTTCAGAATTCCGAGGGCCAGCCACGTGTGTAGTATTTAATCCACAAAAGAACGAAATACGAGGCACTTTCCACTTCAGCAATATTAAACCATATAGGGAACAATAGCACAGCACTTGGTATCACTCACATCACACGAGCACACGAGAAGAAGACCGTAGTCCAACTGACCATAGCACGCAGTCATTAAACTGAGGAAACCAGCGCCGCAACATTATAATTTGATCCGTTCAAGCAAGGGAGAACTGTTTACCGATAATATACATTGTATCGGGGCCCGACATGCGAGGGGAGCTTACGAACGAGAGAGAGAGAGAGGTTGAACTTGGCGGCAGGTGGATTAGCACAATATGTATGTTTCGTGATATCTTTTCTCAATGTGTGTATATTCAGTGTCATGTTGCCATTATTTGATTCGTGTTTTCTTATGTAAGAATGGGCTCGTGGACGTAGATTGAGCCGGAAGGAGGGAGAGTGTATCACCTGAAGGAACTTTAAGTGCTGTGAAGTGTATATGTGTAATGTGAATTATGGCCTTTTGATAACCCAGTGTTTTTAAGGGGTTAAAAGTGAGAATGAATGTTGAGAAGAAGATGGACAGTTTTATTATTTGCACGTTATATTCACGTTCAATGTATCAGTTAATAACGTCGATTTATATAATATGTTCTTGATTTTAAATTACGTGAATAAGATTTTCATTGGTTATTTGCCTATTTCAAGCAAGGAAGAAAGGGAAGAGACCATATTGTTATATGGTGTATCATATGTCTTGAGTTAAAGGAGGAGACGCTGTTTGTAATTGTGTTTATTGATATAAATGTATTCATGTGTGATTTCTGCTGTAACACAATATACTTGGGCACAGACATTATTTAGAGGGAGGCTAAAGTTTGAAGGCGTTGGGGCCGCGTTAGTTTACATTTGAAGGCTTTAAAATAATTCCTTTCTTATATTTCCAAGTCATTATTTTAATGGGGCTAATGTAACACGCCATTTTGGCCGTGTTGGCATAAGTATACGATTAAGGACGCCATTGTGTATATTTTGGGAACACGTGCTACCGCGAGGCAACAATATCGTCTATGTTATGAAAACAACTTTAAACAATACCATTTTCTGTTTACGTAAACAAACTATAACAATGCCGTCTATGTTATGAAAACAACTTTAAACAATACCATTTTCTGTTTACGTAAACAAACTTATAATAATGAAAGGGGAATAGCCTATCAGATACGAGAGAAGGGGAGAAAACCTGGAATGTTCTAGAACATACAGGAGGGGAGATGAGAGAGTATAAAAGGGATTGTCAAACAAGGAACGCGGCTTCTTCTTCTGCTTCTTCTTAACAAGGGAGTCACAAGAGACGTTTATCGAGTGAAAGTCATACGAGAGTTTTTGCAGTGATAATTTGCCGGGAGTAAGCAGCTTTGGACAGCAATTACCAACGCCAGTGTCCTGTGTTAAGGAAGGATCCAGGAATCCGATAAACAGATACTGGGGCATAGAGTATCAGGAATTCACTTTGTACAATATCCGGTGAAGTAGAACAAACATTATAAATTAATACGAATATATTTGAGAAGGGAACATATATTGATTAATTGAGTAACTAAAGTGAATTTGTTTCATAAGTAAAGAATAAAAGGGTTATTATAAATATATGTACTGTTCAAGTGTATCATTTTAGTGCATGAATTAATCCATTAACCTTTGCCGCCAAGGACTACCGAAAGGAAAGGATCTCTCTCAAGGTAAGAAGTGATAAAGTGAAGGGTACCTTTTGTGTGTCGGGCCGATACAAGTATATAACGTCGCGTGTTTAGGACCGCGTGAAAGAAGAATTATTAGAACCCCTGTGATAAGGAAATTGATAAGGGGGGACTAGTACAAAATAAAGATGACGAATAAATTCAATCATACACAGAGCTTACTTTAAAGAGCAAAATCCCCTTACTTACGTCAGTCAAAAATTAATACGCAACAAGTAAAATATTAATCCTAACTCTCTCAGTGATTCAACCCGAAGGTTGATTTGGATAGTTGAGGGTAGAGCTCACCCCGTACTGGGGGTCAGTTCCTTTCCCTGGGCCACCTCCCGAGGATTTTTGTTCGGGGGCGTCCAAAGGCCTGATTTGAACCCGGGACCCTTCGATCAGTTTCCAAGCACTCTACCCACTAGGCCACCACGCTCCCTATTCCTCCCTATTAATCCTAAGTAAATGGCTAATAACAGTCATTGAAACAGAAAATAGAACATATTTCCTATTCTCAGACAAATCGTACACTATGTAAACGATGCATCAACTAGCACAGGATACTGCGGACATTGTCTGCTGATTTCTGCGGATTTCATCATGACATTGTCTGCTGATGCTATAAACTGCTTAATTACTGCAAATAACATCTTACTTTTACTACAACGTGAACAAAAAGAACGTTCTGAAACGAAAATGAAAACAACAGCGAAACGAAATATGAATTTACGACTGAATGTAAACAGATTAGCAATTATAATTATAACATTTGCGAAATGCTTACAATTCAATGAGAAAACAATTGTACGTCTTTATATCAATAAAAGATACAAACTTTCTACTACAGCACGAGAGTAATATGCTCGGGTTAATTACTCTGGAGCACCTCACTTGAATGCAGCAGCTACGAAAATATTGATATGCACTTGTAAATTGTTCATGAGGCTTCTTCAACAAGCAAAAATTTTGTTTGAAAAATATAATAAGAGAAAATAAAAATATTAAAAATGAATGGTCAAATGCATGAAATTAACTAATACATATGTCGTATCGTTTTCCATTTTGGTTTTTGTTTGTTGATGTTGATTTTGTTGCTAAGAGGAAGAGTTTGTTTTTGAGTTACCATAGTCGCAGTAAGAAAGTTAATCCTTAAGAGGTACTACATTTATGATTGAAAACCTTTTTTTCTTTGTAGTATTATAATTATTACCAACTGTATTCCTTGCATTGTACTGTAGCCTTGAAGAAGCATCATTTATAAAAAGGCGAAACGTCTTGGCGGAAAAAGGATGTTGAGTTTCTTAGAAAAGAAGACATGACCAAACCTCCATCAATTAACCAATGTATTATTTCTATCGATTTTTCCCCCTATTTGTCCTTAGTTATCTGGACTTCAAAAAGAATGACACCTTTTACCACCTCCATCGTCACAAGTTAGGGCCTGAATGCTTTCGGCCGGGCCGGGGTGTATCTAGTTAATAATGGTTCATCATGAATCCAATCCGATTGATTCAATTCCATTTTCAAACTTTAAACAAAGAAGCATGGCTTGATCGTATTGGAGCGGCTCGCGTCTTTTCCTTGCTGGCTTGGAGGTTTTGTGGCGGTCGCTGTCAATGGTTCGGGTCCGTTGTGCGCTTGCAGGGACCGCCTTGCACGGCAGGCAGCGCAGCAAGAAAGGATGGGTCTTCAGGGGTCCACTGCGCTAACTCGGTAATTGCCCCCCTGTCCGCGGCGCGTGGAACGACCCCCAGCCGAAGGCCCTTGCGAAGAAGGACCACCGGGGAACAGGGGGGCCCTCCGACACGATCACGGCCCATCGAAGATGTCGGGCGTCGACACCGGGGGGCGCGGGACCACCCGGCAAGGGCGGGGCCCGGGGAGGGGCGCCTGTGTCGAGGGTGTGTTTTGCGGACGGCAGAAGACAAGTGCCGCTGGTCTCCCGTGTTGGTGGTCCACCTGTCCACGGCCTAGCGCGGGAGGGGTCTACATTACGGGCTCAATTTACGGTATTTCGGGCGAAATATCTGTTCACCTAGAACTTAATGAATTTTACCTCGTCTGAAAGAAAAACCTCTCGTCTTTTCAATGCTATCAAAATATTAACCCCTTGCCGAACTAATTTTCGAGCCTGAAAATATGAGCATTTTTACATGGGATAGATTACGGCTGTGCGCTCCAGAGGGAGAACATTGGAAAAATTAGGAATTTATAACATCTAAACTTCGTCAAAAAACTGTGTGTAGGTTGTATGTTTTCTCAACTGTTCATAAGAATTAATCTATTACTTACCGCAGTAATATTTACAGAATTGAAAAATAAACCTCCTATTGTGAATGCGATTTCACCGCTCGGCGTGAAAAAATGAGTCAGGTTAGAGACTTATGAGATTATATTTATTTAATTACTGAGAATTTTTGTCAACAATATTTTTGCACCATTAATATTACAATATTTAATTCGTACTTCTTACAGACGCTGGAATTAAAATATAAAATTCGAATATGGTCTCCATTATGACTAGGGAACTATCTCGCTCAAACTACCTTAAGAGGGTGCTGGACTGGGTTAAAATTTTTAAACGGTGGAGGCGAGTAAAATTTATAATCTATTATGGTGAAACTTGGTAGGCGCATAGATGATACCGTCTTTTAGTAATTGACATTTATTATTATACAAAATTGTTTAAACATTTTATTTTGAAGTTATATTTAAACAAAATAAATGCAAAATTATGAATACCTGAATTGTCAGTACATTGAGAATGTTTTTAAAGGTTTATTTAAGAAAAATGAACTTCATACTTTTCATGGTTTTTGTGCCATCGAGGAAAAACAATTAAATGAAATAGCGGCCTCGAGGTGCTGCGCCCAAGCGGCAGTAAGAGAACCAACTAGGCATGCGCGATGGCTAACCCCGCCTCATTCTCAGGCCACGCCCCTTTTTGTTTTCGTCTGGTGTCTGGTTACTTGGGAAGGGGCGGTAGGGGCCGATGACATTTTTGTTGATAGCGACTGCCGACTAGAGTAAAGCAATGGTCCTGTCGCTTGCCTCCCGTCACGGGAGACTCGTGGCTTCTCATTCCCGGTAGTGCAGTCGCGAGAGCGAACGAGACTCGTCACTCCCGGTGCATCGCATAGGCGATGAGATATCTGAATGCTGCAATATGTGCTCGAGGAATGCACGTTTATAACACGGGGTAGTTGATAAAGTTGCAGCGTCTCGTTAATGCTTGTGGGGAGTGAGTTTCTATCTTACCGCTCGCTTTTCTCCAAGTCCATAATTCGAACGGTGCTCGCGATGGCACACTGCTCGGGAGCGACGAGAATGCTTCGCTCTCGGCGAGAGTGGACGAGAGTTCGCGACTTTCCATCGCTTTCGGTCTCAAATGCAAGGCAAATCTTTGTCCAGTCAGATCCCGCGACCGCTTGGGAGTAGAGCGAGAGTGAACCGGGTTATGCACGTCTCAACGGCCAACCCGTTCTCGCCCAGACTGGGAAGACTATTGTAACCAAGGTTTTTAATGCATGTTCTAGGCTTTGACATCCTCGCACCCACTTGGCGATGCAAGTATCGCGGGGTTGCATCGCAAGGTCGTCTTGCGATACCAGTCTCGTAAAATTACTACACGAGGTAGCCTCGCGTGAGTGTGCGGCGGCCTCATCGGCAAACCAACGTCAGTCAGTTTTTAGGCGCGATCAAAGGTGCCCCGCGTTGAATAGTGCGCTGTGTGTACGGGTTGTGCCTTGCATTAACCCTTTTGTTATAAGTTTTCCTTTATTTACTACAGATAGTCCCACTTTTAGGTTCTTCCCTACATTTTTTGTCGCAAAGAGCTACATTAAGAATTCATTTCGATTCTCTCTCTGCCTTCTTCAGCAGAGTTTTTAAAACGTAATCAATTTCTATTGCATTGCAATTTATATGCATCATATAATATTGCCATAAATGAAGACCGATTTTTACCTCATGAAGTACTTATAAAAACTCAATTTCATACTAAAAATCTTCCTGGTTTCCCATTTCTAAGGTAGTAATCAAAAACCCATTTCGTTTCGTAGTTTTAAAAAACCCATTTCTAGGGTAGTAATCTTAGCGGGAAAATGCGAGACAACAGATGTTCGGTGCGCGAAGAAACACGGATGCAATGGAAACTTCATATCTAAATTTGTAATCATTATAATGTCTCAATTCTTTCACAAAATATAAATTAAAAGTTTTATACAAATTTCATATGCAGCATAGGTATATAGGTCTATTTCTAAAAATACGAAAGTTAGCAGGCGACCACTTTTTACCTCACAAAATTCGAAATTTTTACTTTAAAACATGTGTAAATAAAAATAACAACGTTGAAACTGATTCAAATACAAATAAACGTTTATTGATTAAATAATAATGATGTGTAAGAAACTTTCACTATAAGTTTTAGTTTAAAGAGGAGAACCATTTGCCTGAAGGCAGCGTGAATAAGATAAAATCCGAAAATCTACCTAACTCGCAGAAATTCACGAAAATATTTTTTACATGTTTTATTTGAAACAACATTGAGTAAAGATAACGCTAACACATCACTCATCCAAAAATGAAGGAAGGAAAAATGAGATAAATGACAAGGAGACATCGTATTATTTCGCATTATTCAGGCCCTGCCTGAGACCCAGCCTAGCGAGACCTTAGAGCTAATCCTCGGCCATTTGGCCCGACCCTCCTACTCATTTACGATCCTCATAATAGCAGGAATCCGTGTTGTAGTGGTTGAATTGTCAATGATTTTTGCAAAGAAAAATTTATTGCAAACTCCAATTTTTTATACCTTGAAATGAATTCTTCGTTTTTTTCTGTGCATAAGCAATTTTTAAACGAAATTTTAGTGTTATTATTAACGGACTTCTTCTGTGAAAGCCTTGTGTGTTCATATGCGATGAAAAATACGCAAAAAGAGAAATGTTGTCGTTTTATTGTCTATATCGTACGTGTTTGTTACAATCTGAATGCCTATTTACACTATATGTCCTCTATTTTCCGATTCCTTCATTGATCCCCTTAGTAATTACTCATATTCCGGTATTTTTCGGTAATGTATATTGTAAAAACATACTTTTAACTTCGCCTACGTTGGTCCAAAGCCCGAATGAAAAAGAAGGATGGGAAGTATTATTTGGAGGTTTATTCAAAGAAAATTTCGAGACGTCCTAACTAGCTGTAAAAATGGAAAAGTCCTAACTTTGTTATTATTAACGCTAGAAATCCGTTTAAAATTCTACAATGCTTAAAAAAATGTTAGTTATTTTTATATAAGTGTAAACTGTTAAAAATCATAGACAATATTTAATTTTAAAAAACACTGCTAATGCAATGAGTTGACCGTGGACTCCCGCTAAGAAAGGGTTGGAGGGTCGAGTCCAGTGGCCGGGGTAATAGCCGGGCGCCCCGTTATGTAGGGTCCCAAATCGGAGGGACAAGAGTACCTGGGCCACTCCACCCCAAAAAAGTGCTTCGCAGAGAGAGGTTTAAAATTTTCGCAAGCTACCCGTAGCACGGAAAACATTTTCCTTTCGTAGTCGCCGGCAGGAAAGGGTTAAAAGTAGTTACACCATACGAAAATCTCAATCAAAATATTGTTTAACACTAATGGACAGCATTTTGAATCGAAAAGTGTTTCACCGTAGTAGAGATTGGAATGCGAGACGGCGAATGCTAAGAGGAGGAATTTTGCCATTCTTACAGACTGATAGCCGCGCGATTGGACTTCTCTCGCTAGGCTACCGCAGGGGGAAAGAACCACATTTTTGGAAGTCGGATCGGCGTAGAATCATCAAAATGACCAAAATTGGGTAGGCCAGCGCACCGCGGATCGAGTAATGTACTCATTGTAAGCGTTTGTTGCAAGCCTTCGGCTGGTTCAGCCGAGCGTCATAATTGCCTGCCCAAGTGTTATATGCCGCTGGCCGTCCGACCTAGCGGCCGCTAGTCATTCCCTCCGTCGTCCTTCCCTTAGAGTATATAGTTCAACAGAGGTGGCGTGACGAATTTCAGGTGAAGCCACGGTGAAAGTTGTCCGCCATATTGAGTGACCGTAAGAACACTGATTTCCGTAAGAGATCGTGAGACGGGAAGACTATTCTGAAGAAGAGTTCTCTACTCTTAGGGGTTCCATTGTCCTTTCCTTCTGTTGTTTTATATTTAGCAATAAAATTATCCCTCCCTCAAATACTGGCAGGTATAATTATTAACTCAAATGACAGTTGTGAATGATGCCAGCAGCAGGCCTACAAGAACTACGGTTATAGATTTGGGGAATAAACTCGATACTAATTATTTGTTTTTCATCAGCATTGTCAATGAAACATTAGGGTCTAATGTTTTCACAAATTAGCTACTCCTATAAATCACTGAGAACTCAGAAATGAGACACAATCGAGGCTATTTAAGCCACCAACAATTTTGCTCTTAATTGTGAGGTCTTAAAGGGGTATAGTCTTTAATGGTGAATAATTTTGAATTTCAGTAATAGTTCAGTTTCAATTTGAGTAATCCACAGAGTTCCACGATCCATTTACATTCAGGTTATCTCATTAAAAAGCCAAAAAATTAATTAATTGCCTTAGCTAATGTTAATATAGATGAGGCTATTAAATGACATATCTACATAGATTTGAAATATAAATTTGACCTGCTTTGTAACAGGTATTCGAAGTGGATTTCAATCTCATATGTAAATCAATGTAGAACAGTCAATATTAAATCAATTATAGATACATTTTATGGTGGGAAATATTGCAAAATTAAATTTCAATATAGATTACCATGATATTAATGATTCATCAAGTCATTGCAACTCATGCTTCCCATTTCCATTTTACTGAATCAATACCACAAAGATAAGTTACTATACCTACTTAAGAATGTGTGTGGCCATTAACAAAGTTCTGGTTGCTTTAAAAATAATACTATAAATAAATAATACCCATATAAAGTATTTAAGGTAGCGGAGCAAATCGGACATTGCACAACAATCTTTAATCAAGGCCGTTTTACACGATGAAAGATTTTATACAAAAGTATGTACGTGAGATTGTACGTTTGTCTCAACGAAATTAGAACAGGTTCTATTTCCCGTGCAGGCAGTGAGACATCCGCACAAGCGTTCATACAATTTGCCGCTTTACACGATACATTTTGCATCATGCAAGAGTTCACGGAAGAGTTTGTACAAACAAATGTACCGTGTAAAACGGCCTTCAGACTTTGAAAGCAAACTTTTAGCATACTTCCATGCACTCTGGGACCTGATTGATAATAAAGGGATACTTTGTGACTTCCAAAATATTATAAAGGCACGACAAGTTTCGAATATTCAGCCATTTTCAATGTCCTTTTATCAAGCCAAAAGTCCATTGTATACTGAACCTTTGATTTCAAATACAGAGCTCTTCAACGACAAACGGAATAGCCATTGGAATGGGAATTCTATGCGCATAACGAGGCGTCAGTGACCCTATTATGATTTATAAATCATCACTCATTATCGTTTATTGCTTTTGTTTACTGTTTAGCTGTCCAAAACGACGAAAGTCTTATGTAAGTCTGCCTCTTTTGCCAGTTAATAGGTAGAGCTAACTAATAAGCCGTACTTTACGCATTTTTCCCTAACGGCCATTAAATTTTACATTCAAAACCATTTGCATTAATTATTATTTTATATATATTTCCTTAACTCTTCAGGTGTCTCATTATTTTTTATTTGGGAGACACTAAACACATACCATCAAGAGCAGACGACATGCTTTTCATTGCTCCTACCTGCCGGTTTCTTCATAAGATCCACTGGAGGAGTTGACAATATATTCTGTATTATCTGCCTTACCGATACTATCCCTATTTCTCATAATTCAACATTTTATAAACAAAAAAGGTGTAAATATCTAAGTTTACGCCTATTCCGCTAATAGTATATCACGGTCACTCAATATGGCGGACGGTTACGCCCACCCGGCTTCACCTTCGCTTACGGCCGAGTATAGACAGCGCCACCTCTGGTACCTTAATAACTCTATGGTCCTTCCCCGATTCCCCTACCTTCCCCATTACTTCGCGTGTATTAGCTCCGAAATATGGTTGATGGTTTTCTATGGCCTTCGAGGGGCGGAGCTTCGAAACGGCACTATCACCCTCTACACGGCGGTGAAGTCAACTACGTCACCCTGAACGGCTTGTTCGCAGAGACATCTCTGGAGAGAAGGCTGCGACCAGCTTCCTCTCCAGCACGTTCTTAAGTCAACGTCCTTAGTGTTCATGACAGAAGTATGCTTTGAAGCACGGCAGTCACACTCCGTTATAGTAGCGGCTGAACTACGAACATTAAAAGTAATGAAAATGCGTTTTGGTAATGTGTGTGGATGTAATGAAAATGTAGTGAAGTAATGTAAGTGAGAAAGATTAAAGCGACAATGAAGAAATCTTACGAAGAGCAGGAGAGAAAATACGCTTCCTGAAATACTTTCGGAGGGTAGACGACACAAACCTAGGCGCATTCTCTTAAGGCATAGAAGCCTCCTGAACACAATTCTTCTACATCTACGAAGTGCCGTGCAAGCCACCACTAGGGTGTGTGGCACGGGGTGATTCCACACCAGGCATGCAGCACTCGTCCCAGCACAAATCAGAACCTCGCACGCTCCCCCTGTCGCTGGGCGCAGGCCAAAAAGCAGTCAGCAGAACAGTGCGCAGTCCAACCGGAAACTGGGAGAGTAATACGTAAATGAACATGCAGAACAATTCTATACACACATCTAGTGGTTAATATTACTAACACTGTTAATTTATGAATACTACGAGATGCTACTTCATGCAGAGAACATAATAAAATAATTTCGGACATATCAACCGGTGTGAAGTGTTAGTAATGATATTATGTTATTAAATACAAGTGAAACTTCTTCTCTACCTATTAGGGTGGGAGTTTCATATGATTGATCTATCGCAACTATTATGATCCCTTATTTTGCGTGGGAAAAATTACATTTCAAATCTATCGGTTCGGCGGTCAATTACCTTTATTTTATTCCTGTGATCGCTTCTACCGTAGTACGTTGGCTCCAGCAGTATATGTTGAACGTCCGGCAAAAAACTGTCTGCACCGAACTTGCGCAAAAGATTTAATCTGTAATTATCCCTTCGATCAGTTAGAGATTCCCACCCCAATTCCTTCAACAATTCGGTAACGCAGCTAAGTTTATCGTAACAACTTTTCACAAACCTTGCTGCACTCCGCTCTATTCGATCTATTTCAGAGATTAGTCCTAATTCGTAAGGGTCCCATATGCTAGCGGCAAACTCCAAGTGAGGTCTCACGAGTGAAAAATAACATCTCTCTTTTACCTTCTCGTCGCATTTTCCTAGTATTATTTTGATAAATCTTTTAATCACAATTTTCGAACGAGAAATAAGTTGGAATAAATATGGGGTTATTCCTAAAATAAAACATCAGGTATATTATGGGGAGTGTTAAAAATGAATATTTACGTAGGTATAAAATGGATGTCTAAAAGAATGGAGGAGAGGAGTGGAGAAGTGCAACAAACCAGTCTTAGGATAGATGTTTGTTGATGATGACTGTAATTTACAACGGTTCACTTTAAGTGCAGCATTCCTCGATGTATGCACACAAGCCGAACCTTAAGTTTACCGCAACGTCACGATTGCTCAGGCACACGAGTGCTAAAAATCAATTTAAAAAAATGACTTAAGGATTTTTTCGACGAGCGACAGAGGAGGAACCTGGAAAGGCAATTGGGTAGAGCTATTTACATTAATCGACTTTTAATTCTGAATAATTTGCGCAAATAAGACTGCTTCAGTATATTTTATATGATATATAGAATACAGAAAAATACCTAAACCAGCAGTTTTCAGCGCATAAGCAGATACCAAGGAACTCATAACACTCGGAACGATTAATAAATTAACCGTAATAAATATTTGAAATGGAAAATTTTGATTGGAGGATTGGATTATTTTAAAACTATAAACTATTCTTTTCAACATTCATTTGTGCGCGCTTTGCCATACATTTTCCGGCACCAGCCCACATCAGTCCACTTACAACCAGAGTCGAAACTGAATCCCCATTGGATTGTTGAATTATTTAATATGTTTTCACTAATGATTTCGTTTTCCTGTAGTGGCAGAACACATCGAAACCTAGGTAGTATTTAATTATATTTTCTAAAGTGGAGTTTTACATAGTTATTTTTTCACCACATTCCTTGTTGGAGATGTTCCACGCTTGAGACCGCTCATATCGTTATGCATTTCATTTCGTTGAATTGAAATGAAGTTGAATTATTTCATTACTATTTATATTGCATAAATAGCAATAGTAACTAAGCACTTCGGCATCTATTACGTGGAATTAATTTGCTAATATATCATCAATCTTCCTGTCATTTTCTTCGAATGGCATGCAAATATGACTCAACGTTACTGATGACTACATTAAACACATAACTGTCCCTGAAGTCATTATTTATTTGTTATATTCCACTATCTAAGCATCACAGTACGTTACTTATCGCCCTGTGGTTTTAAAAGTTCCATCGCAAGTCAAACATTTTAGTACATTTTCAGTGTCAGTGTACAGTGAACTCTTCGAACTATGCTATACATGAAGATGTTTGGGCCAAAGTTATCTCACTGAAATTCTTACTGCAAGTCTCAAAGTGATCATTTAGCCTGAATTTTAAATGCTAAGGCGTAAATATCCACTTCAAGTCAATGCTTAAGTCGCCAAGAAAATTTCAATTTTTTTAATGAGAGGAAAATGGACGATTTTGAAGCTGAAAATATAATTTTACGGCAAAAACGAAGCATATAAGAAAATCGAATGAAAGAATAAAATTCTAGTCTTTAAGCCGTTCAGTGATGAATATTTTTATCAAGCAACTTGAGCGCAAGTAATTAAAAAAGCAAATAAAGGAACATCGATACGGAATTCAATGCTCTTCTTATGAGAGTGAAAGTGAACAGAAGTGGGGGTGAAAACCATCCCTTAAAATGGCTTTTTCGCGGAAATCCTTCCCTAGTTTGTTCCTCAACTTTGAATGGAGTATATATCAGACGATGAATCAGTAGACAGTCATTCAAGACTAGAGATGGGTTGATACCAAAATTTATCAATTCTCGTTACCGATTCCTGGAAAATCGATTCTCGATTCTCGATACCGATACCATCGACCTATTCATATATACCTATTTTTACCTAGTTTTCCCATGCATTGTTGTAAAAAAGTTCCATGGAATCTAAAAATACCATTTTACAATACAAAAATTTGATTATACTATTTACTTTGGGAAGCCGATGTCGTCTGCTGCGGTTGTAAAATTACGTCTTTTGTGTCGATAGTTCTCACGAGGCAGAGAAAAAAAAATTATTAGATGAATAATTTCAGGATTTCCCGGCGAAGATTTATGTCAGCGATCTATCGGGGTTTACACCGGGTAGTTAGGTCCATGGCGGCCAACGTTTCGATGCTCGAGTCGAGCATCGAAGCGCTGGCTGCCATGGACCAAACTACCCGGTGTAAACCCCGAAAGATCGCTGACATAAAATTAATAGAGTTGCTGGCACCCTATAGCAACTACCTGTTGTGCTTAAAGGCACTACCGAAAACAGAAATCAACTGTTAAAGAATTCCTTACGGGAGAAACTACTAGTAAGAACTGATTCTGAAGGAGGTGTAGTGAAGAAAGAAGAAGATGCCTTAATGTAAAAATACAGAAGCTATATACACTTTGTAAAGCATGTGCTGAAGTGGATATGAAAGAGACGAAGAAAAGAAGACATACTACAGCACATCACCTCATTATTCATTTTTATTTCACTATGGGAAAGTACACAAAACCCTTTATCATATCACTCGAAAATATATTTTTATTTTATTTTGTGAAACAAGACCAGAAGAGGACATGAGGGAAAGGAGGAAAAAAGGACCTACTGCACATTATTTAATCATCCAGTATTTTACTTTATTATTGGAAATGTATACAACTTGTTTATTTTACCAAATGAGAAGATTTACTTTAATTTAATTCTGTATGTACTAACTCTGTTTGCCAACTTGGGGGTTAAGTTTATAGGAACCCCAACACTCTGTATACCAATCAGAATAAAATAATCTTAGTCCCATCTCTCCGTTGAGGGAGAGCTCCAATAAATAAATGTATGCTGCTGTACCTCGGATTTGTTTGGAAAAAAAGATGGCGATCACCATGGAAACCGGCCGTGGTGAAGTTAGAAGTAGAAGTGAATCAGTCATGTTTCGTATAGGTCCTGCCGGTATCGGTATCGACTTTAGGCGATCGATACTGATACAAACCCACAAGAATCGGTGGTATCGAGAATAGGTATCGAGAATCGGCACATCTCTATTCAAGACATCCTACTTTATATACCTGTACATTTACATTTTTCTTGCTGTTCTTCAGGACAACAAGCGCAATCGGGGATTCGTTACATATTAGTTTATTTAAGATTTTTATCTCGAGGATAAGTCAAAAATTTACAAACTATAACTCCTTGCCAACGTTTCGGTGTATAATTGACCACACCATCTTCAGGGCTACAACATGATGTTCCTGGCTAAATCCGAGGTAATTATAATTTGTATATTGTAATGACGTGTATGATACTTCGATTTGGAAGGTGAAACTTGTGATATTTTTTATGTTACTTCATTAATAATGTTGTTGTACCGTAAATTGCAGCCCTCGTGAAGATGGTGTCAATTATACACCAAAACGTTGGCAAGGAGTTATAGTTTGTAAATTTTTTATCTATCCTCGAGATACAAATCTTACGTTCCATGAAGAGGCCGATAATACAGTACTTCAATTATTAGTTTATGACAGTTAAGCGTTCTGAAGGAAAGCGGAAAGAGACTGAATGAAAAATTGCCCCTGAATGGGTATGTTTCATTCCCATTCAGGGACAGGGATCAGGGATCAAGGAAAAAGTAACGGGATGGGCATAGGCCTCAACTCAGTTTGTTATGGACATACCCTCGATGATGAGAGACCTGAATCAGAAGGCTGGATGAGTTAAACGAAGTGCAGCTCACGCAAATGGTGGTGGTAGACATAAGAATAGGAAGCTATATCACGTACGGGGGTAAAGCCCAGTGGGAGGGGTAGTGTTGGGAGGGGCAGAAGACGATGGGTGGAAGTGAAAGCTGAGAGCATTGCTCGCAAGGCAGTCGAAGGTAAACAAAATCACAGAGCTGCTGTCCATTCGCCATCAGAGATTATTTTGGCAAATAGACTCTTTCAGTCCCGAAATTATTCTAGGCACACCTGTCACCAGCATTTACGAGGACTGTATCCGTTTGGAACACTGATGTCGAAACTTTTTGACGGGTTCGTTTCACTTGCTGATAGCTGTTATCACTTCTCTAGATCTTATCTCAAATTCTTATGAAATCCCCTCGCATCTGTACATTAATAATTGATTTAATTATATTATATAGACTTTTTATTCTGAACTTGAAAATTACAATGAGAGGGTGATAATCTATCTATCTAAACTTGAGTATAGGTGCATAATTGATTCGCTGACTGTTTAAATGGTAGTATTTTTCAGTGTCTGCTAGAACCATTATTTTACTTGACGGATTTTCGATCAATTCCCTTCTCTGTTGCTCCGCAGATATTATCAAGGAGCCCATGTGATATACGGTGGGCTCTAATACAGCAAAATATCGTTATCAGGGCACGATAGAGGTCGCACACTTGCATATCTAGCAAGGTGTCACACCGAAGTTATCAGTACATGCGGCTCTCACGTATTTATCCATAAAAAACTTGAAATAGATACGGTGACATCACGCATCCTTGTTATACGCCTTGTTTTATTGCAAATTAATCACTCCCTATAAGGTAACTCTCACACTCTCCCTTATAAAGCAGTTAATGAGTGTTATAAAAGCGATTATGTATCGTTCGCATAACATTTATTTAATACTCATTCATCCCATAGTCTTCCAAAACCTTCCACAACTTATTAGAATCTATCCTGTCATTTGCATTCACTAAATCCTCAAATGCGCAAAATAATTTCTCTCCGACAGACATAAATTTTTCTAGCACTAGCTGAAGTGAAAACAGTTGATATGTACATCCTATACCAGACATAAATCCCACTTCGTCAACAGTTAGCCATTCAGTTTCCTTAATATTTCCTCGCCAGAGTCATTAAAATCCTCTCACAGTTTTCCTAAAAGTAATTTTTCACACTTTTACTTACTCCATCCACTGGTTTGATTGGATGATCTAGACAAGTATACTTGGTTTAAAGAAAGCTCACTGTGGTCGCCCCTGGCTTCAATTCCTCAATTTTACGAGCCATGCACTCCATGTGGAAATGGAAGAGGTATTGTCAATTTTAAAAACCTCACCGCCAAAGGGCGTACTGCTGACTGTCGTATATATGTGTGACAAAAATTTGTTCTAATTCACTAGATTCGGTTCGAACATTAATTTACAAAATCGACTCCTATAGCTGAGCTTAAAACATTTTAAAGAGATTTTCCGACATGGTGTTCATAGGAGGTGGGGAGGAAGATCCAAGGGTATGTCCCATTTCTTTGCTTTCTGCAGGGTTATTCACGTTTGATCGAGTCGCACAAATGAGATCTGTAATCTCTCTCACCGAGGAAAGTTTACGAGAAGAATACAATTTCTCGACCAACATCGTCATTAGTGGTCATTAATCTGAAGATAAGACTACTGCAGTTCTTCACTTCACTCTCTTACCAGCTAATTGATATTTTTCTTCTTATTCTTTATTTTCAAGTCCCTCAGAATTTGTTTAATGTATTCCAACTTTGGACTTCTTCGATAAATCTTCCCATTAATTTCTCCTTCCAGTAATATTTTCAAGAGGCCGATGTATCTCAAAGTGCACCAAATAATAGTCTCTTCCATTTCAGGACATTTTCATCAAACAACTTTTCTTATAATTTCTTAATTTGATCTCCATCATTATTTGGTAACATCATAGCATTTCAATAGCTTTTAACCTTTTCTCGACTGAACAAGCATGGAATCCAATCCTAAGTACCGGCAAAAAATTGAGTGATAGACAAGAAAATGTAAATTTAACTAGTAAAGATATTGTACTCTTCAAAATGTGATCGTGCATTTAGGAATGCCGCCACATCACAATAACCATGCTTCCGTCACATCAGGAAGCGTCAACCGCAATGCCGCCCTTAAACTGTGGACCCCTGGACTTCTTCCGCTGAGAGCAGGATGGCGCCAACGCCAGGGTCCACTTTTCATTAATTCGCGACACAGTTCCTCCCTTAAGAACTACACACCCACCTAAAGTTAATTAATACCCTCACGTGTCGTTCGCATCTTCAAATAACCGACCAATCTATCTCACCTATGGACCGTAGATCTGAAGGGCTCGGAAACTTGAACCCTACGGAAGAAGTATTATGGCAGAACGAAGGGTTTCTGAGATGTGGTGGCTGCTGAGGAGGATGGTGGAGAGAGAGGTCTTGGATATGCTCGGAGAGGGAATGATGCTGTCGGAAATAATTCGCAGGAATACCCAAAATTGGACTGAGGACATGTTGAAGAGGGCGATCGAAGGAAGTGGGTAATAGGGGGTGAGAGGCGAAGTACGATTTGATGAGAGGGAAATGAATACAAATAGTTAGCGGGGGTTTAATATTGGAAAATAGATGGTTATGAGAAAAAAACTTTAAGAAAGTATTACTGCGCTAAGATGGAATATAATCGGAGCCTAATTTGAGGAACTACTATTCATTTGGGTGAAAAACCATTGATCAATTCCCAATTTTCCGAACGTACTGATTTGAAACTCGTTCTTGCTTGCCATTTCTCGGAACTTAGACACAGGGTCAGGAAGTGTCACCATGAATTATTCCATTCCGCAAATTGACGCAGATCATCCATCGATAATAGTATGGACTGCTGAGTTCCCACTCCATATCCCACCAGTGATCTCTCGGCCAAAATCCACAACCTCAACCCAAAATCTCTCTTTTAATTCTTTGTTTTGTCAAATTTCAGTGTATTACGTGAAAGTAATATATTTATTTATTTAAAAAGTCCCTAAAAACGGCACAAAGGCTTATTACATTGGTCGACAAGCAAAGAAATAAATAGAAATTTTAACAAAATATACCCTTAAAATGTAAAAGATAACAGAGAAATACATTGGAAAGAAAGATTGGTATTGGGATTGATGGACAAGGAGATGGAATAGAGGGAGTCAACTCGGCAATATGTTTTCTGAGGACTGATTTGGAAAAGGGAGGGTGAGGAGAAGAGAGTTCAAGGGAGGGGGTATCTTCGAGGCTAGGTAGTTGATAGTTTTTGGGATACGGTAGAATAGGGAGCGTTGGGATATTGAGAGTCTGAATTTTGGAATGTTAAGAAGGGAGTTATTGCGTAGGGAACGAGGAGGAACATGAAGAGGAAAGAGAGGAAGAAGGCAGTTGGTACGGAGAGAGCCACTCCAAATGCTATGGAGGAACTTCATGTCGCATAGTACATGACGGAGAGAGAAGTTTGGGATTGAAAGGGAAGAAAGGATCTTTTTATAAGTTTCTGAGGGAAGGGATTCTATGGCGGGCAATGGCGAGAAAGATGTTAACAGGGCGAGTGAGCGTATTCAAGGCTAGCGGACGACCGAATTGGAGGACAATATTCTAAAATAGGAAGGACACAACCAAAAAATACTGTCCGGAGAGCAAAAGGATCCTGAATGTCCGTGTGGCGGTATAAAAGGCCGACGATTGACATCGCCTTCCTGGTAGTCTTAATTATGTGATCGCGAAAGGTAAGTTGAGAGTCGAAGACTACCCCTAAGTCACAGTGGGAATTGATACATGGGATAGGATTTTGTGAGAGGGTATAGGAATAATTAATTATGTAACGCCGATCTCCAAAAGATGACAATTGCTAACAGTGAATTATCCTACAGTGTTTTTTTTAGTAAAATATTTCGTTCAAATATTATCGGTGATTTTACGGCAGTATAACCAGCTCTTTTGTATAAAAACCTCGCGTGAACTCAGATTTATCGATGATTTAATCGCGAGATTTATAAAATTATCAGATTTAAGTCTGATTTTACGAAGCGTTTTCGGGGTAATTTTACCCCAAGGTACAGGCATGAATTGAACGATTTATAAAACCCATGAAGGAAGTTGATGACATATGGCACGAGACGGTGAAATCGATCTACATCCACATTTCAAGAAAAAACATCACCGTTTCATTAGCATTCAAACAAACCTAGATTTAAAAAAAAATTACTCCAGGTAAGCAAGTGTCACCGTGAAGCAGTTCCAACATATTCTGAAAAAAATAATGTGGATCGGTCTTCGATTATATTAATATGGACTCCACAAACCCTTCGGTCATCGAAGACCGGTGGTGTGTCCAACCAAGCCCGTCCCCGCTATCTTCATCTCCCGCCAACCGAGAACTCTTGTTCTTGACGGATGAGAATTCTCGTCTTCCGAAATGTGATCCTCTCCCCCGAACATCCCCTCACCATCCATCCATCCCTATTTTTCCCCCCAAGGGATAGATATCCCCTCCATGACGTCCCCACTCGGCAATATTTCTTTCGTAGCGCCGGGAGATATCCCCACAGCCACCACCTTTCGGCTAGCACCCTCCTGACCCCCCCGTACTCACCACTCCCCGTTCAGATGCGAGTATGACGGAGATGTCGGGTGACAGCCTAGAGGAGAAGCTGGCCCGGAGTGAGTCGGCTTCCCTTTCACGGCGAAGAGTGGCCGCAAATATGGATCTCCCTGCATCTCCGCAAGCACAATGCGCATCAAGTGCTCATAAGTGACCCCCAAGAAATCACCTATTCTTCCTCGTTTGCCAGGAGAAAGGCCACTGGACCCCAAAGACCTTGGTGGCCATGTGGGGAGGTTTGTCCTTGCATTGTGTATTGTGTGTTCTTTCCGTCCCCGTTGTACTCCTTGGGGGTTTGCTCGCAATCTCCCTGACAAAGCCTTCGTGTCTCTTCCCTTTAAGCGGTCCAAAACATTTCCAGTGATTGCACTCACGGGCCAGAGTCCTTCCTGGCGGTCTTCCTTCGCTGCGTCAAAGCGACCGGACTCCTCGATGACGTCTTAAGACCCTCCCCCCCCCTGTTGTGGACCGAACGACTTAAGGAGTTCATGTATCTCCGAGTGGATTTCTTGAGTTTTATAATTTTGCACGGGTGAGGTAAGAAACTTTGTGGTGGGACTGCTTTTTTGTAAGTTGCCGACCCTCCCATCTTCCATTGAAGAAAACGAGTGAGTTCCACTTTAAGGGATTTCGAGTGGTGGAAAAACATAGATGATACAATCGACAGAACCTAAAGAAAGAGGACGCACGGCATTAAAATGGGAACGCTTCTTACTGGAGGTACGCTATTTAACATGAAAAGGTATACCTTTTCACAGAACACGCAGAAAGGAAAATTTTCATCATCTGGTTATGAATTGAAGATGGAATCATCCAGAAAGGTAGCCAGAAAACAGTGCTTTTTTTTAAATAAAAAAGCAAGCTAGGGGAATATATCTTCTACGTAATGTATTCTGCGATCTACGTAACAGTAAACGTACAAATTCACCCTATTACCTTTTCATTTCACTTCAAAATATACAAGAAAATTATTTCCCATTGCTTTATATATATATATTTTTAGAAACGAAATGATCATTATTTAACACAATTATTTCGTTATTCATGCTTATTTTTTCTAAAATAAAATCAAATATTGAAACCGTAGCACAGCGGAAAGTCATCTTGATAATAAATCGAACTATGTAACTTCCACAATTTATTTAAAATTCACAACCGGTTTCGGCCATCACACAATCTTCAAGTACATTGTTGAAACTTTCAGAAATCGGCATATACACCGGAACCTGAGGGAGGGAGGGATGCTATGGATAGGGGGAGAGGGATGAGGAGTGAAATATGGGGGGGGGGGGTTGAAATCTGGGGGTTGAATCAAGGGAACAATCAGTGGGGGGAGGAATTTGCAAGTATTGTATGAGAGTATCGCGCGTGTATGCTCAAGTAAACCTTATGTCATTCATCTTATATTCACTCATAACCAGAGACGGGACGTTTATGACTTTTATTTTTCCATTTCATGACCTTTATTCTATGACTTTCATGTCTTTTATTTTCCTGTTCCATGACGTCTATTTATTTTTAATTCGGTCATTTTATGACGCTTTAGCTAAAAGTATGACATTTATTTTACTGTCAAATTAAAACTAATATTATGATCTGTATAGTTACTATAGGGTAAGTGATTCAAACGAAAGTATCCCCCTAGCTTCCCCTCATACCCCTAAACACAAGGATTTCTGTATATAAACGGATCTAAAAATGGTCCATGTACCTGGAGATGTCACTATGTTATGAAACCCAAGTTGTTAGAAATATATCAATTTAGTGGACCATTACAAAGTGTAATTTTTATTTTCCGATTTGGAGAGGGGTATTTGTATCGAAGCGTCCGGTCTGCGAAATCTTCTAATTCACCTACTTTCCGCTCACCTTCAACCACCTACTTCACAAATGTTGCTATGCTACAATGTGCATTAATACTAAACTTTCATTTTCTTCATTAACCCTATTCCAATCCAAAACCATTCACTTAAACCTGTCTGTGAATTGCATTTCTTTCTCGACGCCATGTTCGAAAATCTGACCTTTTCCTCTTATGTTACCGGGATGACGCAACAGTCGAGCAATTACTCCTCTTCGCTTTAAACACCTCACCCATGACTTTTCCCGCCGTCAACTTAAACTATCCCCTCTTTATAACTCGTTTCACACAACCTCTTCCCCTATCCATTTCAACTACAACTTTGATCATACTACAACACACACCCCTCGATTCACCGACCAACTCAGTGGATATTTTTTCTTTAAAAGAATAAGCCACAACTTTCACCACACTACAACTACACCCCCCTCCAATCACTAAACCACCCGTGGGATTTTTTCTTTTAAAATATACGCTACAACTTTGAACAGACTACAACCACACCCCTCTCCAATCACCAATCCACTCGGGGATTTTTTTCTTTTAAAATATACGCTACAACATTTACGACATTATAACCACACCCGCCTCCAATCACCAACGCACTCGGGGGATGTCTTTTAAATTTCGCTAAAACATTGACGATATTACATCTACCCCCCCTCCAATCACTAACCCACTAGGGGGACTTTTTTCTTTGAAAAAATACGCTATAACTTACACCACAGTACAGCCATAACACCCTCCAATCACCAAACCACTTGGGGGATTTTTTTCTAAAATAAATATTTCGTTTTATTTCGGAAATCAGTTCAACAAAAAAACAGTTTGTATTTTAATGTAAATTCTTACTTTTAAGTTATTCGGCAGCATACAACATATTTCGCGGTTCTCGGAATAGGTCTTATCGTTTTACTCGGCCGAAAAAGACGGACTAAGAATGTGTTCATTTGGCAAGTGATGCACGAAAGCCCGAGCAATCTTACTTTTAGCTGTGCAGATGAAGTTATACCGTAGTCTTATTGAAAAAGGAAGGGTGTTATTTCATTTGAAGTCATAGGAATCCATATTAAAGTTTTAAAAAAAGTGGTGGCAGCTAACTTGTTTTCTTCGATTACCAGCATAGAAACTCTTAAAACGACATATTTTCTAGCATTAATTTAGTTTAGTCCGTTATGTGTAATTAATCAAAAACAATATAAAATTTCAAATTTATAACACGTAAACACCACATAAATTCAGTCGTTAGACCCTCAGAATATCACTATCAATCAAAGTCTCTCGATGCGATAAAGCCAATGTGGTCAGTGGAAATTACGTTCGCTGGCTACTGTATCAAATATTCTGAATCAGTGGATGATACCCACTAACAGACCTTGTGCCAGGTGAAATACACACCAACTCATCAAAATACAGCCCAGGATTGCATTATAAATCAAGTAAACGATAATCAAGAGTCGACTGGTAGTCGCGGAAATTGGGTCTTTCTTTGAGCTTTCTTTTAATCGCCGCGTAAATCGCGTAAACATCACGTTACCAATGTTTTTTTCGGTGCCTTTTTGCGACATTTTTCCCATTTCACTCACCATAGCGCACGCCCCCTACCTTTAATAACCAGCCCTAAGGGCAATCCTATTAATGTCAACTTCCTGCTCCTCTCAAGATACATTTGGTCCTTGCTTGCTTTAAATTCCGCGACAGCTTTAGTGTCCAGATTGCATTAGCTTTCGCGAAATCCGTAACATGTCGAAATTTATGCTCAACAAAGTTGGTTTCTTATGTAGGTGATTGACGCTTTCAAGCTGACTTCTTCTTCTTAGTGGCACTACAGCCTTGGCAGTAAGCCTTGGCCTGCTGCACTATTGCTCTCCATGTCGTCATATTGGCAGTTTTCTCCCGCTAGCCTCTCACTCCCATCTTGCCCAGGTCACACTGCACTTGGTCCATCCATCTGCTCTTACTAGGTGTTCCCTGCCTTCTTCTGTTGAATAGCCTCCCTTTAACCATCCGTTTTTGTATCTCCTGACATTCTTTCGACATGTCCCTGCCATCGTATCCTCTGTGACTTGATGAACTTTACTATGTTCTTTCCATCGATCAGTTGCTCTATATCCTCATAAAATCTTATCCTCCAGTCCCCCTGGTCATATACTGGGCCATGTATTCTACGGAGGATATGTCTTTCGAAGGTTCTGAGTCTTCTCTCATCCGCCATTGTCATAGTCCAGGACTCTGAACAATACGTCACCACTAGCCGTGTTTATGTTCATGTAAAGTTTCATTTTCAGTGATCTACTTGATAATCTATTCTTGAATAATTTTAAATTGGTATAGAAGGACCTATTTCCGGCTTCAATTCGTTCCTGTATGCATCTCCTGAGGTTATTGTCGCTAGTTATTAATGTTCCAAGGTAATTACAGCTGTTTACACCCTGAAAGGTGTCACCATCAATTGTTAAGTCACGGGGCTCTCTTCGGTTCTATACTG
This sequence comes from Pyrrhosoma nymphula, assembly GCA_963573305.1. Lineage (NCBI taxonomy): Eukaryota > Metazoa > Arthropoda > Insecta > Odonata > Coenagrionidae > Pyrrhosoma > Pyrrhosoma nymphula. The sequence goes on from OY754337.1 coordinate 87,140, forward strand.
TTGACATTACCATGTACTTAGTTTTATTTATATTAATTTTAAGGCCTATTCTGTTGGATTCCCTTTTCAAAATCATATAATTTTGCTTTAAGTCTACCAGTCTTCTTGCTGCGATTGCGATATCATCCGCGTATGCGCAGATCTGACTTAAGAGGCTAAAATTGGAGCTATGCTCTAGAACGTTAATCCCACTATAACTAGCATGTGGATAGAGTGAGTGACCAGATACGATGGAGTACTAACGGAGGCAATAGGTTATAAGGAGATATTAGGTAAGTGGGCAAAACGAGGGGAGGAGTAGACATTTTGAATGATAAGGAGAATTCGTAGACAGTAAGCCGAGCAGAAGATGAGTGATAAGGACTGAATGCCACATGCGAATAAATGCTTCAAAAATCGATTTATCGTCAATCAGTGTGAATATATTTGCACATTAACTTTCCAAGACATTTTCTCGAACTAAAAAAATTGTAATTATCATAATTTCCTCGTATTTTCAATATTCACAGCAACCAGGAATTTCGTATTCTAAATGCAGTAAATTTACTTTTAGTTAATTTTTAGTTTAATTAATTTACTAACACATTAGAAAAATCATAGCAGTAATAGAAATTACCGACGAATGCCTTAAGGAAGGGTGCTCGCCGGATGGGTTTAAGGAAGCGAGCGGGCGAGTTAGGGGTCCTGCAAGAAGCGGCAAGGAGTCAAAGGCGAAAAAGGGTGCTTAGCCGGACAATAGGGCCGGCCTTCTCTTCCAATTGGGCGGAAAATCCCCTTTCTTCCTCATGCCTTCCCCTCCCCCCCTCACTCTCCCATGCCGGCCACAGGGGCGGCACTGTGTTCATGGGACCGCAGTGGTCACAAAAGAAGAAGATAAGGGTCCATTGCCCTGCTAAGCAACTGGTCGGATCTGCTCATCTGGAGGAAGAGGGAGACTTTTTAAAGTTGGCTACAACAAGAGGCCCTCGCGTCGCCTGACACTGTGCGGCGGGGTTTTAAGCGGAGGATTCTCCGGTCGCTATGACAACCCGGCTGGTGTTCGGATGCTGGCGTCCGCCCCGAGTGTAATCTCGTTACCTCTTTCGGAGTGTGTGAAGTCTCTTCGGTTGCTCCCGTGTCAACGTGGCTCCATTCGAGGGAACATCTGCGGAAAAGTCTGCAGAAGGGATGCGCTTCGAAGAGTTTAAATCCGATGCCAGACACAACGGCGCCACAGTGAATGGCGGCCGACAAAAGGATATAATGAGTGTCGCGGTCGTTATCAGATTTCGGGACAAATGCTGGTGTTCGTGTAAGAACCCTCCATTATGTATTATTTCAATGTTTATTCCTTCATCGCCTTACGGCTTCCCCCTTTACCACGTTTCCTAATTCACCCTCCGAAGTAGTGCGTATTTTATTCATCCAAAAGGCGACAAACCGTTGTGTGCAAAAGAGTGGTATGTTGTAAATGCTAGTGTTGGCACACATTTCCCTGAATACCTCCTCTATTTCTATGGTAATTCCTTCATCGTTTGACGATTTTGGTATTTTTGGCCAATTTTGCTTTTCCTAAATATTTCATTCTCTTGGCATCTCCTCCAGAGTATCTTTATAGGAGGTACGCTCCAGGTTGGGTGTTAAGTGTGTGAATTTCGCATTCCAAATTACTGACGACAACTGCTAAAATGGAAACAACCTAGTAAACGCAATGAGAGGATAGCGAGGGTAATTGATCATCTGAACGGTATCTCGGGCCGCAATTCCAAAAAAGGAATTTCTAATTCATGCATTAATTACAGCTGGATTTCGTATTTTCAAATTTTCGAAAGGAAGTGCATTTCGTTCTGAGCGCAAATTAAATGTTGTGGTATTTAAATTTATGCTTTCATAAGAAAGGGATATTATGATGCATTTGAAATGAATTCAATGAATAAAATATAATGATTGAGGGATATCATTATGTAGTCATACTCAGACCCAAAACAGATATTTTGTGGTGGAGTTACTTATTTATAGGGCCCAAAATATATTGTTCATTACCTACATTAATCGTTAACACAAGAAATGAATGTAAATATTGTATAAATATATAAAAATAGTTATTACTATCGAGGATTAATGAAAATGCATTTTTTTTAATGTTTGAGACTGCATTTATGATACCAGTGTCATTATTCAGATACTAGTGTCACTTATTTTTGCTTTGTATATGTTTATCGATATGAAAACTTTGCTGTTAATTTATTCAAGTGTTATTATGCAAGTATTATTTTTAAAAGAGTGAACCATATCAGCAAAAATGGCAATCTTAATGTAAATTATGTGTCAACAAAAAGTCATATTATTTTTGTTTTTGTATGAACGAGTCGGTAACCCCAAAATGGAGTTTTATCCAAAGGGATACTGTGCGCGATCCGGCCCGAATGACCAGAAAATGTGCGCGCGGGGCCGTGTGCCCCAGATTATGATTAATAAAGTACGAGGGCACCTTCAAGGGAATCTGTGTTTATTTCCCGTGCGACTTCCAACGAAGCGCACGACACATGTCCGCGTCCACACGCTCCCGGCTTCCGACATACACTGCTTGAAAAAACCCCACGCGACACCCACGCCGAAGGCAAAAGGGCCCGGATGAGACAGTGTTACTGACCCTCGGTAAACGGTACCGCCAGGGAGTCCTCACTCCAAAGGGTGAGTGAATTCTCCTAGGCCGTGTCCGAACTCGTTAGGCATTAGGGAGCATGGATTTGGCTACCTAAATTTTGGGCAGCTAACAGAAAGGGAGCTTGAGTTTGGACGCCCTTAGCAAGTGTCGCCATCTGCTGAGCTCGAAGCAAACGAAGGACAAGGGAAATACGGAATACGATAATGTTTTGAACATGTGACCCTCATGACTAGTGCTGCTTGAAATTTGATTGCGATTATAATACATTTTCTCATTATGTTCGTAGTTTCGCAATATTATGTGGTTAATTCGTAACATTGAGATTTATATAGTTAGATTCCGTAATTTACAGAGTACAGTATAGCACGTAGGTACTTATAGCTTTTGATCAATGTGGTTGTATCTTTTTAAGTTCGTGGTTTGTGTCAATGTTTCCTTTTGGTAGATAGCGATTCGGTTGGACTGAGCAGTTTAGTAAATTTGTGATTGTGTATTTATCCGTGTCTTTTAGCAGTATAAAGCACGTATTTTTAGTTTTTGTTCATTGTGCACTTTCGCCACTATGGCAGATAAAGATTCGTGTTAGACTGAGCAGTTAATTGCGTTTGTGATCGTGTAGGTAATAGCTTCAATTCGAATTTTCTATTGTCCATGCATTGTTATTTCCTTTTGCGTGCATTATTAATAAGTCTGTTTACGGTGATATCCAGCCACCACATGATGGCCATTAATTATTTAGTATTGGGCATCCTTTGGATGTTCATTGGATGCAGTGACATCCATATGAAGGCCACGAAATGATGTCAAATGGAAATGATGTAAAATATATCTTAAATAATAATATTAATTACTTCTATGTACAATTTCCCAATGGTACAGGAGCTTCGTATACAGTCATAAAACTATCTTTTGCTTACTATAATTTAAGGCTTTTGTTGTTGGTAAATGGGGTTTGAAGACTAACTATTGTGGGAAAGAACTATTATAGCTTGCCGTTTTTTGCGTGTTGTAATTACTTTTTAGTTTCGTTAAAAACTTGCAATATGGTAGACTTTATTTAGACGCGTAGGGGTAGTTTTACGTTAGTTTATATGTTTAGTTTATCCGCCTTCTCCTTTCTAGCTATAATTAACTGTTCGGTTGATTGATTCGTTACTCCCAAAAACGAAGAATAGCTAACATGCGCAAGACAATATGAAAACATCTATTTGCAAACACTCACAATACTTCCCCGCTATGACACTTGTTTATTCTGTCTCACTCCTTGATATGAAGGTCTCTGTCTGTTCGTTGCTTCTGAAGATGAAATTTATAACATAAATCAATCTAACATTTATCATTCATTTAATATATTCATAATAACTCACGCCCTTCCATTCAAAACAAATTACCTCCCCGCCATATTTACTGCAATTCCACTCATTCCACTACTTTTCACGCTTTTACCACTCGGAATTATGGGAAATTCAAAATGGTGGCAAATTTAGGAAGGACTTGTTGTTGCCTAAATCCGGCGACCGATTTGGCTGCCCAAATCCGCTCCCTTATGCTGCCTAACGAGTTTGGACACACTTCAAGATGGCGTCCTCCCTAAATTTCCGGATTTAGGTACCTAACTGGCGAGTTTGGACACGGCTCTAGTTGGCGACCGCGGAAGAAAGGCCGGCCGGCCGAAAATGCCAAAAGTGGGAAAACCCTGAAAATGGCGAACTCGCCACCGGAGCCAAGAGGGGGGAGGAAAACGACCCAAACAGATACCTTAATTCCAAACTGATTAGACAGTTTTATCTTCTTGATAAAGGTAATGGATGTTGAGGAATAAAGTCTTTACTTTTTGTTACAGTTGTAGCATTCTCCTCCGAGTCCCCGGCAAGCATCAGGTTTCATTGTCGTCATAATGGCCGGAGACGGACGAAATATCAAGACCAGCTTTTCGAACTTCTTCAAATGCACCCCGGACACTCTGTAAAACTAGTGGTCATCATCATAGGTGTGCTCGGTGGAGTCAAGGGCTCGCTGATAAATAACATCAAGTGCATTCCGTCCTGCGTGGCACAGACGGAATCACTAGTTGCACGCATGCAGAAGGCCGTCATCCTGGGGTACTGCGGACGCATGACTCGAACGTAGCGTAGCTACTCATCCGATGGGCGTCGGAAGTGGCTGCGATCACTGCACAACCCCTCTCGAGTCTTTACTATTATTATTAATGTTTTTACTCTCGTCAATAAGAGAAGAAAAATATTATTATTGTAGCAACTTGAATAGATAAGTAGGTTACATGCGTGATTTTGTGCTCTTTCCAGCGTGACTTGTACCGGCATTCCGGGGCGTCATTAAGAACTTCTTTGAACGGTTATTGACCACTTATTAAAAGTACATTGGTTAAATTATGGAGGTTTGGTCATGTCTTTTTAAAAAACTCAACTTCCTTTTTCCGCCAAGATGTTTCGCCTTTTTATAAATGATGCTTCCTCAGGGCTACAGTACAATGCAAGGAATACATTTGGTAATAATTATTATAATACTACAAAGATAAAAAAGTTTTAAAACATAAATTTAGTATCTCAAAGGATTAACTTTCTTACTGCGACAATGGTAACACAAAAACAAACTCTTCCTCTTAGTAACAAAAGAATCAACATAAAAATCAAAACCAAAATGGAAAACCAACATGCAACATACATTCATGGTTCACCATTTTGGTTTTGATTTTTATGTTTATTTCGTTAATATGAGGAAGAGTTTGTTTTTGTGTTACCATTGTCGCAGTAAGAAAGTTAATCCTTTGAGGTACTACATTTATGTTTGAAAACTTTTTTATCTTTGTAGTATTATAATAATTATTATTAACTGTATTGCTTGCATTGTACTGTGTAGCCCTGAAGAAGCCTCATTAATAAAAAGGCGAAACGTCTTGGCGGAAAAAGGAAGTTGAGTTTTTTAAAAAAGACATGACCAAACCTCCAAATAATTAGCCAATGTTATTAAGAACGAGAAGGAAGGACGAAAAGGATCCTTTGACTCTCTTTCCCGAAGTAGTTTTATCACTAGATAATATTTGAGGAAAATGTAAATGTTAACTTATTAGGAAAAATAGTTGGTTCAATGGAGATATTAAATTAATGGCTATTTTATAACACACGGAATAACAGATTTAAGTGTGATACTATGAAAGGCAATCATATCGTCGTGAATTACAGCTAAGGTGAGACTTAAAGAACAAAAGAGGGCTGAAATAAATACTCCCGCCGTTATTGAAGTTTACAGTAAATACGCATCGCTCAATTATGGAATGAATTCAATTGCATATCCACTTTAAACAAATGTTGGAAAGCTTACCGCCTCTTGGGATTTTTAAAACGAAACTGATTTCCCAATTTTTCCATTCACACTGTTGTACGAACTTATTGTACAATTGTCCGACCTACTTTAGAATACGGCAGTGAGATTTGGAAACCACACCAAGTTACTTTTGAGATATTCTTCTTAAGTCCTCAACCCGAAGGTTGGTTGGTGGCAGTTCTACATTCGTTTCGGTCTTGCGTCATTCTTTTCAACTGCACATAAGTGGAGCAACCTTCATTATCTGTTCAATATACTCCAACCTAGGCCTGCTCCGGCAGTTGGTTCCCTCCACAGTGCCTTCTAAGATGGTGGCCAGCAATGTTTCGTGCCTTAGTTGGTGCCCGATACAGGATCCCTTTTGAGAAGGCACTTGAAAAAATACAGTTGTGTTTTGTTAAATGGTTGTGTTCCCTAAATAACGGCCCTGGTTATAAAATAACTAAATGCCCCAATTCATGTAAAACTTTTACTCCACTCAGAGTCAGAAGGATAATTTTGGATGCAATTTTTCTTCGTAATATCACGATGGATGTTGTCGATTCTAACCATCTCCTTGGCTTAGTAAACATTAATGCCCCTCCGAGGATCACACTCCGCTCTTCAGATGCCATTTCGATCGGATGGATGCTTGCAGGCATGAACCTTTATCATGGATGACGCGTGCTGTTAATGAGTTTTCGGATCATAATAAAGACTCCGACTTCATTTCTGACTCTTTGATGTGCCTCAAGAAAAAATTGTTTTCCTTTTTTAACAAAACCTAAACTGACCAACTTGTGAGAAATGTTTGAGTGATTTGTGTATTTATATATTTATTTGACCATCTTTTATTATAACGCATGTAACTGGGGTTGCCTGTTTGCGTTTAATAAATTATTATTATTAACGTAAATTCATCCATATAAAATTCATCACTGGCTGACTTGTGCAAATGGGATATATATTGTTTCGGGTCGTTAATTGGTTGAAACATTTAAAAAATAAGCTGCCATTGTCATTGTCATTGCCATTGTCATCCTTCATGTACTAAACATATCAAAACTTATTAGAATAATTCTACGAATATGTCCAATGGCATCGCTTAACTTCGTTGGCTATTGAAAGTTTGTTATTTCTTGAGCATTTATGCGTTAAAAACAAAAACTACCCGTGTGGATTATATTATTCACTCGCTGAACGGCCACTTTGCAATGATTTTCAAACAGTGGGTTGAAACGGTGATTACTTTCATTCCCTTTTATCGCACGCGTGCAAGATTTCGTCAGACTATTTCTACACATATATAACCATTCGTCAGCTTCTTCTGTGTATCTGGTAAAATTGGATTTTTTTATAATTTTCCATTCTTTAATATAAAATTTGCGAATGTTTATCACTTAATGCTACATACACATTGATCTGTAGGTATGCTTTGATATTATTGCTGGTTCCTTATTTACAAGTTATCCCTTTTATTTTGAAAATTTTAAAATTATTGGAAATAAAAGAAAACAACCGTTATTACTTTACAAAGCACATGCTTTCGTGTGCTAATAATAATGTTAAACATCTACTTGTCGCTCATCACAAAGATGACCAAGCAGAAACATTTCTATTGAGACTTGAACATGGTAGTGGCATTGATGGGTTATCAGCAATGGCTTATAAATCTTTTTTGAATGGAGTTTGCATACTGAGACCATTATTAGATTTTAGTCGTAGTAATATAGAGAAATATGCGAACTTTCATCAACTAAAATGGGTTGAAGATAGAAGTAATGCAGATTTAAAATACAGGCGCGCTTTATACCGCAAATCACTTAAAGAAAGTGATAATCTAGAGATTTTAACAGAGCGAATATGCCTCACAGCACTTCATATGAAAAGAGCTGCAAAAGCATTAATGCACTACACACGCCTTGCGTTTCATGACTATGTTAATGTGCACGACCTTGGTTACATTGAAATTAAACTAAGTCAATTTTATCAATTGCCAGAAGAAACAGCCTTGAGACTTCTTCTTTATCATATAATGGCAATCGGCAGTAAACACTATAAACCAAGATATGATAGTCTTAAAATTAAACCTTCCTGTTTGAGTTCAGGGAAGGCTTACATGGCTAATCTTTATCTATTTCATTTCTGTGATCGCTAAAACCTTTCATAAACTCATGAGCGAGCTTAGAGTATAACTAGTGATATTTATACCGCACGTGCAAAACTTCCTCCGTGAATTCTGGGAATAGGTTCGTTGGCACGTTTATTTTACAAATATGACAAACAAATTCTCTATTTCCGACTGAAAGATATCTTATCACTCCCCCCGTGCAGCATATTTACTATGTTTAGGTCAATTTAGAAGTTACAAGACTTGAAAGGATATATAAACGCCTCTATTCCACAGCGATTTTTAATCTCTTCCCTGGGCTCATCGAACTAAGTTGTAGCATTAAGCATCAGCAATGCCTGCTATTAACGGCTATCTTATTCTACTGTTAACTGCGGGAGCTTGTCTTGGTAAGATTTCCTGATTAATAATTTAATTAGGTAACACTACTTTTAATGTCACATGAGCTGGGTATCGGATTAGAGATAGAATTGCAGTTAATTTCAACACTTCAATGAGCCAAATTTGGAACTTTTTTCTTCATTGACAGGAAGGAGAATGGGTGAACACGCTCTTACCACAGGAAAAGATCACTCAGAAAGGAGTAAATTCAATTATCTTCACATCGCAAGAGAAATGCACGAGGACCTCAAATCAATTTTAAAAAGCTTGGGTAACTATCCTTATTTTTTCCTTGCTGACAGTCCATTTTAAGTTCTATAAGTGTGGTTGTAGCAACATAGAGGGAATTCATTAATTAACGTGTTCGATTTCTTCGGAAAATGAATATCAAACATATGAAATCGATTTCTTACTTACTGTAAATAGGTAGGTTTAGACGGAACTACAAATGTTAGAATGTAAGAACAAAGGTCTTTGAAAAATAAACTGTTTTGGTGAAAGAATTATTCAAATTAGTGCCAAACGCAATTTGTTGGGAGTGGATATTATTTAGGCTGCTCCGCTGAGTTTATGCCGGGGAGCCCGGAGCTATTAGTGGCCCCGACGTCATACACATTGACTGCTATTACTCGGAAAAAAATAAATACCAATGAAATGTTTGGATTTCAAGCAATTACTTTTTTGTCATCTTTAGGTTATATGATGATTCTTAATGCAGCATTTTGCCGTATAAACATATATTTAAAGCTTCAAGCCAGGTTTAATTTTTCACCTTTTATTTTTATCTGATTTTATGCTGTAATAACTCTTATTAAAATATTTAGGAAGGGTGAACCCTGATTTTTCTGGGCATTCGTGATGCATGAAAGTGCTTAGAATATATTATTATTGATACATATGGAATATGCTATATTTGATCATATAGAATATGCTTTGACTCTATAGCTTATTCCTTATTCACAAGTTACCCCTTTTATTTTGAAATTTAGAAAATTTGTGGCTGTTCGCACGAGGACTGGCCACCTTTTTTGTTTCTTTAAATTTCCCTCCCTCTGGCCTTGGCGAGTTTCGTGTACCTTTTTGTTTGTCTTGTAATGACGATTTTGCCCACTGAGGGCGCTGGCCGGAGAGAGACAGACGGGACTTCGGACTGGGAGAAGGACACAGCCCATAGACCTTGAATATAGGCATAATATATGGTTGATCATGGATAAGTGGGTAGGGAGGATGATCGTATAAAAAGCGACTTCAATTTCACAGTAAATACTGGTGTCGTAGAACAGGAATTTCTTGGTTTGTGCTCCGAAGTGGTTCAACGCATTTGAACGCCGCCACTTTTTTGCCACATAGCACGTGACCTCATGTTTACTTCACCGGCCGCCTATGCCCCAGCATTGGAAAGCGCCAACTAGCTATATTCAAGGTCTATGACACAGCCAGTGTGTGGAGTTCAGACAGGACAAGAGTATAAGTGGCCTGCAGGCATGACGTGTGTGTGTGATTGTGCGAGTATACATGAGAATTGAAGACCTCCAGAGACGTCGGCGATACAAGGTACGCGAAGCTTACGCCCGGCATTTCCTTCATTTCTTTATTATTAATTTTCTGTTTCACATATTATCAGTATTTCTTCAGTTTATTATTTTGTGTCCCGTTAAAGGCCAGCCTCCATTCTTTTTATTTTATCCTTGTGGGACTCATTACTTGTATGGGGACATCACTGCCACGGGCGCGTACAGTGGCAATAAAGGAAAACCGTTATCACTTTACACAGCACATGCATGTACCTCTGACTACTAAAAGTATTTTCGCCCTGAATTAAGGAGGTTCCGCCGCGACTGTGTGAGTCAAAACAAATACTAAATTCCACATTTTTGATATTTTGTATAAAAAATCCAGTTGTCACTGATGAAATGCGTTACCTACAGAAAACCAAAAGTAAGGTACAACATCTACAGATTATTCCACGACTGTAATTTAAAAATTAAATTTAATTAAAATTTTAAAATTTGGAATTAAGATCCTAACTATGATTGCGCAGAGTAATAATTCGGTAGCCAACCGGCAGGGAGCAGGTCGGGGAATGCGGAATCGTTTCAGACCATTTTGATATCAATATTAGTTAAGCAGATTCCTGAAAACCGCGATAAATATATTTATTATTTCCGTTACTTCTTACAGTTCTTACACGTACGACCCCGCAAAATTCTGGCAATCGCTACGCTAGCTTGCCTAATTAGCACTTTTAATCATAGTACTACTAGAAATGCCAATTTTTCAATAAATCGTTCAGAAATTGGAGCTGGTTACTTATATTTCTCATGAAAAATTAGCTGAATTGGATTATATACTTATTTACGTGACTCTGCCCAAATATTTGAAATTGTGATATCTTAAAACGAAGGATGAATCTTGCAAATGGAAAACCTTAGTTACCGACCTTGGAAGACGTCGTCATGAATTGTTTTGAACTGAAATTATTTCACTCTGAAACTCCACTTCTAATACATTTTTATTACTGAAATCAATGTGCCAATATTTTATGTCCGTGGACTAGAGTTAGGACAGTAAGAAGTTCTCAATGGATCTTTCAATTAAATACATAACTCGATAAATTTTACTAGGTAGTAATAGGTTTACAATTTTAATCTTAGTGACAGCGTTAAAATCGAAAAATATGAGTTTTACATTAACAGAAAGCCTAATTTTACTGGTGTATTTATCCTAAATAATCATGTACACCAAAGAGGGGGAAAAACGAAATGAATAAAATCATTTAACTTGACCGGTATTCCAACCCGGATCTCTCAATTGCCGGTCAGGTGTGTTAGCCAGTGACATCATCAAGCCATCTTCTTTCAAGATGTCTACCTTGTAGCTCAGGAAACGTCGTGCATGATATTTGCCACGGTCACGTAGAATACACCCAACATTTTCGCTTTACAACGACGAAGTTTTGACAATTTTCCAAAACATTGTGATTACACAAATGATGTTGGTACGTATTCACGTGAACGGATGCAAAGATCGAAGAGGGTGAAATTCGACATGAGAAAAATCATGCAAAACAACGTCTCCTGTTGTACTACGTTCGAGAAAAACTTGTCCGCATAAACCTCCGCTGAAATTCGCCCTGAATTAAGGAGGTTCCGCCGCGACTGTGTGAGTCAAGATAAATACTAAATTCCACATTTTTTATATTTTGTACAAAAAATCCTGCTTTCGCTGATGAAATGCGTTACTTATATAAACCCAAAAGTATAAAGGAAAAAAATATACAGATTATTCCACGAATGTATTTTAAATGAGCACCTTTTTCCAGCCATAGGAACCGACTGCAATGCCATTTCCTACGAATTACCGCATTTTGACTTCAATTACGGCATTAATTCCCTAGTAACTAAAATAAATAAAGTGGTAAGATGCCTGTATTTTATTTTTTTCCAATTTCTCTGGATTATTTCCTTCTCAGAGACAGTTTTCCACGAAAATGGCATTTGTATTTTATGGAAAAATACTATTTTTCCCCGTGTTTCTCTCATTCCTCCATTAAACACCTTGTAATTTCAAGTTCAATTATAGAATAAAATAGCGTGGAAAGGTATTATTTTGTTGTTCATATCAGATAGAGGACAACTTTTTCTACAAGTAGACAGAATATTAATAAAATGAAATTTAAGTCATTTTAAGGTGGAACCACCTTATTATCGATTGGTGGAGTGACTGGCTAATACATCTGACCGCCATTTAAAAGATTTTGGTTCGAATCCCAGTCAAGTCATGTGATTTCTTTCGTGAGGACTTTCACCCTCTTTGGTGTACATCTTTGCACCCGTGCGAGCGACTGCTGCGTACCTCATTAATCAGTGCAATCACAATGATTGGAAAATTGTCTAAAGAATCATCACCACACGCACGACTAGGCTATAAATACTACATCAAATTACATACTAATGTCTATGGTTCATTTCCAGCGAGAGCTATATATCATTAAGACGATTCCTTTCAGAAATATTTACATCAAGAGTTGTATTGTGTTAAGGTGGTTGGAGCGATTTTTTCTTTATGTACAGATTTGCGTGAAACTTTGTATAAGTGTCCTAATTAGTAATATCATAGAGTAAGGTATGAGAGGGCTAACGCCCATGTTGAGAAGCGTATTACGTTTTGACGTAGTTTTGGAACTGTCACCCAGGTGTCACTACGGTCGTCAGTTCCATAGCCGCGCGACCAATTTGAATCCCTTTTGCGCTGCGTCCCATGCGTGTATCGCTCCTCGTTCATCCCGCAACGAAACCGATGGGACTTGAATTGATAACGGGGGAAGAACTGCTGACGCGTCGGGCTGGAGGATAGAAGCTGAAAAGCTCATAAAGATCCGGCAAAGCTCCGAAAAAAGTATTGCTTGAGAAGCTTGTTTGCGGCTGAGTCGTATGTGTAAGAGAATTTTCAGGCTTAAGCGTTCCGTCGAAGGCTTATCCACTATAGCTTCAGAGCTTATGGCTCCAGATCATCTGCTGGCTTCTTTATCTTGGGAGCTGCTTAATGGTTTGCCATTACTATATGAAGAAAATAATGACTGGAAATGCCATTGATATTAAATCGTTTCCACTAGTGAAACGGAACTACAGAAGGTTTTCAGTATTTTGAGGATATGAATTCGCTGCCCAACCATTTTGCCGACGTTGATGAAATGACTTTTGATTGTAAAGGCGCAGAATAAATCAAGGGATGATAATATAAAATTCCCACAGCTGTAAACGGAGTTTCCGAATGTTTGATCCCAAACTTTCGGAATTAATTTACTCTTCGACATTGGAAACGACTTTGAAAAACAATTTTCCACAATTTTCAATTTACAACTTTCTGAGATAGTACATGCGCATGTTTGTCCTTTGAATCATTAGAATTATAGACTATTGTATTATAATTGCTAATAGATAATTGTATAATTTATTCCATTAGAATTTATTTAAACGTTTTCCTGCCCTACTCTGAAGAACTTGAAACATGTTTTACTTGGGTATGGAGGCTAATATTTTTTTATTATGGTATAAATCAAGCGGAATGAATCAATGTCTGTATATACCCCAGTAATCCGACGCAAGAGCCTTTGGCGGGGGATGTAGAAAACCAAAAGTTTTAGCGAAAAGGGAAAAAAAACTTTAGGCATCTGTATGGGAAATGGGGTGATTGGATGGCGTTTATTTGTAAATGGGTTTTCTAAAATAGTCGTGAATGGTTTGTGGAAAAATAATTTTTAAATATCTGTGTTCAACAGTTTATCTCTCTAATTTTGTCGCCTTTGTCTGAACCTCAGAGGTAGTGTTGGGGTAACATTATGCCTTCCGTGGCAGTCAGGAACTCGGTCGATTCGAATGTATCTAATGATCTTAATCTGGCGTGTAATCTTCGAATCATCAGAGATTTCCACCCAAGTTCTTCTAAAGCCGCTTGATACTTTTTGATCTTTCGTAGGGATTACTGACGAAGGTCGCTTGCTTACCTATGTATCTTGTTAAATTTACGAATGAAGTCTTTATTTTCTGGATCCCAAATACTAGCGGAGTACTCGAGGTGCGGTTTTACCAATGAAAAAATGTATTTTTCTTTTACTTTATTCAGCGTTATATATAAAAGCATTTTTTGCCGACTTCCGATTCGCTCACCGTATTTCAACCCAAAGCTTTGTTTTGATAGGTGAGGGTAGAGCTCACTCCGTACTAAGCCATTGGCGTGAGAAATTCTCACATTCAGGGTAGGGGGGCCAGTTCCTTTCCCTGGCCACTTGCAATTTCCCACGAATTTATGACAGAAAATATCACCGCGAGGATTTTAGGTGGGAGTGGGCAGAGAGGCTTCATTGGGAATCGAACCCGGGACCACCCGGGCCGCAGCCCAGTGACTTCCGATTTATTCTCCTTTTCATACAAAAAACGTTCAACAGCAGCTGTCGGTGGTAGGCTAAAACCATTAGTGGCGTCTAAAAATTTGTCTCATTTCCCATTTTTAGTAGGTACATACCCATTTGTTTGTCTTTGGAATCGTTATCAGGTATTTCTTTTAAATGTTACTCATTGAGCTTGGAAGGAACCACCCGATTGTCCTTAATGACGCTCATAATTCTCAGCCCTTCCCGAAGCAGCTCTATAACTTGAGCATTTTTTTTATCCAAGCAGAAATCACTAGAGCATTTTGAGTAAGCTTTGGTGTTTAAGGCATCGAATAAATTATTTATTGTCTCTATAAAATCAGCTGTTGGAAGTGCTGATGGACGTTTTAACTCTCCAGTGGAGTGGCTTGTGCGAATAGCAGCTGAAATGGAATAGCTGAATATTTGAGTAGCCAGCTTCACAGACATTTTCTGGAAAGAGTTGGGCCAAATGTGTGCAATAGTCAGTTCCCACAGAGCTCTAGTTGTCGAGCTGGATGTATCACTCTGGTAAACCTGGCGTATATTTTCAAAGGAAACGGTCTTTCCTTCCAGAACAAAATCACTATTCAGGAAGTTATTTCTAAAAAGACTTCAAAGACAAAGACTCTCAAAGATGAAGAACATCAAAAATGCAATAAATTTTATTTTCATTAATCTGAAAATAAGGGTTTTCGACTGAAACCCCAATCTCTTTAATTGCTTTTCTATTGGTGCTGGCTTGGTCGCAAATGAATCTTCTGGGATGCAGGCCTACCATTAACAACTTTTCAATCAAGGACAATAAGAGTTTCCGTATATTGGAGCTAATGAGCCCATGCTCAGAAATAAAGTACCCTACAGGCAACTTCCAGTTTTGATGAATACCTCTGATGAGGAACACGGATGCATACTTTCCCACTTGTTTCTTCCTACCCAGATTCCCTAAATATTCAAAACCGTCAATCATGTCCAGGGAATTTGAATATTCTAAATTTTCCATCAGGGACATCTCGTCAAATAAAATTACGCATTCTTTGCTAACATCCGTCATTACGGAGACTTTGAGCTTCAGCTGATGGAAAAACGAGTCGTTAAATCCCGTCAAATATCGTGATGTTCCGATCCACTTCCTCACTGTTGATACAGCGGGAATACAAGAATTTTAATGTTAGAAAAGATGGATTTTACGGTTCTCACCATTTTGTTTTAAAATAGGTCTCTTATTAGTTACAAGCTCAATGTCATAAAATTTAGATCCAGGAGCTAAGATCATGAAAGGTGAAAATTTCGTGGTTTTGACTACAATAATAACGAATTTTTGAGTTTTGGTCAGCGTTTTTCGATTTCAGGCTCTATACGTCGGGGTCGAGACCAATAGGAGAGTACTTACCCGACCTGGAACCTTCCCACCCGTAATCCCGAATTCCTGTCACAATTCCCCTCCTCCCCTTGTAACTCACAACCTCAAGTTACTGAAACGGTCATCGATTTGATCCGACTGAGCAACAACCTTCCCTTTTGCAATGACCGGATGCTTGATTTTGCAGTGACTCGGCTCTTTAAGTGCCTCGGTTATTTGTAAGCCAGTAACTTGTTTCCATGTATATTTTCTTACAATACAAAGGCATGGTCGGCACGACTGATAGTTCCTCATTGTACTTTAAAAGAATTCACGAAAATGGTTCAAAGTTCATTTTGGAAGGCACCATAAAAACGGCAGATTTAAAGAGAAAAATTGCACTTAAAATTTGCCATATGAAGTTTGAAGTAATATTCCGGGTTAGTAAAGAGTGCTAGTGATAGTGACCAAGGATGTGATCCATTTAAAAAGTTATCGTTTTCATTCTCACTGGAAAAGCGCAACATTATCGGGTCGGTAGATCGAGATTGGAGGAACAAAATGGTCTTTTGAACTATTTGGGACATCGTTTGTAAGATAGAAAACCAGCATTGGTGGAAATTTAGCCTGTGTATCCTCCATGCAAGCGCGGAAAACAGATCGAATTAATATTTACCAATTACGAAATACTTGGCGTTAAAATTTTTTATAGTTGATTGCGTCTCTTACAATACAAATATTTTATACCGCTGCCCAACTCATACAGTTTAACGATAAATAATCACCAAACTACTTCTATCGCATTGTTGTGAGTTACAAGAAACGCAATGAAATAAGGCTTGAATTCACATTCAGTCAGAGATTCTATATTTTTACCACCTTACTCATCATGATTTTCCATTTTCGATCCTTTCAAATTTGGGGTAAAGGGTGTAGTGGAATGATACAAACCATATATGCAGACGGACATTTTCTGCGGCATAACTGCAGACTCAATTCTGAATTAAAACGGGAAGTGAACTATTTGAACTCAGTTCCTTAGAATTAGAAAAATCAAATCGACGGAATATAACAAGTGGAGGTTCAACATTCCCCTACACAAAGATGGATGGATAATAAAACAATCGGAAAGCTGCCATTCCCCTGGTGCCGGGCGACTGGCCACAGAGTAGGATTCAAGGCTCTGGGAAACAAGCATCGTTACCGTGGATTCAAGACATCCACTCCCGGCAGAACTCAGCCGCCTCGACCGTCCCCGAAGAGTCGCGTGAGCATTTTCCTGACGTATCAGGTTACGCGGGAGACTTGACCTTGACAGGAAGCGGGAGTCTTTCAGGTTGATAACAGCAACACCATCTAGCGGAGAAAAAGCGAAACACATGGCCACCCAAAAAGTTATTCGCAAATCCCTATAAGCGTTGGCACTCTGTATTACTCTGTGGTAATATCTATCGATAAAAGTGAAAAAAACTGCATGCCACCGATTTATTTTCCTGGCAATTAAATCATATTTATTTCAATTGCTCTTATGGCAAACGGCATATATTTTGAAACAATTCGATTACTTATATACAGATTTTCTCCTAAATTCGAAATACTGTTTCATATTTCAAGTTTCATATTATTATAATAGCTGCTATCAAAATATCAAGGTATTATCCCGAGAAAAAAAGCGTATTTAGATATGATTTTCTCGTAAATTTCGAATTTCGCGCCGAAAATCCAAGTCAAAACAATTCTTTAATTAAGGTGAAATATTGAAATATAACTCTTGCATCGTATAAATTTTTGCATGTATGGCGATTTCCAACGTATAAACAGGTGAATTTGAGTGAAATGTGGTCCAAGAATATTTTTTTCGACTTACTTGAAAAGAATGTGCCTTCAACGACTCACTATTACCGCTCCAGTTACCTTAACCAATTGTGTAACAAGAGAACTATGCGTGACTATCTCCTTTCCTTTTAAAAAATATATAGGTAACAATAAAAAAAATAATGCCGGTCGCTATTAATGTTCCTCATCCCCTGCAAAAACATTTTTCTGTTCAAATGCTTGTTGCATAGCATAATTTATTCCTTTTGATGATGTCAGATGACTTTCCATTTCAAGATATAACGATAGAGGCAATAAAATAATGGACGACACCAAAAGTTTGTGATAAATGGGGCAGCCAATATATTGGCCAACCTGGACGGAAAGTTTGAAACAGAACGAAACAATACAATAATTTTTATGTTAGTGGTGACGGGAAACCTGGTTTTTCAAAGTATCTTTGTAAATTTCTAAATTCCAGTAACTTTAAGTCTTTAAGTGATCAGATTAATACAGTGAATAAACCTGAATGAAAATGACTCATAAGCATTTAAGACTTCAGGTTCTCCAATGGGTTAAACTTTGCATTTATGCCGACGCGACGTTACAATGCATGTATTTGTATACGTCTTCGGGGTCTGCGGAACTTTTGAGTTTGACACGTTGGAGAACCAAAACAGTCTTCACTAACAGCACATACGCCGGGAAAGTCGCAGATCTTTCATAATTCATTATTATTTATTTTCCACAGATAAATGATCACATATTTGACATTTCACTCATATTTTGGCTATGAATATCACCTACTAATATCACTCAAATAACTTGCAGATATGAAAGCAGACCAACTGGAGGGATTTTCAGATCATACGTTTTATCCTGAGGAAAGAGCATTGTTCTCCAGCATCCGGAAGAAACTACAGACCCTGGATAATCGCATAAAAAATAACCCATCTCCTGTGTTGGCTCGGACCATTATTAAGAAACTTCAAGAAGTTGATCGCCACATTGATGAAGCCATAGGTGAAGAGCAGATCTCTGAAATCGTGGATGCAGCAAAAGAGTTTTCAAAGGAAATTAAGGGCCATTTGAAAACATTTTTGCCGCATCTGCTTGGTACCACTGATGAATACATAATTCATTCTTAAAATATTGTTACATAAAAGTTTATCTTTTGAGTAAATAAAGATGATTTGGTGCTAAATGCACAAAAAGTCGTATTAATACATTTCAAATTTGGAACAAATCGTTGGCTAACTGATTGTTTACCTTTGTAATGCAAAAATTAATTATAAAATGCGTATAAAAGAGGGTGTAATCAGATTAGCGATGTCAAATAAAATGTGATGTATCAGTTCACAGTATTTACCTCCTAATGGTGGTTTGCTGGCATTGCTCTCAGTGAAATACTTATGCAGGGTGATTCACGACTAATGTTATATACTTTAGGAGGTGGTTGGTGAGTCGATTTTAAGCATTTTTTGCCTTTAGAACATGGGGTCGGAACTCCTTAGTTACCGAGCTATGGCAACGCAAATGTTTTCCCACTTGCATTCTGTAGTTACCATGAAAACATCAAAAAGAAGATAGAGTTCTCTCAACACTCTTGATTGGGATACTCCGAGACGCACGCTGAGCCTCCTAGTGCTGGCTCGAGGACTCACAAGACATGTGACCACCGGGAAATAAGACTTTTTCTCGAAGTCGTTTAAACACCCGTGCTTGAAACACTGGTCAGCTTGGTATTCTGCGAGTGAGAAATCGACGCTCGTATTCAGCGACAGCATATTTAGTAGCATTCCCATCGCAAAACCCGTAAACATACACCATATCGGCATATTCAGCACAAGTAAACTTGTAAGGCATGATGGTGCTCTCACCAGAAAGTATTACAATGCTATGAACGCTCTTGATTTAATTCAAACTAGATGGCATCGACTGCTAGATAGAGGGGATAGAGTATCAGGAACAGATACTGGGGCATAGAGTATCAGGAATTCACTTTGTACAATATCCGGTGAAGTAGAACAAACATTATAAATTAATACGAATATATTTGAGAAGGGAACATATATTGATTAATTGAGTAACTAAAGTGAATTTGTTTCATAAGTAAAGAATAAAAGGGTTATTATAAATATATGTACTGTTCAAGTGTATCATTTTAGTGCATGAATTAATCCATTAACCTTTGCCGCCAAGGACTACCGAAAGGAAAGGATCTCTCTCAAGGTAAGAAGTGATAAAGTGAAGGGTACCTTTTGTGTGTCGGGCCGATACAAGTATATAACGTCGCGTGTTTAGGACCGCGTGAAAGAAGAATTATTAGAACCCCTGTGATAAGGAAATTGATAAGGGGGGACTAGTACATCAATGGCGCCCAGCGTGTAGAGCCTGACTACTCATTAGGTGAGACCACGAGAACCGGAGAGAAGGAGGATCATCCCGAAGGAGTGAAGAAAGAAGATGGCGGCCAACATGAAGAAATTTCCGGAGCTGAAGTCGGCAGAGCTACGGCAATTATTACGAGAGAGGGACTTGTTAGTAGGGGGAACCAAGCCAGAATTGCAGCAGCGATTATTACACACGCTAGAAAAGGAGGGAATAGATATAAGCACGTATGAATTTAGGGTCGATAGTGAGGAACCGGTGGAAACTGAGATGCAAGCGCTATTTAGGCAATTAAAAGAAGAACAAGATAGAAGAGATAGAGAGAGGGCAGAAGAAGCAAAAGAAGAACGAGAGAGAAGCAGAACGATCTTAGAGGAGATGGCTGACGGGCAAGAGAGAAATAGAACGATCTTAGAGGAGATGGCTGAGAGGCAAGAGAGAAGACATGCAGAAATGTTGGGGCAAATTCGGGAAGAAGCAGACGAAAGAGAGAGAAAGCTTTTGGAAGAAATGGCAAAAATAGCAGGAGAACATAGACAGACGCAGGAACGTATTGCATCATTCGAACATGGCTGTGATGAAAGGTTTGCCAAAACAGACGGGGCGTTAGCAGAGATATGCAAAGATGTCGCGAAAGAAATTAACGGAGTAGGAGCGAGGCTGGAGGCGAGCGATCTCAAGGTCCGAAAGTTAGAAGCGAGTTACGTGAATTTGCATGAGAACGTGAAGGAAAGGTTCAAGAAGATGGCGGACGAGCTGGGACAACAATCCACCACAAAAGCAGCTGGGCTAGATGAAGAGGCAGTCCGACGCATCGTGCGTGAGGAAAGCAGGAGACCTAACGTCACAACGGCACCCGCGGGAATGGTACAATTAAAGGTCCCAACGTTCGACGGGAGGCATACATCAAGACCCATGAAATACCTACAGGAGCTGTGCAAATACCAAGAGATATATCGGTTACCTGACCAGATGACGCTCCAGGTCATCAGACAAGGAATGGTTGGGAGAGCAGAGGAATGGTTCTCTGCGACCCGACACCTGTATGAAGATGTGAACGCTTTCCAAGCTATTTTCACGGAGCAGTTTTGGGGAGATGAACGTCAAATGCTGATAAAACGGAGTTTCGACACGGGAAAATACAAGGAGAACGGAGGGCTCACGCGAGTAGAATATGCGACGGCCAAAATTAACGTAGCGAGGGAGTTGACGCCGCCAATGGAGGACGGAATGATCATTCTAATTCTCAAGAAACACTTTGGCATGGAAGTAAGCGTCGGCATGATTTCAAATAATGTAAATACAATCCCGCAATTCTTGACGTTATTGGCCCGCTATGATAACATACCGCGAGAGGACGGAAACTCCGAGGCGACTGGACATCGAAGATGGGGAGACCAATACCCAAGGACCCATGGAGACCGTACGTGGAGGACACCGGAAGACACATCCCAACACAACCAGCAGTACAGATGGGACTCGAAGAGGTCACAACCACGAGAGTGTCAAGCGTCGAGCCAGCAGAGAGACGGACGGAGAGACGATAACTTTCGCGGCGAGGGATACTCTCAACGGCCGGGCGAGAGACCAGCTGATCGACGCCGAGGACAAAACAATATGGCGGAGGCGCGCCCACCGATGAGAGAGCGCCCTGTCAATTCCATGATGGCGGAAGAAAGCAACGCCGCAGGGAAACCGGAGCAGGAAAACTATTAGCGGCAAAGCATGACGAAGGTCCCAACATGCCGAGGCCGGAAGACGAAGAGGGATTCTGGGACATACCGAAGGAGCAACGGGCAAAGATACGGAAAGTGAGAATAAAACGGACACCACCACAAGAGGAGAAGATAGAACCCCACACGGAGGAGGAAACGATATGCAATGTTTTTGAGTCACCTCGAGATTTCTTGACGGAGAAAGAAGCGGATAGGCCGGAAGTAATTAAATGCCCGGAGATTAGGGTTCAAATGGAAGGAGTGGCTGTGAATGCACTGATAGACACGGGATCGGAGCTAACGTGCATTAGCGAGGAGTTTTATCGGGAGAATCAGAATGCACTGCGAAACGCTTTGGAGGTACCAGTCAAAGGAATCCGGATAGCTGGAGCCGTCGGAAGGAGAAGTGGAATTATAAGGAGGCAGATCTGTCCGAGTATAGAGATAGACGGATTCACCACAAATATGGCCTGCACGGTGGTGCCGGAGCTGATCAAACCATTCATAATCGGGACGGACACATTAGCTCAACTATCCGCGAAGATTGAGTACGATCGCAGGATTATAACCCTAAGTGAAGGAAAAAAGGAGATCGCATGTAAGTTTAGGGAAATGCGCATGGACGCACAATATGACAACATGCACATAGAAACCAGCGAGGAAGAGGCACGAGAACAAGGCTTAGAAGAACGGATCCGAGAAGCAGTCGCGGGAATAAATGAAATGTCAGAAGATTGCAAAGAAGAGTTGACGGCGGTGATCAAGCGGTATAAGGATATCTTCAGCGATACACCTGGGGTGATAAGTGGTTTCGCATATAAGTTTCAAGTGAAAGACGGAGAGTTCTGCCAGAGGGGATATGGAATTCCACTGAACTTCCGAGGCCAAGCAAGACAGAAAATCCAAGAAATGCGACAGGAAGGAATAATTGAGGGAAGCACATCCCAATATATCTCGCCATTAGTATGCGTAGTTAAAAAGGATGGATCCATTCGGCTGTGTATCGATGCCCGATCGATAAATAAACTCATAAAGCCTGATTACGCGACATCCAAAACAACTGAGGAACTTTTCCAGCAGTGTGCTGGGGCAAAGTTTATGACTTCCATCGATTTAACACAGAGCTTCTACCAGATTCAGCTGCACAAGGATTCAAGACAATATTGCGCTTTCTCATTTGAGGGCAAGATATACCAGTTCAAACGGGTTCCATTCGGATGCAGCATAAGTAGTAGCGCATTAGTAAGGGCACTTGACTATGTGCTGGACGACGAAGTGAAGGAATATTGTCTCAACTTTGTAGGTGATTTACTTATTGTCTCTAGATCCTTCGCCGAGCATTTACAGAATTTAAACACTGTCTTAAAGAAGTTGTATGAATCGGGTATTACAGTGAATTTGAAAAAGTCAGAATTCTGCCGCCAAAAAATAAGATTCCTGGGCCATGAAGTATCCACAAAAGGAATCACCATTTCGGAGGAGAAGTTGGCACCAATTAAGGAGTATCCCAGGCCTCGTAACAGAAAACAGATAAAAGCGTTCTTAGGTTTGATCAATTATTATTCGAAGTTTCATCAAGCCCACGCGGGATTGACGGCGGTGTTAAATGAGCTTACGAGGAAAGATCGGGAATGGAAGTGGACGGAGAGACACCAAGAAGCATTTGAGAAGATAAAGGACGAAATGTGTAAATCTGTAATGTTACACCACCCCGACCCGAGGAAACCCTATTACATTCAGACGGACGCCAGCGGATACGCCATCGCAAGCCGTCTATATCAGAAGGATGAAGATGGAGAAGAAAGGGTGGTTTATTTTGCTAGCCGTTGCCTGAGAGGCGCCGAACTAACATATAGTACTACGTTGAAGGAGTTAATCGCGATAACGCATGCCCTGAATAAATATAGAAGTTTTATCCTTGGTGCAAAGACCTTCGTGATAACTGATCATAAATCGTTATCATTTCTTTTTCAATGTAGACTCCTGAACAACACATTGGCACGTTGGATAATGAGCATTCAAGAGTACAATATAGAGATAATTTATTGTAAGGGTAAGGATAACGTAGTTGCAGACGTCCTGAGCCGGCACCCGTATGGAGTGAATGAAGAGGAAGGATTTCCAACTGAAGAACCATTGATTGCAATAATCTTGGCGGAAAAGCCATCACATGAGTTGTGTATGGGGCTACGCGACTTATTAACACAACAAAGGCGGGATCCCAAATTAGAGAAAATAATTGCTGAATTAGAAGCGGGCAGATCCGGTAAAAGATATCAGCTGATCGAGGAAGGATTAGTTCGCCTTGAAACAAACGGAAGAAAGCTTTGTATCCCTAACACCATGTTAACTACCTTAATAGAAGAAACGCACAAGATGTACGGGCATGTGGGTGCAGCGAAATTACATCGAATATTGTCGGAACAATTCACGTACCCAAAGTTAAAGAGGGAAATCCGCAAAATGACGGCGACATGTGACGTATGCCAAAGGTTTAAGACGCCCAACAGTTACACCCATGCTGAATTGCAAACAGTGGTACCGGAAGGAAGAAACGATCTCTTATGCATCGATGTGGTAGGTCCGCTACCAAAGGGGCAGTACGGTTATCAATAAATCCTATCGGCAATAGATGGGTTCTCAAAATTCATAAAATTATACCCAATCAGGCGAGCTAATACAAAGATTATAATCAAGATCATCTTTGAGAGGCACCTATCAGAGGCGGGGAAATATAAAAGGATATTGAGTGACCGGGGGACCCAGTTTACTAGCCCGGAATGGTCAAAGAGACTTGGGCAAGAAGGCATAAAATGCGTCTTATGTAGTATTCGACACCCTCAGGCCAACCAGGTGGAAAGATACCATCGCACTTTAAAAACCATGCTAAGGATATTCTGTCATAAGGCACACTCTACGTGGGTGAAGTGGCTACCGATAGTGGAATCATGCATGAACAACACACACAACGACACAACCGAGTTCACGCCAATGGAGGCTCATTTCGGGAAGAAATCGGAGCGGATATGGGATAAATGGCTTAAAGCAGCAGAAGAAAGTGACTCCGAGAAGATCGCAAATGATATAGTTAGGATACGTGAAAATATCATTAAAAAGGGCGAAAAACGGGCGGAGAGAAGAAGGAAGAAAGACAAGAGGAATAGAGCGGAATTTAAAATAGGAGATAAGGTTTTAGTACGTACCAATCCGGTATCCGATAAACAAAGGGGAATCTATCACGGCTTCCTGGCATTATACGAAGGTCCATATGAGATTTCAGAATTCCGAGGGCCAGCCACGTGTGTAGTATTTAATCCACAAAAGAACGAAATACGAGGCACTTTCCACTTCAGCAATATTAAACCATATAGGGAACAATAGCACAGCACTTGGTATCACTCACATCACACGAGCACACGAGAAGAAGACCGTAGTCCAACTGACCATAGCACGCAGTCATTAAACTGAGGAAACCAGCGCCGCAACATTATAATTTGATCCGTTCAAGCAAGGGAGAACTGTTTACCGATAATATACATTGTATCGGGGCCCGACATGCGAGGGGAGCTTACGAACGAGAGAGAGAGAGAGGTTGAACTTGGCGGCAGGTGGATTAGCACAATATGTATGTTTCGTGATATCTTTTCTCAATGTGTGTATATTCAGTGTCATGTTGCCATTATTTGATTCGTGTTTTCTTATGTAAGAATGGGCTCGTGGACGTAGATTGAGCCGGAAGGAGGGAGAGTGTATCACCTGAAGGAACTTTAAGTGCTGTGAAGTGTATATGTGTAATGTGAATTATGGCCTTTTGATAACCCAGTGTTTTTAAGGGGTTAAAAGTGAGAATGAATGTTGAGAAGAAGATGGACAGTTTTATTATTTGCACGTTATATTCACGTTCAATGTATCAGTTAATAACGTCGATTTATATAATATGTTCTTGATTTTAAATTACGTGAATAAGATTTTCATTGGTTATTTGCCTATTTCAAGCAAGGAAGAAAGGGAAGAGACCATATTGTTATATGGTGTATCATATGTCTTGAGTTAAAGGAGGAGACGCTGTTTGTAATTGTGTTTATTGATATAAATGTATTCATGTGTGATTTCTGCTGTAACACAATATACTTGGGCACAGACATTATTTAGAGGGAGGCTAAAGTTTGAAGGCGTTGGGGCCGCGTTAGTTTACATTTGAAGGCTTTAAAATAATTCCTTTCTTATATTTCCAAGTCATTATTTTAATGGGGCTAATGTAACACGCCATTTTGGCCGTGTTGGCATAAGTATACGATTAAGGACGCCATTGTGTATATTTTGGGAACACGTGCTACCGCGAGGCAACAATATCGTCTATGTTATGAAAACAACTTTAAACAATACCATTTTCTGTTTACGTAAACAAACTATAACAATGCCGTCTATGTTATGAAAACAACTTTAAACAATACCATTTTCTGTTTACGTAAACAAACTTATAATAATGAAAGGGGAATAGCCTATCAGATACGAGAGAAGGGGAGAAAACCTGGAATGTTCTAGAACATACAGGAGGGGAGATGAGAGAGTATAAAAGGGATTGTCAAACAAGGAACGCGGCTTCTTCTTCTGCTTCTTCTTAACAAGGGAGTCACAAGAGACGTTTATCGAGTGAAAGTCATACGAGAGTTTTTGCAGTGATAATTTGCCGGGAGTAAGCAGCTTTGGACAGCAATTACCAACGCCAGTGTCCTGTGTTAAGGAAGGATCCAGGAATCCGATAAACAGATACTGGGGCATAGAGTATCAGGAATTCACTTTGTACAATATCCGGTGAAGTAGAACAAACATTATAAATTAATACGAATATATTTGAGAAGGGAACATATATTGATTAATTGAGTAACTAAAGTGAATTTGTTTCATAAGTAAAGAATAAAAGGGTTATTATAAATATATGTACTGTTCAAGTGTATCATTTTAGTGCATGAATTAATCCATTAACCTTTGCCGCCAAGGACTACCGAAAGGAAAGGATCTCTCTCAAGGTAAGAAGTGATAAAGTGAAGGGTACCTTTTGTGTGTCGGGCCGATACAAGTATATAACGTCGCGTGTTTAGGACCGCGTGAAAGAAGAATTATTAGAACCCCTGTGATAAGGAAATTGATAAGGGGGGACTAGTACAAAATAAAGATGACGAATAAATTCAATCATACACAGAGCTTACTTTAAAGAGCAAAATCCCCTTACTTACGTCAGTCAAAAATTAATACGCAACAAGTAAAATATTAATCCTAACTCTCTCAGTGATTCAACCCGAAGGTTGATTTGGATAGTTGAGGGTAGAGCTCACCCCGTACTGGGGGTCAGTTCCTTTCCCTGGGCCACCTCCCGAGGATTTTTGTTCGGGGGCGTCCAAAGGCCTGATTTGAACCCGGGACCCTTCGATCAGTTTCCAAGCACTCTACCCACTAGGCCACCACGCTCCCTATTCCTCCCTATTAATCCTAAGTAAATGGCTAATAACAGTCATTGAAACAGAAAATAGAACATATTTCCTATTCTCAGACAAATCGTACACTATGTAAACGATGCATCAACTAGCACAGGATACTGCGGACATTGTCTGCTGATTTCTGCGGATTTCATCATGACATTGTCTGCTGATGCTATAAACTGCTTAATTACTGCAAATAACATCTTACTTTTACTACAACGTGAACAAAAAGAACGTTCTGAAACGAAAATGAAAACAACAGCGAAACGAAATATGAATTTACGACTGAATGTAAACAGATTAGCAATTATAATTATAACATTTGCGAAATGCTTACAATTCAATGAGAAAACAATTGTACGTCTTTATATCAATAAAAGATACAAACTTTCTACTACAGCACGAGAGTAATATGCTCGGGTTAATTACTCTGGAGCACCTCACTTGAATGCAGCAGCTACGAAAATATTGATATGCACTTGTAAATTGTTCATGAGGCTTCTTCAACAAGCAAAAATTTTGTTTGAAAAATATAATAAGAGAAAATAAAAATATTAAAAATGAATGGTCAAATGCATGAAATTAACTAATACATATGTCGTATCGTTTTCCATTTTGGTTTTTGTTTGTTGATGTTGATTTTGTTGCTAAGAGGAAGAGTTTGTTTTTGAGTTACCATAGTCGCAGTAAGAAAGTTAATCCTTAAGAGGTACTACATTTATGATTGAAAACCTTTTTTTCTTTGTAGTATTATAATTATTACCAACTGTATTCCTTGCATTGTACTGTAGCCTTGAAGAAGCATCATTTATAAAAAGGCGAAACGTCTTGGCGGAAAAAGGATGTTGAGTTTCTTAGAAAAGAAGACATGACCAAACCTCCATCAATTAACCAATGTATTATTTCTATCGATTTTTCCCCCTATTTGTCCTTAGTTATCTGGACTTCAAAAAGAATGACACCTTTTACCACCTCCATCGTCACAAGTTAGGGCCTGAATGCTTTCGGCCGGGCCGGGGTGTATCTAGTTAATAATGGTTCATCATGAATCCAATCCGATTGATTCAATTCCATTTTCAAACTTTAAACAAAGAAGCATGGCTTGATCGTATTGGAGCGGCTCGCGTCTTTTCCTTGCTGGCTTGGAGGTTTTGTGGCGGTCGCTGTCAATGGTTCGGGTCCGTTGTGCGCTTGCAGGGACCGCCTTGCACGGCAGGCAGCGCAGCAAGAAAGGATGGGTCTTCAGGGGTCCACTGCGCTAACTCGGTAATTGCCCCCCTGTCCGCGGCGCGTGGAACGACCCCCAGCCGAAGGCCCTTGCGAAGAAGGACCACCGGGGAACAGGGGGGCCCTCCGACACGATCACGGCCCATCGAAGATGTCGGGCGTCGACACCGGGGGGCGCGGGACCACCCGGCAAGGGCGGGGCCCGGGGAGGGGCGCCTGTGTCGAGGGTGTGTTTTGCGGACGGCAGAAGACAAGTGCCGCTGGTCTCCCGTGTTGGTGGTCCACCTGTCCACGGCCTAGCGCGGGAGGGGTCTACATTACGGGCTCAATTTACGGTATTTCGGGCGAAATATCTGTTCACCTAGAACTTAATGAATTTTACCTCGTCTGAAAGAAAAACCTCTCGTCTTTTCAATGCTATCAAAATATTAACCCCTTGCCGAACTAATTTTCGAGCCTGAAAATATGAGCATTTTTACATGGGATAGATTACGGCTGTGCGCTCCAGAGGGAGAACATTGGAAAAATTAGGAATTTATAACATCTAAACTTCGTCAAAAAACTGTGTGTAGGTTGTATGTTTTCTCAACTGTTCATAAGAATTAATCTATTACTTACCGCAGTAATATTTACAGAATTGAAAAATAAACCTCCTATTGTGAATGCGATTTCACCGCTCGGCGTGAAAAAATGAGTCAGGTTAGAGACTTATGAGATTATATTTATTTAATTACTGAGAATTTTTGTCAACAATATTTTTGCACCATTAATATTACAATATTTAATTCGTACTTCTTACAGACGCTGGAATTAAAATATAAAATTCGAATATGGTCTCCATTATGACTAGGGAACTATCTCGCTCAAACTACCTTAAGAGGGTGCTGGACTGGGTTAAAATTTTTAAACGGTGGAGGCGAGTAAAATTTATAATCTATTATGGTGAAACTTGGTAGGCGCATAGATGATACCGTCTTTTAGTAATTGACATTTATTATTATACAAAATTGTTTAAACATTTTATTTTGAAGTTATATTTAAACAAAATAAATGCAAAATTATGAATACCTGAATTGTCAGTACATTGAGAATGTTTTTAAAGGTTTATTTAAGAAAAATGAACTTCATACTTTTCATGGTTTTTGTGCCATCGAGGAAAAACAATTAAATGAAATAGCGGCCTCGAGGTGCTGCGCCCAAGCGGCAGTAAGAGAACCAACTAGGCATGCGCGATGGCTAACCCCGCCTCATTCTCAGGCCACGCCCCTTTTTGTTTTCGTCTGGTGTCTGGTTACTTGGGAAGGGGCGGTAGGGGCCGATGACATTTTTGTTGATAGCGACTGCCGACTAGAGTAAAGCAATGGTCCTGTCGCTTGCCTCCCGTCACGGGAGACTCGTGGCTTCTCATTCCCGGTAGTGCAGTCGCGAGAGCGAACGAGACTCGTCACTCCCGGTGCATCGCATAGGCGATGAGATATCTGAATGCTGCAATATGTGCTCGAGGAATGCACGTTTATAACACGGGGTAGTTGATAAAGTTGCAGCGTCTCGTTAATGCTTGTGGGGAGTGAGTTTCTATCTTACCGCTCGCTTTTCTCCAAGTCCATAATTCGAACGGTGCTCGCGATGGCACACTGCTCGGGAGCGACGAGAATGCTTCGCTCTCGGCGAGAGTGGACGAGAGTTCGCGACTTTCCATCGCTTTCGGTCTCAAATGCAAGGCAAATCTTTGTCCAGTCAGATCCCGCGACCGCTTGGGAGTAGAGCGAGAGTGAACCGGGTTATGCACGTCTCAACGGCCAACCCGTTCTCGCCCAGACTGGGAAGACTATTGTAACCAAGGTTTTTAATGCATGTTCTAGGCTTTGACATCCTCGCACCCACTTGGCGATGCAAGTATCGCGGGGTTGCATCGCAAGGTCGTCTTGCGATACCAGTCTCGTAAAATTACTACACGAGGTAGCCTCGCGTGAGTGTGCGGCGGCCTCATCGGCAAACCAACGTCAGTCAGTTTTTAGGCGCGATCAAAGGTGCCCCGCGTTGAATAGTGCGCTGTGTGTACGGGTTGTGCCTTGCATTAACCCTTTTGTTATAAGTTTTCCTTTATTTACTACAGATAGTCCCACTTTTAGGTTCTTCCCTACATTTTTTGTCGCAAAGAGCTACATTAAGAATTCATTTCGATTCTCTCTCTGCCTTCTTCAGCAGAGTTTTTAAAACGTAATCAATTTCTATTGCATTGCAATTTATATGCATCATATAATATTGCCATAAATGAAGACCGATTTTTACCTCATGAAGTACTTATAAAAACTCAATTTCATACTAAAAATCTTCCTGGTTTCCCATTTCTAAGGTAGTAATCAAAAACCCATTTCGTTTCGTAGTTTTAAAAAACCCATTTCTAGGGTAGTAATCTTAGCGGGAAAATGCGAGACAACAGATGTTCGGTGCGCGAAGAAACACGGATGCAATGGAAACTTCATATCTAAATTTGTAATCATTATAATGTCTCAATTCTTTCACAAAATATAAATTAAAAGTTTTATACAAATTTCATATGCAGCATAGGTATATAGGTCTATTTCTAAAAATACGAAAGTTAGCAGGCGACCACTTTTTACCTCACAAAATTCGAAATTTTTACTTTAAAACATGTGTAAATAAAAATAACAACGTTGAAACTGATTCAAATACAAATAAACGTTTATTGATTAAATAATAATGATGTGTAAGAAACTTTCACTATAAGTTTTAGTTTAAAGAGGAGAACCATTTGCCTGAAGGCAGCGTGAATAAGATAAAATCCGAAAATCTACCTAACTCGCAGAAATTCACGAAAATATTTTTTACATGTTTTATTTGAAACAACATTGAGTAAAGATAACGCTAACACATCACTCATCCAAAAATGAAGGAAGGAAAAATGAGATAAATGACAAGGAGACATCGTATTATTTCGCATTATTCAGGCCCTGCCTGAGACCCAGCCTAGCGAGACCTTAGAGCTAATCCTCGGCCATTTGGCCCGACCCTCCTACTCATTTACGATCCTCATAATAGCAGGAATCCGTGTTGTAGTGGTTGAATTGTCAATGATTTTTGCAAAGAAAAATTTATTGCAAACTCCAATTTTTTATACCTTGAAATGAATTCTTCGTTTTTTTCTGTGCATAAGCAATTTTTAAACGAAATTTTAGTGTTATTATTAACGGACTTCTTCTGTGAAAGCCTTGTGTGTTCATATGCGATGAAAAATACGCAAAAAGAGAAATGTTGTCGTTTTATTGTCTATATCGTACGTGTTTGTTACAATCTGAATGCCTATTTACACTATATGTCCTCTATTTTCCGATTCCTTCATTGATCCCCTTAGTAATTACTCATATTCCGGTATTTTTCGGTAATGTATATTGTAAAAACATACTTTTAACTTCGCCTACGTTGGTCCAAAGCCCGAATGAAAAAGAAGGATGGGAAGTATTATTTGGAGGTTTATTCAAAGAAAATTTCGAGACGTCCTAACTAGCTGTAAAAATGGAAAAGTCCTAACTTTGTTATTATTAACGCTAGAAATCCGTTTAAAATTCTACAATGCTTAAAAAAATGTTAGTTATTTTTATATAAGTGTAAACTGTTAAAAATCATAGACAATATTTAATTTTAAAAAACACTGCTAATGCAATGAGTTGACCGTGGACTCCCGCTAAGAAAGGGTTGGAGGGTCGAGTCCAGTGGCCGGGGTAATAGCCGGGCGCCCCGTTATGTAGGGTCCCAAATCGGAGGGACAAGAGTACCTGGGCCACTCCACCCCAAAAAAGTGCTTCGCAGAGAGAGGTTTAAAATTTTCGCAAGCTACCCGTAGCACGGAAAACATTTTCCTTTCGTAGTCGCCGGCAGGAAAGGGTTAAAAGTAGTTACACCATACGAAAATCTCAATCAAAATATTGTTTAACACTAATGGACAGCATTTTGAATCGAAAAGTGTTTCACCGTAGTAGAGATTGGAATGCGAGACGGCGAATGCTAAGAGGAGGAATTTTGCCATTCTTACAGACTGATAGCCGCGCGATTGGACTTCTCTCGCTAGGCTACCGCAGGGGGAAAGAACCACATTTTTGGAAGTCGGATCGGCGTAGAATCATCAAAATGACCAAAATTGGGTAGGCCAGCGCACCGCGGATCGAGTAATGTACTCATTGTAAGCGTTTGTTGCAAGCCTTCGGCTGGTTCAGCCGAGCGTCATAATTGCCTGCCCAAGTGTTATATGCCGCTGGCCGTCCGACCTAGCGGCCGCTAGTCATTCCCTCCGTCGTCCTTCCCTTAGAGTATATAGTTCAACAGAGGTGGCGTGACGAATTTCAGGTGAAGCCACGGTGAAAGTTGTCCGCCATATTGAGTGACCGTAAGAACACTGATTTCCGTAAGAGATCGTGAGACGGGAAGACTATTCTGAAGAAGAGTTCTCTACTCTTAGGGGTTCCATTGTCCTTTCCTTCTGTTGTTTTATATTTAGCAATAAAATTATCCCTCCCTCAAATACTGGCAGGTATAATTATTAACTCAAATGACAGTTGTGAATGATGCCAGCAGCAGGCCTACAAGAACTACGGTTATAGATTTGGGGAATAAACTCGATACTAATTATTTGTTTTTCATCAGCATTGTCAATGAAACATTAGGGTCTAATGTTTTCACAAATTAGCTACTCCTATAAATCACTGAGAACTCAGAAATGAGACACAATCGAGGCTATTTAAGCCACCAACAATTTTGCTCTTAATTGTGAGGTCTTAAAGGGGTATAGTCTTTAATGGTGAATAATTTTGAATTTCAGTAATAGTTCAGTTTCAATTTGAGTAATCCACAGAGTTCCACGATCCATTTACATTCAGGTTATCTCATTAAAAAGCCAAAAAATTAATTAATTGCCTTAGCTAATGTTAATATAGATGAGGCTATTAAATGACATATCTACATAGATTTGAAATATAAATTTGACCTGCTTTGTAACAGGTATTCGAAGTGGATTTCAATCTCATATGTAAATCAATGTAGAACAGTCAATATTAAATCAATTATAGATACATTTTATGGTGGGAAATATTGCAAAATTAAATTTCAATATAGATTACCATGATATTAATGATTCATCAAGTCATTGCAACTCATGCTTCCCATTTCCATTTTACTGAATCAATACCACAAAGATAAGTTACTATACCTACTTAAGAATGTGTGTGGCCATTAACAAAGTTCTGGTTGCTTTAAAAATAATACTATAAATAAATAATACCCATATAAAGTATTTAAGGTAGCGGAGCAAATCGGACATTGCACAACAATCTTTAATCAAGGCCGTTTTACACGATGAAAGATTTTATACAAAAGTATGTACGTGAGATTGTACGTTTGTCTCAACGAAATTAGAACAGGTTCTATTTCCCGTGCAGGCAGTGAGACATCCGCACAAGCGTTCATACAATTTGCCGCTTTACACGATACATTTTGCATCATGCAAGAGTTCACGGAAGAGTTTGTACAAACAAATGTACCGTGTAAAACGGCCTTCAGACTTTGAAAGCAAACTTTTAGCATACTTCCATGCACTCTGGGACCTGATTGATAATAAAGGGATACTTTGTGACTTCCAAAATATTATAAAGGCACGACAAGTTTCGAATATTCAGCCATTTTCAATGTCCTTTTATCAAGCCAAAAGTCCATTGTATACTGAACCTTTGATTTCAAATACAGAGCTCTTCAACGACAAACGGAATAGCCATTGGAATGGGAATTCTATGCGCATAACGAGGCGTCAGTGACCCTATTATGATTTATAAATCATCACTCATTATCGTTTATTGCTTTTGTTTACTGTTTAGCTGTCCAAAACGACGAAAGTCTTATGTAAGTCTGCCTCTTTTGCCAGTTAATAGGTAGAGCTAACTAATAAGCCGTACTTTACGCATTTTTCCCTAACGGCCATTAAATTTTACATTCAAAACCATTTGCATTAATTATTATTTTATATATATTTCCTTAACTCTTCAGGTGTCTCATTATTTTTTATTTGGGAGACACTAAACACATACCATCAAGAGCAGACGACATGCTTTTCATTGCTCCTACCTGCCGGTTTCTTCATAAGATCCACTGGAGGAGTTGACAATATATTCTGTATTATCTGCCTTACCGATACTATCCCTATTTCTCATAATTCAACATTTTATAAACAAAAAAGGTGTAAATATCTAAGTTTACGCCTATTCCGCTAATAGTATATCACGGTCACTCAATATGGCGGACGGTTACGCCCACCCGGCTTCACCTTCGCTTACGGCCGAGTATAGACAGCGCCACCTCTGGTACCTTAATAACTCTATGGTCCTTCCCCGATTCCCCTACCTTCCCCATTACTTCGCGTGTATTAGCTCCGAAATATGGTTGATGGTTTTCTATGGCCTTCGAGGGGCGGAGCTTCGAAACGGCACTATCACCCTCTACACGGCGGTGAAGTCAACTACGTCACCCTGAACGGCTTGTTCGCAGAGACATCTCTGGAGAGAAGGCTGCGACCAGCTTCCTCTCCAGCACGTTCTTAAGTCAACGTCCTTAGTGTTCATGACAGAAGTATGCTTTGAAGCACGGCAGTCACACTCCGTTATAGTAGCGGCTGAACTACGAACATTAAAAGTAATGAAAATGCGTTTTGGTAATGTGTGTGGATGTAATGAAAATGTAGTGAAGTAATGTAAGTGAGAAAGATTAAAGCGACAATGAAGAAATCTTACGAAGAGCAGGAGAGAAAATACGCTTCCTGAAATACTTTCGGAGGGTAGACGACACAAACCTAGGCGCATTCTCTTAAGGCATAGAAGCCTCCTGAACACAATTCTTCTACATCTACGAAGTGCCGTGCAAGCCACCACTAGGGTGTGTGGCACGGGGTGATTCCACACCAGGCATGCAGCACTCGTCCCAGCACAAATCAGAACCTCGCACGCTCCCCCTGTCGCTGGGCGCAGGCCAAAAAGCAGTCAGCAGAACAGTGCGCAGTCCAACCGGAAACTGGGAGAGTAATACGTAAATGAACATGCAGAACAATTCTATACACACATCTAGTGGTTAATATTACTAACACTGTTAATTTATGAATACTACGAGATGCTACTTCATGCAGAGAACATAATAAAATAATTTCGGACATATCAACCGGTGTGAAGTGTTAGTAATGATATTATGTTATTAAATACAAGTGAAACTTCTTCTCTACCTATTAGGGTGGGAGTTTCATATGATTGATCTATCGCAACTATTATGATCCCTTATTTTGCGTGGGAAAAATTACATTTCAAATCTATCGGTTCGGCGGTCAATTACCTTTATTTTATTCCTGTGATCGCTTCTACCGTAGTACGTTGGCTCCAGCAGTATATGTTGAACGTCCGGCAAAAAACTGTCTGCACCGAACTTGCGCAAAAGATTTAATCTGTAATTATCCCTTCGATCAGTTAGAGATTCCCACCCCAATTCCTTCAACAATTCGGTAACGCAGCTAAGTTTATCGTAACAACTTTTCACAAACCTTGCTGCACTCCGCTCTATTCGATCTATTTCAGAGATTAGTCCTAATTCGTAAGGGTCCCATATGCTAGCGGCAAACTCCAAGTGAGGTCTCACGAGTGAAAAATAACATCTCTCTTTTACCTTCTCGTCGCATTTTCCTAGTATTATTTTGATAAATCTTTTAATCACAATTTTCGAACGAGAAATAAGTTGGAATAAATATGGGGTTATTCCTAAAATAAAACATCAGGTATATTATGGGGAGTGTTAAAAATGAATATTTACGTAGGTATAAAATGGATGTCTAAAAGAATGGAGGAGAGGAGTGGAGAAGTGCAACAAACCAGTCTTAGGATAGATGTTTGTTGATGATGACTGTAATTTACAACGGTTCACTTTAAGTGCAGCATTCCTCGATGTATGCACACAAGCCGAACCTTAAGTTTACCGCAACGTCACGATTGCTCAGGCACACGAGTGCTAAAAATCAATTTAAAAAAATGACTTAAGGATTTTTTCGACGAGCGACAGAGGAGGAACCTGGAAAGGCAATTGGGTAGAGCTATTTACATTAATCGACTTTTAATTCTGAATAATTTGCGCAAATAAGACTGCTTCAGTATATTTTATATGATATATAGAATACAGAAAAATACCTAAACCAGCAGTTTTCAGCGCATAAGCAGATACCAAGGAACTCATAACACTCGGAACGATTAATAAATTAACCGTAATAAATATTTGAAATGGAAAATTTTGATTGGAGGATTGGATTATTTTAAAACTATAAACTATTCTTTTCAACATTCATTTGTGCGCGCTTTGCCATACATTTTCCGGCACCAGCCCACATCAGTCCACTTACAACCAGAGTCGAAACTGAATCCCCATTGGATTGTTGAATTATTTAATATGTTTTCACTAATGATTTCGTTTTCCTGTAGTGGCAGAACACATCGAAACCTAGGTAGTATTTAATTATATTTTCTAAAGTGGAGTTTTACATAGTTATTTTTTCACCACATTCCTTGTTGGAGATGTTCCACGCTTGAGACCGCTCATATCGTTATGCATTTCATTTCGTTGAATTGAAATGAAGTTGAATTATTTCATTACTATTTATATTGCATAAATAGCAATAGTAACTAAGCACTTCGGCATCTATTACGTGGAATTAATTTGCTAATATATCATCAATCTTCCTGTCATTTTCTTCGAATGGCATGCAAATATGACTCAACGTTACTGATGACTACATTAAACACATAACTGTCCCTGAAGTCATTATTTATTTGTTATATTCCACTATCTAAGCATCACAGTACGTTACTTATCGCCCTGTGGTTTTAAAAGTTCCATCGCAAGTCAAACATTTTAGTACATTTTCAGTGTCAGTGTACAGTGAACTCTTCGAACTATGCTATACATGAAGATGTTTGGGCCAAAGTTATCTCACTGAAATTCTTACTGCAAGTCTCAAAGTGATCATTTAGCCTGAATTTTAAATGCTAAGGCGTAAATATCCACTTCAAGTCAATGCTTAAGTCGCCAAGAAAATTTCAATTTTTTTAATGAGAGGAAAATGGACGATTTTGAAGCTGAAAATATAATTTTACGGCAAAAACGAAGCATATAAGAAAATCGAATGAAAGAATAAAATTCTAGTCTTTAAGCCGTTCAGTGATGAATATTTTTATCAAGCAACTTGAGCGCAAGTAATTAAAAAAGCAAATAAAGGAACATCGATACGGAATTCAATGCTCTTCTTATGAGAGTGAAAGTGAACAGAAGTGGGGGTGAAAACCATCCCTTAAAATGGCTTTTTCGCGGAAATCCTTCCCTAGTTTGTTCCTCAACTTTGAATGGAGTATATATCAGACGATGAATCAGTAGACAGTCATTCAAGACTAGAGATGGGTTGATACCAAAATTTATCAATTCTCGTTACCGATTCCTGGAAATTCGATTCTCGATTCTCGATACCGATACCATCGACCTATTCATATATACCTATTTTTACCTAGTTTTCCCATGCATTGTTGTAAAAAAGTTCCATGGAATCTAAAAATACCATTTTACAATACAAAAATTTGATTATACTATTTACTTTGGGAAGCCGATGTCGTCTGCTGCGGTTGTAAAATTACGTCTTTTGTGTCGATAGTTCTCACGAGGCAGAGAAAAAAAAATTATTAGATGAATAATTTCAGGATTTCCCGGCGAAGATTTATGTCAGCGATCTATCGGGGTTTACACCGGGTAGTTAGGTCCATGGCGGCCAACGTTTCGATGCTCGAGTCGAGCATCGAAGCGCTGGCTGCCATGGACCAAACTACCCGGTGTAAACCCCGAAAGAT
The DNA here is from genome assembly GCA_963573305.1 of Pyrrhosoma nymphula. NCBI lineage: Eukaryota > Metazoa > Arthropoda > Insecta > Odonata > Coenagrionidae > Pyrrhosoma > Pyrrhosoma nymphula. Next base: position 125,430 of record OY754337.1, read on the forward strand.
CGCTGACATAAAATTAATAGAGTTGCTGGCACCCTATAGCAACTACCTGTTGTGCTTAAAGGCACTACCGAAAACAGAAATCAACTGTTAAAGAATTCCTTACGGGAGAAACTACTAGTAAGAACTGATTCTGAAGGAGGTGTAGTGAAGAAAGAAGAAGATGCCTTAATGTAAAAATACAGAAGCTATATACACTTTGTAAAGCATGTGCTGAAGTGGATATGAAAGAGACGAAGAAAAGAAGACATACTACAGCACATCACCTCATTATTCATTTTTATTTCACTATGGGAAAGTACACAAAACCCTTTATCATATCACTCGAAAATATATTTTTATTTTATTTTGTGAAACAAGACCAGAAGAGGACATGAGGGAAAGGAGGAAAAAAGGACCTACTGCACATTATTTAATCATCCAGTATTTTACTTTATTATTGGAAATGTATACAACTTGTTTATTTTACCAAATGAGAAGATTTACTTTAATTTAATTCTGTATGTACTAACTCTGTTTGCCAACTTGGGGGTTAAGTTTATAGGAACCCCAACACTCTGTATACCAATCAGAATAAAATAATCTTAGTCCCATCTCTCCGTTGAGGGAGAGCTCCAATAAATAAATGTATGCTGCTGTACCTCGGATTTGTTTGGAAAAAAAGATGGCGATCACCATGGAAACCGGCCGTGGTGAAGTTAGAAGTAGAAGTGAATCAGTCATGTTTCGTATAGGTCCTGCCGGTATCGGTATCGACTTTAGGCGATCGATACTGATACAAACCCACAAGAATCGGTGGTATCGAGAATAGGTATCGAGAATCGGCACATCTCTATTCAAGACATCCTACTTTATATACCTGTACATTTACATTTTTCTTGCTGTTCTTCAGGACAACAAGCGCAATCGGGGATTCGTTACATATTAGTTTATTTAAGATTTTTATCTCGAGGATAAGTCAAAAATTTACAAACTATAACTCCTTGCCAACGTTTCGGTGTATAATTGACCACACCATCTTCAGGGCTACAACATGATGTTCCTGGCTAAATCCGAGGTAATTATAATTTGTATATTGTAATGACGTGTATGATACTTCGATTTGGAAGGTGAAACTTGTGATATTTTTTATGTTACTTCATTAATAATGTTGTTGTACCGTAAATTGCAGCCCTCGTGAAGATGGTGTCAATTATACACCAAAACGTTGGCAAGGAGTTATAGTTTGTAAATTTTTTATCTATCCTCGAGATACAAATCTTACGTTCCATGAAGAGGCCGATAATACAGTACTTCAATTATTAGTTTATGACAGTTAAGCGTTCTGAAGGAAAGCGGAAAGAGACTGAATGAAAAATTGCCCCTGAATGGGTATGTTTCATTCCCATTCAGGGACAGGGATCAGGGATCAAGGAAAAAGTAACGGGATGGGCATAGGCCTCAACTCAGTTTGTTATGGACATACCCTCGATGATGAGAGACCTGAATCAGAAGGCTGGATGAGTTAAACGAAGTGCAGCTCACGCAAATGGTGGTGGTAGACATAAGAATAGGAAGCTATATCACGTACGGGGGTAAAGCCCAGTGGGAGGGGTAGTGTTGGGAGGGGCAGAAGACGATGGGTGGAAGTGAAAGCTGAGAGCATTGCTCGCAAGGCAGTCGAAGGTAAACAAAATCACAGAGCTGCTGTCCATTCGCCATCAGAGATTATTTTGGCAAATAGACTCTTTCAGTCCCGAAATTATTCTAGGCACACCTGTCACCAGCATTTACGAGGACTGTATCCGTTTGGAACACTGATGTCGAAACTTTTTGACGGGTTCGTTTCACTTGCTGATAGCTGTTATCACTTCTCTAGATCTTATCTCAAATTCTTATGAAATCCCCTCGCATCTGTACATTAATAATTGATTTAATTATATTATATAGACTTTTTATTCTGAACTTGAAAATTACAATGAGAGGGTGATAATCTATCTATCTAAACTTGAGTATAGGTGCATAATTGATTCGCTGACTGTTTAAATGGTAGTATTTTTCAGTGTCTGCTAGAACCATTATTTTACTTGACGGATTTTCGATCAATTCCCTTCTCTGTTGCTCCGCAGATATTATCAAGGAGCCCATGTGATATACGGTGGGCTCTAATACAGCAAAATATCGTTATCAGGGCACGATAGAGGTCGCACACTTGCATATCTAGCAAGGTGTCACACCGAAGTTATCAGTACATGCGGCTCTCACGTATTTATCCATAAAAAACTTGAAATAGATACGGTGACATCACGCATCCTTGTTATACGCCTTGTTTTATTGCAAATTAATCACTCCCTATAAGGTAACTCTCACACTCTCCCTTATAAAGCAGTTAATGAGTGTTATAAAAGCGATTATGTATCGTTCGCATAACATTTATTTAATACTCATTCATCCCATAGTCTTCCAAAACCTTCCACAACTTATTAGAATCTATCCTGTCATTTGCATTCACTAAATCCTCAAATGCGCAAAATAATTTCTCTCCGACAGACATAAATTTTTCTAGCACTAGCTGAAGTGAAAACAGTTGATATGTACATCCTATACCAGACATAAATCCCACTTCGTCAACAGTTAGCCATTCAGTTTCCTTAATATTTCCTCGCCAGAGTCATTAAAATCCTCTCACAGTTTTCCTAAAAGTAATTTTTCACACTTTTACTTACTCCATCCACTGGTTTGATTGGATGATCTAGACAAGTATACTTGGTTTAAAGAAAGCTCACTGTGGTCGCCCCTGGCTTCAATTCCTCAATTTTACGAGCCATGCACTCCATGTGGAAATGGAAGAGGTATTGTCAATTTTAAAAACCTCACCGCCAAAGGGCGTACTGCTGACTGTCGTATATATGTGTGACAAAAATTTGTTCTAATTCACTAGATTCGGTTCGAACATTAATTTACAAAATCGACTCCTATAGCTGAGCTTAAAACATTTTAAAGAGATTTTCCGACATGGTGTTCATAGGAGGTGGGGAGGAAGATCCAAGGGTATGTCCCATTTCTTTGCTTTCTGCAGGGTTATTCACGTTTGATCGAGTCGCACAAATGAGATCTGTAATCTCTCTCACCGAGGAAAGTTTACGAGAAGAATACAATTTCTCGACCAACATCGTCATTAGTGGTCATTAATCTGAAGATAAGACTACTGCAGTTCTTCACTTCACTCTCTTACCAGCTAATTGATATTTTTCTTCTTATTCTTTATTTTCAAGTCCCTCAGAATTTGTTTAATGTATTCCAACTTTGGACTTCTTCGATAAATCTTCCCATTAATTTCTCCTTCCAGTAATATTTTCAAGAGGCCGATGTATCTCAAAGTGCACCAAATAATAGTCTCTTCCATTTCAGGACATTTTCATCAAACAACTTTTCTTATAATTTCTTAATTTGATCTCCATCATTATTTGGTAACATCATAGCATTTCAATAGCTTTTAACCTTTTCTCGACTGAACAAGCATGGAATCCAATCCTAAGTACCGGCAAAAAATTGAGTGATAGACAAGAAAATGTAAATTTAACTAGTAAAGATATTGTACTCTTCAAAATGTGATCGTGCATTTAGGAATGCCGCCACATCACAATAACCATGCTTCCGTCACATCAGGAAGCGTCAACCGCAATGCCGCCCTTAAACTGTGGACCCCTGGACTTCTTCCGCTGAGAGCAGGATGGCGCCAACGCCAGGGTCCACTTTTCATTAATTCGCGACACAGTTCCTCCCTTAAGAACTACACACCCACCTAAAGTTAATTAATACCCTCACGTGTCGTTCGCATCTTCAAATAACCGACCAATCTATCTCACCTATGGACCGTAGATCTGAAGGGCTCGGAAACTTGAACCCTACGGAAGAAGTATTATGGCAGAACGAAGGGTTTCTGAGATGTGGTGGCTGCTGAGGAGGATGGTGGAGAGAGAGGTCTTGGATATGCTCGGAGAGGGAATGATGCTGTCGGAAATAATTCGCAGGAATACCCAAAATTGGACTGAGGACATGTTGAAGAGGGCGATCGAAGGAAGTGGGTAATAGGGGGTGAGAGGCGAAGTACGATTTGATGAGAGGGAAATGAATACAAATAGTTAGCGGGGGTTTAATATTGGAAAATAGATGGTTATGAGAAAAAAACTTTAAGAAAGTATTACTGCGCTAAGATGGAATATAATCGGAGCCTAATTTGAGGAACTACTATTCATTTGGGTGAAAAACCATTGATCAATTCCCAATTTTCCGAACGTACTGATTTGAAACTCGTTCTTGCTTGCCATTTCTCGGAACTTAGACACAGGGTCAGGAAGTGTCACCATGAATTATTCCATTCCGCAAATTGACGCAGATCATCCATCGATAATAGTATGGACTGCTGAGTTCCCACTCCATATCCCACCAGTGATCTCTCGGCCAAAATCCACAACCTCAACCCAAAATCTCTCTTTTAATTCTTTGTTTTGTCAAATTTCAGTGTATTACGTGAAAGTAATATATTTATTTATTTAAAAAGTCCCTAAAAACGGCACAAAGGCTTATTACATTGGTCGACAAGCAAAGAAATAAATAGAAATTTTAACAAAATATACCCTTAAAATGTAAAAGATAACAGAGAAATACATTGGAAAGAAAGATTGGTATTGGGATTGATGGACAAGGAGATGGAATAGAGGGAGTCAACTCGGCAATATGTTTTCTGAGGACTGATTTGGAAAAGGGAGGGTGAGGAGAAGAGAGTTCAAGGGAGGGGGTATCTTCGAGGCTAGGTAGTTGATAGTTTTTGGGATACGGTAGAATAGGGAGCGTTGGGATATTGAGAGTCTGAATTTTGGAATGTTAAGAAGGGAGTTATTGCGTAGGGAACGAGGAGGAACATGAAGAGGAAAGAGAGGAAGAAGGCAGTTGGTACGGAGAGAGCCACTCCAAATGCTATGGAGGAACTTCATGTCGCATAGTACATGACGGAGAGAGAAGTTTGGGATTGAAAGGGAAGAAAGGATCTTTTTATAAGTTTCTGAGGGAAGGGATTCTATGGCGGGCAATGGCGAGAAAGATGTTAACAGGGCGAGTGAGCGTATTCAAGGCTAGCGGACGACCGAATTGGAGGACAATATTCTAAAATAGGAAGGACACAACCAAAAAATACTGTCCGGAGAGCAAAAGGATCCTGAATGTCCGTGTGGCGGTATAAAAGGCCGACGATTGACATCGCCTTCCTGGTAGTCTTAATTATGTGATCGCGAAAGGTAAGTTGAGAGTCGAAGACTACCCCTAAGTCACAGTGGGAATTGATACATGGGATAGGATTTTGTGAGAGGGTATAGGAATAATTAATTATGTAACGCCGATCTCCAAAAGATGACAATTGCTAACAGTGAATTATCCTACAGTGTTTTTTTTAGTAAAATATTTCGTTCAAATATTATCGGTGATTTTACGGCAGTATAACCAGCTCTTTTGTATAAAAACCTCGCGTGAACTCAGATTTATCGATGATTTAATCGCGAGATTTATAAAATTATCAGATTTAAGTCTGATTTTACGAAGCGTTTTCGGGGTAATTTTACCCCAAGGTACAGGCATGAATTGAACGATTTATAAAACCCATGAAGGAAGTTGATGACATATGGCACGAGACGGTGAAATCGATCTACATCCACATTTCAAGAAAAAACATCACCGTTTCATTAGCATTCAAACAAACCTAGATTTAAAAAAAAATTACTCCAGGTAAGCAAGTGTCACCGTGAAGCAGTTCCAACATATTCTGAAAAAAATAATGTGGATCGGTCTTCGATTATATTAATATGGACTCCACAAACCCTTCGGTCATCGAAGACCGGTGGTGTGTCCAACCAAGCCCGTCCCCGCTATCTTCATCTCCCGCCAACCGAGAACTCTTGTTCTTGACGGATGAGAATTCTCGTCTTCCGAAATGTGATCCTCTCCCCCGAACATCCCCTCACCATCCATCCATCCCTATTTTTCCCCCCAAGGGATAGATATCCCCTCCATGACGTCCCCACTCGGCAATATTTCTTTCGTAGCGCCGGGAGATATCCCCACAGCCACCACCTTTCGGCTAGCACCCTCCTGACCCCCCCGTACTCACCACTCCCCGTTCAGATGCGAGTATGACGGAGATGTCGGGTGACAGCCTAGAGGAGAAGCTGGCCCGGAGTGAGTCGGCTTCCCTTTCACGGCGAAGAGTGGCCGCAAATATGGATCTCCCTGCATCTCCGCAAGCACAATGCGCATCAAGTGCTCATAAGTGACCCCCAAGAAATCACCTATTCTTCCTCGTTTGCCAGGAGAAAGGCCACTGGACCCCAAAGACCTTGGTGGCCATGTGGGGAGGTTTGTCCTTGCATTGTGTATTGTGTGTTCTTTCCGTCCCCGTTGTACTCCTTGGGGGTTTGCTCGCAATCTCCCTGACAAAGCCTTCGTGTCTCTTCCCTTTAAGCGGTCCAAAACATTTCCAGTGATTGCACTCACGGGCCAGAGTCCTTCCTGGCGGTCTTCCTTCGCTGCGTCAAAGCGACCGGACTCCTCGATGACGTCTTAAGACCCTCCCCCCCCCTGTTGTGGACCGAACGACTTAAGGAGTTCATGTATCTCCGAGTGGATTTCTTGAGTTTTATAATTTTGCACGGGTGAGGTAAGAAACTTTGTGGTGGGACTGCTTTTTTGTAAGTTGCCGACCCTCCCATCTTCCATTGAAGAAAACGAGTGAGTTCCACTTTAAGGGATTTCGAGTGGTGGAAAAACATAGATGATACAATCGACAGAACCTAAAGAAAGAGGACGCACGGCATTAAAATGGGAACGCTTCTTACTGGAGGTACGCTATTTAACATGAAAAGGTATACCTTTTCACAGAACACGCAGAAAGGAAAATTTTCATCATCTGGTTATGAATTGAAGATGGAATCATCCAGAAAGGTAGCCAGAAAACAGTGCTTTTTTTTAAATAAAAAAGCAAGCTAGGGGAATATATCTTCTACGTAATGTATTCTGCGATCTACGTAACAGTAAACGTACAAATTCACCCTATTACCTTTTCATTTCACTTCAAAATATACAAGAAAATTATTTCCCATTGCTTTATATATATATATTTTTAGAAACGAAATGATCATTATTTAACACAATTATTTCGTTATTCATGCTTATTTTTTCTAAAATAAAATCAAATATTGAAACCGTAGCACAGCGGAAAGTCATCTTGATAATAAATCGAACTATGTAACTTCCACAATTTATTTAAAATTCACAACCGGTTTCGGCCATCACACAATCTTCAAGTACATTGTTGAAACTTTCAGAAATCGGCATATACACCGGAACCTGAGGGAGGGAGGGATGCTATGGATAGGGGGAGAGGGATGAGGAGTGAAATATGGGGGGGGGGGGTTGAAATCTGGGGGTTGAATCAAGGGAACAATCAGTGGGGGGAGGAATTTGCAAGTATTGTATGAGAGTATCGCGCGTGTATGCTCAAGTAAACCTTATGTCATTCATCTTATATTCACTCATAACCAGAGACGGGACGTTTATGACTTTTATTTTTCCATTTCATGACCTTTATTCTATGACTTTCATGTCTTTTATTTTCCTGTTCCATGACGTCTATTTATTTTTAATTCGGTCATTTTATGACGCTTTAGCTAAAAGTATGACATTTATTTTACTGTCAAATTAAAACTAATATTATGATCTGTATAGTTACTATAGGGTAAGTGATTCAAACGAAAGTATCCCCCTAGCTTCCCCTCATACCCCTAAACACAAGGATTTCTGTATATAAACGGATCTAAAAATGGTCCATGTACCTGGAGATGTCACTATGTTATGAAACCCAAGTTGTTAGAAATATATCAATTTAGTGGACCATTACAAAGTGTAATTTTTATTTTCCGATTTGGAGAGGGGTATTTGTATCGAAGCGTCCGGTCTGCGAAATCTTCTAATTCACCTACTTTCCGCTCACCTTCAACCACCTACTTCACAAATGTTGCTATGCTACAATGTGCATTAATACTAAACTTTCATTTTCTTCATTAACCCTATTCCAATCCAAAACCATTCACTTAAACCTGTCTGTGAATTGCATTTCTTTCTCGACGCCATGTTCGAAAATCTGACCTTTTCCTCTTATGTTACCGGGATGACGCAACAGTCGAGCAATTACTCCTCTTCGCTTTAAACACCTCACCCATGACTTTTCCCGCCGTCAACTTAAACTATCCCCTCTTTATAACTCGTTTCACACAACCTCTTCCCCTATCCATTTCAACTACAACTTTGATCATACTACAACACACACCCCTCGATTCACCGACCAACTCAGTGGATATTTTTTCTTTAAAAGAATAAGCCACAACTTTCACCACACTACAACTACACCCCCCTCCAATCACTAAACCACCCGTGGGATTTTTTCTTTTAAAATATACGCTACAACTTTGAACAGACTACAACCACACCCCTCTCCAATCACCAATCCACTCGGGGATTTTTTTCTTTTAAAATATACGCTACAACATTTACGACATTATAACCACACCCGCCTCCAATCACCAACGCACTCGGGGGATGTCTTTTAAATTTCGCTAAAACATTGACGATATTACATCTACCCCCCCTCCAATCACTAACCCACTAGGGGGACTTTTTTCTTTGAAAAAATACGCTATAACTTACACCACAGTACAGCCATAACACCCTCCAATCACCAAACCACTTGGGGGATTTTTTTCTAAAATAAATATTTCGTTTTATTTCGGAAATCAGTTCAACAAAAAAACAGTTTGTATTTTAATGTAAATTCTTACTTTTAAGTTATTCGGCAGCATACAACATATTTCGCGGTTCTCGGAATAGGTCTTATCGTTTTACTCGGCCGAAAAAGACGGACTAAGAATGTGTTCATTTGGCAAGTGATGCACGAAAGCCCGAGCAATCTTACTTTTAGCTGTGCAGATGAAGTTATACCGTAGTCTTATTGAAAAAGGAAGGGTGTTATTTCATTTGAAGTCATAGGAATCCATATTAAAGTTTTAAAAAAAGTGGTGGCAGCTAACTTGTTTTCTTCGATTACCAGCATAGAAACTCTTAAAACGACATATTTTCTAGCATTAATTTAGTTTAGTCCGTTATGTGTAATTAATCAAAAACAATATAAAATTTCAAATTTATAACACGTAAACACCACATAAATTCAGTCGTTAGACCCTCAGAATATCACTATCAATCAAAGTCTCTCGATGCGATAAAGCCAATGTGGTCAGTGGAAATTACGTTCGCTGGCTACTGTATCAAATATTCTGAATCAGTGGATGATACCCACTAACAGACCTTGTGCCAGGTGAAATACACACCAACTCATCAAAATACAGCCCAGGATTGCATTATAAATCAAGTAAACGATAATCAAGAGTCGACTGGTAGTCGCGGAAATTGGGTCTTTCTTTGAGCTTTCTTTTAATCGCCGCGTAAATCGCGTAAACATCACGTTACCAATGTTTTTTTCGGTGCCTTTTTGCGACATTTTTCCCATTTCACTCACCATAGCGCACGCCCCCTACCTTTAATAACCAGCCCTAAGGGCAATCCTATTAATGTCAACTTCCTGCTCCTCTCAAGATACATTTGGTCCTTGCTTGCTTTAAATTCCGCGACAGCTTTAGTGTCCAGATTGCATTAGCTTTCGCGAAATCCGTAACATGTCGAAATTTATGCTCAACAAAGTTGGTTTCTTATGTAGGTGATTGACGCTTTCAAGCTGACTTCTTCTTCTTAGTGGCACTACAGCCTTGGCAGTAAGCCTTGGCCTGCTGCACTATTGCTCTCCATGTCGTCATATTGGCAGTTTTCTCCCGCTAGCCTCTCACTCCCATCTTGCCCAGGTCACACTGCACTTGGTCCATCCATCTGCTCTTACTAGGTGTTCCCTGCCTTCTTCTGTTGAATAGCCTCCCTTTAACCATCCGTTTTTGTATCTCCTGACATTCTTTCGACATGTCCCTGCCATCGTATCCTCTGTGACTTGATGAACTTTACTATGTTCTTTCCATCGATCAGTTGCTCTATATCCTCATAAAATCTTATCCTCCAGTCCCCCTGGTCATATACTGGGCCATGTATTCTACGGAGGATATGTCTTTCGAAGGTTCTGAGTCTTCTCTCATCCGCCATTGTCATAGTCCAGGACTCTGAACAATACGTCACCACTAGCCGTGTTTATGTTCATGTAAAGTTTCATTTTCAGTGATCTACTTGATAATCTATTCTTGAATAATTTTAAATTGGTATAGAAGGACCTATTTCCGGCTTCAATTCGTTCCTGTATGCATCTCCTGAGGTTATTGTCGCTAGTTATTAATGTTCCAAGGTAATTACAGCTGTTTACACCCTGAAAGGTGTCACCATCAATTGTTAAGTCACGGGGCTCTCTTCGGTTCTATACTGTTGACATTACCATGTACTTAGTTTTATTTATATTAATTTTAAGGCCTATTCTGTTGGATTCCCTTTTCAAAATCATATAATTTTGCTTTAAGTCTACCAGTCTTCTTGCTGCGATTGCGATATCATCCGCGTATGCGCAGATCTGACTTAAGAGGCTAAAATTGGAGCTATGCTCTAGAACGTTAATCCCACTATAACTAGCATGTGGATAGAGTGAGTGACCAGATACGATGGAGTACTAACGGAGGCAATAGGTTATAAGGAGATATTAGGTAAGTGGGCAAAACGAGGGGAGGAGTAGACATTTTGAATGATAAGGAGAATTCGTAGACAGTAAGCCGAGCAGAAGATGAGTGATAAGGACTGAATGCCACATGCGAATAAATGCTTCAAAAATCGATTTATCGTCAATCAGTGTGAATATATTTGCACATTAACTTTCCAAGACATTTTCTCGAACTAAAAAAATTGTAATTATCATAATTTCCTCGTATTTTCAATATTCACAGCAACCAGGAATTTCGTATTCTAAATGCAGTAAATTTACTTTTAGTTAATTTTTAGTTTAATTAATTTACTAACACATTAGAAAAATCATAGCAGTAATAGAAATTACCGACGAATGCCTTAAGGAAGGGTGCTCGCCGGATGGGTTTAAGGAAGCGAGCGGGCGAGTTAGGGGTCCTGCAAGAAGCGGCAAGGAGTCAAAGGCGAAAAAGGGTGCTTAGCCGGACAATAGGGCCGGCCTTCTCTTCCAATTGGGCGGAAAATCCCCTTTCTTCCTCATGCCTTCCCCTCCCCCCCTCACTCTCCCATGCCGGCCACAGGGGCGGCACTGTGTTCATGGGACCGCAGTGGTCACAAAAGAAGAAGATAAGGGTCCATTGCCCTGCTAAGCAACTGGTCGGATCTGCTCATCTGGAGGAAGAGGGAGACTTTTTAAAGTTGGCTACAACAAGAGGCCCTCGCGTCGCCTGACACTGTGCGGCGGGGTTTTAAGCGGAGGATTCTCCGGTCGCTATGACAACCCGGCTGGTGTTCGGATGCTGGCGTCCGCCCCGAGTGTAATCTCGTTACCTCTTTCGGAGTGTGTGAAGTCTCTTCGGTTGCTCCCGTGTCAACGTGGCTCCATTCGAGGGAACATCTGCGGAAAAGTCTGCAGAAGGGATGCGCTTCGAAGAGTTTAAATCCGATGCCAGACACAACGGCGCCACAGTGAATGGCGGCCGACAAAAGGATATAATGAGTGTCGCGGTCGTTATCAGATTTCGGGACAAATGCTGGTGTTCGTGTAAGAACCCTCCATTATGTATTATTTCAATGTTTATTCCTTCATCGCCTTACGGCTTCCCCCTTTACCACGTTTCCTAATTCACCCTCCGAAGTAGTGCGTATTTTATTCATCCAAAAGGCGACAAACCGTTGTGTGCAAAAGAGTGGTATGTTGTAAATGCTAGTGTTGGCACACATTTCCCTGAATACCTCCTCTATTTCTATGGTAATTCCTTCATCGTTTGACGATTTTGGTATTTTTGGCCAATTTTGCTTTTCCTAAATATTTCATTCTCTTGGCATCTCCTCCAGAGTATCTTTATAGGAGGTACGCTCCAGGTTGGGTGTTAAGTGTGTGAATTTCGCATTCCAAATTACTGACGACAACTGCTAAAATGGAAACAACCTAGTAAACGCAATGAGAGGATAGCGAGGGTAATTGATCATCTGAACGGTATCTCGGGCCGCAATTCCAAAAAAGGAATTTCTAATTCATGCATTAATTACAGCTGGATTTCGTATTTTCAAATTTTCGAAAGGAAGTGCATTTCGTTCTGAGCGCAAATTAAATGTTGTGGTATTTAAATTTATGCTTTCATAAGAAAGGGATATTATGATGCATTTGAAATGAATTCAATGAATAAAATATAATGATTGAGGGATATCATTATGTAGTCATACTCAGACCCAAAACAGATATTTTGTGGTGGAGTTACTTATTTATAGGGCCCAAAATATATTGTTCATTACCTACATTAATCGTTAACACAAGAAATGAATGTAAATATTGTATAAATATATAAAAATAGTTATTACTATCGAGGATTAATGAAAATGCATTTTTTTTAATGTTTGAGACTGCATTTATGATACCAGTGTCATTATTCAGATACTAGTGTCACTTATTTTTGCTTTGTATATGTTTATCGATATGAAAACTTTGCTGTTAATTTATTCAAGTGTTATTATGCAAGTATTATTTTTAAAAGAGTGAACCATATCAGCAAAAATGGCAATCTTAATGTAAATTATGTGTCAACAAAAAGTCATATTATTTTTGTTTTTGTATGAACGAGTCGGTAACCCCAAAATGGAGTTTTATCCAAAGGGATACTGTGCGCGATCCGGCCCGAATGACCAGAAAATGTGCGCGCGGGGCCGTGTGCCCCAGATTATGATTAATAAAGTACGAGGGCACCTTCAAGGGAATCTGTGTTTATTTCCCGTGCGACTTCCAACGAAGCGCACGACACATGTCCGCGTCCACACGCTCCCGGCTTCCGACATACACTGCTTGAAAAAACCCCACGCGACACCCACGCCGAAGGCAAAAGGGCCCGGATGAGACAGTGTTACTGACCCTCGGTAAACGGTACCGCCAGGGAGTCCTCACTCCAAAGGGTGAGTGAATTCTCCTAGGCCGTGTCCGAACTCGTTAGGCATTAGGGAGCATGGATTTGGCTACCTAAATTTTGGGCAGCTAACAGAAAGGGAGCTTGAGTTTGGACGCCCTTAGCAAGTGTCGCCATCTGCTGAGCTCGAAGCAAACGAAGGACAAGGGAAATACGGAATACGATAATGTTTTGAACATGTGACCCTCATGACTAGTGCTGCTTGAAATTTGATTGCGATTATAATACATTTTCTCATTATGTTCGTAGTTTCGCAATATTATGTGGTTAATTCGTAACATTGAGATTTATATAGTTAGATTCCGTAATTTACAGAGTACAGTATAGCACGTAGGTACTTATAGCTTTTGATCAATGTGGTTGTATCTTTTTAAGTTCGTGGTTTGTGTCAATGTTTCCTTTTGGTAGATAGCGATTCGGTTGGACTGAGCAGTTTAGTAAATTTGTGATTGTGTATTTATCCGTGTCTTTTAGCAGTATAAAGCACGTATTTTTAGTTTTTGTTCATTGTGCACTTTCGCCACTATGGCAGATAAAGATTCGTGTTAGACTGAGCAGTTAATTGCGTTTGTGATCGTGTAGGTAATAGCTTCAATTCGAATTTTCTATTGTCCATGCATTGTTATTTCCTTTTGCGTGCATTATTAATAAGTCTGTTTACGGTGATATCCAGCCACCACATGATGGCCATTAATTATTTAGTATTGGGCATCCTTTGGATGTTCATTGGATGCAGTGACATCCATATGAAGGCCACGAAATGATGTCAAATGGAAATGATGTAAAATATATCTTAAATAATAATATTAATTACTTCTATGTACAATTTCCCAATGGTACAGGAGCTTCGTATACAGTCATAAAACTATCTTTTGCTTACTATAATTTAAGGCTTTTGTTGTTGGTAAATGGGGTTTGAAGACTAACTATTGTGGGAAAGAACTATTATAGCTTGCCGTTTTTTGCGTGTTGTAATTACTTTTTAGTTTCGTTAAAAACTTGCAATATGGTAGACTTTATTTAGACGCGTAGGGGTAGTTTTACGTTAGTTTATATGTTTAGTTTATCCGCCTTCTCCTTTCTAGCTATAATTAACTGTTCGGTTGATTGATTCGTTACTCCCAAAAACGAAGAATAGCTAACATGCGCAAGACAATATGAAAACATCTATTTGCAAACACTCACAATACTTCCCCGCTATGACACTTGTTTATTCTGTCTCACTCCTTGATATGAAGGTCTCTGTCTGTTCGTTGCTTCTGAAGATGAAATTTATAACATAAATCAATCTAACATTTATCATTCATTTAATATATTCATAATAACTCACGCCCTTCCATTCAAAACAAATTACCTCCCCGCCATATTTACTGCAATTCCACTCATTCCACTACTTTTCACGCTTTTACCACTCGGAATTATGGGAAATTCAAAATGGTGGCAAATTTAGGAAGGACTTGTTGTTGCCTAAATCCGGCGACCGATTTGGCTGCCCAAATCCGCTCCCTTATGCTGCCTAACGAGTTTGGACACACTTCAAGATGGCGTCCTCCCTAAATTTCCGGATTTAGGTACCTAACTGGCGAGTTTGGACACGGCTCTAGTTGGCGACCGCGGAAGAAAGGCCGGCCGGCCGAAAATGCCAAAAGTGGGAAAACCCTGAAAATGGCGAACTCGCCACCGGAGCCAAGAGGGGGGAGGAAAACGACCCAAACAGATACCTTAATTCCAAACTGATTAGACAGTTTTATCTTCTTGATAAAGGTAATGGATGTTGAGGAATAAAGTCTTTACTTTTTGTTACAGTTGTAGCATTCTCCTCCGAGTCCCCGGCAAGCATCAGGTTTCATTGTCGTCATAATGGCCGGAGACGGACGAAATATCAAGACCAGCTTTTCGAACTTCTTCAAATGCACCCCGGACACTCTGTAAAACTAGTGGTCATCATCATAGGTGTGCTCGGTGGAGTCAAGGGCTCGCTGATAAATAACATCAAGTGCATTCCGTCCTGCGTGGCACAGACGGAATCACTAGTTGCACGCATGCAGAAGGCCGTCATCCTGGGGTACTGCGGACGCATGACTCGAACGTAGCGTAGCTACTCATCCGATGGGCGTCGGAAGTGGCTGCGATCACTGCACAACCCCTCTCGAGTCTTTACTATTATTATTAATGTTTTTACTCTCGTCAATAAGAGAAGAAAAATATTATTATTGTAGCAACTTGAATAGATAAGTAGGTTACATGCGTGATTTTGTGCTCTTTCCAGCGTGACTTGTACCGGCATTCCGGGGCGTCATTAAGAACTTCTTTGAACGGTTATTGACCACTTATTAAAAGTACATTGGTTAAATTATGGAGGTTTGGTCATGTCTTTTTAAAAAACTCAACTTCCTTTTTCCGCCAAGATGTTTCGCCTTTTTATAAATGATGCTTCCTCAGGGCTACAGTACAATGCAAGGAATACATTTGGTAATAATTATTATAATACTACAAAGATAAAAAAGTTTTAAAACATAAATTTAGTATCTCAAAGGATTAACTTTCTTACTGCGACAATGGTAACACAAAAACAAACTCTTCCTCTTAGTAACAAAAGAATCAACATAAAAATCAAAACCAAAATGGAAAACCAACATGCAACATACATTCATGGTTCACCATTTTGGTTTTGATTTTTATGTTTATTTCGTTAATATGAGGAAGAGTTTGTTTTTGTGTTACCATTGTCGCAGTAAGAAAGTTAATCCTTTGAGGTACTACATTTATGTTTGAAAACTTTTTTATCTTTGTAGTATTATAATAATTATTATTAACTGTATTGCTTGCATTGTACTGTGTAGCCCTGAAGAAGCCTCATTAATAAAAAGGCGAAACGTCTTGGCGGAAAAAGGAAGTTGAGTTTTTTAAAAAAGACATGACCAAACCTCCAAATAATTAGCCAATGTTATTAAGAACGAGAAGGAAGGACGAAAAGGATCCTTTGACTCTCTTTCCCGAAGTAGTTTTATCACTAGATAATATTTGAGGAAAATGTAAATGTTAACTTATTAGGAAAAATAGTTGGTTCAATGGAGATATTAAATTAATGGCTATTTTATAACACACGGAATAACAGATTTAAGTGTGATACTATGAAAGGCAATCATATCGTCGTGAATTACAGCTAAGGTGAGACTTAAAGAACAAAAGAGGGCTGAAATAAATACTCCCGCCGTTATTGAAGTTTACAGTAAATACGCATCGCTCAATTATGGAATGAATTCAATTGCATATCCACTTTAAACAAATGTTGGAAAGCTTACCGCCTCTTGGGATTTTTAAAACGAAACTGATTTCCCAATTTTTCCATTCACACTGTTGTACGAACTTATTGTACAATTGTCCGACCTACTTTAGAATACGGCAGTGAGATTTGGAAACCACACCAAGTTACTTTTGAGATATTCTTCTTAAGTCCTCAACCCGAAGGTTGGTTGGTGGCAGTTCTACATTCGTTTCGGTCTTGCGTCATTCTTTTCAACTGCACATAAGTGGAGCAACCTTCATTATCTGTTCAATATACTCCAACCTAGGCCTGCTCCGGCAGTTGGTTCCCTCCACAGTGCCTTCTAAGATGGTGGCCAGCAATGTTTCGTGCCTTAGTTGGTGCCCGATACAGGATCCCTTTTGAGAAGGCACTTGAAAAAATACAGTTGTGTTTTGTTAAATGGTTGTGTTCCCTAAATAACGGCCCTGGTTATAAAATAACTAAATGCCCCAATTCATGTAAAACTTTTACTCCACTCAGAGTCAGAAGGATAATTTTGGATGCAATTTTTCTTCGTAATATCACGATGGATGTTGTCGATTCTAACCATCTCCTTGGCTTAGTAAACATTAATGCCCCTCCGAGGATCACACTCCGCTCTTCAGATGCCATTTCGATCGGATGGATGCTTGCAGGCATGAACCTTTATCATGGATGACGCGTGCTGTTAATGAGTTTTCGGATCATAATAAAGACTCCGACTTCATTTCTGACTCTTTGATGTGCCTCAAGAAAAAATTGTTTTCCTTTTTTAACAAAACCTAAACTGACCAACTTGTGAGAAATGTTTGAGTGATTTGTGTATTTATATATTTATTTGACCATCTTTTATTATAACGCATGTAACTGGGGTTGCCTGTTTGCGTTTAATAAATTATTATTATTAACGTAAATTCATCCATATAAAATTCATCACTGGCTGACTTGTGCAAATGGGATATATATTGTTTCGGGTCGTTAATTGGTTGAAACATTTAAAAAATAAGCTGCCATTGTCATTGTCATTGCCATTGTCATCCTTCATGTACTAAACATATCAAAACTTATTAGAATAATTCTACGAATATGTCCAATGGCATCGCTTAACTTCGTTGGCTATTGAAAGTTTGTTATTTCTTGAGCATTTATGCGTTAAAAACAAAAACTACCCGTGTGGATTATATTATTCACTCGCTGAACGGCCACTTTGCAATGATTTTCAAACAGTGGGTTGAAACGGTGATTACTTTCATTCCCTTTTATCGCACGCGTGCAAGATTTCGTCAGACTATTTCTACACATATATAACCATTCGTCAGCTTCTTCTGTGTATCTGGTAAAATTGGATTTTTTTATAATTTTCCATTCTTTAATATAAAATTTGCGAATGTTTATCACTTAATGCTACATACACATTGATCTGTAGGTATGCTTTGATATTATTGCTGGTTCCTTATTTACAAGTTATCCCTTTTATTTTGAAAATTTTAAAATTATTGGAAATAAAAGAAAACAACCGTTATTACTTTACAAAGCACATGCTTTCGTGTGCTAATAATAATGTTAAACATCTACTTGTCGCTCATCACAAAGATGACCAAGCAGAAACATTTCTATTGAGACTTGAACATGGTAGTGGCATTGATGGGTTATCAGCAATGGCTTATAAATCTTTTTTGAATGGAGTTTGCATACTGAGACCATTATTAGATTTTAGTCGTAGTAATATAGAGAAATATGCGAACTTTCATCAACTAAAATGGGTTGAAGATAGAAGTAATGCAGATTTAAAATACAGGCGCGCTTTATACCGCAAATCACTTAAAGAAAGTGATAATCTAGAGATTTTAACAGAGCGAATATGCCTCACAGCACTTCATATGAAAAGAGCTGCAAAAGCATTAATGCACTACACACGCCTTGCGTTTCATGACTATGTTAATGTGCACGACCTTGGTTACATTGAAATTAAACTAAGTCAATTTTATCAATTGCCAGAAGAAACAGCCTTGAGACTTCTTCTTTATCATATAATGGCAATCGGCAGTAAACACTATAAACCAAGATATGATAGTCTTAAAATTAAACCTTCCTGTTTGAGTTCAGGGAAGGCTTACATGGCTAATCTTTATCTATTTCATTTCTGTGATCGCTAAAACCTTTCATAAACTCATGAGCGAGCTTAGAGTATAACTAGTGATATTTATACCGCACGTGCAAAACTTCCTCCGTGAATTCTGGGAATAGGTTCGTTGGCACGTTTATTTTACAAATATGACAAACAAATTCTCTATTTCCGACTGAAAGATATCTTATCACTCCCCCCGTGCAGCATATTTACTATGTTTAGGTCAATTTAGAAGTTACAAGACTTGAAAGGATATATAAACGCCTCTATTCCACAGCGATTTTTAATCTCTTCCCTGGGCTCATCGAACTAAGTTGTAGCATTAAGCATCAGCAATGCCTGCTATTAACGGCTATCTTATTCTACTGTTAACTGCGGGAGCTTGTCTTGGTAAGATTTCCTGATTAATAATTTAATTAGGTAACACTACTTTTAATGTCACATGAGCTGGGTATCGGATTAGAGATAGAATTGCAGTTAATTTCAACACTTCAATGAGCCAAATTTGGAACTTTTTTCTTCATTGACAGGAAGGAGAATGGGTGAACACGCTCTTACCACAGGAAAAGATCACTCAGAAAGGAGTAAATTCAATTATCTTCACATCGCAAGAGAAATGCACGAGGACCTCAAATCAATTTTAAAAAGCTTGGGTAACTATCCTTATTTTTTCCTTGCTGACAGTCCATTTTAAGTTCTATAAGTGTGGTTGTAGCAACATAGAGGGAATTCATTAATTAACGTGTTCGATTTCTTCGGAAAATGAATATCAAACATATGAAATCGATTTCTTACTTACTGTAAATAGGTAGGTTTAGACGGAACTACAAATGTTAGAATGTAAGAACAAAGGTCTTTGAAAAATAAACTGTTTTGGTGAAAGAATTATTCAAATTAGTGCCAAACGCAATTTGTTGGGAGTGGATATTATTTAGGCTGCTCCGCTGAGTTTATGCCGGGGAGCCCGGAGCTATTAGTGGCCCCGACGTCATACACATTGACTGCTATTACTCGGAAAAAAATAAATACCAATGAAATGTTTGGATTTCAAGCAATTACTTTTTTGTCATCTTTAGGTTATATGATGATTCTTAATGCAGCATTTTGCCGTATAAACATATATTTAAAGCTTCAAGCCAGGTTTAATTTTTCACCTTTTATTTTTATCTGATTTTATGCTGTAATAACTCTTATTAAAATATTTAGGAAGGGTGAACCCTGATTTTTCTGGGCATTCGTGATGCATGAAAGTGCTTAGAATATATTATTATTGATACATATGGAATATGCTATATTTGATCATATAGAATATGCTTTGACTCTATAGCTTATTCCTTATTCACAAGTTACCCCTTTTATTTTGAAATTTAGAAAATTTGTGGCTGTTCGCACGAGGACTGGCCACCTTTTTTGTTTCTTTAAATTTCCCTCCCTCTGGCCTTGGCGAGTTTCGTGTACCTTTTTGTTTGTCTTGTAATGACGATTTTGCCCACTGAGGGCGCTGGCCGGAGAGAGACAGACGGGACTTCGGACTGGGAGAAGGACACAGCCCATAGACCTTGAATATAGGCATAATATATGGTTGATCATGGATAAGTGGGTAGGGAGGATGATCGTATAAAAAGCGACTTCAATTTCACAGTAAATACTGGTGTCGTAGAACAGGAATTTCTTGGTTTGTGCTCCGAAGTGGTTCAACGCATTTGAACGCCGCCACTTTTTTGCCACATAGCACGTGACCTCATGTTTACTTCACCGGCCGCCTATGCCCCAGCATTGGAAAGCGCCAACTAGCTATATTCAAGGTCTATGACACAGCCAGTGTGTGGAGTTCAGACAGGACAAGAGTATAAGTGGCCTGCAGGCATGACGTGTGTGTGTGATTGTGCGAGTATACATGAGAATTGAAGACCTCCAGAGACGTCGGCGATACAAGGTACGCGAAGCTTACGCCCGGCATTTCCTTCATTTCTTTATTATTAATTTTCTGTTTCACATATTATCAGTATTTCTTCAGTTTATTATTTTGTGTCCCGTTAAAGGCCAGCCTCCATTCTTTTTATTTTATCCTTGTGGGACTCATTACTTGTATGGGGACATCACTGCCACGGGCGCGTACAGTGGCAATAAAGGAAAACCGTTATCACTTTACACAGCACATGCATGTACCTCTGACTACTAAAAGTATTTTCGCCCTGAATTAAGGAGGTTCCGCCGCGACTGTGTGAGTCAAAACAAATACTAAATTCCACATTTTTGATATTTTGTATAAAAAATCCAGTTGTCACTG
Source organism: Pyrrhosoma nymphula (assembly GCA_963573305.1). NCBI lineage: Eukaryota > Metazoa > Arthropoda > Insecta > Odonata > Coenagrionidae > Pyrrhosoma > Pyrrhosoma nymphula. Next base: position 146,318 of record OY754337.1, read on the forward strand.
ATGAAATGCGTTACCTACAGAAAACCAAAAGTAAGGTACAACATCTACAGATTATTCCACGACTGTAATTTAAAAATTAAATTTAATTAAAATTTTAAAATTTGGAATTAAGATCCTAACTATGATTGCGCAGAGTAATAATTCGGTAGCCAACCGGCAGGGAGCAGGTCGGGGAATGCGGAATCGTTTCAGACCATTTTGATATCAATATTAGTTAAGCAGATTCCTGAAAACCGCGATAAATATATTTATTATTTCCGTTACTTCTTACAGTTCTTACACGTACGACCCCGCAAAATTCTGGCAATCGCTACGCTAGCTTGCCTAATTAGCACTTTTAATCATAGTACTACTAGAAATGCCAATTTTTCAATAAATCGTTCAGAAATTGGAGCTGGTTACTTATATTTCTCATGAAAAATTAGCTGAATTGGATTATATACTTATTTACGTGACTCTGCCCAAATATTTGAAATTGTGATATCTTAAAACGAAGGATGAATCTTGCAAATGGAAAACCTTAGTTACCGACCTTGGAAGACGTCGTCATGAATTGTTTTGAACTGAAATTATTTCACTCTGAAACTCCACTTCTAATACATTTTTATTACTGAAATCAATGTGCCAATATTTTATGTCCGTGGACTAGAGTTAGGACAGTAAGAAGTTCTCAATGGATCTTTCAATTAAATACATAACTCGATAAATTTTACTAGGTAGTAATAGGTTTACAATTTTAATCTTAGTGACAGCGTTAAAATCGAAAAATATGAGTTTTACATTAACAGAAAGCCTAATTTTACTGGTGTATTTATCCTAAATAATCATGTACACCAAAGAGGGGGAAAAACGAAATGAATAAAATCATTTAACTTGACCGGTATTCCAACCCGGATCTCTCAATTGCCGGTCAGGTGTGTTAGCCAGTGACATCATCAAGCCATCTTCTTTCAAGATGTCTACCTTGTAGCTCAGGAAACGTCGTGCATGATATTTGCCACGGTCACGTAGAATACACCCAACATTTTCGCTTTACAACGACGAAGTTTTGACAATTTTCCAAAACATTGTGATTACACAAATGATGTTGGTACGTATTCACGTGAACGGATGCAAAGATCGAAGAGGGTGAAATTCGACATGAGAAAAATCATGCAAAACAACGTCTCCTGTTGTACTACGTTCGAGAAAAACTTGTCCGCATAAACCTCCGCTGAAATTCGCCCTGAATTAAGGAGGTTCCGCCGCGACTGTGTGAGTCAAGATAAATACTAAATTCCACATTTTTTATATTTTGTACAAAAAATCCTGCTTTCGCTGATGAAATGCGTTACTTATATAAACCCAAAAGTATAAAGGAAAAAAATATACAGATTATTCCACGAATGTATTTTAAATGAGCACCTTTTTCCAGCCATAGGAACCGACTGCAATGCCATTTCCTACGAATTACCGCATTTTGACTTCAATTACGGCATTAATTCCCTAGTAACTAAAATAAATAAAGTGGTAAGATGCCTGTATTTTATTTTTTTCCAATTTCTCTGGATTATTTCCTTCTCAGAGACAGTTTTCCACGAAAATGGCATTTGTATTTTATGGAAAAATACTATTTTTCCCCGTGTTTCTCTCATTCCTCCATTAAACACCTTGTAATTTCAAGTTCAATTATAGAATAAAATAGCGTGGAAAGGTATTATTTTGTTGTTCATATCAGATAGAGGACAACTTTTTCTACAAGTAGACAGAATATTAATAAAATGAAATTTAAGTCATTTTAAGGTGGAACCACCTTATTATCGATTGGTGGAGTGACTGGCTAATACATCTGACCGCCATTTAAAAGATTTTGGTTCGAATCCCAGTCAAGTCATGTGATTTCTTTCGTGAGGACTTTCACCCTCTTTGGTGTACATCTTTGCACCCGTGCGAGCGACTGCTGCGTACCTCATTAATCAGTGCAATCACAATGATTGGAAAATTGTCTAAAGAATCATCACCACACGCACGACTAGGCTATAAATACTACATCAAATTACATACTAATGTCTATGGTTCATTTCCAGCGAGAGCTATATATCATTAAGACGATTCCTTTCAGAAATATTTACATCAAGAGTTGTATTGTGTTAAGGTGGTTGGAGCGATTTTTTCTTTATGTACAGATTTGCGTGAAACTTTGTATAAGTGTCCTAATTAGTAATATCATAGAGTAAGGTATGAGAGGGCTAACGCCCATGTTGAGAAGCGTATTACGTTTTGACGTAGTTTTGGAACTGTCACCCAGGTGTCACTACGGTCGTCAGTTCCATAGCCGCGCGACCAATTTGAATCCCTTTTGCGCTGCGTCCCATGCGTGTATCGCTCCTCGTTCATCCCGCAACGAAACCGATGGGACTTGAATTGATAACGGGGGAAGAACTGCTGACGCGTCGGGCTGGAGGATAGAAGCTGAAAAGCTCATAAAGATCCGGCAAAGCTCCGAAAAAAGTATTGCTTGAGAAGCTTGTTTGCGGCTGAGTCGTATGTGTAAGAGAATTTTCAGGCTTAAGCGTTCCGTCGAAGGCTTATCCACTATAGCTTCAGAGCTTATGGCTCCAGATCATCTGCTGGCTTCTTTATCTTGGGAGCTGCTTAATGGTTTGCCATTACTATATGAAGAAAATAATGACTGGAAATGCCATTGATATTAAATCGTTTCCACTAGTGAAACGGAACTACAGAAGGTTTTCAGTATTTTGAGGATATGAATTCGCTGCCCAACCATTTTGCCGACGTTGATGAAATGACTTTTGATTGTAAAGGCGCAGAATAAATCAAGGGATGATAATATAAAATTCCCACAGCTGTAAACGGAGTTTCCGAATGTTTGATCCCAAACTTTCGGAATTAATTTACTCTTCGACATTGGAAACGACTTTGAAAAACAATTTTCCACAATTTTCAATTTACAACTTTCTGAGATAGTACATGCGCATGTTTGTCCTTTGAATCATTAGAATTATAGACTATTGTATTATAATTGCTAATAGATAATTGTATAATTTATTCCATTAGAATTTATTTAAACGTTTTCCTGCCCTACTCTGAAGAACTTGAAACATGTTTTACTTGGGTATGGAGGCTAATATTTTTTTATTATGGTATAAATCAAGCGGAATGAATCAATGTCTGTATATACCCCAGTAATCCGACGCAAGAGCCTTTGGCGGGGGATGTAGAAAACCAAAAGTTTTAGCGAAAAGGGAAAAAAAACTTTAGGCATCTGTATGGGAAATGGGGTGATTGGATGGCGTTTATTTGTAAATGGGTTTTCTAAAATAGTCGTGAATGGTTTGTGGAAAAATAATTTTTAAATATCTGTGTTCAACAGTTTATCTCTCTAATTTTGTCGCCTTTGTCTGAACCTCAGAGGTAGTGTTGGGGTAACATTATGCCTTCCGTGGCAGTCAGGAACTCGGTCGATTCGAATGTATCTAATGATCTTAATCTGGCGTGTAATCTTCGAATCATCAGAGATTTCCACCCAAGTTCTTCTAAAGCCGCTTGATACTTTTTGATCTTTCGTAGGGATTACTGACGAAGGTCGCTTGCTTACCTATGTATCTTGTTAAATTTACGAATGAAGTCTTTATTTTCTGGATCCCAAATACTAGCGGAGTACTCGAGGTGCGGTTTTACCAATGAAAAAATGTATTTTTCTTTTACTTTATTCAGCGTTATATATAAAAGCATTTTTTGCCGACTTCCGATTCGCTCACCGTATTTCAACCCAAAGCTTTGTTTTGATAGGTGAGGGTAGAGCTCACTCCGTACTAAGCCATTGGCGTGAGAAATTCTCACATTCAGGGTAGGGGGGCCAGTTCCTTTCCCTGGCCACTTGCAATTTCCCACGAATTTATGACAGAAAATATCACCGCGAGGATTTTAGGTGGGAGTGGGCAGAGAGGCTTCATTGGGAATCGAACCCGGGACCACCCGGGCCGCAGCCCAGTGACTTCCGATTTATTCTCCTTTTCATACAAAAAACGTTCAACAGCAGCTGTCGGTGGTAGGCTAAAACCATTAGTGGCGTCTAAAAATTTGTCTCATTTCCCATTTTTAGTAGGTACATACCCATTTGTTTGTCTTTGGAATCGTTATCAGGTATTTCTTTTAAATGTTACTCATTGAGCTTGGAAGGAACCACCCGATTGTCCTTAATGACGCTCATAATTCTCAGCCCTTCCCGAAGCAGCTCTATAACTTGAGCATTTTTTTTATCCAAGCAGAAATCACTAGAGCATTTTGAGTAAGCTTTGGTGTTTAAGGCATCGAATAAATTATTTATTGTCTCTATAAAATCAGCTGTTGGAAGTGCTGATGGACGTTTTAACTCTCCAGTGGAGTGGCTTGTGCGAATAGCAGCTGAAATGGAATAGCTGAATATTTGAGTAGCCAGCTTCACAGACATTTTCTGGAAAGAGTTGGGCCAAATGTGTGCAATAGTCAGTTCCCACAGAGCTCTAGTTGTCGAGCTGGATGTATCACTCTGGTAAACCTGGCGTATATTTTCAAAGGAAACGGTCTTTCCTTCCAGAACAAAATCACTATTCAGGAAGTTATTTCTAAAAAGACTTCAAAGACAAAGACTCTCAAAGATGAAGAACATCAAAAATGCAATAAATTTTATTTTCATTAATCTGAAAATAAGGGTTTTCGACTGAAACCCCAATCTCTTTAATTGCTTTTCTATTGGTGCTGGCTTGGTCGCAAATGAATCTTCTGGGATGCAGGCCTACCATTAACAACTTTTCAATCAAGGACAATAAGAGTTTCCGTATATTGGAGCTAATGAGCCCATGCTCAGAAATAAAGTACCCTACAGGCAACTTCCAGTTTTGATGAATACCTCTGATGAGGAACACGGATGCATACTTTCCCACTTGTTTCTTCCTACCCAGATTCCCTAAATATTCAAAACCGTCAATCATGTCCAGGGAATTTGAATATTCTAAATTTTCCATCAGGGACATCTCGTCAAATAAAATTACGCATTCTTTGCTAACATCCGTCATTACGGAGACTTTGAGCTTCAGCTGATGGAAAAACGAGTCGTTAAATCCCGTCAAATATCGTGATGTTCCGATCCACTTCCTCACTGTTGATACAGCGGGAATACAAGAATTTTAATGTTAGAAAAGATGGATTTTACGGTTCTCACCATTTTGTTTTAAAATAGGTCTCTTATTAGTTACAAGCTCAATGTCATAAAATTTAGATCCAGGAGCTAAGATCATGAAAGGTGAAAATTTCGTGGTTTTGACTACAATAATAACGAATTTTTGAGTTTTGGTCAGCGTTTTTCGATTTCAGGCTCTATACGTCGGGGTCGAGACCAATAGGAGAGTACTTACCCGACCTGGAACCTTCCCACCCGTAATCCCGAATTCCTGTCACAATTCCCCTCCTCCCCTTGTAACTCACAACCTCAAGTTACTGAAACGGTCATCGATTTGATCCGACTGAGCAACAACCTTCCCTTTTGCAATGACCGGATGCTTGATTTTGCAGTGACTCGGCTCTTTAAGTGCCTCGGTTATTTGTAAGCCAGTAACTTGTTTCCATGTATATTTTCTTACAATACAAAGGCATGGTCGGCACGACTGATAGTTCCTCATTGTACTTTAAAAGAATTCACGAAAATGGTTCAAAGTTCATTTTGGAAGGCACCATAAAAACGGCAGATTTAAAGAGAAAAATTGCACTTAAAATTTGCCATATGAAGTTTGAAGTAATATTCCGGGTTAGTAAAGAGTGCTAGTGATAGTGACCAAGGATGTGATCCATTTAAAAAGTTATCGTTTTCATTCTCACTGGAAAAGCGCAACATTATCGGGTCGGTAGATCGAGATTGGAGGAACAAAATGGTCTTTTGAACTATTTGGGACATCGTTTGTAAGATAGAAAACCAGCATTGGTGGAAATTTAGCCTGTGTATCCTCCATGCAAGCGCGGAAAACAGATCGAATTAATATTTACCAATTACGAAATACTTGGCGTTAAAATTTTTTATAGTTGATTGCGTCTCTTACAATACAAATATTTTATACCGCTGCCCAACTCATACAGTTTAACGATAAATAATCACCAAACTACTTCTATCGCATTGTTGTGAGTTACAAGAAACGCAATGAAATAAGGCTTGAATTCACATTCAGTCAGAGATTCTATATTTTTACCACCTTACTCATCATGATTTTCCATTTTCGATCCTTTCAAATTTGGGGTAAAGGGTGTAGTGGAATGATACAAACCATATATGCAGACGGACATTTTCTGCGGCATAACTGCAGACTCAATTCTGAATTAAAACGGGAAGTGAACTATTTGAACTCAGTTCCTTAGAATTAGAAAAATCAAATCGACGGAATATAACAAGTGGAGGTTCAACATTCCCCTACACAAAGATGGATGGATAATAAAACAATCGGAAAGCTGCCATTCCCCTGGTGCCGGGCGACTGGCCACAGAGTAGGATTCAAGGCTCTGGGAAACAAGCATCGTTACCGTGGATTCAAGACATCCACTCCCGGCAGAACTCAGCCGCCTCGACCGTCCCCGAAGAGTCGCGTGAGCATTTTCCTGACGTATCAGGTTACGCGGGAGACTTGACCTTGACAGGAAGCGGGAGTCTTTCAGGTTGATAACAGCAACACCATCTAGCGGAGAAAAAGCGAAACACATGGCCACCCAAAAAGTTATTCGCAAATCCCTATAAGCGTTGGCACTCTGTATTACTCTGTGGTAATATCTATCGATAAAAGTGAAAAAAACTGCATGCCACCGATTTATTTTCCTGGCAATTAAATCATATTTATTTCAATTGCTCTTATGGCAAACGGCATATATTTTGAAACAATTCGATTACTTATATACAGATTTTCTCCTAAATTCGAAATACTGTTTCATATTTCAAGTTTCATATTATTATAATAGCTGCTATCAAAATATCAAGGTATTATCCCGAGAAAAAAAGCGTATTTAGATATGATTTTCTCGTAAATTTCGAATTTCGCGCCGAAAATCCAAGTCAAAACAATTCTTTAATTAAGGTGAAATATTGAAATATAACTCTTGCATCGTATAAATTTTTGCATGTATGGCGATTTCCAACGTATAAACAGGTGAATTTGAGTGAAATGTGGTCCAAGAATATTTTTTTCGACTTACTTGAAAAGAATGTGCCTTCAACGACTCACTATTACCGCTCCAGTTACCTTAACCAATTGTGTAACAAGAGAACTATGCGTGACTATCTCCTTTCCTTTTAAAAAATATATAGGTAACAATAAAAAAAATAATGCCGGTCGCTATTAATGTTCCTCATCCCCTGCAAAAACATTTTTCTGTTCAAATGCTTGTTGCATAGCATAATTTATTCCTTTTGATGATGTCAGATGACTTTCCATTTCAAGATATAACGATAGAGGCAATAAAATAATGGACGACACCAAAAGTTTGTGATAAATGGGGCAGCCAATATATTGGCCAACCTGGACGGAAAGTTTGAAACAGAACGAAACAATACAATAATTTTTATGTTAGTGGTGACGGGAAACCTGGTTTTTCAAAGTATCTTTGTAAATTTCTAAATTCCAGTAACTTTAAGTCTTTAAGTGATCAGATTAATACAGTGAATAAACCTGAATGAAAATGACTCATAAGCATTTAAGACTTCAGGTTCTCCAATGGGTTAAACTTTGCATTTATGCCGACGCGACGTTACAATGCATGTATTTGTATACGTCTTCGGGGTCTGCGGAACTTTTGAGTTTGACACGTTGGAGAACCAAAACAGTCTTCACTAACAGCACATACGCCGGGAAAGTCGCAGATCTTTCATAATTCATTATTATTTATTTTCCACAGATAAATGATCACATATTTGACATTTCACTCATATTTTGGCTATGAATATCACCTACTAATATCACTCAAATAACTTGCAGATATGAAAGCAGACCAACTGGAGGGATTTTCAGATCATACGTTTTATCCTGAGGAAAGAGCATTGTTCTCCAGCATCCGGAAGAAACTACAGACCCTGGATAATCGCATAAAAAATAACCCATCTCCTGTGTTGGCTCGGACCATTATTAAGAAACTTCAAGAAGTTGATCGCCACATTGATGAAGCCATAGGTGAAGAGCAGATCTCTGAAATCGTGGATGCAGCAAAAGAGTTTTCAAAGGAAATTAAGGGCCATTTGAAAACATTTTTGCCGCATCTGCTTGGTACCACTGATGAATACATAATTCATTCTTAAAATATTGTTACATAAAAGTTTATCTTTTGAGTAAATAAAGATGATTTGGTGCTAAATGCACAAAAAGTCGTATTAATACATTTCAAATTTGGAACAAATCGTTGGCTAACTGATTGTTTACCTTTGTAATGCAAAAATTAATTATAAAATGCGTATAAAAGAGGGTGTAATCAGATTAGCGATGTCAAATAAAATGTGATGTATCAGTTCACAGTATTTACCTCCTAATGGTGGTTTGCTGGCATTGCTCTCAGTGAAATACTTATGCAGGGTGATTCACGACTAATGTTATATACTTTAGGAGGTGGTTGGTGAGTCGATTTTAAGCATTTTTTGCCTTTAGAACATGGGGTCGGAACTCCTTAGTTACCGAGCTATGGCAACGCAAATGTTTTCCCACTTGCATTCTGTAGTTACCATGAAAACATCAAAAAGAAGATAGAGTTCTCTCAACACTCTTGATTGGGATACTCCGAGACGCACGCTGAGCCTCCTAGTGCTGGCTCGAGGACTCACAAGACATGTGACCACCGGGAAATAAGACTTTTTCTCGAAGTCGTTTAAACACCCGTGCTTGAAACACTGGTCAGCTTGGTATTCTGCGAGTGAGAAATCGACGCTCGTATTCAGCGACAGCATATTTAGTAGCATTCCCATCGCAAAACCCGTAAACATACACCATATCGGCATATTCAGCACAAGTAAACTTGTAAGGCATGATGGTGCTCTCACCAGAAAGTATTACAATGCTATGAACGCTCTTGATTTAATTCAAACTAGATGGCATCGACTGCTAAACAGGTATGACATTAATATTGTAGCTGTTTGATAAAAGCATGATGGATTAAGGAGGTTCCGTCGCGAATGCCTGACGAAGCCGGCAGAATAGATCGGCGAAATTGTTGCTTAAAAGTTTAGTTAAATAGCAGAAAACCAAAAGAAAGTTACAAAAATGAACGAGATGAATTTGGAGAACAGAAGAGTAATTACAAAATAATTGCATGAGCGAGAGTATGGAAGTAAAGCGCACGTTTGAGGCTAGCGAAATGCGGAATGCGTTGATCAGCTGTTTACACTAATTCAGCAAGTGCCAGGAAAAATGTATGGGCGTCTGAAATAAATAATATTTTGAATTTGTGGATTTAGAGAAGGCACATGACGGGATTAACAGAAATAATTTGTGTTAGGTTTCGAAGGGCTATGGACCAAATAAGCTTTCTTTTAATACATTGCCTAATTGATGGAGGTTTGGTCATGTCTTTTTTAAAAAACTCAAAATCCTTTTTCCGCCAAGACGTTTCGCCTTTTTATTAATGATGCTTCTTCAAGGCTACAGTACAATGCAAGGAATACAGTTGGTAATAATACTAGAAAGATAAAAAGGTTTTCAATCATAAATGTGTACTACTTTTATGTAGGATTAATTTAAGGATTAACTTTCTTACTGCGACTATGGTAACACAAAAACAAACTCTTCCTCTTAGCAACAAAATCAACATCAACAAACAAAAACCAAAATGGAAAACGATACGACATATGTATTAGTTAATTTCATGCATTTGACCATTCATTTTTAATATTTTTATTTTCTCTTATTATATTTTTCAAACAAAATTTTTGCTTGTTGAAGAAGCCTCATGAACCAGAGCCAGTCTGAAGAAGAAGCCTCTGTGCCAGTCCAGAGTACTAAAATATCGTCCACATATCTGTGCCAGTATAAAATGGACCCTAAAAGCTTATTCCCGGAGTTAAACAAATTATTTTCGAAACGGTCCATGAATATTTCTGCAAGCGATCCCATTGCTAAGCCATCCGTCATAGTATAAAAAGAATTGTTAAAAGTAAAGTAATTTTGGTTCAGGCAAATTGTGAGTAAGGTGGAAAATTCTTTGATCACGTTGGGTTGAACATTGGCTTTCTTTAATAATTCCAGCGCTATACTCATGGTTTCTATTACAGGCACTTTCGTAAATAGATTTACGATGTCAAATGACACCAATTTGGCGTTATTGGGAACTGGAATGTCTTTCACTTTTTCCACGAGTTCTAGAGCGTTCTTGATGCCATGTCTGGATTTAAATGCCGTGAAATGAATGAATTGGCGACTTAAGGCCTGGGCTACTTTGTGGGCTGGAGCTCCTATACTCGAAACTACTGGTCTAATAGGTACACCCGCCTTGTGTATTTTTATGAGTCCATAAAGACGCGGGGGCAATGGGTTTGTGGAGGGTAAATAGAAGATGTCTCTTTGGGAAAATAGTTCTTTCGTTGAACGAAGAGCATCTCTAATTGACTGTTGAAATTTGTTCGTCGGATCTTTGGGTAGCACAGCCGAATCACTTTGATTGATGAAATCCTGGCACTTACGAATGTAATCTTTTTTGTCTAAAATCACCAGGCAATTGCCTTTGTCTGCTTTTTGAATCACAAGGTTCTCATCTTTAATTTGTTTTTGAATGGATTTCACAGCTTTCAGGACTTTGTAGGAATCACTATAATTAGCAGTATTAAGGGTCGAGTGAAATCTGCGGATTTCGTGGGCAACGATATGCTTAAGATTGAGAGACGATAGGATAAGGGCTACATCACAGTCCACTGCTAGGAGTTCCACCTCACGAGAGGACACTGGAGCGGGTGGGGCGTATTTCAATCCTTTCTTTAGGAGGTTAGAATCCACATCGTTGAACTGATGGTGGGACAGGTTAAGTACTCTTGCGTGAAACACATAAGGGCGGTCGTCGGGGAAGCTGTTGACAGCAGAAGGATGACGACGTCCCTTCAGTAATAGCAGCTTCCGGTTTTGGATCTCACGCTTCTTGAAGGCTGCGACACTGCTGAGTTGTCGCACGTAGTCATCGATGGTAATCCATTCCACGGGATGCAGGTTATGGGTGAGTTCCATGTGCAGCACCAACAGATAGTGGGCGATGTTGTTCCGGATGGCGTACCATTTGCGAAGTTCCTTCCGTACCCAGGTCTCGGATGCCTTCTGCACAGCATACTTGGCCGCTGGTGACTCGGATGTGGTCCAAATCGTCACATATGATGGTGTAAGGTTGAAACGGAGGCATTGGCTGTTGTAGTATATGTTCAGGGACGCAATGCGCTTCTTAATAGAAAGCTTTCTATATAGCTTAACTTGAACGGCTGTACTAGCCTCACGTATAAATAAAATAAGCTCGTTGGTAACTTTGTGGTATTCCATAATGTAAAACGTATTTATTAAAAAACTTTTACAAACCACAGAGAAATATATGCACATTCGTACAAACACGACCCGGGTTTCGGCGCTAAGCACCATCCTTCAATAAGGAAGTCAGTATCATTAAACAGATCGCTAGGAATAACGGGTACACGAACAAATTAATAGAGAAATTAATTTCTAATAAACAAAAGAAATTGGCACTCGAGTCTATTTATCCCACCAAAAGCTTGCTAAGTAACAAAAAACGGTGGTGCTCGTTAAGATACCTTGGTGACATCACACATAGATTGGCTAAAATATTCCCTACAGAAATGTATAACATCTCCTATAGAACTCCTGTAACGTTAAAAACATTATTAGTTAAGTGCAAAGACCCAGTGGACTCCAAGGAGAGAAGTGGGGTATATGCTCTACAGTGTGGTGAATGCGATGGAGTGTATGTGGGCCAAACTCTCAGAAATTTTAACACTAGAGGTAAAGAACATTTTAGAGCTTTTAAACATAACAATGACGACAACAGCAACTTCGCTAAGAATCTTTTAGTTTGTGACCATACTAGTGATTTTATTGTTAAAATTTTTAAAATTTTACATTTGTCTAACAACAGAAGGGAGTTGAACTCACTGGAGCAATTGGAGATTTTAAAAGCATATAATGACCCGAATGTTTCCGTAATAAACGAATATTTGTACCCTGCCTCCTCCCCTATCCTTGACGCAGTCGCTGCTTCCGCTCCTCCCTCATTCTACTCAAGGTCCGCTACCAGCCCTGCACGTCACCGCTTATCTCCCCATCATCCACCACTACCCACAGTTCAATCCGTGTCCACCCCCTAACTACTACATCCCCCACCCACTCAACCCACCCCCTCCCTCCAGTGTGGTATATATACAGGTTGCTTGTATTGCTTTTCACCTGATGATGGTGCTTAGCGCCGAAACCCGGGTCGTGTTTGTACGAATGTGCATATATTTCTCTGTGGTTTGTAAAAGTTTTTTAATAAATACGTTTCACATTATGGAATACCACAAAGTTACCAACGAGCTTATTTTATTTATATTATAATTTGGTCTTCTATGACTTAAGTTTTTTTTCTATGCAATATGTAGTGTTCTCCAGAATTTAAATACGAATATGCTTTTTATATTCGTAAAATATGTAATATACATTCGAAATTTGAAGTTACGATTTTTGAAATTGTTAATTTCATGCTTTATAATATTCATTTTAAATATTTTAATTTTCACTTATTATATTTTTTAAACAACATTTTAGCATGGTTTTGTTTTTGATGTTGATTTTTTTACTATGAGGAAGAGTTTGTTTTTGTGTTCCCATTGTCGCAGTAAGCCAGTTGATCTTTTGAGGTACTAAATTTATGTTTTAAAACATTTTTATCTTTGTAGTATTATAATTATTACCAACTGTATTCCTTGCATTGTACTGTAGCCTTGAAGAAGCATCATTAATAAAAAGGCGAAACGTCTTGGCGGAAAAAGGATGTTGAATTTTTTAAAAAAGACATGACCAAACCTCCATCAATTAGGCAATGTATTAAAAGAAAGCTTATTTGGTCCATAGCCCTTCGAAACCTAACACAAATTATTTCTGTTAATCCCGTCATGTGCCTTCTCTAAATCCACAAATTCAAAATATTATTTATTTCAGACGCCCATACATTTTTCCTGGCACTTGCTGAATTAGTGTAAACAGCTGATCAACGCATTCCGCATTTCGCTAGCCTCAAACGTGCGCATTACTTCCATACTCTCGCTCATGCAATTATTTTGTAATTACTCTTCTGTTCTCCAAATTCATCTCGTTCCTTTTTGTAGAAGGATTTGTAGGTAAAGGAACAAAGCAGGTTGGGTGACGGTCATCTAAAAAAACAGAAAAGAGTGTAAAAAGGTAAAATAGAAAACTCTTTATTTCCGGGGCGATTTACCTGTGAACGGTGAAGTTGCGAAAAAAGGCTGTATCGGAAATGGAAGTCGCCAAATCGGCCTTCACATCGCACACAGCGCACACAAACATACTAACATGGCAGATTGAATGGGGTTGTTATCGGAAGGCGGAAAATGCCCCCAGCTTCGCTCGAGGTCATTTCAAAATATATACACTTGACGTGGATAGTTACTCAATCAGCATAATAATAACAGTTATGCATAGTTATTTATCATGGGTAAATGTTTAAATTGAAGTTTTTCTTCATTTTCAATGCCCAATTTTTAAATTTACCATTGCAAATTGATATATATTTTTAATAGCTGTCCACGCGTTCCGGTGGCACAGTCTGATTACATGGAAAATAAAGAAAAGGGAAATCACTCGTTTTTAACATTTTAGAATAGATATAAATATAAAAAGTTAGAATTTAATGTCAACCAAATGACTTATTTTCTCTCATTAAATTTGAAATCACACGAATCTCAAGGTGTTATATGTGCATTTCGATTTCGATTGCAAGATCGATATTTAAGTATAATCAAAGAAAATAAATGCCTTGTTCCTATTTCTTTGCTGTGGCATCAATATTTTTTGTTAATGCAACGCTGTATGATACACGACATTTTTTGTTTTGTTGTTTGGCGCGTAAACAAACAAAGCTGATGATTTTCCGACACGGGAACAGGCGAAATACAATTGACCATGCGAGAAGCATGGATTTTCAAGGTTAATGCCGCAAACACTCAATGACTGCCCTTTCGATTTGTTTATTGTCATTGCGAATGCAAGCCGCACTGGAAACTGCAAGCCTTAGAAGTCGAATGGCATGTCGGTTGGAATCATTGGAATGCGTGGTATCAAAACGTTTTCTCCTTTGTACTTTCCTTTAAGAATTGTTGCTTCGATGACGTTGTTAGACAGTTTTTTCACTGAAAGCCGGGTGCCATTACAAATACGTGGTTGGTTGATATTCCGCAACATTATGATTACCGATCCGACTTTTAATTGGAGATTGTGAGATGGCAATCCGGGAAATTCCAGTGAGTTTAAAAATTCGGTTGGATAGTTGACGACATCATCTTGGGTAGTAACGGAAACCACCGATTTGTGCGTCATCAATTCGCCAGGAATTACGCTTTAAATCTTGAAATTCAATTCGTCTACATCAATGTTTTTCGCAGCCAATATAGCACGTTCGCTCAACCAAACATGATTTTTGTAATTTTGAGCAATGTTTGGGAACACTTTTCGGATGAGTTCGGTCTTTGATTCGGTGAACTGGCAAAAATCGACGGGTAACGTAATGCAGACAGTGGGAGTGTAAATAGGTATTTTTCCATTTCCAATGTCCTGGAATTGTTCAGCAAATACCTCTCCAGATTCGTCTTTCTGCAACTCGACACGCATTTTTGTGCCTAATTCGAGAGCCTGGTTTGAGAGAGTGGAATCACTGGCAATGTTTGGCGAAAGTCACCTGACAACAGAATCATCGCACCACCAAACAGAATTCGGTTGTTTCTTAGATCCTGCATCGTTTGGTGTAATGTCTCTAAAGATTTTTTATGTGCCATCGTACATTCATCCCAAACGATCAATTTGCATTGCTGCAAAACTTGGGCCATTGCACAATTCTTTGAAAGGTTGCACGTTGGAGTTTCATTGATATGTATATTCAATGGTAACTTGAGTGCTGAATGAGCTGTTAAACCGCCTTCAAACAATGTAGCAGCAATTCCTGATCAAGTGCAAGTGCAATTTTATTCTGCGATCGAATCGTTGCCAAAATCAATGTCATCAAAAATGTTTTTCCAGTTCCACTGGGAGCGTCCAAGAAGAAAACTCCGCCAGTTCCATCATCCACAACTTTCATGCACTTTCCGTGCACTTTTTGAAATCTCCAAATTCTTGGTTTCTACAACAATAATAAAAGAATCATTATTTATAGCCCTCTAGCACGAAATGCAGTGTTTGTTTACATCAGAAATGGATCGGAGACAACAATGAAAGACCCATTTTAAGAGCTACAAAATTCGTTTAAGTTGCGTAATTAATCGTTAACTGGATGATTTATCATAAAGACATCGAAAGAATAAGATAGTTCAGAGTTTTGACATTCCGATGAAGGAAAAATAAAAGCGATCGGTACAAATTCAAGTATTTTAATGAACGAAATATGAAATCACTGCACCGTGAAAAATGTAAAACTCCGTGTAATATTATAGGGAAAATTGTAGAAGTTTTATATATATATTGTGACGGTCTCGGCCCGTCCTGATCTTAATCGTCACCCCCTCTCCTTTCCCTTCCCCCCCTTTAACCAACGCGATGTGGGAAGAATGCAAGGGTGAGTGAGTGTGCGTAAATGTGTGTGTGTTTCGCTGGTCAGCCAGGCGAGTGTATTTGACGCTCGCTGAATAAGTGTTTTCCCCCAACCCCAGTTCACGAGTGCATCGATACCCCCCTCTTCCACCTGGGGCATATAAAGCCGGGTGAAACCCAGAGGTTCTTCTTCTTCCTTCCTATGTTTCGGCTCGTGCGGCTGTTATGCTGCGTTTACGAGTGCAAAGAAAGACAGTCGTGCGAAATAAGACTCGTGAGGACAACGCCTAACAGTTGGCGCAGAGAGGACTACGAGACAAGCCGGACAATCATCTCCTGCATCCTGAAGTGGTCGCCAGGGAGGTTATAGAGGCAGCCAGGCCGCAGAGATTGCCGTTTCCGTGAATAAGGAACCGCACCCAAATAAGACGAGCCTGTGTCCCGCCCGAACCTCGGCGCCAAGGAGCGGAGTCATCCAGTGGTCATCCAGGGTCACGTAACGTTAAATCGCCCTGACCCTAGTGTGATACCACCCCTGTCCGAGTACTTTGTCCCAGTCCGCAGCAATACGCAACTGTTAGGCGGCTTGAGTACCGCAGTGACGCCTCAGTGATTTGCCTCCAATATCATTATTTATGTAATCAGCGTTAACAAGAAGCAATCAATCACCTGTGTATAGGGACGGACTTTATTACCTCCCAAAGTTCAAAAGTGTGCCTAATTGCATAATTGAGATAAGTCCGCTTGACGGCACGAATATCGTTTTCTGTTCTGATATTTTGTGTCTAATATTTTGTCAGTTAAATTGTAAATTCATGATCAATTCATCCTTTATTTGCTCATCACTAACCTATCATCTCGCTCATCAGGGTAGATGATATGTAAATTGTTCGTGAGTTTTGAATATAGTTTAATTGATTGTTGAATGAATGATGTCCTTGGCATTCTTGGTGTCCCTACAAAACCTGTTTCCCCACCCTCACCTGTCGTCGAGTCGTCACTCGCCCTATTCTAACTCATAGTCTCTTCACCACGAGATAAACTGCAAACGGGAATCCCCACATTTATATTATCAAGAAAAATCTTTGGTAAATCGTCCTCGGTGGCAGCTGGTCAAGAGGGTAGTTTATCGTTTATGTGTGGTTTCTGCGGTTTCATCCGGGTGACCGACAGTGAACCATTACAATATATATATTGTAACAGTCCGCTCGTGTTGGCGTGATTCCGGCTTGCTCGGCAATTTGAACCTGCCGCCCAAGGTTTTGTAAATATCAAGTATCAATTGTTTTTTGGTGTAAGGGTATGATGGGTAAACACATGACTAGGTAGAAAGAGAGAGAACGACGACAGGCAGCCGTCAAGGCAGACGGACAGAGAGCTCGAGGGAGACACACGGGCATGACAGCTCGAGGCAGGCGGAAGGACAGTCGTGCTTAATCGAGGCAGCCATAAGGTGTGGAACCGGAGAGGAGAGTCTGCAAATAGTCGTCGCATGGGAGGAAAGACATCCCATCCAACGAACGACCCCGCGGCGGAAGAATAATTTCCCCGATGGCTCTTAGAGGACGACGAAGGTCGGGCCGAGCCAGGTGCCGATACCTTCTCACCCCAGGGCCGGGAAACCCACGCTTCTCCGGACATGCACCAAGCACCTCTACAAAGCCTAAGTACTGATCACATCCACCCCTGACCCAGACCGGTCAACGGTCAAGTGAATCCCTTCCCCGCCGTCGACCCGCAGTGAACCGTGGCGAAGACGAATTTGCCAACTCCACCGTTTCACCCACGTGAACTTTTTGAGAAGCCGAAAAGGGCTCACCACAGATTTGATAATCAGTTTAATCTGATTAATTTTGTATCACTTTCTCCCGTCCAAAAGGTCCATAATTATACTTCGAACGAAAGGACGAGGAGCTTGTAAATATCATTTGAAGGGTTTCATTCAGTTTTATGTCAATTTGTTCAACTTTTGTCTCTTACATCATTAGTTCATAGTTAAGCCAGTCATTGCTGGGTATTTTTCATTAATGTTCCGCTAATCACCAGTGCATTCATCCCTCATTATGATTTAAGAGTGTACATTTTTCTTGTGTGTTCAAATAAAAGGGTTCAATTTCTCATAGCTACTGCGAGTCTTTTTCTCACTGAACGAGAGCGCGGTATTCCTGTTCGTGTGGCATCGTACGCCGTCGCGATCGTGGGGGTAAGGCGTCCCTACCTATCAAGATCTCCCCCTGAGAAAGTAATTTCCACTCTCTTCTACCATTCGAGTAGCTTGACCGCGGTCATGTGTGGCACCCTTTTTTACTTCACAAGCGAAGTAAGACTTCCTTCCTTCCTTTGGGAGGCTTTCTTTAACTAATTGAGAGGGACGAGGGAAGTGGGGGACGGCCCGGCCGTAAGATTCTGCGGTGGACGAAATAAAGGGGGTTTGGTCAAACGCCCAGCACGTTCCGTCACAATATATATATATATAGAAGTTTTATATCCTAGAAGTTATATATATATATATATATATATATATATATATATATATATATATATATATATATTCATTCATTCACTCAAACCGCTCACAGGCGTAAATAATAAATATTTCGTTCAAACAGGTGGTGAAAGAAAGAGGATAGGAAACATAAAATGTGATGACACAATGGTGATGTGAAGATGGAATGATGGCCGATTCCAAGTGAAAAAAATTCGTCTAGACCGGGAATTGAACCACGGACCTTCCGATTTCGCGCCGGATGCTCTGACCACTAAGCTATCTAGACTACTAAAGAAACACTGGAATCGGCGGGGGGTTTATATGAATCAAACACCCCCAAGATTAGTCCGTAAAAGTCGCCGAGAGATGGCGCTGGACATTTTCACTCACCGGCAGAGAAGAAATTACGTACACAGAAGAGGAAAGCAAAGTTTGAATCAGGCACACAGACAGTGGTAAAGATACAGAACAGGCGTTTCGGGGCACGCAGAGCCCAAGAAGTAGAAATGAGCCATTCCGGCCATACAACCATTCATTCATTCACTCAAACCGCTCACAGGCGTAAATAATAAATATTTCGTTCAAACAGGTGGTGAAAGAAAGAGGATAGGAAACACATAAAATGTGATGACACAATGGTGATGTGAAGATGGAATGATGGCCGATTCCAAGTGAAAAAAATTCGTCTAGACCGGGAATTGAACCACGGACCTTCCGATTTAGGTATATATATATATATATATATATATATATATATATATATATATATATATATATATATATATATATATATATAAAACTTCTAGGAGAATCACTCGGGTGATAAATATACAATATGCCAAGAGGGTGGCCGATAAAAATATATAAACGGAAAAAAGAACACTCATAATTTAAAACTTCCGATATTTCGGTGAAGATATTAGCTCCACCTTTCTCTAGGAGAAGAGTAGGAATGAGGAAAAGGATAGAGGTTGAGGTATGGGAGGGGAAAGAGGGGGAAAACGAAGTTGATACGAGGGGAAGGAGGGGAAAGAGGGGGGAGAGGAAGAAGGGGAAAGACGAAGAGCGGGGAGAGGGCGGGCGGGGAGAGGGCGAGCGGAGGGGAGAGAGGAAAAAAGGGGAGCAAAAGGAAGAGGAGAGTGGAGGAAGCAGGGAGAGATGAGATGAGGGGGAGGAAGAAACTAGTGTGATTTATTGAGTCCAGGGGCCGAGAAAGCCTAGTGGATAAGAATGCAAGAAGATTCAAGATCTTTGAGCTGAAGGGGAGAGGAAGAAGGGGGAAGGGTAGCAAGTAGACCGACTTTAAAGATGTTATTGAAAGTGGAGTTGTGGGAGGAGACGTGAATGGCGACAGGGAGAGAAACAGAGAGGGAGGGGCAATCGTTAGAAGACGAGCGGTGCCCATTCATTCTAATATTGAGAGTAGTGGTGGATAAGCCAATATAAAAAGAAGGGCAGTATTGGCAGAGGAGGATGTAGACAATGTTAGGGGTGGTGCAGGAGGGTGAGAGGACAGAAGGGAGGGGAAAAGCGAGGAACTTGTCCGGCAACTCGTCTCCTCCCACAACTCCACTTTCAATAACACCTTTAAAGTCGGTCTACTTGCTTTCCTTCCCCCTTCTTCCTCTCCCCTTCAGCTCAAAGATCTTGAATCTTCTTGCATTCTTATCCACCAGGCTTTCTCGCCCCCTGGACGAAATATTTATTATATATATATATATATATATATATATATATATATATATATATATATATATATATATATATATATATATATATATATATATATATATATACCTAAATATTATATATATATATATATATATATAATATTTCGTTCAAACAGGTGGTGAAAGAAAGAGGATAGGAAACACATAAAATGTGATAACACAATGGTGATGTGAAGATGGAATGATGGCCGATTCCAAGTGAAAAAAATTCGTCTAGACCGGGAATTGAACCACGGACCTTCCGATTTCGCGCCGGATGCTCTGACCATATATATATATATATATACGAGTTCGTGGAAAATCACACACGCGATAATTTAAATAAAAATAAACTTTGCCACAGGTGGGGCGGAAATAAATATAGAAACACAAAAAAGAAGAACACTCACACACTATACGTTCTGATATTTCGACAGCCGAGCTGCCTTTCTCACAGAATGAAGGATGCAGAATGATGGATAGGCATGGGACAAGGGGTAGAGTGAGGTAGGAGGAGAGGGAGGAGAAAGGGGTAAGAAAGGGGAGAAGAGGGGGGGCGGGAGGGGGTCAGAAGAGGAGAGCGGGGTGAGGGGGGGGAGAGAAGGGGAAGAGGCGGGAGAGGGTCGGAGAAGGAGGAAGGGATGTGGGAGGGAGGAAAGGGGAGGGGCGGGAGGGGATAAAAGGAGGAGAAAGGGGAGAGGAGAAGGGGCGGTAGGGGTCAGTGAGCCCGATTTAATCCGGGGGGATTATAGGCAGAATAAAGCCAGATACAAGCCAATTCTAATGTAAGTAATTGAAGGGGAGAGGCAGAGGGAGGGAGGGAAGACAATATGCCTGCTCGGAAACATTTGTCAAAACTGACATTGTGGGAGGAAGCATGGACCGGGACGGGGAAGGAGGCATTGGGCGAGGACGGCTTACAACTGGCTCGGTGGCCGGTCAATCTAACACTTAAGGCGTTAGTGGTGAGACCAATGTAATAGGAATCGCAAAGGTTGCAAAGGAGGATGTACACAATGTTGTGGGAAGTGCATGACCGAGAGGGGACGGAAGGAAGTGGGTGGGAGAGGAATTTAGCGGGGAGGGGGTCGGTAATAAGAATAGGGCACGTTTTGCATCTCGCGCGATGGCAGGGGTTGGGTGGGGTTTTAGAGCTAATATAGGGTTTAGTCAGCGGTTTGGTGGTTTTTAGGATGCTGGAGAGGTTAGGGGGACGCCTGAAGGTGAGAGAGGGACATTTGGGGAATGTGTTTTTGGTGGTGAGATTATCAGAGAGGAGTGGAAAAAGGTTTTTAATGATTTTTTTGAGGGCATGGACGCCTGGGAAGTAGGTGGTACAGAGGGAGAGGTTGTAATTCTCCTTATTTTGGGTTGGTTTAGGAGGAAAGGGTTTTTTGAGAATTCGTTTATTGAGAAGAGTCTCAGGATATCCTCGTCGGAGAAGGGATTGGTGCAAAGAGGAAAGGAATTTATCAAGGGAATCGGGGTTATTACATATGCGAAAACCTCGTGTAGAAAGAGAGTAGGGGAGGGATCTTTTAGTATTGGAGGGATGGCAGCTCTTATAGTGAAGATATTGCTGCTTATTGGTGGGTTTGATGTGGACTGAGGTGTTGAAATGGTGGTTGGAGAGAGTGATATCTACATCAAGGAAGGTGACATGGGAAGAAGAGAAATGAGAGGTGAAGGAGACAGAAGAGAAATCGTTGAGAGCGGAAATAAATGAATTAAAAGAATCGACGTCATGGGGCCAGAGAAGGAAAATGTCGTCGATGTATCGAAGCCAGAGTAAGGGTTTCAGGGGTTGTGACGATAGGAAGGACTCTTCGACACGGCCGAGGAAAAGGTTGGCATAGGAAGGGTTGAATCTACTGCCCATGGCGCAGCCTTTGGTTTGAAGGTAGAAGCGGTCATTAAAGGAGAAGGAGTTATGAGTCAAGATGAA
Source organism: Pyrrhosoma nymphula (assembly GCA_963573305.1). Lineage (NCBI taxonomy): Eukaryota > Metazoa > Arthropoda > Insecta > Odonata > Coenagrionidae > Pyrrhosoma > Pyrrhosoma nymphula. Next base: position 168,239 of record OY754337.1, read on the forward strand.
GTGGGACAGGTCAATAAGGAAATCGGAGCTAGGGTTATGAGGAGTAGGGCGAGTATCAAGAAAATGATTAACGGCGGATAAGCCTTCGGCGTGGGGGATGGAGGTATAGAGGGAGGTGACATCAATGGTGGCCATGATGATGTCGGAATCATTGGGGAGGGGGGTGGAGAGGAGGCGATCCAGGAAATGGTAGGTATCTTTGATGTAGGAAGGCAGGGAATGGACTAGAGGCTGAAGGTAATGGTCGACGAAAGCGGAGATGCGTTCAGTAGGGGAGTGGCAAGAGGAAACTATTGGCCGGCCAGGGTTGTTGGGCTTGTGTAACTTCAGAAGGATATAGAAATGGGGAGTGCGGGGATGAGCGGGAGAAAGTAGAGAAATATCGTTGCTAGTGAGACCTTCCTTGGGACCTTTGTCTTTAAGGAAAGAGATGATCTCCTCGTGGAATTTTGGGTTTGGGTCGTGAGAAACGGGAGCGTAGGAAGAGGGGTCCGAGAGTTGTCTGAGGGCTTCGTTGATGTAGTCTGAAGAGTTAAGTACTACCACAGTAGAGCCTTTGTCAGAAGGTGTGATGACTATGTTGGGATTGTGATAAAGGTCTTTTAAGGCTTTGTTTTCCGACGAGGATAGGTTGGATGCGGGCTTTAAGGAAGTGAGAAAGGATGGATCAGCAATTTTGGAGAGAAGGAGGTTCGTGAAAACTTCTAAGGGATGATTGGAAAGCAAAGGTTTGGGTTCATGTGAAGAGGGCGGTTTGAAAATGGTCAGGGCAGGATGTACAGAATTTTGAGAAGAAGTATCGGGAAGTGGCAGTTGGGAGCGCTGGGATTCCCAAAAGAATTTCCATTTTAATTTTCGGCAAAAATTGAGGGTGTCTGTGAGAAGTTTGACAGGATTAACCTTAGGTGTCGGCGAAAACGAAAGACCTTTGCTCAAAACAGAGATTTCGGAAGGGGTAAGGGAAGAAGAAGAGAGGTTATGACTTCTTGTTTTGTGGGATTGTAGGCGTCTTCGAATTTTTGCCGAAAATTAAAATGGAAATTTTTATTTCCGCCCCACCTGTGGCAAAGTTTATTTTTATTTAAATTATCGCGTGTGTGATTTTCCACGAACTCGTTTATTGTTGCGCTATGCAACCATCTCTCTGTGTGTCCTTCTGTCCACGAGCGGCCTCTTCAGTTCCAGCGTGCTGCTTCTCCAGTTGCTGAGCCGTAAGCTGTAGTAATCTTTCTCACTGTCCTATCACTCCTTTCACCACTGTTCCACTCCCTAACTCATTTACTACTAAGATTTGACTTTCTGAGTTAGGTATTCTTCAATTCCCCTTCCTTGATACTATAATATTTTTTTCTTGAAGTCCAATTATTCGTTCTTACTGTTCAACATATGCCTTGTCCCTCTGTGTTGCTCTCTCCTGTAAGACTCCTGTAAAATGACCTTTTGGATCACATTACTAGGTATTCCGTTCTCAGTTATTCTACTCTGGTGGATTATACTTTCCAACATTAGCTTTCTTTTTTCCCATTAGATTCAATGTACCCCTTGGTTTGCCTTTACTCCGGTCGAGCTTACTACCTACATATTCTCCCTTACCCACTTTTCAGATGCCTCAAATATACTCTCTTCCTCCTTCCTCAAATTCCGACCTGGAAAGCGCTACGCCCCACTGCCAAACTTGCCATCAAATCTTTCTTCCTTTAAACTCTTGTACGAAGTAAGCAAACACATTCCTGTTGTTTCTGACGAAGGTTTTCGTGGCGTTCAGGTTTTCAGTCAAGCAGGTTTCCGGGATTCGTCCGCGTTGCCATGTTTGGTGACGACGTTTCACCTACTATACTGTAGGCGTCCTCAGGCCAGGATGAAGTGGAGAATGCTTCGAAGGGGCCGGTATTTATGTTGTTCGTGGGGGTGTCATCCCGCCAGTTGAATTGACAATCAATTATCAATTGAAGAACTGGAGGTAAGACACCCCTATTGTACAACATAAATACCGGCCCCTTCGAAGCACTCTCCACTTCAGCCTGGCCTGAGGACGCCCACGGTATAGTATGTGAAACATCGCCACCAAAATGACAACGCGGACGAATCCCGGAAACCTGCTTTACTGGAAACATTCCTGTTCTGCTAAGACTCTTTCTTTCAGATCCACCGCAATTGGGCTCCTCCTTCCTCTTCTAAACTATAACCAATCTTCATCTCCCATCTAGCCCTCGGTTTGCTCCAATTCTATTATTTTATTGGATGGATTGATAAGATTACCTCACTTTTTCTTGTTTCTACGTATCTCTCCAATACACAGAATCATTTCCCATAGCCTAATTTGTCTTCAAATCTGAGTTTTTTTCAGTGTTGGTTTCATGTTCCTGGAATATTCAAATTCCGAATTCCCTTAATCTAGATATATATTTGAATCATCTTGTATAGAATGTTTTTATCCTTAAAAAAAACCCAAAGTAAATTATCAATTTTTAGTGAATATACTCCCGTTCAATTTATCTCTATGTATCTTGGATCGTGGGTACCGAAGATTAGAGTATCTTTCCGAAGATACCCTAAAATCTTAGACGCGGCTATTCAGCCAAACCCTTCCAAGCAGTCTTTTTAAATATCCTTTAGTATTCACAATGAACCTTCCTGTCTTCCTAGCCCCTGGCGCCTTGTAAGCGTAAGACAGAGTACTTCGGTCCCGGATGAAACTCGTGTAATTCTTGCTGCAATTTTCAATCCATTACCAATCTATGGCAGATAAAATGGTACCCCATCTAAATTTCCTTCTCTTCACACAAATTAAATGTATATAGATAAAGATACATTGGTAGGTCATGTAAAGATTTGTGCATCGGTGTCAATCATTAAGATTATCAATCATAAGTCAATCCTTATTGCTATAGAAAAATTTGTTATAGTGAATTTAAAAGCTGATATCGACATCAAAAAACCATTTACAATACAGTGTAGGCAAATTCATCAAATTAGTCAGTGGCTATCTAATGAAATTATATAGCGATTTTTTATTTATCTATTCATTCCCTTAATTCTAGGTTATTGTGTAACTAATTTTAATACTAAAATGTAGATTTATGGACTAAGAAATAGTTCCTTTGCGTTCTGCAAACCCGAAGAGTATGGCTTTCGTACAGTAAAGAAAATCTGTATAATTCACCATTGCAACGGGTTTAAAGTACCTGCTTACGCTGCAAAAATATAGATCACATCAAAAGGTTGACCACGGAAAATTTCCGATCCTAGCTGCGACGAAATCGACGTACTTTCAATTGTAAGTAATTAGAAAGGTAATCACGGAATAAAAACGCATTTTGCAATACTTAAGCAAGATATGTGAGAACTAAACTCACCATGGTTTCGACGACTCGTTCCTTTTTCAATTCATGAATTCAAAATTCAGAGCGTAGTTTTTAATCAAAAATCATTGCCACTTGAGTTATTAAATGTAGTTTACAAATATTACATAATTGAGGGCCTGAGAGTCAAAGAAATACAAATAACAAAAACACTATAAATGATTATAAGTTCGTATGTTCTAAGTTGGCATCGTCAGGTAGCTACAGGAAAAGTAATACAAGTGTTCGACCGTATGGTGCTGCGATCTAGCCGCCGAACAATGAAGCTACTTGCTTTTTGCCATTTCTTACCGGAGTAAAGTGATACAAGTGACACTGGACGTTGTTTGTCACTCTAATTACTTAGACTCCCAGGCCCTCAATTCATTTATATGTAATCGTCATTTCTATGAGCAAAGTCTCACAAGATGTTGGTGGAGGTTATATTCCTCTGTATAAGGTAGTTTGAGCGAAAAATCACTTCACCTATAATTTGATGAATTTGGCCCCATTTTTAAGAAAAAAACTATTATTTTTCAAATTATATCAAAAGATCAACCCCTTGCCAAACTACTTTTCGAGCAATTTTCCTGTAAATATAAGCTGTTTAACATGGGATAGATTATGGCTGTGCGCTCCAGAGGGAGTTTATTTCAAAAATTAGGAACTTCTAGTTCCTAGATTTCGTCAAAGAACTAACGGTGTGTGGATTGCACGCTTTCTCAACTTTTTATAAAAAAATAATCTATTACCACAGTAATTTTTACAGAATCGCAAAAAAACCTGCGGTTTTGAATGGTTTTCAGCCGTACGGCGGGAAAAAATGAGTCAAGTTAGACACTTAAGTAGCTTCATTTGTTTAGTTACTGAATATTTTGATCATATATAACTATATATTTGCGCGATTAATACTACAATATTTAAGAAATCTTGCGGTTTCAGGGTGTATTACGTGAAATTATTCCATGTTAGGAATGATAAAAATTATGCGAATTTCACAATAGATAAGTTTATTCACGACCCGGGTTTCAACACATTATGTCATCTTCAGGTGAAAATACAAATACAGGTGGACTTAAAACTTTGTATTTTCACCTGAAGATGACATAATATGTTGAAACCCGGGTCGTGAATAAACTATGTATTGTGAAATTCACATAATTTTTATCATTCCTAACTACAATATTTATTTCATACTTCTTACGGACGGTGAAATATAAAAAATTAAAATTTGAAATGGTCTCCATTATGACTACGGAACTATCTCGCTCAAAATACCTTAAGCATTCACGTGAGCGACGATGCGCTCTCGCGTTTTCTTCTGTCTTGCATGTTGCCATGTGGAGAGCTCGACGCCATTGTCCGGCCGCACAAGTCACACACACACACTTATACATATATATATATAGAGAGAGATGGGGGGGGGGTTCTGGGTGCAGTGGTGGGGGGTGGGTTCACTCCGCCCTCATTCGGGAGTCACGTGAGAGGCGGACACGGTGACGCCATCTCGACGGATGATGGCGGTGTGGAGGGGGAGGAGGAAGGGACGGAGGAGAAAGGAGGAAGACACCACCGTGGAAAGGAGGGAAAAGAAATTTAGCACCTCCCTTCCTTCCTCTTCTTACTCCTTTCCTGCGCTATCTTTTGCGTCGTAAATAATAACAATAATAACAAGGGCAGCGACAAAAGGAAGGCTATGGCGGCGGAGGCTAATTATATTCGTCATGAATAAGTATGACCTCGAGTCCGCAGTTTCCGTGGGACACACACGGGAGGGGGGGTTGGGTGGGCGCAGCGCCGACGGCGTCTCCGAATCGATAAGGGCCCAACACTCTCCTCCTTCCCCCCCGGTGACTTCAAACCCCCCCCCTCTTTGGTCTTCCGGGGGGTGGGGGCGGAGGGGGGGGGGGTGGAGGCGAAGGAATGGGGGGGGGGGCGGAACCCGACGCGTTATCTCGTTGGGGGCTCTCGCGGTGCCCTCTCTGGGTTCTTCCCAGGGCAGCAAGGGCGAGGCAATCATTACGAGGAGGCAAAGAGGCGGACCCTTGCCTCGCTTTGCATGCCGAGGCCGGAACACTACTCCTTGCTTTATGAAAAAATCGAGGAAATGTAATACAAAATGTGAATAAGCGTAGATTATTCTACGGGTCGTCTCCGTCGTCGTAATTTGCTATGCAATGTCATCTAAATGAAGCGTTAGGAAAAAATGAAAAAGTTCAATTTTAATTTATGTCTCATGAACGAGTATTCGGAGTTAGCAGTGAACCTACCGTTTGCTTGGACCAAAAGTCGAAACCATATCCACTAAAAACGCGCTGAATACCTTTACTATCTAATAATGAAAACTTAAATTAATTATTTACATGATTCCTTATCACGACCTCTTTTTTTATATTTATTTTTTTCTCCTAGAGATACATAAGCTCATGAATTGATATATTATTTCATTTCCATTTTGACAACGTGTCGCATTTAAATGTATGCTCCTTCAGCGCTACAGTAGGTAAAAATTAATTTTGCGTACTGTGCATCGATTCAATAAAGTTTACACGTTAATTAATTAGCTATCATGATAGCTATCACTCCTAAGTTTTCATGCATTTTGAAGTTAATAACAGCTTTTGAAACAATGTTTTCGGCGTGAATTCCTTCGAGTTCCAATGTTCTCTCATGCGAGCGTCTCTGTCGGAGAGACTGTCACTACTATTAGTCCCACAATACTTCGAATGTCTCATTTGCACTCGAATTAACAATTAAATTCACTCATTATACGGACTTATTTTTCCAGTTAGTGACGTAACCAGAGTTTTAGTTTGGGGGGGGGGGGTTTAAGCTCAACCCTGGGGGTCCTCTCTGGGTGCAATTTTATTCTTTATTGCAGTTTATTTTTGCTACTTTTTTTTAAAACGAAAACTGCTTTGTTTTTTGCTGATTTATTTTCTAAATGAGATACATTTGATCTTAAAAGAGAATTATCATGCAACAATTTAGTCTTTATCATACTGCCGAAGGATTACTGTATAAAACAACCTGTCTTCTAGTAGAAAAATCTTATCATAGCAATTTGAGAATTGTAGTTTTAGCCCCAGATATTGAAGTCCAAGAATGACTAAACGAGATGATATGGACTTATTCTAGAAAACAGTTTATTCCGCATGGTAGTAAGCTGAAAACCAGAAAAACAACCAGTGTATATTACTCATCAATTAGAGAATCCTAATCAAGCTACGATTCTAATAATCATTGCCCCATTTGATATACAAGAAATTCTTAATAAAAAACACTATGTTGCACATTTTCAAAGAATAATTATAATAAACGATGGTTTGGTTAATTTAAGTCTAATAGTTAAAGCCTCTTATCTTTATATTAAATCTTTTTCCCCTCTCAAACCTTCATATTCTTCATCCAATATAATACATGGTAAAAATAAACTAACAATATGATTTAAAATTTCAGGGGGGGAAGAAGCCCCTCAAGCCCCCCCCCTGGCTAAGTGCCTGTTTCCAGATAAGACTCTTGGGATATGAGTAATATTTTACTGAGAGTTTAGGCTAGCTTGTGTGATTGATGAAGATTCTTTGAGACTAAACATAAACTAATCTGAATTACAAAACATTAAGAGCTCTGTATTGAATTACAAAATGTCGTAAAGGTAAATTGCTATTTCAAATATGTCTAGTAAACTCCTTATAAAAGCTTAGTGATAATAATTCACTTTTGAACTATAAAAGTACATAGCCAACCCAGAGATATCATCTCACACTGATGTGGCATGACTCCGTTGATAGTGATTCCGTTTGTCTGAATGCGTAGTAGCTCGAATGTAAATTGGGACGTTAACTAATGGTAATTTTCACGACGCGGTAAAATAAGTTACTTGGTTTGCAAAAACTAGAGTTTTGGAAATATTAATAATCAAAACTACTTATATGATACGGATACTAGGTGTCAGTTATTTGAGTTGATTTTTTTCCTTCTTGGGAAATGACGATTTTGAGGATAGTTTTTCTCCGAGTTGGACTGAGAAAGCAAGGAAGGTTGTTTTAAAGATACGATAAAACCGCTAATTAAAACACCTTTAAAAACATCCCCTGACGTTGAAATACGTTCAAAAGCTTAGTTCACTTCGTCTGTTTCATAAAAGTTTATGGGAATTAATTGGGTCATTTAACACCAATATTTTCTTTGAAACGGTCTTTCTCATACCGTAAATAGAATTGGCTGAGTTACTGAATAATACACATCTGTGCATGCAGAATTTCCTCTTTGAAATTAAAACAATAAAGACATTAAATTAAGTTATACAGATACAGGAAGACATTGCGTGACTGATGTTAGGGATCCAAATGAGGCAATCAGATCATACCACGTACAAATAACACAGTATCACAGGTGGATTCGTGGGGAGAACACAAAAGTGGTGCAATGTACGATGAACTATTCACAAATAAAACCCGTGAATCTACTTGCACGTAAAAAATAATAACACCATAGCGTGTAGGCCATAATGCCAACCCTGCAATGTATATTTTTACAGGCAGGTCAAACAATTCATTGCGAGGCTGCACAAAAGTAGTTATTTGTTGAAAGAACAAAGAGAAATTACATCCCGGGAGGAAGGGATTAAAACACATTCATTGCCGCACCATCAGCAATCTTCGCTAGCATTCCGTGACATGATGAGATATGCGTGGTATTCATCAAAACTCGTTGTACAAATAGAACAGTACTCAGAAATGTCCGAGAAATGTGTTTCCCACAAGATCTGCGTTCACGCAAATGTAATTGCTCAGGTGGGAGCTTTAAATAAAGTGCTTGGTGTAGAATTATGGTTCTTTGTTTTAATTGTTTCTACGATGCATATAATCCAAACGTATGCAATTCAACGCCATAATTGAAACGCTACATTTCATAAATTAAATAAACATGATGTAGAAAAAGAAATACTGTGTTATCTGTACGTGATATATTTTTTAAAGTTGAAATCTATAATAAGGGCTAACCCCTTCCCAGCCCGAAAAATGCTTCCTCCTACCCTGAATTTTAAGTGCACCCATCGCTGTATATTAAAAAGTAATAATCCGTTCATTGTTTACCAACTTGAGAAAGAGCCACGACCAATCGAAGCCCATCCTATTCACGGAAGTATCCTTGTATTTTCAAAATCTAAACATATTAGGCTTGTTGGCATGTGAAGTCTCTTTTCGGTCAAACCAGAATCCCGAAATTAGCTTCGAAAGTCTCCCAAACAGGTTGATTGAAAAACCGGAAAATAGGTTGAAAATTAAAAAAATATTGTTGTTACTGCCTTAAATGTATGAGAGTGGGCAATTTACAGTGATTCCGTAAAATATTCAAAAGAAAAAAATTTGACTCGAACCCCGGCCACAACATGGTGATAACTGGCCCAGCGCATCTAACCACTCGGTCACGGCTCCTGTTGATGTACGAGAGCATTGCAAAGGATTATATATGAAGATAAATTCTTTTGTTGCATTTTTCTCCTAAACCCGGGTCTAAATGGAAGAAAGCTGTGACACTTTTCCCGCATTCTCTCTATAGTTCCAGAAAATAATTGCCTCATTTGGATCCCGAACATCAGTCACGTGATGTCTCCTGGTTAGTAATAATTGCCAATTATATTAAAAAATATTGACCAATAGAAAATTAAAATGAAAGCTGATTTATATTTAACACATTGAGTTGAAATTTGGAACATCAAAACAAACGTCCCAGAATCAAACTCCTCGGGGGGAAATATATCATAGCGTTCAACCGGTGAAAAATTACCATCCCCTTCAGGAAGTTGCCAGTTACTTCGAAAGCATCTAAAAAAATATGTTACCATTAATTTACCAAAGTACAATTACAGTCTCAAACATAATTCCATTACATTTATCCATCATATGAAACTTTAAGAGACAAATAAGAATTTTGGCTCAAGAATAAATCCAATCTTAACAGCGTTATTAATTAAGGTATAAAACTGATTCTTGCACCGATATGTGAAAAAAACACCTTTTGACGACCATAAGAGTTAAAACCACCTCAATTGAAAATGAAATCGTAATTTCCAGTAACATTTCCGTTACGCTGCGCAGACTTCTTACACCTTAACGATTTCGACGAACGAACGACGGACAGTAACAGGGATCACAAAACTGAGACCATCATGTATGTACTTCAGGATGTAAAGCTTGATTTTGTAGCAGAGTACCCAAGCGAGCATTATTAGGTGAGGATTTCTAAGGCGGGGGGGGGGGGGTGCGGAAGGGGGCGGGGGGGGGGAACGTCGAGGAGGAGGCTGTCTGGGATCAGAGCGGGGAAGCAGAGTGCCTCTCTCGGCCGCGTCCAATAAAAATAAGAAGGTGGGAGGAAATATAAAAAGGGCATGGTTAGCGGGGGTGAGGAAGAAGGGGGAGGGAGCGAGGGGGGGGAGGGGGGGAGGAAAATGGCGATCCCTGGCGCTTTCCTTATCTCCTAAACAAAACCCCGGCGCGATGCGGATTTTCCCATCCCTTGGACGGAAAAGGAGAGAAAGGGGGTGGCTATGCTAGTGAGTGCTGCGGCCAATCTCTTTTAAACCCAGGGGCGGCAGCGGCAGTGGAGAGGGTAGAGAAAAGATGCAAAGGGCCGGCCATTCGCTCAGGGGTGGCATATGCTTTGTGGAGACGACGTGAATGCGTAAAAAAAGAGAAACTCTTAGAATATCGGATTCCATTACCTTGATTTGACTTTCCGAATGGATAAGAGGAGGTTCTCCACGTCCGCGCGTTGCACGAAGCCCGTCTGGAAACTGCCTGGACGCCGTTAGCCGCCACCTCCGATGCGATGGTGACCCCCCCCCCCCCTTGCGCACAGAGTGGCCCAGAGCGAAGAAGGCGGTGTGCAAGCAAATCACTTCGAATCAACCTATGGCGCTCAAATGCTCTAATCACAATCGGACGCTACGCCGGTCGAAGGAGCGGATTAAGACCGAAATTGACTCTTAAACGCTGTGCAAGATTCTAACCCTAATAGAATACTGCCACCCATTAAATATCACGCCATTCAAGGATGGCATCTTCAATTTGGCAACCAATTTCATGAAAAACATAATTTGCGTGGATAAACTAAATAATTTATTCCTATTTCATATTTGGTAACACGGAAAATTGATCAAGTTACAATAGCAATGCATCAGTATTATCTAACATGAAACTGAATTCCATTATTCAATAATATTAAAATCAGTTTCGCCTGTAGAACTAGGTCTAAGGACCGTAGCAGCCAAATAAAGCTATAGCATACGAAGTGTCGATTCGAACATTCCAAGTAACATAAAATATCTGAACCCCGAGGAACAAAAGTTTAGAAGAAAGCGTCTACTGCGCAAGGTGAACCTTAGCTGGCCGGTTCCTTATTAGTATTTAACCCGGTTATCCAGCTTAATGAATGACATGTATGATAGGTGAGAAGAAGGATTTGGGAAGTGTCACAATGTTTGACACCAGAGCATTAAATAGAATGAACTGATCTCGTCACAAAACCTAAGTTTAATTGGACGAGCATAAAAATCAGCACTTCTGAAAAATAGGCTTTCCCATGACCACATTATCACCTTTGACGACACCAAACTGATTGGCCTAGCCAGCTGATACTGGGACTGATTTTCTAAGGAGGCCATAGAAATCTGGATGGATAATAAAAATTTCAACAGGAGTTAAAAGTCTCTGCTTGGAAGCCGGTTATCCACAGGATGAAAGGAACAGGGAAAAAATATTTTTTTTGCGAATAAGACTCTCCTCTCAACGGCCAATCAGTGAAGACATGACATAATTACAACAATTAATAATACGGCAATACCTAGTCCTGGAACCCTCTCAGAGGGCGATGGCAAGAATAGTCATATACATGTCGCACAGTGGGAGGAAATCGAAAAAAGCCGGACAAATTTCTAAATGTGCTTTTTTCTAACCGGAGATTGAAGCTTCGTATGATAATTCTTTATTTTTTAGTGCATGATATGACGCATGTAATTTTTTCAGTTCTTACGCATTTACAATATACGAGGTTTGATTTGTAAACAAATTTTTCAAAAAACGCCTACCCTCAATTTTCTTTGAAAATCTCCGTATTCAAGCTGATAAAAAACCTATTTCTGTTTATTTGTGGAGTAAATATGATTTTGGACAAATAAACAGTTTCCTGTCTATAACGTATCATGATATTTGTGTTTATTGCTATTTTACGGCTTTTAAGCAACAGATTGGTGGACACTTTTTTCCGTCAAATTTTCGCATTTATGTAAGAAAAACGTGTTGTAGACAACGATAGAAATGGAGATATTGTTACACGAGATACTCCAAAGCTTCTAAGAATGTAGGTGAAGCTTTCTCGGGTTTCCAACCGGGTGATGGTCTCCATGTAGGCCTACATGGAGACCATCACCCGGTTGGAAACCCGAGAAAGCTTCACCAAGTTAATACGCCGGAAAAGCACTAAATCTTACTTCTAAGAATGTACTTTCAAAGCTGCGACCGTATGGACGGGAAAAAATTTGATTATTCTAATATGCGGCGGAGACGGCTCAGACCGTCGGTAACTCAGTGTACACAAGTACAGCGCGCGGTAACTTCCATGATCCACTAGAAGTCTATATCTTATTTGCTTTCTGTGAGTTTATAAATGAAAGGTGGCATTGTTGTGTTCACTCAATAGACGCAATGGAGTTGTTTACGCTTGGATAACATTCTAAAATAGCCACATCGATCATACAAATGATATAATCACTTAGGAGACCGAAAAAATGTTAATTTATAAAAAATGTGACAGTCAGATACCGTTACCGCCCCTTCTGAGTGAAGGTTAATTGATCTATAATCTTTTTTATCACATTCTAATTAAAAAGAAAACTTCAGAAGTAATACTGCCTTAGCATAGCTTCCTCCAAGTGGTCACGGAGAAACCACCTCCTGGTGGAAAACCTGAAGGTGATGAAAAATTAGTCATTAGTCATAAGGGGAAAACGATCATAAACTCTATGAAAAAATATTCGATAAAAAAAATGGACAAAAAATTCTCTTCTACTAATAAAACAATTGTAAAATTGAACTGTTTTACTTGCGATATATCCACTGAACCCTTTTCCGAAAAAGGAGTTTCGAAAAATTTTCATTTTTTCTTTGAAAAATCTTTCTAAAATGAATCATAATTGCATGCAAATTTACCGTTCTTTGTTGATCGCTATTTACTCATTCAAATTGAATAAACTTTATATTGTGAAGGGGTGCAAATGAGCTCCAGTCGGTGCGTGCAAAATAAAACTTCATGACTGATGCTGACAGACATCTTTCAAATATGCGTCTAACTCGTAAATATAAAAAAATAGGTGCAAATGCAAACTTTTCCGCGCTCGAATTTCCGTCTGAGGGATCTGGGGCCTTATTCAGTAAGGTCTCGACATGGCCGAACCTCGGGAAAATCCGTGAATGTGACGTCACTTCCCCCGACAAATCTCAACTTTTGAATGACCCTATTTGAAATTTTAGAGGCTGTGACGTATAAATGTCGTCACTTTCGAGGCTCGGAAATTCAGAGAACTAGCCTCTCTAAGGGGCTATTCTGTATGGCGTCGGAATTTCCGAGTCGCGACATTCACGAAATTTTGACGTCACAGTCACGAAAATTTCAAATAGGGCCATTCAAAATTTGAGATTTGTCGGGGAATTTGAGGTCACACACACGGATTTTCCGAGGTTCAACCGCGTCGAGTCCTTATTGAATAAGGCCCCTGATCCTCTGGGAAACTTAGAGCTGCCCGACGCCCGCTTATGTGCTCTCAGCATATTCAGGCACGAGGTGACTGCTCACCGCACAAGCTCTCTCTCTCTCAACCGGGGAGTAAGTAAGCTTTGCGCGATGGCTTCAAGAGTGCCTTTCCAGACCGCCAAGTCGCATATCCTTCAGGGGGTCAGGGGTCAAATGCGGGTGGGGGGGGGGTAAGAGTAGGGTCTGGGACTTTGGCCCACGCATCCGCCGGTCCACCCCCCCACCCCTACCTCCTCTCCCATTTCCCTAGTGGAATGAATAACGTAAAAGCCTCCATTTCCCCGAAAAAACCCTTCTCCCCACTGACCCCCCCCCATACCATCCTACCATCTCTCCGCCCCCATAAGAATACGAAATCCGGAAGGAGAGTGGTTCTCCCCCCCTGCCCTACACCTTTGCATACGGATCTTCCTTCCCTTCAAGCGCGGACATTTCGGATTCCTTAAGCCGCTTTCTTTCCCCCCCCCCCTCGGCACATGAGCACCAGCCTGAAGGGATCCGCAATCTCATCCCATCTTCACTTTTCCCCCACCGAGCGCCACGGTCAACAGGCCAGGGGTGGGCGAACAAAAAGAAACACTGAAATACGCAGCGAGGGAAAGAAGGGTGCTGGAAGAACCTCAAAATCCACGAAACAAGCGAATACTACTTTGGAAATGCGTTCAGGCGAGACCAGACACTCCGGAAGCTCCAAGCCGAATTTAGGTAAGTGCGATATTCCACAGAGGAAAAATCATTCGCCTTGACCAGGATTCGAACCCGGATCCATCGATTTCGCGCCGAGTGCTTTATTCAGCTAATCTACCGAGGCGTCCTTCTTCTCCTCTGTGGATTATTTGGTGGATTTATATGAGTATGGTGGTCAGGGTGAAATAATTCACAGGTGAGAAAGACGCCCCAGTAGCTTAGCTGATTAAAGCACTCGGCGCGAAATCGAGGGATCCGAGTTCGAATCCCGGTCAAGGCGAATGATTTTTCCTCTGTGGAATATCGCACTTATGTGTACTTGCGAATGACTCCGTAAAGGTAACTTTCGTGGCTAGTCACGGTATCCTCAAAATAGGACAAATTAAGGCATTTTATGCGAAACATCACTTCACCTAGAATTTGATGAACTTTACCTAATTAAAAAAAAAACTAATTTTTTTCTTTATAAAATTCCAAAGATTTCAATACGAGTATATTAACTTCTTTCTAAATTACGTTTCGAGTAATTTGTCTAAAAAATATAAGCGTGTTTACATTGGATATATTACGGTTGTGCTTTTCAGAGCGAGAATGTTGACAAAAATAGGCATTTCTATCACCTACGTAACTTGATTACGTCAAAATACTAACGGTGTGTAATTTGTGAGTTTTCTCAAGTATTAATAAAATATAATCAATTTCTTAAAATGGTAATTTTTACAGAATCTCAGAAAAACCTTCTGTTGTGAAGGCGTTTTTCCGTGGGTACGGCGTGGCGTGAAAAAATGAGTCAAGTTGGATAGTTATGTAGTCATATTTATTTAATCACTGAGAATATTTGACAAATATGACAATATTTTTGCGCCAATAATATTATAATATGTAATTCATGCTTCTTACAGACCTTGAAATAAAAAAAAATTAAAATATGGTCCGCATTATGACTAGGGAAATATCTCACTCAAACTAACTTAACTCAATATAACTCTCCAAAAATGGCAAGAAGATTGGGCCCAGTCAGACAAAGGTAGACGCGCATTTAAAACCTTGTTGAACTTGGAAACAAGAAGGAAATTAAAAATCACTTTGTCTAGGAAATATTCCCAGATTTTGAGTGGTCACGGAAACTGCAATAGTTATTTAAATAGAATGGGAAAGGCTGGAGATGATCTATGTGAAGACTGCAATCCACCGGAGACCATGGAGCATCTAATCACGATCAGCATGTCTAAAAACGGAAGTAAACCGAATGCACATACTTAAACGCATACATGAAGAGAAGACTTCAGTGGGATAATCCTCTTTCGTATAAGAAACGGACTTCTTATGGAATTAGAAAACTTCGTTTAGAAGCCAAACCCAGGACACAGAAGAATTCACAAATGAATATCCCTACAAACTAGCCTGACGAAGAATACCAGAAAAAGAAATATAAAAAAGAAATGAAAAACACATAAGAATTCAACCAATAAGGTGCAACCCTATTCGACAGATCTATCGCGTACCGAAAGGAAAATATGGCCTGGGGAAAAAGTGCAAGTCTTGCGGAAGGAGAAGACGGCCTGGAGAACAAAAGACTGCCTGGAGAACAAAAGACTGCCTGGAGAAAAAGAAGATGGCCTGCAGAACAAAGAGACGGCCAGGTGAAAAAGGAGATGGCGTGGAGAAGATGAAGACGGTCTGGAGAAGAAGAAGACTGGAGAAGAAATTGGGGAATTTGTTTTTGTAAAATGAGAGGTAAAACCTTGGCACATACCCTCAACTGTATCTAATGAATGCATATAAACCGTGAGAGATTCGAACCACCGTTGCTTCCCTCATCTGGAACTTTATCTTGAAAAAATTCATAATTGTTGAACTACAACGAGAAAGAAGGTTCGGAAGTTCGATAGAGAGCACCTCGACGACGTAGAGGGTACAGAGTTAACATCATAAAAAATCCAGCGTTTTTTTAAGATTAAATCGGGAATTTTCGTGGTTGTGACGTCAATATTTCTTCACTGTCGAGGCCCGGGAAATATCGATCTCTTCCTGTAAAAGGCTGATGCTCACCTTTCTCGAATTCAATTCGCCACCACCCATGCGATGCCGTGAATCACATATAAGTACGCGTCTCCGGTCATTCGTCTCTCCATTGCGTCGCACGATTGGCTAATGTCTGCAAAATCTCACTCATTTCCAGCCAATTACATACTGCATACTTCCGTTTAAACATATTATTTTTGCGGTTAAGTGTATTATGCAGCCGTTGAAGTTCGTGTTGCGCGCGTTCCATAACATTTGGATGGATTTAGGTGGGAAAACTTTGAAATGTACAAGTCTCTAACATTAATTAATAATTTTTGACTATTTTACTATTTAATTACCTTGAAAAATTGACTTTAACCTTTTTCGGAAAGAATAATAAAACATTGATTGCATTCACAATCATCAGGTGTTCAATCCGAGGTATGATTTACTGCAGCTCTTCATTCTTTCTCATTCGATAATCATTCTCTTACATTTCCTACTTCGATCGTGTTCCTTTCCAACATTCCTCTTTATTTGAGCCATGATTCTTCCCTTTGGTATTCCAAGTGTGACCTTCCATTTCTTTTTTTCATTTCTTACGGATTCCGTGTATCTCTATCCATCTGGTTCTTTTCTTCAGTATCGGGTTTCATATGGACCTTCTTTCCTCATCTTCTTTCATTTCTTATTTTACTAATGCACTTGATATCCAGCAACCGCCAATTTTAGATGGCTTCCAATTTTCTCCCTGATCTATTTTTTCAATAGTACATACACCGCTCTGAACCGTATAGACCTACAGTTTTGAGCACAGAACTTTTTTCCGCCATGAATGTCTTATTAGCTGGGTCAATTCTCCCCTCTCCATACATGGGTCGTAAAGGAGAAAAAGTGATGTAGTCAGCTTTTGGTCACACTCTAGTTAAGTGCGCAGAAGCATTCCTCTACCTGTATTCCGTCTTATGCACGAGTGGTGTTAGTGAACTAACAGTGTTTTTTTTACAAAAATCAGCAATTAGGGTTTAACTTTTTATTAATTCCACTTTGAGCTCCATTTTCCAAAAAGTGGCAATTTTGACTTTTACCATTCTTGCTGCCAGCGGCTCATATGCAAAGGATTACACTTGCTCTATTCACATTTATCGTCCGTATTCAAAGACAGGTTTTCTTCTAATCATGGCAACATAATTGAAGTAATGTATTTCCCGGTGCTTTACGGGTATGATCGAAGGCAGCAATGCTGAGCCAACAGTTAATAGGTGCACGGATAGATCAATTCACTGTTGGAAGGTCGGAATTATTGAAGATATTTCATAATGAGAAGGAACAAATGAACTACCTAAAATGTCAATTTTTGCTAAATCAATGAATGAAACTTTTTCAATGGTGACTGAACCTTTGAAGACCTAACTGTCACAGTTGTTAGCATTCTTTTCCGCCTATCCCTTCCCCCACTCTCATCGACTATGGATGCTCTAAAATGGGTTTCTTCCAGTAGGGCTAAACATTCTTTATGTTAGTTACCAAAATATTAACAGTTCATTTATAATTTTAATGATTTACAGTTTAATTTTTTTAACGTACATACACATTGTTGAAGTCACGTGCCCACAACTTCCCTGAGATCACTGCGCACAAAGTAATGAAAGAGTCAATGTATTGTGGTGGCCTAAAAACTTGCATGTGGGGTAAAATTTGGTTTATCAAACGCCGGTACCCAAAAAGTCTTACTCTTTCATGCAGATGAATTCTTGGAAAATTTTATGCATTTCTTTAGCCTCTGGATTAAGAGCTAACGCGCACTTCTCATATGCTGAGATCCTCCGTAGATTTTTAGAACACCGTGTATATAGATCCTCAAGGAACTCCTATTAAGACAATAGGATTTAGGTATACTTTGAGTATCATTAAGTTAGAAAGTAGGTATGTGTCGCTGAAGGTAACAGAAAAATTTTTTAAACCGAAAACTACCATAAACAAAATTCCCTCGGTTCATCAAAATAAATTACTTTTTCGTTTACTCTTTTCGATTCTGTGTTGAAAATTAAGTGATTTTAAGCCATTGCCATATTAATGAAAGATTGATGTCTTCAGAAAAAGTCTGTTTGACTTCATTTCAATGTATTTATCGAAGTGTATATCACAACAAATTATCAAAACCCACGAAAAGGATACGCCTTAAAATACCAAATTCTTTTCCAATTTTGCACCACCTCCTCCGTGATCCACAAATTCTTAGCTCATTACCCATTAGGTTACTTCGTTCGTAAAACTAAAGGGGAGTGGTAACGGTACCCTTAGGACAAGAAAATAGGGCAGTGGTCTAAGGTACCTCAAGGGACAAAATATCCTAATCTATCACTCTCCTTGAAATGCATTATAATAAAGTTTTGTACTTTTCTACACTTTTTATTTTTTTAAACACACTACGCGTTTCACCAATTTTATGACATCATCAGGTTTTAGTAGTTTGTTTGCATATATTATATTGTTGTCGTTGTTGGATACAGAACATTAAATTTGATTTTAAAGAAAATTTTAGATTAAAAAATTCGTTAAAAAACGTTGACCTTTCTCATACCACCACCCCTTGGTTTCATTGTTTTTGCCAAGCTTTGTACGTACATTTTTGAGGTAATTGTGTTCATGTTAATATTTTTTTACCCTCTTTCAAATTTTTGTTTCATTTCCTTTTTGTAATTTTTTAAAGTAAACATTTAATTAAATTTAATGCTATGTATCTAACAACGACAACAATATAATATATGTAAACAAACTACTAAACCTGACGATACCATAAAATTGGTGAAACGCGTAGTGTGTTTAAAAAAATAAAAAGTGTAGAAAAGTACCAAACCTTATTATAATGAATATTAAAAGTTTATACAAAGTAGAGCCTGAAGCTGTGAATTTTACTCTCCTTGAAATTTAATTAGCCCCTCTGTCTTTCACATGTCCACAAGTCTATCTGAAAATGATTTTTTCGCGAATGATCGCCGAGCACATAATTGCAATAATATGTTTCAATACTTCCCTGACGGGCAAAAGACACACTAAGACATTGCCACTAGGACTAGGGCTATCAAACCACGGACCTTGGGCATTCCGGGCAAATGTGCAGTCCACTGCGCTATCCAGGCTTCCTAATTCTCACACCAGCATTTGAAAGGATTTAGGCTAAAGATTTGGTAGCTAATCGTGGCATAAGTGATGTAACACGATTTATCCTCGCGGTTAGTGTGTTCTTAGACGTCCATATTTCCTTACGAGGGCCATTCTTGATCACCCGAAGGAGCTGATCACCTAGTTCCCTTAAATACTTCCACAATTGCCGTGGGAATCAGCGAGCCTTTGTAGCGTAGAGCCTGTGGTTCGATTCCCATTGCCAGTGGATTTTTTCCCGAGGGGATTTCTACGTATACAATTGTAAGTTTAACTGTGGGAGCTGTGTTTAACTCTCCGTTTTTTTATTAAAATAATTCGGCATGGTTAAAGGAAGTGGAGAACTTAAGAACTCACCATAAATGCCTGTCAAGTGTATGACTGAATAATTCAGCGATGACCAATAATCACTTTATGTATTTGTTTAATCATTAGTCTAATGGTGAATTTATTTTATTAATTTTTTTAAACGTTTGTTTGTTAACATGTTTTCATCATTTTGATGTCGTCGTCATAGTGATATAAACAAAATAAGAGGTATTGCGAGGAGAGAGGCCATCTTGCATGAGGGTTGATGTGTACGAATTGAATTGAACTCTTGAATTAAATATTGAATGCAGAGAAATAAAAAGTTCAAAGTGATGTAAGGAGTTCCATTTTAATCGCTTTGGGATGATAATCTTGTGCAATATTTCAGCCTCGTATGACGGCAACGTTCCAATTGACAGCATATTTCCTTAATTTAAAATGCTTTTGACATGAACTCTGTGAAATGAACTTGTGAAATAAAAATCTAAGTGACAAGAAGACATTGACGTCATATGTTTGGGTGTTCTTGATTGATCGCATAGAAATACGCGTTTAGGAAGTGTCCAATTCCAAGTGTCCAATAGAAGAATTCAATAGAGTCAGTGTCCCGGTGAGAGTCCGAAAGATGAACTTTTACTCTTTTTAATATTAATGGCATCAAATGTGTGGTTGAGTTGTAAGGTTAGACTGTTTGCCGTTGAGGCGTGAGTGTTCTGAGAAATCATATATGATGATGAATACGTAATAGGAAACATCCTTAATGTAGTTCAAATTATCATGAGTAATTACCTATCAGAGTATATAGAATGTGAATTTTGTAGAATACATTTCTTTAGTTAGAAATATTTCCTTTTTATTCATAACATCAGTCAAATATGAAGCCAAAATAAAGTTTTTAGTGGAAAAGTATTTTTCTGATTCAATCAGGTGTGAAAATTAAAATACGAACACAGCCTTCATTTCTAGCTAGTTACTACGTTATAGAGTAGTAGATTCGTGGTCTCAAGCGCAACTTCCAACACAAAATACGAGTAGCTTATCCTGGGCTAATAGATTTGGGAAACTGCAATGAGTGGCACGGGTTTAAACTTTGGTTATGACTTTGGACATTCCATTTCCTCGTTTCAGTTACCTCCGCTTTCCAAATTAGGCAAAAAAACAAAAGGAGCCTAATCGTGCTGAGAAAATACAACTTTTTCAGGACGGACGCCATCACATTTAGCATTATAATAAAAAACTGATTTTCTCTAAAGTTTTTGAATGACACTGAACCCACAAAAACAGCAGGCCAATATCACCTCGCGTTAATTCTTTTCCCTACAAATACGAACATTAAGTCATTAAGGGACGGGAGAGTTCTCATTTGTGAGCTGAATGTCGAAATTAAAGGTAAAATATCATTTTGAAAGCACATGCCTCTTTGAAGAAAATCCAATAAAAATATATTTATTATCATTTTGGTACCAAAAAATAAACAATGCACAGCTTACTAGAATCTGAGAGATGACCAAACTCACTAAATCAGGAAAAAACCTTAAGTATCTTCCTTAAGGATTTGAAATAATTCAATAGTTATTTTTATTCAAAAAGGAATTTATCGTTAAAAAAAACAGTTCTACGAAGGAAATGCGAGAGAATACCCAGCAAAGGACCCACCATTCAACTGTAGCAAAACCTATGATTAGTTCAAATCATAAAGCCATTAGATCCAGGTAAAATGAAGTTTGTAAATGAGTTTTCAGTATAAAACTTACATAAAACTAGGTTAATCACATTCATAATCATCGCTAAGACGGGTACATCACGGAATCTTTTGAGTCATAAAATCATGGAATCATGAAATCCCTTTAGTCTTTTCCTAACAGGTAAAAGGATGAGAACTATTGGAATTCTTCATGGAAAATTCATTTGGAAAATTGATAGAACTAGATGGAAAAAAAAGAAGCTGTTTTGTACTTTTATTCGAGGAAATTGTAATCCGCTGATCAGTTCAGTAACTGGAAGCTGGACGTACCGCCCAATATATTGTTGCTGTTGGTTGTTACGGACGTGGTCTCATTGGAATAGACTGATTTCCTTGATTGACGTGTGAGGATTGTTTGTCTCAACCGTCCTTACTTCGGTGCAGTCATTTATTCCACATTCCCTTTTCATTCCTTACACTCCATGCATTCTCTCCTACCCTGCTCTGCTCTTTTTATATCGCAAATCCCTTCTCCCCTCACTCCCACCCCCGATCCACATCCCCCATACATTCGCATTTCATTCCGAGTTCAGCGTGCCGTGGCCATAATTCCACCCCCACCGCCGCCATCGAAGGATTTCACGGTGATTTGAGTCCGGGCCGGCCGTCCGTCGTGCGCCAATGGACTCAAATGGACGCCATCCCCACCCCCACGGTGTGGAGGGGGAATGGATTGGAGGAGGAGGAGGGGGGAGGGTTTATGCACAGGGAGGGGAGCGGTCGAGTGGAATAAGGGCGGGGGTGGGCAGGTTGATGACGTCGAAAGGGATGAAGGGGAGGAATGCTCTCCCTTCAACCCCCTCTTCCTTCTACGTAACATCGTGGTAATTGTGGAATTCTCTTCCTCAGAATATAAAGACGTTGACATCTGTGTTCATCATTCAAGAGAGCTCTGAAACAGTATTTATGTTCGAAAATATTAGTACATAAAATGTAAAATTTACTTTTTTCTTTGTTTTATTTTTTGTAAATTATGTAATATTACTGGCTATTTATACAAAGCATTGTAATTGTTATGCCTTTAATCTTTTTATGCATTTTTTTCCAGAGACAATACCGACCTCTAATATTATGTCTCCTGCATGTCATTATGTAGTTATTACTTTACGTTGTTTTTGTAAATCTTATCTGCAGCTTAAAATATAAATGAATGTAAATGCCATGTACTTGATGCTTCATGGGATTATATAGTCCCAGAGTAAATAAACTTTATCTTTTCTTATCTTCCAGCACTCCAACCTGGTCACAACTATTGTTCTTATCGATTTTCACATTATTGACGGATTTATTTAGATGCCGATGGCGTGATTTTCATTAGAAAATTTCCCATTATCTGTTGCTGAAGCTGTGACGCGCTCCGATGTGTACTCCATTATGATTTTATAGATTCTTCGCTAGTCATATGCATGACAACTGGCTGACAATGGACGCGCAGGATGTAACTAATGTATGATTAACAATTAATTGACCGATGGAAGTCTATGATGCTTGCGTGGCCTAAGAGAGAGAATTGTTTCCATTAAGGTGGTTCCACTGTAAAATGACTCAAATGTCGTTTTATTTATATTCTGTCTACTTTTAGAGGAAGTTGTCCTCTATCTGATATGAACAACAAAATAACACCTTTCCACGCTATTTTATTCTATAATTGAACTTGAAATCACATGGTGTTCAATGGGGGAATGAGAGAAACACGGGGGAAAATAGTATTTTTCCATAAAATATAAATGCCATTTTCGTGGAAAACTATTTATAAGAAGGAAATAATCCGAAGAAATTGAATAAAAATAATATAAAGGCATCTTACCACCTTATTGTTTTTAGTTATTGAAGAATTAATGCCGTAATTGAAGTCAAAATGCGGTAATTCGTAGGAAATGGCGCTGCAGTCGGCTCCTATGGCTGGAAAAAAGTGCTAATTTAAAATACATTCGTGGAATAATCTGCATATTTTGTTCCTTACTTTTGGATTTCTATAGGGAACGCATTGCATCAGTGAAAGCAGGATGTTTTGGACAAAATATAAAAAATATGGCATTTAGTATTTGTTTTGACTCACACAGTCGCGGCGGAACCTCCTTTAGTAGTACACATATATGTTCAAGTGATACTCGCTCAAGTGTTTATGATATCGCTGTGAAGTATTCAGATCCTATATGTCACCCGATATTCAAATCCCTTTGATCACTTCCGATGTTTTCACTCTAGTTTTCGGTTATTTGTGCACCTCCTCAGTGGCGGCTAAAGTTTTAATTTTCATCCATTAATGTCTATTGTTATTTGACCTGGGGTGAGGGTGACAGATTCTAGCTTTACTCTTAGGAATTCCTTCATGGTGAGGGTAAAGATAACAGTTCACGATCCCTCATTTGTTTATATATACTTTGACGACACTGGTTTCGATGCAATTCATAATCATCAACTGAATATGATGAACTGCATGGAAACCATGGTTGTCTAAATATAAAAAATGTGAAATTGAAGTATTTCATTTACCCTCATCTTAGCCTGGGGTTAACGATCTACGGAGTTTTCCATTGTTAACGTCGTAATGATTTCGTATATTTTTGAGAGTGCGCACTCAACTACAACTACGTAGCTAAAGAAAGGTTTCCTTGTACAACAAGGAAACCTTTCTTTAGCAACGAGCTTGATAAATTCCAATCAATCTTCGCGCAAATTTTGCGCACATAGAAAGTGACTCATTTCTTCCCGCCGTACGGCTGAAAACCCTTCAAAACAGCAGTTTTATATGCGATTCTGTCAAAATTACTGCGGTGAGTAATAGATTATTTTTTTATATAGTTGAGAAAACATGTAATCTACACACCGTTAGTTTTTAGACGAAATCTAGGTGCTAGAAGTTCTTAATTTGTTTAATATTCTCCCTCTGGAGCGCACAGCCATAATCTATCCCATGTAAAACAGCTTATATTTTTTGGAAAATTGCTCGAAAAGTAGTTTGGCAAGCGGTAGATATTTTGATATAATTGGTAAGATGAGAGTTTTTTCTTTAAAATGAGGCCAAATTCATCAAATTCTAGGTGAAGTGATTTTTCGCTCAGCTAGAGAAGAAAAAAATGTCTCTCCGACGAGCATATATTGTGATTTTCTGTAACGAGTTGCTTCGGGCATTTCGAGCTTGGCCGTGGAAGACAACTTTTGTCTTTTATACGCCTCTTGCAAAGTTTGCTTCCCCCATCCCCTGAAAAGAAAGGGATCTCTGGCGTGTGTCAGTCACTTTGTTTAAAACAGCCTCCACTGACCACCCCTTAAAAACTAAAGACTCATTTCCCTTGTAGTTGGCGTGGGTTAACACACGCGGCATTTATTAAGTTTGCTGGCTGTTGACTGACCGTGAGCGTTATGGGCGCTAAACGTGGTTTAATTCGCTCTTTGCCGTGCGTAGATGGAATCGTGTTCCTGGAACGTGTGTCACTTTGCTTTGTCCCTTTGACGTCTCCTTCGACTCCTCGCCTCGGGCATCAACTGAAACTTGTCTCTTTTAATTTTACTGCTCAGCTAAACTAACAACTTTCGTTTCGCCAATTAATTGTTTCTTTTCTTGTTTTGCTGGAGTTTACCAGAGTTACTATTCCACTTAAAAATTCGATCAAGTTCCACGACATAGCGAGTTATTCTGCCGGATTTGATACCTCTTAATACATTCACTCAATCATCCCAATACATTCAAGGATTCATGCATGCCATAGGCTTATTTCATAGTAATGCAGTACCAGTTGAAGTATGGTAAGATTAAATAAATATTTTGCATATAATTCGGTGCAAAGCATCGTAGCAATACTTGATCTCCCTTCTTTTATTTTTCCTTCTTCTAACATCCCATATAGATCCTAAAACGCGCGAGTCAGTAAACCTGTAGCCCTAAAAATAATTCATAATGCCATAACACCATTATAAAAGGAAAAAGAAACTCCAATGATATGAAACTCCCAACGCATGAGAATCTTTCCCATGCTCAGTCATCACCGCTCCCATGAAAATAATTCTTAAAATTTATAAGGTTCCTAAGATGTGCATGACTCGCTGGCGTAAGGAAACTGCCCGCTTACTAAATCCCACTAAGACACAAGACATTATTTTGGCAGTAAAAATGTACCAAATAATGTTGATTTTCATATTCTCCTAAAAATTAATCGACAGCCTTAACAAAATCAGTTCTGAACCTTGGCATGACTTTTAAGTAACCTCTCTTGGAATATGTTGTCGAAATAACAACCGGAGTCAATAAAATGATTTACTGGTTGAAATGCCAAAACAGATTTTGTCCTCATGCCATTCGAAAAAGGCTCGTTTCTACTCTCTTGCTCACGACTTTTTATTGCTGTTATAAAAATTACTTTACTCAATAACAGACTCATAATGTTTTCCATGCATTCTTGAACTTAGTAAATTTGATCACGTTTCGTCGCATTCACGACAAGTACGTCGCGTCGGTTCTTTTCGACGTATCGTAGGGAATTATTTTTCGGCGGTTAATTATTTTCTCTTTCAGAAAATTTCGTGTCATTAACGACCAAAAAAGGCCAATATTTCCCAAAACTCCTTCGATTTCAAACCAAATTAGAAGAACATATTTCGTTTTACTACATTGTTGCTCGTGACCAACTGTTTTGCAAAATATGCATATGTTGCCTTAGTTATGGGAGTATGAAAAATTGAGCTTCTCGTAAACTTATGTTTGAGTTGTCTTCGATATCTCCGGACGTATGATACATAATGTCACAGCAAAAATGTTCTTTTGAAAGAAAAAGCAACGGTGCAAAACATTATGATGTCATCAATTAAAAATATTTCAATTAACTGCAAAAAAGTTTATTTTTAAAACTTCAAACACGTTTTTCTGCACCCGTATACCCCTTTGGTCTTGATATTTTCTACTGTAAGTTTTCTACTTTTCTACTACTGTAAGTAGGTTCTAAAAATTTGTAGTGCTCGCTGTTGTAAGAAACCGTCAACCTTAGCTATCCATCATAGAAGTTTTGGGATGGGAATTTTTCTTTTAAGGAATAAATTAATTTTTATGCGTCGGCATATTCACTTTTTACGTGGTGGTTTAATAGCATCCTCGGCGGTTTTATATTGGCTTGCTATTGAATACCACTGATGTATCAATTGAATTATGGGGCTGATTTTGAGTTAAATACAAAGAATTTAAAGGTAACAAATCGCAACAATGCTGTTACAGCAAAGTCTCCATCCATATGAACAGCAAAATTAGCGATTTGGATGTTGAACGACTAGAAACCTCGTCATTGTTAAGCATATATTTAACCCTTAATATATATTAAGGGTATGTATTAATATATATATAGTATACCCTCGAACTAACAAATCTCATCATACCCGATCGATTTCCTTCCACCTTTATCAGTACACACGTTAAACAAGGTGCCAGAGGTTTAACTTAAGTCCTTTTGAGGAGCTGAATAATGCTTACATAATAATGTCCTTCCATGAATACGACACATAAGTTAACGTAATTCGTGTACTAACCATGTACTGATTTAGCTAGCATTGTAGTATCATGTATTTTAGATTTTGAACATGGTCTAAAAACACACAACTTTTGAATACGGAGTAGGAAAAAGAGTTTGCTTGGAAGGAGACACTATCAGAAATAACATGTGAAATTGGCGATTCAACGACATTGTTTCACTTGATGCCTGTACTTTCACATGAGTATGAATACACAGTGCCTTAGCTGTTATTCGAATGAAAGTCTTGATTCATATCATGGAGTAATAAACAGTTATTGACCATGGTGTGACCATTGCGTTTTAATTTTTTTAGCTTCTTCATTTTTTTGTTGGCGATGAAATCACATACACAGCCTCTAATATCCAGAACTGTTTCGTCAGAAGATTAATATTTATGACATCAGTGTCTAGGCTGCACTAGTCTACCAGAGTCTACTGTATCTATACCATTACATTCAAACGCGATCCTTAAGTTCTCAGTAATCTCTGCGAATGTCATGCATCATTCTACTGCTTACAAAATTGAATGCAACAAGCCTATGAAAGCTGTTTCCAAGAAATCTTCTCCTATAAGTCGTTCCTTCATTAGCGTTAGGATTGATATAACACGTTATTTTTTTCGAAAAACCCTATTCAGCCTGTCTTCAAGCAATTGCCATTCCAAATTGTACCTTATAATAGAACGAATATTGCGTGACAGCCAGAGGCATCGACTAGTATTTTCGAGTTCTGGAGATGAAAAGCCGTAAAATTTTGTGACTTACCTTATCGTTTGGATGTTTCTTTTTCATATGTGTTTCTTTTAAGTTTGTTTGTTTGATAATTATTTCACCGCCCCCACACACATTTAAAATCTACCTGGGGTATTTCTCCGATAACAACGTACTTTAATATCTAAAAACCCCTTATCTTGATTACTTCTTATCCAGAAAGCGTTTTACCTTGATTTTACTGTAAAGAGCAAAACATTCCTCCTTCATTTTATCAGCTATTGGCTTCCCCGGCGAAATAGGGAGAGATAAAACCTTTTGAATTTTAGCATTACAACCCGATCTTCAAAGAACATCCAATTTCTAATATTTTTAACAACGTAGTTAAACGGAATTGACTTTTCATCAAACTGTTGTAACGTCTCTATAATTTAATCTTCATATACGGCGGCAGCTACAAAGGGGGGGCAGCAATTAGGTGAATAAAGAGAGGCGTACGCAAGTAATTAATTCGTTGGATGTTGCTTCCGTTCCATAATGGCGTTCCCTCGACCACAGGCACACCAGATCGCGGATAAAATCGGCGGAGAGACATTGAAAATCCCATAGCGGATGATGTTAAATAAATTGCCAATAGGAATAGAAAAAATATGCAGGCATAGTTATGAGTAAATATAATATCTATGCCATAAGATTCACGTAAGCACCCAGACGCAGGGACGCGCGAGCACGTACAGACCCATACCCTAATTGAAAATTCACAAATCCCTCCGTTTTCTAGACAAAAATATTTGAAAATTGGAACCATCAATTACCGTTCTCCACTCAGCTGCTGAATCTCACTGAAATAATATACCTTTAAAAAACTTATTCTGAGAAATACCTTTATGTGTAAAAATAAATCCTCTCACGGCGTATTACTCAAATCATCATTTAGGATAAGGTAGCGGCAGTAAATTTTGCAAAATATTACCGTCGGAGTGCAACTCTTAGCCCCTGCCAGTGCTTCAACTCGCTCAATCTGAAAGCTGCTGGACACTCCTCTGCCTTTCATCTTAAGTCATTCACTCCCATGCTCACAAGTATATGTGGACGAGATGACAAGTGGACAAGCCCCTTCAGAGCGAAGAGATTGGGTCAAAGGGTCCGGGGATGTGTGGTCTGCGTTGCTAGGAGTGGGTATGAAGGGTAGGCAAGTAAGCGCCCCGATACCCTGCTGATTGGAGGAACCCTAGTATATTAAATAAATGGAATGGTCTCTCTATCAATCAATATCTTTATCTACATCTGTATAATACCCCGAGAGCTGCCTAAAATGCGTTAGACCGGCCGATGTTAGGATACAAGTCATGATGAAGGAAGAGAAAAGGGCAAATGAATTACTAAGTCGTTAATTTGTCCATGCAGAGTTTTCCTAAAGTTAACTTAAAAACTATAAAACTGATTATATCAGGCCTGACATCGTGGAAATTATGGTTATCCATGCTGAGAAAAAAACAACTTTATAATTTCCACAAACTTTATTTTGGTGGCACGACGCGCGTTTCACCACACTGTGGCATAATCATGTGCCACAGTGTCGTGGAACTTGTGTCGTGCCACCAAAATAAAGTTTGTGGAAATTACAAAATTGATTTTTTCTTAACATTAATTACTATTCTCAAAATTACAATAACCTCATCAGCCTCCTTATCATCTGTGAGAACCCAAAAAAGTGAGCATGTAGTCAACGGCAACAGGACCAAGGAGATGAATTGGACCCCCTTGAGCTACCCCATCCCCCAGACTACGTCACCGGAGGAGGGGGTGGATGGGATGTGGGAGTGAGAGGTAAGCAAATCAAAATCCCCCTCTCTTGCACTCCCCACCCTCCATATTAATGTTCCAGCCTTTCATTCAAACCCTCCTCCCTTCTCCTCCCCCTCGATCCCTCTGTTTTTATTACAGTTAGGGTGCGAGGGGGTGAATGGAGGAGGCAGGGGGAGGGGGGAGCTGTCGGGAGCAACTCCAATCAACCCCCACCACTCCCCCTTTCTTTGTCTTACGTCGGACGGACCCCTCTTCATTGTTTCCCGGAGAACGTTGCCGATTTCCTGCTCTTTTCATTTTTTTTTTCATCACTACGGTGGAGAAAAAAAATGAGGATCAGGGAGCGCCTCGCGATATGAAAGGTTTGTTATTATTTTTTTATTTTCATTTCCTCCTCTTACTCCTCTGTTTAATTTTATATGCGTATAAACTGATTGCATAAAAGGACCGACAAACTCGCAAGCGATGGGGGAAACATTTCCGCTTGTGTGTGTGTGGGTGAGTGCGATTGTGTGCAAGTACGCCTTACGGTGTGCGTTTTTTTCCTCGGTCGCATTGTTCCTTAACCAATGAGAGGGAGTCAATTTCCGAAAAGAGGAAGGGTGGGGGGGGGGACGAGGAGTTCGGTAAACGAAACGATACACCACATACATCCCTTTTTTCACTTCTTCTCTTTCTCTCTATCTCTTTCCCGAATGGTCCCAGAGTCCACTTGCCTTTTGTTCTCCCGAAAGTTCTCGACAGAAACTGCGTCAGCATTGCTATTGAGAGTTTTGTGTGTCCATTAATACGGAGAAAGAATTCGATGCCCGGGAATCTCCTCCATTCCCCCCTCCACCTTTAACCGCACCTCTCTTTCTCTATCTCCAGGGATGTGGCCGATTCCGAAAATAAAATAAGGAAAATATATATAAGGAAACGATTGCGCTTCGTCGAACGCGGTGCGCCGTGTGCTTGTGGTGCACGCGTTGATATCGCCGCTTGATAAATTATTTCGACCCCAGGCACAGCTCCAACGTCGACTCGGGACCCCACCTAAGAATGCGTTTGGTAGGTTTAAGGTAGTTTGAGCGAAAAATCACTTCACCTAGAATTTGATGAATTTGGCCTCATTTTAAAGATACAACTCTCATATTTCCAATGATTTAAAAATATCAACCCCTTGCCGAACTACTTTTCGAGCAATTTGCCTGTAAATGTAAGCTGTTTTACATGGGATAGATTATGGCTGTACGCTCCAGAGGGAGAATATTGAAAAAATTAGGAATTTATAACACCTAGATTTAGTCAAAAAACTAACGGTGTGTAGATTGCATGTTTTTTCAACTATTTATAAAAAATAATCTATTACTCCCCACAGTAATATTTACAGAATCGCCAAAACAAAACCTGCTGTTTTGAAGGGTTTTCAGCCGTTCGGCGGAAAAAAATGAGTCAAGTAAGAGACTTATGTAGCTTTATTTATTTAAATTCCGAGATTTTTGGGCATATATAATTATATATATGTGCGCCATTAATATTACAATATTTATTTCGTTCTTCTTACAGACGCTGAAATCAAAGAATAAAATTTGAATATGGTCTCCACTATGACTAGGGATCTATCTCCTTCCCCGACAACGCGCTAAAACCTCGCCCTTTCGCCCGTCTTTAGAATGTAGTGGAAGCAGTGCTTCTTCGCTTCTCCTATCAAGTCCATGGTTTCGATGCCCGGCGGTGGCGGATGATGTTTTCTGTGGAATCGTGAGCCCTTCTTCGGTGCTGTTTGGATTAGTAGTAGATATTACAAGATTCTCGCACTCGGTCCATTCGGGTGGAGGAGACTGAGGAGCCTCTTGGCACCTTTCGCAAAGAATAGACCAAACTCGACGCCGGTATTTTTTTCCAATCTGCAACTATTTCCATTAATTTTCCATTGGAGGTTTATGCTGCGTTGTAGTGAAGGCATTTGCATGTCAAAACGAACGCCGCCGCAGGGTTCTGAAAACAAACATTGCGTCCAGTCAAGTGGTCGCAGAGCATGTCTTCTCAAACCGGGGAAATCAAATAATGATCAGTGACGCAGGAATCTTAGCCAAAGAAAAATTTTATTTCCCTCTACTCATTCGGGAAGAAATTGAGGTAGAAAAGGTAAATTGTTAAGTAATTGTCTTAGTCTCACTACATGAGCTTTATGTACCTAAGTTTAAAGTTAAAACATAACATGTTATTATTTGATGGCAGCCTTAAACAGGTTATCCTATTGATAATGTAATGTAATATGCGTAAAAATACTATCGAAAAAAGTACAGTCTTGGCATCGAGCCAAAGAGAATGAGGAGGAAATGTTGAAGTAAATGTTTCATAAATAACTCCATAAACTGTTAGTAAGTAGCTTCTTAAGGTGCGCACTTACATTGTTAAGTAATTGTCTAGGCCTCACTACATGAGCTATATGCATTTTTAAGAGTAAGCATAACGTATTATTATTTGATGGTAGCCTTAAAACAGGTTCTCCTTCAAGGATACCTAAAGTTACTCAAAATTTGCTATCGAAATGCATTTTTTGTATGGAGTAATAAACTTACTCATTACTTATTATTATTTAAAGGAAAACTTCAACAGAGATCATAGCCACAGACTCCACGGTACCTGGAAAAGATCGCTAAAAAATGTCCACGCGCCAAAATCAGGTTCTTCAACGCTGTTTTGCCTCGCTTACCGGAAGGCCACCTTGGGAACGGAATAAATACATACCCATTTCCACCTGAATGGCATTCGGATCTGACCTGAAGATGTGGCCTGCTATGGTCACGAAACGTTATCGCCATCAAGATAACTGGACGCAGCGAAACCCGGGAGACATACCCTTTTTCCATTAATCCTTGCCTTACGGAAGGGAATGGCAAAGGGGGAGGTTGGAGAGTGACCTAACCTTTCCGTTCTCACCTGTCTTAAATGACCTCAATTTTAGGACGCCTCCCTCAACCGAACCAAACAAGAAGACTTCGCATGTGAAGTAGATAATTATGACAATGCGATGTCCAAATTTGAGCACCGAGCGTTCATCAGGTTTTTCTAAACCAAATATGAGAACATCACGATGAGGAATTGCACCATTGGTTCCCTTGTATTGTATATTTAATATATTGTAACCATTGCATAAGTATATTTTAAGTAACTGTTGTATTCTATACATTGAAAATTGCATAGTTGTATACTGTATATTGCAAAATTGTTATGTTTGTCAATACCACCCTGAACTCATATGCTTGCTTACAATCCATCTTAAGTAATATATTTTTTTAGATGTATTTACAGTTTATTTTGCAAATTGTGTTATACCTGATTTCCTTTGTCAATTAATCTACATTGTATTGTATTAATTTTTTCTGCTCAAAAGGAGAGCTACTCCTAGAGAAATAAAGATTATTATTATTACTCCCAAGGCATTGGAGTCAAATACTACGACGTTATCATAACTTCAAACTCGAGATGAGGAAGACACACATGAAAAACAAAAGTAGTGCTTCTTTTTAATGAGATCAAAGTTTATCTAGCGAATATTAGTAAGAATTAGAAGTAGGATTAATACGAAACTTGCTAAAGGCAACGGTTCCAGGCGTCACTTAGTGGAATTTATCCATCATGTAGATGGGAAAAGAAGGTGCTGCAATTCCTCATAAAAGTTTATTGTACGAGCCGGGTTTCACCACAGTGCAGCACCATCAGGTGATGGTGCTACCTGATAATGCTACACTGTGGCGAAGCCCGGGTCGTACAATAAATATTTATGTGGAATTGCAGCACCTTCTTTTCCTATCTTCTTGACGAAACTTGCAGCTTTCATCGCCATTTAAGTAAACCACCTATATTACTTCTTTCTTTTTAAATTTCAATAAATTGACTATTGTTCCCTGATCTGTAAAAACAAATGCCAACAATTCAGGAGTCAGCCAAAAACACAGGCGGAGCACAGGGTGTCAGGGGTGACCGCAAGTAATCAGGAGTTCCTGTACGACGACTACGAAATGTACGATCAAATCACAAGTCATATCCAGCAGCCAACTTTATGGACCGATGCTACAATTCTATTCAGAGTAACAAAATCAAGACAAAATATGGTTACCCATTAATAAATGACAACGATGACCATTCCAGATATGGTTTGAATACTGGTGAAATTAAAACTTTTAGACAAGTGAGAATGCTGTGTATTCCGCGATAACCTCAGCAAAAAACCTCGGAATGTGTTTTGTTAGTCTCCCCATTAAATTTTAAAATTATCGCATTTGTTTAAAATTTTCGCACAAGTGCCGTAAAACTGTTTGTACCGACTGATTGAGCAGAAGTGATCACGCTTCGGTAGGGTTTGCTAAAAAGCACCGCCTTACCCTTCCACAATTTTCACCAAAAATGTGACTCAAGGTAATGTTTTCGAAAATTTTTTCACGCAAATTTATCCATTCAAAATCTTTATAGCATAATAGATATTGAAAACTAAAATAAAAAATCTCTTTAGGCCCGGTCTAGGGGCACATTTAGATTTCGATTTCTTAAAATATGTATAGACTGCTCATTTTGCTCACCCTTTGCGGTTATTCGTATCAAAATTGATACGGACAAACGTTAAAGATACTAATTAGAAGATCTTCAATGACTTTGAACAAATCATATATTGTGCGTACTAATTAAGTATATGGTGAATTTCGAAGGCATTTTGAGTCTTAGAAAGTATAATAAATTCAAATGAATGGAATATATTTCATAATATTAAGGAGTTATCGTGATTTTTTCAGTTTTTCAAAAAACACTTCCCCATTTCCACCTCCATGGTCCGATTTTGCCCATTCACGAATTTGACCGAGTTTTTACACTTCCATATTTTATGCGTCAGTTTCGAAGTAATTTTGGTGATGGTTTTGGGGTCTAATGACTATGAAACGAAAAATTAGGGAGAAAGTTTCCTGAAGTCCCCACATATTTACGACTACAATTGTCAGTATTTATTCGAAATCTACCCAAATATTCTTCTCCAAATGTTCTTTCAGTAAACTTTCTTTCGACAATTTAGTCCTCCGCAAATCATATTACCGTCTGATTACAATTTGGCACAGCAAGTGAGATTTGGATTCAAAAGCGTGCATTGCTTGAAATGCCGTCTCTATAGCGTCTCCTTGGCACCTTCACAGGGAACGTTCAGATTAAAGTCAGCCTCGATTGTATCGCCACACCCCTGCTACTCTTGCACCCCCCCCACCCTCATGTCGAGAGGGGAGGGGCGCTTTGTCAAGGGGGTTGAATCTGGGGGGGTTGCTGTGTCGGACCTGCGACTGCAGTCCATTTGTCCTCGCCGCCCCCCCTGCCACTCACCCACCCCTGAAATATTAGAGGGTTGATACGGTGGCAGGGGCGAGGAGGCAATTACGGGGACGAGGGTGAGAGGAACCAGAGTCTTAAGAAACGGGAAGGGGGTTGAAATTGGTATATCGGCGGGAGGGGGTTTGAAGATGAGGAGGGAGGAGATGATAGATGCCTTGGGAATATCTGCAGACGTTGCCACACACCTCGTTCGGCCATCCGCCAGTCTTCGGATTCAAAGGGGGATGAGGAAATTGCTATCATTTATCCGTATCATATCATAACACAGCCTGACCAAAAATGTCGAGGGAAACATAAGTTTTCCTCCTTGCAAGAGTCTATTGAGAAACTATTTTCCGGCCGCGGTCAGATCGGCCAGCATGGCAAACTTGGGCTCGAGTTCTAGGAGTCCAGTGAAATGTTCAGCCTCTCTTTGGCTTATTCTAGTAATAGAAGATCCTATATAGCCATTGAATTTGAAGCACATTTGCATAAAAGTAAACAGAATATATTTTTGCATGCGCACCACAAGCTTATAATGGGAAAGCACATTCACTATAAAAAAAATTAGCGCTGGACTTCTCCAGGCTCTTGGTTGGAAGAATATAATCAATCTATGCATTATCATCGTTCCAGTAATCTATTTTCGATTTTTTAACTTTTTGATATAAATTTAAAAGCAATTTCCTTATGTTTTTCTACTCAAAATCATTTCCTTTTCGTATAAACAGCACTACTACATAATTTTCAAGTTTTTTCTCTCCCGTTGAGAATCAATGGGTATTTTCGCTAGTATATATTTTTAATAATAAACTAAATTATTGGTATAAATCCTAGGCTATTTTTTAATAATTTCTTCCGCACTGCCCTTTTCTCGCATGCTTCTTTTGTTTCCACCGCTTTAATGCATATATCTTCGTCCACATTCTCCCTGTTCCCTGTCGTAATTATCCTCTTCTTCAGAGCCTATTCCACCGCTTTTACCCTCGACGCTCTTAAGACTATCCCTTCCTCTTTCACTCCTCTGCCATCATAAATATATCTTGTCATTCATATGGTTTAAATTGTTGGGGAGGAGCCTATAGAAATGCAATAAACCCTGTAATATTTCTGCAAAAGAGGATAGTACGTGTCATTGTGCACAAAAACCGTTTCTCCCATGCATTCCCATTGTTCTTGGAACTGAAAATTTGGCCTCTCAGATACTTTTTTTTATAAACTACTAAAAACTTTTTATTTGAGAAGTGGTGACGAAGCAAATTTGTTACCTAAGTCACACATCATCAGTTTGCGTAAAAAATTATGTTTATTTACCAAAAGTCAATCTGTCGTTGTACCATAGATGTTTTTTATATCTCTCAAGAAAAATATTTAATGTCCTTCCGACATACATCAAGGAAGAAAAAAAACATCCGAAAGAAAATTATGAAATAAAAACCTGGCTACTTCTTATGAAAAATATAGAGGTCTTTTTCTGTAATATTCATGTAATAAATACTGAATTAATTGTAAAAAATGAAAGATTTTTAAATGATTTTATAATTGTTTTTGTTAATGTTCTACAACAGCCAATCATGTATCTATCTATCTAACTCATAACCACTGTTATCGGTGTTTTATCGTTGTGTCAATTCCCCTATTATTGTCATGATTTTCACAGGATTCTATAAATATTTTTCTGTGTAAAATTCTACTTATGTATATTTCGTTAGCATTTTTGCATGGATAACATGATATTAGCCCCAATACAGG
Organism: Pyrrhosoma nymphula; assembly: GCA_963573305.1. Lineage (NCBI taxonomy): Eukaryota > Metazoa > Arthropoda > Insecta > Odonata > Coenagrionidae > Pyrrhosoma > Pyrrhosoma nymphula. The sequence goes on from OY754337.1 coordinate 204,417, forward strand.
TGTATTCCTTAGGGGTTACCCAATTACTGTTTTTGTAATACAGTGAAAACTGTCTATAACGGACCCTGTATACAGCGGAAACCTGTCCAGTACGGAAAATTTTCTTGGTCCCGACCTGCGATATAAAAATTCCCATATAATTAAACCTGCATTTAAAGGAACCTGCTCAACACGGAAACGGAACGATTTTTGTTCTATGACCTGAAATTTTCACCTGTTTATTACGGAATTGCAATTTTCACTCGAACACAATTACGGATTGCCACGCTAAGTCTTCCCGGAATTGAATTTTCAAGGATAACCTAAAGGAGGGGAATGTGTGGGAGAGAGTTGAATAGAAGGAAATGCCATTACCTGTTGGTAAAGGAACCCGGTAGGGGGGCTCGATGGTTGACGAAAATGTTTCCATCCTCCTGTTCTTCTCCTTATTGCGCTTCTGCTATTTTTCACTCGATTCCTAGACGCCACGGGACGCCCAGGTTGGTGCAAATTTGTTGTCTTGTTTGTTATGATTCATCTTGCTAACTACGCACCTGATTTTCCTAGCCCTTTTTCTATTCCTCCACATTTCCTCCCTTCCCCTATCCTTCCCTTCCCCCTTTTCTCTGCCATTACGCCCGTTCTTCATAGGCCAACTGTCATTCACACCCACCCAGTAGACCAAGCCAATCAACGTGCCTACACAAGCCTGTTCCCAGACCCTCTCCCACATTTTCCCCTTTACTGAGTCTCATAAATTCGCTCTCGTCGCGAATAAGTTCATTTCCTGGTGTCCGCAGGGAATACCTCTAGTGGTGTAAGTGGATCCATAACGAGAGTAAAATGTCTAAAAGAAACGCATTGAGTTTGCAGGGCAAAATTTCCATCATAGAACTCATCGAAATTTCGATTTTCTTAAGAAATCAGTGCAACGCAAAAGAGGTGCAAAAGAAATTCGAACGTGGAAAACGCAGGTGTACCTACAGCACGTTGAACATTAAAGAAGTGCTACGCACTGAACAGCTTTAGGTTGGTGTTAGCGAGAATACATTTATGATTTCATTCATATCGTTAAGGTTCTTATGATGAACTTAATCATTGATATTGGAAAAGAAATCATCCCCAAGTGTATTGAAAAATTACTTTATTTTACACTGTCACTTTTCTTTCCGATCTCGAAATAGGAAAATGTTAAACAAATTGACATTAATTAACTGTGACTTATTGCAGTGTTCGTGAAAACTGGAGATACTGTTATGAAGATAAAAGTAGTGATAGACTAAGAGTATCAAAAGAATACCATAGACTGGCAATATTAGCCTATTGGACTCCAAACTAATATTAAGCCGCTATACAGAAGAACAAGTAAAGGTATAAGGTATATATAAAGGTATATATATATATATATATATATATATATATATATATATATATATATATATATATATATATATATAAAACTTCTTGGAGAATCACTCGGGTGATAAATATATAAAATGCCAAGAGGGTGGCCGATATAAATATAGAAACACAAAAAAGGACACTCACAAATTTAAACTTCCGATATTTCGATGGGATCGAGACCATCTTTCTCAGGGTAGAGATTAGGAATCTATATATATATATATATATATATATATATATATACATCCTGCTATCATTTTGCCTTCTTTACACTCTGCAACATTTTGGCGTCCACCAGAAATATTTATATATATTGCTTTTTTATCGCGTATGTAGAACAACCGAGTGAGATCCGCCCTTGTGTACTATTTTGTTTGCCAAAAAATATTTTTTTACAGGAGATATACGTGCAACTTGAATCCGTACAGACAGATAACATTTTGCCATCCTTTCAAACCCAATCATTATGGCGTCCAGAGTATATTTTTTATATTTGATCATCATTTTGGAATCCATTACGATATCATTTTGCCTTCCTGCGCTGTTGCCAAATTTATCTATCATGGAAACTTCGCTCTTGCTTGTCCTTTTTGCAGTTCATAGCTGCTTTTGCTTTAATGGGGGAATGTATTTCACTTAACTATTAAATAAATGTACTAAAACTCTCAAACAACGATTATAATTAGCATAGGAGTAAACTATGTATCACTAGGATCATACTTAGCCAAGTTTTGTTTGAAATCATTATCTTCTTTTGCTCCTTATTCATTTATTTCAGTTTTGTTTCGGTATGCTAAAAACAAGCCTGGAGGAAAGCGAGAAAGGAATTTGACTGGCGCAGTCAACTAGGTAAGTCCGCGATGGCCTAATACGCAGCATTGTGTCACGCAATCAATTTGCAGGAAAAAAATCGAAGATTGTCCCAATACTACACGATGATTGTTCCAATAAAACTAGCCGACGCGGTTTAAGCAACATGCATACAAATATTAATTTCTCAATGAACTTGCCATTCTAATAAGGAGTTGTAAATCAATAATTTTCTATCATGTCACATAATACCAAATTCGCGAAATCCGTGAATGACTCTCAAACTGTTTTCATCATTATCCCAGTAGTTGCTTGTTTCTAGTTTAGAATAGCTGTTCAATTCAATTTAAAAACAATCATTTACGTGAAAAATAATCAAAATATGAAACACAAGTGGCTGAAAAATGGGTCAATTAATCTTAATAAGTTAGAAAGGGATATAATATTTGCTGGCATTTCTATCACTAAAACACATTTAAATGTTACCATAAAATACATGAGTCAATAGAATGCTAAATTATATTCTTTTTCCATATAAAATGCAATAAAAGAGTAAGTTAAACTTCATTTAGGAAGAAGAATGCCAAAACCCCTGCTTTTTATAAAGCCAAGGACACAAAGTGTTTATCGTGATGACAACGCCATGACGTGGGCCGCGTATCAGAACTTGTATAATTACGGTGTGGGCTCAAATTTAACTTCACTTTTCATAACTTCCATGACTGCACACAAAATATAACTATTCTAATGTTTATGGGACAGCCAAGGCAGGAAATATCACTTCCTTGAAAAACTGTGGCTTAAAGAATAATTTATAACCTAGGAAATTACAATTTGCTCTACTATCCTTCAGTTGGTCCGAAGAAAATGCTTCTTTCTCCTTTGCTTATCAAGTAATGACTGATGAAGAATTTTGATAAAACGCTGAGAAAATATAATAAAGGTTTCCAGTACATGGTAGAAATATTTTCACAGCCTATAGTGAAGAGCTACGTCTAAAGGAAAGCAATTTTACTGGACCTGAAAACAGGAAGGTAATCCTAGGCCCTGAATTTCTAAATATAATAAATAATGGGATGCTGAAATCATAAAAGCTTAAGAGAGGTGAGGGACAACTTGGATTTGTTCCCTACCACCACTTAAAATGCAATAGGGTGCCAAATCTCGTTAAAAATCTACTTGTTGCATTCGCTTACAGACGCATTTCGTCAAAATCGAGGGGCGGGAGGAGATAATCATGAAGAAAGAATTTATAAAGGCATAGGTATTAGTCTTATAGATACTAAGGCTCTGGTATACTTAAGCGATGGGAATTTACTGCAGAGGCTTTAATAAGGAAGATTCAATTCCGCACTAAAGAAAAAAAATGACTAAAGATAATTATTTTCGCGGTAAAGGCGGTTATAAGTTTGTTCCTTTGAGTACATTTTACAGATTTCCGTTAGAAAACATTTAAAAAACTTACTTTACTCCCATTATTTGGTTCATTACCCACATCCTTTTCCTAAATTCACAATTACTGTTGTATCTTTAGCTGGAAAACTGTTCGCGGATTTAGTAGCTATTGAAAGCTTGCCTGAACTTCTGGATAGCGAAGAGTAACGCAGTTTTCGAACCTTATTGGTTGAAGTCTGATTATGATAAATTGTACATATAAGTGAGCCAATGATTTCAACACCATCAATTAAAGTCACCTTTCTATGAGGATAAACATGCGAAAGTAGTATCAATTAATTCGGGTTTCACTTCTGCAGAGATGAAAATGTTTGTCAATATTCAAAATACAGTAGTCTTGATTTTATGTAACTCCTTGGGACCCAAAAATGGGGTGTTATGTAAAATCAAATTATGTAAAATCAAGATATTAGCAGATTTTGAAAAATATGCTAAGATTTCACAATGTATGAGAAGAAAATGATGTTTTACCTATTTTCGCTACAAAGAGATCATCATTACATACATATAACACTGTAGAAAATAAAACTATTTTAATTGTGGTGGAGAGATAATTACATTTTATATTATAATTATTTTGAAAGGAAAATCACCCTTCTCCGTTTTTTTGGTGGTGCTAGATCCATGAACATTTTTTATTTTATACTAATCAGGAGAATTGAATGCAAATATACAATGGAGAAAATTTCTCCTTTTTATGCTCTTCCGCCTCTAAGTAAGAATGACCCCTGGATGCGGTTGCCTTGACTGTCGCACACCACTGTATAAGGAGGAACTGTGTGCGAAATGTGTCCTCCTTCACGTCAGGCAGCAGCATCTAAATATTACCACGTGCCATCGGCAGGGCAATCACTTGACTCTGAATCGACAAAATGTTATCAACGCTTTGTTATGATCTGGCGAAACTCCGTGCCCGGGCTTGTCAGAATGACAATGTCGCATTTGATGATCCAGCACCTATGCTTTCGTCGCTGAAAAGTGTTGCTTGCGCCCACTGAAATATATCTGCAAAATCGCTACGCGTGGCACCAATGCATAGAAATGTCGTAACATTGTAACTCTTTTTCGCACTTGTTAGAAAGCTGTCAGTTCATCCGTTTCGATGAGGAAGATTCATTATTCTCATATTAAATTTCGTCTGTGAGAATTCTACAAAGGCACAACTAATAACTCCAAGCGACATTGTGAATGGTAAAATTTCCTGTTCCGCCCTTTCGCAGCGAACTTAACCGTGCTCACACGTAGATTTTTCAATTGAGGCATATAAATGTCATTAATAACCGGCGTAGATATTTTCACGCAAGAGAACGAAAGGCATTTCAACACGGCTAAGCGAGATGCAAGCAAGCAAGAAAAACTGTTGCCTACAGAAGCCCCCAAAAGGTGGCCCAACTCCTCCCCCACTAGTGGAGGCCACCTGGGCCGAAGCGAAGCTGGGCGGGGGTAGACAATTACAGATAAGTCGGAGTGATCTTCTCGGGTTACCCCCTTCTCCTTCTCGCTGAATGAGCCACGCCCAGATGAATTTCGTCTCGCTCAGGAATAAGAGACAAAGACTTCTTCTTGGGAGAGGGGGGTCTTTTGGGGAAAACCTGTTTAGATACGTCAATTGTTTAGACCAGACTGAGGGATCGACCATAAAAATGACATCTTTATCTTTTCCCCACCTCGCCATTCGCTGGAACCTTCAGTGGCCTGAAGGCAGGGGTAATCTCCAATCTTTCGTCTAAGCATGGTAGATGCCTTCACTGAGTGTCCGTGGTCAAGCATTTGTTTACATAGTCGGTTGACATATAACGATAGCAATAAGTATCACAATATTTGTAGCATGCTGGGAAAATATAAGCTCAGAGATACATTTATTAAGTTTTTTCCTGAGCATTTCCACATTTTAAACGGAACTCTATTATAAACATACTTGTCGAGAGTTCATTTTACCATCATAGCCATGTTCGAATGATGCAATACGTTCCTGCGTCTGTCTATGTTCTCCTGCTATTTTTGCCATTTCTTCCAAAAGCTTTCTCTCTCTTTCGTCTGCTTCTTCCCTAATTTGCCCCAACAATTCTGCATGTCTTCTCTCTTGCCTCTCAGCCATCTCCTCTAAGATCGTTCTATTTCTCTCTTGCCCTTCAGCCATCTCCTCTAAGATCGTTCTGCTTCTCTCTCGTTCTTCTTTTGCTTCTTCTTTTAATTGCCTAAATAGCGCTTGCATCTCAGTTTCCACCGGTTCCTCATTATCGACCCTAAATTCATACGTGCTTATATCTATTCCCTCCTTTTCTAGCGTGTGTAATAATCGCTGCTGCAATTCTGGCTTGGTTCCCCCTACTAACAAGTCCCTCTCTCGTAATAATTGCCGTAGCTCTGCCGACTTCAGCTCCGGAAATTTCTTCATGTTGGCCGCCATCTTCTTTCATCACTCCTTCGGGATGATCCTCCTTCTCTCCGGTTCTCGTGGTCTCACCTAATGAGTAGTCAAGCTCTACACGCTGGGCGCCATTAATGTACTAGTCCCCCCCTATCAATTTCCTTATCACAGGGGTTCTAATAATTATTCTTTCACGCGGTCCTAAACACGCGACGTTATATACTTGTATCAGCCCGACACACAAAAGGTACCCTTCACTTTATCACTTCTTACCTTGAGAGAGATCCGTTCTTTCGGTAGTCCTTGGCGGCAAAGGTTAATGGATTAATTCATGCACAAAATGATACACTTGAACAGTACATATATTTATAATAACCCTTTTATTCTTCACTTAGGAAACAAATTCACTTTAGTTACTAAATTAATTAATATATGTTCCCTTCTCAAATATATTCCTATTAATTTATAATGTTTGTTCTACTTCACCGGATATTGTACAAAGTGAATTCCGCCGATACTCTATGCCCCAGTATCTGTTTATCGGATTCCTGGATCCTTCCTTAACACAGGACACTGGCGTAGGTAATTGCTGTCCAAAGCTGCTTACTCCCGGCAAATTATCACTGCAAAAACTCTCGTATGACTTTCACTCGATAAACGTCTCTTGTGACTCCCTTGTTAAGAAGAAACCTCGTTCCTTGTTTGACAATCTCTTTTATACTATCTCACACCCCTTCCTGTATGTTCTAGAACATTCCAGGTTTTCTCCATTTCTCTCGTATCTGATAGGCTATTTCCCTTTTATTATTATAAGTTTGTTTACCCCTTCCATCCTTTCTTTGCCTTGCAGCTGTCATAACACCTGGTGCTGTTTTAGTTTGTTTACGTAAACAGAAAATGGTATTGTTTAAAGTTGTTTTCATAACATAGACGGCATTGTTTTAGTTTGTTTACGTAAACAGAAAATGGTATTGTTTAAAGTTGTTTTCATAACATAGACGATATTGTTGCCTCGCGGTAGTACGTGTTCCCAAAATATACACAATGGCGTCCTTAACCGTATACTTATGCCAACACGGCCAAAATGGCGTGTTACATGTCACTATGTTTTTACTTGTCACGCCTGTGACTCCTTATTGGGTATATTTTCACCGCGTGTGAACTTCGTCGATTGAATATATATATATATATAAAAGGTTTGTTGATATTTGTTAATTTAGTGTACCCGATAAAAAATGTACAGTGTAGTTATCACCAAAGTTGTTATTACATAGAAAGAAATTCACGACTTTCTAAATTCAGCAGGCCCTGATGAAGGACTCTTCCAGTCCAGCAATAAATACATTCTCTGTCTACTTATAACCCCACATTTCCTACCTCCTTCCCAAAGTTCGTAAATATGGCATCTTTGGGCGCCTGATCACCTCCAATAGGATCTCCCCTACGAAGGGAATTTCAACCTATGTGGGTTTTCACCTGCATCCTTTTGTTATAAAACTCCTTCCCTTCATTTAAGACTCATATCACTTCCTAAACATCTTAATAACAGTAGAAATTACCTCTGATAAAAGTGTTATCGTGGCTATGGTGGATGTAACCTCACTCTACATCTCATCTCCTCACCAAGAACTAAGCCTTCCGGTCCCTCCGGTCCGGTCCAGTCCCTATCTCACTTCCTATGGTACCGAATAATTTCTCATAATCCCTCATTTAACTACCTGATCAAAATATCAGAAATAATTATGAAACTTAACGCTTTTTCTTTGAATGGCCGGTGCACCCTTCAAGTCAAGTAAACAGCTTTAATTGGCATTAAAATGGAAAGATTTCCCTCATGAAAACGAGTTTCCATGCCACCCAGGAATTTTAATAAGAGCTCTAGGTTATGTTATTAGATGGTTGCTTTAACCATAGGTAATCTAATGAAGGTTAATAGGTTATTTTCATTATTTGGATCCACCGCGAGAAGTCTCTGACGAGCTTTCTCAACTCTCTGAACAATTTCTCTTCTATCCTTCCTTCTACAGACAATTCTACCTACTTAACGACAGTTGTCATCCCAAACAAGCTAAGCACTCAATTCCATTCTCGCTATCGCTCCGTGGCCAACGCATTTATGATCCTAAAGTAAAAAGCAATGAGCAGGTATATTAATTAAAATTACGAAATTCTTTTATCAATAGAAATATCCCAAAATTCTATGAATATAACGGATTTTTTCTCCATGTACTAACAAACAAAGGCGATCCCGGTCAAGGCGAATGATTTTTTCGTCTGTGGAATATCGCACTCCATCTACTTAGTTCAACCATGGACCAAAGACATCTTAGAGTTGCCTTAACCTCCATTCATTTATTTACCTGGTTTCCAAAAACGAAAGGCCATGCTCAATTACTCATTCCCCGTATAAAATCAAATAGATCTGCAGCAAATTTCTAGTTCAAATGCCTCACAGTATTCTTCAGACGTACACCTAGTCCAGTAAAACTTCTCTGCTTCAATTCTTTCCCTCGAGCGGAGCTACGATTAAGTTCCTCGGCCAACCGCCCAGAGATGCAGCAAGCCTTGCTGCAAAATCTTTCGACCGATCTCCACCCTCCCCTGCTCCAACACAGGGACCCAAATGCAATGACACTAGCCAAGGGCTCGTGCCTCACACTCAACTTACAGTTAGTCCTAAAATCTGATACTAATCAATTGTATTTACAGGGCATTGCACCACAGCATATAATAAATCATTTTTTGTAACAGCTTGTCACATATGGAATAAGATTCCAACTGATATTAAAAATTTCAGATCTGTTAAAACATTTAAAATGAAATATCATGATTACTTACTTTCCCAGGAATAACATATGTTACTCTTAATATTTTTTTCCAATTTGTATTCATGTTATTATGGTTCCTTATTTACTGTATCATTTTGCTATTTGTTAAGGTATGAATACATGAGTTTTTTGTGTTATCCCTTTATTACGTACATACATTTGTTATGTTATGAAATGAGAAGACATTATATATTGAAATTTAAAAAATGATGAAAAGTTTGCCTTTTTTGTAATTTTGTCTGCAAACTGTATTATTAATTTTTACAGTTGTAACATGACCCTCCGAGTCCCCGGCAAGCATCGGGTTTCATTGCCGTCATAATGAACGGAGACTTGAGAGGGGTTGTGCAGTAATCGCAGCCACGTCCGACGCCCATCGGATGAGTGGCTACGCTGCTGTCGGGTCATGCGTCCGCAGTAGACGGAGTGACCCCAGGATGACGGCCTTCTGCATGCGTGCAACTAGTGATTCCGCCTGTGCCACGCAGGACGGAATGCACTTGATGTTATTTATCAGCGAGCCCTTAACTCCACCGAGCACACCTATGATGAGGACCACCAGTTTCACAGAGTGTCCGGGGTACATCTTTCGAAGTTCGAAAAGCAGGTCTTGATACTTCGTCCGTTTTTCCAACTCTTTCGCATCCATGTTAGTTTCAGCCGGAGCCGAAAACTCGATCACGAACATGGAGCGTGTGAGGTGGTCGAGGACAACGATATCAGGCTTGGTCGCCTCCAACTGCCTGGTGGTGGAAAAGGAGTAATTCCACCAGATTGTGCATTTATCGTTCTCCACGACGGACTCAATATCTCCAGGGGCATTGGGAAGCACAGGTGTTTCGTCGATGCCATAATGGTGTCGAAGATGAAAGTATAACACCCGTAGGGCCGCGTTTTACCGAGCTAAATACGCTGACTTGGCGTAATAACTACAGCCGGAGAGAAGGTAATTCAAGTCTCCGGCTGGGTTCGGCACGCCCTACATCTCGTGTCCGCAACCTCCGCCTTGAATATAATGCGGCGGTACACGAGTGTGTTTATGACACCATCCTGGCACGCGAGGACAAAACTCTCGGTCTCAGACTTCAGACCGGCGGAGCGTAGGAAGGCAAACGTTAGCTCCTTCGATAGCCCATGCTTTTCGATGTTTCGATAGAAACCTCCATGCATGGGCTTATCGGTATGCACCTTGAGCAAGGCCTTCTGCTCGGCTTTTTTTTATTTCGAGCTTGATGACGTCTGCCTTCAATGACAAGATGGTCGTGTCATTGTCGCTTCCGTCGGATGACGGGTCGAAGTCGAGACCGGTTTCGTCCGCTGCCCTCTTTGCCGCCTGGAAGAGAAACGCCCCTGCTCCCGCACTCTCGTGATCTCTCACGAGTTTGAGCAGGGGGTCCCTGCTTTTCAAAAATCGGCAAGCTGTACCCAGGACAACTCTGTTGTGGAGACACTCCAGAATCAATAGTCCTCTACCACCTACATTGCGAGGGAGATACAATCTGGCGACGGAAGATTTCGGATGAAGACTTCTATAGATGGTCATCATCTTCCTCGTTCCCCTATCAAGGTTCTGCAACTCGTTGACGTTCCACTTCATGCATCCGAAGGTATACAGCAGTGTAGGAACCGCGAACATGTTCGTGGCAAGAACCTTGTTCTTGCCTGACAGCTCAGAACTCCAGATGTTCCTGAGAGTCTGTCTGTATTTGGCGGTGACCCTTCCCTTCACTGCTGCAACCTCCTGCATACGGCGCTGGGGGACGCCGAGATATTCATAGCTGTCATCGTCCTCGAGGTGACGAATGACGCTCCCGTCAACAAGTTGCACGTCTTTTTTGATCTCCGAAAATCTTCCTATCGCCAAGTGGATGGATGCACACTTGTCCAATCCGAACTCCATCCCTATAGCCTCACTGTATTCCATTACGTTGTCCAGGGCAGTGCGAAGGTCTTTCGCATTAGAAGCGTACAGCTTCAGGTCATCCATATAAAACAAATGGGTGTTACCCCGCAGAGAGATCTTCCGGTGGATGTCTCTCTGCCTACGATGTCCTTCATCACAGTTAATGGTGCTTAATAACCGCGTTCGTAGTTCAGAGACGGCCTGACCAGCTTCTTCCCCATTTGGCCGAGAGACAGACACGAATGTCGTTCTCGCCTCAGGCGGTGGAGAGGCTGCCTGTGTCGGGGAGGGTGGTCTGGCCGGTGGTGTGTTCCTCTGAACTGGCGGTTGGTGGAGAGTTTCCTTTTTCCGCAGGTGTTTGGCATAATCGCGCAGATTCTGCTGCGATAGGTGGCCGTGTTCTGGATGCATCTCACACCACAAAGAGTGCATCCTTGCCATATACCCCCTGCGTTCGGGCTCGCTGGCAGCATGGCATGCGAGGAGGTCGCCCCTTAGGGCTTCCGTCCACTGCATCCGGGCTCCCTTCTGAGGTGGTGAATTTTCATTGCCACACCCAACTACCCAACTGTACTAGGGCCCCCATCCGAGAGGGGCCGGTTGTGGGTGGCTTTTTCTTTATTCCTTTTGGGAACCAGATTTACTGCGTGTGGGGTGGTTAGCCCCACACGCAGACGTCCACCATTAGCCGGCAAAGCCGTTACCAGGTACGCCACGTGGAGGCTGGTGGTCCGGTTTTCGTTCCCCAAACTGTATTATTATTATTTTTGTCCTTATGGATTTTTTCCTGAACAATAAATATTTTTCTATCTTTCTATCTATCGATCTAAAATGTCCAAATCCAACGTCCTAAAATGCAACCATTTCCCAGGATTCTTCATCGATGAATGGATTACACTGAAAAACGTTAGGATGAACAATCACTGATGAACTTTTATAGATGCGCCCTGCGCCATCATAGTCCCCATACACACACGTGATAACCGTTTGAAATCCGACGACTGTTTCCGTGTCAATTCTCTTCACTCTACCCAACGCGACATCCGAGAACATCCAGAGAATTATCTTGTCATAAACTGTAAAGTAACTTCATAGATGTAAACATCACGGTGTTTTATGCTTATTTATTTCATGGGCCAAATTTCCCTAAGGCTAATTCCCTATTCGCTCCATCAATTACAATTTATTTTGATCATGCGTCTTACAGCCAGGCATTAAATTTAAAAAATCAAGCTATGAATATTATTGCGGCAATAAGCCAATTTGTCTAATTTTGAAATTTTGCAGTGAGCCTATTTCTTTATTTTTAGTTTCTTAGTGTCCTTATCTTACTCACGATATACGCAACAGGGAATTTTAAATACACATCCATGAGGATGGAGGAAAATTTTAATTATTTTTCTCTTTAAGGTGGTTTGAGTAGCGAGATAGTTCCCTAGTCATAATGGAGACCATATTCGAATTTTTTTTTATTTCAGCGTCTGTAAGAAGTATGAAATAAATATTGTAATTACCTATTTTTATAAACATGCTCCCTCTGGAGCGCACAGCCGTAATGTAAAACAGCTTATGTTTTTAGGCAAATTGCTCGAAATGTAGTTCGGCAAGGAGTTGATATTTTGATATGATTGGAAAGATGAGCGTTTTTTCTTTAAAATTAGGCTAAACTCATCAAATTCTAGTTGAAGTTATTTTTCTCTCAAACTACCTTAAGTGTGTAGAGATTTAATGGGATGCGGTCCGGGTTGGGACAATGCCAACATCAAACAGGTCTTATGACGAGCGCTGCCTACCGGGCTCCGGACGGCGTACTTAGGGGACAAACCTCGGCGCTGGAAGTCAAATCACACAAGGCCCCTGGTCTCCAACCTTGGATGAATTTGCTAAGTGAAGGACTGACGCGGCAGTCCCGCATTCACCTGTTAACCCGGGAGTGGTCGCTAAGCTACTTGATCACGCGAGCGGTCGCGTGTGTGACTTTTTCTCACACTCAGATGTATCATTGATTATCTATCAGAGAGCGTTTATTGGCAATATATTACACTATATTTAGATTTATTTCTCTTAATGCTCAATTGAAACAATGATTCCCACATACACACAATTACTGATACAATTAAGTAATCATTTCAATGTTTATTGGCGATGACATCTTTGGGTATCAATGAAGAAAGTTACCATTCTCAAGAAGAAATATTTATTTATGAGGACATACTTTCTCATGACTCATAAATTTGCATTAACATATCTGCTCTCCACGAAATGAATTTACTTTGCCCGCACGTTGCGATAGTGTAACGCAACTGAGTGATTATACAAAAACACTAACGTCAGTGGTCGCGCGATGAGAAAAAGTCTCACACCTTGTAGCCGACGGTATCAGACATATCATTACACAGCTACGGACGCTTCATTTATACTTTTTGAGACGGTCGGTCAATGGGAAGAGATAAAAAGTCAGCTAGAAGGAAAGGAAACTAATTCTAACTCATGATTACAAAGTGAACACAAGTTTAAATTTAGCATGAGAGAAAATCTCATAGCGCGACCAATGGCGGGTTAACTTCCGGACAACATTACATTGATGTATTCATTGTTGGATGTGTCTAACACAATGGCCACTCGAAGTAAGAGTGAAATCCCATCATAAAATAAAATTAGGCGCAAGTGTGGGGCTTCACGCCTTGATGACGCTCGACTTTGAGGGAATATTGATGGGATGAAAAAGGATCTAACGTTTTCCCGGCAAATAATATGAGTAAACTCTTCTCGGGCTCTCCACCGGTTTAACCTATTCATAACTGCCGACGTTTCGTGAGACGAGTCGTTACTCATTATCAAGGTAAGAATGTCGCAAAACTTCAATTTCAATCAGATTGAATACTAAGGCTAGGTCTTTTTCGATCGGTCGGAATCCTATTGTTTTCTCCGGAGACAGTTAATCAGCGGAGGCTTAGTTTTTGCGCTCTTAATTCTTTTCAAAATTGGATTTCAAGAATTGCTGATGGTTATGATCGGAATCGCGATTGAAATTTTTATCCTCCATCCAAATCTCAATGGCTTCTTTAGTTATTCGATCCCAAACATTTCCTGAAAGCTAAAAAGTTTTGTGTCATCCCAATTTTGATGGGATGGTTTGACATCCATTGCTGAAAAATTGTTTCGGGGTTGTATATACTTCTGACTCCTCTCCGTCGACTCATGACCTTCATCTTTTTGTGGTAGCCCGCGAACCAAGTTAGAAACAAGGAGGTTAAAATGAAATGGAGTAGGTATGAATGTAGTAGGTGAATGCTCATGGGCGAAAGTGAAGCAAGAATAGGGGTGCTTGGGAAGGATTTTGTGCCGAGTAGGTGTTGCCAAACCAGTCACAAAACATCGCCTTGCCTGTGGTTTTTAACTTAGATTTGACGAAAATCGAACGCGACCGCCGGACATGTAAGCCAGAAGAAGTTCTAAACTGTGCCGACTGCAATGGCGGAATTGGCTTCAAGAGTCAAGTGGTATGTCGCCTCCATTTCTTTTCTAACCTCCTTGGTTAGAAAACTCTGACATTCGAATACACGGCTTATTGGGAATTACAATGACATACTTGTGGGATCGCACCTTTAACAAGAGGTACCTCCTCTCAGGGACGTGAGCCTGTTCAAATCACTGAAAATAACTTTTCCGTCGTCTGTCGTTTTTGCTTGTAAAGTATTTATTTCGAACCTTGGCATGTCAGCATTCCATCAAATGGACGAAGCCATCGGTCTTTTTTTTTTAACAAATTTAATGCGTTCTTCAAGATGGTTCTCGATGAAAGAAATGTGAATAATATTTACCGCGCCGTGGTCTCCGGTGGAGTTGAAATGGTTTCGAGTGATTTTCTCGAAGAAAAGGGTCGGGAAGACGGACGCTTGAGGAGTTCTCCTCTTAAGTGGCAGACCCTCTCCAGATCAACCCCACCCCGTCCTTCCCACTCGGACTGACACGCGAATGCGTGCTATCTGGGAGGCAACCACCCCTTTCCCCCTTCGTGCCTGCCATCTCCATGGCACGCGGACTTGCAGCCGGAAATGACCAAGAGTCCCCCTAAAACATCCCACCCACCCTTCACGGGGTCACACGTCACTCACCTTCCCCCCGGCTCCTTTCAAAACGGTCACTCTTCTCTCCCAAACTCCACTTCCGACGGATAAACGCTCGCCGTGTTCCTTTGGAGTCGATTTACATTCCATGTGCTACGAAATCGATCATCCGTAACCAATGTCATCGCATCACCACAATGCACTTAAAACATGATATAAGTTACATCTACATCCACAAAATACCCTACAGGGTGTGTGGCAGGGGGTGTAAGGTAGGAAGGTAGGTAATGACTAAGAATGTATGGAATATCATAAATAAACTGGAATTCAGGAACGTAAGTAGCTAATAGTGTCACATTCTCAAGCATATTAGAGCACAAGGCTCATAGTGCTAGACTACATAAAAAGAGGTGTGTATTCTATTCAAGTTGATGACCTCACGAAATATTTTTAAAAACACTGAATTACGGTCGTCGCTTGTTTGTAGAAGCAGCAGTTCCTTCGGTCACTGCTAGTGGTGCCGTTCTACCGCACCGTACCGTACACCTACCTACATTATCTACCTTAGTCATTACTTACCTTCAGGGTGTGTGGCAGGGGGTGAGTAGCAATAATGTGACCCGAAAAGGCACTTAACGTTTAATCCCGGACCTGGGAGGCACAAAACTATCCGTTGTGGTAAAGTGCCGGACCTAGGAGGCACCCAAACTCAGAGTACCAGCTTTCACCGCGAGTGGTTTATGGCACCAACCGACCAGTCTCACTTTACTTTATAACTTCTAATCGCAAACTTATGCTCCTCTTTGTTTTGCACTAGTAACGCTGATGAAAAAGGTTTTTTCATCGCAGTCATACGATAAATATTAACCATTTTAAATTCTTTAGTAAACCAAGCCAGTTTAATTTTCGGGTGCCTCCCCTATTCGGCACTTTACCATAACGGGTAGTTTCGTGCCTCTCAGGTCCGGCATTAAACGTGAAGTGCCTTTTCGGATCACATCCCTGGTGAGTAGTTACCGGCATGCATTGCACTATACCCTATTAAAGGTCGTGCAACCACAACTACTGATGCATTAGCATAAATTGCTAATGATTGTCAGGGGGCGAAGCCTCACAAACATGCACTACACTCTAGGTATAACCAATGTTAGAAGGACCGTTAATGCTTATGTATTTTGTAACTACGTAAATGGACATAGATTCAAGAGACGTGCTGTTAGCAATAGGTAGCACATAAGCATACAAGTATTAGAGAGTAAATCAACTAACTAACTGCACTACCTATTGAAAAACGAAGTAAAAAGTCTCATCGGCAGCCGTTGTGCTCTCTTATAATTCGCGGGGAAAAAAATCAAAATCTGTGTTAAGTTATGGGATTGTCACCGTAGAAAAATCACTAATTCGGAAAATAAAATCACCGCTATCATAAAATTTGTTGCCTCCGTAGTGTTACTGATTCGGAAAATAAAATCACCGCTATCATAAAATTTGTTGCCTCCGTAACTGGTGACTGGTAACCTGAATAACAATATTCAACATAACTGCGTACACTTTACTTTTTCCTTCAATTATTTCATCATCATTCAGGGAGGATTTGAGGAGAAGGCCCAAATTATTTCTCTGGATTTTCAAACTATCATTTCCTATTAATTTGGTCATAATCTTTAAATTTTACTTGTCTCTATATTATCGTAGCCGAGGGTGAATAGATTTAACCCCTCCAGCGTGTGCGACGCAGCATATGCGTCCACTCAATTCCATGTCTCCAGCGTGACTTTAATCGGAGGTATTTAAATCGCCCAGGGTGCCTTTTTTTCGCAAGCAGCGAAGAATTTGTGCAGACATTAGCCTAAATATTTTTAGCATTGTTATCGCTATTTTAAAAAATTCAAAAAAATTATATTATATTTAAAATTGTTTATACTGTATCATTACAAATTTATACTTACATTTTTTCATGCCGTTCATTTTTTTCTGCTCTCCATATCCGATGTTTAGTAGTTGATCTGAGTATGGTATCGCGCAAAACAGGGGTCTAGGCAGAGAGACGGTGTCCCTGGGCAGTTTTTACACCTGTACCTTGTTTCTTTTCTCTTTCCGTGTTTCGTACACACCACGCACCTTCTTCTTCCAACTTTAAAAGTGTCTGTTTTAGGATTTTCTTGAATGAAATTCTGACCTGTCAATCGCGTGCATTCAGTGTCGGTATCTGAGGGCCGTCCTTTGCGCTTTTCTAAATTCTGCCCGCGGTACTTGCCTATGATCTTTTTTACTAAGTCTATTCTGAAATATAGATGATCTTTCTTGTTTCCAGCCATGCAGTAAAGAATGTAAGCATTCAACACAGCCGTATTTACTAAGTTGTTGAATAAATTTTTATACCACACTTTTGTCCTTTTCCGTTCTAGCAAGAACGATTCCAGAAGTTGATCTTTCAAGTCTACACCACCCATATATTTATAATAATCTATCACACAAGTAGGCCTATTTACCAATTCTAACCCACCCTTTAGACTTACGTGTTGCATATCGTCTGAATGTTTAGCTGTCAGCATTGAGACATCGCGCTTATATTTCCACTTCAACGCCACTAATTTACCACACTTTGCACTAATTACTTCTCCTTTCTTCAGTTTCTTTTTTAGATTTATCGGTATACCTTTGCGTGTGATTCTAACAGTCCCAACAGCATCTTTTGTCCCGTGAACCAATCTCTGGAAAAGATCGGGACAACTATAATAATTGTCCATGAATACACCCATCTTTCCGAATCTAATAGTTTCTCACACAAACTTAGAACAACTTTTGTAGAAAAAAGATCTGTGTCTTCGGTTATTTCACAGCCTAATTTTGTCCCTGAGCCACTGTAAATTATAAAATTCCACAAATATCCTGCGGAGTCACAAAGTTCAAACATTTTTATGCCAAACCGGGAAGCTTTCATGGGAATATACTGTTTCCACGAAAGCCTACCTTTCCACAACAACAAAGATTCATCGACACTGACTTCTTTACCTCGCATATATACTTTCTGGAATTTATTTTTCAAATATTCACTTATTGGTAGAATTTTATACAATTTCGGGTCTCTTTCCGCAATTTCCTTTTCGGTGTTATCTACAAGATGCAGAAATTTGGTCAGTAACGAAAACCTTCTTCGCTCATTACATTGGGGAAAAAAGGTGTTTCTTAGATGTGTTTCCTACTAAAGTACATTCTGATACTTGGTTTCTGAATTATCCCCATCAACATAAGCAAACTTAGGTACACCCTAAATTCGTTCGGAGTTGTGGGAACCCACTTTTGAAAGCGCGATTCAGTAAGGGGCCGGTCCAAAGGAAGAAAAAAATAAAAAAGCCATCAATGCAGCTTAGGCCTTTCGGCAATAGGCGTCAAGAAACCTCGACCCTTCAACTCCGTAAACATCGTAAATAAGATAGGAGACGAGGATAGACCTTATTAGGTTCTGAGAAGCATTGAGTGACCAAGCCTGGATGGACCATGCCTGTGAAAGCATTGCCATGATGAGAGAGAAGGGGAAAATGTGGAGTGCAGATAACAAGGAACCACAGAAAGAAAGCAGTCAGCATCAACACGCAATCATAAGCTCTCTGAGAGTAATAAATCGGAGCGTGAGTGGAAAGATCTGTTCACAGTCAGGCATAAGACGCCGGGTCGCGAGTAAGCGTTTTCTTTACCAGGCATGAGTCAGGAAAAAAAATTAAAAATACGAACTCATATATACAGGCAACAAAGAAGCACAAAAAGAAATCAGGCACCATAAGCTCACATATATACTCACTGGAAGTATATATATCAGAGCGTGAGCGATAAGAGTTCTTAATGAAAAGTGTGGACGCAAACGGTGCGTCGCACACGCTTGAGGCATGGATTTAGGCGGACGCAACTGCTGCGTCGCACACGCTGCGGGATTTAATATGTCCATTTAAAGTCACGCTTGAGGGGTTAATAAAATGCTAATCTCCAAAATACTAAACTCTAATTTTATAATTAGGTTTTTAAAAACAAGTAAGCGATGATAAGCAATGAAATATTAACAAATGAACTTTTAATTAAAGTATTTATTGACCACGAATAAATAATCTATTCTTTTAAATTATTTACGAATAGCCATAGTTTTGTTTTTTAATAAAACCAAAATTATAGATTATGAATCAAATTTACACAAAAGACTTTTTAAAGGAATGGTACATATCATGAAACACCCAAATACATGCAATTTGAGAACGGATATAGATAAATTAAGCAGAATTTACATAAGTCTGATAAAACAAATCTAAATATATATTATTTATAATTTAATATATGGTTTTTAAAAGTGTTTTACATATACAAAATGTGATAAATGTTTTTTTTATTGATGTTATTTTTATCTCCGTATTTATGTAAAGCAATTTTAATGATTTTTCTAAATTAATGTTTGGTGTAATGTGGTGTGTTCTCTTACTGCCAAGAAACTGTTTATATTTACCCTGTCTATTGGAATGGTTTATATATTGTTTGTGTAATTAATATTTCACAGGTTTGCTGATATTTGTCAAATTAGTGTACCCGATTTAAAAAAATGTACAGTGTATAGTTATCACCGAAGTTGTCATAACAATTGTTATTTTTCTGTTTATACCTGTTTATGTTGTTAATTTTGTTTCATGGATTTCAATTAGTCCTGAAAATGGTAATAAATTTGCCTAAAACGTTGGCATTGAAGAAAAAAAGGAATTTTAATTGGGCAAATCTCAATAAATTAAAAGAAGAGACTTTTAATTAAAAATGGAATGAAGGAAATGTGATGATGCTTGCTCAAAAGATGACGTGTACTCATTGAAATCCGAGTGGCGTTTGTTTTCTTATGATAGTTAAAGAGATATTGATTTAGTGCAGGGATTGACTATTTAGTCGTTTCTATTCTCCTTAATTTCAGCTACGATCGTCTCTTTCCTCGTCCTAATGGAGAAGTCTACCATTAAAAAAAATATGTTTACCGTAGTAAGTTCTAAAACTTAAATAAAAGCTAGTTGGTCCTTAACGCTGCTTGGTTTCATTGTCATACGCGTCGACAGAAGATGGTTTTGAATGGTGCCTAGATGTACAGTAGAGACATCCCTCCGTGACGCCGAGTGAGTGAACTAGGCTCGTGACGTCAGCTGCCGCTTCAAGCCGATCCCGGAATACATCTACATCAACAAAATACCCTGCAAGCCACCACAAGGGTGTATGGCAGGGGGTGAGCATTCACCAACATGCATTACACTATGCCCTAAAATTAGTGTAACTACGAATAATTATGCATGAGCACGAATAGCTAATGCTTGTCACGAGGCGAAGCCTCACAAACATACATTACACTACAGATATGCTACCAATGAAGAGGGACCGTTATTATAGATATCCGTTGCAATTAACTCCGTAATTAATTTTAAATTACTCATGTGGGGAACACAGCACACAATCTATGGTTTAATCGAAAAATATTATGATTCTGGGACTAAGTAGACTTTCCAATTATCTCTCGGCTCCTCTCTTTATCCCGTACTGCATGTTCTACTTTTTCACCTCATTCCCCAATTTATTAGCAATCCACCGACGAGGACCAATCCTTCGCCTTCTAAATCCAGCTTCTCCAGCCACCTGCTTGGCTGGTTATTTGGGGAAGTCGACCGACAACTGAGGTCCTTTCCGCCATGCAATAAAGGTTAAAGTGGGTTGGGAAGGGACGAATTATTTGGGGAATACAGAAAGAGTGAAGCGGCTTCGGCGTTAGATTATCCATAACGAAAGCCTCCAAGGTGTCCACAGTCAACATTCAATCCGACGTAAGGAGTACCTCTACTGTGCTCCAAGTGCTCTTTACATTTAGCAATCAACTAGAGATTGGTTTTCCGCTGAAAAAATCTGCCGCTGCCAGAGTTCGAACCTAGGCCTTTCGGAATGGGAAACCAGTTCCCTCCAGTCACTACACCAACCTAATGCCCAACTCCACGAAATCACCTCCAGAAGCCACCTTCCTTCCTCTGAGTTACAGAGGACTACTGACGAAAATGTGAATCCCAGTGAAGTGGATGGAGATTGAGTTGATTGAGAGAAAGAGAGAAAGTGAGAGAGAGAGACGATGAGAGAGAGAGATAAGGAGGATTAGAGAGAAATAATATCAGAGGTAGAAAGGGCACGGCACGTGTGAGAGTCCGTTGGATATTCTTTGACTTTCATTACAACCTACCTCTAATGATGTAGATTACTCTAATGATGATACCGGAATATTCGGTATTATTTTCTAAAAACCAGTACTCGATATATTGCTCAAATGAACATTTTCATACCTAAGTTCAGTAATTAAGTTAGGGAATTATTTTAGAAAGTGGGATTGTTGCAGATTCCCTATTGAAAATGAATATGAGAAGTCAAATTTCATGGTTTTTACCGTTTGACTACAATTTTTTTAAAGCATAATGAACTCTTTTTACCTTGGTTTTTAATTCTCTTAATGAAGTGTTTCTCCTATTCGGCGAAAATTCTCCTATTCTCCTATTAAAAGATTATCACAGTCATGGAAAAAATGTTACGCATCGCACTGTTCTTCCCTGCGTGTACTAATAATATCTAGGATGATGACCTCCGTGTTTTACAATACATTAAGACGATCCGTGGCATTCCGCACGCAACGAATTTGCAATGAAAACAGATACTTAACCTAACTTGTATTTCTTCCAAAATGAACTTATAGATCACATTTATGAAACTTCATGGCCTAACCAATGGAATATTCGAAGAGACTGCAGCCATGGAGGTTGCTATGGCTATCCTTTCAAGCTCCCACCAATGGCACCACGTGTCTTATCGAAAGTGATACGGTTTATTGTATTGTCGTAATGCAACAATAATTTCAAATGTGATTAATGTGATTAAATGCGAGTATAAATTATTCTTCCTATTCAATTTTAATATATTAAGTAGATTGATTTGATATCGTCGTTTTTTCTAGTCGTTGCTCTTGCTCAGATAAAAATATCATTTTTCACTAAAAAAAGATTGCCTTTCGCTTCATTCTCAAAATGTTGATTTGCCGCGAACTGATTGCTGCAAAAACAACGCTTGTGGTGTTATAGCCCACGTGTAAATGCATGTAATGAACACAATTAAAAATTTTTATCTCGCGATCCTATATCGCGACGCGGCGCGATAATATTCATCTTGCTTCTGTGTGGGAGCCTTATTGAAGCATTTCACAAGCGGTCCTGTGTACGACTCTTTATCTCATTCCGATTCATCCTTGAATATTAACCATAGGTGTATCACATACCGGAATCATATTTCCTTAACATTCATTCGAGGCATATGCATTCACAGAATAATAATGTTTTATATTCACTTTTCCGTTCCTTCAGTTGTATATAACGCCATAGCTGACACAAGTATAGAAGGAAACGCTGACCTTCATCACCTCGGTCAAATCACATCACCCCCACAGGGTCTTCATGAAAACCTAGTTTTAAGTGATGAAGAAGCCGCTACATCCATTTCAGCGAATCATTCTGAAATAGCTCGGGTAATACCTAGGACAAGAGAGTGAATAATGCATGTCACATTCGATACCGAATGAGCTGCAATTATATCTCAGCAAGACGTTATCATTCAGAGCAATACACCATCTGAAGTTTTGGCAGAACAGTAGAACGGCTTTCCCTGATTTAGCCGGAGTGGTCCTTAAATTCATGGTTGTTCTGGGATCCTCAGTACCATCTTAGCGCACCGCCTCATTGGTCAACTATGTTGCATCTGATGATCATAGCAGATTGACTGGTGATCATATTAACCTGCTGGTGTTTTTGGGATCAATTAGAAAATAATTTCATATTTTTGTGTTATTTACAGAAGCAATCGCGCATAGAAAACTATACCCTAGTTGAGAAAAATGAAAAAAGAATTTGGTAATTATTAGAATATGTGCTTTCTGCGTAAAAAATATTTTTAAAAAATTGTACTTTTCTGATAAAAGCATGTTTAGAATATACCAGTTGTGCATTTATTACGCATATTCTAGGACAGGAAACCACAATGAACTTTTGTGTAACTTGTTGTACCCATGTAAATTAAAAGACAGTTTCTAAACGTTTCATAAAACATAATTTAATGCATGTTTGCTGAAAATTTACTCCGTGCCAAACATCCATTACAGGCGGCCAGCGAGTATTAGTACGTGGATATGAATAGAGCTGTCACCGCACAAATACACGGGAGCTCGCCTCGGAGTAGGCATTCGACGGACGGACGCTGCTGTCAAACAAAGTGTCCAAACAAAGACGCCTCTGCGACGCCGAAAACGATACGACACCGACCGGTGCTATCCGCGCTTGGACTTGTTTGCAGATGGGGGCGCGCTGTCTCAATTGACGCGACACCTAAGGGAGAAGCGGGCAGCTTAGCAAACACTGGGCGAATGTCAACTGTCTCACGGTTGCCATGGCCTGTCCCAAACAATGTCTCCCTCACTCGGAAGGTGTGAATTAATGTGAGAATTGCAATTAAAAAGTGTCCATCATATTATTTTCTAATTGTCGCTCTATGGAAGCGTTTACGGAGTTCCGGGGCGTCCATTTTCCAATGTCGGTGAGCTTATAAACATGGAATTTAAAGGCGGCTTTACACATGGAAGTTACTTCCATGACAGTAGCCTTTCAAGTCGCTTGCAAGTGGTACTTCGATTGTAAGCACCTACTTCCATGGCAGTAGGGGTCGATAGCGGTACTAATCCACTGCGGTTCGCACCTGCAAGGAAAATAGACAGGCTTCTATTTTGCCTGCGAATAGCATTTCGATTCAGCGATAGTACTGCAAAACATCCGGTGAAATATTCTGCCTGGTTCATATATTAATTAAGTATTTTATTAAAAGCTGTGTTGATATTACCTTCCAAAAATGTCTTTCAACTGATTTGAATTAAAAATTAGCTTGATACTCTCCTTAACGCAGTTTGAAACAGGATTCATTACACAATACGACGGAACTATTTCGCAGGCGCGGAGGCTCACTTTTGAACGGCCACAGACTTGTGATTTGTGATTCGCCGTTGTTTACATTTTGATGTGAAAATTCGGTGGCTTTGTTTCCCGATAAATTAAGTTAGTAATCAGAAGTATTTATTTAAATATAATTTTAAAACAGTTGTTTTAAGTGCCCTACATTTGTAATGCGGGTAATGTGAGCAACAAATTGGTTTATTTTTTCTCTGGTAGCGTTAGTTTTCATGTGCAATTTATGTGCAGTCCTTTGTGTTGAATCACGTCGTCCATTAAGAATAAGCAAAGTTTTCCTAGAGGATTTCCACTTAGTAAGATAGCCAAATTAATTACCTGGTTTCGCTGAGAGATACGGATTTCATCACTCTTATCGAACTCATAATTTGGCTATAAAACTGTGACAGTGTATTGTGAAAGGATAGAGTTATGCCCTTGTCGGTGTATTTTATTATTATTTTGCCATTGAGTTCCCTACCTGTGTTTCTTTGTACATAATAATTTACCTATTAAAAGTGTTGAAATGAGCCTGAATTATTTCATTACGGGGGTAGGCATTCTTCATGAGGTTGTATGTAAATAGGTTAACCCTGTCATTGCTTCCTCTCCTCCAAGCTTGGCTGGCTCAACGAATGTGAATGCGGGGACGTTATATGGCCTAGAATGGTTCATCAAATCTGGTGTGGTGTGGGAGTTTTTTTATAGACGAAAAGGTAGTTTCAGTGGATGGAGCAAGTGAGTGCCAGCTCACTGTAATGAAAGGCAAGAAAGTTTAAAACGAGAGTAATTGTACATCATAAGTAGTTAAATTGCAAATCCATTGTAATAGAATGCATTTAATGAGGGGGATAAATGGTCACAGCCTTTTGCTGAGCATGTTTTGAGAGCATGATGGACGTATTGTGAAAACAAAAGCTGGGCATATTGTGAGTAAAAGATTATCTTCTAGGGAGAGAGGTCATCCCTTTTTACAGGGTGCTCCTTAACCCAACAACGTCGTCTTCTCTTCGGTTGACAACCATTCACCAACTCCAAAAGAGCTACGGCTAAAAGAGCTCGTTATTTTTTTTCTTCTAAGAGTTCATTGCATTTGAACTTGGTAGGCCATATTCGTTGTTTTGAATTTGCCTCCTTTCGCCTCCTTAGTTCTGCTATACATTTATTTTCGGATAAGCCGGAAGTAATGTGTAAGCAGAGCCATGCTCTGCAAGTAGCGATAAAAATCGATACTTCGCTGCACTCCCTACTTCCATAGAAGTCAACTTCCATGTGTATAGCCGCCTTAAGACTTTCACGGACACCTATCGATATCCTGACACCGGTCGATTGCATAATTGAAATAACTGGAACATCTACAACTACACACTTCCGTGCCGAGCGACCGGAGAGGCGTGAGGCAGGGGGTGTTAGAACACCAGTCGAGTAAAAAGGAGGGGAAAGGAAGAGGACAAAGATGAATAGGACTATTGAATATTGCTCGTTATTTCCTTCGATGAATTTCTTAGGTTTTTGTTTGCGGAGGAACGTTGCCGGATTTAGCCTTTTGGTGCATGTTAACGAGTTCGGGAGAATTTTTCATTGCTGCTAGCTTCAAATATAATGATAATATAATTGGACTCTTGGTAGCCAAGCGGGGACATGTCTCAGGTAGAAGTCATTATGAGGGGAGGCCGTTTTACACGCTGCTCACTGAATTCAGTCCTGAAAACAGCGCCGAAAACTCGGAATCAAATTCGGGACTTAAATGGAATTCGATGCCTCGGAGCCCGTGTTTACACGTTGCTGATTTCGGTATGCAGTGGCGTTGTCAAGTCATTCGCTGAACAACACAATGCAAATAAACGGCGTCACATCGTTTCGGCATATTGAAGCGTGTTTACACGATACTCAGTACGCAGTTGCGTCGTCAGGGCATTTGCTGACCTACGAAATGTAAATAAACTGCGCCACATTTTTTCGGTATATTCAAGCGAAATCATGGAATCGCGAAATGACTTAACAGTTTTCAAAAATTCTCAACAATTCTTCGAGAGATTATTCAGGCCTTGTTATTTTGGTAGACTCCAGCGCCGCCACCAGTATTCTCTCGACACGATGGAGTCACCTGCTTGCCTGTGATTGATCGTTGGCTAAAGGAATAGGATGGAAAATAAATATTGTACTTATTTCTCTTATCAGTACTGATAATCGAATTCGAATCCGTAATCGGATGCGATCACACCCTTTAAGCGGCGATTGCACACAGTAGTCAACTCCTATATGATCGATTTATATCGAGTCGGCTGATGCTCGACTCCACTTGGAACCACAACTAGGATGGCGGCTACTCCGTCCAAGTATCGAATTCCGCCACTATCGATGGCGAACTCTTATTGGAGTAGGTTGTGATACGCGTCCAAGTTTACCTTCCAAGTGAACTCTTTTTAGGAGTCAACTTCGATTTTCAGCTCTGAAATAAGCATCGTGTAAAACGCCCTTTAGTCGACTCACCTCCCCGCACCTCACCTCCCTGTTCCAACTCCGGGCCTCACGGACGAGGCATGGGGCATCAGTCAATTACTAAACAGCTCTTATTGAGCCTAAAGATAAAACCTATGCATAGTAAGGACGTAGTTAAATGGACTGCTCGTTTGACTGGTGCCGGATGAAATGATCGGCAAAGGTAGTCCGGTCGTTTAAGCTTAAATTGGGTGCCTTATGACGAGGCTACGCCCGGATCATTGCGAAAATAATAATGTAAAGCAACTTCTTTCTAATCAGATTGTCATTCTTTCGAACCCTCAACTTTGCTAAAAATTATTAATATTTTGTTATCACCGATAATAATGCTCTATAAAATTTTATTCTGAAATTTTCAATTAAAATTAACTTTGCAGCTATTGGGCTTAGAATCGAATTGCTTTCACTTTGCGGGGTTCATAACTTTTACCATCAGTGTGGTCCTCTATTATTAAGAAAATGGGTCAAAAATTCATTGCAGTAATACGTCAGTTTAACTTCCTACGACGGCTAATGTAATTATCACATAATGTCTGCCACTTGCAGACAGGGGCAACGGCAGCCAGAAGAATTGAACTGTCTCTCATCCAAATTCTAGCTGGGCTCGACTTCGGTGATCTAGTGGGAACCAATGTTCCCGCCGATGAATTTTTTTTATCTTGCGATATCAAAATTAAACAATGTGTTTTTAAACAACAGTTATCATCAATAATCAGATATCTTGAAAAAAAATCTGTTATTTATGCATTTAGTATAAACTCGCTTACAATATCGTCTACAGAAAGGATTAAAAATTACAGAAAAACAGTAAAAGATTGCTCGAGTCTAGCCTAATCGGTAGAAATGAGCATAGTTTGAAAATAAGGGAACGACAGCAAAAACCCCACACGGGAAAGTTTTCCTTCGTTAATAGGACGATAGACGATTGAAATGTAGAAATCCTTTCCCAAATTTTATAAGGTGTTCAAGAAGAGACTTCACCTCACAAAAATTAAGCAAACTAATTCATCATTTTTATGCGAAAAACATTGATTATTGTGTGTGAATTGAGCATTGTGACTGATGTATGGGCCTTCACCACCAGGCACATACCCAATTTAATGTAACTGGTTAAACAAATATATAAATAGATCATTACTTATATCCTTTTGTTGGCCTTAATTATTTAGTAATAGAGAAGGTGCCCGTTGAATGACAACGGGGAGGAAAGAATCAACACTAATACATTGTAATAAACCATTCATATCATCTTATTTAGTGCAAAGAATCATTGACTTGTAATGGATATAAACACGGAATCTCGAATTAACGAAAAAGTATGTTCGTTATGGGGCCGATGACTCAAAAACGCAAAAATATTGCGAAAATCATTACGTTTTAGCAAACATTTCAGAATTTCGGCCAGGATACAAAATTCGAATTCGAATGCCAATGCAAATCTGAATGTATGCTTACAAATTACTTCGATACTATTCACCACATTCAATTTCGTAACATGCCTATGTCTGACAAGAGACGATTGGCATCAAAATCTGGACGATCTGGGATGGAGGTGGGGGAGAATATTAGCGGAGCCAGTACAAAGAAAAGTTGTCAAATAAGTATCATCACTGGAATGCGTTTATTTATTGTAATTTTTGCCAATTTGAATAAAAAACGGCTTCATTATCATTCATTTCCGCAGTTACTACCACAACCAATACGGGGATAAATATTAAAACAATAAGTATAATATCACTAGCTAAAGGAAATAAAAATCTTTTTACTTCGATAAAAAAGTCAGATGCTGGCAATCGATTTAACTGTAGAGTAAAATACTAAAATATCCCTTTTATTCAACTATAAATTTAACTGAGCGAAAATATTTAAATTAATGGCTATATCAGATGAAATGCTATTGTCCATTATTAATCGTTTTCTAGTGGTTGAAATAGATTAGATGAAAAATGAGATGCTCATTTGTTACATCGAACTTCTCCAGATTTCGGAATTTATGGTAATCACAGCTCCTTTACCGATGGAAAATAAATAAAACGAACGTACTCACCACCAATCTCTGAATGCACACAGGTAGAGTACATTTTGACTGATCCCTTCCTTCGCCATGCTCGTAGTACTTATGCACTGGAATTTTCCGGTCTCCACGGCCCATTTTCCCTCCTCAGATATTCGGACTCTTCTTTGCCAATTGCACTTGTAATAGCGTCCTCTCTCCCAGCGCACTACCGAAGTAATGAGTGTTTGATGGACTAACCGGAAGAGGGAGTTACCTACGCGTCGCCCAGGTTCCTTGGTATTCCAACGAGGGCACAACGTAAAACGGCCGAAGTCGGGTCGGAACCAATTTCCAAGCGCCAGTTGATTCATGACTGCATTGACGAAAACTTTTCATCCTCAAGGTTTACTGGTGTTTGACTACCTGGATCAAGCTTGCTTTGGTCAAAGTCGCTCCTCTCTCCCCAGAACTGGCGGAGGGGTTATTTTGTAATCCCACATAAGTGAGAATCTGTCATGAAATACGTGAAAATTAGGTTTTTTTTCTCGTAGTTCTAATCCGCCACCCAGCTTAAGGCTTCACGCGCTCCACTCCTAACCGGAGAGATCGCCACAAGTGTTTACGACACGGGACGCTCCGTTTCGACTCCCTGATTGAGACCGATACCATGTATTTTTTGGTAGTTCGTTTTCTTTAAGTTTGTAGCGTTTGTAGCTGTGAAACCGCAATGTTGAGGGCGATCACGCCACGTGGTGCATAAGGCACAAAATTAACAATCGACGTCAGTCATGTTGGGCATTTCTACTTCGCTTTGCACTCCCGGTGGAAGGGGGGAACAATATATTTTATAAACAAGCAAAATCGCTAGGTGACAGGGAAGCCTATAGCGTGGATATACGGGTTCACGTGAGGAGAAGTCGGGGGGGGGGAGAAGGAGAAGGGGGAGGTAACAATGGGAATGAGTCGAAATCTGGGGGATTATTTTGTAACCTCACTTTTTAGTGACTCTTAGTGGAAAGGCGGGAGATCCGTTTCCCTCTCTTAATGATCGGCTCACGAATTTTCGAAATTCAATTACCTTATATCAAATAAAAGATGCCGAGACTAGCGATTTCCCAGATTGCTCAACATCTCACGGAAGATATCTTACACTGTACATACCACGAAAATCTAAACACAGTCAAAACTAAAAGCGACGTGTAAGCGATCACTCAATATTAAATAAAAAATTAAGTGCATCTAATTAGTTTTCGATTCACAAGCACGGGAAGTATCTACCAAGAACGTAGATTTTAAGGCAATATTTGTTAAGATTATGAAATTATGGTATAAATAACTGAATTCCATTCTCTATACACTGGCGGATAGGCAAACGAAAACAAAGGTATCAGCAACATTGTTTGGGAAATATTGATACGAAATATATACACAGATAATTCAAGCTAATAATAACATAAGCATTTCAAACAAAGTATACCTTCAAGTGCCCAAAATATTGGAGTTGAAAATGCTGAAATTCTTCACGTTTAGCAAATTACAACAATACGATTTAAAATCGTTCGTATCTTTCGCGCCCTTGTTTATTTTCCAACTCAAGCTTCAAGTGGAAGCGATGGTGGCTCCATGTCACGTTCTTTATGACAGGTGAGATGGAACTAATGGCAGGCGGAGAAAATGAAACGGATCAAGAGTCGAAAGATACGGATCAGAGCGGATGAATCGTCTAAAAGACCAGCACATGACCGGCAGTTCACCGCTTGAGATCCGAAGATGGTCACGCCGCCTGGGTGGGGGAGTTGAACTACGAAAAAATGACATTTTATGACGTATTCTCACTAAAGTGAAATCACAAAATAACCCCCCGGGAGTGCCCATGGAGTCCCTGAAATAGCAAGGCGCGCAATGAAAAGACTTCCCGAGACGAGAAAGTTAAAGAGAGACGAAGCACTCCTTTTATAACTTAATTCACGTTAAGAATCAGAAGAAATTCACGCGGGTGCATCCCGATAGCCAATTAATCTGGACAGCGGTTTAAGAGAGGCGAGAGACAACCTGGCTGCTCAACCAGGAAATAGCGGGAGACCAATCGACGCCACTGGGTCGAGTAGGACACAAGAAGCCCCCCGAGGGAAGGCAGCCCACCTGTGTCGTAACGATATATATATTTTGTGTAATGTGTTTATGTGTTGATTTAAAGGATGTCTCATGTTTTATTTCGCTGAATTTAGAAATAAATGAAAGGGTATGTATTAAATAAAGGGTGTAGAATAGATCGAAGTATGGGGAAAATAGAAAAACGAGAGTAGGTTGTATCCCAAGTTCCTCGAGGGCACGTCACTACTGTCCGAAGTGCACGTTGATTGTGACCCAGCCTTTAGAAGCGTACAAGTTACAATTCCACCAGCGCGAGCGGGTCGTTTATACAAAAAGTAATAGATGTCTTATGACGGTACGACATACCAATGACGGCTAGCGATGAATCGATAAGCGATTATGTATATGTGTCATAGCCATCATAACTACCTCCCCGCCGTCATAGCATATGGCGATTGGAAAAACCCAGCCATAGGATATCGGAGTAGGAATGTTTTCGTTGATCACAAAAGCTACTAAATCAATTACCGTCAATTTTTCATTTATAAATAATAAATTATCATAATATTTACTCTGACAAAAATGGAATTCTAAAACTGTAGTGATAATGCTATACTAATATGAAGTACACGCGTTACATTTTGCATAGGTACTTGAAATTTTTCATGTTCAACATTATTAAAGGTGTGTGCTTTAACATACATTAAAACTTAATTATACCATTTGAGTGTCCACAACCGAGTCACCATCTAATTCTATCACTGAGCGATTTGAAGTTGCTAAACTATTGTATTAAAAGCGTTACTTATTCGGGGCAATGTTATGTTCTCTATATGTAGTTATTCAACAATAAATTCTGACAAACGATGAAGTGCATACCTTATTAGTGACTAGGATATTTGGTTTCCTAATTAAATTACGGACCTCTTACTTCGTTTAAAAGAATGAAATTCACTTCATTTCATGGCTGTTTTACATATTTTATGTGGACAATTATGGAAAATGAATTCTAACTACGTGTGAATGGACATAAGAGACACAACTCCCGCAAAAAATATTCATTTGCACACATAATTTTACAATAACAACTTTCAAATAAGGTATGTATTATGCCATTTAAAAAATTCATATTAAAGTTTTCAGATTCTTCTCTTCAAAATATTACCGTATTTTTACTCTAAAAATTGATCTCCTATATATTACGAGGCCTCACGCCGGAATCCTTCAACGCATACGCCGAGCGTTGGACAAGTTTACAACCATTATGTGATATTGGTCAAAATATGAACCCTTCAATGTAACAGCTGGTAATATAATATATCCCATAGCATATAATCTTAC
This sequence comes from Pyrrhosoma nymphula, assembly GCA_963573305.1. Classification (NCBI taxonomy): domain Eukaryota; kingdom Metazoa; phylum Arthropoda; class Insecta; order Odonata; family Coenagrionidae; genus Pyrrhosoma; species Pyrrhosoma nymphula. Next base: position 236,199 of record OY754337.1, read on the forward strand.
ATAGCCTTAAATTATTCAAAGAAATAGCCAAAGAAAAGCTTAAACACATTTGTTTTCATGCTTGAAACATTCGTTTACGGCTGTTTTTGTTTTAACAGATAGTTTCCATAGTGTCCGCGGTTCCCGCAAGTCAATATTTTGCATGGGTCGTAAAGATGTGTCGGTGATTTTCATTGGTTCTCCTCGTTTATGAAGGGCTACCAATCTATTAATAGCTAATAGTTGTTTCCCTTCGCTCCGTGCCGTCATAAACCTCACGACGAGGATATACATGATGGCTCAAACGGCATAGGAGTCATATGACCCCCGTCATAGCTATGACTCTTATGACGTGTATGACATTTACATAACTGACCCACAGGAAAATTTCGATCGAGATTGAAGAGGACCGCTCTAATGTTTACTGAGCTCCAACTGCGAATTCATCTACATCTACATACTACCCCGCAAGCCGCCTCAATAGGCGTGTGACGGGGGGTGTTAGGACTCAAGCTCAAGCAATCTAAGCCTAGCGCGCAGCCTCCGAGTCTCTAGCGGCTCCCAGCCTAATTCGTTTAACATATGTGTAACGCTGTCTGTACGCCCGTAGCAGTTTTTGACGAATCGCGCCGCTTTCCTTTGTATTTTATTAAGTTCCCGGATTGAGCCTTTCTGCACCGGATCCCATATTCTCGCTGCATATTCAAGGTGTGGCCGGACGAGTGTGAAATAGCACCTCTCTTTTACTTTTTCATCCGAAAATCTTCCCACAATACGCTTGACGAATCCTAGCTTCTTCAGAGCTCTACCACAAATATTTCTTGTATGTGCTCCCCACAATATGTCCGAAGTTATCTTAACTCCTAGATACTTCACTTCATCTGTCCCCTTTATGTTAACACCATCCACAGCATATACATGGGGATAGTTGGACGACCTCCGCAAGAAATGTACCACCCTGCATTTGCTCAGATTAAGTTCGAGTCCCTACTCTTGGCTCCACACATGAACGTTGTTTATATCCGATGACAGAATTTCAAAGTCAGAGTGATCACTAATTTTGCGATAGATGACAGCGTCGTCAGCAAATAAACGTATTTCACTTCTAATTCGAGAGCATAGGTCATTTATGTATATAATGAACAAAAGGGGGCCGATTACGCTTCCTTGTGGGATACCTGATGTCACTTTAACTACATCAGAACTAATTCCGTCAAGAACTACTTTTTGCTTACGATCACTCAGAAAGTCGCGTATCCAGTTTACTACTGATTCGTTTAGCACCGCATGACTGTAATTTGTATAAAAGTTTGTTGTGAGGTACCGTGTCGAAAGCTTACTTAAAATCTAGAAATAATGCGTCCACCTGTCTTTTCGATTCACCAGATATGAGAACGTCATGAAGAAAGAGCGCGAGCTGTGTTTCACATGATCTACCTTTCCGAAAGCCGTGCTGACAGCCATGGAAGAAGTTACGACTGTCCAGGAACGTCATGATATTGCTAACGACGATATGTTCGAGTGTCTTCCCTACAATCGACGTTAATGAAATCGGTCGATAGTTCCCTGGCTCGTGTCTGTTTCCCTTTTTGAATATCGGTGTAACGTTTGCAATTTTCCAGTCTATAGTCCAGTCGAATTTTGTATCAAAGTCTAACCTATTAAGAGCCATTACGGGCACTACACTCGCCGGTAGGTAAAAATACATCATTTAATTCATCATTTGAATAACATAGTCTAAAATTACGAAAGGATTTCCTTCCGTGGTCACTATCGATATCTCATCTTTATATTGATACGAGCGAAAGATACCCGTTGAAATTCAACGGGTGTGAAAAACATTAAACTTATTTTTTATAATAAAACCGCAAAGCCCGAAGAAAAACAGTATGCGTGGTCATTTGAGGAGTAGGCGTGGTAACCTATCTTGTATGTTGTGTTCGATTTAGTAGACACACTGACATTTTTCCATGTGCACGGAGAGATGAGTGACTATTGGTTCACTTTCATGCACGGGGAACTCAAAAAATCGGCCTTGCAGACTCATTAATACTTAAATAGCAAAGGTTGATAGATGGTCACCTCGTCCCTCCGGTTCTCTTGAGTCGTCTTCTGAGTGATTAACAGCTCTATCGCTTCCCTTGTGTACATACATATACTTGCATTCCATGACTTAATTCAGTTGCACTATTCAACGTTGATATGTGCGTTGATTATCTTAATCAGGATTGGACAGAAGGGTACTAAATGAAAAAAATCTATGGTGATTCTTAGTGCACTTGTCGATTTTCATGCTCGGATGTCGTTGATTGGGCAGAATTTCCGTTCTTCTTTCGGGTAAAAAGCATGTAGTGACGTCATTATAATTTCCGCCAACTTAACGCAGACTGAATGTTCGAAACAGATGCGTCTATATTTGAACCAGATTTATAGTTGGTTACCCGTCTGTAGGTTGGGTAAGGATGAAATTTGTGCGGATCTTAGCGTAACCCGAGAAACACCATGAGGAGAATCTCATGAGATCGCTGGTGGGCATGTCTTTGACCATCCAAGTCTAACCTTTGTCGTTTTTCTTTCAAGGGCTCATTTTCTCGCAAATAAAACATTCATTTTGCTTTAGAAGATTTTTTCGAAAGGTTACTCTTTTTTCCTATTAGGCATGTTGATGGATATATTTCTGAGTCCAAGAAACGGAAACACAGCGGCAAGTGAGAGTCTAGAATAGGCAACTCGATGATTGAGTGAATGTACCTAAGTTAACTGCACTTTAACACTTTTAAACATTATAAATAACTCGTGACATTTATGATGTGGGAATTGGTCTAAAAAACAATTCGCAATCGCAATGAGAGGCCGACGGTTTCACTACGTGTAATACATCTGAGTATTAAATTATAATAAACAACGCCGTGGTTGTTGTAGCAACAGAGGCATTATTACCATTGATATTCGCTCCACGTAAATATTCTTGCACATTTAATTAAGTGTATATTCTATTAATTCCTTTATGTGTAAAGTTTACTACGTTATTATTCTCTCATATACATGCAGTGCACCTTTGAGAGCTACTTTGAGTATAGACGTTGAAAAGTATACTTGTTAAATATGCATTGACTTTATCGCGTACCCCCCGAAGCAATTTATCATGGGGCCCTTAGGACTCTGGGCTCTTCTTATACGGATTTTGTTTCTACGTACTATCATGGGCCTGCAGGAAGGCGTGATATTTAAATGCTAGAGGCGTGTATATCCTTTGAAAATCAAATCTATGGTTGTCAAGGATATATGTTATTGTTGATTTCAGAGAAAAAGGTGAGATTTTTCAGCTGAAAACATGAAGTTCAGACAAATACGGAGCGTAGAAGGAAATCGATTGATAAAATTAGAAACTTCATTTATTCAGCCATCCGATAAAAAAAATCCCAGCCCTATATCTTGAGTAAAAGTAATTTTAAAAACAAATAAATGAAACCACTGCACCGAACCCAATGCTTAGCATGAACCACCAGGGGGGACCTTCAGGGGGCCTTTGGGGGCCCTTAGGGATTTTTAATATAGCATATGTTACAACCACATATGTTTTCTATCTGCATGCCAAATTTCAGCTCAATCGGTTCAGCAGTTTTTGCGTGATGGAGCAACAGACAGACAGACACCATTACATTTTTATACATATTAGTAAGGATCACACCCTTAACCCTGAAAAAATAGGGTTTTGGTTAATTGAACCCTACAGTGTTTGTTGTCTACCAGTAACAAACATGTGTTCCAAATTTCATCAAAATCGGTCCTGTGGTTTAGGAGGAGATGTGGAACATACATACATACATACATACATACATACATACATTGACTTTTATATATATAAAGATAAAGATTTGTATACTGTCAAAGAACATAGCGAACAGTCCAGGTCCTGCTTTCCATTATCAAATTCATCATTTGGACAATAAGTGAGATAATACCATATCTTCCATTTAATATGGTTACTTTAAGTTAGGTATTTAATAAAAAATACCTTTTTATTAAATACCTACCTTAAAGTAACCGTATTAAATGGAGGATATGGTATGGTCTCACTTATTAAAATAAGGAAATGCTATTACGAAATCAAGACTAATTTGAGCGCCAATACTCAGCTTTTTACAGCTGTTTACGCAGGAATTTTTCCAATGGAGGAAAATATTGATGATTCGCAGATGTAAATTTAGCTGTATATGTCGGTGTAAGTCTGTTGATAATATCAATTCCCTAATAATTGGATTTAAGTTCTTAAATGGGCAGTATTTATCACGAATATGGCAAGGAAAAACAAACTGCCCTAAACACTCGGTAATTTTATGCTCCTGTGGACTAGTATAAAATACGATCAACAGAATATATTCCATGCAAAGACTTTGAATATCGCCAAAAATCCGGCTTGCACGGCATGAATTTTGAATCCCATTTCATTCAATTTATCATATGCTTAGGTCTATTTTCCCTCATACATTTTTGCACTAATTAGTGGATGTAGCATGAAAAACATTGCATGGTGTTAAATTCTATGCCAACCATTGTTCAATGTGTAGTCTATATACTCAGCAACTTTCATTTGTGATTCTTTGCTTTAACTTACAGAATTAGCCGATGAAAGCAGAATCAGCCGGATTCATGGCAGAAAAAATATAATTTCAAGACGAAATGGTTTCTATTTTTGAAATATATAGAATTATCTTAGCAATTAATTACTTTTAAGTTGGTCAGGAGAAATACTTTCATTATTTAACGTCAGTTGAATTGGTCCAAGCTTTCAATGACACCCCAAATTTTCCATTAGTGAGAGCTCTACTTTTCGTATGTTACCTGCGTCGCATCTACTATCGGCGCAAAAAAGGCAGAACGCTGAACTTTAAGCATTTGTATGAAATTCCGTCGGATGTCCATAGAGTCATGTAATATATCATTTTACTCCTTACTTATTTGACTACAAAATACATTCACTGAAAAGTTTTTAAATGTCAAGGTTTCGCTTCTAAGGTCAAAAGAGTGAAGAAAAACATGCGAAAAACTAGAACAACGGCGAAAAACTAGAACAACGGTCGTCTTCTTCATCTCGTCACGGCCAAAATATTTGATTGGTGCGCTTCATTATTTTTTTTACGAAGAGAACGACATCTCCGCATAAAAATTACTCTTTTAAAATTAAGTTTTATCCATTCTTTGATTTTAAAAATGGCCGAAAGCTAGATTTCAATTTCCGAGATGTAGAAAAGTATATCAATATCGAAGTTACGTATGTTTTATGGAAAAAGTATTGCAAAACTTTTCATGTAAGGAAATTTTGATATTCTTCCTCTTACTTCTAAATCTAGTTTTGGACCAATTAAAAAAATCAAAGAATGGGTAAAATTTAATTTTAAAAGAATATTTGTAATGTGGAGATGTCGTTCTCTTCGTAAAAAAATAATGCAGTGCACCAAATTGGTGCCACCAATCAAATATTTTGTCCGTGACGAGATGAAGAAGACGACCGTTTCGACGTTCTCCTAGTTTTTCGCGTGTTTTTCTTCACTCTTTCGACCGTAGAAGCTAAACGTTTACATTCAAACACTTTTCAATTAATGCATTTTGCATTTTGTATTCAAATAAACAAGGAACACAAACTGCTATGGCAAAAGGAACAAAAACTGCTATGCAAGGACGGAGGGTCGACTATTCTTCGGTAAAATGCCTGGACTGATGTTTAGTCGTTGACAAATAAAATTGAACAGAGCGATGGAAACCAGAGAAAGTTAGAAGCCATGGCGGAAGTAATTAAACAAAAACTCATATAATTAACGGCCCAGAGAGCATTCGAGTGTAATGTACTACAACGTACGCATGACAGTCGCGTTTCTCTTTATTGTGACACGCAATTAAACCTGATTGAGTTCCCAATAAGGCTAGACACTCTTCCTTATGTGTAATTCCTCTTATTACGTGTTCTAGTTGGCCATTTATTTTTACGAGTGAGCTTTCCACTCAGAACGAGATGAATATTTGAACGATTGACATTTGTTTCAGATGTACGGGAGTTAAACAAATGTGACGTGGGTAATTGTGATGCACGTGAATGCTTTGAAAACAAATGCGCATCATTGAAGCAAAGTGGATACCGAAGACTTCCTACTCTTCGTCGTACACCGAAATCTCACGAAGACCATAGTGTCTCTTGTGGTGGCTGAAAGAAAGGTGAAAGATGACCAGACGCAACGTCTAATACTTAATTTTATGATTGGCCTGGATTCGTTGAATAATCTGCATACATTTCGGTTTACTATTAATATTTCAATGTAAAATGTTCATCCGCTGCAAAAATGGATCCGCTCATGTAATGTGCACTTTCGGGGCCTTAGAATCTCCAGTATTAAGGTCGAAGGCATGAATATACATATGGATCCTCAACTTGCCCCCAGTGGGTGTTGCCAAACATTCCGCATGCACCGAAAAATCAGGACCAAGCAGAGAGTAGCGCCGCCACTGTAGAGAAGGTGGTTCTAATAAGGAAAGGCCGTGATTCGAATGGGGATACTGGAAATAAAGGTACCGGAATTGGCCTCCCTTTTAACACCGGCCATATTTGACGCACACAAGCGAGCCATGCTGAAGGAAAGGCCGTGATTCAAATGGAGATACTGGAAATAAAGGTACCGGCATTGGCCTCCATTTAAACACCGGCTATTTTTTGACACACACAAGCAGACCATGCCGATTGCATCGCCGTGGGAAGCTAGGCAACGCTGCTGCCCGTACGGTGGTGCCGATGATTTAGATCCATATGTATATTCATGGACAAAGGAGACATGATTTAACGGGCGAAGCACAAATAACAAAAAAATGATCTAATAAGGAATGACAAGATAAAAAAGAGTGTGCATACGAAGGTGTTGAGAGAGAGAAGGAACAGAGGGCACTTACCTTGACCTATGAGACCACACTTCCGAGTAAGACGACTCCATGAGTCAGATGCCAGCCCTCACTTCCTCGAGTCAAGCGGAGAACTCCCAAGCATTACTCCCAGCTCCTACGAGGCACTACGCGATACTGCGCGATTCTTACAAAAACTCCGGAAAAACAACTGCTTGGCGTATTGCGGCCGGGTTAGGAGGGAGTTTAAATCGGAAAAATAAAAGTCAGGCCTGTCTCATGCTCATGCTGAAGCAGGGATGTGACCCAAAAAGGCACTTTACGTTTCGTGCCGTACCTGGGAGGCACCCGAACTCAAGAGAGTCCGAGCCTCGGCGTTGAAGGAGACCCAACCCTTCACCGCGGGTGGTTTATAGCACCAACTGACCAGTCACACTGTAGTTTATAACTTCTTAAAGCTAAGCATAAATCACAAAGATATTATGCTCGTCTTTGTGTTGCACTAGTCACGCTGATGAAAATTGTTTTTTCATCGCAGTCATACGATAGATATTAACCAATTTACGTGCTTTAGTAATTTAATGTATGTACATTAAACTGGCTTGGTTTACTAACGCACGCAAAATGGTTAATATCTATCGTATAACTGTGCTAAAAAAACAATTTTCATCAACGGGAATAGTACAACAGAAAGATGAAAATAATTGTGCGATTTAAGTTTAACTTTAAGAAGTTATAAACTATAGTGTGACTGGTCAGTTGGTGCTATAAACCACCTGCGGTGAAGGGTTCGGTCTCCTTCAAAGCCGAGGCTTGGATTCCGAATTCGGGTGCCTCCCAGGTACGGCACGAAATGTGAAGTGCCTTTTCGGGTCACATCCCTGTCATCTGAAGACGCCTACCGAATATTTTGCCGCCTTCTGTATCTCAAGCGAAGTGCCGTCAGAAGGGATGCCCAACCGTGGTGGTCCCCTTGGCGTCTTTCGCGCAGGCTGATGACTGCAGTGTCTCCATTCTAACACTATCCAAGCCTATCCTAGTGCCTTTCGACGCACTCTTGTGGCGTCACATCATGCCGGGGAGACTTGAATCGCACGATGCTGACCCAGGGGATCCCGGGAGACGAATGGAAAAAGCGTCGTGTGTGTCTACGATCCGAAGAGTTGCCTACTAAATGCCAATTTAGTTTATTAATCGCCTCCAAACCATCGTTAATGAAATTCATAGGCAAGTGAACTCAGCGTTCGTGAAAACAACTTGAACTCAATGGGGTATCACTTGAAACTAGCATCGAGCGATTTCGAACGTTTTGCTATAATTTGTTAGTGTTTACAGCATGTTTGGCTGAATATGATGATAAGTGGTGATGAAAAATAGTTGGTCCGTGGTAGTTGTAATATATAAACAAGTTATTATAGTAATTTAATGATAGTGTACAATATACCAAGCTAGTGTTTTAATAGACAATCTTTCTTGCATCGATGCACTTTGGATTACGTTTCGAGTTCATCCGACGTTATTTTTTTTCATTAACCGGAGTTAAGAATTTAAGTGACATCTCTCCAGCTGACCCCGCCTATAATATCAGGATCGTTATTTTATGATTTCAAATACTCCGTAGGTGAGCGCTGTGGACTCTAGGGCCCTTAACCTTGAGCTTGTGGTATTTGAGATGCTTAATAAAAGCAAGGTGAGCGCTAATCTCGCATCCCAATTCCAGCTATCCTTCATCGAATCACTGTTTTAAAAACGAGAACCACCACGTGATACGTGACAGAACGTAAGATGAGCAAGAAGAATACCACACAATCAACTTGAATGTGAAGATATCTTTCCTTGTGCAAACCCGGGGAACACGAGTTTTCTGACCACTAGTAGTAGTAAAAAATCGAATATTCTGGATTTTAACCCAAAAATCTGCCGGTCTCTACAAGTGTTTCACAGCGTGAAATATTTCATAACTCATATGCATACATTTATTCAAGGGTAATTCACTACTCGGTAATTACATTTAATCGATTAATTTTTTACTCATAACGGATAAGGAAAGGTGTACAGTATAAAAATAAAAACTCCATTTTAACTTCTGGGATGGTCATTTTTATTTACAATGACATCTAAGTTACGCTTCACAGCACATTCCATGATTGCAGTCCATCATGGCGAGAAAAGGGTTTTCAATTTTTTTACAGGGTTTAGATAGAGATATGGTATGAGGAAGGTCGAAGGTGAATCATGATCCTCCTTGAGGGTGTCAGGGGGTTGGTCAGGTCAAGGTGGCGTGGCCGCTGCTCGCCAGATTAGGGGTTGATTATTGAGGAGGGAGGCGAAGTGGTCCGGAGAACACCCCGGAGCACAACTTCGCTGGATTTGGGGTAAAAGGAGGGAGGGGACGAGTGCTGCCATCTCTTGAGCGAGTTTGTGCACCACCACTGCAACTGGGGCAGGGTAATAGGGGGAGGAGTAGATGCGGAATAGGTGCAGGTTATACAGAGCCGCAGAAGAGGGTAGGTATTTAATAATAAAGGGAGAATTGGAAGGAGGATACACACTTTTGGTATACACAACAGTAATGTTTAAATTCGACAACCTTCAATTATATTAACTCCGTAATAATAAAAAATCTACCTAATCTCTCTGGAAGGACCCATTCGTGCAATGGATTATTTTTAAAATTATTTTCCATCTTCCCCTGCCAAAATGTTTATCCCTTCCTCAATCTTCCCGGGCGAATAAAACTTCAGGGCCGGGATGAGAGACGCCGAGACGTGCGAATTCTCGGCCCAGGGCGGTCACACGCACGTGGCGAGAAGGCAGGCGGAGGCCAGGTCACCTTCGTCCATTTCAATCTGTGCCTATCAGGAGGCATTTCCCACTCCCCCCTCCACTTTAAATACGTTAGTACATTTGCTCGCAAGTTTCCTTTTTAATAATGAATGAACAACCGACCCGTAAAATGTGCTATGTCATCGACAAAACGCCAATGCTTGTGCTGAATACTGAACAATCACTTTCTTAGATATAAAACTTTATTCTTTTCAATATTTACAAAATAAAAAAAGAACCATCATTCACTGATGTCACAGGAGAAAATCCATCGATACCTCTTCGATTTAATATTTTTTAAAGATTTTAAATTTTTTATACAACGACTTGAGGTGAGGCCGAGGACAATGTAGAGAGGGATGGGATTAGGGAATTTTATACACAAAACTCTTATGACTGGGGCGACTCTCGTTGCTCAATTGTTTCAAGAAAAGAGAGAGAGATAGGGACCTGAAACGAACTTTTCCCAGGAAACAAATTTACATTTAATACCATGAATGCTTCAGCTACCCTTTTCGTTACTAGCTATTCCATTTGAAAAAAGGTACTGTTTGTTTTTAGATTCGATGCCATACCACGCTTCCAACATTTGGATGATAAAAGAGGACTCCTAGGACATGAGCGAAACCCAAAAGAAAACAGCGAGGGGACACGCAAAATAATTGCACGGCGGCGAGACAAGAGTTAATTCTCATAAATATCTATAAGTGCTTAAATAAACGTCTTACAACAAACACCTTAGGACTTTTTAAAACATAATTGACATGCAAAAATCTGCTACTCTCGCTTGAACGGAACTAAACAATAATAATACTTTTCGAGGATATAATACGCGACTGGTGGAAACGAAAATTTTCGGCTAGTTGCCTCATTTGATCACGAAGTGTAGCAAACAACATAACATTCACCAGCCAACAAAAACTTGAATGGGAAAAAAGTGAAGTTCGCCCAACTTCATTTGACAGAGAGAGAGAGAGTTTCAGCAAAAATATAACTTAAAAATTACCTTCTGTAGAAAATTACAGAGTTGATAACAATGATGTCAAGAAATTCGAGTATAAATATTTGGATGGCAATGAAATAATATCAAATACAAGCACTTAAATAAATACATTACTGGCAGGAAATATCGAAACATTTGAAGAGTCGAGAACCAAGCTAACGAAATCAGATGCTGCTCGTCAGCAGATTATTCATAGCAAATATAAAAAGCGAATAACCAGCTAAGGGTGTTTTGACCTTTCATTTGACATACAATGCACCCCGAGCGAGGCAATACTGAAATATCATTCCGCTCAATAATTTCATACTGATATTTAAATAATTAGTTTTTTCGTAAATTAATTACACTTCATCTCCTTTTCTATTGCACAAACACGTGACTCCCATGGGAGCAGGTCCAATTCCCACTTCTGGAAACCACTTTGTCGATAAGAATCTAATAACTAGCTACTTGATAGCTAACTCCAGTTCAATGTCTAACACCGCGAACTTGTCTTCGCGTTGGAGAATGCCGAGCCATATTGGCTCGATTACGTGACTGCACACCAGCGAGAAACGTCGTAGGATATGGAGACTGGGGAGCCAAAACAGATTTGGGATTTCTCTCGTACCTTCGCCAAAAGGCAAGAGGGGGTTACGAGTCTTTCCGAACCATTCTTTTGTTAGCACAGTAAGATGGCCTGAGCGTCCAGAGACACGTGATAGTCGGAGAAAGGTTTCATTCGAGAAGAGCGAGATGAAACACTTCCCCCAACGCTTCCACTAACACTTGAACACTTTCCGTTCTTTATCCCTTCGGGACTTTCAACACTCAGCTAGTTCACCACCATCCCAGACCGAACCGCGGAGAAATCCGGGCAGGGGGGGCAGTGTGTCACGAGCACTCAGGGGGCGGCGAAGGCGACCCGTTGCCGGCCCTGGCTGCCGCCGAGTGCGCGGCCTCGTCCTGGCTGTGCTGGTTCCTCCTGTGCCTCGAGCTGAACATCTTGCCGCAACCCTCCACCGTGCACCCGAACATCTCCGGAAGATGGTGCCTCTCGTAGTGCTCTTTGAGCGACGCCCCGTCCGGGAAGTGTTTGTGGCAGAAGCGACACCTAAGGCTCCCGTCTACTTCCGGCGTGGGGTCGTCCTCCTCCAGGCAGTAGTAGGCGTTCGCCTGGAGAGTGGTGCCGACTGTCTGAGGGGCCTCGGCCCCAAGGGGATGCCTGAGGAGGGACAGCGGGATGGGCGGTGAAGGCGATCCGGAGGAAGCTGAAGAGTTAGGGCCCCCGCGGCCCCCGTTCATTCCGGCCGCCAGGGCCGCACCGAAGTGGTCCAGGCCACCGAACCCGGCGAAACCCAGGGAAGGTAGGAGTAGGGGCGGTGGTGGGAGGCCCCCGGGGCCAAGACGGTCTCCGTTCACCATCAGGTGCTCAGCGAGGCCGCCGATTCCGGTGGGGACGGCCCCAGCGGCGGGGAGATGGTTCTTGAAGGCCTCCAGGTTGAGAGGCAGGGCTTGGGTGTCGGCGTAAAGCCGAGCGAGGAATTCCCCGTGTAGTGCCGGGTTGGCCGCCAGAGAAGCGAATGGAGACTTGTCTCCGAACATGGACTTGTCTGAAGACGAGGTGGAGAGCAGCTTACGGTGGAGGTTGAGGTTGGCGCTGTGACGATCCCGGCTCCTCTTGGAAGGGAATGCAGCGTTGCAGCCGTCCACGGTGCACTTGTGCATGAGCTTGAGATGGACGTTCTGGTAGTGAGTCTTCACGCCGAAGTGGTTCTGGAATATCTTCCCGCAAACTGGGCAGCGCCTGGGGTTCTCCTTGTCGATGGGCACGTCGACCACGCCCATGAACCCCGAAGAGTCCCTGAAGTGGGCCAGGCCCTGCTGGCTGCTGTCCCCCGAGGGGGAGTCGGGGTTCGAGAACGACTCGGCGTCGCGGTCACCGCGGTCGCTCGAGGGACTCGGGGGACTGTTGGGGCCGGGGACCAGACCTAGGTTGAAGGGGTGGTTGGCGGAGGGGCCCCCGGGGGCAGGAAAGGGGCCCTGTAGCGAGGGGCCCCTGCACGAGTCCCTCTCCCCGAAGTGGCCGTGGGAGAGGTTCTCCAGTTGGCGCAGAGCGTGAGAAGAATCCAGGGATTCGTCGCCGTCGCTCTGCGCCCCGCCGCCGCCGCCGTTTGAAGGGCAATCCGCTTCGGAGGCCCTCGTCTGGGGTACCTCTGTCCGGGCCGTCTGCTCCCCCGCCACCGCTTCTTCACTAGTCGGACTTTTTTTTTCTTCCGAGCAGCCGTTCTTGGAGAGGTCAATGGTCTGGCCGGCCGCCGAGGCGTCCTCATCTTCTTCCACCGCCGGACTGGCCGCCTTCTCCGCCGGAGGTTCCGGCACCGCCGTCCCCTCATCCCCTGCCTCCTCCACCTCCTCTGCGTCAACACGCTTGCTTTCATCCTCCGCCTCCGTCTTTGGTTCCACTTTGAGAAAAGGGAGACAACCATCGATAAGAATATGCACGGACTTTTCTGAAACAGTGTTAGTCTAACTATTCTACTATGTTAGTTAGTTAGATCCCTTTCACACAAAGATTGAATGCATAGGCTTTACACGATTACATAGTAATATGGTAATCTTAAAGTACCTTACATGAATTTGACTGCAAGGCCAATAAAAAAATTACCTTTTCAGCATATGAAAACTGATTATAGCAGGCCAAATTCAATCTGATAATGTCATTCTTCATGCAAATGCTGGTTACTCTACAGAATGGGATATTAAATATTGAGGAACATTCCAAATTTCAAAAGCTAACTTAGGTTACAGATAATATGTCAGTGTATAATGCCGGCCTTTACCATTGCATAATATTTTTGCATTAAAAACTACTCCATAAAAAGGCGATAGTTTAGAATTTTAGCAACCACGGATATTACTGGAAACCTTTGAATTATTTAATACCCCACTACAATTTAATGCCACCGCAAGAAACAATTTGAAATTATTTCTTCCAGAAGGATTCAGAAGTAACAACAAAAAAGCTTCGCAAAGAAAAACTTGCGAATAAGTGAATCTAATTGAAAATAAATATAAGTTTTATCACACTCAATCTCACACACTAGTAATTTTAGCTGAGATTCAATATTAATCAGTCATGCTTTGTTTCTGGCGTTATAGCTGTTCCAGTCTTGATCAGTGGCGTACGCAGGATTGGCTTCTGGGGGGGGGGTTGAATTCCGGGGGGGTTTAATTAATATTTATGTGCATAAAATGATACTTAGATTATTATTCACTAAAACAATAATAAATTTACATTCTCTTTTCGTGAAGACAATGCAACTATATATTTCAGCCCAATAAGCAAAATTCTAAGCGCTAGTTCAGGTGAGCGAACGAAAACGATTTCAGGTAAACATGTTTGGGGGGGGGGGGGTTTAAACCCTAAACCCCTCCCCCCACCGTCCGTACGTCACTGAACTTGATACTGTATCAGTTTTTGTTCAGCCACTTGTTTTTCTATGCAAGACATATAGGGGTCATCCAAGTATTACGTAAGACTACTATGGCTACCATTTAACCATTACTCGTCAATTGTGGGCAGCAGAAAATTTTTATGAAAATCTTTCAGTAAATTTTTGTTCTGCTCAAAATTGAGAATGAGGGAAATGTAAAATTTGAAGCCGCTCGCGCAACAGAAGGAAATCCGCGCAAAATATAATAATTTTAGTTCATTCACTTGAACGTCTATTTTCTGCGACACACATACACAATCACAAAGAGGTTCATTTTATATAATACTTGAATGACCCTTCGACTTAAGAAAGCGCGCTCGGACTATAAGAATGAACGGCTTTGAGTACGTACACACCTTTGAGGCATTCCGGTTCGCAGTCTCCCAATGCTTCCGTCGCTGCTAGGGCGTCCGGTTCGTCCTCCTCGTTGCCAGGGGGTGTCGCCCGCGCCTCCGCCGCCGCCGCGGCCGTTGCCAGGGCATCGGCGTCGTCCTCCGAAGAGGACATGACCAGCATGTTCGAGGGAGTGTCCTCCGGAAGTGGCTGGGCGCACCGAGTGGGGTTTCTGCTCTTCCTTTTCCTCACGCCCGCCTTAGACGAAGAAGACGGCGAAGCAGTTGTGGCCGGCACCGTCAGACCGTTCTCCGGACCCGACTGCAGAAGCGAGGGCCCTTGCCCGGGGCCCACTTCCGCCACGTCCGCCGTTCTCTGCTGCTCTTCCTCGCTGGCCTGCGTCAACCTCAGGGGGCTGCAACCCCCGCCTTCACCCCCTGGCGGACACTCGGACGTTTTGAATCGCTTGCTGTCTGGTGACCCCGTGAGGTCCAGGCCCTCCTCCGACTCTCGCTTGGCCCTAGCCTCCACCGTTTCCTCCTCCTCGTGCTTACCACCTTCGTCTCCAAGGCCGTCCCGGGCCCCCTCTAGGGCCGGCTGCATCGCATCGTCCGCCCCGCCGTCCGAAGCCTCAGAAGCCGTCCGTCTGTCACCGTGTCGCCTGCGCCTCCTGGAACGACCTCCACTGCTGCCCAAATATATCCGAACGTCGTCGTCATCATCGTCATCGTGAGAAGAGAACGCTTCCATCTCGTCCTCGTCGTCCAAATCGTCGTCCAGATCGTCTTCGACGTCCGATGATGAAGAGCTGCTGCCCAGGCGGGCCCTGACGCCATCCCCGGGACCCACACCACCACTGCCACCCCGTCTCACGTCCCCGTATCGATGGACGCTCAGGTCCAGGCTGTACTTGAGGTCAGAGGAGGGCGAAGAGGCGGAGGAGGAAGTTACAGACGCAGGTGGACCGCTGGGTCGCTGCAGGAGTGAGTTGGTGTGGTGGTGATGCCCAGCGGCCGCAGCGGACTGGTGGTGGTGGTGGTCGGCTGCCCTCTGAAGTTCCCCGGGGGGCGGTGTGGCTAGGAGAGGAAAGGCCGCTGCCGCCGCGGCTGCCATCGCGTTGAAGGGCCCTGCTGCGGCCCCGAGGCCGGCAAGGGCCGGGCTGAGGGCTGTGGCTGCTGCCGGGAGGCCACCTAGTGACTGGTGGTGGTGCGGAGGTGCCATCAGGAGCGGATGCGGCTGCGAGGAGCGGCCATCATGAGGTGAGATTTTCCTCCTGAGGTGCGGCGAGTGCAGTTTCGGGTTTGGGTTGGCGCTGTGCCTGTTCCTACTCCGACGGGAGCTGAACATCATGTTGCATCCTTCCACCGTGCACCGGTGCATCTCCCTCAGGTGCACGGCCGAGAAGTGTATCTTGAGAGCGCCCTTATCGCAGAAGGTCTTGAGACAAACGTTGCACTGCACCCGCTTCTTCCCCGTGGATGGGTTTATTAGCTGCGTGCCCAGATTCAGAGGCGTCCACTGCCTCTTGACCGGCGTCGATGCCTTCCGGGCGTGGTGGTGAGAGGACGAAGAACTCGATCTCCTCCGGTCCTCGATGATCGGCTCCGGGCGGTCACGACTCAAGTTGAGCGCGCTCACGGAGTTCTCATCGTCCGAGCCGCCGTACTCACTCCCGCTCAAGTCCGACTTGAAGCCTCCGGGGACGTTGGGGACCCCACCTCCGGGGCCGTAGTGCATTTGCTGCTGCTGTGAAAGGCCGCACCTGGTGGGACTCGCCCCGCTGCCCTGGACGCTGAGGTTTAGCCCCGAGTCGGAGGCGACCGAAGGCCTTCGCCGCACCGGGGGCGGCGGCGGAGGCGGAGGGGGCTGCTGTCCTCCTGGAGACTGGGGGACCACGGGTTCGGGACTGCCCCCGGGGGGACAGATGCTCCCCCCGACTCCACGTTCCTTTCGGAAGTCGAACGGCTGCATGCTCTGGAGGCGGTTGAGGGGCGATGCGCTCAAGGGGCTGGTGGGGGTGGCGGGGGAAGCGTTGGGGGCGGGGCCGTTGACGGCCGGCGGCATCTTCGGGAAGGAGAGCGGAGGCGGGGGGAGCAGAGGCGTAGAAGACGATGATGTAGACGTGGATGTGGCCGTGGTGGGGGGCACCGGGGGCCTGTTTAGTTGGCTGCCCTGCTGCTGGTGCAGCTGGTGCTGTAGGTGGGGGAGGAAGTGGGAGTGGTGGTGCGGGTGATGGTGATCAGGGGGCGCCGGTGCCGCGTGGTGTACGTGGTGCGGTGGGGCGGTTGGGGAGGGAGGCCGAGATGAGGACGTCTGGTGCTGGTGTCGTTGGTGCAGCTGGTGCACGTGGTGCAGGGCTGCCGCTCCAGCCACGTGGCCCATGGCGGGATGCTGAGGTGGGAGGTGCTGCGGGGAGGGCTGTGAGGTAGGCGGTGGACCAGAGGCCGCCGGAGATGAGGAAGAAGCGTGGTCCTCCTTGACCCGCGAAGACCCCGTCCGCTCGATGAACTTCTTGATGTCGGAGTCGATGCGGGGCGGTGGGGGCGGCAGGGCCCTCAGAGAGGTCCCCGACGGGGGCAAGGCGTGCAGGAAGAGGTCCGCTGACTCCTGCGACAGGAGCTGCTGCGTGATCGCCCTGGTCTCTCCGAACCTAAGGAACTGCTGCAGCACAAGGGGCTCTTCCTCGCGGCTGCACATGTTCCATCGGTCCAGCACAGCGCCGTGTGGATCCTGATTGGGGAAAAATCACACAAATTAGAATTCATGTTAAATCTTCAGGGAATGCACCACCTGTTGCTCACGGTGAAATTTGATGTATAACGGATTAATAAGATTTAACGTAAACATTTTACACATTGGACTGGACTGTGGCTGCAATTTCTTCGCTAAAATAGTTAAAAATAGATTACCACATTTTCGTAACATGTCCACCGATGCTATTCTCTCCTCCCTCTCCATCCCTAATCTCACCACCCATAGACTCACAGCAGACTTAAAACTCATTTTTAATATATTCTAAATTCCGCCATCGAATGCCCTGAATTGCTCTCCTTTATCAATTACAAAGTTCCTACCCGCTCCACCCGTTCTCATCCTTTACTCCATATGCCCACTCCTAGACTTTCGTTTACTAAACGTTCTCTTTCCTTCCACCTCTCCTCTCTAATGAACTCCCTCCCTCCACACATTGATCCCTTTGTACTTCCAAATAAAATACTTTATAAGCCGTTCTCCTTCGTATCTGTCACCTAAGTAGATGTTCCCGTCATTTTTGGTTGTTTATTTTTGTAAATTTGATTCTTGTTTCTTCTTGTTAAATTTGCTTGTATATGTCCTCAAATGTATGCAGTGTAACCTGGCCACTATAAAATGGCACCCTGCTGTATGTGGTTATCTTTCTTTAAAATAAAATATTGGCGGATACTATTGAAATAGAAGTATAAAAAGTCTTATTTGAAAGCAAGTTTTTCAAATAGGTATAAATTTCCCCAATCAATATTTTATAAAATAAGTGGCTCAACATATGATTTGCCAATACTTTTTTTATGGAATCGTGCCATGAGAAATAGGCATAAAAGCTTAACGTGATGAAGTTAATCAAAAAACCGCATCCTTATTTGGAATTGAGTGTACTACAGGGTGCGGCAGTGATAACAATGTAAGTCCACTAATATTAACGATGGCGAAAATATGGCCTTATTCATCTTTCAACTCTAAGTCTTATTCTTTGTAGACAACAGTCATAAACGACCTCCTAAGTTGTACAAACGATAACGATATGTTTCATCCTGGTTAGACATAAGCAATACGAACAAAAAAATATTTCATTCATTAAATAGATTTTTTTGGTGGAGGTGAAGTTTGCGGAGCACGTGAGGAGAAGTTCCGATTCCTATTTCATCAGATGAGAAACAAAATCCGATGAAATCATTCCCTAAATATCACATCAAAATAAAACTCCTTTGGAAAAACTATATGAAAGGAAACAACAATGAGTAATTAATAGTAATGACGTTGGTGGAGACGTGCTTTTGATAAGTTGAACCTATGAATTTGAAGTAATTGTGAATGACACGAGAATTTCGTATTATATTAAGCTTATTTTGGCATTATTAAGTTAACATTTTGGAATTATTAAGTTAATACTTTGGCATTATTAAGTAAATATTCTTCATTGTAAATGTATCTGCATTGATCTTTCCATTTCAAGCTCATTTACATAACAGCCAAGTATTCCTGGGAACCCTATGCCGCTAAACCTGCAATGTGGCGAAAAAAAATTATTTTTCGGGTGGTATCATGAATATTTTTCGTGGAAACGTGAGTAACTAGGAATCATTTTGCTACCAGAGGTATCTTGCGCTTACTTGAAGTTAAGTTACTGGTTCAATTGAAAATATCATGGAAGAGCTTTAGCTCTAAAATGATTTACTCAGCCGCAATACGTATGAATTACAAAACAAATCTTGTGGCTTGACATTTGTTTTATCTCACGAAATGTAATTACTGTGAAGTATGTAAGGCCTTCTTGTATCAATCCTTATATTTATTACGATTTTAAAGGAGAAGGTATTAATAATTTGAATCGGTAACTGGCGCACTTCCTAAAGGCTACCTAAGGCGATCCAAAAGGCTCTGAACAAATGTTTCTCGGAACACAATACCTGCAATTTGCATTCAGTCAACGCAAGTGCTATTCGCGACAGATTGTACCGCTCTAAAATCCGCTTGACACGAGCAATAAGGCGTTGGCTCCACTCGTCAAAACCAAGGTTCACATTTCCCGAGAGTCAAAAACCGGCACTTAAGATCTCTTCGGAAGGGTAAAGCCTCGGGAGGTGGGTAGCATTAAGCCCAAGGAGGGATCCTTTTCTTCTTCCTCCTCCTCCAACCTCTCCATAAAACGGGGAAGGATATTTTTGCCACCGACGGCTGCACCGCATTATCCCCTGGGGGAAGGAGGGGGAAGACAGAATAGACCCCAGATTTGCATCGAAGGGCATTCTTTAGACTGCATTGTTCACCTCGCGCGCGCGAGCAGCGAAACACTATAAAGTAGGGCCATTCTCATCTCCACAACCACCGCCATCTTTCCATATAAGCCCCCGATCCCCTCGCTCTCAGCCTGGAGATGCGTCGTCGTCGGGGAAAAAATATTACGTTCGTCCTTTTTTCCCATCCACTTTACCGGCCGCTTTACCGTCCGCCGTAATTGGGACCAGACCCTTACTTTCGCCTCCCGAGCTCCAACGTCTGCCCAACACCACCTCCTCCGCAGTTTTTGCCTCGGCGACTATTCTTTTTTTTACAAAAAGGGTATTTTTATCCAAACCACTCTTTTTTCTCCCGGAGAGATGCACGGCAACTGTCCCCTACCATTCCCGAGGCACGCGGGCAAGCAACTCCTCTTCCCCGCCGCCCATCGTGGCACCTCCGGACTCCAGCATTAAAGACCCTCGAGGGCCCTCGCTCGTCGATTACCGTCTGAGGTCCCACCATTTGGTCGTCCCGCCATAAAGGGGGCAGATTCGCCCCCTTTGACAACCACCACGATTTTTTCTGAGCATATTTTAAATGCCTTCTCTTCCCGGGCATCTGTTAATGCCCGAGAGGCTTGAGCAGCACGCAAGAGCCAGTTCGATCGAAGGGAAATGGCGACGCGCTGTGGACGAGCGAAACCACGTACTCTATGTAAACTCGGTCACGTACAATGGATTGGCCTCAAGGACGTTGGGCGCTACGCTTACCGAAGTAAATAAAATCAGTGCTCACGCAAAGACCAAAGCACAATAATGGTATCGGACTGCGTCACGCTTCGACTATCTAACCATCCAACTCTCCATAGTATGTCTACTGACAGCACACGAGCAAAGGCCTTTCATTCTAATTTTGTCTGAGACCATTGTTCAAGCATATCAGCGACATTTTACTCATAAAGAGGCCAAAAATTAATAGACGTTTTCAAAATTTGGAGGTCCAGGCGGCTGCTGAGTATCATTTGAAATAGGAAATGAGAAAATGAAAAAGAATACAGATAAGAAAAGGAATGGATGAGGAATAACATAACCGAAATGAAGAGTCAGAGGGATATGGCACAACCTGAGTCAAATACGAATTCCCAGGATATATACAATAGAGAGGGAAAAAGGAAGAGAAGTAACAACGAGGAACACCAAGGGTTACACTAATGTTCAATATCACGTGTTATGTTTCAAGGGAAGGTGTGAGAGATTTAACGTTTAATATCAAGGACTGCTACTTGAGATCAACGTGCTTTTTATTTTAAAGGTAATTTTCACTTACTGCCCCCCATCTTGCTGACAGGGGTAATAGAACTGCCTCATCTGACAAATAGTTGGATCCGAGCCCTCCGAATTCGAGTCGAGCCCAGCAATGTTTAACTTGGGAGATGTACGGGAACCGGCATTTTCAATGTGGCAGCCGCTGTCCAAACAACAAGTAATTTGGGACTACTGCGAACCAATCTTTGGTCGATTAACTGACAATCACGAATCGATACTGATTTCTGCACAGAAAATGAAATTGGAATTACATGCCAAGTTATCAGAATTATGGGTCACGCATGGTAAGAAAAAACGATTCAACATTAAAAAACTGAATTTTCCCAATTTTTCAGCAGGAAATGAAAGTCGCATTTTTGCTTTCGTCAAGTTGTCAATATTATGGTACCTAAATGGTGGCAAGTAGTAATTTAACATCATATTACTGAAATTAGTGCCACCACGGGCGGCACTACTTCTCTTCAAATGTTCCTTCCCCTTTTTCCAATTGCCAATTCGATGCGAAGGGCGAATGGGAACTTTGTAAGTTTGAGAGCGAAAAATCACTTCACCTAGAATTTGATGAATTTGGCCTCATTTTAAATAACAAACTCTCATATTTCCAATGATATCAAAATATCAACTCCTTGCCGAACTACTTTTCGTGCAATTTGCCTAAAAATATAAGCTGTTTTACATGGGATAGATTAAGGCTGTGCGCTCCAGAGGGAGAATATTAAGAACATTAGGAACTTCTAGCACTTAGATTTAGTCAAAAAACTAACCGTGTGTAGATTGTATGCTTTCTCAACTATTTATAAAAATATTCTATTACTCACCACAGTACTTTTTACAGAATCGCAAAAACACCTGCTTTTTTGAAGGGTTTTCAGCCGTACGGCGGGAAAAAATGAGTCAAGTTAGAGACTTGTGTATCTTTATTTATTTAATTACTAAGAATTGTGGTCATATATAACTATATATTTGCGCCATTAATGCTACAATATTTATTTCATACTTCTTACAGACGCTGAAATAAAAAAATAAAATCTGAATATGGTTTCCATTATGACTAGGGAACTATCTCGATCAAACCACCTAAAGTTTCCTCTCATGTTCGTTTTCTCAAGTTCATCACTTTCAGCCTAGTCTATAAGCCTATTTATTCGAGTTCGAGATTCCTCTTCCAACGCGAATTATATTTTCGGACACACATGTCGCGCCTCCGATTTGAATGAGGTATCGTGCACAAACGACCAAATGGGGAAGTGGAGGGAGGAGGAGATGGGGAGGAGAGGATAGGGAGCGGTACAATAACCATCGTGGTATCCTGTATTGTGGGCCATAAAACAGCTTACCGAACTTCCTCATAGAAAGTTGAAAAAATGTCTTGGAGCCAACTTTTTTATGATTTGGGACCTCTGTGCGGCAGTATGTATGTACTTCAACATGTATGCACATTGAGTGAAAAAGTGAGTATACATAAGACTACTGTATATTTAGTTCATTACACACATTTTCTTACCATTTATGTATATAAACACAACATATAGCTGTATTAAAATTATACAACCCTAGAAAAACGAGAAAGAGCGATGTGCGGTTTTTTTTATGAAATTCCGGAATTTCCCTAGATTTATCAAATCGCTGTAATTATTGACCAGTTGAAGATAAAATATTATATTATGCCTTCTTTTAAAGGTAATGTAATTTTCTACAACTATTTTACCTGAGAACTTTGCTATGAAACTAAAGGGTGAGCCACTAGAAGGAAAGGTTTGTCAAAAAACGTGAAGAAATTAAGCGATTTTCTACAAATTTCGCTAGCAAATATCTCGATAACTATTAGGAATAGAAATAAATGTATAAGGAACTATTTTGAAGTACAATTTGTCAGATTCAATTTTAGAACTTGCAATATTTTTGCTATAACGCACCGTTTTCAATATATGAGTGAAAAACAAAAAAATGGGACCTTCTGCGCCCCCCCACTCCCCCCCACACACCATGGTCCGTGGACTTTTAGTATGTTTACCTCCTATCTGTTGGAAATAAAGAAGTTACTCAAATTATTACATGTTATTAATAGATTTATTATTATTTGTTGTTATTAATATTATTTATTTATCATCCATTGTTAACATAGTTACAGCTGTTTATTAGTTGGCTGTTAAGGGTGTAAATCTGTTGATTTTCAACATGCTAGTTACGTACAATAAATCTCTTTTTGGTTTTGAGTGTCTTTTATTTTACCATACCTGCAACCACATTTCAACACTATCAACCCCATACACACATCCCTGAAGTTTGGTCTCTGTCCTCTTCCATGTCCTCGACAACTTCAACTTCATCGACTGGACTACGTCGCCTCCGATTTGAATGAGGTATCGTGCTCAAACGATTAAATGGAGAAGTGGAGGAGGAGAGGGCAGCGGTGGGAGGGGATAAGTGAGGGGGCTCTCCCCCCACCCCCTCCATGGACACTTCCCCCCCCACAGCCCTTTCCCCGCGTTAAGGGTCCGAAAAGGGGAGGGGCTTATGTAAATCCGCCTTCCACCCAGAAAACACAATTCATTCGGCGACTTCCCGCGGAAAAATATCTCCGTCTTTCCCTTCCGATCGCCTGCGCCACCTATAATTTCCATGGGAAGGTGGGACGACGCTTTTATACGACCGGACGACCAACCCTTTACGTGTCCAGGGGGGAGAGGGGGGGTGGGGCAGACAGCATTCACGCGATGTACGGCCAATGGGAGGAGGTAGTGGGGCAGTCCAGGACTCACGCGAGGAAGTAGGGGGTTAGGGTGTTTGGGGGGGAATTATCAGGAAGATGGTAAGGGAAGGTAAGACACTGGGAACACTACTGTCCGCAGCGCCTCGGTCGGGTGAACGGAGAAGCGAGCGGATCCGCAGACATATCGCCAAATCAAAACGAGTCGCCGACACCCGTGTCTGCCGGCATGCCCGAGTTTTAAGCGCTCCTGCTGCCGAGGATATATCGCACCGTGCAGCCTACGACATAAATTCTAAGAAAAGCAAATGTAGCATGCACGGCCGAGACGGAATTAGAACCCGCGACCTCTGGATTGTCAGGATGACGTGTTGGCATTAACGGCTTGAATTTCCCTTTTCGTGAATGTGAGGTGGTAGGTACAATTGATTAGTGATAAACACGTTCTTTTAATAAAAGCATTCTTCTCCGAAATTACTTTGACAGAATTTCATACCTCCAAAGTAATTCTTTCCACGCATCTTAACTTTATGCAAAGAAAAATAGTCGTTAAGTGTGGAAAAACCTGCTTCTTTGTGCCATGGAAAAATTTTATTTTTCGCAAAAGAAACTTATGAGCAACATATTTATTATTCCGGCAGATACAATGGAAAAGGAACAACACCACAGGCCTCTGCTAGCTTTTTTCAAGTTGCTAGCCCACATCTGAATGTTTTGGAAGTGAAAGTCGATGTAGAGGAAGAAACGACGCTCCATTCACCTCCTCAAATTGAGAGGAAAAATCAATAAGAAAACGTCATCTACATCTTGAATACCTTGCCGATATTTTTCAAAGTACCTATAATTCATGCTTACTAGAAAAAAAGAATTCTTTATACAGCGCTCTTCAGAGCATGGAATTTGCATTGCCTTCGATGCACAGTGCCTAGCCTCCATTCCTCCCACACCTCATTAACAAGCCGCAGTGATAAGAAAACAGTATTCGATTAAGGTTACATTTCCGTAGTGCGGTGCCAGAGCTTCACCGAAGCATCAACAATACTGTAACTCATCTGGCGGCTGATTATCTCGAATTCATAAAGGTATTCTCAACGTTTCCAGACACCACAATGAAGAACACGAAACAGAGGTAAATATAACCCAATTTTGCCGGTTAAAAAAAATCGTATCTGGACGTTCTCGCCATATGACAGCGGAGGCATATTCCTACTTCATCAACAAAGCGTCCTCAGTTCTAGGGACTTCCATCTAATAAAATGCTAGGGTGTCCGTCGTGTTGGACGGTGGTCCTTATGATCCCACGGTTTCTTCCCCTATAATTGGAGTCGCATACCTACCCTCCCGTCCTTCACGAGGAAACACACTCCCTCCTCTCCAATTCCAAAATTATCTCCATTAAACCACCCATCTAAAACGGCTCAAAAGATTTCTTCCATTTGGGATGGCGCCTTCCGAAAACGTTGGAATGACCGCGGCACGAATACCGGCCAACGAAACGGAATGAGAGGATTTAGAAGGTGGAGTCGGGGGGTAGTATTTAGGGGAAGACGGAGGGGGGAAATTAGGGGGATAAGGTTTCATTAAGTGGGTAACTGATATCAGTATATTCCATGTTGGAGGCTAACTTAGTTAGTCTGATGATTCCTCTCACACAATGCAACATTCCTTACGACCTTGTACATACACGGTAACCCTTTAATTCATGGTCTTCTTAACTTGTGTGTTTACTCTGCAATAAAATACTAAAGTAAAGAAACACTTTAAGCAAATTTCTGACAAGTAAAAAACTGAGACATTCTCGTAGTAGAACTATAGATACTATGCGATGACAGCAGCCAAGTTGATACTTTTCCCGCTGACAACACATAGGTCGCGATTTCATACCCTACGCTATTGGTTCAGGGTCAAGATGGACGATATCATATTTCTCTACTGTACAAGAATTCTTTAATACAATGGCATTAAATGATAACTTGCTTGCGTACAAAGACGAAAGGTCCTTATCTCACCATCGACAGCTTCCTGATACGTTCCTAATAGCCTGTTACCGGCAGAAAGTTTCAATTAATGAAAGACGAATACGAAAACTGCTGATGAATTACGAAAACCAATAGTCAGGGTTCAGAGCGTTCCCCTATGAAATCAATGCGTTAATTCGATGATGGGGTAGAAAGCAAAAGTTATAGATCAAGATGCACAAGTCATGGGTCGTCTGTAGCAACAATGAATGGGTGATGAAGTAAATCGGAACATACCTAGCTTATTTATGGATTGAAACTATAGATTTTTTTCGCATTTTATTGTCAGATTCTAAAAGCTCGTTTTTTATGTCGGATGTTTCATTTCGTAAATTAAGTAAATCATTATCAACTTGAACAACGCTTGTTTAGGAAATTGTTTCCCATAACGGTCGCAAAGCCCGTTTCGCACGATACTTGATCCAGCACAAGATCGACGATACTCGCTAGTATAATAGCTTTCCAGTACCATGTTATATAGAACCAGCATGCTGGCTTACAAGCATGATAGCTATTATACTGGCTGAGCTACTTGATTTCATAATTGATGCGGTACTAGTTTGCTGCTGTCTCCCAGTAGGACCTAGTAGCCGTCGACCAATCACGTTAGCTTTTACAGTCGCAGTGCGATCTTCACTTTTTTTAATCAGCGCCTCACTGTTATCGCGGGTGTTACGCACTCTTTGTCGGTGATATCAATGTGCCGTGAAAATGTCTCGACAATCCCTGCTATTACTGCAGCAGCCAAAAGTCGCCTTCTTTCATGGACATTTTCCATTGTCTTTTAACAGTGGACGACAGTATACCGCTTCATCGCAAGCACAAGTTCAATGATCGTGTGAAACCTTCTGTCACGGTTTCTATCATAGTACTGGGTTCCGTCCTCAATGTCAAGTACCAGCTAGCATAATACTAGGTCTTGTGCTGGATCACGTATCGTGTGTGAAACGGGCTTGAGTCATAATGATGACATTCGTCGAATCACATGAGATCCGTCTCACCGTTTATACCCAACCATTACCTCAAATACATTCATTTCACACATTTTATATCAAAAGGCATCACGATGGATATTATCGCCCGCTTCCACGTTTTTTACTCAAATCGATTCATACGACCACACTCCCAAATGCGACTTTTTTTGCAACACAACAATTATCAACAATTATCAACAATTATCAACAGAACTGAAATTGACATCGTGAAAAAACGGATCTTTCAGACTCGCCTCCACCTCGAAGACATTGGAATGGAGGAGTGTGTGCAAGTGGTTTTAAGAGAAGTTCACTCTCGATCGCTTAAGGGGCGGGTAAGGGGACCGACCCTTTTGTCTTTCCCACCCGAGGTTACGTGAGGGGGGATGGTAGGGGTAACAGAAGGGGCGGGAAAAGGGTCTTTTCCCCAAAACGGTGATAATAATATAATGCGTTAATTCCAGGCTACGACTCCTCTCCTCCGCCACCCCCCCCCCCCCCCAAACGCAACACAAGCGGTCGACACCGGGGCGGGGCGCTGGAGACGGACTGACGGGGGCAGCCCCCTCGGGGCAAGAAGGGTGTAATTTCACGTCTATCACCGCACACTCACGGCGAAGAGGGATCGCTATGCCACCGCCGGAAACGAGAAGGACTGACTGTCTGACTCCTTCCACCACCCCCTCCCCTCCTTTGCCCCCCCACGCCCCGATTTAATTAGACCTTTGGCCAAGAGAATGCGCCACGGACGACCCGCCTCCAAAAGCCCTCTATATATATATATATATGAGAAAGCTTTGCCCTCCTCCTTTTTGCCCCCTTCCACCGAGGACGAAGCTGCCTTCCCCGATTGGTCCCCCCTCGGTATACCCACCCCTGGCCGCTCTCAAGTCAGACCGGACTCCCTTTACCCCCCTTTAGCCGGCCCTGTGGATGCCACCGTCGTTGCCACCCCTGCCACTCATCCGCTCCGACCATATTGGACGATTCGTTTTCGAGGGAAGAGGGGTAAAATTTCAAAATCGTCCGGGATTCAAGTTGACCGAAGCAAAACGTTTCATTTGGCTTCAAGCGGGCGCAATTAGTCCGAGGAGGAGAGGATGGGGCCAGGAGAAGACGACGGCTTGCACACTGCTTTTGAGGGCCTGGCAATTGGACATCGGAGCCAGAGATGAGAATAAACTAAACCACTTTCGGCGTTGTAAACTGCTTCCTCATGTAAAGTTAAATAAACTAGTACCTACTACAGTGCAGTCGTAATCCGGTCAACATAATTTGTGTATTGGAATCCGATAACTAGAAACACACCCTGTGGACATTATCTGTCGTACACGGATTGCTATCCGGATCTGCTCTTTAATTCTCACCATTCAATACTCCTTCCAATACTGTTTCCAATTGGCTGTAGTGTCGCAAAATGTGTGTTCAATAAGTGTGTCTCTCCTTATTCGCAGAGTGTGTTCATCATGCTTCTTTTCTCTGCAGCTCTTCGTAGGACTTCTCTCTTAGTGATTTTCTCCATCCATTTAAACTTCATCATTCTTCAGTTACACGCTAACACCACATCTCCATCACTTCAAATCTCTTTTGCTCTGCTGCTGTCATTGTCCAGGCTGCACTGCCATGTAAGAACATTCTCCAAATATATGTTTTAATGAAGTGCTTCATAACTTCCAGGCTTGTGTTGCCAGCTTTAAGTAGACTCCTCTTCTGGTAGAATGTATTCTTTGATTGGGCTATTCTACTCACAATGTCTTTCTTGCTTCTTCCATCGCTGGTGATCCTACTTCGTGCATTATTTTTTTTTTCAGTAAATTACAACTCAAGGTGCATCAACTTGCATTCGCGCACGCGACTGCTAAATACGCCCTGTAACCTATGCAGTGTCTCACTTTGATAAAGCTTCAAATGCCGACAATTTAATCAGGGTACCTACTTTGAAAAGAGCGTTAAAAAGTTGGAATCCAGAGTCAAAGTCGAACCCCTTGGGAATAAGGGCTGTTTGTTTCCAGGTAAATCAAATTTCATAAATTTATTTTTTAAGGGGAATTGGCTTCATGGAAGGATCGACTGAAGAAAACACTCGCGAATAACCTGTGCCTTTAGATCTACATCTACAGAGAATCTGCGAGCCGCCACAGGGTCGTTAGGCTGGGATTGCTAGGACAACAGCCATGAAAAAGGGTTGGAAAAGGGAAAAGGATTCGGCAGACGGTTGTTGTCGTCGCTGGACACAAAAGTCACTAATGGAGCGTGGAAGGAATGAATTTTGGTAACTATCAGTTGGGAATTGTATCTCTCTTGTTTTTGTCGTTTCCATCAGTTCTAGAGTTTTAGAGCGGCGCTTATAGTAATGTCTTCCGTGTCACCCTGGAAATCACGTGATCTGAACTTTTAAAGCAATCTTAGCCCAGCGTGCATCCTTCGAGTATCTCGTGGCTTCCAACCTAGCCCTTCCATCCAGCAGTGTGACACTCCCTGTTCGAAACGAATCATAATGTCCTAGTCATAATGGAGACAATATAAGAACTTTATTTTTAAAATTCAACGTCTGTAAGAAGTATGAAGTAAATATTGTAATATTAACGGTATAACAAAATAGTTATATACGACAAGAATTCTCCGTAATTAAATAAATATATCCTCCTAAGTCTCTAACTTGACTTATTTTTTCACACCGTACGGCTAAAAAGCATTCAAAACAGAAGGTTTTATTTGCGATTCTGTGAAACATACTGCGGTGTGTAATAGATTAATTTAATAAATAGTTGAGAAAACATACAAACTACACACCATTAGTTTTTTGACGAAATCTAGGTGTTATAAGTTCGTAATTTGTTTAATCTTCTCCCACTGGAGCGCACAAACGTCATCTACCCCATGTAAAACAACTTGTATTTTTAGGCAAATTGCTCAAAAAGTAGTTCGGCAAGAGGTTAGTATTTTGATATCATTGGAAAGATGAGAGTTGATTCTTTAAAATGTGACCAATACATCAAATTCTAGGTGAAGTGGTTTTCGCTCAAAATACCGTAACAGGAGACGCGAGAATCGCGCGCTAGGCGGTTTATCGTTCCCGAGGTGCACATGGCGGCGTTGCAGTGGCAAGCGTAGTGAAAGGAGTGATGTGTGAGGGATAGGCTCGGAGGAGAGGGAATAATACGTCGACTGCAAAACGTTCCCACTCCCTCCGGGCCCCTCCACACCCCTTCATATCCACAGTCAGCCAACCCACCCCCGAGGCCACCACGGGTTTATGGCGGCATCACAACTCCCGAGGAATTGCCGCGACCGTTAAACCCGTCCGTCCTTCGCTCTCGCATCGAAGGAATAAATGAAGGCGCGCGTCCTTCGTCCACTTCGGCAGTCGAGGGAGTACCTACCGCGAGTTTGAATGCGAGGGAAGCCTCGTAAAAAAAACATCCATGCATTAGGGATTACTGATCGAAGAGAGGCGGCGGCATTCGATAGTACCGCGGTCATATGCACTTTACTCTTGATGTCTTCGCTTCACTAGTCCATGAATGGACAATTAAATCTTACCTACTCTTTCCTAGAGGTGAGAGCATCTTCAACGGGGGTGGATTTCAAGCCAGAAAAGGCGTTTTCAATACCACGGTTGCATGCTAGCAGATAAAAAAAAACTACTAGCGAAAACCATTCGGCGCTTCAAAAGATGGAGCAACGGGGATATTGTTTATCTATGAAATTGATAAAAAACCAATGTGGATAGAAAAAATCGCAAACTTCATCAAGATTAGAATATTTTGAACGGAGTAGTAGGTACTCAGTAACGAGGAGTGATACAAATATCAACAAGCGTCAAGCAATGGTCCTTCAACTTTGAACTCAGAGAGAGAAATCGGTTGCAAAAATTAAATGTTTTGATGCTTTGGCCCCATTCTGATCGAAAAATAAAACATCTATCTCAATTATTTCATATTTTAACAATCAAAAGAAAATTACTCTACTCGGAAATATTATTCGTTTTTCCCGTTAAACCGCATTAAAAAAAATGAAAATCCTACCTGGATTCGAAACGAACGAAAAACATTGAGATTTTCGATTGTTTCTTGACTTGATACTAAATTTCAACCCTCCCCTGGAAATTTCAAACTTTTAGCTCGATTAGAAATGTCCAGAAGTTTGTATCGATGACTGAGTCAGTTAGTTTTGTAGCTTTATATACTACAAGAAAATTGATTTTTTAATGAATATTTTGTGTATATAAAAAATCAAAGTGTTTGTTACATTCATCACCATTCAACGGGCGCATTGCAACTAACTATTAACAAATACAAGGATATTTCGAACGATATCATGCAATCCCTATGGCGGAGGACCCTTTCCAGGGGGAGGCGCATGGGTTTCCAGGATGGCCAAGGGTTTCGTTGGTTCGCAATAGGGATGGGCTGTACTCAAAGAAGTACCGGTATTTTTTTATGAGTATTAAAAAGCAATAATACAACTCGCCCGGTAGTGCCGACGAAAAAATACCGGTATTTATGTCATTCATTTAATATTTTAATTAATTACAAATTAACATACGTTTCACCCTAATTTTACGGTATTTCGGCAAATTATAACAACAGTCCAAAAAGATACACAGACATTTCCATCCATTGGAATTTTGAATTAACATTCGTCGGGAATATACATTGGCAATTCCGTAAATACATTTTATTTTACGCTTTTAAGCCCAACGCTTTAAGCCATTTCAATAAAGTGCGACCACAAGCGCTCTTCGCATTTTTTTGAAATGATTTTAAATTATAAGAAGAACGAACGGTATTGTTAAAAATGTTGTGGTCAGGTAAAATCCTCTGTTATAGTGATCAAACATTGCGATTCGCAATGACGTTTAAGTTACATGAATAAATATTTGCATTTACACGGTTAAAAATCATCGATTGTCTGGTGCTCGGTATGGGTCTAAATTTTTACTTACCTATTATATCAATGATGATAACAAGCATATCTCAACTTCACCACAATGTAAATGAGAAACAAAAGACTGACTTATTACGAGAAAATTTGAAAATTTAGTGTAGTTAGTAAATTTTCGTAGTTCCGTTAGTTGACGCAAGATGGCAGCGCTGTCTGAATACAGGTTTTTAAAATACCGGTACCGTCGGTAGTAACGATTTTAAATACTGATCGGTGCTACCGGATTTTAAAAAATATTAACGGTACTACCGAATACCGGTATTTTTTGCCCATCCCTAGTTCGCAGGGGGTCCATGTGAGGGCGCAGAAGGGGGGCGAGCTGGTTCCAGGGTAAGGGGGTTCGGTTTTTACGCTCAGGGAAAGCACACTCCTTGCCTCCTCCTCTCCGAAGGAGGAGCCCTCCTCCGCCCCTAGGGGGGAGAGTTAGAAAGGGTTGAAGGACGAAACCCTTTCGCTGGACCCACCCTCTTTCCGCCAAGAGAAGCTCCTCGGCTCGAGGGGGGGGGAAGGGGGAGGGGCAAACAAGGGAGGATGATTAGGAAGGAGGAACACGGGGGTCGGAATTCCTTGTTTGCTTCGTAGGAAAGCATGCCAAAGTTATTTGCCGCACTTCCTCGAGGGACATGTTAAACAGGACAGTTGATTTCGGTCGCAAGCTGAAATTTTGAGCTGATTGTGAACAATAAACGAGAAAATACGCAACAAAACAGAGGCGAAAAGGCACAGAAACGTATTTTAACCGTTTCCCGTAGCCGTCATCACGTAAACATTAGGTACTTTGGGGTTAAATCTTTCCCAAAGAAAAATTACATGAATGGGCATAAGTTGAGGGATAGTTTTTCCGTTTCCTCCGGCAGCAATGTAAAATTCATGTATCTACATGAATTGGCTTGATCACGCATTGTAATACTCGCATTTGAGACAAAACGTTTACTTTAAAAACATTTTTGATGAATTTATTTCTAAAATAATATTATGGTTAATAATATTGCAATTTTACAGCTGTTGTAATTACATTTTTATTCTAATGCCTAATTTTTCCCCAATGCAAATGTCCTTACTGACTATGATAAGGGAAGAAGATAACCCACAATGTGGTGGCAAAAGTAGGAAACGGCCCGTAAATGGTATCCTGGAAGATATTTCTGGAGGTATAGTAAATTCTGGCTCAATATTACTTAAAAATCGCTCTCGTTGACTAAAACATCTAATTCCACTCTTAATTTTCAACAACAGGAACTATTGGCCAAAACTAATAAGTTAGATTGAGTGTCAGTCAAAGACGGACGTAACTATTGCTTTGGTGAATTAGTAAGACTCTAAGAATCTAAAGTTTTCAAGGAAACATTACTCAGTTTGCATGCACATTTGAATAGCATGAAACGATTCCACTCCCGCCTGTCCTGGTGGTATTAATTTTTAAAAGAGATCTATCACGTTGTCTCCCACATGCATCTGAATGGTTGGCATCCCTGCATCCCACATAAGAGAGAGGGAGAGGAGGTTGGAGAAAGGGGTTGGAGAAAGGGTTTGGAGAAAGGAGGAGACACGGGAGAGGGGGAGGGCAGGTAACCCGAACTCCTTACCCCTTTTAAATGCCCCAACCCCTCGGGAGACGAAGAGAAAAGAGCAAAGCGGAGGAAACCCCTTCGCGAAAACCCTGAACTACACTGCTGACCCCTGCCTCAATCCCCCTCGGACACCCCGAAATCCTCCGGCCAAGGGGCTCCCCCTTAATGGCTGATTCAATTAGACAGTGGCCGGCCGCCCCTGCCCCCGGCCACGGCCGCCCCTGGGGGGACCCAAGGGACGAGAGGAGAAGACCCTTCTGCTTGGCTCGGTTTCCGCGCTGGCCAAAACAACGGACGAGCGGGTTAAAGGGGTTTATTGGGACCCTGGGAGGGAGGGAGTGGATGAGATGATGATGTGCCACCCCTTGTGCGCACGGTGAAACCAAACCGCCCCTGTCCCAACCACCCACCCACCCCTGTTTACTCCCCCCGCACTGCAACTAACAAGTTCCGCGGGCTATCCCCGAACCCTGAAAAAACCCCGCCCCAGCGACGACCACACCCGACAACTACCTCATCCCACTCCTCCGCTCCGGCTCCCCGGAATTCTCAGGGAGAAGGCAGAGGAAGGTTCCGGACTCTCCTCCCCTCCGGTCTGAATTCATGACGGATGCAGGAATAATTAGGGCGGTGGGGCCTCCTGAGCCAGGGT
This sequence comes from Pyrrhosoma nymphula, assembly GCA_963573305.1. Classification (NCBI taxonomy): domain Eukaryota; kingdom Metazoa; phylum Arthropoda; class Insecta; order Odonata; family Coenagrionidae; genus Pyrrhosoma; species Pyrrhosoma nymphula. The sequence goes on from OY754337.1 coordinate 269,878, forward strand.
ACACTCGAGAAGGAAGAAGGGACGCGATATATCATATGTAGGTATTCTCCTCGACCCTTTCCTTCCCGCATCTCGGTCCCGGCGGTGTCGTCGTACGGACGTAGAATACCTTCCACTTCCGGCTGAAGAATTGGATTACGACAAAATATGATTTTTGCGAATCCAAGTGGGAATTCCCTCAAGGGTTGATTCCATCGTGCCTAGCTTTATGTGGAGTTTCAACGTTACCTTTTCACGGTGAATCCTACCCCCGAAGTGATCGTTATCATCACGGGAAGTGTTTTTTCCCCCAATTAAGTTATGCGCATTCAAGATTTGATACCCTAAACATGTTCATCGAGTGTAAGCACCTTAAGCCTGTAAATGATCGATCAAAGCCTTGGCTCGCCTGAATACAATGACTTAGAGCGTTTTACATAGAGTAATAGGGTGATAATTTTCCCTCAAAACATTGAAGCATTTAGAATTTTTTATGTGGACGGTGTATGCTCATGGAAGTTTCCAGCCATTAAGTCTTCTGTCAATTATCTCTATTCAAGCTAAGATTAATATTAAGTAAAAAAATATTTTACTTAATATTCAATCCTTAGAGAGTTATTTTTTTTTACATAAACGAGGTTCCTACGAGCAGAATTCACGCTTGGAGGGAATCTTCTCTAAAACATTTCCATCTCCTATTGCTACAACAGGATAAGTGTTATTCAAATCCTTCTCGATTACTATGCCTTAATCAAATAATACATAATTTCATTGCTCCATCTTCCTTTAATACATAATATTTTATTTTTAACGAACTAAAAAATCCTTTAGCCAATTTACTAGACTAAACTTACACATCCGAAGAGTACTTTATGCAACTTCAATTTTCGAAGACGCAAAACATTCATTTTACGAATCTAATATAACTTCTAAAATGACATTCCTCGATCGCATCTGATGACTGTTTCAGAAAACACTTACGCATATAAAGGTTAGTTGTACAATACTGTTTTAACAATTCTGATTACATGGACTACCTATTTAAAAATTAGTATGGCATCACTCTGACTACTAACTTTTAGTTTCTGATCCGATAACTATAAGAAAAATGACGGAGACACTGAGATGAATTTCTATATTTGTAGAGCGAATTTTCTAATCTTTCTAAGCTAAAAACAGTCAATAAAAAATGAATTTTGACTCAATCATAAACCATAGAAATCAACTGCTAAGGTGGTACGAACTATTGAAACAAAACTTTCCGTCGTTGACATGAATTCCATTTGTCCTCAATACACGTAAGCTATGTCTCCAAGCAAGTGTCCCCGTAAACGGAAAGCATTATGAATCGTAAGGCTCAGTGGACGCGTAGCGCCGTGGAGTTTCTTTCGCTAATTCAAATGGCAATGGCTTCAAGATTTCCTTGCCTAATACAAAGAGCGAACGCTAATATAAAATAAACTTGTCCTCAATGAAATATGTTTAATCCTTTTGGAATTAATTCACCGAAATCTGCGGCGTAATTGAAAACACAAAATTAATAATGAATTCTAAAATAATGAAATTGAAACGAAACTAACAAAATTCCACGGATAAATCTAGCAAGAGGCGTTATTAGAAGTGAGCAGTAAGCCCTACGTCTTCAAAAGAATTAGCGAAAAATGTGATCGCTACGGCGAACCCTGAAAATTCTTTCGTGAGACGTGAGCGGGGGGAGGAAAGAAATTAAAAGCAACATTGAAGTGCGAAGTGAAAGAGCCATTTTGAGAGTTTCGTGCCATCGATCGAAGGAAGAAAATTATACGCATTGAAAAAAATGGTGGGAAGGAAATATTTTCCCCCCAGAATGTGCGTCAGTCTCAAGCCTCGTAAACATTGTAATCAACGTCGCCCCTCGCGTTATTAAAAGCCCGAGACGTTCTTATATTCCGTAGCAAGCTCAGAAACACAAGAGGAAACCTGTAGAGGCGGCCAAGAATTTCGGAAAAAATTTCATTAAAATCCTCGCCACGTTTTTAATGTGACCATCACCCGTTTTCATATGCGAGGACGAGATTCCTTCTTACGGCGGCGGTAAGGGGCGTCGGGGCGCGGGTGGACGGGAGGAGCGCCCCTGAACGTCTACACCCTGGCCCCCACATCAAAGGGGCAGCGGGGCGACCCCCATACATTCAAGGAATATTACACCTGCTGCCTGCTTTATTGCGTTGCTAAGAGCGGCGAGATTAGGAGGGTCATACATCATTATGTGGGAGGGGGCATTGAGGACCTCACCTCCCCGCGGGGCAACATAGTTATCAACGAGTCCTTTGAAGACGGAGGCGACAACTAGCTCCATAATGCCAGTTATTCTATTACCAATTAGCTATCAGGCATGAAAAAAAAACACAGGATTCGAGAATAACAGCTTACGCGGTGAAATCAGTGTGCCCAAAAGCTAAAATAAGCAATTCTATTTATTTTTACCGATAGCATCGAGGTTAAAATTTAGTGATTCCCTCTGAAATCAAATAAATAGTACTTTGTTTTTCGTTACAAAAGGTTGAAATTCTTAATGCATCATTAAATTGAAAGAGGTTCGGTGGTTTCACTCAAATGAAGAGAATTCAATGAAACATCCTGAAAGTAATAATAATATTGTTCTAAAGTTACCTGCATATTTTCAGAACTATTTACCGCAGGTGTTTAAAAGATAAAATTATCGAGAATCGGGCATGAAATTACACGGGTTCTTGTGCCATTTCTTCTGCATCCTGCAAGTTATGCATCTACGTTCAAGTACTTCACCCGTGGTGCCAATTTCACACGATCTGCAACGCGCGAGAGGGATTTATTCAAGCGCTCGGAGTAAAAATCTGTTACATATACATTTTTCTTTCTATGATATAAATTATTATACATTGAATAATTAGAAAAGGTTCCTTCTGGTGAATAAAGCCTTGCGTTCCCATAACAACCCGTGTAATTTCATGCCCACTTCTCGTACAAATATCTCAAGAAATGTGCGGCAAATAATTCTGAAAAAAAATCAAGTAGCTTTAAGACAGCCAAATTAATGTTTCCAGCAAGTTTCATGGAATTCTCTTAAGTTGAGTAAAACCACCGAATCTCCTTAAATAGTTGATTTCATGCATAACTGCATTTGAATGCTTAGCTCAAAAATACAATCCTCGCAATGCTATTCAGGAGAAAATTAAAATTTCTCCTTCACCCGCAACATTCACAATTGCAACGGCAGCGGAGCGGGACACTAATTGCACAGAAAAAAACAACTCAACTTACCCCCCTCCTCTCCTCTCATAATTACCCTTGCCTCGTCTTTCTTATTCTCATGGCTGATTGATTGATTCACCGATAAAGACGCCCTCTCGAGTGCGCTCGCACGGTTGCAAGTCGAACTAGACGCGATCGGAGAAGAAGAGGAAGATGGACATTCTTTCCCGTGACTCACCGTGAGCACGTATCCGCGTGCGTAGTCCTCGTGCGTCCAGCCGAAGCCGTGCAGCACCTGCAGCACCTCCTCCTGCTGCAGCACGGAGAAGAGACGGTCGAGCAGGATCTTGAGTCGGATGGGCAGCGCCTGGCAGCCGTAGAGCACGAGGCTCGCGATGTCGAAGGCCACGTTGGGCTGCACCGCCTCGACGCCGTGGTGCGGGCTCATGAGGGCACCCGACGCCCCGCCGCCCCCACCGCCGCCTATCGGGATGTTTTGGTGGTACAGGTGGCGGAATCCAAGCTTGTCCAGCGCTGGAACGAGAAAAAGGTTTCCATTAGAAGTCAATGAAAAAAATTATTCAAACGTCGATAAGCTATCACTTTCCCGGTCACGGATAGACTCTGGTCACCATTAATTGTTGTATTTAAAGTTTGGCAGAGGATGTCATCAGCATATGATTACAATGAGGTTCGTTGGTTTTCCGGGGGTGATAGAAGACTGAGGACATTAACGCCATCCAGGTTAGGTGGGAAGTTTCAAAACGGAAGGGTTGGAAAGTGAATAGGGGAAGGGTGGAGAGAAATCCAGAGCCCACAGCAGCCAGCCCTTAACGAAAGGTACCCAGGGGATCATATTTGAAGTTCCTCCCACAATACACCATAGTAGGGATTGGGATCATACTGACAAATCTCCGCCACTGCCTGGAATACCAATCAACCCAGGCCCTCGGAATAGGAAGGCGGTATACTCTAGTCACCACATCAACTCAATCCCCGCTTACAGTGAAGGATCTGCATTCTGGCCGACGCAAGAAAATCCATTGAAGCTACCTACACTCAATATCTTTACATAAAATTTTAACGAACGTCGCGTTGCACGGAAGCGGAAGTTGGTCTCTGTAAAAGGCTATTGGCGTTTGAGATGTGGAGAGAGGTGGATATACACCTTAAAAATTACTTGGTCTGGTAGAATACTCAAAAAATAATGGCTCGAAATAAATATAAATTGCTGAAAGAAAATGGGAATAGACAGGACACGTGGAGTAAACAAGTGCTCGGTGACGAGGGGAGATGGAAAGGATGGCCGCTGAAGATGGAATTTTCGGAAAGGGGCCCAAAGGATATGTATGTTTCGATAGAGGGGATGAACCGAGATGGAAAATCTGCGTATAAGACGAGATGAAGAGGCTGTGGAAGGGGGGGGGATTGAAGATTGAAGAGGAAAATGGAACCTGTTCGTCAAAATATCTACTCCTAGCGGTATATTATTAATGGTAATGGCAATATTAAAGTAATATGTAGTCTTAGTTGTTAACCTATTTTCTCCGGGAGATTCATGATTTTAACCGTTTAAACACCTCATGTGTTACTTCCTCGTGCCAGACGACCTTCATTGTCAGCATTGAAAAACCTATCCTCATTCGACAGAAATTACTACCGACCATTAGGATTTTATAGTCACAGCATTTTCGGTACTTTCTTTTATTATTTTTCTGCCATTGAATTGTAATTTGAGCCAAGGCTACTAGAAACCCCGAGGCACTACGTAAACATCGTTCCATTTCATTGTGCTCCTCCTTTCCTAAAATGTACAAAAAGGGCAAGAGTGAATTAGGGGAGTCGGTGAGTGACTTCGGAAGCGAAACGACCAGTTCAGTTCGGGTGGGAGGGGTCGCTTACGGATGTCACAAGGGAGAGGCGGGGGGAACGAGGGGGGGGGGGACGTGGGTGGGGGGGGGGGACGTGGGTGGGGGGGGGGGACGTGGGTGGGTGGGTGGGACAAGGCCTTCTTTTCCCAGCCACCTCTCTCCTGTCCCCTGTCAAGTGTCAGGCGCGCTAGTGACTGAGTGACAATGCACCTTTCCCGGGCGGGCCGACACCCGCAAATGACAATAATTGCCCTCTTCAGCGTGCCAGGGGTTAGGCGTGGGGGGTGGGGGGGAAGCGGGGGACGGAAAGGCAGGGGGAGGCCTGTGTCTCGAAGGGTTGGAGTTCCCTTGTTTATGCTTTGCCAGCCCTGCCGAGAGGGAAGCGCGGGTTGACGAAGCTGCTCCCTAGCGGGTGAGGAGGGCAAAAAGAATAACACCAAGCTGTCGCACACCGGCGCACTCTTGAAACGGCCCTCGTGGCCCTTGACTCAGCTGCGAACCGGGGACGGGAGAGTCAGCGGGAGGAAACACGAAGCAGTGCATTTAGGTGCACGGTGCACGGTTGCTGGACTTTGACTTCGAATGAGACGAGAATTGCAAGCCTGGGAGTGACCACACTAATTGTAGAGGTGGATTGCATGACCCTTCCAATTCATACGTATGTCATGCAATTCACTACTACATGTACACGTACGCGCAATGCACATATCCCGCGAACCGCCACAAAGACATATTATAAAAGGGATTCGCAGTTGAGAAAAACATTGCTTGATACATTTATGCCGTATTCTATTTAAATGATCCGGCCATGTTTCTGTTGATGTCACGGATTTTTAGAAGGAAAAAATATAGAACAAGGAAGAACTGATTTTGTCTTCGAAACAAGGAAGGACTAGGCCTATCAAAAGGAAACTTCAGATGGAATCCATGCCTGAGACTACTCCGATGCCGATGAGTCAGCAACGGATCGCAGAAAGGGCGGGAAGAAGAAGTCAAAGAAAACTGCTATAGCACAGAACTATGAGTCATCGACAGAAGAGGAAGAAGACAGAAACACCACTTGCCCTTACTGCAGTGAACTTTTTTCCAATTCCAAATCGGAAGAAGTGTGGATAAAGTTATATAAGAGTAGTGAATTGGCTCGAGAAGAGTGTGCTGGTATTGACGATGCACATATGACGAACCATATAAATGTGATTTTTGTGACTAGAGTAAATATTGATAATTTAATAAAAGAATATTTAGGCCTACTAGGCCTATGGATCTATTCTAAAACCTAGTACCCCGTTTTATGAGACCGGTCAAATAAAACGGGGTACTTGACATAAAGCAAGTATATATTAATTATCTTTGTTTCGGTTCATTAAAAAAATATTTTCTTGTCGTCAACTTCAAGCAGAAAATTGTGTTCACTTGTTTATTAAAAATTAACAGAGAATTATCATTTAGTTTATGAGATATGGTAATTTATTTGTTAAGTACCCCGTTTTTTCCAACTTTCCTCGAATTAAAATCAATCACCGTCCTAGAGTTTATCATCCTCATTTCATCAAAGTGGTCGAATCTAACGCTGCAATAACGTAATAATAGCATCGAAGTCTCCGAGGTCCACTCATCTCCCCTGAACTGATCTGGAATCTTGCATTATTTCTCGGTATTTGGAGGGGCGCCCATCTAAGTTAGTAGATCCAACAAATCAGCCACACGCTATCCCAAAGGAACCCACGCATGCCAACACCAAAAGTCTAAAATCAACCCGAGCACCAGCATCACAACCCCCCAAAATGAATGCCTCACTTAGTGCTAATATTCCACCATTTCAATCTGTTGTATGAGTGGGAGGATTAGGATGCAGAGGGTTGTGAAAGACCGTAGAATGCTCGCTTCGGTAATGGATATATGGACGTGATAGAAGGGTGCATCAATGTCTGGCAGTGTTGAGAGAATGGACGGGAGTGGAATCACAAAACAGGTGCACCGATGTCCCGCGTAAAAATTTTTACGTTTGCACCAAATTTATGTTTGAATTAATTTTAGCCCAAACACCGGGAATGAGACTCCTAACTTCAAATAGCGTCTAAATATTCATACTTTGCCGAATTAATTTAGGAAAGGTATTGCGCAACTTGTCACAAAGATTCGTAAATTTTCCAAAAACTTTTACGTAAATATTCACGTAAGCTAACGCTAATTTGGGAAAAATGTGGAGTGTATTTGGTAAATGAATTAGCTTTCAAAAGTAGTACAAAACTAGCAAAATTTCCCCGAATGGTGTTACAACTTTGTAGTAATATTATTTTAGTAAATTGGGCTAAGTATAACTATTTGGAAGTCATTTGTAGTTAAGATTCTGATTGCCGATGCTTGGGCTAAACTTAATCCAAACTTAAATTTGGCCCAAATTTGGTGCAAACGTAAACATTTTTACGCGGGGTAAGGTGTGAGAACAAAAGGGGTAGAATGAGAAAGTCACGGGCGAATGAGGTAAAGAAGATTCTTTCTCGAGGAAGAATGGAGGAAGTATAAAGGACAAGAGAGTTGTACGCACTGCATTCAAGTAACAGAGGCTAAAGAGGCATGTAAGTACAAATGCGTATCAGGCTTAAATCTGTGGAAATACTTTATGTCCATTTCAAATAAAACAATATTGGTAAATTTCCACACAGTATAAAATAAAAAAACAAAGTTAAAATACACCACCGACCAAGGTTTCGGCACTTACAATGCCATTATCAAGGTCCTTGCACCTTGAGAGGGGAGGATGGTCAAGAAAAGGTCAAACCTTGATAAGGCATTACGTGCCGAAACCTGGGTCGGTGGTGTATTCAATATTGTTTTATTTGAAATAGGCATGTAAGGATAGAATAGAGAGGAAAAAATGACTACATCCTTGCCAGTTTCCTAGGCCAAAACCAATATCCAAACTCATTGACAGTCCATGTTGAGAAAAACCAAATTTGAAATTTCCACAAATTTTATTTTGCTGGCACGCCGGGCGTTTCACCACACTGTGGTCGCATATTCATGTCCCACAGAAATACAAGGTTGGTTTTTCTCAACGTGAATATCCATCATTTCCACGATGTCAGGCCTGATATCATCAGTATCACTCATTGACGGTGTCTAACCGGAAAGGAAACGGCGTGAAGTGAATACGTACAGAATTTCCAGGTATGTGAATGGGTCTATATGGACCAAAAAGTAATGTACCCTTGATACGAATGAAGAGTTAAAAGACAATTTTCCACATTTAAAAGTTTTTAAAATACTATATTACGACCTAGGTTTCAATGTTTTTACACATCATCTTCACGTAAAAAGCGGCCGCAAGTGAGCGCTTATAGATATACAGAATTTTTCCCTTATAATATAATGCACCCTTACTGAATATCCCCGGATAGCTGATAAATTTAACAACTACGCATACGTATGAAACTAAATAATGCATGTTGGTATTGCCGTAATTTGTCACGATGGTATTCATTCCAATTCATAGTCATTATAACACTTAAACGTGAATATCCAGTGATAGGAAATGCATAGGTCTAACAAGTCATACAGAAACAATAAAATTATTTGCAGATTTAGTTGGGCAAGGTATCTCAAGTTCCGTCCCATAAGCAACGTTGGACGCTAAACCTTTGCAAGCTGCCTTAACACTGAGCTAAAAGAAAACCCGTCTCATCCAAAATGCAACCAACATATAATGTTTCCAGTGGTAGTGTGCGAGTAGGTACCGATTTACGATCTATGATATGAAAAAAAGAGTCAAGGAAGTGGGTGGTAAGTCGTAAAAAGCAAAGCAGAAGTCAATCACCAACGCGATGACGTCGCAAGTCACGGCAGTGATGCGGTCTGAAGTGACGTACACGACTGTCGGGGGGCCTATTGGCCGTGACTAACGCGCTCCAAAGTGTAATATCACGATCGACAGGCTTCAAGGGTTTCAGCCCGGCGAGGCGTTATTAGAAATTGAGGGGAGGGGACGGTCTAGTGCTCTTGGGGAGGGGAATAGGGGGGAGGGACAGTTCTCCTCCCCTCCCTGGTGGTTGCGGAAAGCGAAGAGGGCAAGTCTCCTGGAAGTTGCAGAATCGGCCGCCAGGTGGGAGAAGTAGTCCAGAAAAGCAGAGTACACAGGTCGGTCGCAATGGCGAACCGAAGAACAGAACTCTCGAAATGAACCGCCGAAGAGAAAGTCGATTCGGATACCTGACAGGGGGGCCTGAAGAAGGGCAATTAGCCGCTCATGGGGCCTTATTCAGTAAGGACGCGACACGGCCGAGCCTCGGTAATTCCGTTGATGTGACGTCAAAGCCCCCGACAAATCTTACCATTTGAATGGTCTTTTTTGAAAATTTCATGACTGTGACGTCAAAATTTCGTCACTTCCGGTACTCGGAAATTCCGAGGGCACACAGAATAGCTGATCGCGTCCGTGGCCGATTCGAATTAGGGTGAAATTTAAAATTAATTTGAACATCATCGGGGTTGACCGAGATTCGCACACCACACCCTCAGAATTTCCTCGATTCCCAAGATATAAAATCTTTTGCAGAGGGTCCCCATAGCAGAGGGCGGCGCCTGGGTAACTTTGGCAGGTCAAAGTGCCAGGCGCAAATTCTAGGTACAGTAAAACCTCTGCCCTACGGACAGCAGTGGTCCATAGTAATATGTCCTCATGTGAGAGGTGTCAAGAGGCTCAACAAGAACATTGAAACATTTATTCTGTTCACGGATGAAGGTGATGTATCCAAATCTGAATAGAATTTACGACAACCCTAACGGTTTTTTCGTGAAATTATAATTGATGACCGATATAGCAATTTAAAATTGCCGGGAGCCTGGGAGAAATGCGTACGTGCAAGGTTTTGAATGGGATTTTAGAACATTTTCATCCGAGATAGAACCCGGGCCATTTCGGTTCACTGACATTTAAGCAGCTGCTCTCCGATTTCTATTAATTTTCTTTTTCTGCATTTAGATTGTGTTGCCAAACGCACCTGTTGCGAAATATTCATCCTAGAGGAATTAATGTTTAATAGTAGCAGAGCTGTTTATGTAACAAAATGCAAATTGGAAGGTATAAAAAACAGTCTCCCCGACATAATGTTCCCTGAAGTTGGGGTATTTAGTCTGAAACGTGAGGCCAAAAACAGTTCAAGTAATGACACATAGGGCAATGGAAAACATAGCCATTTATCGAGTATTGTCCTTCACAACGAGTGAGCATGCTTAGAGCATTCATTAATGTTGACATAGATCAGGCTTCATTGGAAACAACATGATTCATCGTGTGTTAGATGCTTGTAATATCTAAAATAAATGTCTGAAGAAAGTAAAAAATTTGAAAACAAATAATAAATAAAGATTTCGTTAACTATATTTCATTGAAGCTAGGCGTAAAAACGCATATTTACTTAAAACTCTTGATGAGTGGCATATTGATCGATAACTTACAATGATAATTTTGTTCAACAAACAGGAGTTTGAGAAACTTATCAGTGAAATATAACGACACAGGAAAATTCGACGACACGATACAGGACAAGAATACGACAAGATTCAATTAAAATACGGACAAGCAGGAAAAATGAAGCTAATTATCAAAAGTATATGACATTAGTAACATTTAAACTGAAAATGACGTTCAAAACTAGTTGCGAGATTTTAAAAAAGACTTCCCGATGTTCCCACTTACTTTGGAAAACAAAGATCATCGGAAATTTTCCGCGAACCTTTACTATTCAATAATATATCGGATAAAATGGATCCACGAACAGTCGTACCCAATAGGTAGGCACTGGTTCACACCACCGCAGCTGGGATACGCCGATGAATAAATGCATGCAATCCAGAATAAAGCCGATGTCACACCAGGAGTGGTTTATTTAATTTACGCATTTGACGGGCGCATGTCGGGAAAAGCATCATTTGATGCCACCTCGCAAAGTAAACTTTTATTGGGTGCAAAAATAGCCGGCGTGAAGATCACAGAAAACATTATTACAACGTCAAATTAATCTACTGAAAATATTTTAAATTTCTCCTTCTTGAAATTTATGCTTTCAGCATACTGACCAAGTGTAAAACGCTACTAATCCCACACCAGAATCTTAACAGTACAACCTTTGACTGGGCAAGCATCGGGCATTAAATCGCACACATAACAGTCACTTGCCCCTACGTAATTTGCAAGCTTCTCCCATATCCCATGAAGGACTGAATTAAACCACTTGTCGACTGGTACCACAAGTATACAAAGAAGTTTCCAGTGTTAAAGAATAGTTATTATTGAAATTAAAATCGCCAGTTTGGGTTCATAATTAGAACCAAAAGGAGGAAATGGAGTTTAATGAAATGACAAATAAAAAAATTTATTCATACGGCTTGAGGCTGTATGAAAGACAAGTTGGGTAGAAAAACACCGATACGCCCCGGACATCTCCAGCTAACTTCGTAAATTCATCTCGTTATGCAACGGTAAACAAAATCCTACCTATTTAACACGGGAGGCTATTAAAAAAAATAAGGAATATGAATCGGTAATTAAAAATCAGAAACTAGCACTTAAATCGTAAGGTTTCAATTCAGACTGCGTCCCTCGATTCAATTTCTAATTTGCACGACATGGATCACGAGACCCACAAGGCCTACGCCGGCATAAGATGTGCAACAGCAGCATTTTGAAGATCTTCCACACTACCTTTGTCGATTATCATGAATGCAAACCGGAGAGCTATGAATCAGTAGCAGAAATGGAGAAATGTATTTGACCAGTAGTTTACAGATAACTGACGTAGACTGGTGGTAATAGGAAACTTAAAAATCATAACCACCGTAGTGTTAGAGGCAAATTACCGTCAAATTGTCACACTGGGCCGTACTAAAGCATCGCGCTAACACACGAAGTGTTTTGCGTGAGTGATTAAGACTCGAACGACCTCACACTAAAAACCAATGAGACTTAATTCGCAACAAAGTTGCCTTTAATTGACCGTGCCGGGAGTTCGGCGACGAAAACCTGGAGTCTCATCCATACAAAACGACAGGAAGAATCGACATGGCCAAAAAATACATTAAAAAATGGAGCGAGAGACATAAGACACTAGAACTGAAAGCATTCGCTGATCCACCTTCGAGGGGTAATGAAGTTTAAGAAATCCAATCTTCGGTGGTCGAAAACTCGAGAATCCGAATCGATTGAAAATACGGAAGAGGAAAAGCGAATCAGATGAAGGGAGTATCCAGAGTGACGATCGTTTACATACGTTCAAATAAGGAAGCCTGGGAAGATGATCCGTGAAGTCGCGTCCTCCTTTGGCCGGTCGAAGCGGTCGCTCCTCCCGGCGAATGCAGGCGCTCCTCGCCGAGGACGAACACCGCCGCGGCGTTTGCACTTGAGATGTCTCTCTCTTCTTCTTCCCCGGACGGGCGGGCGGTCGACCGTTCAAGTCCCCTCTCCCGTCCTCTCAGCTCTTCTCCGCAGTCAGTCCCAGCGAGGGGTCCGTCCCTCGGTCGGTCCCACTCAGACACACTCGCCACGGTCACCCGGCGTCATCTGTTGACGGCCGCCTAATGGTTTGTTCCAGCCCCCAGGGGACGGAGAGGGGAGGGGGCTACAGGAGGGGGCGGAGGGGCGGGAGGGGGACGCCGGCGAGGACAAACACAGAAGAGCCGTGGGGCCATGTGCAAGACAAATCGCGGCGCTCACCGGAGGAGGGTCCTCCCAAGACGCAAAGGAGGCCCCTTCCGCCCCCCCCCCGGCCTCCCTGCTCCGGGTCCCCTTCCCCACCCCCTGTTGTGCGACGGGGGTGGGTTACGACCCCCTGTGGGTGTAGGGGGGTGGGGTAGGGTCCAAAAAGCCTTCCCTATCATTCGCCTCCCACCCCCGCCGTCCTCGTAGAATTGACCGCCACGGGGTTCGGAAGAGCTGGTCCGCCTTCATCACTCCATCCTGTTGCCTACGGTCCACACCACGAAGAAGACAGGGGCCCCTCCTCCTTAATCGGAGGAGTGACCCTGTCCGGCTTGGACCCCGGTAGGTGGCTGGCGTCGCATAGGCGGCGCGGCAACCTCGACGGACGCTGGGGAGACGTGAAATCTGTCTTCATCGTAATATCCAGCGGACGACCCTTTGGTTGAGGATTGAGCGTCGATTATACGCCGCGGTGGTCAGCTCAGATGGATCGCTCTTGCTGTGCACAAAAACTTCAGGCTTCACATTCTCCAAAGCACAAGGCGTGCTGACTTCGGAGAGTGAGGCTGGGGAAACGGAGGGTTAAAATCCGGGAGGAGACTTCAAGACAGCTTGAGCGAGATATGTCACCAATAGTCATGGCGGAGACCATATTAGAATTTTATTTTTTTAACTTCAGCGTCTTTCGGAAGAACGAAGTAAACATTGTAATATTAAGGTAGCCCAAATAGTTAGGTATAGATGACAAAAATTCTCAATAAATAAATAAAACATTCTACATAAGTCTTTAACTTGACTCATTTTTTCACACCGTACGGTGAAAACGTCTTAACAACAGAATGTTTTATTGCGATTCTGTAAAATGTACTTCGCAGAGTAATATTTAAAAATAGTTGAGATAACATAAAAACTACACACTGTTAGTTTTTTTGACGAAATTTAGGTGGTATAAATTCCTGATTTTTTCAATATTCTCCCTCTGGAGCAATACGCCGTAACCTTCCACATAAAAACAGCTTATATTTTTAGGCAAATTGCTCGAAAAGTAGTTCGACAAGGGGTTAATATTTTAACATCAACGGAAAGATATGAGTTTTTTTTGTTAATGAGATGAAACTCATAAAATTCGAGGTGAAGTGATACATCACTCTTAACTACCTCAAGGGAGGATTAAGTTGGTGAGGCGTGTAGAGAGCTGGTTTCTCATTTCGGAAACCCAGGTTCAAATCCTGGCAAGAGGCGTAGATTACCGATCACTCACTACATGAATGCTATGTGCAGATCAATTCAAAGAGTAGTAAGCACTCAAGGTGCAAATGGTTCAGTTGGCGATGGTCTCCCCAAAAATAACCAAGAAACCATTATTTATCAATTCTTCGAACAATACTAACTGTAACAAAATATTTACCATTAACAGAGCATAAGAACATCGTCGGAAATGGCAGATTTCTCTGGCAAGGCAACTCGACAGAGTTATTAGTAGAGCAGGAACAGTCGTTTCCTTCAAACAGCAGGAGATCGATATCGATTGATCGATCGACAGCTTACTACATCGATGGATTCGATCACCCAAATCAAATAAGTGATAGAAGCTCTATGGTGGCAACTCGTAATGCTCTTCAAGCTTCAAAATTTAGCGAGTTTCTTCAACACGATGAAAACATGTTCCGCCAAACTAGGCTCTTCACGGAGATCACTATGCATCGCTTCCATTCCGATTTTTAAAAAATCGATTTCGTTGCAAACGGATAAGATTTCGTTATTTTGAAATACAAAGGAAAATGATAGCGAGAAAATTATGTAACAGCACGGTTTGGGCATAACTTTCGACTGTGACGATTTATTTTGTTTTGTAACCTGGAAATCAACGGTTCTAATGTTACATAAATAAACACCAAGGATGACGAAAGTTTTAAAGTTTAAGTTACAACAACACATCAAAATGCATTCACGTGAAATATAATTTTTTATTAACCAGAAGATATGTCATTATTTTCTGGTATTATTATGGTTATTTAAGAATAAATGTGTTTAGCATTCCTTCTTTAATATCCTTCGACGGTTAAAGAAAGAAAACAGTGCTTGACCGCCAAATAGAGACCAACAGTTTGATCTTTAACTTCATGAAAAATATTTAAAATTATAAATACGGCTGAAAAGGAGTCGTACTGTAAGAATCATTGAAAATGTAAACTTTATTTGAAAATGATGCTCTTTCCGACCAAATGGAATCTATTTTGCAGTCAAATGTATTTCATTTTTCCAGGCAAGGAGTAACCTCCCCTCACTATCCGAAAAACACCCTTCATCAGTCCTACCCTCTCTCCAGTTCACTCCCCCTTCTCGTTTCAAGGTTTTGGCGTGTATGCCAAGAATGCCCACTCGAAAAGTCCCTCAAAGGGCAGAGATGGAATAAGCATTCAGCTGCCCACTTGTTCCACTTCTAAAGGGGCAACAGGAAAAGCAAAACTGATTGAGATTCTCTGAAGTTATTTTTTCCAAACTAAATCAGCTGGGATATCCTCAGTGGTGCGACATGATTATTTATTTTCTTTCTACGAATCGCCACATTACTTTGAAAAATGCAAGTATCACTGGATAATTTTCTCCCCTTCCCAGTTCCGCTAATTCTACACTTTACCCAAGATCGCGTCCAAACAACATGCCACTCATAGCCAACTTGATCAACCGTCTCTGCAATCATCTAATATCCTCTTGTAAACTTTTTTTCTTTCGCCAACACGTCCAGCACCCAAATTGTCTGTTCCTCTGTCCGATTTATCTGGTCTATCTTCCTCGAAGTCCAAACCTGAAGCGCCTTCAACTTTATTTTCTTATTCCCTCTCCGAAAAATCCAGATTTCTATCGTATACAACGAATCGCCCAGGATACAACTCCAATTTTTTTTTTTCAAAGTCTTTATGACAAGTCCCAATTATCAGTCGGCACATTCCTCCATTGCTCGTGTATTTCTTCTCCAAATAAATTCAGAACAGCACACAGTTTGTAAGCTGTGCAGTGATTTGTGGGGAAAAGAGTTAATGTGAAATGCTCCAGTTAACGTTCTCTCCCTGCTTTACCACCCCTATGATATGCCTTCCACTTTCAAATGCAGTTCAGCCATCCTGTGGGTAGAATATCTCATTAATTAAGCAGCTGTAGCCTGAGTCAGACACCTCTGTGACGCCGGCACTTCACTTCATTCGGGACTTCTTCGTGTTGGTGCATACAAAGTGCCACTACAGGCGATAGTTGCAGATCATACTTTGTAGATGGGAGTGTCGCGAGGGGCGACCGTCGATAAGGAGAGAGTGGGGCTGACTCCACGCCCCTCTTGAGCCCTCCCTCTGGAGAGAAGTTATGGGACAGGGTATGGGGGAGGGTTTTGGTGGGGCGTGGTGGAATCGTGGGAGGTTAAGGGTTTGTCCGGGAGTTTGGAGAGGGAGGGGAGTTGGATTACGAGGGAGGAGAGGAAGGAGTGGATGAGCAGTCAAGGGGAAGAGAGAGAAAGGGTTGCTGAGAGAGATATGGAGGATGGGAAGGGTAGAGTGTGGCAGCATCGGCAAGCAGTGGCAAGCGGCAGCAAGCATCTCCCGAGAGGGATTAGGTCCGGATGAAGAAGGAGGAGGCAGAGAGGCAAAGGGTATGAAGGGGGCAACTTTCCGGTCCATCTCCCCCCCCCACCCCCGTTCTCCCCTCCCGCCCCGGGCGAAGCAAGTATGGGTGGGGTGGGGGGGATGGTAAGTAAAAGGGGTGGTACATGAGAGGCGGAAGGAGGGAGGGGTCCAGAGAGGCGAAGGAGCAGAGGTTGAGGTCTCCCAGAGCCGTCACCTCCGGCTTCTCCGCATCGGACTCGCACCCTCACCCCTAATACCCTTCGCACACAATGCGGTGCTGGCAAAGCCGTAGTGACACATAAGTCATGAAAAGAATTTGAAGGAGTTTAAGAAAAAATCAATTGAAATTTACCTCATGGAGAGGGATTTTACTTTTCAAATTTCCCCAACTATTCGAATAGATTATTGAGATCATCAATTTGTGTAGTGTCCTGTGCATTTGTGAATGGTTTACGTTTTACATACATCCAAACCAAAATGGTAAGAATATCATGACTAAATGAAGTAAATGAGTCTCTAAAGAGTCTTTTACTTCTTTCTTTCCGAGCAGCAACACTACTTTCTGCCCATGGACGTTCGTGTGCTCGTCTCATCGAAGCCAGTATACACTTCCTTAACACAAACATTATTCGAGGCACAGCAAGTCCAAACGATCTGGTTGATGCTCCATCTTAACTTACTGGGGTAGTGTGGGGACCCTAGAATATCTAGGTATCTATGAAACCCAAGCTAAAAGAGCACTTTTTGCAAATTTATGACGACTCGCCGAAACGCTATTAAGCTACTCTCTGAATGTGGATGTGGATATCCGCAACATGACACTGGGAAAGTTACTACAGTTGTAGCAGTGCAAACAGAAAAAAGAATTGTATTTGCAGTTATTCAGAGAGAGAGAGAGAGAAGTTCCCAAAGGATCGCTGTTAGGGCACCTTAATATCTTAACAGTATTTCAAAAAATTACAGCACGCGCGTTACTTTTGTCTCTCTTCTACTCAATAGATTACTGAAAACTTCAAGAATTTGAATCACTCATTGCTTCCACAGATCTTCAAATTCCATCTCTGTGTGTTTATAATAAATTTAGGGTTTAGGCTGGATAGGCATATGTGTAGTCCTCCCTTTTGGTAATTATAAAAAGTCAATTTTGAACGACATAAAATTATCCCACAATCTCTATTTCTCCAGTGCTGTAGTTGCCAAAGCAATGCAATTAACGCTTGTAAGGATCTCCCTCAATGCCTCTATTTGTTGCAGCTCGTTGTTCATGTCCCATTTTTTTTCCTCATTCCACCTTCTACACCTTACGACTTATCAACTCATGGCCGTATTTTTAAATCCTTCCGCACGAAACGGAGCTTCAGACCGAGAGGAGATGTTGTAAGATAGAAGTGGAAGATAGGAGGGAGGAGAGATGCCCGCAGAAGTCTACTTTTAAAGCAGCTTGAGCAAAACATCCTATAATTTGATGAATTTGTCTTCATTGTAAAGACAAAACTCACACCTTTCCTATGATAACAAAATATAAACCCCTTGCCGAACAAATTTTCGAGAAAAGTGCGATGGTGGGTGGCGTAACATGGTGGAACTCCTTCATGATGCACAAAGGGTAAGAAAAAAGACTTTGCTGTTCCACAAAATAAAAACATGTTTTATTTTGTGGAACAGCAAAGTCTTTTTTCTTACCCATTGTGCAAATTTTCGAGACATTTGCCTAAAAATATGAGCTGTTTTACATGGGATAGATTGCGGCGGTGCGCTCCAGAGGGAAAATATTGAAAAGAAATTAGGCATTTCTAACACTTATATTTCGTCAAAAACTAGCGGTGTGCAGTTTTTATTTTTATCAACTATTTGTTAGATATAATAGTTTACTCATCGCAGTATCTTTTACAGAAACTAAAAAAAACCTGTTGTGAAGGTGTTTTAACCGTACGGCGTGAAATAATGAGTGAAGTTAGAGACTTAAGTCGATATTTTTTTTAATTACTGAGAATGTTTTTCGTACATAACTAAATTTTTCGTCATTAATATTATAGTATTTATAATCATGTTTATTACAGACCCTGAAATTTAAAAAATCGAATATGGTCTCCATTATGACTAGGGAAATATCTCCCTAAAACTACTTTAACTAAAGGCGGCAAGGGGACCGCGGTTTAACGTCCCATGCACCGGACGGAGTGCTGCACTGAAGTAACCTCCTCAAAGTCCCTAAGTATAATTCGGAACTCCCCTGAAAAATTGCCTTCACCGCCGCCGGGACACGCACCCGGGCCTTCTGCGTGGCGAGGCATCACTATAGTCACCACTCTCATCCGACCTAAGTAGTTACTCGTCAGCGTAAATATCTCCGCTCGCCTATCTCCTCCCCGCTGCCTCAACCCCCCCGCACAAGGGGGACCACCCCACGCTACTACGCCCAAGCCGACCTCAGACTCTTTTTAACGATTCAGATGGCTCGAGGAAGTGCGCATTTCAATGATTCGCAGCGGTCCTCCACTTTCCCGACTCTCTCTACTCAAATGGGTCTCTCATTCGCCCGGGAGGGGGTTGGAGCAAAGTGACGTCCTCAGAACGCACTCACATGAGTCACCGTCCGAAAAGGGTCTCCCGCATGTGGGAGGAGGTCACCCCTTCCTTCCCCCTCCTCCGTGACCTCCTCCGGCCGCACGTGGTCACCCAATTGATGCAGCGGCGCGAGCCTCCCATTCATCTTCATCAAACGCTGCTCCCACTTCACAGAGATAGCGCCACCAGCAGCGCCAGAGCGCTTTTAAAAGAGCCACGGTAACATCAACCGGATTGCGCGGGTTTAAAAGGGTGTGTGGATGCGACAATAGGGTGAGCCGGAGGAGGGTGGGGCTGGTCCCTTAAATGGTGTGACGCCATCGCCCTCCACAAGCGCTAATTGCTTCATGGGTGCGAGGAGTCCTCGCGCTAGGATGCGACGATTGGAAGTATTGTTGTGTCCTCCTCGTACCTCCAGTATAGTGAAATAAAGTTCATCAAATGTGTGTCAGAAATTGGTTGCTTAAAACTATAGAGGATGAGTTTTTGCTCACTTGCATAAAATCAGAGCTGCCACCAATACACTAAGAGTGATGCAGGGATAATATGAAGTGTTGTACTTTCTTTTCTTTCTTTGTATAATTTCCATTTTTGGACACTGTATTACCTGTATGTATTTTATGTGTCTATTTTGTATCTTTTGTTTTTGCACTCCAGCAGTTAAGTGAAATAAAAAAAATGAATGCAGCACAGGCCAATTTAAAATTTAAAATTTATATGTAAATGAGTGAGTCGGCAACCCTAAAGCGAGGCGAAAGTCTCAAAGGGTGCCTAATTCCTAATTTTTGTTTATGCATTCTTCAAGTATTATTTTTATCATAAGGAATAAATTATTATTATTTAGACTCGGACTAACTGGGGCAGATAAAAACAAGCGAAATAAATAACAACATATCTATGACTGCCGTGCGTTTTGGCATAAACTGAGATCAAAGAGCAAGAAAACAATAGTTAACGCAAATATTCAAAAGGTTTTCGGATGTAATTGGAGAAATTTCAGCATTGTAAAAAAAAGAATACTTAGTATCCCCACACAATAAATAGGACGACCGCGATTTCGAAAATAGTCTTGCAAATGACGTGTTTACTTCAGAAACCGCAATCGAACAAATACGTAATCCTGTGGAGCGTTCTTTTAAAATACTTTTTTAAACATGCTTAATATTAAAACAGATATATAACAGCTTCAGACTCGTGGGATTAACTTTTAGTGAGATATTTAAATCACACTAGCTTCAGGTGAACATGGAGGAGAAGTTTTAGGCTCCAAAATAAATTCATTGAAAACCTATAAGCGACAAATGGGACTGAAACGAGGTCGAATGTACTGGTGTAGGAATTTCTTCATCCAACGCTATTCACGATTGCAGCAAAAAAGTGGTTTTAATCACCCATAACACATAATTCACTTTCCCCATCCTAATTCCTTTTTCCTTCTACTCTCTCCTACCTCCATTGTGGTGCCTCACAGTGTAGTACATGTATGTAGATGTATCATCTTAGATGCGATGATAGGGCACGTAGATGCCGTGGATACGGAATTTAGTATTGTATGAAGATTATGGCAACAACCATCATCGAAATAACGACCCTTAAGATATAGCCGATTCATTAATAATAATCGTCGATGAGGCAATACGATTTGAAATATCAATATTACAATATCTTCGATTGTTCCCGTGAATATTACACCGTGACGATATCGATGTCGAGAGCTGTCTTAGCCACCTCGGTAGTGCTTACGCGTAGACGTCGATTGAGTGAATAGACTTCTGCGCTAACCTTTAGTCGCACACCTATAGGTAAATGCTGGGATAGGGTCAGAGTAGCAGGGGTGCAGGGAGAGGGGCGACGGACCCCTTACCCCTAACCCGCTCCTCTCCGACGACGCAAGACTGGATGCGTGAATGAGAGGGGGGGAGGGTTATTGAAAGGGGAGGGGTGGCATGAGTCACAATATTTCGCCTAAGCGCTATCAGGCGTGTGGGGGTGATGTGTGGCCAGTTGACAAGTGACTGTTAATATAGTTTGAGCAAGATATTTCCCTAGTAGTCATACTGGATATTACATTCGAATTTTATACTTTAATTTCAGCGTCTTTTAGAAGTGTGAAGTAAATACTGTTGTATTAATGGTGCAAAAATATACTTGAATACGACCACAATTCTCAGTAATTAAATAAACATATCCACACAAGATACGGTTGAAGAGTTTAAAGCAATTTCCCACAGGTAAAAGTTTTTAAAAGACTTGCTTACGAACAAGGTTTCAATGTTTGCACATCATCTTCATCACCTGTAGATGATGTGTAAACTTTGAAATCTAGGTCGTCAACAAGTATTTTTTAACTTTTAACTGTGGAAAATTGATTTAAACTCTTCAATCGTATCATGTTGAAATTCGACGCCTTATCACCTGAATCTTCGGAGTACATCCACTTAACTTGACTCATTTTTTCCTGCCGAACGGCTGATAACCCTTCAAAACAGAAGATTTTTTAGTGATTCTGTAATCAAAACTGTGGTAAGTGATTAATTTTGAAAAATAATTGAGAAAAACATACCTACCGTTATTATACCGTTAGTTTTTTTGACGAAATCTAAATGTTAGAAGTTCCTATTTTTTTCAATATTCTCCCTCTGGAGCGCACAGCCGTAATCTATCCCACGTAAAATAGCTTGTATTTTTAGGCAAATTGCTCGAAAAGTATTTCAGCAAAGGGTTAATATTTTTATATAATTTGAGAGATGAGAGTTTTTTCTATAAAATGAAATCAAATTCATCATATATTATAGGTGAAGTAATATATCGCTCAAACTACCTTAACTTCGCGAAAGGTCGCACCTAAACAGTTGAGTAAGAAGCGCTCTGCGAAATGTGAGAGTCCTCATCCACTCCTAACATTCGCGAAAATATTTAAGGATGCGTGCGGAGAGATCAATCCTGAATAGTTTCTCGGGGCTTGTGGACCGAATTTTCAAAATTCAGGGACTACCGTTTCTTCTGTAGAAATGGAGTACCGGTTAAATACAGTGGGAAATGACGTGGGTTGTTTCATATAATCCATTCATCCCTACAAATGCATTCATCTTTACAATGAGTATCAAAAGAAACCTTTCCGTTATTACTTTAATGTGAGGAAACCGGTTAAATCTAAAACACCAGGTCTATGACTTTTATTTGTAAAATTCATTAGTTCATTACATTAACTTTGTGGTATTCCATTATAATGTTTGTCGATGAATATCTGTTACTAATACCACTTTCATTTAAATCAAGCGACCCGGGTTTCAGTGAATAATCACAATCATCAGGCATTAATTGAGATCTGTTTATCCAATTTCTTCCGTAGTTACGTAACTTCTTCTCCCCTTCCGTTGCGTAACTACGGAAACAATAGGATAAACAGATCTCAATTAATGCCTGATGATTGTGATTATTCACTGAAACCCGGGTCGCTTAATTTAAATGAAAGTGGTATTAGTAACAGATATTCATCGACAAACATTGTTATTTGCAAAGCAAAAAGAGAGTTATTGCCCAATATACTAATGGTTATTCCTTCGTAGGTACAAATTAAAAATGAACAAATATTTCTTCTCCTCATTGGTTTTCCTCAAATGAAAACTTTAAGTTTCGGTAACGCTCAACATACACAATCCTTGATAAGTGAGAGGATAAAATTCGGTCCCTGCTACGTAATCAGTGACTTCATCCCCCGCTCCTCCCTTGCCTCGTCGCTTGGGGCCGTAATCTCCACTTCAGAGAGGAGGACCCCCCTTCCGTCTCAATTGGAAGCGCTGGAGTTCCCTCGTGTTCGCTGGAGGACGCACGAGGGTGGCCGAGCGAGCAGTCGTTCGTCTCCTCTGTGCGATGAGTCGCCGCGCGCCAATTGAGGCCGCCTGACTCACTCACACTCTCTGAATCACCATCCCTCCTCCTCCGGCCCAATTAAAAACGCTGATGCCGCCTCATTGAATCAATTCTCCAGCTCTGCAAAGCTCTGAACAGGTGCCCCTTCAGTTTCTCCCCTTCTTCCCCCTCCAATGTGAGACCTCCCTCCAAAACATGAACGACTTGCCTCTCGCTATTTCGTCCCAAATGACGTGTTCAGCTCCTCACTTTCAGAAAACGTGTGATTATCCTGTTTGCGCTACCATTTTTTTCGTGATGAAGATTATGAAGCCTCCGCTGAGATGTTTTCATTCACTAAGGCCGAATAAAATTGAGATAACTCAGTCCTTATTGGCTTCAGCATGGGGTAAGTATACTTGCTGGGGTCCAAAATATTTAATACTTGAGATATTCTATGAAATATATAGTTAAAAAATTAATGGCAGTTAAAAAGGACAGCATTGCAAGCATACGCTGCCCTTTGCAGAACTTATTAAAAGTTTGACCATAGAATGAAACTTTTTAGGTAGATACCTAATTGTTTTCCGCTAAGTTGTGCTGGAGGTAAATGTGCTCCCTATGCGGTTACATGAACTAATCTAAGCCGGACAGCTTTTTCAACCAAATACACTTGACATTACATTCATTTGAGTATGAGAATAAATGAAAGGTAGGGAAAAGATTTTTCTAAGTGCATGATCTTAAGTAATAGTGGTAAAATAATCAATTCTATAGGCTCATTACTCCAATAAATGAAATCATAATAAATTGAAGGTCTTTCCAACTTTAGATATGTCAAGTGAAGAGCGTATTAATACTGGTATCAGGGGAAAACGGCGTCAGGTTGATAAAAAATAGTGTTTTATTAGGACATCCAGGTCAAAACAGGTAAGCATTAAAAATATACATTAATCGACCAATTGAAATATCAACTGCTTCAGTCGTTCATGATATTTTACGACTGTATTCAGCTAAAACGTTTTTTTCTCCATTAAATGACGCAACGTGACCCTTGCAGCAAAATATAAATTATGCTCCATGATCGATATGAGGAAAACGTTCACATTTCGCCAACTATTTTTATGCAACACTCTAGGATTGCATGAGTGACAACATCATACTGTACACAGTCTTGCAAAAGAGGGGCTAATAAATGCACAACTGCATGCCATATTTCGACGTGATATGAAAAAGCTAAGTTAGTAAGCATATAATATTTTTTGTCAATATGTTCTGAGGTGATGCATAATTTCAAAGACAGTATAGTTTTAAAAAGGAAAAATAAATATAGAAGCGGAATTCGCGGTGAGTTTTGGGTAACGCAGTCGATATCTTACCTCCTCAACAGCAGTCCCCTAAGTAGGTACTCAGTACTCTTGACTCGAATTGAGTAACGACTAATTAAAGGATACGCGAGCGTTTCGAATCCTGTCTCAGGGCCGGAGTGAAGAGATGCAGGGGTGAAGGAGAGGGTCATTCAGGGGGCGGGGGGGTCGCGAGGGAGAGGGTGGTGCAGCGGATGGTGGTTTGGTGAAGGGTGTTGGGGTGCTACTATAGACGAAACAAAAGTGTTTAGTGGGTGCCATAGGGGGGGGGGGGTGTTTCCCCGCCGGGCCACCGCGGGTGGGTGCGGCGCTAGCAGCAGTGCGAAACAAAAGCGCAGAGGAGGGCGCATTCCCGAGGGAGACGAGAGAAAGAGAAGCCCGTGTGTGTGTGTGGTTGCGGGGCGGGGGGAGGGGGCGGGGGGGGGAGGGGGCGGGGGGGGGAGGAAGGAAAGGAGGAGCAGAGAGAGAAAAAAAATCTAAAGTTCCGCTCCGAGGAGGAGAGAGAGAAGGCGGAGGTGCTGCCTCGTGCGGGTAGAGACTGAACCTCTCCTCTTCACTCCCCAGGTTCTCCGGACTTACTTATTCAAAGCGCCGCCGCCGTCGTGCGCGCATTTTATGCCGCGAATGTTTTCGTTCTCCTCGGCAGGTGAGGAAGAGGTAGGTTGGGGGGGGGGGGGGGGAAGCCTTCCCTCCCTCCCCACTCCCCCCAACCCCACCTCTGGAAGGCAAAGCAGCGAGGGAGAAAACGCAGAGATTCTCGCTCTCAACCCCGAGCGGCGACACACACTCATATATATATATATATATATATATATATATATATATATATATATATATATATATATAACACATATTCCCTGCAACCGGGGAAAGGGTGCCGGCCACGGGAACTGCCTTTCTCTCTCTCTCCTCTCTTCCTCCTCTCTCTCTACCTCTCTCTACCGGAGCCACCACACCTCCCTTACATCCCCCCACCACCTACCCACCCCCTTCCTCGTCCACGCTCGCTCCACAACGAAACAAAAGAAGAACTAGAGCCAAAACGCCAACGAGAATGTTAGAGGATTACGCCAATCCATTCGTAAACATTAGCGCTCTACCGCCTCCCACTATGTACGACATGCTACCACAACATTATGAGCCACAAGAACAATAATATTTCATTGATAATATAAGGTACATAACAATAAATATAAATCGTATGCTATACAAATGCTTGGGGTTCCTTTGAGTTTAACCCCAATTACATTAATCTTACATTCGTTCTCGAAAGAATTTACCTTCTTTTTTTACTTTTTTGTCACGTGCCTGGCATTTTGTCAATTGAATATAAAGAAAGGTTGCGCCAAAAGCGCAAAATATCCCATTGGTAACTTTTCAGCCATCCTTTTTTTTACATGATTGCATTCTCCCGAAATGTCCTCCCCGTGCTGTTTTTTCTCTCATTTTTCACTTCATTTGAAAACTGCGTCAAAAAACATTTGAAATGAACGTATTGCAATTGCTCTTCATTTAAAAAAATCCCACAAACACGGATTCACGAGATCGAGGCAAAAGAATAAGCACGCGAAGGTGCACGTCGCAAGTTAATGTGAATTAAAGAGACGAGATTTTAAATATATTTCTTTTAGCCGCATTGCACTGTGGGAAGACGATAAATGATTGCATCCTTCTCGATTTTCAACATACTTGTAGTGGCTTAGAGGGGGAAAATAATTCATTGGAATTGCATTACGCGATTTTCTTTACGTCAAAGTTTGTGCTTTCCAAGAGGGTGTGCGTCCCATTAGGCTTAGGATGACATAGAGGTCTCATAGCCTCATGCTTGTATTTCAATCTCCCTATTAATTTGCTTCATGCTTGTATATCAATCTCTCCAATTAATGTTCAATTCGCCCGCTCCATATTAATTTCTTAAAATTCTGAGAGAGGTTGTTGCACTTTGAGTAGCGTAGTAATTCGCCATAATTTGTGATTGCGAAAACGACGAAAGAATCATGACGGAGCTCGCGTTGCCAGAGAGAATAGAAGACGGCGGTTTCAAGTCCTCAGGGTGGTTGGGTGAATTGAAGGGTGGGGTATTTCAACGGATGTCGGGGAGTTGGGGTCAGCGAGGAGGAGGAGGGAGGGGGTGGATTTAGGGAGGGAAGGGGGGAAGAACAGGAGGAGGAGATGGTTGCAAAGGGTGGGTGGTAGGCAGAGAGGAGATGGAAGCCAGAAGGGCTTGTGTAATTAAGTGTCCATAATTCAAGAAGGAAAGAGTGGCGCTGTATACGTGTTTGTATTTGGAGGGTGGAGAAAGGGTGCTCTGGGTGCCAGGGGTGGCAAGGGGGGGGAGGAGGTTGGTGCCTGTGTAAAGGAGCGAATGGATTAAAGGCGCCAGCGGGGGTAAGGGGCCGTCTCTTTCGGCCACCAGAGGAGGCAGCGGTCGCCCAGATACTCGCTTACTCACACTTAAACATGACTACGTTGAGTTCGGCGGGGGGAAGGGGAGGGGGATATGCAGGCACGGAAGCGCATGACTCCACTTCAATTGACGAACGAATGCGGGATTAACAGTTGCTAACCAAAAGGAAAGGATCAGCCATCAATCTCAGTTAATTTCACTGGCGTTGCTACATCTATTCCATCAAATAAAAAAAATAATCCTCCTTGCAAATAAAGGATACAGTGTGTCAGCAAGAATGAAACTAAAATAAACGCCAGAATATTATTGGCTAAATACAATGGGTCAGTAACAGTCCCAATTTATTACAATATTTAGACGTTCAGTAATAATATTAATGCGTCATTACGGAGGCATAAATGGCAGATGAAATGCGTCGAGTATACAACTTCAACGGCAGATAGAACGATACCTTTTTCGACACTGAAACACCCGATCAATATACCTACCTCTCAAAATACTTCAAACTAAACATTCATTAGATGATAGAAGAACATTAAAGATAAAAATTATGAGAGAGCGGAAAAAGAGATTTTAAGGGCCCGCGAAGTCTTTTGTGATTCATATCCGGCGTGCTAGCTGAAAGAAATGTAATATTGTTCAAGTGTTTCAAATCATGCTTAAATAAATAAGCTTTTACCATCCCATATATTTAATGCACACAACCCCGACCGGTTACAATGCGCTCGCGTTATTTTCAAGGGGATTACATCTCGCCCTTACGGCGAGGACTTATTCATACTCAGACGAACATAAGAAAGAGGTAGGGAGGTTAGAGAAGATATGGATGTGCTATAGGACTAAACAGATGAAGATAAGGAAATGTTTTAGAGAAAGAGAATGAAAAATAATCTTGAGGGTCAAATTTGTCTGGGAGGTGGGACAGGTACGGGATAAAGAGGGACAAGAATTGTTGGTAAGAAGTCTTGGAACAATTTCGTTTCTTAAACCTTGGCATACGACAGTTTCAAAATTTTCCAAAAAAAAATTCCACCTTTGCACCTTTATCAGCAGCATGTAATACTTAAACATTTAAATCAGGAACGTGGCAAAAGAGATAGGTAAGTGGTTAGCAGGGAGTGAGTTTAGTCACAACCAATAAAGTTCTTTTATTCTTGTATGTACTAAGAATTTTCCAGTCTGTACCACGCAAAATAATTGGTGTTTTATATGATATATTTTTATTTTTACACATAAACAAAAATCCACAAAGTTAACTCCTAAAACCCTAACTCCTAAAAAATTTTTTTAAATTTTTAATGTCAGATAAAAATATCGGCTCGAAACAATGGTGACAAGAATTATTATTTTTATTTATGTAAGTTATTTTGTTTTTTTTGATAGCGACCGACAACCTAGGTCATTTTTGCCATTTAGGACCGGTGGGTCGGTCGCTTAGGAACGGAGTGTTTTGGGAACGGTTGGAGGGTGGAGAGAAAACAGTGGTAGCCACCTCATAGGGATAGGCACCAAGGGAACCGCCGTTAAAACGTACGATCCAACGGCCCGAGTAATGCACTTCATGTGATCTCTCCAGACGACCACCAACGCAGGGTTCCACTGAAAAATCTCCGGGACCTCTGGGATTCCACCCCGGGCCATCGGGATTGAATGCCAGCACTGTAGCCTCCACATCAAACCACTCCCTTATAACTGAAGTACCAGCACCTCATTGTGACAACGTGCATTCATATTGAAAGAAAGCCTCGTGGGCGTTTCGGAAAGGACCTCATCATTCCCCTCCTCTCAATATTGCACAGAATAGACAGACGGTCGGGTTTAACAGACCGAGCACTCGCATAAATAATTAAAAGAACATTTTTTTCCTTCGCACTTATCTCTGGTTTCTGTTCCTCTTAGGAGATAGAGGCATGCTAAGGATACAACACCATCATCCTTCCCCTCATACCTTCCCCGCCCCCACCCTCGCCCTCGGTACTACATGTAGCGATCCCTGCGCGCGGCGGATGAATACGCAATGAGAAGTCTTGCCGTCGCCGCTTGTGGTGGCGCTACGGTGGGAGCGTGATCTCCCCGCCCCCAGCTCCTCAACCCCCCTGACCAGTGCAAACTTAAAGAACCGCTGTTCTGAAATTCCTCTTTTGCGGTCCACGCGATATCGCCGCCCAGCTAGCACCCCCCCAGCAAGTTACACTCACATTTATACTCACGCACTTTGCCCTGTCTCTGTTTACACCCGCACAAGTTGCTATCACTCGCGGGGAACCGGATACCACCCCCTCCACTACCCAAATGCAGTCGCCGAAATCTGGCGCAATTAAAAGAATTAACGGAGGACTTCAAGGTTTCCGCAATCGCTTTGGGGAAGTTTGCAATGCTTGCTTTTTTATTTCATTCGGACGGTATGAAGCATTTTTTTTAAATAACTAAATTTCGCGTGCACCTTTGCTAACGAATCTGAGCATATGTATATGATATAGTGTGACAATTCAGACAGGTCAAAGGTACCTAAGTAGTCCCACTCCCTAAGTATAATTTCCCTTTGACTAAAAAACTAAATGGTGAATGATCGAGGGACATAATCGCAAAAATGGAGGTGAGAGTGGCAGACAATGAACTAAAAAGTGGAATTAACAATAAAGAAGTCACATTTAGTATGAATTCTCTCAGAAATACGAAAATAATGTTCCGAAATTTATCCTAAAAGCACAGGTTTTTATTTTTGATGGGTGCCTTTCAATACATCTGCATAATTTATTGAAGATAATTGAATAGAGATGAAGATATTAGAATGCTAGGCATTTATCAGGAATTTCTTCGCGGGTTTGGAATTTAATGGCTGAATATAAACTCCTTACCATCATTTTTATAGTGAAATATCATGACCATCATAAATGTTGGCCAATCATTTGATGGATTTCAGAATCGAGACTGATACAATGATCGGACCTGTTTGAAATATACAAGGCACGATGAGTAAGTCGAGGGAACAATACGGAGTATTCCGATGCATAGATTGGTGTCCAACCTTTGGCCAGACACGTAAGAGGGTCCTCGTATTCTTGAAAGTCACGACGCGAGGCCAGAAAGCCGTCGTCGTCTCCAGAGCGAAGCAGCGCCGCCGACACCGGCTTCGCGTCGCCCGCTTCTGCTTTTAGCGACTAATTGCTCTCTCGAGGAGGCGGCAATCCCATCGCCTCCTTTCTCGACGTCAGAAGACGACCACTCTCGCCCTGTCAGCCGGCCACCCACCCCACCCACCCCCTTTCTTACGTCGCATCGCAACCCCTTCCCAGGGGGCAGAGCGGCCTCAAACCACCGACGCGTCGTCTCTTTCTCAGCGAAGGCACCCAATGTTCCGGCGTGATAAGAGCGCATTTCTGCCCGCACCGATGCTGACATGTTCCCTCAAATTATCTGTTCTCATCAGCAATCGACCTTTTGTCAGGATCGACCACAGCTCGTGATCGAATTACGGCAGCATTAATACACGTAAGTATAGTGTGAGAGACAATCCTATGAATACATCACCATGCGATCGCCTGTTGACAAATACGTACTCTAATAAATTAAAAATGCGTCTGAAAGCTAATTATCATATCATATTAATGTTCAATTACGCATGCAGCTTTTTTTATTAATTTTTGAACCAACTATGGATGCCAGGTTACTCTGCACCATGTGTCTCCGCAAATATATTTCGGAAAAAAAACTATTGGAAGGATATGCAGACGAGACGCCAATAGAGACAGTCATCGTCTGGTCATTGGAAGAATAATATATTGTTATTTCTCTTTAAACAACCCCGAAAGCAGCCATCGAATACGAGAAGGAAATTTCTTTATTCTATGTCACTTAAAATATTTAACCAGTTGACCAACACCGTTCACATCCTCCCCCCTCACTTTTCACCAAATTCCTCTCCTTTTTCCTTCCCCACTGTTACACACGTATCCCTTCCATCCCTTTCTCCACGTATGTATTCTGCTCGTTCGGTTTCTTGTACACCATACTTGCTTTGTAAATCGAAATCTTGGTAGGCAAGTCAAATAAAATTGCGTCTTGGGCCATACAAATTTCCTGCCATTTAACTGAGAATTACCAAAAAGTTACGCCTGAAAACATAAAGTCATCTCATAGGCCTTTACACCGGTGGCATTGAACAATAAGTTACGAACAAAAACACCCAAGCCATGGATCGTCACACACAGGTGGAGCTCGAACCCACGACGTTCGGATTATCAGGCGATGGCTTAACTCCGTCACCACCTGGGCCGACGCTATATGTACTGGTAAATATCCCAGCTTTTTCCAATGTTTCTTAACCATACAGCTCAATATTTCCCCAAACATGATGAGAGTAAGCGGAAGTACAACGTGAGGTAAAATGCCACTGGATAATGTGAAATGGTCTCGGGGCAGGGACTGCCCCCATAGATCCGTCCACAATCTTTAGCAAAACCTATAATGATGTTGTGTATTATCTTACGGGATTCAACCGTCACATAAATGCCAGCGGTTATGGAGGCTCAAGACATTGCGGGCGACTTGCCTTTGAAGTTCATCACCCCGACATCCGACCTTCCAAGGGCCAAGGGACTGCCCTCCCCTGCCCTCTGGACAGTGTTTTGGGGGCTTTTTTGACTCTTCGGTAAGAGGGTTTGGAAAAGAAAGAAGAGGAGCAAAAGTTAAAGACGGAGGAATGCAGAGCTAAACTGGCATATGGAGCGTGTTGCTGCGTAGATCTGATTTCCGACTTCGGGGAAGAAAAATGAACCCTGACTTGATGTTATTGTGGTGATCCAAGGGAGAAATGCATTGAAGGTTAGCGGCGTAGAGAGGAGGACAAAGGAAGAGTATAACTAAGCTTGAGTAAGAAAGAAAAGAGGGTGGAAAATTTTGAAAGCAGTGGAAAAAGGATCACATCAGAATAATTGCAATGCAACAGTATTCTGGAAGACAAAAATTACGGTGAGAGGAATGGAGGAGGGATAATGTATTTCTACGAGCGGCGTACTGGGCGTGTGGCAGGGGGTGTTACCAATCGCGTAAAGGTGTAAAGGAAAATGTTATAAGGAGGTGAAAATGTGAAGTGTTTTTTTGCAGTGTTTACAGTGGATATCTGTTCTTATTATTGTCACTTATTGTGCGTGGGATGAACAAATATGAGTACCTATCTATTTGGCAATGTATTTCTTTTATTTTATCTTTCCTGTCCGACTTAGAGATGTAGTGCGGTGTCAAAGTAATATTTTCTGTGTCGTACTGAAACACACCTGTTCGGAATTTCTCAAGTAATCTAAGCCTAGCATTTAGCCTTCGAGTATTTAGTGCTTCGCAACCTAATCCCACTAAAAGCAGTGAAACACTCTTTGTTTGCTCGAAGCAGTTTTTTTTATGAAGCGTACACCTTTCCTTTGATTTAATTTATTTTTCGATTCAAATGTTTCCATCCAGGGTTCCAAATGCTCACGCGGCGTATTCGAGGTGTGGCCTAACCAGAGCGAAGTAGCGCCTCTATCTCACTTTTTCAACCGAGGAACTTCCTCCAATACGCTTGATAAATCCTAGTTTCTTTAAGGCTGTGCCGCATATGTTTAATATGTTTTTTCTTAATGATAGATTAATAAAGGTAATACCAAGATATTTTACATCGTCCGAAGACTTTATGTCTACTCCACCCTCAATGTAGACATGGCGTCGGTGAGTTGACTTCCGCAAAAAGTGTACTGCATGTATGACGCATCGACAGGGAACTGGCAAACATCTGACGAGAGACAAATGCTGCTGAGTGCAGCACGAGACGAAACGCACAGAAAAATGTGGATTGGAGGCTGAGGGAAACTGTTCTCAGACCTGCATTCCGCGTGAGGAAATTATACAGGTGCACCGGATAAACCGTGACGAGTCTGACAGAAACTGTCCCTAGCTCGTGATCTGCGAAAAACCTCTGGTGATGATGATGATGTGTATTACCTTACGAGGGTCAACCGTCACATAAATGCCAGTGGTTATGGGGTGGGGGAAGCGGGAAAGGGCTCAGCACTTGTCCCTGTCGTGCATCACTCCCCAAAAGCCCCTGACCGCCCTCCCCTGGCCCCCCTGGAAGGTGTCTTAGCGGCTTCTCGACTCTTGGGAGGACGGTGGAAGGTGGTTGTGAGGGGGGTGGGGGGGGGTCTGGGACTTCAAAGGAGTTTGGCCGCCGAACGGCGAGTCCCCGGACCGGGTGACAAACTGTGGCTCTCCGGGCGAGCGGCAGAGGACCCTATAGGAGGAGATGAGCATTACGAAGCGAACCGAGGGTGGTGGCAGTGGGGTGCGAAGAGAGAAAGGCACGCTGAGTGGAGGTGGGGGGGGGAGGGGGTCAAGAAAGAAGACAAAGGCGAGGACGCCTTCCCTCTCCTCCCCCCCCATCTCTTGTAGGTTGCGATGCGAAAACAAGCGAGCAACGAGGACCGCCCGCCCCCCCCTCTGTGGGGAGAAATTTGAAACACGGGAGAGTGAAAGAGAGAATCGAGAGGACCCTTCGTCACTCAACACAACGAACGCCGACCGAAAGAGTGCGAGTCAACAAAAGATTGAACAATGGTTTACATGAGAGGCCACTTTCATTCCCTCATTACTATTGTACGCGCAAGAACTAATCCTTTGCTCTTTCTGTTGAAACACCAGGGGCTCTAAAACCCTTAGCTTTGTTGGAAGCTGCCACTTTTGATTAACAAAGACTTTGATTTTGACATAGGTTGAGTTGCCCAGAGATTACTTCATAGATATATTCTTAATAAGCACATGCATAAAAAATATAACCATAAATAATTAATGATAAATATAAAAATTAGTACAATTAGAGTCAAAAAAATAAACATATAAATGTATATTTATGGGAAAGCAATAATTTAGCTATCCCACTTTCAATATACACACGACATACGTTCCGTTTCAAAATTCCGTCAACCCAAATGGAAGTTTAATCTCTTATAAACCGGAAAAGCTACTTCAGCAAATTTCACATTACATTAAAGCTTATTACTTTCTGCATTGATATATAGCAAGAGTTTTTGTTGGATACTGATTATGTTAAGCACAATTACGTTAGGAACGGAAATAATGCCGATTTTTCGAACTCGTAAACGATTACGTCGTGTTTGGAGCTTCACTGTAACGAAACTAGGAAAATGGGCTTCATTTCCTTAAATGTAGTATATTTTGTGGTTAAAACTTTTTAAGCACTCACATGAAGTTACACAGAATTTTCCTTATCTTCGCTATTACTGAACAAATAATCGAACTACATTAACTCCTGAACCACGCTCCCACGAAAATCGCCGGTTGTACAACTTTATGCCATTACTAAAAAAATTATGAATCAGGTATGGCCTTAAGACTGAGATCACCAGGATATTTGATAATGTATAAGGGCTCGATTTGATAGGAAAGTAGAAAAGAAGAGATTCGGAAGCCGTTATAGTAACAGAGTAAGTAATAAGAGGGAAAGAAAAGGACTGGGATGTTAGATGCCACGAAAAAGGAACAAATTATACCGGTATTAAGATGGAAATATTGCATGCGAAGAGCAATAATAGCATTGATGGTATTAACTTGAGGAGTGTTCGCTGTCCATAATGCCCAATAGTGGACATAATAACATTCTGCAGAATATGTAAGTTAAATGGCATTCTTACAATAAAAAAATTCAAATAAAATTATAATATGATACGCCGTTTTGCTAAGCGAGTTAAAGTTTAACTTTGTTTTATTAAATGGAAAAAATGCTCTTTTGCTCTAGAATGTAAAACACAAGTAGTGTTTTGCTTTCTAGTTTCATGGCGTGAAAAGGTCTATTTTCATGCAACGAACTACAACTTAAATTTGGTGCCAATGGATGCAACAGTTGGTTCCCTCAATGCATTGTTGCTTCGATAGTTGGGCCGATGATCACCGGGATGAGTCGTGAGA
This sequence comes from Pyrrhosoma nymphula, assembly GCA_963573305.1. NCBI lineage: Eukaryota > Metazoa > Arthropoda > Insecta > Odonata > Coenagrionidae > Pyrrhosoma > Pyrrhosoma nymphula. The sequence goes on from OY754337.1 coordinate 304,404, forward strand.
AAGCAAGGGCCCAAGCGCACCAAATGAGGGCCGGACCGCCGTCTGGTGGCGGTGGCCCCGGGGCGCCGGACGACTCAAGATCCCATTTGCGGAGGTTGGGTCACCCAGCACGTCCTCCTCACCCTCCGACAGGGCCGCCCTGACTCCAGAAAAATCCCATTTCAAAGTGTCACCCGGAGGGCCCAAGAAGCGGAGAGGAATAATAAAAGGCAGCCAGCCGCCCTTGAAGAATTTTCTTTTCTCGACCCGACACGCCCCTCCTCCCCCCCCCCCCTCCACCCCCTCCACCCCCCCCCCCCCACCCCCCTTCGTCTGGTCCACACAACTCCAGCATGTCATCACGGGAAGAAGACACGGGAGAGGAGAAAGGGCATGGCTTGTATTTTTCAGGTCCATCTCGCCAGGTCAATGGCGGCAGGCTCTCATCTGTGACCATCTACATCCGCGCTACACCCTGAGAGGGGCCACGAGAGCGTGTGGCAGTGGGTGTTAGGACACCAGTCTTGAGCCTTGTAAGCCTCAGTGAATAGATTGATGTGTTCAAGATTAGTGCTATCGTGCTCTATCTAAATTGCTGGGAAGCTTGTTCTCATTGCTCCATGATAGTCGGGAGTAGGGCGAGGAAAAAATCGTATGCATACCGAATCACTTCTAATACATCTTTCCCGAACGTTATCTACGCCCACGTCAACATTGCAAAACACAAACTTACAACGAAAGTAGGGGGTATTAGGATACCAACCATCACATGTGAATAGTAAAGTGTCCAATGTGGTTACAATTACATATGTGCATTGTAAATGTTTGGATGCCGCGGCCTGACGGTGGTGTAGTCTTGAATTTTGATCGGGAATAAGAGAGAGGACTTGGAAAAATGAGGAAAGAAATCTAATTCTATAGTTTCTAATATCTCTTCCCTTCTTTTATTTAGATTTTCTATTTTTTCGACACAGACATCTTAATAGTTCGCTCAGTGTCAAAAGTAAATTAAATAATATCCCATAAGTCTCTATGTAAATGTTTATCTCACTTACTTTCTTCATGACTGAATGAAATAGCATGCCAGCACTTCTATGATATGAAATACAATTGGACTCACTCGCGGTGCATTTTTTGTCAGAAGATATTTTTCGGCTTCACCTTATTCCTTAGATACTTCTTCCAAGAAGAGAGATTTACGAAGCGATGGTGCCATGGATAGTGTCTGACACCAAACTTGCTGGTGTTACATGTGCCTCCTTTTCAAAATACCAAAGATGTCTTCGCTTTCTATTTGAGCTAAAATTGGAGTACTGGAGTCAACTCTCTCTCTCAACCTCCAAGTGATCATGTCCACAGTTCACAGCAAGAATTCGGAGAGGCTCCTGCTCCCCGTCTAGTTCTCGGTGTGCCCACAGCCAGCGCTAGTTCCAAGCTGGCATTTATGAGATATGAGACCGTCTTAAAATTTACATGTTCCACCCATGAGTCAGGCTCACTCACCTGCTGTTTCAAATGTCCCGGGTTTGAGTCGTGCCAATGGAATGCGCTTCCATTTTCTGGAATTAATGGCTAAACGAAAGAAAGGATCACATGCTGCTAATTTGCCGTGGAATTTAATATTGACAAAGAAAAATTATAGTTAGTTAGTTAGTTATTCGTTTGTTAGGGTGCATCGACTACTCAGGTCATTTAGCTCCTATTTAGGCAGTCCATAGATAAAAAATTAATCGTTTAAAAAATAAATAACCTTATGCTAAGATCTACCAAAATTATAGCGAGCAAGTTTTCTTAATCTCTCTTTCTTTTAATCTTTTAAACAAAGTGGCTAGACGTGTGATGTCCAAGGGTTATCATATGTGGCGATAGAATTTCGCCTCTTTTATAAACCGTAAGACACGGTTAGCTGAGACGAGATCGTCCTTTAAAATGGCGTTTATGTTTCCCCTAATTGACAGTCTGTTGCGTAGATCCTGATATTTTACGCATTCCGTTAAATAAGTTTTATGGCGATAGGGCAATCGCAGTTGTCGCATCTAGGTTGTTCCTTCTCACGTGTGCAAAGAATGCTGTGAGTTAATTAATTAAATTATTGTTTATTAAAAGAAAAATTATTTTGGGATTAAACGGAAAATACATTCTGTGATCAAGTAGGTATTCCGCACGTTAGAGGAAGCTCCGACTTCAACGACAAAGGAGACAAGAGGCACAACTCCGACGGGAGATGAGCAATGCTCGCTCTTGCAATTAATGAAGCACGGTACTGTGGTGATTCGGGGACGAAGGGCAGGCCAGGGGCCCACAAAAACGAACGCCCCTTAACTTTGTGCGCCCCCCCCGGTGGGGCAGACCGCCCGCGGATGTACCCTGGCGCACGCTCATACGTACCTCTCGCCAAGGGATAGTGAGTGGTCCCCGGATACCATTTATAAAACCCCAACCCGTCTGACCCAAATTTATCCAAGTCGGTAAAGGCCTTCGCCCGAGGCCCGTGGGTCCTCGAAACGCGGCACAGTCAATATTCACCAGAATGGTCATCAAGGTGCTCGCCAGGCGGCCGAGGGAGGATGGCTGGATCTAACTGAAGGACTAATAACAGGATGTGTCCTGATCATGGAGATCGAACCGATATATTTCAAATCGTTCCTTCGAAGTGGGGAATGTTGTGGAATAAAAAGTAAACTGTGATAATTTTTCCTTGCCTTTCTTGAATTCGCCCTCATGAACCTCATGCGAGCAATGATAAGCGCAAACGACATAGTGAAGGAGAAAGCGAAGATGATTAAGTACGGCCCAGATACTGCGTAAGCAACCGACGGAGAATGCAATGCGGTATAACTTAAATTTTCCTAATTGCTGTTTAATCGCAACGGAATTAAGCATGCAAAACGTTCTTTAATCTTGCCGGCGCATTAATGCATACACATGAAACTAGTAAGTGGAAAAACTTAACTGTCTCAAAAAAATCTAGATTTTCATGGGTAATCAAACGTTACCCTGAAAAAGTTCGTTAATGTTCTTCCTCATTTTTTCTGGCGTTAATAGATCTCGTATACCTCCAGACAATCGTCGGGGACTAAAAAATAATCGTAGGTACGGCTAAACAACATGTAAGGTAAATACGACGATTCTAACGCCTGCGATTTTTATACAAGCTAGCAGCCGCATTGTCTACATTACCGAACATACAGGTAGGTAATACAAAAAAGAGCGTCTATTGCTAAAAGAAATCTTACAAATTTTCAACATTAGTCTTCACCATTTGTTTACAACGCATACTCACAATCAGTAAGGTAGGTAGTTCTTTTCCTGCAACAAAATTCATGTAATATTTAGTACTGGCTAGTGAAATCATTACATTCTCATGGAATTGAGCTCTGTACCTATAAACACGTTGAAGTTATATCCCCCAATATAAATGAGTATCCGTGATATTCAACTGCCTTCATATCCCACGAAAACCGTGCGGTGCCTTGCAAGGTAGCGGGTACGCGAAGCAGTTCTGTCAGTGGGGCATTATCTTCTAGGGAAGTAGAGAATAGTTTTCTTCTGTTCTCGACAGTATATATAGGAGAACCTTTATACATCAAGGGATTTCGGGAGTAGTTTGGTACTGTTTCGCAATGCACCGTAGGTGTTAATAAAGTTTCGAAACAAGGAAAGTGTCCAAGGAAGAACAACACCAACATGAAATTACATGGAAGATACTGTTCGATACACCTGATCCTTTATCCACCTCGATACAGGTATGTATACCTTCACAAACTCAATACATCCTGGTCATTTGTGTGTATTTTTTTCGCGCGAAGGGTCGATATTTGGAGGGGAAAAAAGTAAATCGCGAAGTGCCGGGGACTACACACATAGATACATCCTGCATTCCTGCCGATATAACCAATCGTTCGGCTCGGCGTGACTCGGTCACACGGAGGGGAGGGAGAGGGAAATTGGAGTGGGGGAGGAAAAGGGAGGAGGGTAGCAGCGGTTCGACAAGTCGTTCTGCGGTCGAGAAAATGAGTTCTGGATGTGAGAGAGGAGGGGGATGGGCGGATAATGGCTGGGTAGAAGTGCTGTGTGTGTCGGGACCCGAGCTGGTGAGGAGAAGAGGAGAGGGATGACAGGAGGAGGGATGAGTAGGGAGGGAGGTCCAGGTAGTCAGTCGTCAAGGTCGGTTCCCTTGCGTATTCGTGTGAGTGTGGGGAGGGGGCGGGGGGGGGAGCACATGTGTTGGGAGAGCGATGTTCTCTCCTGCGGCGGGACCTCCAATCTCGAAGATTGGCGCGTCGAGACGAGATGGGAAGGCAGAAGAAGAAGATGAAGGAGAGAGAGAGCCCTGTGAGCTGGGTGTCTTCCGAGTCTTTCTCGCGGCGGAAAGAAGAAGGAAGTCCATTACGAAGGAGACATTGAGAGGGGGGAGGGGGAGACTAGCGCCTATCGTGACGTCGGCACATTCCCGCCCCCCTCCCCATCATCACGACTCCGTCCCGGGGGCGGTGGGGGCGGTCGGGGGCAGCGGAGGAGGCGACGACTAGTGAGGAGGTGTAGAAGAGGCATCGAACTGAGGGGTAAGCCTCCCCCCTGTTGTTGAGTGAGTGAGAGTGTCCCACCCCTCCTATCATCCGGCGAACCCCCCCCTTATTATCCTCCCCTCCCGACCCCTCCCCTTCCTTAGTCACGCACCGACGATTTCGATTCGATTCGCTCGGAAAATCGATTATTTGAATGCGACCCTCTCGACCACTTCGACAAGTAGATACCTATTCAAATTCAATCCAATGCCGAATGAGATGTCTTTTTTCCTCGTACTACCAAACACAAATTTTTTATCGCATTTAAATGCTTCAAGAATCACGTGTTTTTTTTACATGTTTGGTGTTTGCATCGCACCGGTTCCCATGTTCTCTTACAATACACTATTTGCATGCCGCTCCCCTTACATCACATCGACGAGTAAATGTCAATTCAACTCTCATTTAATGGGATGAGATATATTTTTCCTTGGTCCCGCCGAATATGAAATGTTTACAATGTCGTCGTGCTTCCACCAATCACATGCATTCACCCGGGTTTTTCGTTATTTCTTTTGAAAATTTCAGCGTTTAAATTCGCACCGATATGCTCCTTGAAAAGGTGTTCTCCTATCTGTTTCAACATCTACATCTACAAAATAACCTGCAAGCCACCTCAGGGGTGCGAGGCAGGGGGTGAGTAGTCACCAACATGCATTACACTTTACCTTAAAGTTAGTGTAACTACGACTAATTATGCATTAGCGTAAATCGCTAAGGCTTGTCATGAGGCGAAGCCTCATAAGCATGCACTACACTACATATATGCTCACAATGGTGAGGGACCGTTAGTATATATGTATGTTGCAACTACACAAATGGACAGAGACTCAAAAGTTATGTTGAAAACATGCACGGCGTGCGGTTAGTATTAGATAACAGATAAGGATTCAAGTATTAGAGAGTACTACACTACTATTGTACATTCTCTGATGATCCACGTTTTCCGAGGTGTCACCCGCAGTTGTTCATAATACACGGGCGACAATTTCGCTGGCTTTACTGTCAGCGTCTTCAGGTCAGAAGTGGCCCGACACTCTAACCTGAAGGCGCATCACACTGCAACACTGGCGAAATGGTGGTCGGAGGAATAGGTCCAACCACGGAAGACATCCCGGAAAAATGGATCATCAGCGCTAATGTGTTACACAGCAAGACACTGCAGAATGTCAGGGGACAGATTAAGGTGTAGGAATAAATGTAATATGAAATGGAATAGATGTACATGAATCACCGTTATGCTGCGACTTCATGAGTAGGAGCTCGGTCAAGGAAGATTCTAGATTTTAGTTCTTTGTGCACTGTAAACAAAATGAATCGCCGCCAAAAAGTTAATCGGACATCATCCAACGAATTTATTATAGATTTGTCTCCCAGCTTACTGACTGATTTATTTCCATCGATATGACACCAGATAACATTTAATAAATTACAAAAAATACCGCCAGCCATCAAGCTTCAAATGTACAGGTGACTGAACGAATCATAATAGGTCACCACACATCTAATGCGTGGAAATTACTGAGACCTAATACAGACGACACAGCCTTGTAAAATATTCAAATCGAAATCCGCTGCTCGCGTAGTCGATTCCTCATGTTACATGAGTGGAACACATTCGATTCGATACGCCGTCGGTCGACTTTTGAGACTCGCTTCACTTGACGGAGTTAGAGGAATTGAATCGATTCCTACTCCCGCAGTGCTTTCCTCCCCGACGCACTTAACATTTTCAACCCTAAACCTTTTTTTAAAGAGCACCTCACCCGCCCAAATCACCATCATCCCTTCGCCAACTGGTCAATATTTTCTGAGACTCGTTGTTTTAGCTACGGCTCAATTAATTTTTAGTCACCATCAACGGCTTAAGAAGGAAAAAAAACTGTTCATGAGCAACTTTCCGATCATATTTTCGAGGAAATTTGACCTAGAATTTGAATCAAACGAAAAGCAACAGAATATGTGAGATACTTTTTTTGTTGAGCATTTACCATAGTTCTAAGAATGAAAGCATTTTTGGCCTCAATACATATTTATATATTAATTAATGTAGTAGCGCCATGATACATGTGATTTCATGCTATTTAGACTGCTTCTTCAAACTTCCACCTCATATTTTACAATGGTGACGTTCAATTATGATAGGAGAACGTAACGAATCCTGGGTAATTCATTTAGCGGCACAACTCCAACATTCTTTTACCAAATTATTCCCATCGTCGCTGTCTCACAAACTTAACAATTCTGAATGGGAAGGAAATAATTAAATCACAAAAAATGTATCATTGCCAAGTGTTCGCTCAAAAATGGTCTAATGGAACATAAGAAATACAGAAAATGATTTCAAGCCGAACGGTGATGAGCAAAGGGGGTTAGGTAAAGCATTGAGTCAATAACTAATAACAGTATCTATTGGAAGGAAAATATAAGAGGAATGTCTATACGGACGACATACTATATCGACTTGGGCGCCACGCTGACGACAACGGGAAATGCCTAATTATTATTTGGACATTCCAGCGCTAAAGGTAGCTTTGGATTTATTAAATCACTATTTGTAAACGCCGCACATCAATTAAAATAACCCACGGCCACGCACTATTTCACTCTTCAGAACTTCTCCTTCCTCCTACCATGACATCTAAAATGCCTATCCTTTTCCTTCCTGTTCCTTTCTTAACCCAAAACAGTCTCCCTCTCTAACACGGCCTTCAACGTCTCTTTCCCCGCAATTACCTACCCCCCCTCTCCCCCACTCCAATCCTCCTTTCCCACCGCTTTCGAATCCCCCCACAATGCGTTGCTTTCTTCCTCATCCACGGCCAGCAAAAGACCTTCTTCGTCACATTTCGTGTCAACCTCACCTCATCCACTCAAACCTGCACCTCAAAGGCTTTCAACGAATCGTAATTCAACTTTCGTGAAATTTTCATACTCCCATCGTAGCTCCTCATACGAAAGTCACCGACAGCTCAACGTCTTGCCTTTACGCAGGGATTCTGTCGTTAATTTCTTTAACTTCATAAAATCATGATCCCTCTTCTTATTTCATGTTCCTCTCACACTGCATTCATTATCAACTTAAATGATAAATAAAGGTGCTGGACCGATTGAAATTCACCTCAACTCTGATGATCAACCTAGTCTCCTTTTCATCGAGAGTCTCCTTACTTTCCTCTTATATCGATAAATTACAAATTATTTCTTTCAAGCTCAACGCCCATGCTCCAGATCCAACGTCAAGTGTGACGATATACATGTTGATCTCTCCAATGTTGCTGGGTTTTTCACCGCGTGAGAACTTTGTTGATGACGACAGTTTCGCTGGTATTCCGACTAGTGTCCTCAGGTCCAGTTGCCGGGTTGAGATTTTGGCGCCTTTTTAATGTAGGGTGTTTTGGCACCTTGGTTCTTTATCGGAGAACCCTCTTCCACGAGCTATGGAGATAGGGTATCCATTCTTTCCATTCATGTTGTTGGGCGTCTTATTGATTTCGATTGCTTCCTTTATCAGCCTCGGGTATCACTAATTTTTTCCTGCAATGACCATTGCTTCGTTGAAAAGTATATCCTTAGAAACATAAGACTCAACGTGACGATATATGCTTCGGTCGCTTCGCTGTCCAGGGTTTTCTTAAATTAGATGCCTCTCAAGAGTATTTCTTTATCCATGTAAGAACGAAGAAAAGCCAAGAACATATGAATATAATGTGGACCCATAATAGTACCATTTCTCACGCTAATACTACTACTGTTCAACAAGTTAATGGTCTTGACTCATTTTTAAATGCCAAACTATCTACGCCTCCCAAATTGGATGACCAACGTAGTGTTCAGTTTACTCAGGAGCATCATTACTTTCGTTAGGTTTAGACGCTCACCTAATAAAACTTTGAGTTAGTAGACACGTGTGTGCACATATAGTTCACTGGCTGAATAGGCGCCGGTCACCGGGGGCTGAGGTGCTGCAACAATGGTACACCAGCAGGTCCGGCGTCCGTGGCGAGCCACAACCCCCCCCCCCCACCCTCCTGCTCCATTCCCTCTCCACGCCTCCCCCTTCCCCTGCCCCCGCGACGGCCAACACAAGCACCACCCTCGTAATCGGCTGTCCCTCTTTCCATCCTCATCCCCCGCCCTACCCTCTCCACCTCCCCTAACACCTCCTCCCCCCCTCCTCCATTGTCTCTCCTCGCCGAACCCTCAAACCGCCCAGACGGACACCCACCCCTCCTCCCCCTTTCCGCCTTTTTCCCCATCTCCCTCTCATCACTGAGGGGCGGGAGAATGACCGGGGCGGCCCTGGCCCCCCACCCCATTCCCTTCCCCCCTTTCGCCCCAGCTCGGGGCCGCCCCCTCTTCACTCCCGAAGGCGATAAATCAGAAAACTCATGTCGCAGCTAACTCATCTCCTCACACCCCCCACCACCTACCCTCCCCCCTTCGTCGACATGTAGAAGAGGCACTCTCCACAATACCCCCTCCCCCGCCTCCTTCCACCTCCTTCATCCACCGCCTCCGTCCCCCGGCCCGTCCACTCTCGCCAAAGGAACAGCAGCCCACCTTCTTCCGCCGCCAGCAAAAGAATACGCTTCTCTTGGTACGTACCTGCTCCGTTTTGACTACATCATTGGAGAAAAACGAAAGTGGGAAATTCACATTCGTGGGCATAGATTGGAACATTTCCCGCTGCCCATTTCCGCGCCGTCCTAAAGTCCTAACATCCCCCATCGTTAAGCGAGGAGAGGCGCTACAAAACAACGCACGTTGACTTATCCGGCTTGACACAATTTATCCGATTGTGATATGTGAGAACGTAAATGTAAATGTGAATTTGACGAACACAATGGTGTGGTGAAGATGGAACACTGGCTGATTCCAAATGAAAAGACTTGATTAGACCAGGAATTGAACCACGGACTTTCCGATGTCCCGCCGGATGTACAGACCAATACCATAGAGTAAGTATATTAGTTGATGTAATGTAAGATGTACTTACTCTATGCCAATACCTAGCCGTCAAAGAATCATTGGAATCTGCGGGGGTATATACGAGGGTGGGGTGAAAAGTTCTCGGCCTGGCAATGAAATACTGTAATTTTTATGTCAAAAATGCATTTATTTTCCTACGTAGTCCCCCTTTATGCCAATTCACCTTGTCCAACGTTTTTAAAATGAGTAGATTCCGTGACGGAAGTGCGATTCTGGTAGGTCTGCAAAATAACCATCTGCGGCTGCCATAGCATCTTCATTGGACTCAAACGTTTTCCAATCATAATTATTTTAAATGTGGGAATAGGTGGAAGTCAGAGGGTGCCAAATATGGTGAATAGGATGAATTTTCCAATAATTTGTACTTCAAATCCCCCAGTTTTCCCATTGCCAAAGCAACTTTGTGGGCAGGTGCATTGTCCTGCTGAAAGATGATTTTCTTCTTTTGCAACCCAGGCCCCTTCTCACGTATTTTCTCATCCAGTTGGTCCAGAAGACTTGCGTAGTGTTCGCCATTTATTGTTATACCATTTGCAAGGTAATAAATAAGAAGAATCCCTTTTGCATTCCAGAAAACACTGGCCATCACCTTTCCGGCAGATAAAATCGACTTCGCCTTATTTGGGGCAGGTTCGCCGGCTTCCACCCACTGCTTCGATGACTATTTAGTTTCTAGCGTGTAGTGGTGGACCTATGTCTCATTGGCAGTAACAAAGTAGAGCACAAAATCAGTTCGATTCTTTTGAAAACGGTACAAAAATTGTTGAGAAATTTGTTTACGCACTTGCTTTCGGTCAGCATTTAACAAATGCGGCACTCAACATGCACGAAGCTTTTTCATATTTCATTCTTCATGAAAAATTTACTGTACTCTTTCCTCTGATATGCCTATGGCTTCAGCTATTTCATACACCTTTAAACACCGATCATCCAATATCATATTGTGCACTTTCTCGATGTTTTCATTTGTGGTTACAGTTTTGGGACGTCCTTCACATGGTTCATCTTCAAGAGAAGTTCGGCCACGTTCAGATTCTGCCACCCATTTCTTAACTGTCGAAAATGAAGGAGCAGACTCCTTATAAACTTTCACCAACTTTTTATGAATATCCGTTGGCGATGAACCTTCCAAAACGAATAGTTTTATGACAGCACGATTCTCCAGTTTATCCATTTGAACGAAACACACACAACACGTCTACTTCAAAAAGTCGTGTCAACAATACTATGTGGCAGCTCAAGTTGAAATTTGAAATACATTGTTGGGAAACGCGTACGAACATAATAAAAACAAAATTTCATTGATACTATCGCAATCTCTAGAACTTTTCACCTTGCCCTCGTATAGGAGTAACCCGTAGATTTCTCCCACATTGACACAAGCACACAGACTGGTGAAGAGACAGATCAAGCATTTCGGGGCACGCAGAGCCCAAGAAGAAAATGAACAGTTCAGTCCGCACAATAATTCAATCGTTCACTCAGACCGCTCAGAGGCGTAAATATATAAATATTCCGTTCAAACCGAGGGTGAAAGAATGAGGAAACATACATTTGACGAACACAATGGTGAGGTGAAGACGGAACGATGGCCGATTCCAAATGAATTTATATCTCTCTCGCAAAATTCGTCGAGACGCGGGACAAACGTGATCCCTCGGGGAACTAGAGAGCTCGTTGAATGGTCAAGCGATCCGCGTTATTCCCCAAGGTCTATAGGTGACTCAAGTTCCATGGCCACCATCGCCTCGTTCACCAGCGCAGAAGCAATCAATCATCGCATTCTGTCCAAAGTATCGTATACAAGAGTGAATAAGTCCCAAAGACGTAATTTCACCACTTTCGCAGAAATGTCATTGAAAGCTATCAAAAAGAATACACACCCATTGCTAAACAACAATCACCCGCGTTTGTGTTTTGAAACATTATTCGACTCAAGAGTGTGATGCCGATGTGAATCCAAGCCAGCCAAAGGAAATTAGGGTGAGCACCACTAAAAGTAAACCAGTCATAGATTTTGACACATAACTTGGCATACTGCAGTGATTTAGTTACATTAAAGTACCATCGCATGCGAAAAGAGCAGTTACTTATGATTCTTGGCGTTCTTAACCAAGAAATCCACCCATTAGCCGATTCATTCTCAATGCATGCTTGATAAGGACTGAATACGATATATAGTACAAACAGTACGCCGTGCATGTTTTCAGTATAACTCTTGAGTCTTTGTCCATTTGTGTAGTGATAAAATACATATATATATTAACGGTCCCTCTCCATTGGGAGCATATCTGTAGTGTAGCGCATGCTTGTGAGGCCTCATGACACGCATAAGCGATTTATGCTAATGCATAATTAGCCGTAGTTACACTAACTCCAGGGTGTAGTGTAATGCATGTTTGTGGCTACTCACCCCCTGACACACATCCTTGAGGTGGTTTGCAGGGTACTTTGTAGATGTAGATAGATGTAGATGAATACTTATTTTAATCAAGTGCATTAAACAGGACGAGGCTTATGCAAAAGAAAGCAGAGTATGCATAGCAGGGGACAATTTCATCATGAACATTTTTATGTGGTAGATTTCCAACGATTTTGATAAGCGGAAAAAGGCCATTGATATCCACGAATGGTAAGTCCTCAACGGACAAGTTGGCTTCTTTTCCGTGTATGTGGTAAAATATATGCACCGGAAAGCATGATTAACCTATGCATTTAGAACTAAATGTGTTTAAGAATACACTTATATCGAATTAGCATTCCCATGTGATGTCACTTTTATTGATCGCTGTGACTTTGCATTAATGAACACAATTTAACTTCAGAAAAATGTCAATCCTCTGAGCAAGCGGTCCCCGAACTGTGGCGCCTTTTCCCTTAAGGATTTAGTCAGTATCCATGGGTTTAGTGCTTGGTGGCCAAAGAGTACGCGACAGTAGTTTAATAATGGCGGAAGTCAGACGTACTCGTAGTAATGACAATAGAAATGACGAACGATATTCTAATATAATTGTGGAAATGGGTGACCATTGAGTACTCAAATCGAAAGGTAGGTACCGCTTCTCCAGGTTAATGTGTGTTATATGTGGCTTATCATTGATATATATTAAACGAATACCCGCGAAGGCGATTATATGGAAGTTAGCGAGGAAAAAATTCCACGAAACTAATGACAATAGCCTTGAAAACTCGGGCTGCAAAATACCCAAAATTTTCCGAGAACTCAGCAGAACAAATTGGAGACGGCATCCCTCTGCCACGAAAACGTGAACTGGTTTTGCAGTGCACGTGAGGGAGGAAGGAGAGAAGAGTGGACTTTTTCACGGTACACTAGTCGTGAAGGGTTAACCCCCCCACCCACCAAGTCATGGGTCCCGGTCAATTATTTCAGGGCCCCAAGTTTCATTTTAGTTTCTGTCAACGGCGTCGTCATTTAATAACTGTGCCGTTCGGAAGGTCCCTAGAATGAAAAAATAAAATAAAAATGTAGTCGAGGAAATGAATTGCCGGATGGGGTGAGGAAGATTTAGAAGGGTGAGGGCCATCCATTCTGAGAAGGGGTCGTGATCGGAGTTGGGATGCGGGAAGAGGTCTTCTCTTGTTTGCGCCTCGGGAGGAGGGGAAGGAGAGGGAAGACTCACCTATCAAGGTATCCCGCCCTCTTTCCCGAAATACGTGCGTGCAGGTATACGAAGGAACGTACCCACTCCCTGGAACCCGGCAGAAGCGATCTTGGCCTCGGGTTAAACGCGTCCCCCGGTTTAAATTAGTGTCCCAACGAGATTTGAGTCATTAGGGGGACATAGATTTCGATTTTAAATCATCATTATAATTTATGAGGGGGTCGTAATATTACCCTGAGTAAAAGACAAAACTGCTCATTAGGACTCGCACGAAAAAAAAACATTTCCCCCATCGCGCTCTACGGCGGTCGACGCGAAGAATATCTAGAGAAGGCTTGCGCAAGAATTTCCGACATTTGAGTGTTGTATTCTTTGTAAAGAGATTATTAAAGGTTGTCATTTTCATTTGAATTTTACGCCTAATCCGATTAAATGGAATATTGCATTTTACAGAAATTTTGAAAAGTTGAAATATAGAAAAATCAGCCTTTTAATACACAAATTTCGGTTTGATTACTACGACATCATCAACAAAAAAACTGTGAACGGCGATTGAAACATGCTCGTCTCTTTGGGTCTCACTGAAATCCTCACTTATAGATATACTTTTTGTCGGCTTTGCCAACAATCAAATGGTTTCAATAGAAGGCCAAAAATCGGCTTTCATCAGCAGTACAAGCTATTGTTCCATACCTAAGAGGTGAAGTGGAGAATGAGTAGCGTAAATAGGCATAGTTCAACAGAGATGGTTGATGACCTTCCGTTATTTCGTCCCACACTGGTTTGGCTCTGAAAACAATTTAATTAGTATCGATTGAATGTATAAAAGCTATCAATTGATTTCCATTAGTTTCCACAAGAGAATTCATCCTACAGTCGTTGTCTCTGACGTATTCTTACGATTGCCTTGGCAATTTAAACATTACTATGATAAGGAACGTAGGAAAAAAAACACGTCTAGCTTTTGCGTTGCCTTTAGATCGTGTTTGTTGAAATTCCTGCAGGGCTTAAGATAAAGTTGAGGACTGAGTTTTAGCCACTCATGAACAAAGTATTTTGTTTTTCACTGGTTTTTCAAAAACTCAACACATTAACATGTTAATTATTTCCTCTACATTCGTTCGATTATGTACGTTCACCTAAAAAAAGGTTGATCGTTACGAAATACACAAGGAACAATACACATAGACACTGCTGAGACCATGAATTCTTTCGAGATAGATGAGTGAAAAAGTGGGAGGGATAACAGATTGGTAGATTTGACCACCCAGGTAAAATAATGCTCTCGGACACTATAACTGATAGTTTTAAATATCCCCATTCCCTTTCCACATTAAAAAAAGAAATACGACTCACCAAGAAAATAAAACAAAATCAAATGAACAAGGAATGCCTTTTCGTCCACAATAGCAAGCAAAAAGTGACTCGTGCCCAGGCACTCCTACGGAGGACCGCGGGGAACGACTTAGATGTCGGTTGATGCAGAGGTCATTCTGGCTCTTAACTCGGTCAACAAATCCGTGAAATGAAAATAAATAAAAAAGAATGGCTGTCAACTAGATTTGTCTAAAGGTTTGCTCATTCTTCGCATCATACACGACTACAGCACAACCTCAGCTGAAGACTAAAAGCTGTTTCACACGACACTGACAGTGTGAGAATCCGACCATATTCAGCATACAACCAGAATCATATCGTGTAAAAGGCTCGATTGTATTCAATGAATGTGTCGACTTTGATTTCCAGCACTGAGAAACTAATATACTTTTTACCATCCGAGTCTGACAATCAACTACGAATCACAGACAAGTCGAGCGTTTCCGAAGAAATACCGGTGGCGTAGCTAGAATCAAATAAGCATTGGTGTCGTCTCGAAGCAAAGTGCATGTGTCGTGAGTTTTCCTGTACTTGTTAAACGTGCTCTGGGACTATGGAAACTATCTTAGAATTGATCAAAGAGTAAAAAAAGAAGGATAGGAGAAGGAATTTTGCATTATAAAAAAATCGCAAATTACGTACGCGCAAACAATGCAGACGAGGACAGTAGCGTCTGCGGATGCATCAGCCAGAAATCGAAACGTAGAGTTGGATCTTATAAAAGGGTTAATCCGAGACTTACAGCATCCAATTTCGAGCGAGCTGAAATGAATTTGATTTTCAGCGCTGAAACACGCAAGAGTCGCGTAAAAACGCCTTAAAGCACCGAAACACGTCTCCCATTGACATTGAAGTCTTCCTCGTTTATATCTACCTCTACCTACTCTTCCTATCTCCGTGAATGGAGGGCTGGCATCACCTATAAAACATACATATATACGGCAGCTGCCCAGTTAATATAGCGAAGACCTAAATGTGGTCAAGATACTACACACCCTACTACGCTGATCCTAAAGTTTTTATAACTTACGAAATTACTTCAAAGTCAATGCATTTGAACCTTTCCTCGACAGAGGTGAGTTCTCCCTTCCATTGCAGTGCATTTGATCGTGTTCGCCAACTGCCTTCCTCATCCAGTTTGAATAATCACAGTTAAAACCATATTGGAAAAGCGTAACTCTTACAGCGCAATTCTAGAATCTCTGCCCATTTATGTAGTTGCAAAATATATAAATACTAACGGTCCCTCTAACATTGTTAGCAAACCCATAGTGTAGTGCACGCATGTGAGGCTTATCCTCCTGACAAGCATAAGCGATTTATGCTGGTGCATCAACAGATATAGTTACACTAACTTTAATAGGGTGTAGTGTAATGCATGTTGGCGAGTACTCTCCCACTTCCACAGACCCTTGAGGTGGCTTTCCGTGTATTTTGTAGATGTAGAATAGTCAAAGTAGAAGTGAACGCCCGCTGTCGCAGAGCCCAAACCGATCGAGTCATTCGTTTTGTCGCCAAACAAATCACCGATGTCACAAACGGAACGTTACGCATCAGTTAGCACGCCATTTCCCCCTGGATTTATACGTGAACATACATTCACGGCAAGAAAAATAAAAGATCGTGGCCGATGGCATGTAAATCGTCGCCATATTTCAGCATTAAGAGTTTTGACTCGTGGAATTCAGGGGAGCAGTCGATTGTGTGGCCGTGACCGCTAGGGGGAGCAAGCCCTCCCCCCCTCCTGGACACAAATCGCCAAGGAGACGGTAACCACCTACCTCCCCCTCCTCCATAACCAACCCCCCCTCCCATTCTTTCTCGGCTGCCCACCTGCCAATCAACTCCCATCTAAAGCATGTATACGACGCCGTGTGATTGGAAAACGCTGGAGATGGAATGGGAGGTGGGGGGGGGGAACACATGCATTCATCATCTTCAGATAGGGAGGACTCGTCTTTCTCCTGCCCACCCCCCTTCCCAGCCCCTCCCCTACCCAACACACATCCCTCCGGACAGAATCGCCTCCAAGGTCATCGCGACCGATAGCATATGAGATCGCTACCCCCCTTATGCAGGGAAAGTGGTCTCTCGCTTGCTTGCTTGCTTGCTTGCTTGTTGTGTCGGGTATGATGAGGGGGGGGGGGGGGGGGGCAGCGTTCAGGGGGGAAAGGGGGAGATAGGGATGAGGGTTGTCTCCAGCCATTCCTCTTCGTTTCCCGGGGCGACGCAGCGAGGGGGAGGGGGGTGGGTGCCCTGCTGATAGAACCCTCTCCTCCATCTCTCCCTACACCACTTCTCATCCAACTCCTCATCCATCCTCCGGCAACAAAAGTATATTAAAGAGGTCGGGTCGTGAAATGAGAAATATGTCACGTTGCCCTCATCATCCATCGTGTTCGTCGAAATATGCGTCCTCCTAGAGGAGAGCTCCCCAACCAGGGTTGGTCGCACCCCTTGAGGGTGCGAGATAGCATTCTAAGAGGTGCGAGAAAACATTTTAGTTTTTGTTTGTATTAAGGGTACCTCTTTTTAACGGTTAACGCAACTTTTAAATTGTTGAAAATCATTTCTTTTACAAAAGTTTCAATATTGTAAAATTAATTATACAAATTATCTTTGGTCACCTTCACTTTTATTCTAAAATAAATGTGACTAAACTAAATAAATTAACACTTTAAGGGGTTCGAGGTATTTATTGAAGGGTTGTGAGAAGATATGAAATTTTAGGGGTGTGGGGCATTAAAGAGATTGGAAATCACTGTCCTAGAATTATCACGTTGTTTTCACTCGATCATTCAATGTTGCCAGGTTCGAACCCCACACAGATTTTCCCCGCGTTGTTTTGTCGGTTGAGAAAAGGATAGAGAAGAGAGCGGTATGAACATTGGACGGTGCAACTGGAGCCATTATTGACGTCAGCATAGTGATCAGCAAGCAAATATTAAGGAAACATCGTGGAGCTATTTCTTCCTTCCGAACTGGATAAATGTTTCTCTTCCGTCGCTTTTGCTAGCGAGCCAAACAGGCAAAATATGTATCATAGTACGGTTCGGAAACCTGGACACTGAGGGAAGAGTAGTTACGTATATGAATAGGTTTCAGGGGTTTTAGAGCTGGGGAATTTGAGGAGAATGGAGGAGGTGCGATTGGACGGAGACGGGGAGGAAGGTGAAAGCGGTGGGTGTGGATAGGCGTGAGGAGGGGAAACTGCAGAAGGAAGGAGACAAATAGGATGGAGCAGGTATTACGAGGCGAGAGGATACTGGAGGAATTGAAAGAGGGGGGGACGCCGGGAGAGGAAGTAAGAGGGATGGGAAACAGGATAGGATATCTGGAAGGGGTAAAAGGGGAGAGGAAGAATTACGAGCTGGAGATGCAGATATATGAACAACTAGGTGCATCATTTAAAAGAACTAATAAATAGGTGGCAGTACATATGAATCCATCTAAACTTACTCTAATCGATGAACAATCTTTAAAAATATCTATTTACGTCAACAGGCGAACAAACGAACAGAGTTCAATTTACCAAGGAGTAAAATAATGGTCATATGAAGCACTCTTCCGGCACAGTTTCGTTTTATTATTGAGTCATTGAAATTACAACTGAGAAATGTATCGTGGGAGTATTATGGCGGGTGGGTCATCGGTTTGTGACAAGTCATGACTGAAATATTGGTACGTGCGTCGTTTGATATAAATCTTTAATGTCTTACTTTGCTAGTGGACCATATACAGGACTTAACTTCGAGAGTGATTTCCATAGTGAACTGTGCCCTAATATAACTCCTTTTCCTTCTTGAAATAAACGGCTAAGGGATTTTCAAGGGTGTTGGAGGGCAGTGCCGCAAGATAAACTTTTGATCTGCAATGGGTAAGGCATGCTAATAATGGAAGAAGCATCTTGGATAAGTCATAAATTAAGTGGTATTACCAATCGGTTATGACTCTCCCGGTTGCTAGTCAACCGACTGATGTATGTATATTAGTCTGTGGCTCCATATGAAGATTACGCAATGCTCTCCTCTCTGCCCTCCATACCCTCCCCTCCCTTCCATTCTCCCTCCCACCCAACCCTTCCCCCAACCCTTCCCCCATCCCCTGGGAGACGATGTCAAAAGGAGCGGAGGCGCGAATATTACGTCGGCCCCCAGGGGCGTCGTCTCGACCGCCGCCGCCATGACACCGCAAGCATCCATTCTCATCCGCCGACCAAACACTCTCGCCTCCCGAAGTGGTTTACAACTCCACGGCTGCCAACCATCCGGCATTCACCGCCTCGGATACTTGCAGTTATCTCCTACGCGTCAGCACTAAAAGCTCGGTGCCGAGTGCCCGACAATCGACGTCCCTGCAAAGTCATAATCGCCCCGCATCCTTCTCAGAGTGGTGGACAATGCGGTCACTCGTTAACTTCTGCTTCAATGCCATGTGTGAAACGAGCCTAATGTATGTACTTCGAACGAGATATTTCCCCACTCAATACGGATATCATATTCCACTTTTTTATTTGTCATCATTGCTAACTTTCATTATTATCATCATTACTAACTCTTCACACTGGTCGATTTATCCGGAATTATTTTATTTTGTTCTCTACATGAAGTAGCATCTCGTAGCATTCATAAAATAACAGTATCAGTAATATTAACCGGTAGATGTGTGTATAGCATTGTTATGCATGTTTGCATGTTCATTTACGTATCACTCTCCCAGTTTCCGGTCGGACTGCGTACTGTTCTCCTGACTGCTTTTTGGTCTGCGCCTAGCGCCAGGGGGAGCGTGCGAGGTTCTGATTAGTGCTGGGACGAGTGCTGCATGCCTGGTGTGGAATCACCCCGTGCCACACACCCTAGTGGTGGCTTGCACGGTACTTCGTAGATGTAGACGTATTTAGACTGTTGTGATAAGCAGAAAGTCAATATATTATCCAATATTAACAAAAGCAAAAAAGAAATAAAATCAGGTTTTACTTGGTGGAGATCCGTTTTATAACGAAGAATTAAACTTTTACAATCCACAATTTTGTTCAAAACATGTATACACAATCCAGGTTTCAATGCTTTTGCATCTTCATCGGGCACCAATCAGTCAATCAAGCACCAGATGCAAAAGCATTGCAATCCGGATTGTGCATACGTGTTTTGAACAAAAATAGCAGATTTCAAACCTTTTATTTTTTTATCATAAGCAAATCCTTTGTTACATATTAATGAACTTTTCATAAAATTACTAATTATAAATGCTTGAGTCTTTAACTCTACTTGTTATACGTATTATGCCGTAAGTTCGCACAAAAATCCTCCGAAACCGAAGCTTTTTGTGATCTTATAAGCGGTACGATGAGTAAACAGTATATTAATAAAATTAATACTAAAACTATCAACCACCCATGGTTACATTTCTGACGCGATCTGCGGGTCATAACTTTCTCATTGTTTTATTAACAAGCAGCGCACATGAATATTCCATGGAAAAAAGATTGTTTATTTCCGAAAATGCGATACGAAGGAAAATGAAGGAGAAACCTAACAAAACAATAACAATATAAGAGATAACTACTGCAATGGGGGTCCCAGCTAGAGATTTATATGCCTCTTCAGGGCGTAGTGTCAGTCCCTGGGTAGTCGGTGAAACAGATTACAGCCTGCGGGTGAGTTTGAGGGTCACCAGTTACCCTTACGGGGGTGCGAAGCCCGCAAAAAACCACCGTCAGGTAACCAAAATAAATAAAAGATTATAAATATAAAAAATAAAGAAAGAAACTATGAAGAAGATAACAATGATATATTACATCAAATAACACAAAGTAGAATATATACGACTCTGATGTAATGAATCATTACAAATAGTTCTTTGGCTATGTTTCACTGGGGAACACTCATGTCTTAGGTATAATGGCAACACAAAGAGGGGATAAGTGAGATAGAAATCACTAGAACACGGCTGCCACCGATGTATTGGTCAATATCTCGAAAAGTAGTGTCCTGAGTGACTGAGTTTTTGGTATCTTTATGAAGACAATATCCATTTCTTCACAATGAGAATATACAGAATTTAATGATACATGACATCTCTCTCAAACGACCTTATGAAAGCAATGAGCACCGTATTTTTTTATTTACATTCTCTCACTTAGTTAGAGAGTTTTATTCGGCTGGAAAGAGAAGTTTCATTGGCAAGACGCTAGTATCGCAAAGTTCCGGAAAAATTTAATTGACTCGCAAGCAATATTAGCATTCATAATCGTATGACACAATGACATTAAAAATTAACGTAATTTTTCGAATCATCAAAGAAACGTTAGTCGGCAAGAGAATAATAACAAACAGTTTCGAACTTAAGAATTAAATTTAAGAATATATGTTTTACCCCTAACCTGTAAAAACGACGTCGACAAATGATAATAACCTCCGAACAGAATTAATTTTGAAATCTCATCTTGGGAATTCCCAGGTTTCACGAACATGAGTTTCATTTCTTCTACCATCCCTCAAAAACATTAATGTACTTTTTTAACGTTTCACTGGCGATACTAAGCTTAAATAGAGTGTGATTGGTATATTATTGCCGCTAAAAACTGTTGAGGCAATCACTCCTCCTTTCCTACCGTATATAAATTCATATAAGTACGCCCAAATCGTTAATAGGTATATGTAATGCGAAGGCAAGTATTAAGAATGAGATGAAAAGGAATAAAGGAGGTATCTCTCTCTCTCTCTCCGGAGACAGGGCCCATGGTCGAGGCGGGGGCGGCTCATGGGAGGGGGGTGCCAGGTGGCAGCTGGCATTAGAGGGGGAGGCAAAGGAAGGGGCCCAGATCGGCTCTTGGCGTGAGGTGGCGGATGCACAATTGAACAGACAGATATAATGGCGCTCATCATCTGCAAAGGGCCCGGTGGCCAGCGAAGATCACCTTCTTCTCTAAACTCTTGAAAATATTTCGAGTAGTAGCCGCGCAAAGTTCGTTGGTCCCTCGACTTGGTTTCCATAATATCCATTGACGAATGCGACCAGCTCGGGGTCACGGAACGTCGGATCATCCCCCAAAATAGTGCGATGAGAAGTAGAAATATTTTAATTAAATATCTACGACCTACGGAAGCATCGACGAAGAATTGCAACTGGCACTTAAACTCGCAAATCAACTCGAGGGTGCGAGACAGGAGGCGTCATGTCTCGCCAGACAAACTATATAATATGTTTTATTATAGAGTAAAAAAGTAGCAATGAAATTGGATAAATGGACACGTATTTCAGTTATTTCACTCTTATATCAGGATCACTGCATATTACTTTTAATGGGCTCATACCATACTTGTTTCGGTTGATACTTTTCCCTGGCAGTAGCAGTATATATTGCTAAAGTAATTATTGTATAAGTATTGTTATACATTGTAGTCGATCACTGAAAGTGTTCAGAAAGAGGCTTGGAGCCTTATAGGCAGTAATAATAATTTGTAGGTACAGTTGTATATTGTATAACTATATATTGCTTAAGTAATTGTTGTATAAGTATTGTAACATATTATAGTGGGTTAATGAAAGTGTTCAGAAAGAGGCTTTGGAGCTTTTAAGGCAGTAATAATAATTTGTAGCTACAGTTGTATATATTGTAGAACTATATATTGCGTAAGTATTTAATATATTGTAACCATTGCATAAGTATACTATAAGTGCCTGTTGCATTCTATACATTGCAAATTGAATAGTAGTATACTGTATATTGAGAAATTGTTATATTTTTCAATACCACCCTGAACTCATATGCTTGCTTACAATCCACTTTAAGTGATATATTTTTTTAAAGACGTATTTACAGTTTATTTTGAAAATTGTGTTATGCCTGATATCATTTGTCATTTAATCTATATTGTATTGTATTGTATTAATTTTTTCAGCTCAAAAGGAGAGCTACTCCTAGAGCAATAAAGATTATTACTATTTCTCTGATGAAATTCATTACGTATTCGTAAATGTCAAATGAAAAAGTTTGAGCATAAATTATTCATCCGAAACCTTGTATAAAGCTTAACTGAAAATCAATAATGCTGCAATTGCTACACATTTCATGTTTACAGATTGGAGAATGCCGTGCTAAGAAGACACAATTATGTTTCTCGAGGTTTTTCAGTTCGCAAACCCAGGTTAACAACGGCTACGTGTACTGCCAATTCCAACAATGGAAATTTATGGAGCTGGAGCTGGTAAGTCATAAAATCTTGCGCGATATCGAGAAAGCGTGCGTGGAACCGAAATAATACCTTTTATAAAGAAGTCGACGTTAAAATTCCGGTGGAAAATAATGAACGAAGAGGAGATTAAGATATCCGAGAGCGGCCATTGGTTTGCACGGATGAAATCATAGTTTGGAGAGGTCCACACATCAACTATGGTGGCCTTGGAGAAAAAAAAGAGTCGCCTATGGACGCGGGTCGTGCGTGCGAGGCGAATGAAATCTGGCCGCTCAAATGGACCAGGCACGACGACTCATGCCACCACACACCCCCATGGCCACTCCACCCCCCCGCGTTCCTTTGCCCCCTCCCCCCCTCACTTTTTTCTCCTTCGCCCGGAGAATAATATTCGACCGGCACGCCTCCTCGAGTTTTTCTCATTAAGTCGTCCCCGTGATGGTCACCTTCTTACATCCGATAAGAAGTGGCACTCACCCCGAAAATTACGGCCCGCGCTCATAAAATGTGATCGCCCTCAGCTGGTGGTTAAACTTCGGCTATTTCTCGACGAGGTAATCAATGGTTCGGAAGAAGGAGCCATATGCTTCTCCTCTCAGCTTCCACTCCAGAACTTTGGCAGCCGAGGAGGCAGGAGAGAGCGAGAGAGCCCTTATTACGTTGACAAGGAACCCGAAGCAAAAAATTAAAGCTTTCTCTTAGCCATAATTGAAGTGCAGGCATGAAAATTGAGAGTCGGGGCTCCGAAAATGCTGTCCAGGCAGTATCTCATGAGGATTCGCCACAAACTTAAAAAGGTGGAGTAAAAGATCCGAGACAAATAAAAAAGGGGAATGCTCCTCGTACTCCCACCGTCCAATCAGCAACCTCGCAGCAGGATGAACCACAATTGGGAACCGTCACTCCCGACTATCGCGTCGCAGCGGAGAAAAACATATCGCTTCGTGTAAGGGCAGAACTATGATCGGAACCGTGGTGCGGGACTTTTAGCCAGCTCGATTATATTTTGCGTACATCTACATCTACGAAGTACCGTGCCAGCCCCCACTAGGGTGTGTGGCACGGGGTGATTCCACACCAGGCATACAGCACTCGTCCCAGCACAAATGAGAACCTCGCACACTCCCACTGGCGCTAGGCGCAGGCCAAAAAACAGTCAGGAGAACAGTACGCAGTGCAACCGGAGACTGGGAGAGTGATTCGTAAATGAACATGCAAACATGCAGAACAATGCTATACACACATCTACCGGTTAATATTACTGATACTGTTAATTTATGAATGCTACGAGATCATACTTCATACAAAGAACAAAATAAAATAATGCCGGAGAAATTTACCGGTGTGAAGTGTTAGTAATGATGTAGTGTTATTAAGCACAAGTGAAAATTCTCCTCTACCTGTTGAGGGTGGGAGTTTTATATGATTGATCTATCACAACTATTATGATCCCTTATTGTACGTGGGAAAAATGACATTTTAAATCCATCGGTTCTGCAGTCAATTTCCTTTATTTTATTCCTGTGATCGCTTCTTCCGTAGACGCATACAAAGGTAGTGATGCACCCCCAATTATGTGTGAGACGAGTAAGGTGAGCCTTGGTAGCGATTAGGGGTGAACTCTTGTGTTTTTGGGCGTTGACGAGGGAAGGGAAAAGAACTTTTATTGAAGGAAGACATGCTTAACCTATCCTACATTTCCAGTTGTAATAGTAAATGAATAGTTGGCTATAGCAGTATATGTTGAACGCCCGGCAAAAAACTGTCTGCTCCGAACTTGCGCAAAAGATTACCTTGATTGCCATGCACATGAGTGCATTTGCACCCACAAAAAAGTTTAGCTCATTAAAAATAAAACTACTTTAGATGGTGATAGAAGGTAAGAGATGATACAAAAATACATCAGGACAAAAACGAATATGTGCGGTTGATTAGACGGAAAAGTTATAGGTATATGAACTGTCATCGTAAGCCACCAAAATAAATACTTACGTATAAGTGATGAGTTTAAAAAGTTCAATTTCTCCCAAGCAATGTAAATGGCTATCGAGCTAAAAACATTATGTACTGATGGTGCAGAAATTATGTGCACTCGAGTTTTGGTACAAATAACAAAATAACGGAAGTAGAAAAAACGAATTAAGATTTCTCAGGCTCTTATTTTCTCTCTATATTGTAGTGGTAATCAACATAGAAGAACTTTCTTCGACAACAATACCAAAACTGATGTGTCATTCTACATTCAACATTATTATAAAATAAGTATGCCTTCAGGTGCTTATATCCTTAGTGGCCTATTGATCAAACCGATTTTTTGTTTAAGGGTTTCGATGGAGTTAGTGTTCCTCTACCAGATCACTCACAGCTGTTGGTACCTACTTCTTCAAACGATTTCCTCCTTTTGGTTGGCACACTTAATGTCTTTCTTCTATCCATCCAGACATCTAGTATTATCTTTCTTCCCCATTTCTGCTTATCCAAAATTATCCATTTTACCAAGCCACCATACTGTATTTGGCATTTAATACAAGTTTCATCCACCCGCGCTGTCTCCTGATTTCCTATTAATCTGCCCTTCCTTTACTGCGCCCAACTTGCCCCACACTTAAGTTTGTTCGCCTTATTTGCCTTTCTATCTGTTCATCGACCCTCCATCCATCGTACATTGCTGTTACTTAAACATACTTTTCCACAGCCATATCTTAAACACCTCAAATTTATTCTAATTCTCGTTCCTTTATGTGTCCTAGTCTCTGCACTACGCAAATGAACATCACATAACTTTTGACAGCATATTTTTGACCTTATTGTCGTTAAGCTCCTCGTCGGTTTTTTCCTCTAATTACCAACTGAACGCCACGTTCGCTAATACAATTTTACTACAAATACCTCCAGTGCGGTAAACACCAAATTTGTACTCTCCCAATGTTAAGGCGATAATATTCGCAGCGAAAAAAACATATTATTAGGCAGGGAATAAGACCTGTATCTCCCAGTAACCCGACAGATGTGATAGCCACGTACACCTCCAAGCCATCTTAGTTGAGGGTGAACTTCGGGAGAAGGTATTTCGCGATGGATTACTGGCCTGATGCCTATTTTCTCCAAGATACCACCCAAGGAATTAAATTATTCTTTCGGCTACAGTTTGTGTTCCCATATGATTGAGAGTTTTTTGTGAATAAAATTCCCAGCGTAGCCGTCGAAATATTCGCAAGCGAGAGATCACCACGGGGAGATATTGGTTCCTGTGGGACGGCGGCGGCCATGGTTCGAAGCGACAGCCGACGCTCACACGAATGTTAAAAAGAGGCGCACGCCCCCTTTTCGATGGAGTCCCACGGCACGGCCGGGTTTTTTATCCACGTATAGAGAGAGAGGGTGGGGGGGGGTAGCCAGTATAGGAGAAGAGCAGGAGCGCCCCGGGGGCTGACGGGAAGGAGGAAGCGAACCAACCCATCCATATGGCATATGGCGGCCCGAAAGGCGATTGCCTCATTTCGCCGTATGGGGCGCGGAGATCGCCTCACCTATGCCTCCTCTCCAGCTACAGCCCCCACCACTTGAGCCTCACCGTTTCATCTCGTCGGTAGGCACCTTCTTCACCAGACAACAACCCACCCCCTCGAGCGAAAAGAACAACATCCCCTCTGCCGTGGACTCGGTGCACCGCGTGTTGACGTCCCTGTCCCCGCACCACATCGGGTGGTTTATTCATCCAACACCTCGGGTGAAGACCGCAAGTGCTCGTTCCGAAATGCAACAGGAAAGACACTGTCTTGATCAATCGAGCCGTAGGCTTAGTCTTTCGTGACTTATACCACTCTCTTCCATTGCCTTCACCATTTTGTTTTTATTTTATTATCTGCATGAAGTAGCATATCGTAGCATTCATAAATTAACAGTATCAATAATATTACCAACTATATGTGTGTATAGCATTGTTATTCATGTTTATTTACGTATCACTCTCCCAGTTTCTGGTTGGACTGCGCACTGTTCTCCTGACTGCTTTTTGGCCTGCGCCTAGCGGCCGGGGGAGCGTGCGAGGTTCTGATTTGTGCTGGGACGAGTGCTGCATGCCTGGTGTGGAATCACCCTGTGCCACACACCCTAGTGGTGGCTTGCACGGTACTTCGTAGATGTAGATCATTCGCACTGAGCTCCTAGCGGAGGTGGACTGATTACATGCTCGCTCTTTATTGCAAAGGTCACACCGCAGCGTTTAATCTAGCGGTTTCGAGGCGTACCATCAGCGGTTCATGGTAAGCACTTTAATGTTGTGAGAAAAAGCTGAATTAAGGTGGAGGGCAAGAATACATATTTCGTTGGACCCAACAACAAGAGACCGAATCTAGAAAACGGTCTTCAAAAGAGTGCACACAATAAAAAGGACTGGGAACCGCTGGTCTAACCTATGACAAATTTCCAATCATTGCATTAACAATTTCATGGCGAATTTCACCGTCTTCGGTGTATAACTAACCTATGACCTAAATCATATTAATTATTATATCATGTATGCCCAAGGCGGAATGCAGACCCATGACGATTCCGATGTCTGATAAGCAGGACACCATTTCTTGCTATTGAGGTCGGTAAGAAATATTTGCATCTACTTGATCGATACATGACTTGCATCTTTTTAAAATCTGTGCCTACTTTTATCTTTTTGAAAGTCTCATTGCTTTTACGCTCATCCATACTGTTCAAAGTTTTATTTCCATTTATCAATAAGATATTATATTTTCTGGTATTTGCCACCTACTGGTAATTGCCATGCATTAACGCTTTTCTGATTCCATTTTCATTTCGAAATCTTGTGCTCTTTTTTCATTAACTGTGATCATGTTTCATGTTTCGCTAGTTAACGTGATGCATGGTTTAGCAAATGAAATACAGATCTTTCCCTTTTTCTCTTCTCTTTCAATTTCTTGACGTTGATGCTTGATGTAATTTTTTAGGGCAAGTTTTATAAATAGATAATTGCTCGTTTCATTGAGTACAGCAGTGGCATGCATGAATTACTACATTAATCATAAAAAAGTACAACTTAGGTTTGGTTACCATTCTCATCACTACGTACGCACTGTTTAGCGGCATAATCCGTAACTTAACTTCGTTGTTTCACTTGGGCCACAGAAGGTGATACAGTGAGCAAAATTGACTCAGATTCTTATCGTTAATTTAAATTCTGAGCATAAAATAATGTAAACACTACAAGAGACTATGCAATTTGAGGGGGCTCCCTCTGTGCACAGTACATATTAGTACTTATTAAAAAGCAGAGTTGATACACTGGGACATCTACTCCTTCCGAACTACAAAATAATTTCAACTACAATAGTAGATAATTGTCAAGGCTTTGATCACCAAAAAAGAGAAGATTATTACAATGACAATGGACGGGTTAATTTAAAAATATAAAAGTCAGGTGTCCTAACGCCACCTGCCATATGCTTCCGTAGCCAATCAGTAGTCGTAGTTACACTACCTTTAATAGGGTATAGTGTAATGCATGTTGGTGACTACTCACTCCCTTTAAAAATGGATGTTAACCTATTATGTAAGTTCCAAACCGATTTATTTTCTGAATACGTTAATAATATTTTACGAAATGCAACATACTACGGTGGATCAGATCATGAGAACGAAATTTGGGAACTCGACTACAGAATAGACAGATTTCAAATGTTATTTTTCCCACGAACGATAAGAGACCATAGCAGTTGTCAATGAGACTTTTGTAAGTTGAGTTTGTTAGTTGATTTACTCCGTAATACTTATATCCTTACCTGCTACCTAGGACTTAGCACGCCGTGCATTTTTTCAGTATGATTCTTGAATCTCTGTCAATTTATGTAGTAGCAAAATACATAAATACTAACGGTTCTTCTAACATTGGTAGTAAACCTAGTGTTGTGCATGCTTATGAGGCTTCGCCTCCTCCATTAGCGATTCATGCTAATGCATCAATATTCGTAGTTACACTAACGTTAATAGGGTATAGTGCAATGCATGTCGATGACTCATCACCCCCTGCCACATACCCTTGAGGTGGCTTGCAGGGTATTTTGTAGATGCAGATGTACAATATCTCGGTGCATAATTACTTACGCCATTGTCAGTGCAATTCCAATAAGATAATGCAGTCCGCACGGCACAATAATAAAACGATCGATGAGCTCTGCTTTGGACGGCACTTTTGTGTATGTCGGCGTTCGTTATAAATCATGGCGACGTCCGAAGCCAAAGGGAAAGGCAACACCGACGGCCTGTCCATGAGACGCGGTCGTCGCTGGGGGCAGAAGGGGTGGTTAGCCGACCGCTCCATCCTCCATTTTGCATCTTGGAGGCGTCCAATTAAAATGTGGACACAAGGGGCGGGGGGGACGAGCGACCCCTGAAGGACCGTCCTTGCGGGTGGACCCCAATCCCCACGCTCCGACCGTACCCCTGCTCTTTTCATCCCCCCACCCTCCCTATCTTTCAATCCCTACTTAAAGCCCCCCACCCCCCTAACCATTTCCCCCTTTCAGAACACACATGACACGTCCACGCATTGCTCTCTCTCTCAGACTTCGGAGCCCTTAGGGGGGGGGGGGGGGGGGGGGGGGAGAGGATCAAGGTTGCCAACCCCACGGAATAGCACGAAACTCACAGACGGGAAGGAGGATTGTGATGAGTCACTTCTCGCCGTTTAGGCACATTAGCTCAGGAGTACCAAACATTACATTCCTCGATGACATACGTTGAAATAATTGGCCGGTTAGTTTCGGTAAAAAAAATTGGCACAGTGAAAGAGTGGTAAGTAAATGTAACGGAACTGTTAAGGAGGTTCCGCCGCGACTGTGTGAGTCAAAACAAATACTAAATTCCACATTCATTGATATTTTGTCCAAAAAATCCTGCTTTCGCTTATGAAAAGCGTTACCTACAGAAAACTAAAAGTAAAGTAGAAAAAAATGCAGATTATTCCACGAATGTATTTTAAACGAGCACTTTTTTCCAGCCATAGGAGTCGACTGCAGCGCCATTTCATACGAATTACCGCATTTTGACTTCAATTACGGCATTAATTCTTTAATAAATAAAAAAATAAGGTGGTAAGATGCCTGTATTTTTATTCAATTTCTCTGGATTATTTCCTTCATATAAATAGTTTTCCACGAAAATAACATTTATATTTTATGGAAAGATACTATTTTTCCCCGTGTTTCTCTCATTCCCCCATAGAACACCATGTGATTTCTAATTCAATTATAGAATAAAATAGCGTGGAAAGGTATTATTTTGTATTTGTAAAGGTATGTTGTTCATATCAGATTGAGGAAAAGGTTTTTTACAAGTAGACAGGATATGAATAAAATGACATTTTAGTCATTTTACGGTGGAACCACCTCAAGGGGCGGAACTGATGGTAGGTGACCGAACACAGGTAAATTGCTCCAAAGATAGATAGAAGGATTGAAAATAATAGCCATGAAATTTTTATTAGCAAGAAAAAACAGAACTTTATAGTAGATAAAATTTTCTCGGGGTTCTAACCAAGTTAAGAGTTGGTTCCATGCCGACGTTTCGACGGTTGACTTCGATGTCGTTCTCAGGATGATGAGTGGCCTCATCACCCTGGGTGGGAGCTCTGGGATGGGCTGGGTGCGACCTCATTACCCTGGCTGGGTGGTGGGAGGAGTGACCTCATCACCCTGAAGACAACAGCGGAGTCAGCTGTTGAAACGTCGGCATGGAGCCAACTCTTAACCCTGTTAGAATCCCGAGAAAATTTCATCTACGCTGTTCACCGGAGAAGTCTTAAGAACTTTGTAGTTGCGTCTTGATTGTTACTACAAAAATACCAACCCACCATGAAAAATCCACCCTGTCAGGATTCGAACCCGCGATCTATCTTATTAGAAGACGATGATTTATCCCACTGCCATCGAAACCGACGACGTAAGGAGATCGACTTATTGGTGAGATTATTTGGGTAATGAAAGCAGAGAGGTAGAGTAAGACCCGGTGGCATTAGCATGAACCTAATCCTAGCAAAAGGCTCCACACTATCATGCACCACCGGGAATCGAAACCGGGAACTTCAGGATAGGAAGAACACTGTGAACATCTCACCAACCCGATTCCAAAAAAATAAAAATAAATAAAAGTTATTATTTTTAATCGTTCAGTATTCATCAGATATAAAAATTGTTAATGGCCCACTAGGGAGAGTGTGAGAGAGGTGAACAATGAAATAAATGAATAAATAAAGTTCAAAAAAGATCAGCCGGGTTCAAAACATATTGCAAAAGATAGAGATTAGTGAGAATGTGTTTGGAGAAACAAGGATGAAAATGCCCTTATTACGACGACATCAAGTACGAGGAAATCATTCAGAAAAAAACCCTCTGGTTTCAACATATCAAATGCCCGTAGAGCCCCTGAGAGAAGTCACGTTGTTTGAGTCCATTCATAAACATGCCAACAGGTAATCTACGCGGGAAATACATCCTTGCGACATAAGGGCTCTCACTACACAATTACGTTAGTTTTTGATTATTGTATATTCTATTAAAGGAAAAGGAAATGATGTGCGATTTTTTTAATACGGAAAAAATCAGAACGGGAACATTCACATACCGAAATTAACGAAGTGATTCGATGGTTACTCCGAAAGAGAATAGTGATTTTCACCGCATTTTATATAGTACCTAAGAAATAGTTTTAAAAAAATAATTATTGTATTTTTCAACTGGCCAATATGTTGCTGAGTTACTGATTATCTAAACTTCGGGATTGCATAACCTTTACACTGACCACGCCGGACCAACAATGACCAAATAATGAGTCGCCGCATCCAACCGTTAAGGTGGTCAAAGTGAATGGTTGGTTGAACCGAACCTTTCGAGGTGACGCAGCATGAATTCGCCATGAGTGGTTATCAACTACTACTTATCATTATGCTCGTTCAGCTATTCACGGAAAAATAAACGCAAATCAGATTTTTGGCACATCTACCGAACTCGGAGATGTAACATAGACCCTGCATCATAGCGAATGCACCCCAATCTTAAAGAACCTCTAGAGCAGTAGAGCTAAACCTCAACATTTTTGGCATGTTGTTGCAATTATTGTACAATGCTCCATTTTCGCTTTCACTAATAACATGATTCCATCCTTGTCACCATCCTGAAGTGGGAAGTGGAATGATGAAGGAGACAGTATGCGAAACATGGGTTTGTCACGTGGCTTTATTTTATCAACAAATTTAAGGGTGTTGGATATCTCATCTGAAAACACCGTTGCTGACTCTTCTTCCGCACACAATTGAGGGAGTAATATGGCAAGAGAGATAAACTATTTATGTTTTGCAGTAATACACAAAGAATGCAAGGTATTTTTTCAAATTTCGATGATAATTTATTTTATTAACAAAAGGTCTTGTACTAAATTTGCTGAAATTACCTAATTATCGTAGATTTTCGTCGCTTTCTGCATTGGCTTAAAACCGAAATTAGCAATTCCCTCAATAGAGTCAAATCCCATTCTTTATCTGTCGATTGAACTAGTAAACATCGATCCACATCGAGTATTGATGCTAAGATCGTGCAAAAGGTATATCACATTTAGATCCTCAATGAAATTGTTTGGATCAATTATTTCGTAAACTGTGGGTCTCCCGCAGGCACGGACGCAAGTTGCATACCGAGCAAGAGGCACTTCCTTACGATGGACGGGTGAAAGCGACAGCTCCACAAACGAAGAGCACAGCGCGACGGTTGATGGGTTGAGGAGTAACTCGACGATTACGAAATAAGGCTGGTGGGGAGGCTGCGAAGGATGCAAAAGAGAACACGAAGGTCGCATGGAAAAAGAATAGAACGGAGAGCAGGAAGGGATGTGCTTTCACATATTCACCTTTAGGCCGGTGACCCACCTAAAAATAAAGGAAATTGACTGCAGAACCGAGAGATTTAAAATGTAATTTTTCCCACGCACAATAAGGGATCATAAAAGCTGCGACAGATCAATCATATGAAACTCCCACCCTCAATAGGTTGAGTAGAATCTTCACTTGTGCTTAATAACACAACATCATTACTAACACTTCACACTGGTCGATTTGTCCGGCATTATTTTATTTTGTTCTTTGCATGAAGTAGCATCTCATAGCATTCATAACTTAAGAGTATTAGAAATATTAACCTCTAGATGTGTGTATAGTATTGTTCTGCATGTTTGTATGTTCATTTACGCATCACTCTCCCAGTTTCCGGTTGGACTGCGCACTGTTCTCCTGACTGCTTTTGGCCTGCGCCTAGCGCCAGGTGGAGCGTGCGAGGTTCTGACTTGTGCTGGGACAAGTGCTGCATGCCTGGTGTGGAATCAGGCCACACACCCCTGAGGTGGCTTGCAGGGTATTTTGTAGATGTAGAAAGCTGATGATATGAGAGATACGTTTGCAGATCCAGAGAGAGACTTATCTTTGGGATTAGGGACTGTTGTGCGAGGGTAAATGTCAGTCACAATGGGAGGAGACATTAACTGCTGGATCTGTCCCAGTGCTATGAGATTAATTGGTGAATTATTTAAAAAAATTTAAAAGCCTCGTGCCATTAGGTGATTCACGGGTGGCAGGGAACGTTTATTTATTTTATAATGTTATTTTCGCTCCTGGAATAATCTGTTGTCACAGTACCTTTATCAACGTTAAGCATGATGAAAAAATACTTAGTTCAATTCCACACTTAAATTAATTGATTGAAAATTTCCACCAGGTAATGTCTAACTCCATCATTCCAATTACCTTTCTCAACGCCCTAGACAATTATCATTTGATTCACACTGGTCAAATGATGCTTCTTACCTTCTTTTTTCTCGCCCACAGAAAACAGGCAGTAGCCAACTCTTTTAACTCACCTGAAAGAATAGGAAAGAACTGTAATCAGACCAACGCTTCAAAAATAACGAACAATAAAAGCAAATTGCAATGTTTCCATAATAAGCATATCTTTCATAATTGAAGTTTCCAAGAATTCATGAATGGAAACGTAAGATTCATCATTGATTGAGCATTCCATGGGGCTGAGTACATAAAAACACTCTGCCAAGGAGAATTTTACAGCAAAGGATAAATAACAAAGTTTTTTATCTAAGGCAATGAATAATATCCCAAAAACGAGTCTCCATCGTTGAACGGCGAACATTTTTCACCAAATATTTTCATTGTTTTTAAAACCCTCTATACTTTTCACCTTAAGACGTTTAGATGTTTTTTTTTGTTTTCTCGAACGAAATACGAGCGAGGATTGAGTAGAAGAATTACATTTTCAACTTTTATCATGCAGTGCGTAATGCTCAGTTAGTACCAGCAATCTATTTGTTTTTTTATGAAACAGATACTTTATATTTTTAAAATAAAATAATGCATTGACTTCAAATCACTACTATTTCTTTAACGGCCTTTGTCCCGTTCAATTGTCAAAAATTGAACTTTGGAAAAGTTCAATTTTTATAAGAAACCACTTCAAGTAAATGATGACAAATTGTCATATTCAACTTCTCTAGGTATATGCTGTATGAACACGGATAATCAGTTAATCCATGCTAAAAAATATTATAATTTGCATTTAAGTAGTATTTACGGAATCGCTCGATCAGCCACTAACTGTCGATTGTAGTCTCCAATTCGATGGTCAGTTTGATCGGTGAGGGCCGATCCAACGACGCATGAGTGGACTCTCAGTTACCTTACAAGTGTTCTTATCGTATATGTGGGTTTCTAACAGAATGAAAGCCCACTAACAGGTGGCGATACAAGCTTGCAAGTAAGGAAGCACTTGAACGCATAAATGGAGTACACTGATATCCGGCAGTGATGCGCAGACGACAACAACAGCTGAACAAAGCTGACCCGAAGCGACGGAAATTGCGGAAAAGAAGAAGAACTAATTGTATTGAATGGACGGAGACGAACACCAATGAAGAAGTGGCTCTGATAAACTGGGACAATAGATGTGCGTTAGTATTTCGGCAAGGTAAAAAAAGAACATTCTTAGACATAACATGTGCGAATAGACCTATAGCCGTCGATGCACTCTTAAACGCCTATTCTACTACAACAAGATGTAACGGCTTTGAAAAGTAAAAGAAAGAGAAGTGAACGGTAAGAATTATAGAGGAAGAAAGAGGTTAGATTATAGAAAATAAGTTTTGAGGGATGTGAAATCCGGGACTTATGAGGGAATATTGCGGGTATCTAAAAAATGATGGAGAGCTACAGCAAACCAATTTCTAAATCGATGAATCTCCAATACTGCATTATATATATGTAGGTAGATGATAAACACACTAATAATAACGGTCCTTCTAAAATTGGTAGCAAATATATCGTGTAGTGCATGCTTGTAAGGTTTCGAATGCTGCTTGCTTGACAAGCATTAGCGATTTATGCTGATGCATCAATA
This sequence comes from Pyrrhosoma nymphula, assembly GCA_963573305.1. Taxonomy (NCBI): domain Eukaryota; kingdom Metazoa; phylum Arthropoda; class Insecta; order Odonata; family Coenagrionidae; genus Pyrrhosoma; species Pyrrhosoma nymphula. Next base: position 339,602 of record OY754337.1, read on the forward strand.
GTCGTAGTTACACTAACTTTAATAGGGTATAGTGCAATGCATGTTGGTGACTACTCACCCCCTGCCACACACCCTTGAATTGGCTTGCAGGGTATTTTGTAGATGCAGAGGTGGATGAATATGGTGAGTGATCCACGTGGAAATACATCTACATCTACAAAATACCCTGCAAGCCACCTCAAGGGTGTGTGGCAGAGGGTGAGTAGTCACCAACATGCATTTGCATTGCAGCATGACTGCGCACTGCTTTTTGGCCTGCGCCTGGCGGCTGGGGGAGCGTGAGAGGTTCTGATTTGTGCAGGGATGAGTGCTGCATTCCTGGTGTGGAATCACCCCGTGCCACACACCCTGGTGGTGGCTTGCACGGTAATTCGTAGATGTAGATTTTACTAAACCCTAAAGTTAGTGTACCTACGGCTATTGATGCATCAGCATAAATCGCTAATGCTTGTCACGAGGCGGAGCGGAGAAAATAAACTCGGGACTTCCTCTCTACTCTCCTGGTACAAGGTTGTCGGCACTATGCGACGGTGAGGGGTATGGGTACCCGAGGTACCCATACTCTTTTCCTTCCGCGGGACTTCTCTCCCTCACTCTTCGCAATGTTGGCTCCACTGCACGGAGGCTCGACCACGCAGGGTGATCGAGGGCAGGAGAAGAAGGGGGGGAGATTTAGGGATGTAAAAGGGGAGGGCGGGGGAGAAGGGGAGGGGTGGGTGGGTTTTGGGACCGCCAATGGACGGGGCAGGGGGGGGGGGGAGATTGGTTTGCGGCGGCCCTGAGGAGCAGATGGCCCTCTCCCGGATAGAGATCGGAGAGATATCCAGAAGATGTGGAATCAAACCCGTCATTTGCCGCGCCATGCCGAGAGAGGTGGACGCCATTTTGGAGTAGTTCTTCTCCTGACCGTCGCCTCGCAGAGGGGGCGTGGGTGCCCAACTGCCAGAAATTCATCCCCCCCCCCCAAACCCATCTCCTTCCGACGAAATGTCGGTGATGCTGCGGAGGTCGGGCGGGAAGGGATTCGATCGAGAGACCACGATAAGCCACGCGCTCTCCACTGGCTGCCCTCGGTTAAAAAAAGACACGAATATTTTATTTATATATTATACCTACGCTCCAGAGAAAACCAAGAAGCTATACTTACGCGAAAGAAGAAGTTTTAAAATCCTCCAATCGAGGGTAGTAAGAGTAAGAAAAATATTTATTGTTCAGGACAAAAAATCCAAAAGAACAAATATAATAATAAAACACTTTGCAGGCACAATCTTTTAAAAGTACAAAACGACAAACTTTTCATCATTTCAAACTTTTCAAGTACAAAAGGAAAAACTTTTTATCATTCTATAAATGTAAATTAACAAAAAAAAAACTCATGTATTAATAACTAACAATAGAAAAATGATACAATGAATAAGGAATCATAATAACATGAACACAAATTTGAAGAAAAAAAATAATAATAAGAGTAACTTATGTTATACCCGGGAAAGTAAATAATCATGGTATTTCATTTTAAATGTTTTAACAGATTTACAATTTTTAATATCAGTTGGCATCTTATTCCATATGTGACAAGCTGTTACAAGAAATGATTTATTATATGCTGTGGTGCGATGCCCTGGAAAATACAATTGATTAGGATCAGACCTAGTGGACATTGTGGAGACAGAGGGACAACTAAGGAACAAATCATGCAGATACTTAGAACAAACAAAAAGGATCCCAGAAGGTATTCTCTACGGGATTTGACGTTGAGCCATCTTAGTTGTTTATAATAGGGGGTGATGTGGACGTCCCTGCGAAGGTCAAAAATGAACCTAAGGCAGGAGTTTAAGGCCCGGTGCAGTTTGAGGTTATTTTCTTCGTTGAGGTCGTTATAAACAAGACAGCAATAATCTATTACAGAGAAAATAAGCAACGATATAAGTGTTTTTCTAGTATTAAAAGGAAGTAAGTTTCTGTGAACTTTTAACTGGTAAAGTATAGAATGAATTTTGTTAGAAATATTATTTACATGACAATCCCATGATAAGTTAGCAGTCAACGTAATCCCTAGGTTATGTACATTACTGGAGTATGGAATAGGGATACCATTAACCACGATACTGGTAGTCGTAATGTGGCTAATGTTACGTAGCATCCTGGAACTACCGATAATAATAGCCTTAGTTTTACTTGAGTTTAGGATGAAGTCGTGACGCGTGGCCCACTCGGTTATTCTATAAATGTCTTCATTAATTTTTGATACTGCCTCGTCAATTTCATATGGCCAACAGCTGCGATAAATTTGGAGGTCGTCGGCATAGAGCATGTAACTGGTGTGCTTAAGACATTTAGGAAGGTCGAGTATGTACAGAGAGAATAATAGGGGGCCAAGGACAGACCCTTGGGGTACACCAGTGGTGACTGCTGCCCAAGTTGAGAGATTACCTTGACTATCTCTCACTGCTTGATAACGGCCAACTAAGTAAGAGTAGAACCAATTTAGCACGGAGCACGAGAAGTTAAGTTTTTTCAGTTTCTCAAGTAGTATAGTGTGGTAGCGAAAGGTAAAGAGTGAATTTCCATGACGGCCGGATCCACTTCGTCTAAATACCGAAGGATATGCTGCAACTTCAATCAGATACGCCAGCAACTACGCATATCAAAACATTCATGACGTCTCACATTTTAATCTATACACATACATCTACGACATCTCACATTTATCGTTAAAATACAAAGCTATTAAAAGGTGAGAAAAATATGTACCTACATGATAGTTCAACTTAAATTTATGAAGTGGATATATTTGAAAGCTGAGCAAACTATTGTCGTTTTATTTCTTTCCAACTAACCCAGCTGCCTCCAAAAATAACAGTATTTTGCGATTGCCTCAAAATATAATTCTGTTAGGTGCCATATCTTAACATATTCACATACCAGAAAAAACACGCATCTGAAATCGGCTTTTGATAGGGAAGTATAACGACATTAAAAAGGGTAACTAAAAATATTTTCTCAATATTCTCACCCATAAGTAAACAACATTTCTATACATACATTACTATATAGTGCTTTAAGTGGACACTAATAATGGAAGGTATCTATGAAATTGTCGATACCACTGCATCTCTTTGGCACACTTGTATTACCATAGAAAAAATCAGGATAACCCTTCTCCAACTATCATAAGTAAGTCAGCGGTATGGTTGAATCCAAGGTCGTGGAAAATAATATTTAGGGATGTGTTTAGGGGGAAATCACTGGAAAGAAAATGAAATCCATGTAAAATAATGAAAACATCGATGTGATTTCGGTTTATGGAAGTATTCATACCCTCAAGTATCTGCCAAACAGAGCAAACAAATTTCATGCTGCATTTTCAAATGAGCAACTACGCCTATTTTCTCAAAAGGCCTCCTTTAAAAAAATGGCATTACATCTACATCTACATCTACAAAATACCCTGCAAGCCACCTCAGGGGTGTGTGGCAGGGGGTGAGTATTCACCAACATGCATTACACTAGTATAGGTACACACAATTAGGCATGTCAATTTCGCTTGTTTCATCGTTTTCTAAGCTAACAATCCTTTTTTATATCCTACCCTTTAATGAAAGACATAATATCAATGCTGTTACGAATATTAACAATGCTATTGATCGAATAATCTAAGCCACGGGTCCAGCTCAATAAGACAGGATTGGTAACGCACCAACATGACAACCATAGCGTAGTTGCTGAGAATCTTACCTCGGGAACGGATGCAGTTTTTGCCAGAGGATTAGTTTTTAAGTCGGCGATGCGGTGCCTTGGCAGTCGGAGTGGGTAGTAATTACCTACCTAGAGGCCAAGCCAACTCTTTGCAGTGACCAATTTCTTTCAAAAGTAGTCGAATTAGATGTACTTAATTATTGTCATATTAGCGCTTCACTCTTCGTCTAAATCTACATATTACTCTGCGAGCCGCCACAAGTGTATTTGGCAGGAGGCCTACGGACAAAAGTCATGAAAAGGAGGAAAAAGGATAAAGGAAGTGGAATGGGTAAAGGACATTCAAGATATAAAGGACTAAAGTGGACTGCATGTTCACGGAGTGTCATAGACGCATGCTCTGCTTTTATTATAATCACTAAAAGAAAGAGTTGGAAGGAGGAATTTTTTTACCCGAGCCAGTTCAACAGTGTATGTACTATCTCTCTTATTTTGCCACTTCAATAATCAGTTCTAGAGAGTTAAGAATACGGAGTTTAAATAATACCCTTTGTTTCAACTAGAAAATGGCCTGATTAGAAATTTTCGAGTTATCTAATTGTAAGCCTAGCGTGTATCCTCCGATCCTCTAGCGAATCCCATCCTGATCCTTTCATCAGCTGCATTACTGTCTCTGTCCATTTGTGCAGTTGAAAAATAAATATATATTAACGGTCCCTCTCCATTGTGATAATATCTGTAGTGTAGTAGTGCATGCTTGTGAGACTTCGTCTCGTGACAAGCATTAGCGATTTATGCTAATGCATAATTAGTCGTAGTTACACTAACTTTAGGGAATAGTGTAATGCACGTTGGTGAATACTCACCCCCTGCAACACACCCCTGAGGTGGCTTGCAGGATATTTTGTAGATGTAGATCTAGATGTAGATTACAATCTCTTGTTCGTCCGTGACAGTTTTTAACGAAGCTTGCGGCTTGCTTCCCTTTTCAGTTTTTTCGCGAATAAAGACGTTAAATAAAGATTTCAGGGTCCCAAATGCTTGCGGTGGACTCGAGATGCATGACTGGAGGCAAAATCGGATCCGATAGCCAACGATATTGGCGTAGAGGAATTAAAACAAAACCGAACTTTCTTTCGAGACAAGCTGATCAACGAGTTTTGAAAACAAAGATTTTCTCGGAAAAGATGCACGAAACCTTATCCCCTTTCTCGTACCCAAAGAAAAGCCTCTCATTCGTTCGATGAGCTGATCATTTCCCTCACATGTTGATTGATTCCAGTTATGAGTGAGAGGATTTTTCATCCGTGGAATAATAACCCTGACAAATCGTCCCCTGTTTCCGTCCGTCACATTGCCGGACAACACCCTTCGGCAGCGAGTTCGCAGGCAACAGGAAGAGTAGACAGTTTGTACGCACGGAGATTTACGAGAGTGTGGCCGGTTGAGTCGTGAGAACGGGACAGTGGCGGCCATTTTGTGACTCGTTCGCGCGACGCTGTAATTGGCAGCGACGGGCCTCGGGTGGACACGAGCTGGAGGGGGGAGTGGGAGGGAGGGGGGGGGGAGGGGGTTGGGAGGGGGTGTGGAGGGAGTGGGAGGGGGTTGTTGAGAGGGGGGTGGATTTCAGGCGTCTGTTTGGAAGGAGAGGGAGGGTGGCGACCCATTACACTAGGCAAAGGACACTCCCTTTCAATCACGTCGTGAGCGAATATGAGTCCACCCCCTGACAGGGCAAAGGGGGCAGTAAAAGGGGTCGATATTTAAAAATAAGAAAAGGGTACGGGGTTCACGACTCTCCACTCCCCCTCCCCCTCACCTCTGTCTGCATTACACCCCCCTCTCCATGGCAAGAGAGAGAGAGAGAGAGAGAAAAAAGCACAACAATGGGGAGGAGGGGGAGGCAGACAATGGTGCGCGCGAGGAGGTGGGATTAGTGAGGTACGGAGGGGGGTGGGGGGGGGAGGGCGCGTTCCCAACGGTGACCAGGGGGGGGGGGGCGGTTGTGACGAAGAGGAGTAAAAGGGGGGTGGTGCATGAGAGGGAGGAGGAGGCAGACTACCACCACCCCCCCCGACTCCACCATTAAAATGCCTCCTAATCTCCCCTAATGTCTGCCTGCCGGGTCGTCCCCTTCATGACCCCCCTCCTCCCCCCCTATCCCTTCACCCACTCCCTTCCCCCCACCACAAGAGCACACAGCGTAATAACGCGGGCGGCTACAACCTCGAAAAAGTTTTGACGCTAACGGAAGTTGAGACATGGAGACTTGACAAAGTTTTTCGACCAAACATTCATTAACCGCTATTAGATAGGCCTGCGCGAGAGGAGAGCAATTTCACAGTCATTAGACCGGCCAAAGAACGAACTACAAATAGTTATTTAGCGCAAAGAGCGAACACCATTAGCTCCACGGTGTGAGAGTTTAGAAATTTGATTAGATACCAAGGTGATGATTTCATCGTGAATACATCCAGGAGAATCAAGTTCTGTCTTAACGGCTGTGGTACCCAACAATGCTTTTGTTATGGGTAGGGTTAAAAATCAAAACCATGCAGGAAGGCACGCAGCAAATCAAAAGTTCTGTTCACCATAAGGTAGTTACACTCAAGCTGACGGTGAGGGAATGGCAAGAGATAAAAAATAGTTCAGATGGCAAGATCCCCAGAAGACTCAGGAATTAGTTCAGACGACAAAGACTCGTAAACGAAAATATGGATTACGTTTGTTGTAACAATATACGATTCTGAGATCAGGATACTGCGGAGTAGGGACACTATTCAAATGAATGTGGAGGTTGGTATGAAAACGGATGGAGGAAACCAAATATTCCGACAGAAATGCTAATTGAAGAGTTAAGCATGTCATTCAATTCAATTTATTCGCTTGCGGAAATAAGGAGGGGGAGTATATGACGGAGAGAGTAACTAAGGCCTGGTTACACGATGCGAATCCGCACGAGTTCAATCGTGAATGCAGACCCCATGAAAAAATCATCGCATTTGATTTAGTTTTTCCCGGCATTTGACGTGAGCAAGGTCTTCTAGGATTTTCCACGATGTCAAGTATTGGGCGGCAAACGTTTCGAGGACCTACTCTGCCACCATCGTCAGGGATATGACTCAGGTTCTTGACAATCGCAGAGTCAACCTTTGAAACGTCGTGTCGGCAGCCCGGCTTAGCTCGTAAAACCCGTGGGAACTTCAGTCACAAAAATGAATAGTGTGAATACACAAGCGTCTTGCGCCAATGAGAGAAAGAATAGGCAGGAAATAGTTCCAGTTCTAATTCTGGCAATGTGCTCTCAATCTATTATGTAAGTACTAAACCGGTCTATTCTCTGACGACGTTGATAATATTTTACGAAATCCGACATAATACGGTAGATCAGATCATGAGAATAAAATTAGGGAACTAGACTGCAGAACGGACAGATTTAAAATGTAATCTTTCCCACGAACGATACGGGACCATAACAGCTGCAAATGAGACTTTTATCTAGGTTATTCGTTAGGTAGTGTAGCTCTTAGTAGTAGTAGTACTCCATTATACTTGAATCCTTATCTGTTACCTAGTACTATCAGCACGCCGTGCATGTTTTCTACATAGTAAGTCTTGAGTATCTGTCCATTTGTGTAGTTGCAAAATACATATATATTAATGGTCCCTCTCCATTGTGATAATATCTGTAGTGTAGTAGTACATGCTTGTGAGGCTCCGTCTGGTGACAAGCATTATCGATTTATGCTAATGCATAATTAGTCATAGTTACACTAACTTTAGGGTATAGTGTAATTCATGTTGGTGAATACTCACCCCCTTGCCACACACCCCTGAGGTGGCTTCAAGGGTATTTTGTAGATCTACGCATCGTATGCGTTGGGCGACCAAATATTCAAGATGCCAACGGTCGAGATACGAGAATGAAAGAATTTTAGAGCAAGAGGAGAGATGAATATTGTCATTTTAAACGGATGGAACGAATAGGTGATAGGACCTCAGTTTTTTTAGCTGACAATAGAAACAGCATACGTATGTGTGAAAAGCAGTGCACTGATATTGCATTCGAACTTACTCTATACCAAACAATTGTTTTTTAATTGATTTTCTTCCATTCACTCGGCTGATTGCCAAATGCATTTCCATTTTCGTAGTAGAAGATCCTAGTCTTAGAAAGATAGTCTTAAAAAGGCAGTTTTTCAATTCGTGTAAATGCGTACAGTTGGCAATCATGTGAACTACCAACTACCGTAGGTCTATTGTGTGTGCGAAGCTTTTTCTGGCGGGTAGGTATGTATACTTCCCAGAGCTCACGTTCCATACTTGGAAGCGAAAATTCACAATTCGTATAAGGGTTCGAGGGCCTGAATGCGGGAGGAGGGATTAGAGGGATGCCTCCTTGGGTTTGCTGAAGTCATTATGTACCCCGGTGTAAGGGCGTGTCCCGAAAGACCTATAAAGGGCCGAAGCGGGCAAGAGGTGTCGTCATTTGGTTAGCAGGAGTTTGAGGTGGTGGCTCGAAACAGAATATCAATCGACTAGACGGATGATTTATTTTTAGAAAATCTCATCTAATATAATAATCACCGATGTGTACATATAATTATGTCAGTAACTTTCGCACGAGAAATACACGTGAAGCTAAATCTTCATTTGGCTGCAGAACTTTTTTTATTTGCAAAATTAAATTAGAAATAGTGGTTTTCTGTTATTGGGAAAGGTACCAATAGGAAGAAAATAAAATTAAGATTCTTATTCTTTCAATCGATTTTTCTATTCCGGTCGAAATTCCGATATTTTAACTAAAACGTAACGATTTTTCGCAATGTTTCAGCTTTTTTGAGTCATCGTCCCCATAATGACCATGCTCATTGTTAAAGTCGAGATTTAGTTTATATCCATTAACTCAATGAATCTTTGCACTAATTAAGATACGAATGGAGTCACAATAATTCTGGAAACTTTTCTTTCACCCGCGGGTCTACTGCATCGGTGTTTTTGAAGGGAGAAATATAGTACAAAAGGATATTTCACACGGATGACTAGCATTTTTCATTTAATAGAATGGATAGCTGCCATGTCTACATTTTCTGTTTTCAGTTTCACCAGACCAAGCCGGAAACTATATTGCGTATGGAGGCATTATCTTTCTTCATTTGGTTCAAGAACGACTCAGGGGAACATCTACATCTACGAAGTACCGTGCAAGCCACCTCAGGGGTGTGTGGCAGGGGGTGAGTATTCACCAGGCATGCAGCACTCGTCCCAGCACAAATCAGAACCTCGCACGCTCCCCCGGCCGCTAGGCGCAGGCCAAAAAGCAGTCAGGAGAACAGTGCGCAGTCCGACCGGAAACTGGGATAGTGATACGTAAATAAACATGCAAACATGCAAAAAAATGCTATAGACACATCTAGTGGTTAATATTACTGATACTGTTAATTTATGAATGCTACGAGATGCTACTTCATGCAGAGAACAAAATAAAATAATGCCGGACAAATCGACCGGTGTGAAGTGTTAGTAATGATTTTGTGTTATTAAGCACAAGTGAAAATTCTCCTCTACCTATTGAAAGTGGGAGTTTCATATGATTGATCTATGACAACAATTTTGATCCCTTATTGTGCGTGGGAAAATTACATTTTCAATCTATCGGTTCTGCAATCAATTTCCTTTATTTTATTCCTGTGATCGCTTCTACCGTAGACGCATACAAAGGTAGTGATGCACCCCCAATTATGTGTGAGACGAGTAAGGTGAGCCTTGGTAGCGATTAGGGGTGAACTCTGTGTTTTTGGGCGTTGACGAGGGAAGGGAAAAGAACTTTTATAGAAGGAAGACGTGTATAACCTCTCCTACATTTCCAGTTGTAATAGTAAATGAAAATAAAGCATTTCATCATAAATATGTACGTCAAATCAATTTCGAGAAGCAGCTTGCCACGAAGGGAACACCAATTACCGATCCTCAGTCAAGCATGGTTGGAATTGGCTCGAAATCGCGATAGGTGATCGTCCATCCAATTCCTGCGGAGTGGTGTTGACCCAGTTTGAAATTTACAGACAGTGGGTGGGAAATGATTATTGCTGAAAAATTACGTTTGGCTAAAATAAACCACCAGATGCCTCTAGCATGGAACTCGATATGCCTTGTTTTTTAACGAGTAAGCACAAACAAATTAATTTCGCATAAGCTTTCAACCGTACATCAACTGTCAACCATCAGAAAAAAGGACAATATACTTTGCAAGACGACATTTTTGACTCTATCGTAAATGACCCAGTTTACGTTATTATAGTGTAATGGCTTCATGTTCCGCACCCACTCCCCAGTCTGTCTTGCCAAGTCCTGCATGACTGGCCATCAATAATCAAGAGAGAGAGGAACAATTTGTACCCCCACTTCAGTTTCTGAAACTTCTTCCTACATGCCTGTTCGATCACTCGTGTTTCTCAACGATTCCTTATCTCGTATTTCTCCAAAGCGAGTGCATTACTTAGCCTAAACTAACCATAAGTCAGTCCCTTCCCCTACATTGTTCTGTATTAGGATTCTCATAAATTCGTAGGGCTCTTACAAGTTAATATCAAATAGCTAGTATCAATAGCTAGTATCATATATTTAGTATCAAATAGCTAGTACCACATGGTTAGTATTATATAGTTAGTATCAAAGTGCTGCATGCCTGGTGTGGAATCACCCCGTGCCACACACCCTAGTGGTGGCTTGCACGGTACTTCGTAGATGTAGAAATAGTTAGTATCAAATAACTACCTGGAGAGTGTCACTCGGAGCGAAACCACGTCGGGTCACAGAAAAGAGCTTGGAATAATGATGCAAAGTTAACGCAGTTTTTCGTCATGAATGTAAGGGTAAGTATTCGTAAACTTCAACCCTGGACCCTTATTTTTAGATTCACAAACCGTCGGTTTAACCGTTATGATGATGGTTCTGCTCTACTCATTTTCAAAGCCCCTCGAAAGCTTCGGATTCGTTTCCCTCGACCGTCGCAAGATGACGCGTGTCTCCTCGACAGAGAGCTTGCAGCACATCGCGCGATCAAGAATAAACTCGGCAGACAAACAAGCGAGCGATGACTGAGAGCCATAGTTTTCTCCCCCCATCATCCTTGGACAGATGGCCCTCGCACAGTCCTGCAACCATGCGGTCCACGGAGACACCCCTTATTCCGGGGGACCCATAGGGATTGGAATATTGTGAAGGGAGTGAGAGGAGGAAAGGGTTTTTATTTGATTTTTTCCCTTCATTTTATTCCTCAAGAGTCTCGCTTCCTATTGACAGGGCCGTGTCGGCGGTGAGCGCTTCTTTTCAGCTCCCCGCGACTCACCGCTAACTATCCCGCTCGCTCGCTCTTCGATGAAAAGAAGGCGAGGCCGGCCGTACGCGATGATGGGGCACCCTTAGAAAGGGAAGGGGGGAGCGTGGCAAGAGGGTGGGGGCGGCGCTGATAATAGTTATGTGCCGAGGGAGAAAAAAGATGGAGTCCCATTGTCGCTGGTCGACAGCGAACCGCTCTTCTCCTCTCTCTATTAGGGACCCCTCGGGTGTAGCGTGACGTGAACCATGGGGGGGGGGGGGGGGTTGTAGGGTGGGACGGGGGCGGCAAGGGCGGAAAAAGAGAAGTATTTTGGGTGCAGCAGCAGCAGCAACATAAGGCCCATTTTAGGACCGTGCAAAGGGTTGGCTACGCCCGATTGTCGGGTGAATGGGAGGGAAGAATGGTGCTTTGTGGGAGGGGGGGGTGAGGTCCTTGAGGGCACGAATGAAAAAGAACGTCATTGGCCGCCGTCCCGACAGGAGGACACACGGGGAGGACAACAATGGGGACACAAGAGGACACACAAGAGAACCCGAACCCGCCCATCCCTTGTCCTCCTGTTCAGAGCGAGTGGTGCCGAAGCACCAATGGGTTCGTCTCCTCGGGTCGAGTGGTTCGTTCCCAGGGGCGGCCGCTGGATGGCCATTGGCTGGGGCGGGGGGGATGCGTGAAGGCGACGTTCCATTGTGTCCTCCTCCTTCGAGGGCACCACAGTCAACAGGGGCGGTTGACAGGCAGGGCGGGAGGGGAAGGTAGAATGGACCCGACGCGTAGATACAGGGTCGAGATCGAGTACGACGCCATTACGGCTTCCCATTCGCTAATAGTGGTCGTGCAAACATTGAAAAATCACGGATTTCGAAATTTAATGCTTTCGTCAAAAATATGATGAATAAGGACGTGCTAAGATTTCACTTGTGTTCATCACCCCCTGACGGAATCGATATTCTCGTGTTGCTTGTAAATATTGAATCGAAAATTGCAAAATACATTAATAATAACGATCCCTCTTACATTTGTAGCGTATCTACAGTGTTCTACATCTACAGAATATCCTGCAAGTCACCTCAAGGATGTGTACCAGGGGGTGAGTAGTCACCAACATGTGTTGTGGATGCTTGTGAGGCTTCGCCTCCTGACAAGCATTAGCGATTTATGCTAATGCATCAATAGTCGTAGTTACACTGAGTTTAGGGTTTAGTGAAATGCATGTTGGTGACTACTCACCCCCTGCCACATACCCTTGAGATAGCTTGCAGGGTATTTAGTAGATGTAGATGTACTGTGTTAAGGTGTTACTGCCCTTTTGCAGCAACTGGGATGGGAATGCTTTCAGACCGTCGATTAAAATTTAGACTCAATCTATTATGTAAGTTCCAAACCGGTCTATTCTCCGACGACGTTGATAATATTTTACGAAATCCGACATACTACGGTAGATCAGATCACGAGAATAAAATTAGTGAACTAAAATGCAGAACGGACATCTTTAAAATGTCATATTTCCCGCGAACTATATGCGGCCATAAAAGCTGCCAATGAGACTTTTAATTAGGTTAGTCAAAAGGTAGTGTAGCTCTTAGTAGCAGTAGTACTTCCTAATACTTGTATCCTTATCAGCTGCCTAGCACTTACAGCATGCCGTGCATGTATTCAGCAGAACTCTTGAATCTCTGTCCGTTTATATAGTTGCAAAATACATAAATATTAACGATCCCTCGAACAACGGTAGAATACCTATAAAGTAGAGCATGCTTGTGTGATTTCGCCTCCTGACAAGCATTAGCTATTTATGCTCACGAATGTAAATAGCCGTAGTGTAGTGTTATGCAAGTTGATGACTACTCACCCCCTGCCACACACCCTTGAGTCTGCTTGCAGGGCATTTTATAGATGCATTATTGATACCAAAATATTTACCCCAATCCTAAAACCCTCACACATTGAGGGAAATTTTATACACTAAAAATTTAATATACCTACTCACATCTATTTGGTAAAAATTAAATAAAATACGTAGAACACACTAACTAATTTCATTCTTCTATTCCACAGCAAGTTCCGTAAAATTCTCTCGCCTGATCTCAATGACTAGCGTTCACATGATTCAGTTGTAACGGACGTCGTCTTTGAAAATTTATTTATTAAAAGAAATAATGCATACAGCCAGATAGGTTTAATTCTATATTACTGTTGGTCAAATTCATTTTAGCGTAATAGAAAATATTGAAATTATCCTATCTTTCGTGAGGTCATACTCGTGGCTGTTTTTAGAGAGAAGTTGATGATATCACTCGGTTTCCATTGCGGTTAATTGGATGAGATATTAACTAAATAATTTAGCACGAAATAATCACATGTTACAACATAGTAACTAAAGACGTTAATCAAATAGCTAACACTCCTTAATTAATATTTATCATCATACAATGTAGTGTTTGTAATCCTCCCATCTATAGTGTTGACATCATTCACATTAGGAGACCATTTCTCCTCTCTTAAATGCTTGTATTAGGTGTCCTTTCATTCATTTGCGGCAGGTATCCGACTTTCATTAATGATAATCTCGTTAGTGTTACTGACCTTTTGCAGAAACTGGGATGGGAAAAGCTTTCAGACCGTCGATTAAAATTTAGAGTCAATCTATTATGTAAGTTCCAAACTGGTCTACTCTCTGACGACGTTGATAATATTTTACGAAATCCGACATAATACGGTAGATCAGATCATGAGAATAAAATTAGGGAACTAGACTGCAGAACGGACAGATTTAGAATGACATTTTTTCCAAGAACGATAAGGGACCAGCTGCCAATGAGACTTTTATCTAGGTTTGTCGTTAGGTAGTGTAGCTCTAAGTAGTAGCAGTACTTCCTAATACTTGAATACTTATATGTTACCTAGTACTAACAGCACGCCGTGCATGTTTTATACATAGGTCTTGAGTCTCTGTCCATTTGTGTAGTTACAAAATACATATATACTAACGTTCCCTCTACCATTGGGAACATATCTGTAGTGTAGTAGTGCATGCTTGTGAGGCTTCGCCTCGTGACAAGCATTAGAGATTTATGCTAATGCATAATTACCTAGTCGTAGTTACACTAACTTTAGGGTATAGTGTAATGCACGTTGGTGAATACTCACCCCCTGCCACACACCCCTGAGATGGCTTGCAGGGTATTTTGTAGATGTAATGGGTTTGAAGATATTTAGTAAGATTAAGACACATTTTTAAAATGCAAAAATAAATTCAGCCAGTCTCGCGACTCGTCTCCGTCGCCATTTCGGGAATCGCCATTTTCAGCATCCCAAATTTTGGGACAGTCGCGATGGAAGCCAGCCCCCCCAACTGGATCGCCTCCCTCTCTCTTCTGTCTGTCTGTCTGCGTCTCTCCCTCGCAAGGAACCGGTTTTATGGCGATCCTCTCTCTCGCTGCCGGGAACCCATGCGATGCTCACGGGCACATAGGCAGACCCGCATCTTGTTCGTGACAATCGAAACTTCAATCATAACAACGTGATTTGAAAGCTAGATATCTTACTATTATCGTATAGATCATAATACGAAAAGTCATTCCGCTCTCGATGCAAAACAAACTTTGAACGGATTTTCGCATGTTTATTTGGAAAGACGGTTGGACTATCGTGAAATTTTACTCTTCACCGTATTCAGTATTCATAAGAAAGGACAACATGATTGGTACAGCACCAAGCCCGATGAATTGGTTGTACAGGACAACCTAACAGAATTCTTACCGCCACAGAAATTGAAGTAACTATATAGTTCCTTGATTTGTGAAGGATTTGTGCGTCTTCTCCAGTTTCGTAAGTTCACTGGATTAAAGTTTTAATGTATTAAAAGTAATCTGTTGCTTTTTCATTGAATTTATATAAGTATGGTGAGAATTAAGATTTGTGTCGATTGTTTCTACATGTCACTCATCTTCCGAAATATATTTTTATTGATATTAGGTACATAGATATTTACCATCAAGTGCATGTTAAATTTTCATCTTCAGCGACAACAACCCACTTCCAGTACATCACGCAACTCGAGCTTCCTGTTCAACTCAAAGCAGGTGGATCTGTTCTTCAGGTTATCAGGCCAAAACATCTTTCTTTCTTTACATCAAAAATCATTTATCCACCCGTTGCACTTGGCCGCGAACTTACGACTTCCCCGCCAAATTGTTTTTCCAAATGTTTACTACTTTTCTCACTAATCGATCCCTGTTATTGCCTGAGTAATCCCACTAGAATTCAGGCAATGTCAGAAAGCAGACTGATGACACAGCTGTTAACGTGTTCCCAAAGCTGCCAAGTTTAATTTATTACTGCAATTATTCCCCATCTCCATAATAGCAACGAAACGAGTCACAATTAACCATTCCTCTTTCTTCCTTCCGAATCGCTCAATGGCGTGCGAGCATCGTATTTACTTACGCAATCACGGTGACCAGCAAAACATACAAAATATTTTAGGCCACTGGTCATACTAGAAACATTTTGCTATGCTAGAGAAGCACAAATTTATTCTCATTGAGAGGATTTAAAATAAAAATGAACTTGAACTATACTTCGCATAGAGAGAGTGCAATAACGAGCAGTTGGAAACAATCAAAGAAAGAAATACCTGGATCGAATCTGTTTTAGAAAATCGTTTTCAAATTGTGCGCTCCGCGTTTTCGTGTGACTAAATATGTGAATTGAATGTCTTGGACTTCATTAAAAATTGATCAACTCGAATTTATCCAACAGTTTTATTACAAAAGCCAAGTGCTTGAAAATAATTTCCATTAAAATAACACCATTCTTTTGGTCTTGTCCATTTCCTGCTGAATCTTGATGTCTTGATACCTGTCAGGATGCGTTGTTGACGAGTCTCTCGATGATGATAGCCCGAGAAAGGAGGGATGAAAAAGCAAATGAAGATGAAAGTCGATAAGAGGTGGAAAACCAAGTATCCACTTTCCCTTATCACGACAAGAGAAATGCAGAAAGAGAATCGACGGGGAGCCTTTTACGTCGAATGCACATGTTCCCCGAGCGAGGAAATCATTAGAACTGCAGTTCAAAGAGCAGATCAGGTGAACGTATCCCAGGAAGGGATCGCACGAGTACCTTTTAGCGGTCGCAGACTCCATTCGTCTCCATCGACAGTAAAATGGCGAGTTATTTTGTTCGCGTAGACAAGGAAACAAGAAAGATGAAAAAAAAGGCAGAAAGGAATCGCATTTCACCGCTGGATTTGGGGAAAAGAGACGGGTAACCTTGTCATATATCCCCTCGAGATGGAACTGGTTCCGGGAGGGAGGGTGCTCCTGGAGCGGTAGAGGGCAAACAACATAATCGCCCGTTTCGTGAAATGAGGATGGAGAGAAAAAAAATGGTACAAAGCGAACGAAGATGGGAATGGATGGATATACTATGCGATGGATTCCGCCAAAATTCTGGCTCATCGTGGCTTAAGGGGGATTCTTGGAGAGCGATAGAAGAAAGGCTCAGGGTATGTTTTCCGGGAGAAATATGAAATGAAAAAGAGGCTTCCCACGCCCGCAAAACGCCCCTGTCCACCACCACCTCCCAAACAGGGATCGAGCCACCCGATCTCCTTTCCTGGGAAAAACAAGAAGTCGCACAAAAACGCGAGGAATGCCTTGGATGTGGCCGATTTTGTGAAGCAGTACAGAAGAATGGAGAGTGGGTTTTTGCCAATGGAGGAGGAGGAATAGAGCGGTGCTCAGGGGGGAAGAGGAGCAGCACCACCCACCCACCCACCCATCCATTGAGCCAGAGAGTGAACTTATGGTGCGGGAATATGAGCGGTGACGTCGGGTGGGGAGGCTCCATTGTGAGCCGGGCTTCTGGATCTCGGATGACGGGAGGGGTTGCAAGGGGGGACGACGGTTGCTAGGTTGCAACCTCCAGGGGGCCACCCCTTAACCCTCTTAGACTGCCTGCCTCCCCCCCCCTGCCATACACCCTCGACAAACACTTTCCTGCCGATATCAAACGAAGACATATTTTAATGCTCTTAATAGTAAACAGAGGGACAGCAGTAAGGTACACGTATTTCATGATTTCCTTCCAGGAAATATCGAATATTGAAATCGCAAGACGCTGAGAATTTAGAAAAAGGTAATATTTTTTAAAAAGTTTCTTTGACCTGAAATTCAAAATGACAGGTGGGTTGGTTAATATTATAAATGCGAAAGACTAATTAATTTTGTGGATTAGCATGCTCTATCATGAAAATTTGCAGCGCTTGCATCCTATATAATCAATAGGCCTACTTTCGATCAATTGTAAAACCACACACATATGATAGGAAAACTATTAATAATTTGTTGAAATTTAAATCCGCTAACGTAAATGTAATGGTTTGCTTTGATCTATATGTGCTGTGAATAATGAATTTATCCGATTCTTTAACTACGCTAGGTTTTTTTCCTGGAAACCAGCAAAACCCAAAGCTTATTGCTAACCCTGCTAGTTATTTTTCCTCATCTACGTCAACGGTAATTTTAGCATGCATCATAATAATTATAATATTAGATTTAAAAAACTTAATATGAAATAATATTCATAAGAAAAAATCATAAAGGTAGATATACATAAAAAAGAATTCTAACCAAGTGATAACGTTACTGAGTCAATATGATATTAAGAAAGTAAGACGTATTTTGAACAATATCCCCTTAAAAGCAAATTTTCAGAAAATATGACGACTCGAGCATTTAAAGGTGATCGTTTCCGACACCATTCATCTCGGTGTTCCACTGCATGGGCCCTAATACAGACCCCTGCGGATCCACCCTTCAGCAAATAGCTTGGAAATTTTAAATGTCGGACTCTTTTGTGTCATCTCCCTGTAGGGTGCACATTTCTGTGAGCTTTCAACAAAGCCCTTCCTAGCCAACCAAGAGCGTTGCATGCTGCACCAATCCCACCCTTCGGAATATCACCCAGGGCCCCCAACTGTCATTTCTTGTCCAATGAACCCTGTCGAGTCTCCAAACATCCAAACCCCCACAACCCCTCTGACTGAGAGGCATCCTCTTCCAAGTCCCCATCTCCCCCCACCTGCCTTCGCTAACCCTGGTCCATTTCTGCACCCGCCCCTGGGAATTAGCTCACGGGGGCGTGATGGGACGGGCGAACCCTAAGTAGAGGGCGTACGCGAGGAAGGGATTTGGTCCCCTGAGCCTTAGACGAGAGCTTCTCTCCTCAAGGGTATCCGTTCTACTTGGAAATGTTATTTGCGCCTTTTAAGCAAACCAGTGAGCAATGGCCGACGCATTAATATCTTTCACGTGTTCGCTAAGACGGTTGGTTGCCCCACAGAATTAAACATTTTCGTGGAACTATTTGGGAATAGGATCCGTTTCCCAATTCCTAAAAAAAAATTACTTTTCCACCAAACCTTATCCTCAAATGACACATTTACTCCCTGTTACTAGTATGATATGCTACTTAGTACTAACAGCACGCCGTGGATGTCTTCAGTATAATTACTGCATCTATGAACATTTATGTAGCTGGAAAATACATCTACATCTACAACAGACCCTGCAAGCCACTTCAGGGGTGTGTGGCAGGGGGTGAGTAGTCACCAACATGCATTACACTATACCCTAAAGTTAGTGTAACTATGACTAATTATGCATTAGCATAAATCGCTAGTGCCTGTCACGAGACGAAGCCTCACAAGCATGCACTACTTCACTACAGATATTATCACAATGGAGAGGGACCATTAATATACCTATATGTATTTTGCAACTAAAAAAATGGACAGAGACTCAAGACTTATGTAGAAAACATGCACGACGTGCTGCTAATACCAGGTAACAGATATGGATTCAAGTATTAGGGAGTACTACTACTACTAAGAGCTACACTACCTATCGACAAACCTAGATAAAATTTTTATTGGCAGTGCTGTTATGGTTCCTTAAAGTTCGTGGGAAAAATTACATTTTAAATCTGTCCGTTCTGCAGTCTAGTTCCCTAATTTTATTCTGATACTAACGGTCCTTCTAACATTGGTAGCACACCTAGAGTGTAGTGCATGCTTGTGAGGCTTCGCCTCTCGACAAGCATTAGCGATTTATGCTAAGGCATCAATAGTCGTAGGTACACTAAATTTAATAGGGTGCACTTTAGTGCATGTTAATGATTACTCACGCCCTGCCACGCTTCCTTGAAATGGCTTGCAGGGTATTATGTAGCTGTAGATGTAGAGATTCACTTTTGGATGAAAATAAGGGTCACATACGGTAACATGTTTCTTATGGCGCAGGAACTTGTCATTCTCGTGAAAACCTTGTGTGAGGAACGGAGAGAAAATACGTAATCATCACTCGAGATGCCCATGCAATAAGATAAACTGCATCGTCATAATACCCTGTAAGCCACCGCAAAGTTGTATGGCAGGGAGTGAGTCATCAGCAACATGTAGTAAGCTGCATCGCAATAAAATTAATGAAGTTACCACTATTTGTGCATTAGAAAAAACATGCAAACAATTGTCAGGAGATGACATTTCACAAGCATGCAATTCACCATAAGCATGACAACAATTCTGTAGGTTGTACGTGGGTAAAAATTGTAACGAAATACTAAAGATTAGAAAGTATATGCAAGCCTTGGCACTGTACATTCAATCGGGCAAATCAGCTTGTTGTAACACAACTGAAGATATAGGTAATGGAAGGCAACGGAGGAATTGTCTTAATTGAAGGGAGGATACATTGGAAGCATCACCGAGTAAAAACAAGGCAAACACAGGACAAAACCTCAAGGAAATCACGAAGGGGCGCAACGGCAAGGAATCTGAAAAAAACGGATGAAGCTGTTGGCTGAGAATGAAGAGCGGCAGTAAACAAATCTCCGAGGTTCATTCATTCCACGTGTGACTCTTGAGGACGGGAGAAGAGACGTCAAAAGGAGATCTTGCTGTGAGGGAGGGGTTCTCAGCTATATTGCTCAACTCTTCCAGGATCTCATTCGGCTTCGTGTCGCGCGGACCAAGGGCAAGACTATACCACCGTGTACACCCCAAGTGCCTACTCCTCGGGCCCCAAGATACGAAGCGGCGGTCGCTTGTATGCAGATGGAGGGAGCTCCCAAGCAGCCCGAGCGTTCAGGGGTGGCTCCGTCCCGGTGGCCCGTTCAGACGACCCTCGGCAGCCAGCCACCCCTTGTTTGCCGCCTCGGTGAACTTGCAAGCCCCCCCTCAAGCCCCTAATCCCCAGCTCATGATCCCCTCGTGCCATTGTGCTCCCCGGCGAGGCGAGGGACACTCCACAGAGAGAAGGAGCAGACACGACTTCAAAACCACCCCTTACTGCAAACTCTTCTCATTTTACGCCCCCCCCCTCCATCCCGAAAAAACACGCCTCTCCCCCTTTCCAGCATGCCACTCTGTCAATGAGGGGTGGGTAGGGAGTCCCCATTGTTGCTGCGGCCCTTTCAAGGGTCTTTAAGGGTGAAGGACCGGAGCTACAACGGGCACGGCCACTTTGGCGACGACTTGCAAAAGGACTAGGAGAGGAGGGAATGGATGGAGATGAATAAAAACTGGAGCAGGGAACAACACCGGCTCACAATGTCCTTCTCTTTTCCGTTCTTCGGAGACCCCTGTCCTCGCGAGACAAGCCCTGCTGCGTCCGGAGCAGGGGGTGGGGGAAGGGAGAGAAAAGCAGCGTGGGATTGGTCGAGACAGCATTGAGAAGAGGGGGGTGGGAGTGAAGGGAAAGGACACACGAACAGCCCTTCCTGTAGGGGTGGCGTTTCCTTTTTAACGACATCTGGGCGGGGGAGTAGACAGGAGGAAGAGGACGAGTAGGGGAGGGGAAATGGGATGGGGGGGGGAGGGCGGTCAGAGAGGACCAATGGGGGCGTGGCGTCGCGTCGAGTTGACATGCGACGCGAGCGGTCGCGCCAATCCGGTGACAAAGTCTGGCTTCCCGCCTCCCCCTCTCCCTCCCCTCCGTCGTAAGCAAGACTGCGTGCGCTGTCGTCGTGTTCTCTGCGCCCTCCCCTCCCCCGCCACCAAGCCCGTCCCGCCCCCTCCCTTCGCCCCTTTCAACCCCCGATTAGGACTGTCGCCCTCTCGGCCGGTCGGAGTAAAATGGCGTCGGTGGAGAAGCAGGCGCCGTGCGCCCGCCACTGACGCAATGACAGCAGAAGGTGAGTGCTCTTAGCTCAGCAAGGAACCACGTCGAACAGTTCTGATCGAGACCCTGCCTTAGCAAGCGTCTTCCAAAAAAATTTCCGGCAAAAGCTGCGGAGGCATCCACTGCCTTGAAGATGACAGGAATGTCTCCTGTCGAAAAGTGGAACTGGAACGTTATGTTCACCCGGGACTAAAATATCGTGGGCAAAAAGTGCTAATTGAGTTGCGCAGGATCTTCCCTTTCCGAATCCGCGTTGCGTTTTTGCAAACAATTTCTGCATATCGAGGTGTCTCATAACTGAACTTACATTTATATGTCCAAGGACTTTGCAAGAGATAGATGTGAGAAATATCGGTCTGTAGTTCGATGGCTGTTCCTTATCACCGCTTTTGTATGTGGGAAGCATCTAGTCGAGATACCTACACGACAGATTCCTAAATTCTTGGGATAGGAATATCTAGTTCTGCCAATGAAAGTTGGTTTTACCTCACCAAACATCAACCCTGAGAAAAGCAGAACTTCGACACGGTAAAATTATAGTAAGTGCGTATATAGGTTTCCAAACAACAACTGTCTACGTAAAGCAGCCTGATAAGAAATTCCACACCATTCTGTCGTTTTGGACGGAGCTCACTGCCTGAAACACACTCCAACAAAACCCCAAAGCGCCGAATGCACTCCGAACTTGTCAAATGAGAGCCGTCGTTTCTCTCCCCACCCCTATCCCCTCGCCCCCAATACCTTTAAACACTCGCCATTCCGTCGAAAGAAATGTTCGGAACAGCTTGTAATTATAGAGGCCACCCCTAGCATTTCATCCCATCCGTCCTAAATTAAGAGGTTTATGTTTATCACAAAACATCAAACTGTTTTCTAATGGAAACACTAACAGGTGTACCCAAATATCTGCGTGGTATAAACAATGGGTCTCCAAAATTATCGTAACGAGGGCCACAATGGGTACTTGAACACTTTTCAGCCGGCCGTATTAAAAAGAACATAAAAAGGAAAGCCTAGATATGAATTTTGTCAAAATCATAAGATTTTATTAATTAATGACAGAGTATTTGAAATCAAATTATCGTATATTGATGACGCCGAACACTACCAGAAAATTCTCATATTTTCATCACAAGACCATTTATATGAATTATGTTAACGTGTTTGTGCTGCTGAAATCTTATTAAACTGAGATTTAAATTTTTAAACGCTAATTACTCACAAGTAGCGGTCATCCAAGCAAATATTATGCGGCACATTTCTGCATAATTCTTCTGTGGGCTGGATAAAATCATCTTGCGGTCCAGATTTAGCCCGCGGGCCGTACTCTGGAGACCCCTGGTATGAACTATACTTTGCAAGGCTACCCAAGTGAGGGTGAGAGGGAGTGAACTTCCATTGAAGTAGTTGAGTGACTGAAATACCATATCAGTCATAATCGTCATCCTTGAGATTAACTGAGATTTTTATAGGAAAATCATGCAATAGAAAATCTGCAGCAAAGACTGGCGGGATTCATTACGGGAGTTGTAATAATCTTCATAGCGTTTACTAGCCTATGACAAGACCTTTGAGAGTAATCACAATCACACCGAAAGCTGTGATATGCATCTATTTAATTGTCAATGTCTTCTTAACCAATTAAAAAAAAACTAGTCAGCACAAATTTTTTAAAGACTAAATAGTTTTGTCACTACTCGTAAGATAAGATAATGGAAGAATGATTTTATTGTCAGGTAGTTGATGCCAGCATCTCCTATAGCTTCACAATTAGGTGCAATGAAAACGTAAGGACGAGAGTAAGGTTACTTACTGAAAATTTGTTTATTTAGAGTAGGAAACAGGATACGGAATAGTGGCATACTGAGAAATATTTTCATTAATTACGGAGTGAAAAATCAGACGTAGTACGTTGGTTATATACCATTTAGAAATAGTTATGCGATGCTCGCTTGACTAGTTTTAAACACAGCTGGAGGTAACAGAACTTGCACGTATTATCACCAAAGACATTTGTGTTTTTTTATGCTTAGCTTCGTGTTTGAGATTAGTGTAGCTGATTTGTTTGATGTGAGCAATTATGAGCAACTTCTCCGTTACGCTGATCGAGAAATCGTTTTGACTACAAGATTTACAGATGTCTTCTATGAAAGTCACGTGGCTGGCTTTTAAGGGTCGGTAATAAATATTAGAGGTTCATTAGGAGCAATAAAAGGTAAGCGAATCCTTTTGGTGCCAAGGTGGGAATTCGATACCATTTCCGTTAGCTATAAAAAATCCTCAAGAAACTCATTATGAGGTCCAGAATAAAAGTTGTAAACTAATTTTTAAGGTCGCATTTTGCCATCAGTTTGGAATGCTAGCGATTGCAAACCCTTTAAAAATCATACTCAGTGGAATGGTAGGAATATAATGGATCGATTATCATTTCTTCAGAATGATCCGTGCGGATGAGAAACTTTCCCTGCGATATGAACCTTATGTCTGCGTTCAAAAGCCAATTAGGCTTAACAATTAATTTCCGGCACTGACGTTCCATAGTTGCTCCCGTTTACAGTTGGAGTCAAGTTCCTTTTAACTGGCATTTTATTGTTTCATAAAAATATTTCCAATTTACTCACTGATAGTACAACCGCTTAATGAAACCCAGCAACCTTCGTAAGTACGACCAAAAGGAAGGAATTTGTATCTACTTCTTACTCCCATTCCCAATATTGATTCGGTTGTTGCGCTGTTCTTCTGGCAGCGTTCGTAACTATTGATTCATAGGGTGACGCAGTCATGCAGTTAGAGGCACAGGAAGGGGCGGCCAGTCAAACCTATGGCCGGCGCCGCACGCAACATACCTAATATTCACGAACCGTAAAATCCGACAGTATATGCCACAAACTACCATTTGGCAGAATACTGAGCATTATTTTCAGTGATGCATTCAGCATTCACGTGCATCCACGGAGTGACCCGGTGGCAAACCCGAATGGCCTTCCATGATACTACAAACGACTTATGTGGATTTCTCAGTATTAGTATTGTAAAAATTACTGTTATTAAATATCGTATGCTTATTAGTTACAAATATCGTTCTGAAAACTTATTTGTTAGTCGCGTGTTAACGGGTTAAGGAGAAAACTGTACCACGTGTTTCATTAGTTGGATGCTTTTCTTTATTGACTTTGCTCTATACTATCATTTTAATGGCGATTCAGTCGTGCTTACATTAGTTTGATAGACGTATTATATAGCAATAAGGCCAGTAAAATGTTAACTTTGCGAACGTTATCAATCCAAAAATCAATTTCACGCCTGACACTGATCTTCACCCCCATACGACGCTTGCCGATATGCTTTTGTTTTTAATTCGTCAGTGGCCTCATCCGTGTACGAGCGCTAGCTGTCCGTTCCAATTCGCTAGTACACCCCAAGCATATAAAAGTCTATAGTACATGGCATGTACAAAGGGCTATACTCGGATTGGAAAACGGCCAAAGAAGAACGTAAATAGAAATAAATGCGGCGATATCGTAATTCGAGATAAAAAGGGCTCGTTTCGTGCTTCATTCGGCAACGCTGCACCAAACCCTTAAAAAAAAGAAACACCTCTCTCTCTCTCACAACCCATTACTACTACCATGGCGGACTGTTCCTCCCAAACGAGAATACTCGTCTCCCCCTTGCTACCCTTATTCCCCAATGCAAACCAACCCTCCCCCCTCCTTCCCCGTACCCCTCAAACTCCTCCCAACCCGACCACACTCCGAACGCCCGCTGTATATGCTTTACACCTTTCCGCTCGTTTGGCCCGCCTCAGGAGGCGATAGCGATCTGGACACGAGGGACGATTTGTTTTCGGGTCGTTTCGGGAGGAAACGGTCTCGGAGCCCCGCTGCTGTGAAATCCATTTCTCTTCACGTCGAATGTCCACGGAACACGGAAAGAGCCGACGCCGCCGCCTCCACCCTCCTCTCACCCCCGTACGTTTCATTATCTATAGTATATAAGGGGGTGTAGCAGGGGTGGGAGGAGGAGGAGGAGGAAGGGAAAGAGGGCGGCGTAAAGAGTTGGGAGGTTTAAAGTAAGGGGTAAGGGTGGTGCCGGCTTGGAGCCCCTTATATACGCCCGCAATGGTGACGGAACCACTTATCTGCCTGTTTACATCGCCGCCCGCGAATTATGGATTGACGAGCAAATTAATTTATTTTCCCTCCTTCATCCTCTGCGCGCACTCTTTTAAATTTCCTTATCTCTCGCTTCGGGAGTACTACTACAAGCGATGCAAGACGACGATAGCGAAGGGTGTGCTAGTTGCCAACGATCCGTCTTCCTTAGAGAATTCGGATTTGCTGCTTACTTTCCGTTCCTTCCCTGTGGGCCGATGTTGCCGACGCGGGGCCCGTGCTCTAGACTACACGGGCGTGATTCATCGAGGACGGCCGTGATGGGGGGGGGGGGGAGGAGGATATCTTCGAGAGCGAGAGGATATCACGCATTTTACGAGACTTGATTCTGAAAAGAATGGGGAGAATGTGTTTTTATTCCTTCCGTGTCGGAAGAGGCGGATCTCGCTTTAATTGATATTGCGTGTAATCGCCCGTTTCGATATGCATCTGACAGAGATACTCCATCACTCATATTAAAATAACAAGGTTAGAATTTGATGTTCAAATAACTTTATCGTTTTTTCCAATCGGAATGGAAAGTGAAGCGGCGTTTTGCGCAAATCAAGAGCGATTACTATTCTTATCTCACGCATTTTTTCGAAGGTTATACTTTCAAGCTGCTCAGAAGGAATATATGCATTCACGCACCAACACAGTAGGGGATTCAAAGGGCGAGAAGATAATATTTTTGCAAATTTACTGACGGAAGAATTTCTAAAAGGATTACTTGAGAGAATCCGAAGGGTTTGGCGGTCTCTGGAGCAAGGACTATCTGTGTTCGAATCCCAGCAAGGCCAAATATTATTCAGGGGTAACCTTATCTGTAATTGCATTCCATGCGGAGAGCACTTAAGGAGCAGTTACCCCGTCTTTTGATTGGAAACCTAAGCTGTGTGGACCACCCTTCCAATGAGATCCGCCTCGTGTCTTGGTCGATTCTAAAATTACTGCGACGGTTTTCGTGGCAAGGTTAAATAAGGAGACGGGATCATTTCTTCTAAGTTCCCACCACTTTTATATACTTTAGGTGACAACAAAATAGGCGGTAAGCCGGAAGAAATGAATGCGTCATCTTTGCCGAGTTTTCCTCCAATTTTCATCCACTTCCCAAACAATCATTTCCTTACCAACCTTAATCACAGCTTCAGGAAAATACCAGAATATCCATTATGGTACAAATAACCTAAATTGTAGATCGCTTTCCATGAGGGACTTTCCATGGTCGATCGCCAAAAAAAAGGGGTACTCACGTGCTATACTACCAGTGTCAATGTTTGGATCGAAAATTGCCTCAATTGAGTTTATCTCCGCACGCATACAATCCATCTAACGGAGATTAAAAAAGTGATTCGACATCATGATACAGCCTGTCGCTAGAGATATAATTTGGGAGACCTTGTTTGTCCTGTGTTCAACTGCAGCTATTACGGGTGGGATATTCAGTGGCAACAGTAATCTGTCAGGGGAGGGCGAGAGGTGGAGGACCGCCTTCCAAGAAACTGACGCCCCTAATGAACGAGGAGGCATCAGAGCGGCGGCGACGGGACTAAAGCACGCACGTCTTATTACGCACTCCACCTGGGGACGGAAACTGGAGCGGTGAAGAGATCGCAGTGCGAAATCAAACGACTCCGAAACGTGTTCCGTGACACTTAAACACCAACACGTTATTATAACTGTCAACGTATGAACTCGGGAACTCATAGATAATTGATCCATCCGACTTACTGGAGAAACAGAATGGATAGCCTTCCAATCACTAAGAAAGCGTAAAGAGCAAAACTTTTCGAAAGGGCACGAAATTCATTCAGTTCCTAAGATTATTTTTCGCACAGGAGAGGTTATTAAGACACCACAAAATACATCGCTCAACTTGAACATTCATATAATATTAAGGAAATAAACCCTAAAACTAAAAAAACTCTTTTTCGATTAAAATGAGATTAACTAACAAAAATATTTAGTTAAAAACACACCGGAAATGTGAGTCACATCCTCACAATAATATCTCAATGACAGTGAATAACCTTGTAGTCTTCGTAGTTACATGTGCTGTCACACATAATTCCAGTAATAGCATTTATGTACGGTTCATGCATCGACTACCGTTGCATAAAGCCCGATTGAGGAACAATAGGCGCCTCTTATTTCCTCCTATCAGACTGCTTATGATTCAAATTTCGATTCAAATTTTCCTTCACATCCATGACATCAAATCCTTCAACTTGATGATTACATTTCAATGATGTGGTGAGCTATTTCGGTTAGACAAATACAAAATTAAAGGGAGTCTCCAATAGCCGTAAACAATTGTTTACGGCTATTGGAGACTTCCTTTAATTTTGTATTGGTGGTTATAGGTGAAATATTTTTCCCCATTGAATTCCACGCATTTTCACAAACTTACGCAGTCACTCGTCAACAATGGCCGCACATTATAACATGCTGTGGGTATTTAAAGTTTAATTCTCTTTTCGAAGCTAATCATTTTGCCGATATTGTGTATGGGGGAGGCAAAGGAGGTGCTGCTGCATGCAGAGAATTGACTCGGCCACGGACCAGCGTCGATTCTACAGTGGTTGACGGGGGGGGGGGGGGGGGCGGGGGGAGTGTGGGAGAAGGGGGTGGGAAGGGGAAAGAGAAGGGTTTTGGGGTGGAAGGAGAAATGTGAACGCGTGCTGTGTGACGCGGTGTGAATAGGATTACGGCCCTATAGTAATTATAGCACGGATGAGGGGATGAGGAAAGCGATGAGAACCGTTCATTGTTGGTCGGCGGCAATTAGTGGGAATAATGGATCCGTGCATCATTAGAGAGATGGTGGCCCTTCGTTATTATTATGTGCACCACAATGGCACTGCCGCGCACCAAACGAACGCCATCAAGCAGAGGGGTGAGGGGTGGGGGTGGCGCTTCCACACCCCATTGGTCCGTATTCCGGCATCGGAGTCAGATTGGGGAGAGGGGCGGTTATCAACACCTGCGAGTCAAAGGCGGTCGTTATACCTCGCTTGAGGACACATCTTCAAGGTAGCGTGTGAACACACCAATGACATCCCTTTCTTGCTGCCTTCGGTTCGAGAGCAGAACTGGAGTCTTATTCAGTAAGGACTCGACATGGTCGAACTTCGGAAAATCCGTGAATGTGACGTGACTTACCCCGAAAAAACTCAACTTTTGAATGGTCCCATTTGAAATTTTAGAGGCTGTGACGTCATAATTTCGTCACTTTCGAGGCTCGGAAATTCCGAGAGCATACAGAATAGCCCTCCTGAAGTACGGACGGAAATTCCGACGCAATAGAACAAGGCACGGCCAAAATACAAACGGCTGGCTCACTTTGCAACACGACGGTGCATTTGCTTTCGGTCCTTTCAGGCACTGCACACTAGGTAGCGCACTTCAAATCAGGGGCCTTATTCAGTAAGGACTTGACACGGTCGAACCTACTAGGGGGTCTATTCTGTATATTCTCGGGATTTCCGAGCCTCGAAAGTGATGCAATTTTGACGTCACAGCCTCTAAAATTTCAAATGGGTCCATTCAAAAGTTGAGATTTCTCGGGGGAAGTGACGTCACTTTCACGGATTTTCCGAGGTTCGGCATATGTCGAGTCCTAACTGAATAAGGCCCCAGATTATAAACCGAGTTTATCTGCGCATGAGAAAGAATAAACGAACATCTGTGGTCACATCACAGACTGTGGTTTCTGGGTCGATTTTCAGCAAGTTCGTCAAAGAATGAAAATGTTGATTTCAAAATAACTTTTGTGGGAAAAGCTTACCTAGTAGTTTGAACGAATTCGTTAAATATTTGTTAAAAAATCGGTAGGGATAATTGAGCAACCTATTGCTAGGTTACCGCAATTTTCGTCAGCGGTCATTGCCCCAGAATTGGTCATTCGGATGTACCAAAGTGTTCCGATCTGTTCAAGCTAAAAAAAACATTGAATGGAAAGCTCCTAGTTTATTCAAAATCGAGAGGCCACCCCCAATTTACTTCTAGTTGGTATATATAAAGATATATATATATCTTCATTTCTGGTGAATTCTCGACAAAACTACTCCACGAGCAATAGTCGAAGGTGTACCTATCGATGTTGTGGGTGTTTTCAATAATATCTTCCGAGTTACCTAGATATTTATATGGCCTGAAATTTTAAAGTTGGCATTCTTAGCCTAGCGAGAAGCCTCCGTGCCCCTGACGGCTTCCACCTTAATCCTTTTAATGCGCAGTAATCCTTGTCTGGTGAGGTATCAGCCCGTGGTGCACACTTCTAAGCAAGGTTCCATGCATGTGCACCCCACTCCTTTCCGTTCCTCAACACAACCAACTTTTCCCCTCATACAGCTCGCACCACCCGGAATGCCGTCAGAGGCGGATCTGCAACCCCTTATGCCCCCAAGCCTCCCTCTGCCCCCCACTCCATGTACCCCCTTCCCTGCCCCCCTTCCCTGCCCCCTTCATACCACAGACCAACAGCGCTGCGCGAAAACTTCTCAAAAAACACGCGTGGTGGACGCGAAGACGTGGAGTTGAGGCGGGTGGAGAGGGCGTAGTGGGGAGGGCGGGCCCGCTTCAGAGGCCCCCGGGGGCCTTCGCTAGCCCCTCGACCGAGCGCATAATATTCACAAACAGCGCCCTCCACCCCCCTCGCCAAGCCAGTCGCAACCCCCAACCTCCCCCCCCCCCCCCAGACCCTCAATTTTGGCGCGGAAACCCTGGAAATAAAGTCAGAAATGGGGGCGGCGAAATGTGAAAAGAGAAAAACAAAAGACGGGAGGGCGGCCGCGCACGCACGCTTCTCTCTCGCCTTTTGTCTCTTTCCGCTTCCTTGGCCGGCCGCGGCACGGTGCCGCGGGTCCGTCGTCATCAGCATATACCCTGTAAGCATACTCACCCGCGGTCGGACATGAGAAGGGAGTCATGTAGCGGGGGGGGGGGAAGGGGTGGGGGGGGGGGAAGGGGTGGGGGGGGAAGGTGGGGGGGGGGAAGGGGTGGGGGCGGGGGAAGCAGCAGAAAAGAGGGAGGAGATGTAAGAGAGCGGCCCCCGGGGGCACTTCCCCCGCGGAAAGCGCCGTTCCCTCCTCCCTCTCTCATTCTCTCTGGGCTTTCCGCAGTCTTATGTAAATATGGAGAGACCCAAGCGTCAGAGCGGCCGGCCTTTATCCTCCAACTTCGTCCCTTTTTAAAAATCCTCCACCCCCAAAAACAATTCAACGCCACCCCCCTCCGCTCTGGTCCTCTCTTGGTCTGCCCCCCCCCCTCCCCCCCGCGTACTCCTCCGGCACCCAACCCCCTTGCTCCAACTGTGGTTCACTCGTCCAGGTCCCTTGTCTTTCTCCTTCCGAAACATTTTCAAACAAATCACGAATTGCGGTTGTAGTATTTAGGGAGTTTGAGCGAAAAATGACTTCACCAAGAATTTGATGAATTTCACCTCATGTAAAAGAAAAGATTCTCACCTTTCTGATGATATCAAAATATCAACCCCTTGCCAAACTACCTTTCGAGCAATTTGCCTAAAAATACAAGCCGTTTTACATGGGGTAGATTACGACTGTGCGCCCCAGAGGGAGAATATTGAAAAAAAATGAGGAATTTATAGCACCTAGATTTCGTCAAAAAACTAACGGTGCGTAGTTTGTATGTTTTATCGACTATTTATAAAAATTAATCACTCATTCACAGCAGAACAATTTTTACAGAATCGCAAAGAAAACCTTATGTTGTGAAGGCGTTTTCATTGTATGATGTGAAAAAAATGAGTCTAATTAGAGACTTATGTGGTTATATTTACTTTGTTACTAAATTTTGGTCATGTACAACTATATTTTTGCACTATTAATATCACAATATTAACTTCACACTTTATGTAAACGCTGAAATTAAAATATAAAATTCGAGTAAGGCCTCCATTACGGCCAGGGAAATAATTCGCTCAGACTACCTAGAATACTCATACCTATACAGCCACCACTTCGGATATAATCAGCCTTAGTACTACGCTTTTAAAGCGCGATTTCCCTTCATTCGTGGCAATTTTCCTGGAAATACAAGCTGTTTTACATGGGGTAGATCACGACTGTGTGCTCCAGACGGAGAATATTGAAAAAAAATGAGGAATTTATAGCACCTAGATTTCGTCAAAAAACTAACGGTCGTTGTGGAAAGTCAATATTGCTTTGTTGTAAACCGTATTTAAGCAAGTGGGAATTCTAAATCACTGTGATTTTCTTGAAAATGACGTAAGTATTAAGCATAATAATAGGAATCCATAGACTACATCAGGTGCCACAATTTAGTGCTGATGGGAATACTTTGAAAGAATATAAGAATAGTACAAAGGATTTGAAGAGGAGAACTATGTCATCATCAGGGGGGTTCGTTGACTAGAGAGAACTCACTGCAGGGATGGAGAGGAAGGAAGGCATGGATGCAGAGGAGAGCAAGTGACGTGAGGGCATTAAGAAGAGGCAGAGTGAGGGGGGATGGAGCCGGCGGTGAATCGGGGATGAGATTGTGAAAGCTGTTTAGAAGAGTGGGATGATGAGGAAGAGGGAGGAGAAATGGTGTTTTGGATGCAATGAAGAGAGTCGGGAAATATGCAGAGCGGAGGTGAGATCCGGCCAGAGGTGTGGCGGCTGGGTTACGTCCTCGCCTGATACCCCGAAGGTCGCGGGTTCGATCCTCCCCTCCTGGGTGGGTTTTTCTGCACTCAGGGCATTGGTGTTTTGGTGTGAATGTCATGAGTTAATTGTAAAAAGGGTCTGTGTAGACCTATTTTCTCTAGAAAATAAAGATGGCATATTGCGTGAGGATGCAATGCGACCCTAGAAAGGGCAATACACGAAAATAGTTACAATGCGCCATCGAATCAGACCTAAGTCGGCGAAACAAACAATGATAATTTGACAAAACTGGAAAAAATGGAGCAGGTTGAGACATATGTATTTTTGAAAGCAAAGTAATAGAAAATGAAAGAGCGTTAAAAGTACCTACTACATACTATGCATTAGAGGTGGAACAAACAATCAGAAGAAAAATTAATTAAAGTATGTCTCTTTTTTATTAAAATTAATTTTACATGACGAGCGAATGCCATATCAAACGACTATTTTTATTTAACCACCCCTGAAAAAGCTGGTTAGGCTTTCCACCAGTTCTTTCATCAAATAACACAAACATCTATGCCTTGAGTGACAAAAGCAACAACCAGAGAGCATGGGTGAAATAAACACTCGAACTCGCGAACCCGAGATTAGTAAGGCGAGGGAGGATCTGTCCCCGCGGACAACGAGGTCGGAAAACAGGCGACCCCTTGTCGCTTTGACATTCGTCCTCACGCCATGCGCCTGCGACCAATCCATTTTTGTGTTGGCTTCACTAATACATATATGTGGCAAACTGCAAATAGCAAACTCAGTCTTTCAACTTCTTTAACGCAAGTTTACTTCATGAGACAGTTTCTGTCTGGCTCATTGACAGTTATAACGCAAGGATTACGCGTTGCAATTCCCATTTAGTTTATTAATTGATTATAAAAAGCAAGATCAAGATTACTACGGCCTTTGTAAAATCGCTATGAATAACATTCGGGAAGGTTATTTGTAATATTAAATTCTCCTCCTTATTTGTGGAATTAATGAATAAATGTATACTGTATGAATTAATCCAGCATTAAGAACAATTCTGCGAAGCTCTCAGGTAGCCATTTCACGACCTTACCCCGACCTGCCCAGCCAGCACTATGTTTTCACGATCCCCATGGGGATACCATCTTTCGGATAAGTATCTGGACACATTTGGGCGTTTTTGAACTGTACTTTTTAACCCTGCTGTTCTCTTCGGGTCATTATTACCCGAAACGAAATTTAGTTCAGCATAACTTTTTTTTGACTAAACTATATGACTCTGTATTTCGTGACTTTGTTGTTGCTCGTATTTCACATTTCCTAAAGTATGAAAATTGGTAATTTGATAATTTTTTATTTCTCAAAACAAAAAAGTTACAATCGTGCTCCTTGGGTCAATATGACCCGGTCCTTTTGGTAACCAATTCCACATACTTTTTGGGTAATTTCTTTGGGGAAATACGTTTTATGCCAGTCGTATATTGTTTTGTAGGCAACATGCACCACGGGAGATGCCTATTGCTGGCAGTTCGACTCATTTGAAGGCACACTAGGGTTGGAGGGACCAATCGTGGTGAGGGTGTCGTGATTAGCAAGAGTGTGGGACGCAGTCAATGTATGGGTGGCCAGACAACGAAGGCGTGAGGGTGGTCGTCAGCATAAAGTAAGAGTTTGACACCTTCCTCCTCCATTCTTCGTAGGCTCATAGGAAATGTCTTCTTTGTGTGGTGTTAGTTTTTATTTGAGGCTGACTGCCGTTGAAGTTCCCTTCCTGCTAGACACGTGTTCCGCCTCGAGGGGAGAGGTAATGGGTGCCATCCGCAAAGTAGTGACACTCGAATGCGTCAAAGCGACACAATTTATCCACAAAGTAAAACCTCTTCGAAAGGGTAGGTATGCAGTTGAGGATTGGTGAACTTCTCTCCTCGTACCTTTTGTGTAAAAAGTGTCTTTGAAACTACTAACGTGCCGATTTACAGAGGATATAAATACGGGAACTTGTACCGAATGGCCTCAGTTACGTTTCTTTGACTCTCGGTAACGTTGCATTCCACTCTGGAGTTACCAATTCAGTTTTCGTGAATATTGTGTTTGTGTTGGCCATGGGAACTCGATTTATTCTGACAGTGAGGAGGAAGTTTCTGAAGAAGAGAATCATACGAGTGATGATAGCTTTCAGCCTACCTCGGAGTCAGACAGTGATACTTCTGACAGTGACATTGAAAGGTACAACGTTCAGTCAAAAGACAAAATCACTTGGAGTGAAGAACCCTTTCCCCAGCATGGACGGGCATCATGTGCGAACATATTGAAATCGACACCTGGTCCAACGAGATATGCCATATGCAGGGTGGGTAATGTAAGATCTTCTTTTGAAATAATTTTGAACACTATCTTGAAGGATATTGTGTTGAAAAAGTCAAACATTGAGGATCGAAGGGTATATGGTGACAACTGGGAAGACTTGGATATAATTACTTTTGATGCATACATCGGTATTTTATTTCTGGCTGGTGTTTATAGATCACGTGGGGAATCAACTAAGAGCTTGTGGAACTCAGAAACAGGTAGGGCCATTTTTTCTGCCACAATGTCACTAAAAACTTTCCATTGTATCTCTCGTGTGTTACGATTCGACGACAAGTCCGATCGACGAGCGAGAAGAGCAGATGACAAGCTAGCGGCCATAAGAGATTTTTGGGAGCAATGGGTGGAAATTCTTCCAAAGTTGTACAATCCTGGTGCTAATGTTACTGTTGATGAGCAGCTTGTTGGTTTTAGAGTACGCTGTCCATTCAAGCAATACATTCCTAGCAAACCGGCAAAATACGGGATCAAAATATGGACTCTATGCGATAAAGACAGTTCCTACTGTTTGAAGGCACAGGTCTACACAGGAAAACCACCAGGTGGGGCACGAGAAAAAAATCAGGGCATTCGGGTTGTAATGGAACTGACAAATGAACTAAGGGGCCAGAACGTTACATGTGACAATTTTTTCTCATCGTACATGTTAGGTCAAGCTCTTCTCAAACGCAATATTACACTGCTAGGAACAATGAGGAAAAATAAAACTGAACTCCCTTGTCTATCAAGAAAAGAAGCTCTTCACAGCTCAAAATTCTATTTTACTAGAGACACTGCAGTAGTATCCTATATTCCAAAGAAAAACAAAAATGTTGTTCTAATTAGCACAATGCATAACAACAAGGAAATAAGCAACAGAGTAGATAAGAAACCAAAAATGATACTCGACTAAAATAGTACAAAGGGGGCAGTTGACACACTGGATCAGCTTATTGCCACGTATACATGCAGGAGAAAACTAATCGTTGGCCTGTAACTGTATTTTACAACGTTGTTGATACAACAGCATACAATGCTTTTGTACTGTGGATAGAAATTAATCCCAACTGGAACAAAAATCTTCTCCACAAGCGAAGAATATTTCTCGAGGAGCTGGGAAAACTTCTTGTTACACCTTACATTGAAGGCAGAAAGCGGATGCCACGAAATGAACCAGCAATGGCTATTGTTAGAAAGATACAAGCTGCAGATCCAGCACAAGGTCCTAGTAGTTCTAAAGAAGCTAGCAAGAGGGCTATATGCAAGTTTTGTCCCTCAAAATGTGACAACAAAACACCTGTGAGTTGTTCAAATTGTGGCAAGCATGTTTGCAAGGTTCACGTAACATATTATTGTCCAGAATGCCAAAATTAGAAATAATTTGTATTCAATATATTACTGTCCAGAGTGTTACTTCTAATGATTTATGAGAATTTTGTATACACCATATTTTTTTCCACAATGTCTAAATGAATGAAAATCAGTATTTCGCATTTGACATACTAATGTCCTGAGTGTTCATTCTTATGCATTATCAGTATTTTGTGTTCAAAAAATCATTGTCCCGAATGTGAAAAGGAATGCAGTATCCATATTTTGTTTTCAAAATATTATTTTCCAGTATGCCACAAGTAATGCATTATCAATCTTTTACATTCAACATATTATTGTCATGAGTGTTAATCGTATTGCGTTGTTTGTATTTTGTATTGAACATACTATTGTCCACAAGATCAAAAGTAATGTATTTCCAATAGATTTTATTCAATATACTATTGTCCTGTATGTCAGAAGTAATGTTTTATTAATACTTTGTGCTCTATCTATAAACTGGTACAGTAACATGCCTGGATTTTGATAGGTATGTATTAGTTTAAACATTAAAAAAATTATTATCTATGATTTTATTGTACTTAAAAAACTAAATTAGACGTAATAAACTAGTAAAAATAACATTTCGCATTTTATTTTCACTGCTTTCAACATTTCTGCATACTGGGTCATTATGACCCGAAGGAACATGAGTGTACGGTAGTTTTAAGGGAAACAGCAGGGTTAAGAGGAATTTTGGACTTTTGGGTTTATTTTACCCAACCGGTTCCGACGCTAGCACGTCATTCTCCAGCCTGGTGACAGTCTCCCTCCAGGGTACAGTCTCCCTTGCACCGCCTTAGAGACTGTACCCTTGAGAATGACGCGCTAACATCAAAGCCGGCTGGGTAAAATAAATCCAGTAGAATATTAAAAAGTGCATTATTTCTCACATTATGACCTATGGCTGGTATTGTGGCAGAATTTGGTGGCTACCACATAATTTTCCTCGCATGGAAGCGGTTTATCCATGTGTTTTCCCTCTTGGTAATAGCAACGATGTGGTTCTCGTCAGGAAAACGTTGTCTTGTTCATTACGAGTGGAATTGACATCTGCAACCTTCGGATTGCCAGGCGAGTGCGTAGACAACCCGGTTTCTGCTATTACCATGACGATGTCTATAGGGAAGAATAATTATTGGAGTTGAAGAGGATAATTACAGAATCGAAGCGGAGAGGAGTGCATATGATCGCTAATCGTGGGATTTAATCGCAGTTGCGATGTCGCAGCTGACACCGAGGAGAGTCGCATGCTGAAAAGGGATCGCACAGTTAGCATGGAATAAATAAGTATCGGCTTTTTCCGTCAACACCTCCGACCATGGTACATCTTTCACACGCCCGTTCCTTTGAGATTGCCTGCTTAAGAAGAGTGGAATGTGGGACTGTGTGGAGAATACAGGTTCCCCCAAGGGGGCGGTAGGTGATCTGCACTCGCGAGTTAACATGAAGGGGGGGGGGGGGTGAAAGATGGATGTGGCATTCCGCTAGATTCTTTGAGGTGATTCCACAACTGCACTCGGCACGGTCCATAGTTCTTACTCTGGCCCATGTCCGTTCGTTCTTCGTCAAATATCCGCGAGCATGCGCAGAAAGAGCGGTCTTTTGTACATTCATTGCCTCGCCCGTTCATCACAGAATCCTTCCTGCGCAAAGCTTGGATGGCTTTCTACAAATTCCCGTCGAACCTACCTACTGACCACGTTCCTCTACTCCCTCTTCCATAAAAAGCAACCTGAATACCTCCAAAACCTCTTCCCAGTCACACCATCAACTCTTAAAAATCATCACAAGATTCTCATCCCAATAGCCAGCACACCGCACCGTAACCTTCCAAAAGTCATTTCAAGCCACCGATGCAAAACTCTGGTACTCCCTACCTGGTAAATTAAAGAAACTTCAGTCCCTGAACCAATTTAAAAACCGTATTCATATTATGCAAAAGGCAAATAAGTTTCCTTTCTTCTCTCCATGTACATACATGTATCACCCAAATTTTATATGTCAGCTTTTATGTTTTTTTATAACTATTTTCTGTTAAAATATTGTTTTGATGCATAAAAATGGAATATTCTATATTTGTTACATTGGAACCTTTACAAACTATTTTGTAGTGTATTTTTGTACTTCAGGGATAATGTCCCAGTTCAAATAAATTAGTTATCTATCTATAAATCCAGTTCCTGCCTCATCTGTTCAGGATTCGTCAAACGTATTGTGGGAAGATTGTCGGATGAAAAAGTAAAAGAGAGGTGCTATTTCGCACTCGTCCGGCCACACCTTGAATATGCAGCGAGCATATGGGATCCGGTGCAGAAAGACAATCCGGGAACTTAATAAAATATCAAGGAAAGCTGCGCGATTCGTCAAAAACTGCTACGGGCGTACAGACAGCGTTACACAGATACTAAACGAATTAGGGTGGGAGCCGCTAGAGACTCGGAGGCTGCGCGCTAGGCTTAGATTGCTTGAGCAATTAAGAATAGATATCTTTAAGAGCGACACGGAGAACATCATATTAGAACCCCACTATATTTCCAGGTCCGACAGAAACGATAAATTAAGAGAGATATTTTGCCGAACGGATAGGTATGGGAATTCGTTTTTCCCCCGAACAATAAGGGACTATAATAAATGCTAGGCGTAATTTCATTAGAGCGTTTCCTTTGTATATGTAAACGGCTGGTGTCCTAACACCCCCCGCCACACGCCTATTGAGGCGGCTTGCGGGGTAGTATGTAGATGTAGATCTTTGTCCGTGAGCGCCCATATGCGTCGTGTAACCTCTCCGACGTTTAATTTCCACCCACTCGGTGTCCTCCTCCTCCTCCCGTTAGTCGAGGGGGTCCATAGGGAAACTATCTCCAGAGTGATTGTCTTCTCCTCGGTCCGTGGAAGGCGCGAGAGGATACGTGATTCGGAGGAAAACGGCCGAGGGTGAGGGGCGGGGGGGTTTAATTCTGAGGGCGGGGCAGGGGGAGGCAGGGGAGGAAGGTGCTTGGGCGGACGTC
Organism: Pyrrhosoma nymphula; assembly: GCA_963573305.1. Taxonomy (NCBI): domain Eukaryota; kingdom Metazoa; phylum Arthropoda; class Insecta; order Odonata; family Coenagrionidae; genus Pyrrhosoma; species Pyrrhosoma nymphula. The sequence goes on from OY754337.1 coordinate 378,347, forward strand.
GTCGCCTATCAACCCCCTTCCGCCCCCATACCCCTTCTCCTCCTCCCATCGCCCCTTGCGATGGCCGGACCGGAAAGATACTGAAGGGCTGCCAACAGTCTTCCGCAGTACCGAAGACTTATCTCCTAAGAACAATTCCTTCTGGGAAACAGGACCTGGTTATTATTCCACGAGAGCAACATCCAATTTCACGATAAAGTGTAACTAACGTACGGATCTAACCGCAAAGAATAAAATTTCAGGCTTCGGTATCTTCACATATTATGATAAGTATTAAGTTTTCAAGATTTTTCACAGATATGACTTGCTAATAGCAACTGCAACAAATAAAAAAAATATATTTATGACAACCGAAGCTAACAACGAGATACAATGCCATAATTTAACCAAGTTTCGCGAACATGCAGTGGCATTTTAGACTCTTTCTGAAGAAAAACTCACAATGTGCTTCCTAATACGAAGAACGTGAAATTTTGAAAATATCTTTAAAACAGTACGTTACAAGTTTTCCAAAAAGTATGAGAAGTGAGAGAGGGCAGGGCTTTTGAAAATGAATATCATCACTCGTAAAGAATTCGTAGGAATTAGGTTATCATACCCGTCCCACCGGGGTCGTCTTTTGACCACTAGAAACATTAAGAGGATGAACGCGTTGAGGAGAATTCGAGGCTGAACGATGAATTGGAAATCTAGCGACCTTAAGGAAAAAAAAGAAGAAAAATCTGCCTTTAGCGCTTAAGCCATCATTTTCGTGTGGCAGCACTGCAAGAGGGGAGTGAGAGTATGGGAGGGGGTTGCATGATCCGACGCCATAAACAACGAGAAAGAGGGGGGGGGGAGGAGGCGCCAGGGGAAGAGACGGAGAGAGAGAGAGACGATGGAGAAGAAGGAATCGTCGGGGGGGAAGGAGTGGGAGAGGATCTCGCGTGACTTCCGAAAAAACAGACGCGAAGGTATCCAGGGACAAAGGGTCCTTCTTCCCCGCGCGCGCCAACCAACCAACATTCTATTCTCATCATCCACTCTTTTATCTTTCAACGCTCTTCCTCCTCCCCCCCCCCCACAGAAACAAGGCGTTATCTCCACCCACCCACCCACAACCTCCACGTCTCCTCCTTCCTCCGATTGGGAGTCTCCTCTTGCCGCCCCCAATCACTTTTCCGCCCCCACACATAGGAACACTACCCCCCTGCCCCCCGTCTAAAGGTGGGAATGTCCGATTCACCGCTCCGAGCAACCGGGATCACGCGTTGCCTTGCACCTCCACTCTTGCGAACGGAGATAGCAAAGCAAAAGGTTATAATTGGGTCGTTAGGATGTGATCCCACGGCTGAGGTCGTATCTGCTTCGGGGCAGGAGATAGGTGGTGGAAGACTAAAAAAAAAATAAAATAAAAAATAAACACCACACGCGCAAAATAATCCAATTAACGGCATCACGACACGCTAAAGTCCGTGCTAAAGAGTTTATATTTCATAAAAATTAATTATTAGGTTTACATCGAGTAAAACGAAGACTTCCTTTGAAGAAGCTTCATAACACATGAGGTTGGTTGATGTCGCGAAAAATTTAGAGCAATAATTATTGCCTGCCTTCAATGCTTCGGTTCCGTAGAATGATAATAAAACGATAATTAAAGAATCACTGAAAGCCCAAACATATTAAAGATTCGACCAAAAAATACTAAGTTGGAGGAAAAAACATGGGCGGTACCAAGTACCTAGTCATTAAAAAGATTAAAATTTTCCCACCAATCATGATGACAGTGAGCGTAATGGAGATGCATTTGATTTCTCGGTGGATTCGTGTTCTTCTAGGATAAAAACAAAGATTGGACTATAAGTTTTCACGGATACATATATTAATGATTTAAACGAATACCAGCACTTGCTTCTACAGAATGCTGTGAGATGAAACCCTATCCGGAATGGGCGCTCACTGCTCATTATCCGTCGCATTACATACCGAAGAAAATCGGCCATGTAAAGAACTCGATTATACAAAAAAAACTCGAGGGAATACACATTCATTTATGCCACTTGAGTCATTTAATCTTCGAAATACCCCAAGCTCCTAGAACGGAAGGGACTGTCACCTCCTTATTCATCTTGGATCCAAAAATAGCCGAACATTTAGGCAACGACGTTTCAACTAGCCGTTTCAAAAACAAAAAGATACTATCTAATGATGGCTTGACCATTTTTTCATTTTAATTACGTCCAAAATAAAAATAAAAATGTGTTAATGTAAGTTCTGTCATAAATAAATATGATTAATATTGATTATACATTACATGTCTGAAATTGAGTGGAATTATTTGTAAATATCATATAAATTATTATTGTTTTTACTCTTGTAATAATAAAAATCCTACGAATTATAAAAATATACCACGAAATCGTCACATGGCATATTTGCACATATTTCTGTTTTGTATTAGTAAGTACATATTGTAACACGCCATTTTGGCCGTGTTGGCATAAGTATACGGTTAAGGACGCCATTGTGTATATTTTGGGAACACGTACTACCGCGAGGCAACAATATCGTCTATGTTATGAAAACAACTTTAAACAATACCATTTTCTGTTTACGTAACCAAACTAAAACAATGCCGTCTATGTTATGAAAACAACTTTAAACAATACCATTTTCTGTTTACGTAAACAAACTAAAACAATGCCGTCTATGTTATGAAAACAACTTTAAACAATACCATTTTCTGTTTACGTAAACAAACTTATAATGATGAAAGGGGAATAGCCTATCAGATACGAGAGAAGGGGAGAAAACCTGGAATGTTCTAGAACACACAGGAGGGGAGGTGAGATAGTATAAAAGGGATTGTCAAACAAGGAACGAGGCTTCTTCTTCTTAACAAGGGAGTCACAAGAGACGTTTATCGAGTGAAAGTCATACGAGAGTTTTTGCAGTGATAATTTGCCGGGAGTAAGCAGCTTTGGACAGCAATTACCAACGCCAGTGTCCTGTGTTAAGGAAGGATCCAGGAATCCGATAAACAGATACTGGGGCATAGAGTATCGGCGAAATTCACTTTGTACAATATCCGGTGAAGTAGAACAAACATTATAAATTAATACGAATATATTTGAGAAGGGAACATATATTGATTAATTGAGTAACTAAAGTGAATTTGTTTCATAAGTGAAGAATAAAAGGGTTATTATAAATATATGTACTGTTCAAGTGTATCATTTTAGTGCATGAATTAATCCATTAACCTTTGCCGCCAAGGACTACCAAAAGGATCTCTCTCTCAAGGTAAGAAGTGATAAAGTGAAGGGTACCTTTTGTGTGTCGGGCTGATACAAGTATATAACGTCGCGTGTTTAGGACCGCGTGAAAGAATAATTATTAGAACCCCTGTGATAAGGAAATTGATAAGGGGGGGCTAGTACAATATATGCATCGTCTTGTTTTCATAATGAGTTGCTTATATTTTTTAAATGCTTGCATTACCTTAAAAAACTATTATTTACTAAAGTATGAACACTCGCTTAATACAGTAAATGTATGCACTATGCGGACGATTATGCTTATGTTAATTTATTGAATGCTCACATGAGGCTGTGTAGCCTCAGATTATATTTTAAATATTGTTAAAAAATTGTATAGTTAATATGAAATAAAATATTTTCTCTCTCCCTCATTATCTTCAGTTGAACCACTTGAAAACTTTTATCGTTATTTTAAATTTTAATAAATATTTAAATAAATAATAATAAATTTTTATCGTTATGCTCAACACTAAAGCTCATAAAAACAGATCATCAAGTATTGAGGTACTGGGAGTCCATATTGATGGCCATTGAAGAAAATAAATATAAGGAATTGGAATTTGAGGGCTTCACTGCAATGATTAATCCAAAACTTTCAAGGAAATTTTAGATCGACATGCCGGGAACTTTTCCGAAGGAAGCAATCAGTGTTTGCCATTGATGAAACGGATGAAATAGCACAATCAATAACATCAGAATCATTTTGTCAACATGAAAGCATTCATCACATTGAAATATGAGTGTACCATACACCAATTTTCAAATTTGCTCTTCAGGCATTCAGGAAAAATTTAGATATGTCATTATTGGCGGGTCATGCTGGGATCAATGATCAATCAGCTGCATCAACAAATGAAAAAAAAATATTTCTGCAGCACAACCCATGTTTTATACTGCGAGTAAATTGAGTATTACAGCCTGGGGGTTTAGTACACATGATTGACTACAGCAAGAACGTTTAAGTTTTAAAAACAATTTATCGTACAAAATGGTTCTTCAAATTGACACACTCCCATTTCTTTTCCGGACAACTGCGTTGTGCGCTTTTCCCTCTTTGACCATTGCTCCCCTCTCGAAACCAATATCTTCAACATTCAGTTGTTATCTCCCCGGTCCACTCCACTTCACCTCCTTATTCCCCCCAACATATTCCCATCTTCCTCTGTTATGACCAGCTCCTCCACTTCTACGCTAACTCTCCGCTCTGACTAAATCACCCGTTTTAAACACCTTCAATTTAGCTTCATGTCCTCTTTTCAAAGAATCAAGTACCTCTAGTGCCACGCTCCTCCGAAGATATTCGTCTACTTAATCTTCGCGTCCATGTTATCAGTTTCCTTTTAATCTATTTTGTAAATGCAAAATTTTTAATAGTGGCAATATTATGTAACCTGACCCCTTACATACCACCCTACTATTTCATGCTCAACAGATTCTTTTCCACGAGAAAAACTGTCCTTCGTGAAGTCATGAATCACACTTCTTCTATTAATCTTCCAGATTTTACCATGTGTCTTGCAGACAATTTCTTTCAAACTAGTATTTTCAAAAACTTGATCCCCTACCACCTGGTGGGTTATCACGTTACTTTCGCAGTGATCGGTTACCATGTCACAAATCGGAGTCTACGTCACAGTCGAACGAGTTGTCCGAACCGTGTCAATATGTTCCTTTCTACCGGTAACGTCCCTTAGCTTCCGTCCAAATTGCCGAAATCAAAAGCGTTAGCGACCGAGTCGATTTTATAGTCGGTAACATCGATAAGTTACGTAATGAACCCTCGTGGTCTCGACGATATATATCTCTCGACTCCTTCACCCGTCGTGTTTCGGCCGGCCCTTGCCGGTGACAGCGACAGGCGCCCTGTCAACTCCTCCCCTGCACGCCAGGCGCGGCGGCCCTTTTAATTTCCTGACCCCGTGATGGACGGGGGCAGAGGGGCGTTTACCCCTCCCCCCAACCACCCCCTAAAACCCTGCCCTCTCAGCTCTCCAGCCCCCTTTCTTAACATGCACTCCACCAATCCCCTTCCAAGTCGCTCATCGCCCAAGAGTCGAGTCGCTCCAAGGGGACGAGAACGCCTCCAACAGTTTTAAAAACAACAGAAAGGGTGTTTTCTTTTTTTGTTGATGGATTGACGATTGCGAATCGAATGGCGCAAGCCAACCCTCTCCTTCACACGCGAGGGTTCATTGCAGGGGCACGAGGGGGGGGGGTGGGGAAGTGCGGGTGGAGGGGGGGGACAATTCGAATACGAGTAATTTAAACTTCGAAAAAGGGGGTGTGATTGCACGCTCGCTTATGTGCAAAGAGGAAAGAGCCCCGTCAACTGCATACGAGGGGATGGATAAGACATTTGACTTCCATCGAGGTTTCGGTCAATTACCTATTACCCATAGCAAGTGTGGATGATTATATCGGTGTGGGTGAAATGCATGTCCTCACACTTGAATCCTCAGTGTGCAGAGAAAGGATGATGACCAGAAGGCAGATATGACGTCGAAGGGTACGAATGGAAAAGGTCGAACAATCATTCCACTTGCCAAATCTTAGCTAAACAAATCCCTCGGTTCACAAGCGCGGCAAAAGAAAATATCCTACGGTGAATACTTTCAAAAGATGTTTTCTAGAACGATCACATGTCAGTAAGGGACGGGTAACCTTGCTGAGCAACGGGAGAGCCAATCAACTCGGTCGAGGGTTTGAGTCAGTCCGTGAATTCGATGTGAACGTTATAATTGGAAAAAAGAATCAGAAAGTCCTAAATTGGCATATTAAACTAAGAGGATGGCATTGTAATTATCATCTCCATCCAGTGTTAACCACCTACGTGAGATATATTAATTAGAGTTGACTATCCACGCTTTCAAAGAGGCGCAAAGTTATTGAACGGTTCATTGCATATATTCATTCATTCATTCATTATAGTAATCTACGGGTTAAAGGTAGGTTATAATGAAAGTCAGAGAAAATCGTCCAGATTTTTTATAAAAGCCAAGCCCTAATCTGCCTCTAGTATTTCTCTCTTCATCTCAGCGGTAGTCTTACCCTTCTTCCGTCCATAAAACCTATTCTCTTTCTTCCCCTTCCCAGCTTGCCTAACATCCATTCCTTTAACACGGCCTTCAGCAAACCTTTGCCCTTCATTGCCACTTCCAGCATCCTTCCAGAAGTTTCCTCTCCTCACTAACCATGTCACGCACTTCCTAATTTGTCTTCCTTCCCGTTCACCGCACCTTGTCCATCCTCCTCCACACCCACATTTTGAACGCCTTCAGCCTATTTTCGTCCTCCTTTCTCAGAGTCCACGTTTCTGCCCCATACAACGCCTCACACACACACTCATGACCAGCTTTACGACCTTACTTAAGGTCCCGTCATCAGCTCCCTTCAATAACCTTAAATCCTTTACAACTGAAAGCTTCTTTCGCTAGCGCTATCCCCCTCATAATGCCTTTGCTACTATGACCATTTTCTTCTAGCGTGCTACTCAAACAATCAGATTGTTTTACTCGGTCAATTTTGCACTTCGTATATATCTTCTGATAATATTTTGAGAATTTTGTTGTGAAGAGATTTACAAAAGACTAGAAATACGAGTATTCTGGTCCACAGGAAACAACATACAGAACGCAAAATATGGTCGGGCGGACGTTTATTGCAATCGAACTATCTCCACGTAGTCATCTTCCATCAAGGAAGACTCTTTAACGTCATCTGAAGTCCATAAGGAGCAGGAGAAGCAATTTTTAAACTAACCGGTTCGGGAGGCCGGAGGAAGGAGAAAGTACTAAACCGGTTAGACCGACGACAGCCTTTCATTCGATTACCGGAGGTGATAACGCGTGAACACTTGACACAAGATTCTTTCATAAAAAAAAACAATGAATATCACTATTACCTTCGGAACTAAACATTCCACCTTTGAGCTTTCGGTAGAGAGTGCTTTTGACTTGAGAAAACTTAGATTGTTCACATGGCTTGATTTAAGATATACTGTGGACACTACAGGCTACTGAACTGAAAATCAAATATTCAAAATTTCAATCTTCAGGTATTCAACAAAGAGCTGGATCTTTGTCATTATATTCTCTGGCCACATAATTTTAAAGACGAGGTGGCCAATTTCATGACTCAAATCTGCATTATGCATGTACAGAGAGCAAGTATCCAGCGTGTCTCGTCATTCCATCCATTTGCAGAAAGCACAAAGACTTGGACTACTATTAATCTTGGGGCTGGCCATTTGTCACCACGATCTCCACCATCGGATGGCATGTCACATGTTGTGGTGTGAAGGGGACATTAAATCCTCGGAAATTGACGAGCGTTTTTAAATGGAATAACGCCGCCAATCAATTACGCCCGCATTGTTTACAGTGCGGAGGCACCCCTCTCTTCAAGTGACCGGCACGAGCTCAGTCATTATATTCCTCACCGAGCGAAGTATTTTGTTCCAGGGATGTTGTGCACGATTCAATGTGATGTGATGGTCCTACTAGGGGCTGGGGGGGGGAGGGGGAGGGAGGGGGGGAGGAGGAAAGGCAAGACTTTTTTCTTCCTCTATCTCTCTCTCTTCATATATGTATGTACTATACACCTCTCTCGACCTGGCGTGGTCACGCGGGCGGACGGGACTCAGCACAGGAGGGAGACACGGCAGGTGTCCATCCGATTGGTCGGCGGTGGTGCTCGGCTCACTCCAGCCCATCATTCGTGAGGAACACGCGATCAATTAGGAGATTTCGACGCTTCGGGTCCGGCGGGGTGGACGGCAGGGGGTGAGAAGGGAGAGTAACGAAGCGACGGGTAGCACCGACTAGCACTCATCGCCACCAGAAAGAGAGTCTCTCTCCATTCGTCGAAATGCTTCTCTCTCTCTCCGCTTCTCTCTCTCTCCTCCGGGAGTGGCCGGATATCGATCTAGGGATAAGACTGAGAGGGGAGGGAAAGGGGTGGCCATGCATGAGCGACAGAACACGGCCCCCCTGAGAAAATGGCCTCGGACGCCTTGGGTGTGACCATAGATTAGTTATACAATAGTGGGTTCGCTGGCGCTAGTGAGCACGTTATATCGGCACTTGGTCGAGTGGAAGATAGAGTATCCATTTGTTTCTCAGCTGTTTGGCAGGAGTAATGACTTTGCACTGTCTGATAGCGGAAATAGGAGCCACTTTCAGACAAATACACGAGGAAATCAAAGGAGAAAAAATATTAGATCACTGCTTAGTAGTATGGCATTTATAAATAAGGTTTGACAGTCATTCCACCCTTATTTAAAGAGAAGTTGTGAGTAGAATAAATTTTCTCAGGCGTAAACTTTGTGGTAATCTATTAAAAAGTAAACAAAGAAACTATTCATAGGCCATGGTTAACTATTTTTTTATTTGTTGACCAAGGTTTGAATTACACAGCCTCGGTAATGACTGTGAAAGTCAAAACCTTGGTCTGCAATTTTAATTAAAAGTTAACGGAGGACTATAATAAGTTTCTCTTTTATCTAGAAGTTGTGAGCGATAAGTTGTGTTATAGAACACTCTCTTCATGAGCTTATCAAATTATATGAAGCTATTAAATAATTGCCAACTCTACACTGGCTCTCGAATGACGTTTCTCATTGGAAAACAAATGAGGAAGAGGAGCAAGCTTACATGCAACTTGAAAATGTGCACCAGAAAATATTTCTATTTAAGAGCTATGTTTAAAAAGGCTGTACTATGTTAATGTTCCCTATAACCTTACACCGTTCCATTCTTTTGTTCTAAACAATACCTAATGTCTCTCACCCGGGCATCTAAAATATGTAACTTTTTCCTCCCTCACCCACTAAAACCAAAATTCCTTCTTATTTATTACTCTAGGGCCCGGTTTTACAATATCTGGTAAAATATTTTCACGTTATGAAAATCGAGGTTAAAACGTTTCCTCGGTGATGACGCTCATGTCAATTAGCCTACAGTTTCATATGTTATGCAAAAATCGAAGTGTCAGTTAACGCCATGATAATAAAAAGGCTACACCATGTTGCGGTTAACATTAATCAGACATAAAACCAGGCCTAATAGAACGACACTGCCTTCCATTGAATCTGATTCCAGCTCTATCACAAATTATTCCCGCCATCAGTTTCAGCCACCAGCCATGGAGCAACTTCCTTACCTCCCCCTCCCATGCCTGGCCGCTTCTTCATTGGTCCACATTTCCATTCATCAATCCATCTCCATTCATTCATTTATCTCATAACCCACTGCATCGCCATCAGACGTAAGCTTCAAATAAGTGTCGTCAATTACAGACTTTTTCCAATAGGGAATGCGGAATTCGGTAGTAATTAAGTTCTAATCAGGTGTAACATTATTTTCCATAGGAGTAATAGGCGTAAGGGGCATTTGAGAGTAAGCATCATTAGCAACATAGGTGGTGAAATAATAAATAACAGAGGAGTCACAGCGGCAATAATGGCGGACTTAGGGGAGCGGGGCACCAAGGGCAGTGACGACCACATTCATAGGCCTCGCTGAATTAAAAAAAAGAAAATAATTGAGTGACAAATTATGATTGGACTTAGGAGAAAAATTATACAAAATCCATAAAAAGATACGGGTTTTGAAAATAACAGGGTTTGTGTAATACTATTTCCTTGAAAAGTTGATGCAAGCCGTTAAAACTAAATAATAATAAATATAAAATAAATTTAAACATTTATATAGAACATGGTTTCATTATAATATGTACTATAAAGTAGATATTAATTTTTGAGCTATCACAACTGGCCCACAACAAGCAGAACATGATTATTTGTGACTAAAAATAAAACCATGGGGGTGCAAACAACATTTGTGATGCAAAAGTCTTTTTACCGGAAACGCCCAAGTCCTAATCACAACCTGTGATACTATAGACTATTCCACAAATTACTTTAAGGGTTGAGGCAAGCTTCACTTGCCGGCGTTGCCACGTTAAATCAAATTTGCTTCCCCACCAAATGCATCCACGGATATGAGCCACTCTTGAGAGGATTAGGTTGCTGTGGTGATATTAAGTACTGATCTCCCATCCCGAGGGCCGGGGTTTGACTCAAGGCTGCGGCAAAGATTTTCAGGAAAATACCGGCCCTCATTTTCGTGATATGTGGAGAGAACTTCAAGTGCAGTAATCCGTCCATGAAATGGGACGATTAATGCCTGTTGCTCACGGTAAAATATTCGGTAAAACGTTTTATAAAATCGATTAATTTTATAAAAATGAGCTTGCTAACGATAAAACCGTTTTATAAAACCTAGTTTTATAAAACGTTTTACGGAATAGGTCATGTTCTAATTCCATAAAACCGTTTTATTCAACAACCAATGAGACGTTCCGCTCATCGCGATGATAACAATCTCGTATCCATGGGAAACCAAACAAAAAAACGTAAACAAACATGGCTGGAAGTTCATGGAACGTTGAAGCAGTATCCTTCTTGTTAGAAGAATGCGTTAGAGCCATAGCACCGTTGAGTGTGATCAGGACGTAAGTAAATAAACAATACGTATAGTTTTTAATTTAACAGTCATCCAAAAGAGAGTGCATTTTTCACTTCACTTGTTCGCAAAGAGTCTCATAGATGGCAGGACATTGCGGTTTTATGAAAAGTTTTACCGTTAGCATGAAAATACGTTTTACGTACGATTCATAAAACTTTCAATAAAAATGTTTATAAAAATGTTTTATGGAAAATTTTACCGTGAGCAAGAGGCATTTACCGTGAGCAGGCAGTTGGACCCCTTACTGCCTTTCGTTAAAGAGGAGGCCAATTTCCACGTCGGGTTTCTCTCCATCCTTTCTTCCCAACCTATCCACCTATCGTGGAGAGCGCAAATGTCCCAAGCTGTCGGTTGCCTTCCCAAATATATAACCCGCCGCAGCATAACCAGACAGTCCTTGCCACTCGTGGCATATGCCGGGGGTCCATCTGCTGGTAATAACTCAATCGGCAGAAGGCAGTCGCCCGAATGAAATGGCTCTCCCCGCCTTTAATCACTCTACCCTCCAGCACCACGCTCGTAATTCTGCCACTCCCACCCAATGTCATCGCAACCTCCCCCTCCCCCCCCACTGTTAACACCCCCCCTCCCTCAACCCCACGCGACTCAACATCCAAGCGCCTCATATCATGAAATCATCATCAAATGCGATGCACTGGGAGTAGTACAAGGCCCGAACTAGTTTACAAAATATACAATCGTACATTTGCGGTTTGCCTTATATAGCTTAGCTAATTTAATTATGAGGGAACTTCAAAAGTTATTTTCCTGTGAAAAAATTTAAGAATTACTATGATTTATATTAACATACTCACCCACCTGTATGTCCATCACATTGCAATGTGTGAAAGCTTATCAACTAAATAGTTAAAGATCATGCATGTAGTGCCCTAGGAACATGTTTTCTTACTATTTTATGATAATATATATTTACTTTGCTCCTGATATATGTATATTTATATGATGACCAAATTTGACTATTCTGCAGATGATCGTTCAAAGTGATTTTATATACTAATATAATGGATTGGAAACACCCGCCAAGTATTTTTATCAATCATTAATTGTAACGTTCAACTTAAGTGGCAGGAAACTTTGTTTTTCTTTCAATTAAACTAACAATCCGCGATAAGGGCAAGAAGCGGAGGTTTCCGAGTAACAGCAATTTTGAAATTTTATGAATGGAAAAGTGTTATCTATATATATAAATTATATATGTATGAATGATGCTGTTTCCAAATTAATGGTTGCTTTCTTCAGTTATGTTTTAATCATAATTTTAGAGAAGGATAAAGGGAGCCTTTAAATATATCCATCCCAGCTTATATCTCCCTCACTTTATCCGGGCGGTCGAAGTGAAGCCAAAGTCTATCGATGAATTGAGGGAGCCCAATCATCTCGTCAATAGTCAACTTAGGTCAAGACGTTTCAATCTCGCTGGCTTTCTTCGTGTTTGGAAGGGCTCAAGTCCTAGATCATTCGACAACCAAGTCACCCGTCTTTTATTTTTTCTCTTCACAATTCTCTATAAATCTAGGGGATCTTCTTTGATTTATAACTGATTCCTTAATCATCTCATTCTCTGATGGGTCCCATGGCCTGAGAATGTCATTTTACCGGTCACGGAATGAGATGTGTTGTACTACCAACAGTGTACGATTCGAGGCCTTTATCTGAGGCCTCTAATCATTCTTAGCTCCCTGGGCACCTTGCCAGGAAGCTTCAATGGGTTGCGCCCCTAAGTAAATTCTGAGACACACCTGGTCTTTCAAAATCCCTTCCATCTAACCAGAAAGTCATTACTTAACGACTCCGTAGCAGTATTCTGAAAATTAAGAGTTCAGAGGTGGTTAATATTCCAATTGATCAGCCATAAATTTGCCTTTGTACGTCATGATCAAATCTTCATAAACCCACTGGATTAGACCAGGGGAATGGGTTATGGATGCCAACCCCCGAATCCCCGTTGGGGAATAGAAAACATAGTTACTGGACGGAGTTTGATTCCACGCGGGGTTGGAAAAATTGATTGGGAAAGTATATTGTTAATTTCCCGGAAGATTGTTCACCCTTCCCAGCGAGGAGATACATTTACACCAGAGAGTGTTTTCCTCGTTTTCTTATTGACTTCATAAGAAGAAAACAAGGAACTGTTTACTTGAACTGTATTGTTTTCTACAATTGAGAGTGAGACCTTTTGTGTGGACTAGAAATATGATTGAACAACTTTTACACATATTTTAATTTATAATTAAAAACAATATAATTAAAAATGATTCTCGAAATAATTAAAATGCATTTGCATATTTCTTCAACTCGCCATTGTAAAAAAAAGTTATATTTATATCACATTGATTTAGAGAATCCCGAAAATAAAATGCTACTTGAGTCGGCATTAAAATAATAATTCACCTTGAGAACTATCACCAAGAGACATTTTGCAGCAGCACAGTGGCCGACGATGTTTACATTGCCATTCTCTTCACCAGCATGTAAAAGAAACACTTTTTCAGACCCCCGTAAACATTTTTCTCCACTGAAATCCATTTGTCACTGATACCTCATTCATTTAACTCCTTGTGTGTATGTGTGAGTGTGTGGGTGCGCCAGGATTAATTAAACGCCGTGAAATGGGAATCTCGGCGCGAAAAAATGTTTAGACGTTTTTAATCACCCAGGTCCGCTTCTCCCTCCGGACGCCCCGGCGTCATCGCCAGCGATGTCGTCACAGGACACGCAACGTATAGAATAGGGGTGTGGGTGCGTGTGGGGGGCGGTGGGGGTGGGGGGCGGTGGGGGTGAAAGAGAGAAAAGTGTGAGAGTCAAAGAGCACGGAGTAGCATCCTCCAGAATATGGGGGGGGGCGTGCACGAGAGGTTGAGGGGGGGGGGGGGAGTAAAGGCCTTTGGCACGCGTGATATAAGGCCGCGTGCCACGGAAGTCTTCTTCCTCCCCTACCTCCTCCCAACCCCATTCCCCCCATTCCATCCCCGTGTCACGCGAGAACAAACACACGCGCTTGAGATGAAAACGTTAAGATATTGATAAATTATCGTGCGACGTCTGTTCAACGCTATAAGCCTACATAGCGCGTTGCTAATGCCATTGTATCACCACAGCAATATGATATTCAAATACACATGCATGATTATTCTGGGCCTAATCAATAGAGTCACTTCTACCCCTCTATAAGACACAACAGTAATTGCTTATGAAATGAAACTATGTCTTCACTCAAGTACATTTATTTGTTTGTTTTGCACTTGGATATAACTGAGCCGCGGGGAGCCGTTGAATGGTTTAAGTCAAAATTGCCAATTTTTGTTCAAATCGGGGGAATAAATAAAAAATTAAACCCTAAGGTCTGCTTTCATGTGAAAATACAAAGAAGGTAGACTAAAATAACTCATGCACAAGACAGAATAGAGGTAGATGATTGCTTCTGCACACCAAACTATAGTGAGGCCAAAAACTGACACCACGTCTGCTCCCAACGGCTCACTTGCCTTTTTTTATAATAAATAAAAGCACTTGGTTGTTATTCCACACTTTATTTTAAGGAAACGACCCGGGTTTCAGCATCTCATGCCATCATCAGGAGTTACGCTGGAGACAGTGTCTTATATCACTTGCCTTTGTTCGTACTCTTTGAAAGATAAATACTTAGCATTTCGTCATAGCTCTGTATCGTTGACTGCCATTGCGCAGTTTCAACACAAGCATGAAGCTTTCCCTTAGGATCACAAAATTGGTCAGTTTTGACGTTTCGAAGATGGAGACTGCCTTTGTTCGTACTCTGAATAGGTTGACAGTCTTAGCTTTCGAGACGTTGGTGATAATCACCCTTGTGATTCCGTGTAAAACCCGTAAATGCTACATCCGATGCATTCGTTGGGAAAACCTGAGATCTTCAAAAGACTTTTGTTGAAAATAACACGATAGATACGCGAGTTGTTTAAGCAGTTTAAAAACACCAAGTCTTCATTTTCCAAATATGATATAAGTAATTCCACGAATTCCTGTCCGATACTTTTGGGTAAAATATTTTAAATTATAAGCGCTGATTGGTGACTAAAATTTAATTTGGCTAGAACTTTGTTGGGATAGAAATTATATTTAGGGTGGATAACTAATGAAAGAAACAACAATTGCCTATTGTTATGTCATCCATTAGCAAAAATGAACTAAATAAAAACTTACCGATTTCAGTCTTGGAAAATAGTTAAGTTGAAAATCGAGTGTCTCATTCAGGACAGCAACTTACCTAAAAAGGAAAGAACATGTCGTCAATAATAAATAATAAATAACATGTCGTCGTCGTCGGATAATAATCCAATTGAAAAGAAAAATCTATTAAGCACAAATGGAAAAAAATTACGTCCGTATCAAAGAAACTCAAAGAAATAAATTTATCACATCTATCAAGAAATTCATGTCACATAATAAGGAAATGGAGTATATATGGGCTAAATTGTAAGACATTCACTTTTCCTCATCTTTTGGATACTGAGCAAATAAATGTCAGGTTACTCCAACAATATAATTTTGGTAAGTTTCTTTTGGATTTCTGCAATTAAACTAAACTGTCATAAAATCATATTTCTGCCTCCTTCATAAATATGGATATTAACAGGCAAATCCAGAGAAATCATTCGGATTATTCCACTTCCTCTCAATAAATAGTTCACTTTACTAACTTCTCAGAGCATACTGACTGGATAGATGCAAATAGGTGAGATGACGAAGCTGTACTCCTTACTACAAGTGTCTCAAGTGAATTAGGTGGATTATGGGAACAAGTTGCCCATTTATTTACACATGCTACAAAGCTACCAACCGCCACAAGGCCGGCACAAGGTGTCAGAAAATAACTGAATACCATAGCTAACGGAACATAACTCAAACATGATTTAATTGGAACAATGAACCATATACACTTAAATTATTGGTGGACTTCCTCTCATTTTGACGGCAAACGACTGCTCATAAATGTGTAAACTCCTTAGCTAAGTCTCTCGATCTGTAAAGTCAATGAACGCATGGAACCGCAAGAGGAATTATAACAGTTCGTGTCCTTTTTCAGTTCTTCATGTAAACCTAAATATTACGCCGAAAGTCGGCGCCAGGAGTTTGGCAAAGGGTGTCAGACCCCTGTCATGTTCAAAAATCATTAGGTAGTCATGCGTGCTGGAGTTGTCGATGTGAATAAGCTGGACAAGCCTCATTCACGGTGAGAGCCGACATGCCTGCTTCGTCACCTTTTGAGGAAGAATCCACCCGGGCCAGGCAGCTGTCTTGTTTTGTGTCGGAAGGATGAAACCAATCGGCAGCGCTGTAGGCAGTGTAGGAGGGAAGGGGGAAGTCGTGGGAGGAGAGGGGGGAGGGGGGGAGGGGGGGGAGGAGGGTAGAGGAGAGGAGGCTTCCATGCCAATTAGCTCCCAAGTCTTATTATTCCGGAGACTAAAGGGGAGGAGGCGGAGTGAACCATATCTTAAGGAGTGGTCCCGTTGCCATAGACACGACCGCAACAACCCCTCCAGCCTCCACGGCGAAAGAGACGCTGGATCTGAATGGAGAGAGACATTGGCGGTACGTGTGGGATCGGGGGAAGGCGGGTATGGGGAGGGAGGAAGGGCTGACGAAACGGCGACGGACGGATTGAAGAGATGGAAACTAAAAGGAGAGTAATGCGGCGGAATGGTACTCAGATGAGAGAAGAGAATGCGTTTTCGGGTACATTAATTAGACCTTTGAATTGGTCTATAACCAATCTACCTGATAATTGAGATACTAAATCAATACCGCGATAATTTCTCTAATTATATGAATTGCATTGTTTCGAAAAAAATATTTTTAATATTATGCGTGACAGCTTATACACGACAGTCACATTGACTTGGTCATGTTACGCAAATATGCTTCACTTTCACGCGCGACTAATGGTGAAATAAAGTGTTGTCAGAGCGAAACGGCTGCAGCCGCAACTATTTCGGTCAGACAACTGTTTCAAATAACTGTTGCAAACAGCAGGTTAGTTTCGTGATTGTGTCGCAGCTGCACCGTTGCGCCATGTACTGTGCAGCGGCAACTGATAGCTGAAGCTGACCGTTTCGTCTGCTATTCTGTTCCAGTTGCACTGCACGTGCGTTGCGGTTATAAGCTACAATCTGTTACATTCGAATCTGTTGCATGCGGTTCCTGGTTTATTCATCCAACACTTGTCCGCCCATCGTTGCAGATAGAATTTAAAACTGTGAAGCACCTATCTTTCATAAACCCAAATGAGATTGTTACTTTATTTAGGTGAAAGATTTCTTATTACATAGAATATTGAACTACCAGCCATGTTCTAAGAGCGCCAATCGATCGCCTGTTGTTTGGTGTGGCTCTAGCTGTTGTCCGCAACAGGGTGTTTCGCCTGACTATTTCGTTTTAAAACTGTTTTGGTTGCAAAACAGTTGCAATGAAACTGCTGTGTTCGTTTAGTTCCACCACTACGCGCAACATATATTCCCTTCCTCCAAATATATTGGCAATCAAAGGATAGCTAGAGACCCAAACGTAACTCCGACACTGTTGTGACGGAGAAAGCCTGCTATACTCCAATTCACATCCCTAGATTAATAATAAAAATGCGATCAAAATGCGCAAGTATTTACCTCAATGGGTGACAAGAGGCAGATAGCAGTTCTGCCAAGGATGAAGAAAGCGTAGCTAGAAGCGATAATGTACCTCGAACGATGACCCAAAACCCCAATTTGACATGTCCCTCCTACTTCAGCCTCATAATTTCCCCGAAGATGAATATCACACTAATTAACCATTACGCACTTGTCTGTATTCGCGTGTAAATGCAACTTGTAACTATGGAAATACGAATATTAACATATTATACACATGAGATTAGAAAATTTATCAACAAATTATTTTAAATGTGCTGAAAATGGGGATTGAAGCATTTCAAACTATAATAAATGTGGAAAAATCCAAAAGGAAAGTAGGACCTTATAGACGAAAAGCAGCCTAAGAGCATAAAATATCACACAAAGATTTAATCGGAAATCATTAGTTGATAAATAATAAGTAAGAAGGAACTGAATTTTTCGGAAAGAAAAATCGAAATTTGAACACCCTTCCTCTCCATATTTATAGGTTCAGCCATATTTATATTTTCGTATGCCAATGAGTTATCAACATGAATTCAGCATAGAAAATATGCCACAAAAGTAATGCTTGTTAAATGTTTCCATAAAACCCAGTAAAATTACAATGAAAATGTAAAGTGTACATTATTTATGCTCAATAGGAAACCAATGATTAGCCCTATAAGTTTCATCTCCATATACTTCATTGTTTTTCACATAAAATTCTTCAAAATCCTATAACATCAAAGTTAACTCATGTGCAACTACTCCATTCACTATGACACCGAATAAAACAAAATGTCCCTTTACTCCGCCTGTTTCGCAATCTTCTTCCGAGTCTCACGAAACAGAATGTTGAATCTAAGCATTTCATCAATGACTTTCATCTTTTCCGATACTCAATCTAGTTTTCCACTCTCTTCACGTTAACTACAAGCTACATTTTTAAATAAAACACATGTCCCCCTAACGCACTTTTCTCTCGTTTTCATTAAGATCCACACTCCATAGGGGCCACTCAGTCTTACAATTTCCTTCTCTTCACCGGATATTACACTTACCTACAACCTATTCTACGGTCAAGAGGCAACAATAGCTCGTACAAATTGGCATATTCAAACCTTTATTATTGGCATCTCACATTATGCCAATTAATTTTTTTAAAGAATCATTCTATTATCACTTATATCTTCTCCAATCGCTTGGTGAATCTTTGGTGCTTGTCAAATAGTTATCCTATTATTCTTAGTTATGCGATGATAACCAAGGTTCGTGCTACTTAAAAGGTATTGGTGTAGTATGTAGGTATATCATTGGGCCCTTGGAAAGCAATTACTTCCTCAAATCGTGTATCTAAACATCTCCGTACAATAAGACTTGCCCCTTGCTCGACCCAATCAAGTAGATGGCATAGTACCCTCTCGATCAGTGTTGTAATGGAAATTCCGCTTCCTTTGTGAATGTTATCTGCGTCACAGAACATAAGTAACCATTGAAAATGTATCGTCTCATAAAATCACTCTGGTTAAAATTACCAACAACTGGTTCAACGCGACTTATTTCGGTAAAACGGTTTGCAATATTAATGAACGATACAATATCTGCATAGATAAACATCCAGCCGCCAGCCGCCTTCCTCTTATAAGGCCGAGCGAAGCCTTTCCTCCTCCTCCTTCTATACTTTGCCTTCATTAATCATTCAATCGTTAGAGGTCCTTCCCCTCAAATCCCCGCGCCTTCTCCCCCGCTCCACCTGCCGCCACCCCCTCTACAACATCAAACCCCACTTTGAGCACACGGACAACCGCGGCGCCACCAGCAATCGCCGCCCGCAGCGCTACCTTCTTCCGCGGCACCTACTCCTCACAGGGTTCTCGTTTTGGCCGCCAGATGTCACCGCCATTGTGAAGTGGCGCAAGTGTGTCACGCCGAGGAGAGCACCCGGCCCTTTGCCCCAACCCCCTGGCCCCTACCCCCCCCCTGCCTTCTCCCAAACCCCCCCTCCCCCCTTACTCCCCCAACGTTCACACAGGCCGCAAGCATAAAGGGCGAAGAAGCTTCCATCCTCGTTCGACTTGTATGTCTACCCCTGCGACCCCGACGGAGAGGCCTCGATAGAGTATTGATCGTTACTTACGGTATTCTTAATAAAGTTGTCAAATTTAATTAAAGTATTCAGCTATACACTAACTGAATAAGTGTTCCGCTCTAGCACGCAATAGCACCAATAGTGGTTTCGCTCTAGCACACCAGCACAAAACCTATTCGTGGGAGGGAAAATGGTATGCAAACACCCCATCGAGTTTTCTCCCGTATTTGATCGTACCTATCAACAGAATAAGGAAGTCAAAGCATCTCCTCTTCGGCGGAAATCATTTTCAGAACGTATAAATCTCGTGAATTACTAAGTGTTGAAAAGTAAAGAAAACTTTGTAATTCCACATAAATATTTAATGTTCGACCTAGGTTTTGACGTGGCACGTCATCATCTGGAATCACCAGATGATGACGTAATCATCTGGTGCTACCTGGTGCGATGATGACGACCATCATCACCGGATGATGACGTGCCACGTCGAAACCTAGGTCGAACATTAAATATTACTGTGGAATTACAAAGTTTTCTTTACTTTTCATTATGTTAAGTCGATTCCATGAAGTCACGCCCGAAACAACGAATTAAGTTACTAGGTGATTGAATTAAACGATTGTAACTCAGTGGTGAAGGATTTAATAATTACTCTTCTGAATTCTCGCCTTCGATAAAGTCTACGCTGTTCGGCATTCAGCTATACGGAATGATTTGACGAAATAAGAGAGTAAAGGTCAGTGATGATTAAGAAGATTCTACATCTCTGTCATGGAAATGCATACAATACTGTGAAACGGTTAACTCAGCTAAACGAGTAAACGGCTAATTTATTAGTACGTATCTGAGGAGAACTTCGACGCAATAATGGACCGTGAGGAGAGTTGGTGATAAAATCGACGCAATGAGGAGTGACTCTACTTCGGCCCGAAAGGCAGCCGCTGTCTGGGAGGGGGACGTGGGGGGGAGAAGGGGTCATAAACGCCCCCCTTCACTAGCCCGACCGCGCGGACATGAATCCCCGATTGCTTGGCGCTGCTCGGTCATCAACGGCTCGAGCGATGGAACAGCAACTGGCGAAATTGCGGCCCTCGCTCGTTTGGACCAGTTGGCAGCGAGGGAGGCTGTGATGAAGGGGTGGCGCCCCGCGTGAGTGAATGGCAATGGCCTAGCCACCCCTTATAGCGATTCATACCTCGGATTCAATATAGTGCCGACGGCGGCGATCGCGGGTGTGGTGGAGTGGCCCGAGGCTCTCCCAATTTACCACCACCTCCTCCATTCGCAGCCACGACCAACGGTACGCCGCCACGCCACCTAGGGGATGGGTGACCCTGTCGTGTAGTACCCTTTTCCCCGGCGATCGAGATTGAGCGACGCCGACGGGATGTGGTTTTTAATGTTCACCCGGCGCTCTTGGAGCGGGTGATGGTCCAGGGTGAGGGTGTGGGGCGCGGCGGCTGTTTGCGCGGAGCGTATTAATCCCGGCACGGGGTAAAAAAGGGCCATACGCTGAGGTAGGGGGTGCTTTTGGGAGCACAATCCATCGACATCCGTCCCTTCGCCCAACACTTCACCCGACGACGTCATTTCGTAATACC
Organism: Pyrrhosoma nymphula; assembly: GCA_963573305.1. Taxonomy (NCBI): domain Eukaryota; kingdom Metazoa; phylum Arthropoda; class Insecta; order Odonata; family Coenagrionidae; genus Pyrrhosoma; species Pyrrhosoma nymphula. The sequence continues at coordinate 399,506 of OY754337.1, forward strand.
CTCTAACCCTCCCCTTCCCTCTCTCTCCCTCTCGCACAATACCCTGGCAAATCAATCGATCACGCTCATCGACTTACAACGTCGAATCCTCCGATACGAATATGCACCTATATATGATGAATCAGAGTACATTGCTCCACGATAATCAGATTCGATAGCACCTGTATACATATTATCGATATATATTTTCAATGAGAAAAATCAACTGTATTCGGCGAGACGTGGTGGAACAGCATATTATAAATAAACCCCCTTCATCTGTCCTATCCCTTTCAATTTAAACAACAGACCGACTAAAAATATACTCCTCCTCCCACCGGTTTATCCACTTCTCCCTCAACTGACGACCTCGGAGTGACTGATTCTAGTCCCTAAATCCACCCTTCCCTCAACCACATTCCTCCATTTGAACCACCACCTTTCCTCTCTGGGTTAGGTACATACATGTATAAAGGATTGGTATTTTAATTTTAGTTTTTACCAATTTTAGGACGTGTTGTAAATAAATTGTTTCAGTGGGCAGTACAACTTGTGGTCTTTATTTATATTCAATGAAATAGAATCAATATTCACCGATACTTCGGGATTTCAACGATCAACATCATAAACTACATATCCTTATTGATCGGAAATGTATAAACGGGCCAGAATTCGAGTGAGTACGTGTAGGTGTAATTACGTGTACGTGTAAGTACGTGTGGCCGACGTCCGCGTCAAAGGAGAAAGATTGGAGCAAGTGGAATCATTCACCTACCTCGGGAGCACCATTACCTGGGATGGAAGAAGCACGACAGACATGAAGCGTCGAATAGCCCAAGCTAAGACGGCATTCATGGTTAAAAGGCCGCTACTCTGCTCGAGGAGCATAAGACTGGAGACAAGGAAACAGTACGTGAAAACATTCGTGTGGGCAGTGGCACTCTACGGATCAGAAGCATGGAGCATTGGTAAAACTGACCAGAAAAGAATAGAAGCCTTCGAGACATGGTGCTGGAGGAGGATGCTAAAGATCAAATGGACGGATAGGGTGAGAAACGAAGAGGTATACAGAAGAATTGGAGAAGAAAGGGCACCGTGGAGCACCATACGTCAAAGAAGAACACGGTGGGTTGGCCATGTTATGAGACACAAAGATTACATAGGAAGCATAGTGGAGGGAAAAAATGAAGGTAAAGTCCCCAGAGGAAAGAGACAAGTACTTGGGGCAAGTCAAGAGGGATACGGGGAAGAAGAACCATAGGGAAGTGAAGGAACTGACATGGGATAGGGCGAATTGGAGGGCTGCAATATACCAATCCTAGGATTGTAATACTATGATGATGACGTGTAGGTACCCAAGTTTTGAGGAGAAGTTAGGGAAGGACTCAAAAGGAATGTCGGGACGGAAGAATCAGAAGACGATCGCCAGGCGTGTGCGCAAACACACGAAGAGGTTTTTGATTGGAAACTCGCAAGATGATGATGATGACGGTGGTGGGACGCATGGCGGGTGGTGCTGGTGCACTCCCAGCGGTCATTTTCGCGGCGATTCCATCGTGCCCAAGGGGGGGGGGGGTGGGAGTAGGTGCTGATCACATCCCTCCTGCTCCTCCTCTCCGTTGAGGGAAGAAGGAAAGGAAGGGTTCTTTCGGGAAGAAAACTCTCACTTCCCCACCCAATCTCGCTCGCCGGCCCTTATGGGATCTGACCCCCCAAGGAGGGGAGGTAAGGAGGAGGAGGAGGAGGTATGGGGGGGGGGGGAGTCCGTTGCGATGCGCGATTTCCGAGGAGGGATTGGCGTGGGGGGAAGGGCGTGGCGGACGGGAGGACGATAATGATGATGACGATGGCGTGGCGTTGCCGCTCTCTTGCGAGGGAGTGGCAGAGAATCCGTTCCCCTTAATGCAGACCTCACACTGAATACATGAACTTAAGTACGAAGTTCAAGATGGATAAACTCAACGAGGAACTAGATGACAATATAAAGGCGTAAATAGGTGGAAACTTTGTCTCCTTAGAAGAAAAAGGCGAGCTTGAAACAATAAAAGTTTCAAGTTTTTGTGTACGCCCTGTTCGCAAATAAACAACCTCTTCGTAAGTTACGGTAACAACGACGGCCCACCAAACTGCGCGTAGCAAATGACGAGATCTTGGTATAGCAACCAACACGAGACCTACAGTGAATTAGGTATGCCCAAAGTAGAACGCTCTTCTATGCTGAGTGAGCCGTGTCATTATCGTGAGCTACGAGTGGAATATGGAACCGGTTTCATTTCACTCTTTTTATTTGCAGTTAGTGAAGGCAAAAGTTTCTTCACTTCCTTCATTTATGAAGCGAAACTGATAATGGACTGGCTATAAGTGAAATTTAGCTTAATAGGTAGTTTGAGCGAAACATCACTTCACCTTGAATTTGATGAATTTGACTTCATTTTAAAGGAAAAACTCCCATCTTTACAATGATATAAAAAATATTAACCCCTTACCGAACTACTTTTCGAGCGATTTGCCTAAAAATGTAAGCTTTTTTACATGGTATAGATTACGGATGTGCGCTCCAGAGGGAGAATATTAAACAAATCAGGAACTTCTAGCACCTAGATTTCGTCAAAAAACTAACGGTGTGCAATTTGTATGTTTTCTTTGCTATTTATAAAAACTAATCAATTACTCAACACAGTAATGTTTACAGAATCACCAAAAAACCTGCCGTTTTTGAAGGCTTTTTAGCCGTACGGCGTGAAAAAATGAGTCAGGTTTGATACTTATATGTATATAATTATGAAATTACTGAGAATATTTGTCACACGTAAGTATATTTCTGTACCATTAATATTACATATATGATACTTACTTCATACTTCTTAACGACGCTGAAATTAAAAAGTATAATTTGAACGTGGTCTCCATTATGACTACTATATAGGGAACTATCTCGCTCCAACTACCTCAAGTCCAACAAGTTGTAAGAAGAGGTCTTACGCTCAGGTCTTGCACTCAATGAGAGCTGGGCTTAAAAACTACCGTGCTAGGCCGTGTCGTATGGGGAGAAGGAGGGGGGAAGAAGGGAGGGTGGCAGGAGGTGATTCCAGATTGAGAGTGGGGATGGGAGGGAACCTCATTAGGACTCGGACGGAGAGAGCGAACGGGCGAGCAGCGAGGGAGGCGGGTTGTGTAAGGGGTCCTCCAGGGGATTCCGTCTTCCGTCCGAAAAGGGATCAATTGCTGTTTGCACAATCGCATTCATCCCGCACAGGATTGCGGTCGCCTAAGAGGTACGCAAGAACCGTCTCAAGAGGAGGAGAAAGAAATCTGTTGCAGCAGCGAGTTCTCCGCAGATCTTTTCCATTTTGAACATAATGGTACACGGAAATCCTCAGGGTATTCTAGTCATCACAGTCGATTCACTGACAACACTTGCCAGATTTGGAAAAATATTAAGACATCGAAATGCCATCATCACCATAAATGCCTAGTAAATATACTTTACAGTTTAGAGACATTTGCACACTAATGTTGACGCAAATCCAATGAGGTTATTAAAACTTATCCCAATTTTTTTTCACTAAAAGTGTGTCTAGTCTATCGGGAAGCAATAGGTAGACACTAAAGACTTAGATAACGCATTGAATAAGTTTTCCGGTGAGTGATTCTCTCACCACGAGGATGTGATAGCAGTTTTCATGACAACATAGACAAACGATTGCTATGTCGTAGGTAAGCAATGAGGCCATTCTAAAAACTACAAATGGGACCTGACGTATATCTACATCTACAAAATACCCTGCAAGCCACCTCAGGGGTGTGTGGAAGGGGGTGGGTATTCACCAAAATGCATTACACTATACCCTAAAGTTAGTGTAACTACGACTAATTATGCATTAGCATATATCGCTAATGCTTGTAGTTCAGTTCGAGGAAAATTTGATAGAATAATATACTCGTTCCCCGAAAAAATATTTTTTTTTCTATTTTAAACCCATTCTTATTTTACCTACATACCTTTATCAAAGTACAAACATTTATGATTGATCAAAGAGTTGGAATTGAAAGGTAAACTCCTGTTAAACGGAAGCTGTTAAAGAGCAATCATTTAAAGAAATACCTACGATGACTGAATAGAGAAGGGTAATTTTAATTTTACGCTTAAAATTTTACGCACTTAAAAATTCTATGCCCGGCTCTTGAGAATGAGAGAATCTATAAGAGCATATAAGATACTTAAACCAATGTCTCCCACTTAAACTCTTGTTATTACAGAGGGCTATCGAAGTAATTAACGCAGGGGAAAGTAATCCAAAACATTAGCCATCTGAGCCAATGGTATTAGGTGCACCAGCATTTCTAAGCACTCGAATAGTATCAACAAACTGTTTACATTAAAGGTGGTAATCATTACGGGAGGTGATGAAGACCTCGCAGAGGGAATTACACCACCGTTCTTACGACACCAATGCACTCCGTTTGCAATGACAACATTAATGGCGCGATGACACAAAAACTATGATGAGACGTGCCTTTTGGCTTATTTAGATGCAAAATTCGCACACTTGACGCATAATTTTTGTTTAGAAATTACGCCGTTAAAACATTTTTTTTCTATTCAACACCCGCCTGTTCTAATAATTCAAGCATTTTCGCATAATGGATGAAGTTGAGTTGAAAGATAAACTTCTGTTCAACGAAGGATGGTAGATAGCACTTTATCACTAGCAGTACAAATGAGACGAAAAATAAAACTGGTAAACATAATTTAAGTACTTCATTTAATTATACAAACCATCAACCGTGACATAGAGTATCTCTGTACGCACGTATGAGTCGAATAATTAATGTAAACAATGTAAGCGCTTTTTTCGTAGATTTTTGCATTTCATTTTAATTTTGGTAAGTTTCTTTTGGTTTTCTGCGATTTAACTAAACTTCCTTATACTTGGAAAAAGACTTTTGAAAAACTAAAGCATTAATTAATCATGCTGTAAATAATAACCGCTTAAGTTTGTTTATTTATTTTTCGTTGTTGATTTAGAATGCCTGACGAATCCGGCAGAATAGCACGGCGAAAATGTTGCTAAAAAAGTTTAGTTAATCGCAGAAAACCAAAATAAACTTACCAAAATATAAGCGCTAGTTGCAGGGGTGGTGGGGGCTATCGTCAGATGAGTACACCTCTGTCATCAGGGCTAGGCAGATAATTTGCCCTTCTGGAGGATTTTCTCAAGGAAGGAACGAACGCAGGAGAGAGAAGAAGCATCCCAACTCATTAGCCTCATGGATCAGGGCCTCGCGGAGTACACAAGTACTCCCGCGTGGCGCTTCACGTCCGAACCGAAGGGTTAATAACGTTAATAATATCTCGGTAGACGTGCGCGCGAAGACCAAGACTTATGCCCGCACACTTGCCACTGCACCGAGTCGCCCCCTTCTCCCTTTGCCCCCACCCTCTTTGCCCCCACCCACCCCTTCCGTTCACCCCCCGGGAGGAAGAGATTCCCTGGCCAATCACCGTCCTCCTCGAGAAAGTTTCGAAATTGCTCCCATCCCTTCCCCCGTGCACACCGACCGAAAAAAAGAAGCATCACAATTGCCCAAGGGATCGGAGAGCTAGCAAGAGCTGAAGGGAAGGAGGGAAGGAGTATTGGGGGAGCTCAGACAGAGGGAGTGGGTTTAATGAGTCGAGGGGGTCGCCACCCCTTGCTGCACTCCGCACCACCCACACCTTCCTCCCTCTTAGGAGACCGCCCCTCGACCCCTCCCTACTTCGAACGCGCGCCCCTCTATGCACACGGATTCTTCCCTCAGAACGACACGACGCCCACACGATAGTCACACAACGCACACATATTAAACAATCCACGGTGCTGCATAACAACACCCTAACTCTTCTGCACCTTCAAACGATAATCACACCCAGCGAATCTAGCTCAATACAGATACAAATTTTATTGATCTATGGCGTGCCCGGTAAGGCTAAGTACATTTAGGGAAATCTAGGCTCGGTTTTTACTAAATTTGCTACATAGTTTAAGTAAAATACAACAAAAATACAAGTCAGTATTGACCAATGCCATTTAAAACACATATTTTTGATTTATTGATTACATTCATAATTTTGATTGGCTTTAGTACACATTTTTACATAATTGTCTTACAATAATTACTAATATTTAGATGTAACATCTAGATAGCCAGCTTCAAGTGTTCTCTTGTTGCATTAGATATTCGTATAGTTTCTAGTTGTAATACAATAGTCTAGTTGCATTAGATATTCGTCTAGGACGTGTGGAAGGGAGTTTTCCGGGATACCAGCCGTCATTCCCGATTCCGAAAAAAATACGAGTATTTGTAAACTTTATTTACTTGTCATTCCTAGTTCCAAGAGGGTTCCCTAATAAGTTCCTAGCCGAAGGTCTTTAACAATTACTACCTGCGCTCACTAGCAAGGAGCAATTAAAACAATCAGTACAAGTGTTTGCCTTCCTTATTTTACCTTGGTAACAAAATCTAGGTGCAGGCCAGTTACAGTTACAGGCCTGATGGTTTTCTCATAGACACTGAAATCTTGCAGTAGCAATAACGCTTACAGTATCAGAAATAGTAGTAGAACTTAATAATGCTTGCAGTAGCAGAAATAATGGAGTAGTGGTGTAATGGAGTGTAGTTATTAAGGGAGGCGCTTGGAAACTAAAGTTATTTTCCCCATTAAACATAGGTGGGTGGCTCTGATAAAGAACTACATCTTCATAATAACCTGTGAGACAGAGCAGAGAAGTGTGATAGAGGGTGAAGTCGTGAAGACACCGGTCGAGTGAGTAGGAAAACGTAATTGCTAGAGGAAGAGGATTAAAGTGAAATGCATTTCGAGGGAGTATCTCGGTGCCTCCCTTTGGTTTCGTAAAATTCACTTACAGTGCGTGGGAAGGATGAATTTTTGTACCAATCAGTTCGTAATAGCACCTATCTGTCGTATGTTTTCACTCCATTAGTTACAAAAATATAAGGCGGGATTAAAATAATATCCCCCATGACACCTTTAAATTTTGTGATCTGAAATTTTAAAGTGATTACAGGCTAAACATCATTGGTTGTATAAGGAATCGGAGGAAGAGTGAGGAGGAACCCGTCGTTAGTAGCATCATAATCACAACGAAAGTCACCAAATGGTCTGCAGTTTCATCCAAACTTTCATCCAAAGATCGAGGTACCGCCCATAATGTTTTACCTATGGCACCCAAGATATGAACAGAATTCCTCTGAATAACCTCTGCTGATGCTGGGATTGAAACCCGTTCTCTTGGCATGAGAGAACTGGAGTCATCAATACATTTTTCAATGAGATCATACCCAATTCATATCCACGACGCATAGAGACGGAAGTGCCAACAACCAAAACGCATTTTAAATTTCATCCTATTACATTCCTAATGCCTTCCTCCTCTTCTCTTAATCTTTCTTCGTGGCCAGCGACTAACCAAACCATGCTGCACGAATTGAGAATTCTTCAAGGCATGGCAAGATGGACGAAGATTTCGAATCACATGCATGTAACATCCGACTTTAGTTGATGCCTCTCCACCAGATTGGATGAGTGAATTAGAGTGATCAACGTGCTACATGAAAGGAAAAGCAATAGACTTGAAACATCTTCGACAAGTCGACAACATTTAAGAAGCTGATGAGTTGTTCTTGGGTTTCCCACCGGGTTAGGCTTTCCATTATTGTCGACGTTTCGGCAGGAGACTTTCGTGCCATTTTCAAGGCTCTGGATGAAAATGGCAGGAGACTTTCCTGCCGAAACGTCGGCAATCATAGAAAGCCTAACCCGGTGGGAAACTCGAGAACAACCCATCAGCATCATTCGCCGGGAAAGACTAAAATCATACAATATTTAAGAATTCCAACCCTCAAATACCGTCATTTCTCAGGTGGCACTTCAAATATTGTGGAATGGCGATTTTACAAACGATGTTAAGTCAGTTATGCGCTGTTTCTTTCAAAACGATGTACATTTATACGTAATGTTGGATTAATGGTTACGTTAGATGGTCCATTGATGATATCCGACGTCTGGAAATTACATGTGACTTGTAAAAATGATGCATTAGACTGTTAAGTATGCAATGGAGGAATTTGAGGCGGTAAGGCATGCCCTGAAAATTCCTCCCAAAATTCCGCAGTCCACTTCAAAACCAGTTCCCTGTTCTTTGTCATTCCTCCCCCGCCGTCCGTTCCTGTTCATTATTGCGTCCCACTTCGAGCAAACCACATCCCGCACACGACCCTTCCATATAAAGAACGTTATAAGCTGTGCTGCACTCCCGCCCCTGACGGGTAGGGATGGTACATAGGCTGACGTAACCGCAGTAACTCACACCATTCGGCGACTTCGTCTCGTGTACGGTCATTGGTTTTGTACGATGAGTTCGTTGCCATTTATGGACAGTCCTAGCCCGAGTCCAAAATGCTAGCAGCCGCAATAATATATTTTAAGTTTAACCCAGTTGGTTGGACATTTATGGAGGCGAGCGACATCCGAGGGTATTTGTTCCTGCATGGACTGGAGTGTAACGGAGGAATTGTATGGAGGGCGATAGAAAAAAACTGTCACCCCGTCAGCGTCGAAATTCGCCGTCTCCTGACGAAGGGCGCCTGGGGTAACACAATATAACGTCCCATCCAACGGACGGAGTAGATGCCAAAGTATTCTGACAGGTGTGCTCTTAACAAAGCACTCGATAGGGATTTTCCTTGGGAAAATCTCAGCCACCACAGGGATTCAAATCCGAGTTCTCTGGAAAGGAAGCTGCCACTCTAGCCGCAGACCAACCCGATCTCTTAAATTTTACTAGGTTTATTTTATAGGTTTTTATTTAGTTCACCTCCAACTGAGGATTCAAATGCCTAAGGAATCGGCATCCGAATGGGGGTTTATCACGATTTTTGCATTTTACTTCACCGTGCAGGGGACCATAACAAATGATCATTATGCAGATCATCTCTTAAAGATTCCAAAAATTGCCAGAGATATAGGAGACTAAAGTTAAAAGGACGGGGAACCTTCCCATAATGGCCGTGACGTCATTTCATCCATCGCTTCTTCTTCACTCTTCTTCCCGATACACTTTTAAAGATGCTAAAAGAAGTCTTTTGTGAAGATGTCCACTTCTGCCGGAAATACAACAGTATAAAGATTTAGAAAATATTTTGAAAAAATATCTGTCTTCACCGGGAATCGAACCACAGGCCTTTGATCGATGGATGAATTTACGTCAGAGGTCAATTTGCAGAAACGGAAAAAATGCAACTTTATACGATTAGTTATTTGGTTATTAGGGATTAATGCAACTCCGTAAATCTATGTGAAAACCTTTGCAAATTTGATTTCAACGGTAATATCGAAACAGCATTCGAATGATAATCCTCCATTGGAAACAAGAAACGATGGAATTTTACGAGTTTATTATTAATTTGAAACGAATTTATCAAAAACATGGTATCCACAGGTACTGCGGTACAATACCCTTAACCGAATATATCATTTTTGCGACGCAGCCGGTTGCACAAAAACATAAACATCCGTTACACTTAAAAAGTTTCACTTTTTCATATCGAAGACGAGAAATCCTCACGGAAGCAAAGCTACCTACAAAGTGAAACGATGTCGTGGGTGTAATAGGTGTGCAGAGCGGACAGAGTGAAACCATCAGATGGCCAGTCGGAGGGCTGATCTCACGTCTCGTGGGGTTGATTTGTGCGACTTGACGCTAGGGGTTGGGTTGGGACATGGAGCCCATTAGGAAGAACGCCATTAATTGCTGTCTCTCCGGCCGTGGAGAAATTTCGGCCGTTTTGATTGAGATGAACGTGTCGCAAGAAATGGGCTGTTAAATATTTCCACCAACCCTAACCCCTCCGCGCCTCAATGCAGCAAACCCACCCTTAGTCCAGCCAATTTGCAGCAGGGGGAAGTGCGACAGAAAGACAGGGGACGGGAAAGTTGAAGGGAAGGGTTTTGAGCCGTGTGTGTGTTTCTGGGCGGAGTGAACATTAGAGAGATCTTTATGGGGTCGTTTTCTGCGAGCCTATTCCGGAGAGGTCGGTAAGGATAGGGGGGGGAGGACACAACTCGTTCTCCTTTGTGTCAAATGAATCATACAGGCTGTCTCCATTGAAATTGTGGCGGCGAAGGGGGCGGGTGCCCCAGGGGTTTTGCATGGGACCCCTACCCTTCAAAAAGTGCCCCCGATCGGGTGAGGGGGCGGGGAGGTGGGTTCCCCAGGGGACAGCGAAGGAGGAGAGGGGGTGGGGGGGGGCTAAAAAGTATGAAGAAGGGGGTTTCAGAGTCGTCACCCCCGGGGGGTGGAAGGGGAGGGGTTGAGGAGGCGAATTGGCCCTCCTATATCCCGAAGCCCTGTCTCCGAAGGTTAGGAGGGAGACTTCCCTTAGCGACTCCCTCAGGGGCCGTTTTAAAACGGAATCAACCCCCAATTTCTTCTCTCCTCCACCCCCACCCCCTCCCTCCGCCCCCAACCCGCCAAAACACGACCAATTTGATTGCTTCACGTGTCAACTCCCCCGGATGTGAGAGGGACCCTGGCAAGGTGATACCAAGGGAGTGGGGGAGGCCTTGAAACTTTGAAGGGGCGAAAACCCTCTTCCTTGCTTTGAGACCGCCGCCCCGACCCGCCCCTTTGAAAGGCCTCCATGTCCCCTGCCCCCTCCACCCCCCACCAGTCTCACCCTCCATGGCCTCAAATTCGGAATTCTAATCCACTTTTATATCGGCCTGGCGCTAAAAGGAGTGGAAATTGCATGAAATCTTCAACTTGATCGGAGGTAATGAAACAGGTCAGCCGTAATCCGGATTTTTCGGAAAAGATGGCGTTTATATCTCGAAAGTGGGCCTTGATGAAAGCTGTGAGGGGGGTGAAATTTTATTGATCCAAATTTATTCATTTTTTAGCCAGGGGTATGAGAACCCAAGCCACCGTTTGTCACTAAGTATGCACATACCCAAATTAAGCTATGCGTACAAATTAAAAAAAAACGAAAAACCAGAATGCAACATAGGCAGGTACTTACCGAACCAACTACGCGTATTAAGTACTTGCAGTTTCGTGACGGCTCACTAGAACCGGAATAGTTTGGCCAAGCATTGTGAGACGTCACCGATGGTTCAATAAGTGATTGTAAGAGCAACGGCATCTACACTTCTGAGCGGAATTAATACGGCTCAGCTTATCACGCAGATTTCTTAAAACGGCAAGCAGTTCATTAGAGAAATGATTCGGCTTGTTATTAATTATAAATTGACAGTAATTGCTGATGACAAATCATCAGGATCACACAAAACTCATAGTATAACGTACAAACATACATTCACTCGACGAGTTTCAAAATCGCGCCTCTCAAATCATTGATCAAGTTTAAGCGACAATCAGTGGATCCCCCAGAGTTACAATCAGCTAGTACAAAAATGTGAACAACCAACGAATTAATTATTTAGCCAATGATAACTTTACGCTACGGTATGTTGTTGGTATTTGTGATATTAGTTCCTTCTAATGGTTAATGGTTCTTTCAAACAACGGAGAGCAGCAAGATTTGTGAAAAGTTGTTACGATAAACTTAGCAGTGCTACCGAATTGTTGAAAGAATTAGGGTGGGAATCTCTAACTGATCGAAGGGAGAAAAAAAAGTTTAAATATTTTGCGCAAGTTCGGAGCAAACAGTTTTTGCCGGACGTTCAACATATATTGCTCGAGCCAACGTACTACGGTAGAAGCTATCACAAGAATAATATAATGGAAATTGACTGCAGAAACGATAGATATAAAATGTAATTTTTCCCACGTGCAATAAGGGATCATAATAGCTGCGATAGATCAATAATATGAAACTCCCACCCTAATAGGTAGAGTAGAATTTTCACTTGTGTTTAATAACATAATATCATTACTAACACTTCACACCGCTTAATATGGCCGACATTATTTTATTTTGTTCTATGCATGAAGTAGCATCTCGTAGCATTCATAAAGTAACAGTATTAGTAATATTAACCACTATAGCATTGTTATGCATGTTTGCATGTTCATTTACGTATCACTCTCCCAGTTTCTGGTTGGACTGCGCACTGTTCTCCTGACTGCTTTTTGGCCTGCGCCTAGCGGCCGGGGGAGCGTGCGAGGTTCTGATTTGTGCTGGGACGAGTGCTGCATGCCTGGTGTGGAATCACCCCGTGCCACACACCCTAGCGGTGGCTTGCACGGTTCTTTGTAGATGTAGATGAAATGTTTTCCATATGACCATATCGAACTGCTCCGTCCCATAAAGAGTTATGGATTTCAAGCCTCCGTGCGTAAAATGAAAGTTCAAAAGCAATGGACACAATTATTTAAAATTTCCAGAGAGGATTAAACATTAGATGCTTCCAGCTATGAGTAATCTTTCCATATAAGTAGTCGCCCGCGACACACCACAAATATTTAAACAGTGAAATCTCATTAGACAGCAGTGGTCATTATTTTGATGCATTAATACGATTCTCTATAAATGTATTTCGATAAGGAGAGTTGAAGTCAAACTTCATATGAGAGTGTGTAAATTATACAAAATACAATCAAGATTTACAACTTATTTGAAAGGAATTCTCGACTTATCCTTGAGTTCCAAGGCTTTTGAATGATGTAATATTCGGCTATCAATCTTTGGAGAATCAGAAATGTGGTTGGAGCGATTTTTGCACAGATTTGCGTGCAAATTTGTGCAAGTGATCTTATTGGTGATATGTCCCGATAGAGAAAAGGAAAATAAATGCATGTCGATTTACTTTTTTTGGCATTTCAGCACTATTTTAACACTTAGCCTAATGGAAAATGAGATATATTTCATAACTGTTCGATTACATGTGAACAGAGTTTCTTCTAAACGTTAAATAATACATTTCATGACACTATTATAGCTGCTAACAAGTATCATGTTTTCACGCCGAGTAAAAAATTAAAAAAAACGTATTCATATACTTTGTGCCAAAATTTCGAATTCGGTGGCGAAAACCCTTCATAAGATAATTCAATTAAGGTTAAAAACGTGAAATATAATACTTGTATCACATCTTCACTGAAAGTTTTGTGAGATCTACCGAATAAACAAATGAGGGTACTTAAATGAAATGTGTTCCTAGAATGACTCCCGACTAGAAAAATTATTCAAATGTGCACTCACAGACCCACGATATCCACTCCAGCCACATTAACGGACGTACTTCAACCTTGTTTCTTATCGCGGTCAGCATTTTGTCGCGCAGAGACCCCCGAGTAACGAGGGACACGAGCGGAATCGCAGAGAAAGGGATGAATTTGAATTTGCACGGAGAATCGAACCCGGACCCATTGCTGGTGGTTAAATGCGACAACAGCGTCCCAAGAAAGGAAACAAGGGTGATGTTTTGAAACGGGGAGAGGAGGAGACAAGTCTATTCTGTGCATGTATAGTGTATACATGTATGAGCTGCGTCGTTCCAACTTGCCAGGGGTCCTCTCCCCCCCCCAACACGGAGAGTCGCAGGGAACCCCTTAGCGCCCTCTCCCGCGCTCCTCGAGGGAATTGGCGGCTAAAGGGACAATTGACAGACGCTCCCCGCAGCGGAACAAAGATACAAAGGGGCAGAGGCGGGTGGTGGCTGTGCCAAGGGAGGTGCAGTCCCTTCCTTCCCGACGTGCACTGCGCGTATCGGCCTCGTGTGTGATCGCGGGGCTGTTGGATGACGGGAACGGGGGGAGGGGAAGGTTTTGAAGTGCAGGGGGTGTCGGCTGAAAAATAAAATTACCACGTAAACGCAGGGTGGCTTTTCCACTGTGGACTGGCGGTGGCCGGCAGGGGGTGCGCTGGGAAGCGGATGGGGGCGGAATTGAATTATGGGAAGGGAGACGCTGTAGTGCGGGGAAACCCCACACCCTTATTCGGCCCATTTGAAACTCATCCCGCCAGAATTCCCCGCAGCAGCCCTTCATCCTTGCCCTAGCCCGGACCCCTGTCGCCTCACGGTGATAGGAATAAAAATTGCCAATCGCCAAAATCCCTTTTCCTCATTTTCGAATTAACTGAATGGGTTTAAAGAATACTCGCTCCAACTAACACTAGTCAAAAGCCCATTTTGACATTATCGTCTGGTTGACAATAAATGGACATTTTGAGTTTAAAAACCTTTGCTTGACAGAACATTTTTTTTTGCTGAGCCGTTAATAATTTGAAGGGAGGAATTTAAAAAATGCGATGAGGGGTTGATTTCCTTTCATTTTGTCGTAATTATAATTTTTTTATAGTATCCCTCTTCAGTTATGTTATAATTTTTGTAAACTATCTGTTACATTTACCTCGGAACGTAATACTGATGTATTTCAAACTCGCCTTCACTCTAATTCGTCATCCCTTGATAGAGGTGATTAGACAGTGACCTCACGCGCGTTGTCCTAAAAGGCTGACCTAAACCTGCATTTCTATCTGACACTCCGCCATAAATAAAGACTCGCATGAAAATTATTTCATGCATTTTGGAATAAATAAACTCAATTAACATGAAATGATCCGTGCAACTATGCGTGATCTAAAAACTGCACTATGCAATTGGAAAAGGCAAAACAATTACTAAGATTCTAAAATATAATGCTATCACCAAAACTTGGAAATTTCTATAAAAATGCATGCAACATGGAGACAGATCTCGTCAAAGCCACAGGATGCATAGAAGATGAGGTCAGGATGCAATTTATTTCAAGCTTTTGCAGACCTAATTCGTAAGGCAGGAAATTCGCACGTCAGCTAACCAGTTTTGAGACCCCTTTTTGACATAGGTGTCATATGTAATTATTTTGATCATGTGAAACTAGATACCATTCAAAAGTAGCTTATCAGGAACTCAGGAAATTATAATATATAATCAGAAATCACCGTAATATAAAATAAAATTTCGAAGAACGAAGATTATGGTAGGCAGGTAAAAGTTCTCGGAGATAATGATAGTTCTTTGTGGAATAATCCTGCGCAATTTCGATTCCAAACATACTCTGGTTCAGAATAGAAACAAATCCGACTCGCTTATCTGGAAATCGTATATGAATTCAGGTGAAGGCTACCCAATTCAGTCGAGTTAACGTTCTCGAACCTCGATGGAACTATGGGTGAATTTTCAAACCTTCATCATTTCTCAATTTTTCAATGACACGACAGGTGTTCGTCCAGAATGTGATGCCAAGTTTCCGTCACTCCCGGCACTTGAAAATGTCTAGTCCTTCTCCAGAACCACATCGAAAATTTGACATTCTCCTGGAATAGCTTGGGGGAGAAGCTAATTAATCACTTGTCCCACTATACAAGGCCATTACCGTTGCGACCGAATATCAGAAGGCAAGGTCAACAGTGCACAAGCAACGGTGGCCGTTAGCATTGGGGTCTTCGTGGGGGACTGTTGAAATAGCCCCCCTACTACTCCATTCCCACCTCCTCCCCTTCCCATCAACCCCTGCGCCTCCAAATACCGCAATTTTTATGAACTGACGTCAGCCCACATGTATTCCGTCACTCTTCCGACTTCAAAACCAGGATGGGAACCAAAAAACAACTTCATATTGCGTTTTTTATTCAAACAATATTCGTCAAACTGACGTGTGCCGAGGCCACGTATCCCCGGGCAACGATATACGTACACACAACCCAACCGGTCAGGAAGACGAGAGACTGCGGGGGAGGGCGAGGAAGGGGGCGGGGGGGGGGAGGCATTTTAAAGACCAGGACAGCCGCAGAGCCCTCAGCGTTAAACGAATCACAATCGTCCGTTGGCGTCGCCCAATTATTCCATTTACCCGAAATGGGAGAGCCTGCTGCCTTTTGAGCGGACTCGCCTCTCTGTTTTTCCGCATCTTTTGACACCAACGCGCCAAAACCTTTCCCAATTTACCTGACATCAAAATACGGGGCAGCTCGAAAATGCCATCTCCCTCTCCCGGAAGAGAGAGACCAAGCACCGCAGAACACCTCCAATGAATTTTGATTGATAGCAAAGTTTGAGTGGGTTATCCATTTCTAGTGTCTGATATACCAACGTTGTCACTAGACTGACTTATTGAGAAAAAACTTACATCTACGATTTCGCCAACCATCTCATTCGCGAGATGACCGCCATTTAAATATTTCCGTTCGCTTAAACCACCAACAATGCACTCAGGAGGGCAGTCGCAACTAAGGTCGACAATTAATGTATTCTCTGTTCCATTACAAATTATCCGATTACTAAAATCTTTCTTGATTTGCGTTCCACTCAGTAACTCTTTAAAAAAAATAAACACACTCATTTTAACCAACCCACTCACTCAGTGATTCAACCCGAAGGTTGGTTTGAATAGTTGAAGGTAGAGCTCACCCTGGTCTTAGCCACAGGCGTGTGAATTTCACACATTCAGGGTAGGAGGGGCCAGTTCCTTTCCCTGGGCCACCTCGCACTCCGAGGATTTTATTTTGTTCGGGGGCGTCGAAAAGGCTTCACCCGGATTTGAACCCGGGACCCTTCGATCAGCTCTACCCACTAGGCTACCACGCTCCCCAATTTTGACCAAATAGCGATTTAATTGCATTATTTGTAGTATTTCAACCTTAAATCCACCACTATTCATGTTTTCTCGCTTACCCCTAAACTGTCAAGCTCACATACCCCTAAGGGTATGAGCATCTCGGGTTGGGAACCACAGCTTATGTCATTTTCCCGATTACATTTCACTTGGCTGCCATCACCGCCCCTTTTATCCTCAGGCAATATTAATAACACATGTATCTGGTTACAGGGGGCAATTTATGACTTATTTTGTTGATTTGTAAAAAACTTAATCCTTTCCAAAGTGAAATAACTTTTGGAGGGCAATGATGAAATGTGCTAAATGAGGGGTAAGGTCGTTCGTTGGCTGATTTGTAGGTTGGTGATTAGGTTGTTCTGAGGTCATTTGAGTCTTCAGAGTTTGATGGGTACGTCGGAGAGGAAAGATACATTCGAAGAACGAAGGAAGTGTGGAGAGAAACCCGGTTTCAGTATTAACCTGCTCTTAGCTAAATGTGACATAGGGCTGCACAGTTACGCTTCCCTGTTTTAATGTTATCTCCGCGTCAAGCGACAAGCAGGGATCAGTAGTCCACTAACAAATTTGCCGGAAATCGTACCCGGGCCCTCGAGATGAGAATCAAGTACTACGGCCCCCAAATAACCCCAATATCCGGTTTTTGCAAATGCATCAGTAGGCATAAGTTGCAGAAAATATAATAATAGGGCAAAATGTAATGCACCTTCATGATAACTCACTCCCTGCCTAACATCCTTGAGGTGGATTGCAAGGTATAATGTAGATCAATTAGGGGTGACAAACTGAAAAAAATTAAGTTCCCTTTATTGGAGAATATTTGGCAATTCCATTTTACATTACTAATCGCATGTCATCTTGAAAAATCTAGAACAAAGGTTTAAGAGAGGGATGGTGACAGCACTTTATTGTATAGAAATCAGGGGAAGGTTAATTTGGTGAAAGGGGGTGGAGATAAGAGGAGTATGAAAATATCGTACTCAGACAAATCACAAAACAAAACGATTCAATACGTACAACTCGCGATTTAAATTGTAAATATCGTGCATCTAACCATAACGCAAAATATCAGAAATCACTTCATCTTTTACAAAATTTTCCAAATTGTATAACTCACCGCTATAGTACTGCATAGCATTGCATGATTTCTTGTGATTCGCTTTAGCTATCGTGTCCGCATTGCAATGCAGTATCAAGTTCAAGGCGGTTTAAATCTAAGGACGCATATTATTAATTGAACTAAAACTATCTACAGCTTGCCAATAATACTTTCCCAAGGGAAATGGAAGGTGTCTCAGTTGCTTCCCGGAGAGCACCAACGGTGAAAATGTTTGCGAGCAGAATATTTCGAGCGTGCTTAGAATCCATGTGACATCAAAGATATCAAACCGCCAAAAAAAAATATAAAAACTTCAAGAGCCGGTTCATATTCTTAAATAACCCCTAAATCGATCCTGAGTTCGTATCGAAGCGAGTGTCTACACAAGTGAGAGGCCTGTAAGTCGAAGGTCCGAACGGTCAGCAGCAAAAATCAAACTGAACTAAGTGCATTAGGACTTCTTCTCTTATATCGACCACAATAGTATAGAAGAATGTAACTGCAATAATTATTTCAACTTCAATGAAACCAAAATTATTAAAATCGGAGCCGGATTTAAAGAAAATACTTTTTAAAGAAATTGTAGCAATTTCCAGAAACCCAAATTCATGCAATAAGAGAAGTGACATATTTAATTTAAGTACAATTTTTAGCTCATTAATAATATAATCTGATCAAAAATTCAGAAGAAAAGAGATAAAACATTGATGAAAAATGATTAAGTATTAATTTTTAATTTTGTTTTTTGTTTCATCAGGCTTTTGTTCAATTTTTCTATTTTTCTTTCAATTTTTATTTTTTAATTACAAAAAATGTAAAATGACCTAACTACATCAGTCACTTATGTAATCTATTGTTACTGTTTTATAAACAACAAGTTTTGTTACCAAGCAAAAGAATTTTTCATTTTGTATGTCATCCTGGTTCTCTCTACATCATTCTGTTCATGACTCACGCTTTTTTAGGACAAAGGTATTCATAATTATTAAATTTTTATTGCAATATCATTTTTATATCCTGGTTTTGTTTAATTGTTAAATATTTTGAAAACTTTTAGCCCTGAAGATATCAATAACAAATGACGGAACGTTGGTAATGTCAATGTGAGCGTTGATTATTTAAAAGAAAAAGGAAAATACTCAAAAAATATATTCTACGAACTCAGTACCACCGTCTGCCGCATCCACACGTTATTCCAAAGCACTAACATTACGCACCTATATGTATAAGAACCGATTTGTCGCGTGCATCGTACAATCCTATTGCGGGTGCTCTCACGAATCGAAATGTACAAGCAGAATAAGAATGTAGCAACGCGGACGGACGGACCGGGGTTTAAATGCTTGGGTGTGGGGACTAGGGGTCCCCCCGGGGTGGGGGGGGGGGAGAAGGGTTGTGCGAGAGAGAGATAGAGAGAGAGGGACAGAAGACTGCCAAGGGTTGACACGGCAAGGGTTGAAAAAGGGGAGAGGGGGTCGGCGGTCTGTCCGAGCGTGGAAGCGAAAAAAAAAACCGTAATCATTTGATTGGATTAGAGCTCTTCTGTTGGCCCCAACCGACGCATCCTCCGTGACGGCAGCGAGTGTGCCACCCCTGCCGCCCCTGGGGGTGGCAGAGGGGGTCCATGACACGACGGAGATGCCGCAGGGAAAGAGAGCGACGGGCGGACAGTGAGAAGAGTGGAAAAATGAAATTACTCCGCGCTCGCCCCTTCGGCCACCCCACAAGCGAGTCCCACCCAGTTGGGGGTATTGGGGGAGGGATGGGGGAGGTTATGCTAGGGGGTGGAATGGAGGGGAAGGAGGTTGGGAGGGAGGGAGGGGGTGGTTGGGATGGTAGCGACGCCGACCACCGATGGAAAAAAAATAAAAGCGTGCAAATGATTCGCGCTTCCTGACAATACAAGATTATCCTCTAGTACTAATTGAACACCGAATTCCCCGAATGTTTAAGATGCTTCAGAGTATTTCTCTCTGATTTCCTGCCTCATCTCCTTTCAATTTACTATGGTAAGGAACTGACCACCGGACCAAACTGGCACGGTTTTTCGCATGCACCACTTTGCATGAGACGTACTTGATTTTTTGTGCTAACTTTCGGGAAAAAACGTGTACATATGTGTTATACACATAGATACTGTACTGCACGCATAATGGATCAAATGGGTAATCATATGAACTAGATTCATTGGATACCAATTCAAATAACTGCGGAATTTTTTTTCAGATCCTCACTCAGGCCCGACTATTTGTCTCGAAACTATTACGAAAAATAAGCTGAAAATATCCTTAGTTAGAGAAAGGAGCGAAGACACAAGACGAATATAGGAATTAGGAAAACACCTACGAGTGGGTGCTAAGCAGAATAACACAGTAAAACAACCGCATCAAACGAATGGATGAGAACAGATTCGTGAAAGCAGAAAGAGAAACGATTTGTTGGAAAGAGAAAAGAGGATATAATCTGTCCGTCGGATGGGACGTTTAAGTGTGTACCCCTTGGCGCTTTTCGTTGAGAGCAGGCCAATGCCGACGCCGGGTTACTCTCCACCCTTCCTCCCATTCCTTAAACAATCCCTCCATTACTCCCGGATCCTCAATCCATATAAATCTAACGATGAACTGTTGACATTTCCTACACTTTTTGAAAAGATCAAAATTCCTTGTGGTTTTTAAGCTATGCAGTATTATTATCATAGCTACCAAAAGAATGAAATCACGTGGAGGCGAAGAAAAAAAAACACCGGCAGAAATAAGTTTTACAAGGCCGCATCTGCGTTTTCATATTCGGCATCCATGTAGAGAGTGAGAACTTGTAGGGTGGTGTTTACACGTGGATGAAGCGGAAAAAGTTTAGACGAGAAAGATCGAAAAGAAGAGAAGGATGCAAACGGATGTATATAAGTAGTTGGTGATAGAGCTGGAAGTGCGTAATACCATAGAGTAAGGTATTACTCTGTGGTAATACTTAGCACAAAAACTTGTGTAATTTATACACCATCGTAATGAAACCCAACATGAAAATAATCATTTGACTTGACCAGGATCTAAATCTTATAAACCCTTAATTTACATCCCGAAATCCGTCTTGAACTAATATGACTCAGCGGTGTAACTGGATTACACTCCTGACCTGTAATTTGGAGATCCAGGGTCGCATCCCGGTAGAGGCGAATGATTTTTTTCAAATCAACTTTCATCGCCATGGTGTACATCTTTGCACCCGTTCCCGAGACCGCATACCAAATCATTCCTCAGAGCATGAAACCTGATTATCGTAATTTACTTGTTTCTAGAGAGAGGGGTCTTGCAGATTTAACTTGTAGTTGTGCGTTAAAGATGGAATGCTTAATTTGAGCTAATGAAAAGAAAAAACGTTTCTTTGAAGCACGCAAAGGCAACATTGGGGATCAGCATCGTCGCTCTCATCCCCTTTGAGAGTCCAGGCCATCTACCGCCAATGCCCGAGAACCCTGGATTGAGATTTATTCGCTTGTAGCGGTGCATGACGCGAACAAACCCCTGGCTACGTCACCCTTAACTCCCAGCAATTCGTGACGGAGAATGCTCGGAAGATAGGGAGAGACTCGGAGGAAGATGACCCTTTTCTTCCAGAGTATGTAGTGACCCGGTGTCACACACACACAAGAGGGGTCTAGGCTATTGAATCGTCACCCCGTCTGTGTGCGGAAGGAACAAGTGCATGATGGGCAGGGCACTCCGCCGAAGAAGAGACGCCAGGGGCACAAAGGAGGCCTTTCTCGCTTCGTCACCGATGGAGGAGATGATGAGAACGAGGCAGAGTGGATGGCAGAGAAAAAGACGAGGCCCTTAAAGAAGGAAAAGGGCCTCTTCTTGTGAAAGTGCCAGTGTGACCTTGACGGCGGCTGCTTTGTTGCCCTTCCGAAGGTGTCGTCAAAAGCGTCGAATGATGATGCATCACACGCGATAAGTCGATGAAGATGACCGCGAAGCACCGGGATGGGAAGAACCTTTTTATCTTTCGGATCAGGGGGGGGGGGGTGGTAGTTGGGAGATGAGATTGGCCAATCAAAGCGGGGGAGATGGGACCGTGGTGTGCGACGGAAATGACGAAAGCAAAAGCTCTTTCAGGGGCCGCTTTAGACATCGGTACATGTGAATAACAATTACGTTACGGCCGATATTTGAGCATTCAGTGAGGGTACGGGTTAGCGTGATGGGTAGAATGCTGGCATCCAATCTCAAAGATCCAGGTTCGACAACCGGCTGTGACCAAAAATCTTCAGAGGAATCCCGATTACTGCTTGAGATATATTTGGAGAACACTTCAGGTTCAGTACTATCCAACATCTTGAGACTTGTACGCCAGGGCGAAACAATCGGATAACCAGAAAATCCACCGCTTTGTAGAGCGGGAAGTTCTCCCGTGGGAACGTTTCCCGCTCCCTTAGGGGTTAGGGGTTAGATGGAAGAAGGGACTTTTTAAGTCTCAATCTCGCCCCAATAAAGACGTTTATCTATCTATCTATCTATCCATAGAGCAGAAACGGCGGAGAAAGCAGACCAGCTGAAGAAGGAAGCAACGAAGGGCCAGCGAAGGCGGATGAAGCCCCCAGAACACCTAAAGAACTAGACGCCACATCACCCTGTCATAGAAGGAACGAGTAGAAGAGCAAAGAGCTCCTGATTAGGAAAACATATCACCATTGATAAGCGCCCACAGGAGCGGACATCCGAAACCAGCACTAGGATGGGGACTGGAACCTCATGGCAGTACTCCGTCCGGCGGATGGGAAGTTCAACCAAGGGTCTCTTGGGGCCTTTCGTTACGATTAGGCTAGTGCCGACGCTGGGTTTCTCTCCACCCATTCTCCATTCCCCTTGAATACTTACCCTTACCAACCCACCCACCGACTCAAAATGGCACAAATTACCTCAGCTGACGGTCGCCTCCCCAAACAACCAACCAACCATCGAACATTATATGTTGTAGCCACCGACGCGCGGTTCAAACAGTGCAGTCACCCTTGATGGATATCCAATGATGGATTCCCAATGGTTTACTAAGGTCAGTTTGCATCACTTATGGGTGCCCATTCGCACAGAACGTGAATGCCCACTACTCGTCAGCACTTTCTTTTCAATGGGGCCATGTATTGATGCAAATTTCGAAGTGGTCTGCTACCAAGCCTAGTTATGGTTAAGAGTACCAGTTTTACTTCTCGAATGCCTGGCATAGCAGATTCTCACAGTTGACCATGTTGTTTACGGTTAATCTGAGAACGGCCGATACGAGAAGCCCGCAGCAAATCAGGGAGAGAGTGACACTCAATAGAAATCTTCTACTTAGCTATATGCTACAGTTAAAATTATTTTAAAGTATACAGCAAGAGGAAGATATTCGTCATGAAAGGATCATTTGGCTTGGCCGGCACTCTCTCAATTGCCGATCATGTGTGTTAGTCAGTTACACCACCAAGCCATCTTAATTCGAGGCGAATTTCGACGGGGTTTCATACGAACTAGGTGCTCTCTACTCAAGTCCACATTGTAGCACAGGACACGTGGTCGTGCTTATTAAACCACTGTAGCGGAGAATAAACTAACCCAACATTGTCGCTCTTGAACGAATAGCTTGGCGATTTTCAAATCTTTGCATTGAACAAATCAAGTGGTAAATTATCACGCGTACGGGTGCAAAGTCATATCTACACCAAGTGGAAGAAATTCGCCATGGCAAAATCATTTGGCCTACCCGGGATTCGATTCTTTTAAAGTATCTTTTCCATTAAGTATGTTTATCCTACTGCTTCCTTCCGTCTCCAGGCCTTAAACAAGAAATAATCCCATCTATTTTGATATTTTTTAAAACCCTCTCCGCAACGCTTAAAATTAATAACAAAACAACTCAATTACCCTATGTATGAATTCATCTCGGGTTCTCCACCGGGTTAGGCTCTCCTTACTAGTCGACGTTTCAACACCCGACTCGTGCATCATCCTAAGGGTTGTTGAATGCTGAGTACGATGTAGAAACGTCGGCCAGTATGGAGAGCCTAACCCGGTGGAGAGCCCTAGAAAGATTTATGCATGAAGTACACCGGGAAAGCACTAGATAATACATCAATTATCTTCGTTGAATAATTCAAAAGCTTAACTTAACCTTCTTACGCAGGGTTCATGGGGTTTTGATGATCCTATCCTACCGTGAAATACCTCTTTTGCTCATGTAATATTCTTCGTAATATCCGTAAACTGATGCCTGTATTTCTTATTAAAATTCGCCCCCGCTAACTTATTTGCTCCTCTTGTTCATGCTAGCCCACAGAATTTTCAATTTAGATTAGCACTCTACTCCGTGAGAATTTATCCAATATTGTGTCTAATTCTCATTCCATATTTCTCGTAATGTTTTTATTAATAACTCAACAAGTATAGCGGCCCACAGGGAATAGAGCATCCGTGAAACCACGAGGCATTTACCGGGGAAGTAATAAAAAATAGTGCATCCACTGGGAAACGATAAAAAAATCCACAAAGAAATGTTTGGCGCCTGATTCACGTAAAAAAATAAAAAACTACTCTTGAAAAATGAACTTAAAAATATATATAATAAGAAGCAAAACCTTTTGAATGCATGTATACAAAAGCAAGTGTACGATGGATAAGCAGTTTAAAAAAATTGAATTCATTGATGCGAAAAATGATCGGCAGTGATATTGTAACCAATTATAGAAAAATGGAATAGGTAAACGAATAAATAAGGAGTAATTTCTTCTAGATATAAAGATAAAAATAATTTGAAATTAATACAATAATTAATAAATGAAAAATGCACAATTCATGATGCATCATCTCTTATTCTATCTCGTACTTGAAACAAATGAGCACGAATTTCTTCATTAAAAACGATACATTATTGAGGAAGTATTTCTTTACTTGACACAAACGCCTGTCATGTGACGATTTTGCTGCCTTTAAATTAATGAAAAGTCATCTCCTATATTCGCGGTGCAATTCATTGGTGCTCACTGTTTGGACAAAAAGTATCGAGCAGGAACTCGTATTTGTAATTCAAGCATGAGAGGCTGTCGTCGTTTTCCTATGCATGAAGACTTTAGGAATGTGATATCCGAAACTTTCAAACACGTTAATCATCACGATTGCTTTTGGTGGCTAGACTATCTTCTTAAAACTATTGAGCTCTGAGGCTAACTTCCCCTTGATTAAAACGATTTTAAAAGAAACATTTTAATAGTTTCATATTCATTTCAACATTTCACTGCGTTGTGAGAGGAAGAGAATAAGTGGGTATCTGAAGCGAATTTGTTAATCATGATTTCGTATGAGTTGATTCAAATTGAAAAGGCTTCCATTACAAGACAATGCCATTCGAAATGTCCCTCTCGCAAAGAGGAAAGATTATCCCAAGTGCTTATGTATAGGCGAACACGTATTTCGTAAAAATTCTGAAGAAATAAGATTTTTTCATATTCATCCCGGTTGATTTTTCTCCATGTTGTAAAATTATTTCATAGATATACACCCTTAAAACTCTTAATTATTTGTATCTTTGATACGAATTGAACACATGAAGATGTTTATTTCCGCGACCGCTTTAACTACGGTCTTAACATCACACTTGGAAAAATCACCCGATCGGTTCTTGTGGTGTAGAGAAATGGGCACAAAGGGGGATTTACATTAGTCGTAGCTGGGTTGGGTATGGGGGACAGGTTGGTCGGTTTAGTGGCTGTAATCACTGGCTTCGCATCCTCAGGGCCTCAATTCGAATCCCGGCAGTGGTAGATATATATTTCAGTTGACTCCTTCTCACTTGGGTGCAGCGTGGAGAGAACTCGAGGTGTAGTCCATCGGATACGAAGGAGAACCGTGGACCTTTTGTTAAGGAGGTTGGAGCGATTTTTTGTTTATGTACAGATTTGCGTGAAACTTTGCATACGTGTCCTTATTAGTAATATCTATCGATAAAAGTGAAAAAAACTGCGTGCTACCGGTTTGGTTTCCTGGCAATTAAATCATATTTTTTTCAATTACTCTTATGGCACACGGCATATTTTTTGGAATAATTCGATTACTTATGTACAGATTTTCTCCTAAATACGAAATAATAAGTTTCATATTATTATAATAGCTGCTAACAAATATCAAGGTACTATGCCGAGTAAGAAAAGCGTATTTAGATATGATTTTCTCGTAAATTTCGAATTTCGCACCGAAAATCCAAGTCAAAACAATGCTTTCCCAGTGAGCAAAAGTTTGTGCAAATTATATGCAAAGTATGTTCTCAAATGCACTACCTTTAGTGCAAAGTACATTCTCAAAGTATATGCAAAGAACATGCTCGGTGGCGCACATAGACAGTGCATATTACATGCTGGTGCACTAGTGAAAAGAATATGCAAAGAATGTTCTGACCTGCACTAAGTCATTCCCGAATGTTCTTTTAATGTTCTTTAAAGACTAACTATGGACTATCTAAAGTTAGTGTTTACTATGTGTTGCATAGCATATGCATGTCTGCACATTCTAAGAAGCAACTTTGCATGTTCCTAAACTGGGTGCTATAGAGAAAGTAATACACCTGATATATCAAGAAAATTAGCTGTTTATTTAAACTAATGAACTAGGTTCTTTACAAATCTTAAGGAAAACTAACAAAATAAAAAATTCTTAAGAGTTCAACTTGCAAATAAGGTTGCGTTTCAAAACTCCTGAAACAAATTCAATGGTATTCAACCATATATATTACAAACAAGACCACAAGCGTAAAAAATTAGGATTATTTTCCACTCATTGACTAAAAAAGGATTCAGTCTCATTAAAAATTATACAATATAAAACGGGAACAAGACAATAATCCTCTGCACAATGGAACACAACACTTATTCACCATGATGGCACACTAATGATTCTGTGTAAATATAAATAAACACAGTAAACTCCACTCTAATCACAATATCTCGCTCCTCACTTACATGCTCAACACCAACACTTTTCGTTCATGCAGTAAGACTGAACCAGGGTTAGGGTGTAACGGGCACGTTGAAACCTGTCAAGCCGATGATGACACAAGGGATCGCCGGGAGATGGAGTGGACAAGGGGGAGACCACATGGTGGCAAGCAAGGAAACACAAAACTTCTTATTGAGCACAGGAAAGTCACAGAAATATGACGATGGATTGTAGTGGAAGGGGAAGGGGGTTCACACGTATAAAACAGAATAATACTGGCAGAATACCTAGTTTGCACCAACAAAAAACACAAAAGAAGCGGGACGATAAGCACATGTGTGACTGTGGCGGCGGCCATCTTACCGAGCAGGTGGTCACGGCTACGGGGGCTACACGGGAGTGGCGCACGGACGAAATACGTGAATTGCCAACCCTCAGAAGAGAGGGCCGCCTAGAAATGCTCGAAAGTATCGAGGCTTGCGATGGGATTTTGCGGTTAAATATTCACCAAAATAAGCCGTGACGAGCAGTGTTTTTCAAATTCACTCTTTTCCAGCTTTCTGACTTTTATTCGGCTGACGGAAGATTTCGGAATGTTGGCATGACGTCCTGCAAGCGTCATTCCTTTCTAAATACGAGTGATGACCGTTCGAAGTATCCAAACGTTAAAGTAAATTTTCTTTTTCAAAGTATCAGTTTATTAAAAATTTTCGCAGAATTATTCGTCAAAACTACTACTCTACAATAAATTCAAAATAAATAATATTTGTTTTCACGAAAAAAAAAGCCTGTAATTTTGGTTGTGGAGAGATACTTTAATTTAAGTAGCCTAAAGAGAGCAACTTTGTTCCACTTGTTAGCGAGAATGTTCGGCGCAGACTGTTCTTTTAATATTGTACGTGGCATATTTTCGGCACTAGTGCAAAACCTTACATTTATTGCATGTGTAAAGAATGTGTACAGGAGCACATATGCATAGTCCGTGCTCTGGAGACTATCTTTTTCCTATTCGTAATTACACATGTGTATTTTAGCACATTCTTTGCACATACTTTAGATGTTCTAGAAAACATTAGTGTTTTTAAGAACATGCTTTTCACATGAAAAACATATTTGTTTTGAGATAGTGCACAACGACACTAACTTTGACTTAGTGCAAAATTAATTCTGCACAAACTTTGCTCACTGGATTAATTAGGGCGAAAAATTGAAATATAACTCCTGCATCATAAACATTACTGCATGTTTGGTGATTTCCAAAGTATAAACAGGTGTACTTGAGTGAAATGTGGTCCAAGAATATTTTTTTCGACTTACTTGAAAAGTTATTAGAATGTGCCTTCAACGACTCACGATTACCGCTCCAGCCACCTTAAGAGTAGGCTATGGTCCACGTCGTGGTTCTCTTCATCCTTATCCATTCTCTTTTCTCCCTTCCCATACTCCTTTTGTACACCAATCAATAAACCCATCCAAATGGCTTGAATTACCTCCGTTGTCGGAGGCCACCTCAGAATAGACTGGACCAAAAACGAGAGGAGTGCCAAATGGGAGGTGGAAACAGAGGGATGAGGGTTGGTCGAGGGTGATCGAGAATGGTTTAAAGGGTGGTGGCGGGGGGTGAGTTTGTGTGGGTGGTGGAGCTCGACGCGTATCTACGTGGATATCCGTTGAGCGCGTTAGCCACGCCTGGGGCCGATGTCGGTTGCCTTACCGGGAATCGGCGTGGCTTCCCGGGAAGTGTGACACGGGTGGAAGAGGGAGGGAAGGCAGGCTGGGAGGGAGGGATGGTCGGAGAGGGCGTGGAGAATCGGTGGTTACACAAGATTAACTCGTTCCGTGAAAGAGCGCGGGCGATTATTGTGGACACTGGCGACGACGATCGGAGGAAATAGATTTGACCAAGAAGAGGAAGAAGAGGCTTGAAGAGACGATGGCCGGAGCAAAAAGGTTCGTCGCCGCTGCATCCTCATTCTCCTTTGTGGTCCCGCCGCTCACTTCGCACCCGACGGAGAGTATGGGTCCGCTCTGACCCCAAGAATCGAGCAACAGGGAACAGGATTAACAGAAACGATTACTCCACCGTACCCGAGTCACTGGACCGGATACGTCCCCGAACTATCAACACTTAAAAAAATAAAACAATCAATGCACTAAGGTACGATAGAGACAATCACCATGACAGCTGTTAGATATGCTCTTTTGGTCAATACTAATATTTTTTTTTAATGAGAGAATAAAATATCAGAAAGTAACTCAGACTTCACTCTGCATACCGCATTTCTGCACGGATAATGCATTTTTTTTCATAACGTTTTTTTCCCACGAAGTCAGAGAGTGCGTCTAACGAGAGAGTATGTGCGAAAGACCGTTTCCTTTCAGTCTCATCCAGCTCCCTTGTAAAAGTCGTGTGAAACGTTTACAATTTAGTGCAAAATGCGCACATTTAAACTGGCGTTCTCCTCTATTGCTATTTACGTCGATGCCTTATCCCAACCTCTGCCACTTCCTACACGGTCGTAAAACGCGAGTAAATTTATTTCGCAATTTTCATCTTTAAACATGAAATTGCGCGCCTTACACAAGGGATCGAGGAAAACGAGTAAATATTGTATGCACATAAATAATATAACCATGATCTTTTTGCAGCATCATATCTGAGGTTATAAAACCGTCAAGTCCTTTGAATAAAGTACTTGTCCATTCTCATATTATCCTAAGAATTTTTATTGTTCCAAGTAATTTGTTTTCATTTCGGTAAATTTTGGTAAAATCGTGATGCCTTTACATCTCACTCCACCTAGCTAATATCATCTCTGGCACCGGAAAGACCTGGCACAACACCTGGTCGTTAAATATCAGGAAATACTTGGTAATAAGCAAACATTGAGAAGATATGCTATTATTTCAGCTTGAACTTTTTTCGTACATCGAGTCGGCTCCTTCAGACTAATTCCTTCTCCGAGTTTGATTTTGATGGAAATATAAAGAACCTCTCCATATTCTACCAAATTAAAAAGAATTGCGAGGAGGTAAAGCTAAAAATCTTTTGATTGGTTAGCTTGGGAAAAAAACAATGATAGCGTATGAAAAAGATGCCCACTGGTCTCAGTATACACGGGAAATATGTCCCGTAAATTTTTCAGTCAAGATAGAACTCAGACGTTCAGAGATGTAAATGCTAAACTCCAATTCTTAAATATATACGCGTAACTGATGGAAAGGAAAGATTTCTCTTACTATTTTCTGTATTCCATGCAATTCAGGGAGTATTTAAAGTATACGACCTAAGCGTAAAAACATACGAGTTTTAACAAACAAATCAACGCTAGTCAATTATTTCCAATTACCAATGAAAGCATTGAATCTCATAACATTAAGTTGGTTAAAGTTGTTGATTCTGAATAATTTTATCATTTACGAGAATTGATGCCTTCAACTCAGTCACATATCGAGTTATGCAGTTTTATCCTCAATAAATCGCAAGAGGCGACGGATATATGACTGCAGAGTCGATCGATTAGTTATATGTTCGACCAATATTACGCATATTCGCTCGACCGTGCCCCCACATGCCACTGAATGAGATTAAATCATCCATTCACTTGGCCTAATCCTTCCACCGAATTGAAAACCCGCTCATTCGTGAGATCATTAATTATTCCTCAAATACCTCTAATCAATCACTTCTCGAGTCATTAAACACGCAAAACGGATTCGCCGATTTCGCCCACGGCACATTCGCGAAGAATCAGTGGAATATTTTTCAAATTAGGTGTAAATAAATTGAACGAAAAATTCATAAAAATGCCACAAACGAATAATACTTCCCAGAGAGAATAAAAAAAGCCAAAAACATTCTTCAATCAGCTGATCAGCTTGAGTAGAACAGAGCCCACTTTACACCTGTTTAAAGGCAGTGAGAAATATTCAAGCACTCCGAAGTTCTTCCCAGATTGTGCCGATGGAGGAAAATAATATATTAATAATAGATTTCTACCTTCTGGGTCCGAAGGTCCGAAGGTCCGAATACACCATGGATCCGAAAAAGCACTAATTGACTTTGAAACTGGGAAACATCATATGCAGTCGATTGCTTTGATTTCATACGGGTGGACATGTTTGAGGCGCAAATTATCGTAGGAATTTTATAGGTTACAGAAAAAAAACATAATTTCATCGATCAACTAGATGTATCGATGAAATTAAGTTTTTCGTAATGACTCGATCGATACGGGTAGCTACGGACATTAATTAAGATAATTTTTAGGAACCCTAACTTTCAGCAGAACATGAGGAATATTGGCTTTAAATTGCAAAAGTTTGAGCCGATTGAACAAATGTTACTGTATCCTTTTTTTGTTTCACTTATAAATGATAATAGAGAAAAAACAAATACTTATAAAGTTGCCAAAAATGTGATTTAGGATTGATGCTTTCCCGACGAATTTTTCTCGAGCTTCTTTCCAACCGTATTAGGTTCTCCACCGACGTTTCAAAGGTTCCGAAGACGATGGAAAAGTAGTCTTCCATTGAAACGCCAGCGGAGATGGATAACCCAACTCAGTCTCAAGCCTGAGAGAATTTACTTTTAAAGAAAAAGCAAGCACTTGGTTATGGTTCCACACTTTATTTGAAGCAACACGACCTAGGGTTCAGCTTCTCATGCCATCATCAGGTAGATATGCCGACACCGAAGTCGTGTTGCTTCAAATAAAGTGTGGAAAGATAACCAAGTGCTTGTTTTTTCATTAAATATGAAGGAGTTCCACCGAGTAACGCCAGAGACAATGTCCTAGAATTAACTTTATCAAAAATGTTTTAAACTTACAAGAATCTTGGTGAATTTTTTTCACTTGCAATTGGAAAGAACAGAGTTTTTACCAATTTAATCATAAAAATGTCCAATATACTTTATTTTAACACACATAAAAATTGGAACTCGATCGAAGTGTTTCCGAGTGTGTTCTCTTGCCAATGTTGGCGATATTTATGAGCGACTAAAACAATTGCCGGTACTCTGGATACATGTTCCAAATCTAAATATGACATGGCTGCAGGCGCATGGTATCCGGAATGCGCGGCAGAACCCTTAAAGGGTCCCACCCCCCCCTTAAACCCTCCACTCAATCCCTTCTCCACTCTACATAATCTCCGGGTGGCAGCAGGTCCCGAAGAATCGCTCGCCCGAAATAGACGCCGGAGGACCAACGACCGCCACAGCGCCACCAGACGCCCAACCTCTTCAGATAACCCGCACCACTGAACATCACTCACTCCTCCCTGAACCACACACCCTCTTTCCAATTCGGAGCGCACATTCCTTCCCCGCGACGATCACACCCCACGACTCTCCAAAGCAAATAAACGAACATAATAACAACCATAGCCTCCAATCCAATTTCTCAATATTTCAAAGTTGTTAGGGGGTAGAGACTCGCTTTGTTGCGGCAAATATTCGGCCACACCAATATCTGCTAATATTTTTCGGCTAACATTTGAAAATTTTACTACTTTCTTTGGATTTAATAACATGATTTTTCCCGGATAATTTTTTCAAGTATAATTTACGTGTTTTTTCAAAATCCTGTAACGTTTTCAAGACTGCTTCAACTAATTAAAATCAAATATATTATTACAGAAAGGTCTTTTTCTGTCATTCCGTATATGCTCCGTTAATACTGCACCTACAGTGATAAATGAGGGATCATTACGATCATAACGTTGAATCACCGGCTTATTACGAAAAATAAAATCTCAATCTCAAATTTCACTATTTACCCATTAATTTGACTTAAAAGTTTCGATAAACTCTCTTGCCTGCATTGTATTCATATGTTTTGTAAATTTTGCAAGAAAACACGTATAAAGAAAGTACTTTATGATACATCTTCTTCTCTATTTAAAACCCAATTACACCGTTTCCTTAACATACTTATTCCCTGACAGCGTGAAAGTGCGAACTTTTCGCACTGGTTACCTAGTCTACATGAAATCAAATTAAAAAAAAAGAGAATTTATAATACCATAGTAAGGAGCGTAATAACCTACAGCTGTTAAGTATGACCACTAACGGAGTAATCAGAAAAACTGCTACTGACGACTGAAACGGACTTCTGGCGAAGAGCAGCTGGTAAATCAAAAAAAGAAAGAGTAAGGAATGAAAGAATTAGAGAAATAATGATTGTTAATGATACGATAATAGATGAAATAATCAAATTCTAATAAAAACGAAAATAAAATC
Organism: Pyrrhosoma nymphula; assembly: GCA_963573305.1. Taxonomy (NCBI): domain Eukaryota; kingdom Metazoa; phylum Arthropoda; class Insecta; order Odonata; family Coenagrionidae; genus Pyrrhosoma; species Pyrrhosoma nymphula. The sequence continues at coordinate 432,410 of OY754337.1, forward strand.
TATGATATGCAAAACATTCTAAAAAGCAATGCTTATCGAATATGGTACATGAATATTTTTCAGATAAAAGAGATGACCTAAAAGATTACTAGAGTTTGAACTGGATCGGCACACATAATGTTTCGTGCACAAGTGAACTCAGTTGAGGGACGCGTTTTAGTCGTGGCTATAGAGCTTCCCCATCCTCAAGTCATTCTATTCATCGCCTCTTTCTCCATCCACACCTTTCATTCTTCCTTCCTTTACACCAGCTCCGCACCTCCCCACCCTCCCCCGTCGCCCAGACTACGGAACCAACGCTTCCCGGAACAATCTCTCTGCGCACCAGGTTCTCCGAAACGAGCGACACACACACACACACAGAGGGAGGGTGGGAGGGGGCGCGGAGGAGACTAAAAAGGGGCACTTCGCTCCGCAAACCATTTACTTTGGACCGACCATCCCCGTCCAACAACGTTTTTTTACGGCTGTTGGTATTTTCACGTCCGTGGTCAATCGTTTTCCGCCCCCACTCCAACCCTGCCCCCACCTCACCCCCCTCCCCTCCCCCCCCCCCGACAGTCCCCTCCCCCAACACCACATTTCCAACTGGCAAGCATCCTCCCCTTTCATAGCCCGCGCCACACTGAATTCGCCATACTGTACCCAATCCCCTTAGACAAACCAAGCGCTCCTCATCCGCGATTAAAAGTCCACGCCGTTGGTGAACGAATTTATCAAGTGCGGTATTGACAAGCATTAGCGATTTATGCTAATGCATAGTAAGTCGTAGTTACACTAACTTTAGGATATAGTGGATAACTTTAGGATAAAGGCATGTTGGTGAATACTCACCCCCTGCCACACACCCCTGAGGTGGCTTGCAGGGTGTATATGTAGAAGTAAATGTATGAGGTTTCACTATTACATACGCAGCTTAAGGAGCATCGTTTACTTATCCTTCAGGGACCATTCAGATATCTGAGATAATCTGAAGGCACTTTTACCCCAGTTAGTCTTATATGCTTTTATATTTTTCCGGCTTTCACCATACTGTGTGATATTTTTATAGTTTTGGTATTTTTGTTGGTTCCGGTTGAATTTATTCGATTTAAGGGGAAACATTTATTTTCCTGAAATGGATTTTCAGATGTCATGATTTTCTACGACACTAGGTTTACCTTAGTGGATCTCTTATACTTTCATTGCATTCCTTTTTTTACTGGGGCAAAGAGAGGAAGCTTCTTGAGGAAATTAGGAGGTAAAGTTGATTGGTACATGTGTAATTAGCTATCGGAGACTTTGCAGACATTCGTTTACCACAAGTATCAATTTCCACGATGGTACCACGGTTCTTCAACGGTAGTTTTATCAAAAAGGTTCTGTCTTTTTGGCATGAAGTAGCGTTAACCATGCTTAAATATACAATGAGAAATGCAGTAGGCTTGAAATATTTAGGTGCATAGTTTGACCATTTTATAGTATGTTTCAGTAAGAAAGGATGTTCAATAAGATACCTAGTTGAAATCAGGGCCATTCCAATCACTTGCAATTAGTTTAACAGTGAAGGACTGAAAATCCAATCACTTATCATTAGTTAACAAAGATTTGTCAACAATCTACCGAAAACGTCTACTCTTCCTCAACGTCAGCATATATTATGGATTAAATAAAACTTATGGTGAATGAATAAGCCTACGGGCATTCAAAATGAAAGTTTTATCAACTATAACATCGATTGCCGATCGCCACAATCAAGACATTTCGATATTTAGCTGTGAATAATCATAACATTTTTGGCAATTTATATGTTTTGTGCTTGGGCAATTGTCCAGAATTAATTGTACGGAAGTCACGACAGTAAATTAACAATTTTTTGTTATTCATTCTGTTCGACTTTGAGTACTCTTTAAGTGCTAAAAATTATTTTCTATTCCTCTATAATTCACTAATGGAGGAGTCTGAAAAAATTCTTTGTCAAAGATATTTGCTTAATTCTTATTTCCAGACAGAAAATGTCAAAACATTCGTTCAATTTAGCGTACCTTAGCATAGTGCAGTGTATTTACTGAGAAAAATACGTTACATAAAACCTCCCATACCTCTTTCCCATACCTACACTTTTTTTTCAATATTTGATCGTCCGTTGGAGACCTGATGCATCATTTGGACTCAAAAACGGATCGCCTCGAAAAATAAAAATTAAAACGGATTTTTAAGCTTTTTTACGATAGCTAAGGCATCGTTCGCCGGACGCGGAGGCCAACGGTGAAGACTCTTTGAAAACGTGGTACATTAAAAATAAAAATCATGCCAATATTTCGGGTTATTTCAATTTTTTTCGGGAAATTGAATGGCAAAAGGGAATCAAAGGACGCGAGGTATTCGCGTACGTTTTTGACTCCCGCGATACAGAGTGGGCACGCGAGTTTTGCGAAAGAAAGACTACCTCTCCCCAAAATGGCAAAATGCTTGGAGAGGCAAAAGGGGGGAGGCAGTGATTTAGACGTCCCGTTGGCCGGGAAAAAAATTGATAGCAGCGCGAGAGGCAAAAAGAAGTCAAGAGGCAAATTTTTTAAATTACCATTTAAATCCGGCTGGCAAATTTGTTCACGGCGTTCCCTGCAGCGGTGGAAGAGTGAGAACGGCATTCGGTAAGTCCCTTGTTTCTCTTTCCCTGCAATAGGTAAGCCCTCTTGGCGCTACTTTGTTGCTTTGTTTCGACATTAAAACCCGCGGTCCTCTTCAGTGAGCCATGCGTCCAACGCGGTTACCCGTCCACCATAGAATTGCTCGATTTTATGGAAATCAATTTTCTGGATTTTCAATGATTAGCTAGATTGGGAACGGTGACGAAGACAAACGTGTTGGCACCACCACTACAGAAAAGCGAAGAACGAGAGTGATTCTCATTCGGAACTCTCATTGAATACAGCAAGCAAAATTAATGAAGTCCTCTTCTACGGTGTCGCATTGATAGGCAGAGATTAATTTTCACTGTCATATTTTACTGTCACTTATATTAGGCTTGAAATAAATGAAATAATGGAAGAATATAGTTAGGTTCTCAAAGTCATTGCGACTGTCTTGGTTGGGCCAGGTTGAAAGGATGAAAAAGTATAGAATGCCCAAATTGTTAATAAATAGCGAGATGGAATGGAGTAGGAGGAGAGGAAGACCACGCAAAAGATGGCTGCAAAATGTTGAAGAGGACCTGAAGACAATGGGGATTGGAAGATGGAGAGAGAAAGCAAGAAGGAGAGCCGAACGGGGGCATATAACTGAGGAAGCCAAGGCCCACACCGGGCTGTAGAGCTGAGGATGATGATGATGATATTAGGCTTGACTACTGGGATAGGTACTCAGGGAGTCGACTGAAATGAGATGAAGACCAACTTAGAGTTTGGGTACTATAGGCAGGGAAAAAGATTAGCTGTTGAGGATTCAGACTTAAAGTAAGTGAATGAAAAAAACCATTCACAGATCATAGAGCTGTAATGGACAGCGAAATATGAGATGATTTTAAAAGGGAGGAGGTGAGAAAGAAACGGAAATTTCGACTTCCTATAGTGGAGTATAATTCAGGAAGGCTTATGAGTTCAAGGATATATAACTGACCGGGTGGAGTGTTAAAGTTAATGCTAGGAATATAAAGAGGAACGGAGCCAAAGGATAAGGTTTATGCTGTGAAGTAATATTTAAATTATGATTCTCTAAAAACTGTAATGGTGTAAAGTGCCTGCATTTTATTTTTTCGTTGGAATGGGATGAAATAAGGGGATACATACATGTATGTACTAGTCAGATTACTTTTCATGAAAACGTGTACTGCGAACGAAAAGAATTGATGAGTAATTTAGAAAGTCTGACAGACTAAACGACTAGATGGCCATATGTACCCCCGAATCATTCTCTAGAGCTCCTACCCGCGGTTACATTTCACAGGCAGTGATAACACAGGTTTTTTGAACGATTCCAGGTGAAAGATTTGAAGCGTGTAAAAAAAGATTGCCCACTAATAGGTATCTATGCAGTGACAATTTGATGGCTCGTATAGTTCTAATTTTCCTACATTATTTCTTCCAGAATTTCGTTATCCACGGTAAGACCTAAAAATCCGCGAAGTTTGGCGCGCAATTCCTCCACGATAGAAAAATAAGTACATAATTTTGGAAAATTCTCATCATGAAGTAAAACATAGCTTTTAAGATCTATACTTCAGTTAATTTTGTTTTCGTGCTAATTTTTTTTTTCATTCTTCATGTTTTTCTTTATTGTTGTTCCATGTTAATTTATTTTGTTACATCGTTCAATTTCATTAGCTATTGTGCCGTTTTTGGTTGTGTGAGATAGTAAATAGATAATAAATAAATACTATTAACTGTGGGTGGGCATCTGCAGCCAAAACCGACCTGAATTTATGTGAAATTTTCTTATACAGATAGAATTTTTCGGAGTTTAGGCACTTAAAATATACCTATTCCCACATATCCATATTCAACATATCTTTTCAAATTGCACAAGGTGAAGATGGTAGTGAGGTTGTACAATTTTTTCAGTTGCATCTCTCCTCTAGACTTGTTGACTCAGGAATTAAACTACATCAGCACTTGATGGTAAAACATCCCGTGCCTCTCCAACATGAACGGAAGCCACAAGAAGGGAAGAGCAGGGGGGGGGCTGGAGCCAACCCCTCCCCTACCCCTCAATTCGGTCCACTCGAGAGCGCAGTGCAGCCTCTGTTCCCGGGGCAAGGAAGAGGAGCAAGGGGGGGGGAGGTTCCATTTCCACTGCGCTGAGCACTGGTCAGCCCTCTCTTTTCGCCTCTGTGAATCACGGAGGGGGCAGCTCGATTTCCACTTTTGTCCCGCGCAGCGAAAAAATCTGCGCGCCGACTTATTAATCCGGAATCAGTTGGCCGTCAGGCACGGATGCTAAAAACAAAAAAAAACATTTAAAAAACCAAAAGAAGGAATGAGAGGCAAGCGGAGCAGGAGCCGCGGGCTTCCGCCGTCATTTGTTTTTCGTTTTCTCTTCATTCGCTGACTTCCCTTCCTCTTCAGATTCCTTTCTTTTTCTCGCGCCGTGCCGAGCAGCTCGAAATTCCGCTCCGCCTAGCCCCGAATCGGATGCGCGCGTGCAGCTCGGTTTATATTCACGCAAACACACAAATACGAGAAGAAAAAACAAATGCAGCTCGCATGGCGCACTCCTCCCTCCACTTCCTCCCTCCTCCCGCTCCCAAGCCCTCCGCCCACCACCCCGTCGACCATAAAGCCCCGCTAAAAATAAATCGCAAGACCTCGAAGTCAGAAGAACTCGACTCAAGACGCAAGCTCAAATCGCATCAATCCGTTGTTAGCGAATAAGTCCATCCAATCGTACAACTCGTATCTTGACCGACGTTATCAATGGAAAACATCTCGCAACCACAAAGCTTTCCTTGAGTTATCCGTGAGATCTAATGGAGTCTATTTCGCATTTTTGTGATAATTTTTATGCGCTCACCGAGAATATATATTTCCAACTCCCAAAGCCATAGAGATCCGTAACCATCATAACAGTGAATATTATGGCTTTTCGTTCGTTCGTCATCTCAATTGATCATCATTCGGCTTGGTCGTGAACCATATCGTGAGGAAAGGTGGTTATTGTTAAAATTACTGTATGAATATGTCATTGGAAAAGTGATGAAAGCATTTTTAATCGAGAATGGTTATGTAAACAAGTGATACTTGACCAGATTCCATACTTCCATTCACTTCTCGCGATGAGTCTAGTACTCAAGTTGTAATATTTTACCACTACCGTCTTTATGCACGTGCTCGATTCCACAATGCTGCACAATTTAATATACATTACGTTCTTAAGGTAAACATTAGTTGACCAGAGTCAGTTTGCTAATGATTTTCCTCACCCAACGAAAAGAACAAAAATGAGGGCCTGAGAGTCAAAGTAATACAAGTAACAAGCATCGTCCAGTGTCACCTGTATCACTTTACTCCAGTAAGAAACAACACAAAGTAAAGTAGCTTAAGTGTTCGGCGGCTAGACCGCAGCACTATATGGTCGGACACTTGTAATACAATTTCTGTAACTACTTGGTGATATCCGACGGTGCCAACTTAGAACATATGCACGCACATCGCACATTGACTCTCAGGCCCTCAAATATGAATTATAATGGAGACTGAAGTTATTTTTCAATCACTTTCCAGCAATATTTAGAATGAATGCATTGCTTAACAAATTGAAATCTACTAATTACCTGAGTGTTTGAAGTGCTCTTGTAGCCTAACGTTGGGCAAAACATTTAGGAAGTAAGTGCTCTTAAAAGGACACTTTGAAAACGCACTGATGAAGTAAAGAGATATACATATATATATATATATATATATATATATATATATATATATATATATATATATATATAAAGGGGTTATTATTATTCAAACACTGAATTGAAAATTTTATGTAGTGTTTTAATTTTATGAATATATAAAATTTTCAATTCAGTGTTTAAATAATATTAACCCTTTTAAAGACGGATGTGGATCAATAATAAGGCTTTTATCTGAAGCTACTGTATTTTCACGTGACGTCAAAGGAATATGCAGTCTTCTTCGCTGACTGACGTGATCGTTGGCGTAAAATTGTTGGAATACATTGTACAACAGGCAGTTCGACGACACCTCTATTACATCGCGCAATAATGGACAATTGTAAGCAATTATCAAGAGTAAATATACCTGCAAATTTAACGCCTGACGATCTTTGCTATGATCACCATAAAGAACAATACGAATTGCTAGGAAATAAACTTAACAAATTAAATTCCCAAATGCGTATACATTGAGTTGTATGTATTCAATAAAAGAGCACTAATACTCCTAAATACTAAAGTAGCAAGTGAAATCAAATAATGTTAGTTAACGAACAACACCCACCATACTTTCTGGCGTTGGCAACTAGAGGGTAGTTACGTAGACAGAGATGCTGTCCATGTAAATGGAACGGGGGGAGGGGTCGAAAAAAACGTCTGGCCCGCCTCAGGTCATTGGGGGTGTGGGGGTTATACATTCAGGATACAGCCGGAAAAAAAGAGAGCAGGGACTTCCTTGTCCATTAGGGAAATCGAAGGCAGTCCTCCATTTATCGCATTCCACCCTCTCTTCCATTGCTGCCCTGTCGTACGTGGGAGGGTGTGGGTAACGGTGCTCCACCCACTGATGTATTGACGAAATGAGTGTGATGCAGCTATGCACAAATTTAATGTGAGAATATATAAAATAAACATTAGGTACGATAGCAGAGAATAGAATCTTTTGAGTCGTTTTGAGGTTCGCAATCAATCGAGCTGAATGACTGGATTATTTAATACCGTTTGAATTCAACACAAGTCTACATCTTGAAATCAATGGAATTTATTTTCGTCATTGAAATAGTCAGCGTGCCCCGGAGAGCGGCGAGTAGTATAAAAGAGAATCGTAAGAGGAACGGATGAGGAGAAAAGAATGTAAAAATTGACATATATTTGGGAACATCGGTATTTACCTTCGAATGTTCTGTGGCCGTGAATATTGCGAGAGAAAATATGTAGGTACTCTAAAAACCTTCTGGAAATCATCAAACAAATGATTTGAAAATAAAATTTAATACTGAGTGAATTGTCGCTATGCCTAGATAATACTCTCAGCACCTGCATATTTGATCAATTAAAAAATAAAGGAAATGTATGTCGCTTACGCTCACGGACCATCCACGCTGGATTACCCATCTGGGCGGGTATAATTCCGCAAAGAATAAGGAGGAGGAAGGCCAAAGCACGCCAAGACGCCAATCTATTCTACTGCAGCACCCAGGCGGTTTTACCAAAACCCAGAAGCGATCGTCGTTGGGAGTCGCTGTCTGTCGCTCCCAAGACGCCAGTTGAATGATGGGCCGAGGGCGGGGAAGGAGGTCTAGTGGGGGAGGGGCGCTGTAAGCTATGCAGCAGCACTGACCCATCACTCCTCCCCTTCTCTTCCCAACCCTCCTGGACCAAAGTGGGCACTGCTCTCCTTGGCAGCGGGATCCATTGACATTCATGAGCTGTCCATATTTTATACGGGAGGGGGTTGGGGTCTGGAGGGGGGGGGGAGAAATGGGAGGGGAGGAGGGGGGGGGGAGGATACCCATCCACTTGTCGCGTCCCACAATGTGGCTGAACCAAGCGTTTCGTCACACTCAATGGCAATGAGAGATGTTTGAGAAGCTTCATGTCATATGGGGAAACCAACTCCCCTGACTTTTGCGCCACATAAAAGACGCATACACGGACATCATTCCACTTTGCTTGGGGGAAGGAAGAGAGAATTTTTTTTGGGGAGATTGAGGGCAAGACAGTTCTTGTGAGCAGGGGGTCATGAATTTCCTTTTGCTTTCCTAAAAGCGCATTTGTCCCTCTAAAATCTTCGTCACCCTTTTCCAGTGAATAACAGGCAAAAGTATACATGAACTATAAAATTTGATGTAAATAGCTCAAAGCTTGTATATTTTAGTTTGTAGAACCACTCCAAGAAAATATTATTTCACAAAACATTAAAACTCGGGAGTAGGCCCACTATACATTCCCAGAAGAACAATGCTGGACAACTTTTATTAAGACGTTGGGACTTCGAGCCTTACAGGTATGTACCCTACTCGATTAACAACAGCTTTGTAAGGCGTCATTGTTTCAATAGGTACAATAACTTTTGTTGCTCGTAGAAATGGTGTTACAAGGTGGGGATGACCCTGATGTTGGAATGGTGCTATTTGACTTGAGATTTGCGATGATTTTGCGTAAGATACCGAAGAATTATCACGTAGCATTGTTGAAAAATTGTTAATTTACGCATCGTTAAAACAAATTGTGTTGATAACACTATAACGCAGGAAATTCAGTAGTAAGACATGCTAATAACTCAGACATGCCTAACATCTTAACTTCCTCGGACATACGGCAGAATTATTAGCATGCGTATGCATCCAACGCACATGAAGGCGCTCAGCTACGAGGTTCTGTTTATAGAATGGAAATAATAAGGCATATCTTTATTAAATTGAGCATGAACCAGAGGAATACAGTCACAAAAATCTGTAAAATGGCAAACCTATTTCTCATAAAGCGGTCATTGCGGTAGACATTCAGCAATAAGGCGAGAGAGGAAATCTTGTAAATTAAAGTAAACAGTAAAGGTCAGTCCTTTTTTTATTCACGCTTTTTATACGCTTCATAGAGAAAAGCGACTTGGATTATTTATATTTAGGATCAGGCAATGGAGAAACTTAATTTTTTTATTTTCACATACCCTTAACACTTTTCAACCATAAAGCAATGGTGAGGCTATAAAAAAATATATCTACTTAATACCCTTCTCTTTGACTGAGCCAAAAGTGCATCATTTTTAGAAGATATGACATTTTTAGAGAACTAACACCAAGCTGCTATTTTAAAATAAATGAGAAAAAATCCCTGAAAAATTAAAGGTTTTAAGAATAATTCTTGCCAAAGAGAGCCCAGGATTCCCGGAAGCATAAGAATTTCATTTCATACTTCCTCTTCATTGAAGATAGAACCACAGTAGTAGACGAGCCGAGTTGGTTCATTCCATGAGCGGAAGTTGAGGCTCGGTTCTGGCAGGGTTCGAATCTGAAGTTAGGCTATTTTTTCATCTTGTAGATAAAATAGATGCATTCTTAACATCAGCACAACTTATACAGTTGGCAAAAGAAAGAGTTAAATCAGATTTGTTTTTATTTACGGCTTAATTTATAAAAATGATGGCTCTATCTACGTTACCACATTTATTTCATAACAGATTTCATTCACTGAGAGAAAAAAAGCATTGGAAGTGGCGGTGGTGGCATTTTCGCGTCCTTGCAGTGAAATACAATCAAATCTCCGGTGAGTAAAATACCTACTCATGGTATCTACAATCCTCTCTAAATAACCAAATGCATTCATAGTTGTGATCATTTTGATAAACCATTGAGTTTGGAAAATGATTGTAATTCAATTGATATTTTTTATCTTCAATCTTCAAGTACTTGGTCACTAAAAAATGTGGGAAGTAAGGTGTTTTAAAATACTCCCCCATCCTTCCCCCCCGACCCAGCCTTCACTTAACTTCTTCCCCCCTTGACTTGATATTTGCGATGCGAAGCGCTGATTGGCCAAATATTTTTCGTAGCGCTGCTGTCACCGCATTGGCCAGGCGAGGTCCACGGGTCCGTGGTTCGATTCCCGAATGATTGAGGTGAGCTTTTTGCCCGCGGCAATTTTAAACGCATTCCACTGCGCTTGTTCGAGGGCATCGTCGAATATGAACGAGAGTCATTTGCGTATCACTCTGACATCGTCTTAAGATGAGGGAAGATGGTGATAGGGGCAAGGATCCGTGTCGCTCGGGGCGGCCCCGATTAGCTGGGGCGGGAAGGGTGAGGCAGACGCGGAGGGGGGGAAAGTGGATTGCCACGGGGGGAAGGGGGGGAGTGAATTTGAGGGACGGAGGGGCAGAATTATTCATGGGACCGTCACACGTTGGGAGGGAGGAGGACAGGCAAGGCATGCCGGGAAGTGGGTGCGGGTGACGTGGACGACTCCGTGCAACTCTTCGCGTGAGTCCGGGTGGTGGGCGAGCACGGTTTTGGTGCTTGGAGGGGGGTGCCAACGCATGGAGGGTGGTGGCGTACCCGAGGGGGGTTGTAGGGATGAGGGGATCGATTGGCTACGCGGCAAAACGGGACGGTTGAATATAAAACAAGAGACGGGGGTGTGGGCGCAGTCTCTCCCGCCTTCGCAGTCGCTCCCCCTCTTCGCTTTAATATTCAACGCGGTCTCCCGCTCCTCACATTCACACACACACACACACGGGGGGGGAGGGCGCGAACCCTGGATGGTGGACCACGCTTTGGGATGGGAGAGCATCCCTGCCTTTTTAACGGCGCATAAAACACTTTGTGAAATTCCGCGGCGGAGGAAGAGAAAAAAACCGGGGGTTTTGGAAATTTGTGCCACCTCGGGGCTCGGCTCACCTTCAGCATGTTCAAGCAGTCATCTTAAATGTGCTCTCTCCAGGAGACCCTGAAGGGTTTTGAGGGTTCTTGCAGGCGTGGAATTTTGACGTTTTCGCTGAGCGTCGAGGTTCTCAAGCGAGGAATGCGAAAGTTGAGCATACATTGTGTCTGGTTTCCTTGATGGCGAAAAAGTACTGTCGTCCGAGTTTTCTCTAACGGTTAATAGAAAGATTATCACTGAAACGAAAACATGACAAGACGAATACAAATTCTAAAAGGCAGAAAGATTTTTAAATATGGCCAGATTTAGCGTAGCATTTTTGACTGACATCCGTGCAAGTTTCGATAAATATCCTTATCGATGGACTGAACAACCTGAGCTCCCATTGGAGAACACTGAAGACCCGTCGGAGGAAAAAGTGAAGTAAAGAGTCTTCAACTTCACCTGCGATTCATTCGTAGACCATGTTTCCTGAGTTAGAGGATGACCCATGACATATCAAAAATATTTGAGATAATTTGGACATGGACTTTGCATTTTAATCTACGGAAATCGATCAAAATTACGAACAAAAGAAGAGAATATGTATTTACGAAACTGGATTACTGGATTTCATACAGGTGAATACATCGATATGCAAAGCAAGGTTAATGACAAATCAAATTTCAAGTAGAAAATTCAAGGACTCGAGGGTTAGAGAAAATATGGAGACTCATGCCATCACGAGCCAGAAGAAAAGCAATAGAGTAGGTAGATGGAAGAAGGCCTAAAAATAGACATTTAACAAGAGTACCAACTGCAAAGCAAGAAAAGTTGAAACTGAAAAGAAAAATATAAGAGCAAGAAGGATCAAGTCAATTCCTGACGAGAAATAAATATAATGCTGCTTATTTTGTAACAGACGAATTGCAGGGAGTGAAAATGCATGGTGATAATCTATAAAATTTAATTGTGAAATATCTTCATTATAAAACTAGCCTGGTACTAAAAAACGGTGCACGCCAAGCCGTTTCATTTTTTTTATATTTGGTTCCCTTGGCGCGCTGTTTTCACGAGCGGTCACAAAGGCGTATGAGGAATGGCCATCGGCCAGGGACCCTTCTTCTCAGAAGAAGGCCACGTCACCGAAAAAATCTTTTAACGTTTCGCATGGTGCCTCAGGACGCCTTCATATAAGATAATCTTTTCACGGGAGGGTCAAAATTCCAGAACAATGAAAGTGGTCGTTAGCTGTGACAAATTATTAACAGTAATATTGCCAAAATTCCAGTGCTTTTTTTGCTGTAAGTAGTACTTGCGGCTACTACTCAAATGTCTATCGCAAAAAATGGTTTTCTCGCTCGTTTAATATGCATTTCAAAGAGGGAAGCTCATGTAATTTTAAAAGGGTGGGGATATATAAATCTAAAGTATATTAACCAACATATGTCGAACATGGAGCCCCGATATCTTCTGAAGGGGCAATTAGCGGGAGGCGTGAGGTAAACATAAGTCAAGACATAATTTTCCACCAGATGAAAATAAGTGAAGCATGAAGTTCGAGTTTAAGGTGGTTTGGGCAAGATAGTTCCCTAGTCATAGTGGAGACCATATTCAAATTTTACTTTTGATTTCAGTGTCTGTAAGAAGTATGAAATAAATATTGTAATATTAATGGCGCAAATACATAGTTATATATGCCCAAAATTCTCAGTAGTTAAATAAATAAAGCTACATAAGTCTCTAACTTGACTCATTTTTTCCCGCCGGACGGCTGAAAACTCTTCAAAGCAGCAGGTTTTTTTTGCGATTCTGTAAACATTACTGCAGTGAGTGAGTGATTAATTTTTATAAATAGTTGAGATAGCAACATGCAATCTACACACCGTTAGTTTTTTGACGAAATCTAGGTGCTAAAAGTTCCTAATTTTTTTTAATATTCTCCCTCTGGAGCGCACAGCCGTAATCTATCTCATGTAAAACAGCTCATAGTTTGAGGCAAATTGTTCAAAAATTAGTTTGTAAATGGGTTGATATTTTGACATCATTGGAAATATGAGATTTTCTTTAAAATGAGACCAAATTCATCAAATTCTAGGTGAAATGATTTTTCGCTCAAAATACCTTAATTCAAAGAATCAGTTGATATGTGCTTCTCGATACTACGAGAGGTTATAAATAATTCCTGAGTCATTCCTACCTCTTATCACCATCGGTTTTTCAATTCGAAGAATTGTTAAGTCCCTCCACTTCTTCCAATTTAATGCTTACTCTCTTTAACATCCTTAATTGTTTCCCATCCCAATCCCACTTCAATTGGTTCACTTGTATATCTGTCTCTTGGTCTCCCTCTTGGTGCATAACCTTCTATTTTCCCCTCTGTTTTGTGCATCAGTGTGTCGTTTCCTCTCTGCGTGTGTGATCCCTTCCTTTCCGGAATACTCTCCATATAGCGTTAATATCCTTTTCTACTCCTTCGTATCATATATAATTCCCTATTTTATCAGTCCTCTTGGTTTTCGTTGGATCTTCCTATCTTTATGAGTTCGAAATGGACACTATAAAAATTCCATTGAATCTAAAACATGTGTTCCCAGAGTGTTCGATATATATCCCCAGGGGGGGTTGCTATCACATTGAGAGGAGTTATTCGGGCTCGGAGGTCGATTAGTAGTCGATGACGGAAGGTTAATAAAATATTTAATATGGTAAATATAAAATATAATTGCATTACATCTACCATATTGGCGGGTCATGTATCGGTTAACGTGAGAACCTACCTAGTAAATTTATTTTCACAGTTATGCTTTTAAGGAGGAACCATCATTTTAGGCATGTCCCGAAAACCTGCCCTGATTTTTACATATATTATTGTCCATGATTTCTCCTATCGATTGGTCTAAAAATATTACTAGATCATCGGCCATTTAATGAAGATATATGGATTTGAAAATGATGAAATTTTACGTTGAAATGCATTGTCTTAATGGCAGAACGATTACCTCCCTTCATATAACATTTTTTATCTCAAGTTTGGCCCGAAAAATATCATTAAAAAACTAGTATAACGTGCAAAAGGTATCAAGGCACACAATATATTTTTTTCTTATAAGGTCATCGGCAATTTAGTGTCAGCATTAAAGTTTTAAAAACATACTTCCGGTTTTTCTCCGAGCAAGGAGCCGAAATGCTGCGAACAATGCGGCAACGTTGGAAACTGCTTGGAGGTTAAATGTGAAATACGGCGTAGTACTAAATTTGACTGAATATATTTTAATCCTTATAAATTGAATTAAGCATTTTCAAAGCATGCTGCTTGGCTTTTCAAAGCATGCTGCTGCATTTTTCAATATAAATATCAACGAAAGCATACATGTAAGGGGGTTCTCAGTAATTATCAATGCCAATGACTTTGGTAAAATTTATGCCTGTGCTTATTACTAAGTACGTAACTTTATTAAAGCCTTTAAACTACGTAATTTCAAAATTTTCAAACCTATATATATAGAATTTTTAAACTTTTCTTCGTTGATGGATAATTTCATTAAAAAACTATTTGCACAATCAATCAATGGCTCCTAGGCAAAGCTTTTCTCGATCGCGTTAGCGGTAATGGTATTCCAGATACTCATACAAATAAGCATGTACATAACATTTCGTCTACATAACGATACATACTATAAGAACAGGCTTTAGGAACATGAAACCAGATAATAAATATTTGATAGAACACGGAGAATCAAAAGAAAACCGAGTCTCAGACAGTGGAAAAAACAACGTAGTATACATTTCCAGGAAGAAAGCCACGAATCATCCGAACTTTGGATTTACCCTTGCCATTAGTGAAAAAAGGAAACTAACATCACAATGTTGTGGTAAGGTTAAAATCGCATCGTTGTTGGAAGGTTTATACTGCTATGTTATTGCAAGGTTATGTAATTGGGAGGTTAAAATCCTGATGTTGTAACAACATTATTTCTACCAAGTGATTACAACGTTAGAATTGCAATGTGCTTTCTAGATTAATATTGCAATCTCAGGTAAAAATATCTCCCTTTAAATTAACTGAAACACCCTTAAATCACACTAACTTGCTTCTCTGCTGAAACTGTCTTTAAATGGAAACAAAACCAAGGGAGTTGGTGCAGCATGAGTAGAGAAGCAGTGCAACAAAATACCTTGCAAACTGCACTGGCACATAATCCATATACCCTTGTTACTACGTAATGAGCTGGCACTCCCTTCCTCACTACACTAAAACACTATTCACTTAAACTTCCCGGCCCTCTCAAATCAAAAATTTACATTTTAAATACTATGTTGTTATTATTATGTGATGGCAAACTTGAATATTTTAAATTATCCTACCTAGTATATACCATATACACCGCAACACCAGAAAGGACTTTGATGTGACAGTGGTCAATAATAAATGGTCAGAAAGATTGCACAGGGATAACAACTCATTAGGCATACACTTTATCAATTGCAGGAAACGAACACACGGAAATATCTTTTGAGATGATGTACCAAAAATGGTAAATAACGATGAAGGTAATTAATGAGTGGACGTGATGCGTAAATGAAAGGGAAAATGAAGAACAGCAAATAGAAAAAGTGAAATAGAAAGCGATAAACAGATGCTGAAACGAATTATGGAGAAAGTAAAATAATACCTACGTAATAGAGAAATTGTCAAACTGAGGAAAAAGAAATTACGATGAAATTTAACGAAAAAATAATAAAGAAATTAATGAATTAGTAAAAAAACAACCGATTTGTAACACTTCGAATTCGCAGTCACAGATTGCAGGAGACCAGACACCAACAGGCATGGGCAGAGTAGCACTTATTTGTTTACAGCCTGTCTCAGTGTTGCCATGTGTCAACTATTGATGTTATTATGCATAACAATAATAATAAATCTGCAATATTATATAATTTTTATAGACTTTTCGAGGTTTTATATTATTACATTAATAATTCTTCTTTACAGCCACAAATTTAATCTAACAATCATATTACGTCGAAATAACAGCAACGACTAGATGCAACACAACCACTGACTTACATGAGGTTCTTAACATTCATACTTAAGTATATTTTCTGAGCAGCATAACCCAATCGAGTATTTGGATTTCTTCGAAAAATTATGAAATGATATATTAATCCTAAATTCCCCCATCAGGTGATATGTTATTCTTCTTATGAATACAGTACTTCAAAGCGCAGGTTCCTCCTTAAGTTACGGTCATATCGCCAATTCATATTCTAATGCTTCATTCAAAAAAAAATTCATGCATACCATTCATCGATAACTAATAAACGTTGTATAGTTAACGATCTAAAATCACAAATTCGTCTACTTTTCTTTGTCCTATCATAATTAAATAGCAGGAAAGTAGAAAGAGCAAATAAAAAGAGGAGAAACCGGACCGGCGCGGTCAAATGAGTTCCCAGCCCCTAGAGTAGTTTATTACGAGTCTACTGCTTCAGCCTTATCGAAATGGTCCTGTTTACAATTTATCGAAGGGGCTAGAACTGGCGAAAAGTAGTAGTCCTAGAGTGATGGCACTAGGGTGCTGCCTCACCTTACCTGCCGTACCAACCGCCGATGTAGTCAATTCAATATCTGAACCGTGCACCGCACCGTAGCACCGCCGAGAGATGGCGCTCGGCGCGAGAGTGGTGCGCGGAATGGCTCGCTGTGAGGTGAGTAGGCGCTCCAGCGAGGACGGGTGGGAGACACCACCGACCACCCCCAATCACAATTGCCCCCGGAGGGCTACAGCGCTTCACAATTCCCCGCCCCCTCCATCCTGGTCACCTCCGCCTTTTTAACATTTCCCTCGGTCGGCATAAGAGGCGGTGGTCTGGGCAATTTGGAGACACTCGCCCTCCGCTCGTATCCGAAGACCAGAACACGTGGGGGGGGGGCTATGGGCAGGAGAGCGTTCCTTGACCTTGAAGAGTGTAGGATACCCCTCCCCCTTTCCCCCAAACCCCCTTCCCCCTCCCAATACGTCATCCTGGCGGTTTGTCCCCTCCAGCGGGACAACAATTCCCATCCTCCGCCCATAATGCCTCACTCCACCACCGCCCCCCACCGACCACATCCTCATCCTCCTCCCACAATTCCATCTCTCTCTCCGAACGACGCGTCGCCAGCAGCAACCCCCCTCCCCTCCCCCCACAGTTCCCGGGACGCCCACGAAGAGAAGAGCGCCTCTCGACGCCTCGAAACGTTTTACGCTGCGCACGACGGATAATGGAATAATTTCCCCCTTGTCACCTCCACCGCACTCCTCTCTCTGTCCACCGAAGACGCAGAAATCATTTTATCCAAACTAAAGCTACTCTGGTGAAAAGAATTTTAAAAAAGAATTCTGAACTTTTTAATGTAACCAATTTTGTAGCATGGCGACACAGAGCTAAATTTGGGAATGAACAGTATATTTTATGCGTCTGAAAAAAAGTAACGAGAGAATTTTCCGCCGAGGAAATTTCGTAAGACATTTTACATGAGCAAATGTCAGCAGATAGTATAGCAACACCTTCTCTTTGAAAGTTAATGATCAATATCTTTTACAATTGCAAAAAAAGAACAATTTCACAATTTCCGATAGCCTTTGGCTATGCGACGATGGCCATCGATGCCCATGGGCAGAAAATACTAAATAAAATAACAAAAATGGAGAAATTCACTACTAACATAGAGGATGTACGAACTTAGACAAACTTATAATTTTTTTTAGAAAGCAGGAAAGTCTCAGATAATGGTGTTTTTTATTTCTACGAATTTTTTCTGATGTTTCATTAAATCCATTCCGATGAAGTCGAGCTGACAATCAATTCTGAAATCTGTTGAAATTCTAGAATTACGAAAGGTGTCAGAACAATAGAATCGCTGTATAAAGCGTCGGAGACATTTAATTTCTAAGGGAGATAAATCATTATCTGACGTGGCAAACAAAAAGCAAGTGTTTTATCGTACATTCTATTTTGCGTCACGGATAAACCTTATAGATCCCTAAACGAAGGGAACACGGTTTGAATAGAGATTATTTCTAGTTTTTTTTTAATACGCAGAATTTATAACATTCTGTGACTCCACATATCAATCAAACACAAATTCTTCCCAACGGATGGAATAGAACGTTTTTTTTTTATTTGAAAGTTTCTTTATTTTTTTGAGGGTATATACAATTTTGCTTACCTCTCTTCATTGTCCTTTTGGAAGGTTTTCATTTTACACACATAAATTCGTAGAATTTTACATTGGATACGGTTTTGTATAGGTTATTTCACACACGTTTTATATTTCAAAATAATCACAATTAGGAATTCGGAAATGAGTAAAAGCACATTTTTACATTTAGAAATCCCATTACTAGGTTAAAATTGTTCGCATTATAAGGATTATCTTTCATTTCATATTTGCATATATGTAGTTTTAAAATTTATCATACATCATAGGTTTTTTTTACACGTTTCGTGTATCAAAAGTATCACAATTTAGATTTTGGAAATAAGTTATGGCAACTCATTATCTTATTAATAAGTTATTGTTCGTATTATTACTACAGTTATCTACCATTTTCAATGGAACGTTATCAAACGCGCTACAATGCGATGCCTTTCCCATGTCCCCGTATTTAATGCCAGATGACGCGGACCGAAGGAAGCGGCATCGCCCACCACGAAAGACGAAAGGACTCGATAGATATCCCCCCCTCCCCTGCTCCCCAACACATCCATCCCCCCACCGCTCACACAGCACATGGCACCCTAACCACCCCCCTCCCCGCTACCCCCCTGCAATTTTCTCCACACGCATTTCAATATAATCTCCCGAGACGACCGTGGAAGCGATATCCCGCCGTCGTCGCACTCAAAAAGATCAGAAGGAAAGGAGGAGTATGGGTGGGGGGGCAGGGGGGGGGGGGTAAGAAGCAACAAAAAAGGAGGAAGGAGGAGGCTGGCGGTTGTGTGGACCTGGAGAGGGAAGGGGGGGGGGTTGGTGATATGGATGGGGCGAAGAACAACGCGGAGGTATTCGGGGTGGTTGTGGGGGGGGGGGGGGGAAGAAGATTTAACCTCCTCCTCTCTTACAGATCCCAATCACTCGGAATGTAAATTAGTCCCCCACCCCTCCTTTCTTTCCCCCCAAGGCTCCTGTTCTCCTTGCCCACAAGAGTCAGTCCCGTCTTTTTTCACCCAACACCAACATGTCCTGTGCACCGTGGGTACATGGACTGGTGCCACTCCCACCATCATCGACCAGCCAATGCGACCAACTAACCAACACAATTTAGATATTCATTTAAATAAATAAGTTTGGTACTTTTCTACACTTTTTATTTTTTTAAACACACTACGCGTTTCACCAATTTTATGGCATCGTCAGGTGTAGTAGTTTGTTTACATATATTATATTGTTGTTGTTGATAGATACAGAACGTTTAATTTGATTTTGCCGAGGTGGTACGCCTGAATGTATGCTAAGCTATAGAATAACGTACAACCAATTCATAAAGAATAAAACCACTTGGTAATCTTCCACGGATTAATTTCTTTGGCACGACGCGTTCCCCCACACTGTGGCATAATCATGTGTATAGTGTGGTGGACCGCGTCGTGCCAAAGAAATTAATCTGTGGAAGATTACCAAGTGGTTTTATTTATTAAGAATATCGAGAACTTCCACCATATCCAGCCAGAAATAGTTATACAACCAATTCGTTGCGTTCATTAGTTTGGAGATTTTTCAAAGATCACGTACAGCGAATCGCAAAATATCAAAAACCGTTATCGATATCCGTGATGAGGTCAGTTTTTGTGCATTTTGACGTAGAATCCCCTGAAGTTGACTATATATGTCCATGGTTTCGAAAATGTCTGATAACTTACGTCAAATTGGTAGTGGAGGTTCCGTGAAATCTTACGTTGTCTTAAATGGAGGGGGGGAGGGTTAAAAAGTGGTTAAAATCGTCCTTATAAAACTTGAAAAGCCCCTTAGTTACTCGAGCCCGCCACGGAAGTGAAGTCACTAAAGATCCGGGTCGGGAAAGGAAGCGAGACCGCGCTGCGCAACATGGATTCTCCCGATGCACACGACCTCCCCCCGAAAGTCTGACCACCGAATCACAACACCGATTCAATCGGATGTGAGAAAGGAAAGCGAAGGGAATAATGACTCGAGGAGGAGGAGGAAGTGACTCAGAAGGGAGCAGCACTCGTGACTGTCGCCGCGTGATTGCTCGAATCCCATCAGACGCTTTCCTGAATGGCTTCACGGAAGCTGGGAACGAATGCCGACCAGAACCGGCCGACCCCTTACAAGGGGGGGGGGGAAACAGGGAGAGAGAGAGAAAAGGATATATATGCCGACCACATTCACCTCACTCATAATAATCTTTTCCCTCGCGCCTTTTCCTTATTCCCCCCCTCACCACTCCGCCACTCGTAATGCTCCCACGGCAAGAAGATAAAAGTGACATCAAACCGCACGTTCGTTGTCATGATCCGAGAAGAAGTCGAGTTCTTCCGAAGCATAAACGCCTCCCGAAACGAGGCACGAACACATTCCCTGTCAAAATATTTTATCAAACAGCCGCTGCTCCCGTCTTCACCGGAATCCCTCGGCGAATAAATGTTTTCGTCGCGTGAATTTCTCACTTCCGTTTTCTCTCTACAGGGGGCGACATTGCCCAAGTTAACGCACGCCAATTCGCGCAGTTCTTTGTAGATAAAAACGAAGTTGATAAACGCTGGTGAAAACAAATGAACTAGTAGCTTCCTGATGAGTAACGAAACGAACTTTCCGACTCTTAAGGTAAAACATGAGGGTTTAACACTAGAGCATAACTTTCAAATCAATTTGAATGGGAAACAAGTCAAGCACGGAAATCATTTCACCGTAAATAGAAATTGTAAAAAATAGCAAACAGATAAACAAATGGTAAGGCATTTTCTAGTCTAACTGCACACAATGCTCCAGTTGAATGTTTTCTTATCTGCTCGGGAGGAGCACAGTGTCAGAACAATTCGGCTATCATAAAGACGGGCTCACGTTTTAGAATTTTATTACATATTGAAGGAGAAGTTCTTAAATACATTTACGACACGGCCAGTTCCATTTAGATAACGTTTGGAGAGTAGTATAGGTGCTGTCTAGTCTAGGAAGGAGGAGGGAGAGAGAGGTTCGTATTGGAAGTGGGTGGGAAAGATGGGAGGGTGTAATTCATGCTTTGTCGCGTCCACACCAACCGAGGATCATTCCCCCAACCTGTCCCACCCCATCTCACCGGTGCCAACCCCCCCAACCACCCACCACTGTAATATCTCCCCACCCCCCACGCCGTCCCCGCCCCCTTCGTTCACTTCCACAGGCGACCAATTTGGACGAAGATGATGATGGGGTGACCCTTGACAAAACCTGTTTCCGACCGACGAAATCTCGAAAAAGCTTTTTTCCATTTGGATGGGGTCCCCTCCACATACACACCAACCACCCACCCTATTCACCTCCCCCCTTCCGACGCAAGAGAAGGAAAGAAAGCGCCCCCTTCCACTCTCCGGATGCTTGGTCATCGCCGCGCAGTGGGAGGAGAGGAGGAGGTGGTTTGGGAGGTGGGTAGGGGGTAGGGGGGAGGGAAGAGGCGACC
The DNA here is from genome assembly GCA_963573305.1 of Pyrrhosoma nymphula. Classification (NCBI taxonomy): domain Eukaryota; kingdom Metazoa; phylum Arthropoda; class Insecta; order Odonata; family Coenagrionidae; genus Pyrrhosoma; species Pyrrhosoma nymphula. Next base: position 454,076 of record OY754337.1, read on the forward strand.
CCTTGCGGTGTGTGTTCCAGCACGTATTCTCACCCGTTGTTTCCTCCCGGGATGTTTTGTAGTGGTTATCATCTCTCCTCGCCACCCCATCTCATTTTTTTTTTCGAATTTGGGCATCCTGAGGAAATTGTCGTGTTCGCGTGTGTGGAGGGGGGTGGGGGGAAGGAGGGGTAGTGTGGGCAGGCCATGTGGGGAGGGGTACATTCTCACCCCACCACCACTTACACTACAACCACTCCAATCCGCCACACGTGGAAGGAGAGGAGGGTCTCCTCACCTTCCACGGTGGTGGTGGTCGACCATTTAGGGGGCTCAGGGGGTCTCCTCATTCAGTAAGGACTCGACACGGTCGAACCTCGGAAAATCCGTTGATTTGACATCACAACCCCCCGACAAATCTCGACAATTGAATTTGAAATTTAAAGAGGCTGTGACATAAATATTTCGTCAATTTCGAGGCTCGGAAATTCCTAGAACATAGAGAATAGCCCCCCCCCATAACGGTTAGGGCCACCCGTACGCCATTGCAACGCGAGGATCACGCTGATGGTGCACACAAGGGTGATATCAATCACATCCACGCGCATGTCGAACACCATCAACGGCCTCTCATTATTATTCATTTGTGCGATTTTAGATTCTAGCTGATTCGCCGTGCAAGACATTTTCGGAAGATGGCTTCAACTGAAAAGACTTCTTGATTACTTGAACGTAGATGAAACTTGAAAAATTTTAATACACTCGGTCGGATTTTATCTGAACTTTAACTTTCAGTTTTTTCGTAAAGTTTGAGTTCAATGAAGTTTAAGCGAGATAGTTCCACAAAAGTAAAATTCGAATATAGTCTCCATTGTGATGTGTGATGATACATAAGCTTTTTACACTTTTTATGATAACTTCCTCGAAAGATTCGACGCAAGAATTTTTCCGACGCATTAAAAACAAAATTCAGCTGACAAACCTGAGAATATTATAACTGGAAAGCTGTAATTCTCCAATCCCGTAATGCTTAAACAGTAAAAATAGATTTACTTACGTTTGTAGTATAGCTGTACATATTTGGCTTAAATACATTTGGCTTTACATGCCACTGTATAAAATGCACCCATGACCCAGGTTTCGAAGAAAAACCAGCATAATCAGGTTTTTCAGGAAAGAGCTTTTTCCTCTACGCGAATTTGCATTAAAATGTTATTAATAGGATTCGTTCTTCTTTGGCTAAATTAATAGGTACCCAGTTTCGTAGGATGACTACATATATTGATTAAATTATCCCCCCCCCCTCGTTACCTTTATTTATATCCCTACTGTTCTTTTACTGATATACCTAACCATTTTGCATAAGGGTTACAAGTAATATGTAAATTAAATGCACCTAAGACCATGAGTTAACTCAAACATTAAGAGTTTCCGCGATGTAATGCAAGGAGATGACTAATCCGCTCTGTTCAAATCATTTAGGTTTGCCGAAAGGACATCCCTTAGCGAAAGTACACCTTCCTTAGGGAGATAAGAAGATACCTTTGAGAGACTAATATGAAGCAGGCCAACATCTACACCAGATTTCCTTCCACCCTTCTGCGGGAAATTACCCTTACAATGGACGTGCGAGGGTGTCAGGGAAGCGTTCAAGAAAATGGTGATCTAGTCAACGTCCGGATCCCCCTCAACCCCCCTTTGGGCGTGGCAGACGGAACCCCTTGGGCTCCGATATCCGTACGAGGGCGCGGTTCACTTCTTCAACCCTCATCAACCCCCGAGATGGAAGTCATGGTCTCGATGGAACATTAGTGCTTCTTCCCAAGCCAAGTCAAATAGGATCTCTCCTTGAATTTAAGAGCTCTTTGAGTATTCCTCATCACGGCAACTATCAACATTGAAGAATGATGAATATCTCCAAATAATACGCATTTATAATATAACAAAATTAAGTAAGCCGAACTAATGCGGCGAGAAACAAAGGTTGCAGTGAATTGGGATGAACAAATTATTTCAGCAAAATAAACACAAAAAAGCACTTGGAGAGACAAATTACTCAGACGAAGGCTTCTCTTTGGTGAAAAGCTACATTTTAAAGGAATAACTAATAACTTCCAACACCGATTTATTCTTAAAAAAAAAGATCTGTCCAAGGTTTCAACGGATGGATGCATTTTGAAGGTTTAAAATGACAGTTATCAGTTGAAACCTTGGTAGGATAGAATAAATTGGTATGAAACGCACTAACTTATTCCTTTTTTGTCACTTAGAAAGAGTCAAGCACATAACTTTTATTAATTAAACTATCATGAGCGGGGTGGAAAGGTTCTTTGAGGATAGCCGGATAAATTTCGTGCTTAACACTTACAACAGCAACAGATTTTAAAGTATCAGGCGAAAGTTTGTGGAAAATTGCCACAGATTGCATTGTAACAGAAAACAGTTTGTAAATATTTCCACACCAATTTTTATTCAACCGACCAAGGTTTCGGCAAACATTGGTATACCTTGATAATGGCAATGTTTGCCGAAACCTAGGTCGGTTGAATAAGAATTGGTGTGGAAATATTTACAAAGTGTTTTCTGTTACAATGCAATTTATAATAGCAAGGTTGTAAGCATAGTAGGCCAAATACACTTGTATAATATGAAAGTGTAAGAAATTAAAGTTGCATACTTCTTGTCTTGCCTACTAAAGTGGACTATTATTGATACGAGAAAACTCATTTTCAGCCAGAGAAACTGAACTGCCATCCCAATTATTAGTAGGTCACTGAAATTCGCAAAGATATCGGAGACCGTATACCGGGCATATGCTGTTCACAAATCCTTAATACAATGGCATTTTGAATTAGAAGTGGAACATCAATAAACATTCACTGATTGGAATGGAACGATAACGACGTGTAACGGCCGAGCGTACTTTATAAAAAATATATTTGTTTCATTACTATACCGTGCGTAATTTTAGCCCGTATTTTAGCGTACCGTACTCAAAATGAGATTTGCCTTACTTCCGATTCCCAAGTTGACTGAGGGAATTCAGGAGAGTTATGAGCCCTTGAGCCTGAGGTGTGGACCAGAACTGCGTCCCGCACGTGGAGAAAGGGGAGGGAGGGATGCTGGTCTCCATGGAGATGTTTGAGAGGCGGGTGCTCTCGGGAGCAGACAGTGCGCCACCACACGGGGAAGACGGGAAACGCACAGCGTTTGGATAGCGATTGCGAAAAAGGGATATTTTTGATAAGAATGGCAAAAAGGGGCGGGGCAAACAAATCTATCCCTTGCATCTCGACCACTTCTCCGTTCAAAAACTTATTCGCTCCTGAGCTTCCTTAACAATGTCCCCGAGCGATAATTTAGGACACCTAGCCCCGGTATGATGTATGACTGACCAAATAGAAGTGAGGACAATAGATCATTCTTTAAACCAATACGCTGTTATCTTTGGGGAAATTTTTCTTTCGAACACAATACGAAGAGTTGTAACAGAAATCCATTATTTTCCTCTGAATAAACGAGCATAAAATTTTCAATGGCGTCAAATTAGCTTATAGGAAAGAAAGGGAGTAAAACCCAACAAATAAACGTGTAAAACAGAGAAAAACGAAAAACTTAAAATTTGTAAGAAGACCAGATGGGATACAGTTAAATATAGACGCAATTTAGAACGACAGCAATGTAACTAAAAAAAGTAAGCGAAAAGATTATAAAATAATACTGTTATCATATCAAGAGAAACACGTTGGCACAAAGCTTGAACGGCAAAACCAAGGCCAGAATACATAGGCAACCAGAAGCCTTGACAGAAGTCATTCATTACCAACCTTGAAAACTTACACTCACTCTTAAATACCAGTCGTCAAATTTGCCTATTTGCCAGTGAAAGAGTGGGAACTCATGGATCAAACGGACAGCTCCGCAAGGCATATCTACGACCCAGAAGACTAGGGTTAGTAAGATAGAGATGAAACCGTTATGGGGCGCGAACAAAAGATTTTTCACAACCATCCCCACCCCTCTCCCCCGCACGTCAATCTCAAAAATCTCTCCCACACATCACAATCTCCTTCTCTCCATCCCCCATTCCACCCACTCATTCCCCCTCATTCCCCACCTCTAGCAATCCCTTCGGCCGAACCCTTGCCTCCGGGCCACCCCCCCCAACACCGGAATCTCACCCGGAAAAAAGAGGATGGCGTTCCTCCGGTGGACGGCGGCAGATGGAAGGAATAAGGGGTCTTCCCTCCCTCCTTCCCCTACCCTCCCCCCACTCCCTTTCCCCTCTCCCCCCTCTCCCCCCTCTCCCTTTTCCTCTTGATCAGTCGCCCGGAAAATAATCAAGTATGCAGATGATTAAATTTCCACATAATTGCGGGGGTGGCGGCCAACTCTCTTATTCGGGGGAGGAAAAAACGAAGGAGGGGGGGATGACAGAAAAGGGGTGTGTCCCTCTCAGCCCCACCCAAGCATCCTTATCCACCGCCACCGCCATCTACACGTGAGACGCCCGAGTTAAGGGAGATGGGGGAGTGATTTGAGAGTGACATGGATAGACCCTCTGCCCCGCACACTGCAAAAAGGGACCGCTCCGCTCCCCTGCGAACCCTTTAAGTCTCCACCGACGACGAATTTGGACCCATCAACAATTAATGTAAAAACATACATGTATTATGGTGAAAAATTTGTCTTTCAGAGTGTTTGGAAGAGAAAAACGGCGACTCTCGGAAAAAGGCAGTTGTCATACTTTGGATATTTTCCATTTTTTATGGTTCTTTACCATTCCATTACTTGAAAACTTTAAATTTAACTAATGGCGTTGTGTTACACCGTTTTTGTAGAGGAATTGCTCGTTATTTTGCAAAAAAAACCCTTCATCCTCGATAATTATTTAAATTTTATTTTCATAAACAATAATTAAACTTTGATTTAAAATATTGTTATATGTACTATCCCTATAAAATCAAATCAAATGAAAGCCCTGTAAAAACTCTATAAAGTACTTTATTTTATTGTGATAAAACAAATATTTTATTTGTAATAATTTTTTTCTAAAACACTACGCTTTAGTGGCAGAAAGTTTAAAAAACCTCGGTAGTCGAGATATACAGCCGGCGAAAAACCTCGTAAGATAAAGGTTAACAGAATCAAAACAAACTTTGTAAATTTTACTATAGATATCATTCAATACAACCGGTTTCATCGCGTAAGCGACACCTTCAGGTGCTTGGATTTTATTTCAAATCAAGAGATTGGATTTTATTCAATACGACCGGTTTCATCGCTTACGCAATACTTTTTGCAATGCAATGCATTCAATACGTCATGTTATCGCCGTATCGCACCAATTGCGTGCGTGGAAGATATTGTTGTCGCCTACAGTAGAGCCATGTATCATTCTTATTCCGCCGCTCCTATCAGTCCAGGAGAAATGGTGAGGGGTAAATATAATATCATCCGTGTCACCTTGGAAATTGCACCATCTGAATATTTCAATTAATATTAGCCTATCATGTAGCTTCAGAGCCTCCAGCAGCTCCTTCCCACCTAAAATACTCCTCATTTACAGAATTTGATTCAGAAAAATATACTTAGGAGAGAGTATGCATAGATAATTATAAATAATGTAATGTAACCCGACATTTATATGATTAAACCACACAGTCCGATCACTATAGTGCCCGACGCTGCCTTCTCCGCAATAATGGGACGAGGGTGGCGATGGGGTGGCGATGGGGTGGCGATGGGGTGGCGAGCGAGGGATGGAAAGGGAGGGGCGGGAAAGGGGGGAAGGTATGGAGGAGGTCGCTAAAGAAAACAAATCAGTCACCAGGCTCCTCTCTTGCCGTCTTGCCGGTGATATGGCGCGGAATAAACACGCGGGGTCGGGTCGTCCGGGGCGACGAGCGAGTGAAGAGGGGACCGGGGAAAAGGGTCGGGGGAGAGGGAAGGGGGTGGAGGCATCCTTTTAAGGGTTTTAAACCATTTTCGCTCGGCGTGCGGAAAATGCAGAAACGGGGATTGCGTGTGTGATTCGATGAGTCGAGAGGATCCAAACGGGAAGGGATCGAATCCCGACACTGGCGGAGATTATCCAAGGAACCCTGATCCCAATTTGAATGCTTTGTTGAAAGCATTCCAACAGAGAACATAAGACGGATTGGACTTCAAAGAGTGGACCCGATAGCGCTTTGCAATTTTCACGATGGCTCATTCCAAGTCTAAGTTCTAAGTGGTGACGTCCACCACCTGATGATGTCACCTTAGCGACTGAACCGGAGGATTTAAATGAAATCATTGTGAAAATTATTAAGCTTTATTCTTCATAAACCCATACTCCAATTATTATGTTCCTCCCAGCTGTCTTAAATGGCGCGAATAGCCTCATTTTTCGGTTGCCTCCTCCAAATAACCGACATTAGAAGCTTGAAATTTAGGAAAAGGATTTGATGTTCATTCGATAATGGGACCATGGTAGAGAAAAAATAAGTTTGAATGAAGCATTATTAAATAGACAAGAAACACTCATTTGCACAAATAAAACATACAAATTCAATGTTTCAACGCTCCCTGCTCACCACTCTTTTGACGGATTTCGGGAAGCAACGTTGGTGCATTTGTACTTCAGTTTTCTTGCGTACTTTTTGTAGATCTATTCTGAGAGCCAAACAAGGTTGTTTTGCATCTTTTGTGATGATCGTTTCAAAAGTGAAAATAGAATTCTACGTCCCACTTAGTGATATGTCCGAGCCGAGCTATTTTTTAGCTCTCGATCGATAAATTTGCCATCGTTTCCGCCCAAATTTCGAGAATTCTTACTGTAAAGCATCCGAATCTATAACTTCATCCGTGTTAGAAAGTTACACAATACACCCTAGAGTGATAATTTGCTCAGTAAAATATTTCAGATGGGAGTACAAGTCTCCAAAAACGAATAGTTCCAGCGGCATACAGCCTTGCAAGAAGTTTCAGGGGGCCATTGACTACTTCAGACATCGAAGAGATAATTTTGTTCTACCAGCAGATGCAAACATTCAGGCAAAATCGGGGAACGAGACACACTGCAAAGCATACTTGCAGATGGCCACAGGAAAGGAAATGGCCCAATTTAAGAGGTTGTTGAGGACGCGTACCAACGAAGAGTTCAGCAAAATACGGAGATAGTGGTGGTCACATAACTGAGGTGGTTAATACGCATTATAATACATAATCGTCTTTTGAATAAGGTGTTGCTTAAACCCACACGTAGTCACTTAAACATGGTTACTTATATCCAGATAACATTCAAGGTAACAATAAATTGATTTTTATCTAGTCGGGGAAGTATCCTACCTCATCTTTATCCTGTTTACTAGTCACATGTGGATAACAAAATTTTGGACTCACCTGAAAAAATAAAAGAAAATCAAAATTACACACGGACTCAAACAATAAAAACCTATTATTTCTAAAGTTTCATATTAATAAATCAGCTTTCTCCCTTTTAAGTTAAGGCTTACTCTAATTCTAACCACTACACTTTTTGACATTAGCCAATTTTAACACTCTTAATGAAAAAGTACCTACAATGATTACCCAATTTACTAAATTTGTAGCGCATGATTTCCCTAATCTATTCACGCCAACAATCGCTTTTTCCTCTCCTGTTGCTCCACTAACTGCAGTTTAAATTACATTCTATTGACAAGGACACAGATGACACTTTAATAAACTAAAATATTATTACACAAATTTATCATTTTTAAGAGACATTTTTTTAGACATAGAATGATTCTTTGATAATTCCCTTCCAGGACATGAAAAGAGAATGAAATATTAGCAGCAACCCCGATAATTTCTCTCCCTATCCCCTACCATAAGTTTAAAACAGGAAGTATGAATATCAAAACATTGTCTGGAAGGTCTTACCTCTCTCTATTATGTACATAACCGAATCTTAACTTGAGGGATGCGAAAAATGGAGCGGAATACGCATTCTTTATGATTAAACTGAAGTATGAAGAAACCTGAGAGAAAATTGCAGTGAGATCAAAATAGACGTAGACGGAAAGAAATCCGGGATAGCGCGAGACGCTTTTCTTGGATATAATTCGAGAATCTTTACGCTCCGTATTCACCCAACATCGCGGCAAGCTTAACAGGGGACCGCGGTCCCTACGTTCCAAATCGTATTCGCTATCAAGGAAAGCTTCATCATGTGAACCGGGGTTAAGCCAACTAATCAGGGACATCCAGAGTAAATACGTCAAGCATTCGTCAAGCGTAAAAGAGCATTCCATTGATATCTCACTCCCTCAGTGATACAACCCGAAGGTTGGTTTGGATAGTTGAGGGTAGAGCTCACCCCAGACTAAGCCACAGGCGTGTGAATTTCACACATTCAGGGTAGGGGTTCCTTTCCCTGGGCCACCTCGCACTCCGAGGATTTTTTTGTTTGGGGGCGTCCAAAGGCTTCACCCGGATTTGAACCCGGGACCCTTAGATAAGTAGCCAAGCACTACACCACCACGCTCCCTCCATTGATATACTGTGGGGTTTTTGGGGGGATAAAAACTGAGGTCATTTACGTCTCTAATGATTGGTGGGTAGGCCGGTGAGGGACGCCGGCTTTTTATTTACTGATGGAAGTGTGGAGAAAAATCCGCCACCGGCAATATCCAACTCTGAACGAATCCCGCCAAGGGTCCAAATTTAAACGTACTATCCGCCGGACGGAGTATTACACTTGAAGCACCCTCCACACCACATCAAAGCAGGGATCGGGACTTATATTTCAAATCTCCGCCTCTGTCTGTTTTCGAACCTGAGCCCTCGGCATGGGAAGCAACTGCTCTAGCCACCAAATCAAACCGATCTTCCACTACACTCGTTCTTTCCCCACATCCACCCTACCCCACCCTTCATGTACATAGTTTGATCAAAAAATACGCGGAATTTTCTTCTTTTCTCAATAAATCTGTTTATACTCATCAATATTAACTCTTTCTCCTTCAAAGAAGTCCCCATCAGATACTATACATATTTGCCAGCGCTTTTTCCAATCTTCAAAGCACTTCTGGAACGCAATATTCGCAATGGCCTTCAACTCCTTCAGCGATTCCGTCATTATCTCTTCAATGTTGGCCAAACATGGTCCTTTCATGATTTTTTGAATCTTAGCGAATAGGAAGAAGTAGCAGGGGGACATGTCCGGCGAATACGGAGGGTGATGCATTATAACAGTGTTGTTTTTCGCCAATAATTCACGAGCAAGTAGTATAGTGTGAGTAGGTGCTATTGCCATGAGCTATTTCGCCACAAACCCGGGCTTTTTTTCGAATCGCTTCGCGCAAACGGCGTAGGAACTCCAGAGAGCACTTCTTGTTGACCGTACGATATGGTGGCATGAACGTTTTCGTAGTTTTCATCAGTTGTTGGTGTGATGGAGCGTCCTGAGCGCTCGTCACCTTCAACATTTTCATTGCCCTCTTGGGAACGTTTTCACCACTTGTGAATGCTTTTTTTATGCATAAACAACTCGCCAAAAGCAACAGTTAGCATTACCAATACGGTGCGGAACTTTACTCTGTTCTTATAGCAACATTTAATGCAAATTAATTGTTTCATTTTTCCAATTACTGAACATTCGCAGAGCACACAAAAACATGTGCTATCTTTTCGACAGCCACCAATAAAGTTAACAAGCAATATGGTAACCAATGTCAGCATACGTCAGGGACAAGTGTATCAACTCAACAACATAGACTTGTGACAATTGGATTAGTACAACTTGCGAAATTTAAAAAATCTGCGTATTTTTTATCAAACCTCATATTCATATTCGCACAGGACACTGACATTATTTCTTTACGAGGACTTTACCCCACTGCTACCTGGGACAGCACGCTGACGGTCTGATGCCAAGAACGATGTTCTTCTTTAGTACCACGGCATAAAAATCCCCGGGCATTATCTCAACGGCACAATAGCTTTTCCCGCGTAGCTCCTTCGCTAAAGTTTATGACGATGGCAAAACTGCGATCGTGTCGTGCTGGCTTGAAAATTCATCGATTCCTTACGAGGTTTTGCATTTGCATCTGAGGAGAGCCAAGCAGAAACGGACAACATTTGAGGGATACAACAATCCAATTCATCGAGTAAGGGGTGAGAAATCTTGCCGCTCCGCCATCACCTACGACGCTATTCAGACGGTGGGAGCGGTGGGGGCGAAAGGGCGGGGGGAGAGGGTTTACGAGATCCTGGGAGGGGGTGGATGGACAGGGCAAGGAAGATGCAAATGAGGAAGGGGCTGCTTCGGAGAGGAGTGGACTTTTGTTCGGAAGGGGTGCGATTTGAAAAAAAATGGCTGCTGAGGAATACGGGGGGTGGTAAGGTATCGTCCAAAGCGCCTCCTTATTTTACGGCCCCTGTTGTAATGCAGCGACATATCATTAAAGATTTTTATCATTTGCATTAATTGCGGTGGAGAGGCTTCCCTTCCACTCTGTCGGCCATGGCTCTTTCTTTCTGTTCCGCCCTGCTCTCTCCCGACAACGGAGCCGGCCTGCACTTGGCCCCCCCTTCGCCCGGGGCGGCTGCCCCCTCCCCTTCCCTCGTGACCATCCGGGGCGACGCTTGAGGACCACCACCGAAATAACTTCGGGATGCTCTTGAACGAGGGCGACAAAAAGTCAAAGTCAAGATGGTAACCAAAAACGTCTTCGAGAATGAAGTCAATCCAACCCTAGTCCCTCAAGTAACTTTATTTTTCCTCGCAATCGTTTCTTTCGTCTACTTTGCCATCCTTATACAACACCATCTGCAAAACAGAGAATGATAATGTATTTCTCGTTTATATTTAACCCTTTGATTAGATTAGCTTTTCGCCTTTTCTTCCTATGGTCCATACGCGTCGAAGGGTTAAGGTGAAACGTTGCATTCATAACTCTTTTTCTATTTATTTTATATTCTAATTTTCGTTCTGCAACTTTTCAATTCAGGCATTAATTAGCCGATAGAAGGTGAATGAAATAGATGCCAGAATTCTCTGTGTCGCAGATGAAGTTGCAAAAATTAGAGAAAGTTCTAAGCACAATCTTACGATCAGTTATAACAGAATGTGTAAATTAGATTATATCGCTCAGCTATAAAGCAGAGTTGCGTGGAAGAAGAATGACTACGTAAGTCTCATTCGCGCTCAAATAATCAGTATTTATCGAGCCGAATGTAGGAATTTATAACAGTGAATGGCTGCATTTGTACATCACTGAAATTCATACCTCGTTATTGGATTACAATCACTCCACACTTTGCTGATGCATATTGGGGATTAAAAAACAGAGAATTACGTGCACACAGCGGCATTTCTATCTAAGGTTTCCGCGCAGTGATAAACCATAGGTTTGATTCGGATACACAACTTTGAATCGGGATTATAGCTCAACTTCTTCATCGAAACCTCGGAGGGCCGGCCGTCCTTCCTGGGTCCGTGGGCGTTCCCCTTTCGCGTGGAAGGAGATGCGGCCGATAGATGTCTCTCCCGTCGCCCCTCCTCATAAAAAAATAAAATACTCCCCCTCCCCGCATCGTTTCTCTCTCCCCCCCCCACACTACGCCGCCACCGCCTTCATTTTTTATGGCCGGGAAGGGTGGGGACAAAAGGGGGGCGGCGGGCGAGCTGTAAAAGAAAGAGTGAAGAGATAATTTTTTATTCCCTTCTTCTCGGATCTCCCCCAAGGGACAGTGGGGGGGGGGCGAGTCCACTCTCCCCTCCCCCCGTCCCACAATGCAAAGGGCAGCCGAAGGGGGGGTGGGTGGGTGGGTGGAGAGAGGGCGGGTATTGGCAAGGGGGGGTGAGGTGTTTCGTGGCAGACATCGGGTCCACTTCCCGGAACTCTTTCGCTCTCAAACCATATAGGTGCACACGCTCGTTCACCCAACCACCTTCTCAAAAAATTCTAACCCCCCACCCCCTCACAGCCACCCCCGCTCCCCACACACTTTCCCCTTCCTCTTATATTCCATGTTTAAAACCAGGTTAGTATCTGTATTTAGGCCCTCTAGGATATGCCCCCCTTACATCATGCGCCCTATATCCTGGACAGTTACTTTCCTTCAATCATTTCTTATCTCTTGCTCAAACCTTTGGAATTCGCTGCCGTCGTACATTAAAAAATCTGCCTCTCTTTCAATTTTATGGAGGAACTATTCAACTATTATTATTATAATGAGCAATTATAATGTCTGTAACCTCAGTTTCCAAGAATGTGTGCCTTTAAGCCATTATGTTGACTGCAACAGTTTTACTCCAACTTTCTTATTCTGAGTTTGTCCTCTAATTTTGTCTCTGATTTTATAGTATTTTCTTTAATTACATATTGGTTCTTTCTCTCACCGTAAATGACCGTTTCCTTTTGCCTTAAATGTGTCACATATTTGTTGATGCTATACTTTTGTAAACTGATGGCTTGTTTGCCAGCCATGTTTTTTTGAAAGCAGATCTAATTATGTAATTTTTGTATTGCTCTTATGGGGAAACTTAGAGAGCGAAATAAACATTTATTCATTCATACCTCTCTTGCTTTCCACCTACTCTCCTATTGGGCACATTTCTCACCCTGACCGGCGCACGGGTGTCTTGCGTCTCCGGACACCGAGATATTCACACGCCTTTTCTTTTGAGGATTACATAGAAATTGTTAGGTTGATTTTTACTTGTTAACCTCGGCGAATCCCCGTTAATTGAATACAACAATCACACTGTCGATGCCTCACTACTTAAGCCCCAAGACCAATTTGCAAGCGCGCAGCTCAGGTCAAAGGATTGCCGGATGCAGTCGAATTTTCTCATTTTCGATTTTAAGGCGGATACTACTGTATTTTTCTACTCTGCACAAACGAAGGGTGACACCGAAATTGAAACCTATTTACATCTGCATATAAGGAATAGGTAGCATACTGACTCGAAATCATGAACCATCTCAGATGCATGCCTGTTAATGACCAGTCTAGGAATTCTTGCATCACGTATAAACTGACGTATTTTAAACGCAGGGTTTACTGGAACAAAATGCTATATCGTTGAACTTAATACGTAGCAGAATTGGAAAACTGAGGACTTACTTCGAATCGGAGTCCTTGAGGGGAAAATGGAGAATAATTTCAAGTCATGGAAATGGGAGATCTTCAATCAGAGAATCCGTCAAAGCGTTACCAATGGAAACAGAAGGGTAACGGGTCAGTGGAACCACCGTATGTTAAGGAATTGCAGATTCTGAGTCGCGGGATTTCTTTACGATGTGAGAAATTAAATTAGTCTAACGAGAATACCTCGTTTAAAAAACCGTGTCCACGTATATCGCGTCATTTTTTGGAACACTCGTGTATCTGAAGTCGATCGTATGATACAGGTTGAAAAGCATTGCGATAATGCATCACAAAGTTCTATAAGAAAAATAACAATTTCATTCCAGTTTTTTAAACAGTATAAATAGCTCTCCCGTTGGTAAAAACTTAAATCTCCGATCATCTTGATCGCGCACCCCTTAAGAGTATTTCTTTGCTAAGGAAACCCCACGTTTGCATCCCCAACACACCAGGATGGAGCAAGGTTAACCGTGCACCACATGCAGATGGAAGATTACGTCAAACCATGGTCGCTCTCATCACTCTTTCCTGTCGTCATTACGTCTCAAAAGGAGCTCATTGATGTGTGCTACACTGTCGAGGGTTGAAAAATCATTGACTCAAATCACAACTATAGGCGTCTCTCTCGTCCAATAATTTAAATACTTTTTTCGCCCTCATACTGGCAATGTCATTGGTTCCTTTACAAAGTAATTAGTTTGGTACACAAAGCAGATAGGTACCGAATAGACACACTACGACAAGCTAACAATAGGTCATTGGAAAGGGACTCGATACGAGACCCTGAGAAAGGAAAAAATGTTGATTAAGTATACTAAAATTCAAAGAGCATATTCCAGAGGGATTTGGAAGTTATGATCGTAAAAGTTACGAAATTTTGGCAGTACACCCTCAGAAAATCCCTCTTTTTTGAAACTGAGAATCGTGCTTCTCACAGGCTCTGACGTCTTCATCGTGCTGCTACCGGGTGGAAGGGGGGGGGGGTTGAGAGGGTTCTCCAATTGGAAGGGCCATTCATGAACTAGACCCCCGATCTAAGGAGGCTGACCTGCGTCGGTGGAAATGTATTTTGGATTCATTTCACGCCGACTTGTGCCGAGCCAAAGTTCCCTCGCCCGAACCACCAAGGTGGGTGGGTGGGGGGGGGGTCCGTCGCAGCGGAGGGAGTTTGTGGGGGGGGGGTGGAGAGGGGAGGGAAGGAGGGTGGGGGGGGGATTTCGTTCCTTGGCAGCGTTACCAGGCAGGAAAATGTTGGGAGCGGGAGGGAAAAAAAGAGTGGAGCACTATTGCTCAGGGGGCCCCTCCAGTTCATCGATTCCGCCTCCTCGTGTGAGGGCCCCCAACGGCCCCCGGGACGGCACAGGGGGTGGGGGGGCAGGGGGGGCAGTAGAGGGGTCATCACCCCGTAATGACATTCCTCGTTATAGGGGTCGGAGGAAGAGAGAGAGAGCTAATTAAAAAGTTTGACCCACCCACTACTCACTTGCTTCCTCCTCTTCAGTGAGGGCTTAAGGGGAGGGCAAGGGGGGTAAGGTGGGGTGGTCAGGACTGCCCCACCATCGAGGGGGGGGGGCAAAAGAAGAGGGCTAGCCCCCCCAGGAAAGAGTGAAGTGCTCTCCGGTGCGGTTTCATATCCTCTTCCTTCGCCGCCCGCCTCTTCCACTTCATCTTCCCCCGCGTCCACTCCCGAGCAAGCAGTGTCGAGGACCGCCCCAACCCCCACCGGCCAGTCTCCGCGAATACTTAAAGGCCCTCTTCAGAAAGTCTCCCCCGAAATGAGACATCCTGGAGGGGTGTGGTATCCGAGGGGGGAAAGGGGAGTCGACGCTCCTTGCTCTGCAGTAATTACGCCCTCTCCATCCGACTCCTCAGACGATCCTCTTTCCAGCTGGGAAGTGCCTTACGTGCCTCACAAAAAAGGTCCCCAGATCGAGTCCTTCCACAGATAATAGTGATTTATTACTACGACGCCGTTCCAGGGGCATACTGTCAGCAACGAACGATAGGTATGCACGGAATTAAGGGAGTAAACATAAAATTCCAGGGTGCGTCAGCAGCTTTGCAAATTTGCACCGTGCACAGATCCGTTATGACTCTAAAAATTCAGAAGTAAATCCTACTCTAAGTATCATTTCAAATGGAAAATGTTTAAATTATATATGTATAAGGGAGCCAGTTCCAAGTAAAAAAACTCGGCTGACACCGTCAGAGTTACCAGCAAACATATGCTCTAGGATTCACCCGGATACTGAAACTCTCATAGGGCTAGTGGTAATGATCCGATTGAGGTGGATAAGTAAGGAGAAATCGAGGCAGTTGATTTATTCCTACGAACCCTTGGGAGCCCTAGAAAATAATTACATTTCAACTCTTTGCGATGAGGTGTTTGATCATGTTGAAACATGCTAAATTATCATCTACTTAAACCCACAAATTTTCTTTCACTTAATAAATAAATTAGAATGTAAAATATTCCCCGCAGTCATCAAACCGCGGATTGGTTTGCTACAGCTTTCCACTCTCCAATCAGCAATCAGTTTCATTCTTCTGTAAGCCTTCACTTTGGCGCCCTTCATAATTTTCCTGATTAGTCCATCGTGATTTTTCCCGTTCTTCTTACTTTCATTATCATTTTCAATATATTCATTCGTGTCAATAAATGTGACTGACAAGATTGCTTCTTCTACTTTGCAGATTTCATTTTCCACCTTTTTCCGCCAACTCTTAACGAAACCTTCTCATCGGTCTCCCCTTCCTGTCTTCCTTCCTCTCTCTCCTCGTCCATTTGATCCTCGTCGTTATTCGATAACTTCGTAGTATTCTCATTTCTCACTATTTTTATTGTTCTGCTGCTGTTATTATCCAGGCTTCACAGCCGTAAAGGAGCATCCTCCAAATGTCTTAGAGAAGACTTTCTTACTTCCAAGATTGTGTTACTGGCTGTCATTAGACTCTTCTGCTGTTAGATTACCCAGCGGGAGCAGGAACATTCCTAATTAATTAATTGATTGGTACATGGGTAATTAATTAAAGTATGGCTCTGTTGTTCGATTATTGAGAGGAAATATTGCATTCCTGATAGATGTATGAGTTAGTTTATAGAAGGTTGGTCATGTCTTTTTAGAAAAAAAATATTTTTTTTAACATTGTAGTACTATGATTGTTATTAATTGTATTCCTTTCGTTGTACTGTAGCCCTGAAGAAGCCTCATTAATAAAATGGCGAAACGTCTTGGCGGAAAAAGGAAGTTGAGATTTAAAAAAATGACCGAACCTATATCAATTAACTCATACATTATTAAAGTGGTCAATACAACGAAGTTATTCCGGGTAGAGACTACAACACATTGAGCGGAGACATAACTGTAATTTAAGGAAATTTTCTTCCATAATACGCCATTTCCACGGAAAAAGATGATAGCATGATAAGGGTAACGCTCTCTTTTAAGCACTTGTGACGCAAACCGAAGGGATTGGTGACCCGGAAGAATGCGTAATTGGGACAGAAGAGTCATCCGGCGGTGTCTCATTGGTGGGAGAGAACGGAATAACGGAAGACACACGTTTCGCCTCAACATGCATGGCTTGGTGTTTTAATCGTCTAACACCCACCACTCAGGGATTAAGATAAAAGAATACCTAAAAAATAAATTCAGGGAAATGAAAACAATCTACTCAGCAATACAATTTCCTGGAAGAGCGACAATAAAATAAACAGACCTGAACTTCATGCATGAATTTACAATTCACAACCCGAATCTCAGCGCGAAAGGAGTGAATAACCACTGCACCTAAAAATATCTCCCTTTATACTCCTTCTCTTCACTGATTCACTTCTCTCTTCCTTGCTCTTGTCGTGGCTTGTGACTTGTGGCTCCCTCTGCCTTACGTCCTAGAAGGGGAGTACGTAGACATCAGGGGTCAAAAGTAGACCGTGGTCACGCCATTTCATGCGTAGGAGACACTCAGGTAGGTATGCGTCGCAGAAGGGCCACCTGCACCGGTCCATTGTGAGCATCCTCTATGATGGACCGGTGAGACCACCATTCTAAGTTGTCCATCCGAAATATGCTCCTATTCCTCCTCTACAAACCTATCACTCAGCACCGCGGTGAGCGATACAATTTGAATACTACCGAACATCGGACAAACACAGCGGAGCAGCCGTAAAAAAAAATGAAAGCGAATTGCGAATATCACATTAAGGCGTGGGGTAATGATCATTTAGGAGATCCCGAGGGACTAATTGCGTCATAAAACATCGGTCGCTATAATCATAACAGTCTCAACGTTCCCTTTCACTCGTATGGGGGAAGTTTGCGGGGAGGATGTGGGAACCAGCGAGCAATATATGGCGCAGGACAATCAGCCGTATATTCTCCCGTATAGAAATCCCAGGATGAAAATCAGTCCCTTCATTTGAATTTCACCCGGAGGGGGGGACAGAGAGAAAAAGTCACAAAGACTAGAACGAAATTACGAAATTCTCATTCGGTCGAAGGAAAATAAATGGCAGCATAAACGCAAGAGGAATTCCTTTCAAGTTTTTCGCGATAAATTGAACCGCATCAGCCATCAAATTTGGGTGTTCCAAGCGTTTGAACGGACTGGACAAAACGAAGACGAAAAATGGCAAAAATAAACTGCCAGAAAATCAAAGGACATTGTCCTGGTACGCCCGTAAGTCGGTCTGAGGGCGAGGTGTCATAAAATGATAATATTAAGTTCTTTGGTTTGTCTCTTTGAATGAGTTAATGCCGCAATCACAGCAGCTTCATCGAGACGCTCCGTTTCTCATGCTAATTACATTAATGCGTGCTTTCCGGTCGTGGCACCTGACTGCACGAAATCCCTCCTGGGGGCCAAGCCTTGAAAGGTGTCATAAACCCGCAGGAAAAAAACTGAATATTCCCAGAATTCACGATGCTGTCACACCCGGTGCTACTTTCAAAAACCATTCAGAGTTTTTTTTCCTCTCGAGTTCATCTCTCCGAATCGTAAAATGCCTAAATGCATGTAAATATTTTCATGAATCTTTTTCCTAGTACCTATACTTACTATTCTTTTCATTCAGGTTCTATTTAATTATCACTCTTCTACCCATGATATCCACCGTCAAATATTTTAAGTGTCCGTTTTCGCTCGAAATACGGTCTAAAATACTAATGTTCTCTGCCCGCTCTGGATTATATTTTCAAATTAGAATGCTATCCTCTATAAATGCAATACCTTTGTTTAGAATCATAAATCTTCATTTCATCCCTCTCACATTGGACCTCTCCATAGTAAAAAAATAGATGGTACCTGGTAAAACCTAGGGACGGCGTGTCACGTTAGAAACGAACACTCCTTGCACAAAATGCGTCAACAAATCTGTATTTGTTCGGTGTATGTTTTACACTGCCGGCTAGCTCCAACTAATGCCTGTTGCTCACGGTAAAAGTTTCGGTAAAACGTTTTATAAAATCGACTAATTTTATAAAAATGAGCTTGCTAACGATAAAACCGTTTTATAAAACCTAGTTTTATAAAACGTTTTACGGAATAGAACAGGTTCTATTTCCATAAAACCGTTTTATGCAACAACCAATGAGACGATTCGCTCATCGCGTTGATAATAATCTCGAATCCATGGGAAGCCAAACAAGGAAAACGTAAACAAACATGGCTGGAAGTTCATGGAACGTTGAGGCAGTATCCTTCTTGTTAGAAGAATGTGTTGGAGCCTTAGAACCGTTGAGTGTGATCAGAAAGTAAGTAAATAAACAATACATATTGTTTTTAAATTAACAGTCATCCAAAAGAGAGTGCATTTATCACTGTTCGCAAAGCGTCTCATAGATGGCAGGACATTGCAGTTTTATGAACAGTTTTACCGTGAGCAAGCAAATACGTTATACCTACGATTCATAAAACTTTCAATAAAATTTTTTATAAAACTCTTTTATGGAAAATTTTACCGTGAGCATTACCGACTAACGCCGCAACGCAGGAGTACTACTTGGGCAAAGCCTACAGCAATAGAGTAGAAACGTTAGTGAAAATATTACATTAGCACGGTGGGCAACCCAGAAATTATCCAATATGAGGATCTTACAAGAAAGTTACTTCCCTATCAACGGATCACTTTACTTCGTTGGCTCGGTTTCACAAAGCGATTTCGTGCGAGGAAAGACTGATTGTCTCCCTCACAACTAGATCTGTGGGTAGCATACAGTCCTCATTCCGACAGTTCCCGTGTCCAACATGATTACGATTTCTTCCTCAGGGCTTTATTTTTGAATCCGTGTTTAAAAATGGAGAGAGATCCTGTCAGAGCAGTCGGAAGCATAGAAAGTCATGGTTCGGTAACAACATTGCATTTTTCACCCGCGATATCTAATTAATGACACGTATCTAAAAAGTAAGTCCCTATATGGCATAAGTCGTCGTTGATGTCTTTCTAGCGGCAAAGCACACATTCGCAATTTTCCGCAAAAGGTGATTGGTGGTTCGTCGTCATGCATGGAACTCATTGTCAGGCAGAGAGAGAGCTCATTTACCACAGCGGAACATTCGCTCAACTCTGCATCCTGATTGACGATTCGTTTCCGTGCTCATCGATGATGGAAAAACTACCTACGGGTACATAACAATGGAAGCAATGGAAGGCACGTTAGTCAAAGTATGTGGTAAATTTACAAGTATGCATTTGCGATACTCTCGAGTGTGCTAGTATTATCCGCAAAGATGGAAACGTGCTTTGAATCCTAGAATACGACTAGATTTTTCTGTATTTTATGTCAGTCTCGCATCCGACAGATTTCTCAACATAAGATTCAGATTTCATTCTCATGACAGGATAAACTGGATTCGGGATTTGAAATGGATGTGGGGATCGGGTTGGCGCGGTGGCTGTAATTCCGGCTCTCCTTCTCGATGGCCTGGGTTCGAGTCCCGGCGGAGATGAAAGTTTTTCAATGGATATACCGACCCCTTCTAGGGTGACGAGTGGAGAGCGCATCAAAAGGCAGTACTCCGTCCGTCGAATGGGACGTTGAAACATGGTCCCCTCGGCGCCTTTCGTTAAGACCAGGCTTATTCTGCCACCGGGTTTCTCTCCACCCTTTCTCCACTACCAACAATAACCTTTCCTTTACCAACCATCCACCTATTCTCAATGGCCTCAGTTTTCAGTCGTCTCCCATACGTGACCAGCTAACTATGGAATAGATTTATTGCTCCAAATTAAAGAACTTTATCGCAAAATGGCGTCTTCTCTTGACAGCCAGAAGTATTTCACGTGGGAATTGCGGCGCCAGTGCCCGAGGTGGTCGGGGAATACCCTGGACGTCCGCCACCTATGGCGTCGCGTTGCCTCCGACGAAGGACCGGAGTAGAAGAAGATTATCCACGAGAGAAGAAAATGCAGCGGCGGTTTGGAGAGAAGATGCCTCGGAATATGTAAGCACGTATTCTCGCTCTGCGCATCATCATCTCCATCAGCCTCCTCGCCTCGTCTCCTCTGGAATGTCCCTGGGAATGCGCTTCCCCTTAAAAAGAAACTTCCCCCCCGCCCACCCCCCATCCCCGCATCCACCACCACCGCCCCCGCAGCCATCCCCGCCCCCCCATCACCAAACCGCCGGGGGAGGGAGGGAGGGGAAGGAAAAAATGATAATGCCGGTGAAAAAGAGGGCATTTATCTGGAGGGTGGAGTGGAGGGACGACGCTCAGCGGCCGAGCGATTACGAGGCAAAAGGTATCCAACGTGGGCAACTTTCCCTCGCAGGAAGGAATCAACTTTAGGCACCCTAAATATTTGTCAATAGGCAATAGACAAATTTTTATTTTTCCTTCCAGATCTAAATTCTAGGATGCTGTTAGCCACGAGAGCGTGTGGCAGAGGATGTCTTGAACAAGGGAGAGGAAGAAAGGGACGAATATAAAAGTGCGTTTTCGCGTCATTGTGTTCACATCAATAATTCAAAATATTAATTAGTTCAAGATTTTTGTAGTGTTTTATTTCAGGAAACACATTTGTTTCTACTACGATTTGGATAACTTGATCTGTGGCCTCCGCATATTTTTATAATTTTGAGAGGTGTTAGTTTGTTCTCGGCTACCCCCCATGCCACCAAATATTTAATCGATTCCAAGAAAGTTCTTCGAATCAATACATGAGCTAGAGAGGTAGTTACATTTCCCATCTTGACCTCTTCATATCCCTTACCTTCTACCTCAGACCGTCGAAATTCCCCAATTCTTTCCCCAACTCTTAACTTCTTCCCCTTCGCACACCTTATTTAACAACCTGTTAATTCCATTACGCTTTACAGCCATTACTTCTTACTCCGAATTTCCTCTTCCAACTGTCTCTTCTTAAACACCTCACTCTTCATTATCTCTCAACTTACCTTCTCCGATCTCGAAAGTGGCTAACTACCATCGTCCTTTTCCTTCACGGGCCAGATTTTGAACCTTACAAAACCGCATTACATATAAGTATGTGCACAATACCAATTATATTTATTCAAATTTCATGAGATTCATAGAAACAATACTCCTTATTCATTGAATAAAATTGATAATTTGATTCAGTCACAAGAAAAGCTGATTTTACAATAGCATTGAATATCTATTAAACGTCAACTGACTGAGTTTACTAAACGATTGGGCATGCAATGCACACTAGCATTTTAAAATGCAACAGCATGTCTAGATTACTTAGATAAAACGGTTCCTAAGTGAAAGGTATAAACCACCTTCAATTCATCAATGAATAGTAGGTAGCGAGCGTTATTTATACAGGTGCATAAACATCATTTATGAAGACAATAAGCAGAAATGGTCGCAGACGTAATCCTTGAGGAACTTGAGAACATTTACTACCTGTATTTCTCTCGCGAGTACAACTACGCCAATCGCCGGCGGTCAACCGAGCGACGGAGGAATCTGTATGCTTTATGGTCCATACGTAGGACTGAGATAGAGAGAGAGAGAAGAAGAGGCTTGGGGTATGAAAGAGGGAGAGGAGGAATGGTGGATTCAGGGGTCGGGGCTGTTCAAGAGTGGAGGTGATAATTGGTGTAGAAGGAATGAGGGCACTTTTGATGCTTTGGAGTCTCTTTCTCACCCATCCGATGGACCACTCAGGTGGGAATAAAATCATTTTTACGGCCTTTAGGAGCTGATATTCTCCGTCCAATGACGTCTCTCCTTCCCTTCCCCGAGAAGAATTGGGACACCTTCGAAGGAAAACGAAATTCCAGCCATGGGAGCACACCAACAGCAGAAGGCACTTTTCACATACGACAACCAAACAAAAGCACACAGAAAAAAATATATGTGAATCACTCCAGGGGAAGGTATTCCCCCAAATTAGTATCTCAGCGATTGGGGTAAATTATTTTTTATTAATAAGAAGGTTGCCGCGATACAATGAGACAAAGAAAGATTTTTATTAGCTTGAGTCACTCTGATACATTAATTTGGAGAAATCGAAAGGGAAGGCATCGGGTGGTAACAGTAGTAAGTAGTAGAGATGTAAAAAATACCTGTTACTCTATAATATTACTCTGTTAAGTTGACTTGAGCGGTATTCGAGGGTCATTGAGTTAGGCCTCATATGAATAATTTTTCAAGTTAAGTCGAAAAAAATTCTGGGACCACATTTCATTAAAGTGTATTTGTCTATGTGTTAGAACTCACCATGCATGAAGCAATGGAAATGGAAATCTTTAATTTTTAACCCTCAGTTAAAGCACGCTAGGACTTGAGTTTCCGGCACCGTATAAGATAATTTGGCTAGAATTATGAATAAATATGTTATTTTGAATCTTTTACTCGGCGTGACTACTTCATATTAATTGACAACCATAATAATATCTCGAAATGTATTATTTCGCGTTTAAAAAGAAATATGTACTTATGAAACCAAATTATTACGAAATATATCTCAATTGCCATAAGGCTAAGGGTTACAATAGCAATGAATTGCCCAAAAAAAACAAATTGGAAAAATGCAATTTTTTCACTTTCATCTAAAGATATCACTAACGAGAAAATGCGTGAAATGTTGCACGCAAATCTGTACAATGAAAAAAATTGCTTCCACTTGACTTCATTTGCAGTGATTCCACAAAGTCACGTCCAAAAATGTTCAATTTACTAATGCATCGGATTCACCCACTACACCCTATATACTACTAATCACACGGGGCAAGCAGTTGAGCTGAAGAGAGAACACAATTTTCAATTGCTGCGAAAGCAATAATAAAGCAATGTAAATGAAGTTCACGACGAGATGAGTATCATGCATTTACCTGAACGATCGTGATTTTGAAACAACTAATACATAGAGCAAACATGTTATCGAGATCAAGGGAAGATAATATTGAGGAATAGTAAAAGTGTTTTTGAGTATCTTTGAAGCTCTACTACAGTCGTGGTAATGAAATGCGGGAAAAACGAATCCTTTAAACTATTTGACAAATTTTCAATTCAATAGTCTGCATTGTAGACACCACATCTGAGCATTCCAGATGTGGTGTTTTAGGAGGATGTTAAAGATTTCCTGGGTGAACAAAATCAGTAACGAGGAGGTTCTCAAATGTGTGGGAGTCTCCTTGTCTGCTGAAATTACTGAAAAAGAGAAGAAATATCTGGATCGGGCACCAACTAAGGCACGAAACATTGCTGGCCACCATCTTAGAAGGAACTGTGGAGGGAACCAACTGCCGGGGCAGGCCTAGGTTGGAGTATATGGGACAGACAATGAAGGAGTTAGGCTGCTCCACTTATGTGCAGTTGAAAAGAATGGCACAAGACCGTAGCGAATGGGGAACTGCCGCCAACCAAACTTTGGGTTGAGGACTTAAGAAGAAGTCAGCATTATATTTTCAATTTCTGAAACTCTGCAGGAGTACCCTGCCATTGGCACCTCTGCGGTGAATGTGATAGAGAGTTGATGATCCTCCATGTTTCCCGTATCTAGATTATTAATTTGGTAATTAGAGAATATATTGACGCTTGAAACTTCCTCGTAGTACATTTTTCCAGGGATTGTTGCACTCTCCTCTTGCGGAGGAACGTGTGTCGGTGTGGTTGCCAGAGTGATTCGCTTGTCTTCCCCAAAGCCAGGGTTTGAATTCCCGCAATGGCTAAGTTACTTCTGGGTAATACCGATCCCTAATTGTGTGCCTGGAGGTGATACCTAAATCTTTAGAACTCCTTGGCTCATATTGCCCTGAATATGTTTGCACAGACACCGAGTTTCCCTCCACCATTCCTCCATTCCCAAAGTCAACGTCCCTCCCATTCCACCCGCAAAACGAAGTGAGTGACTTCACGTGTCCATCACCTCCCCTTATGACAAACAGATAATCTTCCAAGGGATTATGTTCTGCTCTTGAATCCATTTTATGTCCGGAATGCTGGAAGCACAGTCTTATGTGAGGTCCAGCATGAAGATGGTGATCATTACTCCATCACTTTTTACATCGCTATGACTCTCCGTCACGATCACAAATGTGCCGAAGCGAGAGACAAAAAAGCGGTTCAACGGGAACACTCGGGGAATTTCGGTGTCTCTTGTATGAAGATGAATATGAATGAAGGAGGAGAAGAGTAGGATGTTGTTGTGGCGGAGGGAATGGAGTCTGTTGTGAAATTAGCGTCTCGTGCGGCCACGTTCGTGCGCTTGTGTCCAGTGTCTTAATGTGTGGGACCGCGTCGGTGGGAGAAGATATGAGCAGTATATCCAGAGCCTCATTGGTGGAGGGAGGGTTGGCTACAAAGTGGGCGGAGAGGAGGAGGAGGACGCAGAGATAACTTGGGGAAACAAGGAGTAGGAGGTGGGAGGGAGAGGACGCGGTCTCCCTCTCGACCGGGCACAAACTAACACGAGAATTTCAGAGACAGGGGGGTGGCGGGGGTGTTGCTGGTCGGTGATGGAGAAGGCCCGGTGTGCTCTCTCGGCCCCCAGGGGGGATAAGTTGGGCAAGAGGGGGGTTGAGGGAGGAACGGGGGAAGAGCAGCAACTCTCTCTCGTGGAGTATATGTGAGAGTGTGTGTGGAGAGGGTGGGAGGTGAGCCTCAGGGGCCCATAACGAGACCGAGAGCAGCGAAGGACTCCGTGACCAATGGGCATTGTTCCATATTGATGAGGTGGGCGGAGCCAACGTGAGCGGTGCTGGTGTGTCTCGGAGGTGGAAGGGGGAGGAGTAGGGCGGGGGGAGAGAGAAGATAAGGAAGGAGGTCCCGTCTTGGATGTGCTGTCCCTCCCTACGAGAGTGTATGGGTGGGAGGAGGAGATGATGGTGGCGGAGGTTGGGAGGGAGGAGAGGAGGAGGGGGGAGGAGGAGAGAAGGAAGGGGGAGGGATCGAAGAGAGACGAAGATAGTCGGCGTTTTGTAGTCATACCAATAAAACGATACAGGTGGGAGGAGTAGGAGAGGGAAGATGGTACGCCAGGGCCGTCTCCTCGGCCCATCCACATTTTCAAACCTCTCTCTTTCTTTCTCTTCTGTTTTCCATCCACTCTCCTTCCTCCCCCCCCTTCCCCCTGACTCCCCACCCCCCACCCCTTTCGTCCATCGCGTCGCTATTCCCATCCCCCGCCGAACCCGACCCGAGCGCCGCCACTCGACCCGACGGTGGCGAACGGCAGGACAGGCACTCAAATAGTCTAAGGGACTCACGAAGAAGGAAGATGGCAGGCGAGGGAGATTGGATTCGAACGGCCATTGTTGTCATCACTTGACGGTGCCTGATTGATTTAAAAAAATATCACTAAATCGTGACGTTCACAGCTCCATACCAACTCTTAAGCCATCGCAAGGGTCTCGCTTAGAAATAGGATCCAATACTTTACTATTGTCTGTGATCATAATTGCTAAATGGTATGATTATGAAGCAAGTCAATGATGATAATTAAATACCACTATCGACATTTTCCTTTCCGGTTCGCAAATGCTTTTCGAGACGAAAAATAATAAAATACTCTACCATTTATTTCGCAAACATTTTTACCTACATTTAAACGTCTTGATGTTTATGTAATTTATGTCATTACTTGTTACGCTACCATGTCACAAGAGGTTAGGTGATGGTGGGACAATCCCCATAAAAAATAAAGACAGTCATCAATCTATCCACTTTGAATGCTCATGATCTACTCGTGTCCTTCACTTGGTTTCACGCTGAAATTTTCGTAAAGATGCGAAAAACACGCTTTCTTAGTAACTTCCGAAACATTAACTAAAAAAATCATCCTTTCTGTTACCTTATTCAATGCTTCTTTCGTCCCTCCTTGGTTGATATAAAATTCAAGGGCATATTCGCCATAGGCTGAGGTACATATCTGGACTCGAAAAAAATCCATAATTCCACATTTACTTAAAGGAGTTACGAAGTCTTCCATCGAATGGCCTCTAGTGCAGGTCATTAACGGCAGCATTACTTGAGCTAAATTTCACGAGGAATCATGAAGGCACAAAACGTGAACATTAGACAGGAATATTTATCAAAGTATGTGGACGCAAATAAAGAAATAAGAACGATATTAATTCCATGTTCGACGACAACCCTCATTGGCTGAGGAACCAATTATTTCTGTACCAAATAATTTGAAATTAGGGGCTTACCACTGACATAAGACCAGTCTTCACTTTTTGTTTCCATCAATATGAATCACAGAGCCCTATGTAGTGTGTGATGTGCTCTATGGAAATATACAGTAAAAGAACGCGTTCACATTGCCGAGGCAGAGAAGATTAAGCTTTCGGTAAATGATTTTTTAAGTGACACGGAAATTCACTGACTATGTGAGGAAGAGATGAGTATCCATGGATGCGATACACGATTAATTTTTACATTTGCTTGAATTCAACCTCGCACACCGAAAAGCATTATTCGAGATCAACCAACCCATGCTTACGCGAGAGATACCTTGCACTCCCTAGCTTATGAATGTGAATGCATGTTTCATTTTCTCAGAACACGAATTTTCCTCGAAATAAAGCAATTGATAGGTGTTATATGCTTTTTGGGTGGCATAAGAAAGTTGAAATACGCAAGCATCAAAGATTTTGTGCTTCGGCTAAGCATAATCATGATGTGGCAGACGATGCCCAAAAACCACTGGTCTAAAATAAGACTAACCAATTACACAATTCGTTTAAAATTGGTTTGGCATGATTTGCATTGGCAAAAAGATATAAACAGACCAATCAAGACTTATGATCACTTTTCCGAGAAAATATTGGAGTTGTATGAGACGCAATTATGTTACTCTAGGTTAAATCTAATTAGGTTAATCTAAGAATTGAATTTATTATCACTTGACGAGACCAATTTACCTGGAACAACTCGAGGTCCATAACATTACGACCATGCATAGTACCGAAGCAAAGAATAGCAAAAAGCATCTTTGCAAGCGTCTTGAAAACACCATCTTTTAAAAATACTCTCATCATAAAATGCCGTAGTCTGTAAATCTCCAGCAGAACTTACATTTATCTACATGCTCAAATTTATGTACGATAAATTAATTCTAATTGAGCAGTCTTCAGTAAAAGGAATTATTACGGCCACCAAAAATGATTTGTAGTACTTACGTATATTCTTTTTCTTCCAGAGGCAGCAAATTCTAATAGTACAGATAATACTCTTAGCGTTACGCAATGGACGGATTTCATGATCCAGAAATAGAGCCGAATGGAACAATTCGACATTTTATTTAAAACAACAGCATGTTACCACTATGTAAGCCTTTCTTAGGCACAGAATATTAGGCTAGACTAATTTTATGCATATGAGCATGGTTTTAATAGCTGAGATACGTCGGTCTTTTCTGAAAATTGTGTAATTGTACCATTATATTTTTTTCCTGAATGCTATATGGACATATTAAGGTGACGTTGGGGCCTTATGCATTAATAATGCAACAATATATCTCTGGACGGCGGGAAAAGGGTCATATGTCAATTTTGGTCGATTTTGGCTTGCCACCTTTGTTTTCAAATTTTCTACTTCTGCGTTAGGAAAAGGGGCACAAGTCGTAATTCATCCTAACATGCATTTGGTTATTTTGGCACTGGTGCAATGGGTATAAGTCACACACTTGATTGCACAGAATTTTTGTTAACTTCACAAGGCTCTACTGAACATTCGCCACTATTGACTGATGCCCTTTTTTTCCCCACATCACAGATATTTAGGTACCCGTGAAAAGAGTTCCACCCCATCCGCCTGTCATTCCAATGTCCCACGCTCTCACGATTCAGTACTTCAGTGTGCGCCTAAAATAAAACTCATTGATTCAGGGTTAATTTTGAGGAACCATTCCATACTGAATGAAACACTCACTAGTAACCACGCTCCACTCTTTTTTTCATTGATCGGCCAACTTAAACAGTCCGTGAAAATTACTCCTTTGCTGTCGATAATCGTAATGACGGAATATTACTAAGGTGGCTCTCTACATAATGGGAAAGTAATCTCTGATATTAATAGCGTGTTCAATAGAGAATTGTTCAAAAGAAATAAACTTGATGCATCGGAAGCATGGCAGAAATTTCGTAGTAATTGAACACTGCGAAAAATATTTGTTGTACATGTCGGAATGAATTATTGGAACAAAACCAATCGATGGCCGGTAGAAAAAATATTAAATACCAAAACCGTAAATTTTCACCAGCGTCAGTGATTTAAAAAAAGCGGCGATAACA
Organism: Pyrrhosoma nymphula; assembly: GCA_963573305.1. Taxonomy (NCBI): domain Eukaryota; kingdom Metazoa; phylum Arthropoda; class Insecta; order Odonata; family Coenagrionidae; genus Pyrrhosoma; species Pyrrhosoma nymphula. Next base: position 482,890 of record OY754337.1, read on the forward strand.
GATGAAGTTTTAACTGAGAAGTTACCTAACCGAATATTTAATTTTTCCTCAGCAAAGGATCACTCAGGTGGATTTAATATTTGATAATTTAATCCTATTCACTGCGAAAAAGAAAAAAAATATTCTTAGAAGATATTTATCAAGTTACAGGCCGCAAAAGCAGTCATGTACCCATGGCAATTGACCGAAACAAACAGAAATATAACATTCCAAGAACGTACCTATTTAAAACATGTCCCAGGGGCCACTTAAACCAATTGTCACTGGGCGCTTGATATGAAATTTTTAACAGGGAAAAAATATTTCCTTAAATTACACTGCGTGCTTGGAGTGATCGAAAAATCACTGAGAGATATAAATTCTGGTAGAGGACTCGAAAAGAGCTGGTTCGCACTCGATAAACAGTTCCATTACCTTTCCTGCCGTCCCAATCGCGCCCTTTTAATATGAGTAAGTGGCTGTGGACCCGATTCCCACGGAGATAAAATTTCCCCATCGTAATTATCTCTGAGGAGAGAAAGGGAGAGTGAGAGAGGGAGATATGAAATGGAGGCGATGAAAATAATAAAATAAAAATATTAAAAAAAGAAGTATTGGTCCACTGGTATTCGGGTATGAGAGAGAGAGAGAGAGAGAGAGAGAGATAAAGAGGGAGGGGGGTGGGTGGGGGAGAGGTTTTTTATCAGAGTGTCGACCGGTTGGGCAGAGGGAGGTGCCAAGTCCGTTTGTTAAAAAGATACCGCGACGCGTGCAATTATGCGTGCCATGGAGAGCGTGGGAAAGGCTTTCGTCTCTCGTCCCTGCTTCGCAATGCGTGCGAGATCATGACACGGCATGGAGGGGAGGTGGGAGGGGAAGGGGGCGTGGTTTCCCGGGAGGAGGGGGGGGGGGTTGAGCCGGGGAAGGTGGAGTGGCACAGCACCTGAGGTCGCTCTCCCCTGTGCGCTGACCGCCATCTTAACCTCACACCTTCACCACGTGAGAGTAGGCTGGCCAAGAAATTAATGATTCTTCGCCGACAGTTGGAGATCGACATGTAAAACTCGATTAATCATCATTATCATTTGGTGCTCTACCTATTGATTAATCGGCCCCTCGGACGGTCACATCCTATTGTTCCTCCCACCATGAAGGTCTTTCTTCGACGATTCCTTCACGACTATATATCTGTTCGTCCTAGATTAAACCCCCTTTAAGCTCTTATTATCTCCGTTCTCCTTTCATGTCGTCCAATATTTCCAAAACTCTTTCTTCTTTTGAGTGCTACCCCAACATTCTGCTACTCTTATCACCCTCATCTCCGATCCATATCTTCCCAGTAAGCAGGTATGTACTACGTTCTCCAACCTGCCTCTTTCGAATTCCCACAATTTACTTCCTTACCTCCCCTGGCACAATGTAAAGCAGTCTCTCACTTGTCTCCCTATACCAGTGTTGCCAGATGGGAAAATAGACAATGCAGTACCAATGCTTGAAAAACGCGGATTTTGAACAAAAATGCGGAATTTCATGAGTTTCAACTAGGCTTGCTGATTTTTCATCCTGGGGGGGGGGGGAGGGTGCTAACCAATTTCCAAGATTTTTCAAACGTCGATGTGAATCAAATATGCAAATATGTAACTAATACTGTACCACACAAAACGTACTTACAAACGATACATTTTCCGTTGATTAGTTCGAGCAGATTGGAAAAAAGCGGAACCGCGTTGATCTAAAACGGAAAGCGGATCCATTGTCAAAAAGGCGGAGAAAAAAGCGGAAAAGCGGTGTATCTGGCAACAGTGCCCAATAAACACAACAGACACTTCTCCATTGCCTTTTGGCTCAAATCTCAAAAGTCTACTTTTTTAATGAAAAGCCTAAATAATTTACAGCTCCATTTAACCAGAATTATTTTTTATACTTATCTTCCTGAATGGATTAACGGGTTGTATTTAGGTTGATGAATAATAAATAATTGAATGAATATGTCCGTTCAAAGTTTTATTTCAAGTTTCTTTAACGGATTTGCCAATTTAAAGAATCGTTTCTTCCCCAGCAAGAAATGTGAGGCAAAAAATGTTTTCCATAAAATTAAACCTTCAAATTTCATCATAGGGCTTTTCGAAAGGGTCATAATTCCATTGTGCATAGTCGGACTGTTGATTTCTGAACAAAAAAAAATAATAAAAAAACTTTCGACGGTGGCGATGGTCTGTAGGGGATAAAGAAATTTGCCTTGGATGAGTGATCCATATATCAAGGAAGCACAGCCAATTGACTATGCCATGAATTCAAGACGCACTGCGTGCAAATAGTTCTTATTTTGGAAAGAACGACGCACTTCCAGAATTTCAAGTAAAAATAACTCCATTCATGTATTAGTTCAAGCTCCAGTAATGCTCCATATGCTACGTCCATGTTTATAGACATAGATAAAGTATTAACGATGTGTACAAGAAAAACGACGGCAGCTGAAATTTTGGCGTTCTTGAGGGAGAACAAACTCCCTCACAAGTCCATTTCGATATTGTATACAAAAATATTCAACAGCCTTCTTATCGTGGAAATAAATTTCTTCACGAGTGCAGACGTGTCGTTTCTTATCAATTAAACCATGTCAACGAGAGGGTATATAGCATCCTTGTACATCTCACCCACGCAGATCATCATAGGAGAATATGGTATTAGATTGTGTGAAAATCGCGTTTACATGAGGTATCCATGAATTTGTCGCGCATCCGCCCAAGTTGGGCAAGGCCCAGGAAAACTGAAATTCGGATCAATCATTGGTCTGGTCTCGCTCACGCGATTATTTTAATCAAATCTTGAGAAAATTAATCATGAAAAACGAGAGAGAAAACTGACAAAGGGCCCACACACAGTGGGAGTCCCACTTCACAATACTGGACGTCTTAAGGGGGATTCACATTCAAGCATTTCACGCGTACTAAGCGAAGCGTTTCGCGCGCAGCCAATCAGGTGCTTCGCTTCGTTCGCCTGGGTACGTGCGAGCGAAGTTGAATTTTGCTCAACTTTCTACGCGCGAGACGCGCCTGGACGCGTGAAACAAATGGCGGACACATGGAGTCATTTCGTATTTACTTATAAGATTCACTGGGATATATTAGCATGCATACATGAATTGTCCATTTCTGTTAATCATTGCTACAGTGCTTGATATTTAATAGTTATATTATTGGCACATTGAGAATTTTATGGGCCAAGTTTCGTGCATAAGCATCCCAGGCGACAACGGGACACCGTCGCAGTATTCATTATAATTAACGATTTTCCCGTTAATGCACGCCAAAAATGTGAAGTTGGATCAGATACAATCTATTAATAATTGTTTTAGTGTTAACAAGAACCTCAATACGTGAACAATGAGCAAAATAACAACAAAAAACTCCTCAAGGTGGGGACCGACTTTCTCAGGCCATAACCCGAGGTTCATAGAAAAGGGTATGTATAGGCCAACTTCATAAAAGCAACGGTAGACCGGTCGGTAGGGCGCTTGACTGCTGCGATTACGTTCATTCCTTCTCCAAATGAAACGTATTTTTTTTAAGATAAAATGCAATTACGCTCTATTGAAAGTTGTTGCGGTTAATGTATTTCATTGGTTGGAAAAGGACTATCTCATAAATGCAGCTTAACTACGCGTTTTGGAGATCTTGACTAAAACTATTATAAGAAGATGTTTTAATATGGTATTTCCGCTAAACGCTTTATGGATTCGGGTGGTTTTATATATTATAATTGGTTAAGGGTCGGGCGGGTTATAAATTAATAATAGTTATTATATAAAATAATGATAAAATATCTCGCACCTAATTCTTAGGAAAATTATGGGAATGTATCCTTCTGGTCTGCAGTAAATATTATCAACTTTTCGGGCATTATTTATTATCAACTATCGCAACCGATCTTAAATTGGCCTACATTCTGGTTGGTATAATGTCGCATAGCAGTTACTGTCCATGTTCCTAGTGTCACGAAACCAATGATAATTTGAATAGGTACTTGCGATACCTACAGAACGATAGCTTATACGTTAGTAAATTAAATTCAATGGTATTCGGCATGAGCAGAAAACAGGCGCAAAATTTTACAAAAACAGCGTCTACAGTCCTTTTTTTTCTTCTCCTCGAAATTGTTCCTCCACCAGAGTTGCATTTAATGATAGGTGTCGTGAACAATTTACATAAACATGTACTGAATGAATTTGAGCTAGATTCTTTTCAGTCGGCAGAAACATGCAGTGTGACTCGCGATATACCTCAAGGGAGTTCAACTTTCAATGGCATTCCTTACAAAACACTGTGAGTAAAGCCTGATTTACTGCGATCAAGAAGTCAAAATTTGAGAAGCTTGATATACATAACTGTATTTGAAATTTTTATAAATGATGTTATGGTCTGCTTTGGTAAAAACTTCAATCCCAACTTCAAAAATAAGATTGCTGCATACAAAGAGAGCTCTGCTATGCTCAATACAACGGCAACACCTAAAGTCCACGCAGTATTTTTTCACATACCCGATTTATGCGACAAAATGCAAGTAGGCCTTGGTTTCTATTGTGAATAGTCAATGGAATCTGTCCACGCTGATTTCAAACTTTTTGGGAAAATCATCTAAGTATCAAATCTCTAAGAACCATCCGGAATTAACAGAAAGACTGCTTCATTTTTTTAGTAAATATACTTTTTATCACTCATTTTAATGTCTATTAGTGCTATTGATGTTTGAAAAAATTTTAAGTTAATTATTACTGAAGTGGATTTTTATTTTTCTAAATTCATTATTTGACTTTGATCTAAAGCAATAATTTATTATACAGTAAGCTGTTTTATCTTGCAGAATAATGATAGTATAGATTATATAATAACAATATGTATGTTATAACATAGAATGGTAGTAAGATACAATTTTCATGCATTAAGTGACTCCAAATCATTACTCGTGCCATTGGTTCGAGATGATAAAATCAATTTAATATATATTTCCAATTCAATTTCATTAGAAATGCATTATAAAATTACCATAATTGAATATACGTGAACAAAGTCCGAACGTGGAATTTTCATCAACGAAAGATTCTGACGGAAAAATGCCATGTAAACAATAAAAATCAATTTTCTCACATATCGCTCTACAAATTATTTTCTTTCGGGGATAAAAATATTCGTGAGACATCGTAAAAATGAAATTTGAAAAGATTTCATCGGTGTAAGCACTTTTAATTTTAAGTCGATCGAAGCCCACCGTGCATTTACATGTCCTCATAATGAAATAAATACTTGTTTAGTCGCTCTCCTCGTACCACCTCGCTGCTCGCACGCTCCCGGCGCGTCCACGCACGCAGAGGCTAGACTTATTTTTACAACTTCATTCATCCTCCAATAGGTGTCACCATGTGCATTTCACGCGTACGACGACGTTGCCTCCGCTTGAATGTGGACCTTTCGTGCGTTTCGCACGTAAACTGTACGCGCGAGACGCGTGAAATGCTTGAATGTGAATCCCCCTTTAGAGAAAATGAAATGCGTGCAAGGCGATGAAGGAAAGGCAGGTGCCTTGAGAAGTGGCGGATATCTTGAGTGACATGTCAGCGACCTCGGAGCGGGCGTGGCGACACAGCTGTCAAAAGCGCTGATCGGCCCAAGGTTTCCACACATCATTTAAAAAGACAGCCCACTTTTTTTGGGTCACTCTCAACCTCGCATCGACTTTAGAATCGAGGCTTAAATTTTTTCTAGATAACCTGGCTGCTTTGCACCACAAGTTAATCGATTTTTTTTCAGTTTCTTTTAACTATCACACGTTAGTACTAAAGTAATTTAGTTACATCTCCAGTAAGTAGGCTCACAATAATCACAATTGTATGAAATGGATGATTCGTCATAAAACAATATACCACTGAGGATATACCTTTAAACATGTATGGATAATATCAGTCTCAGGCATTGGTCTAGAAATTTAACAACGTCCACCAGAAAGAGCCCCACAATATAACTGAGAATAAGAATAGAAGTGAACTTATAACATTGCAATTTCTACTTATATATTTTATTGTTCACCATCATAGCTTCGCTGCACAGCAATACCATCAGGAACAAAACCATGGTCGTGAACAATATAATATATATGAGGAAATTGCAGAGATACAAATTCACTTATAATTCCTACGATGAAATATTTTCAAAAGCTACTTCAATAAACAAAGAAACAGACCTATGGAGCTGGAGCCGGAGGTATCTGGAGCTCAAAATATTTGCTGGAACCGAAGCTGGAAATAATATAATTTTTCTGGTCCGGCACCAACTACAGATATTTTAATTAACCTCGTACATATTGTGGCCATCTGTGGCACACTAGAATACAGTAAATTTCATTCCTGTAAACAATTTTTGGGCTGAGGATTTTTAAATTACTCAAGAGTACTTTTGATAGTGTGATAATGTTGTTCTCACATTTTTACGAAAAACCAAAACGCCAGAGTAACTCCCCTAAATTCTTTCTTTGCTTTATATTTCCACAAGTGACTTTACTTCAAAATTTTCTCCCACGAGTCCTATCAAATTATATGCACACAACAACGAGAGAAAGTAAAGTTATTTTTACGACTGTTTGATCAACATATCACCAACCATTAAAATCAATCATTTGGCCTCGTTACAAAGAAAAATATCTAATCATTCTAATTTATCATAATATAAATCAATTATTGAATTGATATTCCAGATATTTTGAAATAACAGAGGCCATGTGCCATGTTGTATGGTATATACATGCGGTCATGCGCTCTAGGGAGACCCAACGGAATGTGGACGTCAGGACAAACAGATCGCGTCCAGAATGTGACCTGCGTGTGGTTCGTATGCTTCATCTACATCTACATCTACATACTACCCCGCAAGCCGCCTCAATAGGCGTGTGGCGGGGGGTGTTAGGACACCAGCCGTTTACATATAAAAAGGAAACGCTCTATGAAATTACGCCTTGCATTTATTAAAGTCCCTTATTGTTCGGGGGAAAACGAATTCCCATACCTATCCGTTCGGCAAAATATCTCTCTTAATTTATCGTTTCTGTCGGACCTGGAAATATAGTGGGGTTCTAATATGATGTTCTCCGTGTCGCTCTGAAAGATATCTATTCTCAATTGCTCAAGTAATCTGAGCCTAGCGCGCAGCCTCCGAGTCTCTAGCGGCTTCCAGCCTAATTTGTTTAACATCTGTGTAACGCTGTCTGTACGCCCGTAGCAGTTTTTGACGAATCGCGCAGCTTTCCTTTGTATTTTATTAAGTTCCCGAATTTAGTCTTTCTGCACCGGATCCCATATGCTTGCTGCATATTCAAGGTGTGGCCGGACGAGTGCGAAATAACACCTCTCTTTTACTTTTTCATCTGAGAATCTTCCCACAATACGCTTGACGAATCCTAGCTTCTTCAGAGCTCTGCCACAAATATTTCTTATATGTGTTCCCCACGATAGGTTTGAGGTTATCGTAACTCCCAGATACTTAACTTCATCTGTCGCCTTTATCTTAACGCCATCCACAGCATATACACGGGGATAGTTGGACGACCTCCGCAAGAAATGTACCGCCGCACATTTGCTCAGACTAAGTTCGAGTCCCCACTCTTGGCTCCACACATGAACGTTGTTTAAATCCGATGATAGAATTTCAAAGTCAGAGTGATCATTAATTTCGCGATAGATGACAGCGTCGTCAGCAAATAAACGTATTTTACTGCTAATTCGAGAGCATAGATCATTTATGTATATAATGAACAAAAGGGGGCCGATTACGCTTCCTTGTGGGACACCTGATGTCACTTTAACTGCATCAGAGCTAATTCCGTCAAGAACTACTTTTTGCTTACGATCACTCAGAAAGTCGCGTATCCAGTTTACTACTGTTTCGTTTAGGCCGCATGACTGTAATTTGTATAAAAGTTTGTTGTGAGGTACCGTGTCGAAAGCTTTCTTAAAATCTAGGAATAATGCGTCCACTTGTGTTTTCGATTCACCAGATTTGAGAACGTCATGAAGAAAGAGCACGAGCTGTGTTTCATATGATCTTCCTTTCCGAAAGCCGTGCTGACAGCCATGAAGGAAGTTACCACTGTCCAGGAACGTCATGATATTGCTAACGACGATATGTTCGAGTATCTTGCCTATAATAGACGTTAATGAAATTGGTCGATAGTTCCCTGGGTCATGTCTGTTTCCCTTTTTGAATATCGGTGTAACGTTTGCAATTTTCCAGTCTATTGGTATCTTTCCTTCAGACAATGACTTCTTGAATATTATGTCTAAGAACGGTGCGATCTGTGGCGCTAATTCCTTGAGGACACGCGCGGGTATTCCCTCCGGACCCGGAGATTTACTATTTTTGATCGACTGTAGCTGTTTAGTTATCCCATCACATTGAATAGTGATTTCTTTCATCGGTTCCTCAGTGAATGAAATGTCGAAATAACATGGAGTATCGTCTGTAGTGTATACACATTCGAAGTGGGAATTTAACGTGTTAGCTTTGTCAATATTATCGGTGACAAGTTTGCCATCTTTATCAAATAACGAATCTACGGTTGAAGATTTTCCCTGAAGCTCTCTCGCATATGACGAAAAAGATTTCGGATTTTCTTCGAGTAATTCATCAAGTACTTTTTTCTTGAAATTTCGCAATGCAGTACGCATTGATTTCTTGGTTTTTGAGCGTTGTGCAGCGTAACTTTCTTTTGCTTCAAGTTCCTTCGATTTGTCACCTAACGTAATGGACTTTTTGAATAAGTTGTACAGTTTTCTCTGTCTCTTAAGGTCCCTCCTAACATCATTGTTATACCAGCGAGGTTCTTTACTATCACATTTCAATTTTCGCGGAATATATTCGTTGATTCCCTGGCGTAGAATTTCTAAGAAATATTTCCATGATGCATCAGTGCTTTTGTCCTCTGTTTTAGCTACGAAGTCAGTGTACGAATCATTAAGCATCTCGCCAAATTTTATGAAGTTGCATTTATCAAATAAATAAATATTGCGTTTCGGTTTTACAGCTGACTCTACTTCAAGTTTTAAGGCTGCAAAAATTACTCTGTGATCACTTATGCCATCAATAATATCGAGTTGTTTTATCAACCTAGGATGGCTTACTGCAAAAAGGTCTAATATTTTATTTCCTCTCGTAGGCTTGTCAACTACTTGGGCGAGTGAGTGCTTAGTAGGTGTGTTGAGTAAGATCTCGCTGATTTCCCTATTCCTTGCATTTGGCTTTACAGTGTAAGAATCCCAATTTATAGATGGCAGATTAAAATCTCCCCCAATAATGATTACACTTTTACTGTCTCTCAAAGTAAATGCGGATATTTGATTTTCTAATTGGTAAATAATGTCAGCTTCGGAGTTTGGAGGTCTATAAAAAGAGCAAACATGTATACTCCTTTTGTTTCGTTGTTTAATTGTACACCATGCGCTTTCTATTTCATTATCAGTTATTTCATGGGCGGTGCTGTGTAAATGTGATTTAACTGCTATAAAAACTCCGCCACCTGTCCTATCGCTTCGATCGCATCTGTAGATTTTATATCCTGGAGGAAAAACTTCGCTGTCACTTATATCCTCTGTAAGCCAGCTCTCCGTTCCTATGACCACGTCTGCGTCCTGAAATATATGCTCGATTTCAGCGCGCTTGTTTTTAACGCTACGGCAATTAACTACTACAAAGTTAATGTCATATTTTGTAGATTGAGTGTCGGTTGGTTCTTTTCCACGCTTATGGGTATTAGGTGGGCGAATTTCACTGGAAGTGCTTATTACATTTGATATAATTTCTTTCGCTAGAGTACGCGTTTTGGGAATATTGTCGCTATTTTCCGGCTTTAGCCCTTCTAAGTTTACTTGGATGTGAACATTTTCGCAATGCGGACTTCCTCGGAGGCTACGTTCTGTTAAATCTTTACAAATCCCACTAGATGACCTACCCTCTAGTCTAAAAAATATCTACAGTGCTCAAAAATCCTACGAGCCACCCGTTCAGACGCCTCGTTGGAATAATGCACCCCAGACGAGTTGAGGGGAGCCCGGCACGATCTAAGCACCGGCCGAAGATCCACGAACTCTGCCCCAATGCTCACGCAGAATTTCCACAGCCTCTTGTTGATCCAGGCAATCCTGTCCCAAACTCGAGGGCCGCAGTCAGTCCGTGGAACAATGCTGCAGATGGATAGTCGCAGATCGACACCAGTGCCCCTCCGAACGCGTTCCACCTCCGAGTTTAGATCCCTAAAGGAATCCAAGATCTCATCGGCTCTACGCTCGGAAGCATCATTGGTGCCGACATGGGCCACCACCCGCAGTCTAGAGCAGCCCGTGTCCTTCACCGCTGCTTTTACCACCGCCGTAGAATTGGGTACAATTCCCCCTGGTATACACCAGGAGGTGACCCGTTGGTCCGCTCCGTCTCTCCTTGCCCTCTTCTCTAACTGGGGGAAAATCCGCCGGACGTTTGAACTCCCTAACAATACTATCCCTGCCCTCCCAGCCCGGCTGCCGTTCGAAGTTGAGTCCCTTGCAACGGGGGGTTCGTTCCTGACCTCGCTAACTGGCCCCCCAGAATTGTCCTACGACAAAACCGCGAAGCTGTTGCGAACGGGGATGGGATTAGCCTCCGCTTCCCCCACTCCCCGACTCGGCCGAGCCACCGCCCCCCGCCCTTGGGGCACAACCACCCACTCGGGCCCCAGGCTGTGAGTCATCCCCCGACCCGAAGACCGCACCGTCTTCCCCAGGGCAATCGCACTTGCTTTCGCCCCCGAGCATGCCCGGGACACCACCTTGGTGCTGTGCAAGGTCCTGGGAGAAACACTACGACCACCGAATCCCGAGAATCCCCCACAACCCGTAACCCGGGCGTGCATCTCCGCAACCAACCTCTCAAGTTCGGCGACACGTGCCTCGAGGAGGTCGCTCTTCACCTTGCTCTTGAGGCTCGCTACAGAGGAACTAGGGCCGGCCATACTATTCTACAGGCTTTAGCACTTAAACGATGTGAATTTACACTAAGTCCTCTAAATGTATAAGGCGGGTATAAGCGAATCAAGCACGATACGCAAGGTTGCGTAAGAAGTACTTTCTAGCAAAGTAGTTAGACGGTTAAAGAACAAAAAATGCGATGGATCAGTTACTAGAACACGCACGCACGTATAGGATCAAATGATCCTATACGTGCGTCCGATCCTAAATGATAGAGAAATGTCTCGCTGGGCATAGATGAAAATGGAAGAGGGTGTCGTCTCGGTATTTGAATTGACGCAGACGACGGCGTTGAGACGAGCGACTGGAAGAGGGAAGGGGGAAGGGGGATGAGGAGGCTGAGGATGGACAGTGAGCGTCTGGTGTCTCCCGGGTCCCCAGAGGTCGGAGGGAGGACAGAGGCGGTCCTTGTGTCGCCCGGCAACGCGACGCGCGGTTGATCGAGCGTGGCAAGGGAGGGCTAGGGCCAAGGGCCGTTGCTGTGACCTCTCCTCTGTTTCTCACGCGCACGACACTCGCTGTCAAAGGATCGCGCCACGCAAGGGCCACGCAACATAATGCGTCCCCTTCTTCCTTATACCCCCGCACCCTAACCCCCGCCCACTCTCCCTGGAAGGAGAGCCCGTTACCCGAGTCCGCGACTAAACTACACTGTCGACCGAGGCCAGTTGGATGGTTGAGGAGGTGATCGATGAATGCCCTTTGTGCCATTTAAGGGCAGTTAGAGCGAAATATTTCAAAAGTCACAATGGAGACCACCTTCGAATTTTAATTATTTTAATTGAGCGTCTGTAAGAAGTATGAATTAAATATTGTAATATTAATGGCGCGAAAATATAGTTATATATGTCAAAAAAATATCAGTAATTACATAAATATATCCTCAAAAGTCTCTAACTTGACTCATTATTTCACGCCATACGGTGAAAACGTCTTAACAACAGAAGGGTTTTTTTGCGAATCTGTAAAAATTACAGCAGTGAGCGAGCGATTAATTTTTAAAAATAGTTGAGAAAACATACAAACTACACACCTTTATTTTTTACAAAATCTAGGCGTTATAAATTCCCAAAGATTTCTAATAATTTGATATAATTGGAAAGATGAGAGTTTTATTTTTAAAATTAGGTCAAATTCAGAAAACTCTAAAAGAAGTGATATTTCGCTCAAACTACCTGAAAATGGGAAATAGTAGCATGGTTCTGGAAGTGCAAAATCTGAGTCTTTCCTGGAGTGTGCTTTTAGCATAACGGGTTCTCGGGTGTCCAGCCGGTTGAATCGTGTTGAACTGCACCGACGTTTCGGTGAAGTACGCCTTTTCCTCTCTGAAGACGATGGCAGACTACGTCATCGAAACTTCGTTGCAGTTGAACACTATTCCCAGGCAGGAAACTCGAGAACTCTTCATTTTGGTTCAGGACGGATTAGTTAGGGCATGAAGGAAGGGTGGAGGGAAACCTGGTGACGGAATTATCTCACTCACAGTGGGGTGTCATCCGACTCACGGAATACTGTCCTTGAAGTATTCTCCACGCAGCACCCACGTAGGAATCGAGATTATGCGGAAAAATCTAGGCCCTTTCCGGGTTTCGAATCCGTTTCCTTCGAATGGAAGTCAGTACTCGAGCTGACGCGCCAACTCAATCCTCTCTACGACCATTCTTATGCAATGTGAACCCCTCTAAATACAATCATGAGCCCTGCTGATACCGTCATTTATATACGCGGAAAAAAGTACAAATGCCATTGCAATGTCTCTTTTGAGCCTTCACATAAAAATACCACGGAATTCGAGATTTAAATCTATCTTTTAAAATAGAGTAAGAGCTCCCATGAGGGTGGCTGGTTACTTTGTTTGTCTTCAATCATAAACGACTGAGCAGATATTAATAAACTTCCACGCAATGCAAAATTCATTACTCATATTGTATGCGTCGCGGGGTAGGCAAAACGTTTTTATGATGATTTTATAAAAAAGAGCAAAAGAAAATACTATGATTTTAGTACGCAATTTCATTCTTTCATTGTACACGATTAGCATAAAAATTCAATCATTAGCCCACGACACGCCAACGAAATAGTATGTTATGGACACTACTTATGATGGAACTGAACGAGTTTGAACTAGGGATTAGCAAATCGATTTCGATTTTAATCGAAAATCGATTATCACACTCCGATTTTCGATTTAATCGAAGTCGACTTTTTGTTTTGAAAAACCGATCAAAATCGATTCTAGCCGATCGATTTTCGCTTTTTAGCTTGCTAGCTAAAGCTAGCGTTTGAATTTTGCCAATCGAGCTGCGCCAGTTCGTAAACCGCCCTCCAGTCGACCGCAAGTCCAACTCTAATCCACTACAAGCATGGAAGGAGATAAAGGGAGAATATCCCCACGTATACAAAACAGCCAGCAGGATTTTATCTATAGTTGCCACATCTAGTGTGAGCGACTATTTTCTGACGTCGGGTTAATTGCAACTCAGGTGCAAAATCGATTATTCAGAGAACATTTAAATATGTTAGTTTTCTTAAGGTCCATCCCTGAGGAACACTGGTTCCACGGCTTTTCAAACAAGAAATAAATAAAATTCTGTTTTTCATTTTGTGGTATGCCTACTTTTCAATATAGAATTCTTATTGCTACTAAACTATATGTAATTTGCTTGTTATATTAACTATGTGTTTATAAGTATCTGTTATGGATTATTACTTCCCTGTATATCTTATTAATATCTTTAAAATAATATATTGTATTAATAAATTTAACTGTATTCGGTTCTTATCCCTAGTCCTCCCATTAACCCATATTTTGCATTTTGTTACAACAGCACATCCGTATTTCCGCAGACAATTACTTTGCTATGTGTCAATATCGATTTAGATTTTTCGATTATTTTGGGCAAAAAATCGAATTTTTAGAAAATCGATTTTAAAAAACAAAATCGAAAGTCGATTAATCGAAAATCGATTCTGGATTTAAATTTCAAATCCGTAGTTTGAACCATGTTCTAGCGAAAACATTTCGCATAAATTCATCCACCCACCGACAATTCACTCCAATTTTATCACAAAAAACGCAACCTACCACTGATAGAGAAAACTGATTATATTTTAAGTTTAATGAACTCCTGAAGCAATTAGTTTTTGGGTGGCACCGTGGTGGGATCCATGAGTTGGAGATTTACTATACACCGGCTCTCGACAGAGAGCCTTCATACTCGAATGCCTGCCGTAAAATATAAAAAAGTATAATTCAGGAGTAACTCGAAGGAAATTTATTTTCAAATACTGACCACTGGTTTCCTTTTTCTGACGAGAGATTAGAGAGCAGAACTTCACAAGCAGTGGTTTCTCTGCAACCGACTCACCATTTCACTTTCGTGAATCTTCATATTCAAATTCCAATAGACACATCAATTCTAAGTATGTGCCGTGCCTCACACCATTATATGACAGCGCCCAAATTCCTCAATAAAACTCACTCAAAATAATGTCGGAAACTCTTTTCCACTCTACATTTACCTCATCATCTTCCAGTCCGATATGAAAGAGTTCCGCGAGAACGGTCGGCCGGGTCAATACTTCCGGGAACACCATCACCCAAGTGAAGTTTCGACAGGAAGAAATTTGGAGGGTGGCAAGCCTTCTAGTCCCCCTGATTGCCGTTGCTGCAGCCCACGAGTTGCAGGCAGTGAGGGAAACATGCCCTTAGTTGTCGAAGCACATTAAAACAAATTACTACCACCCCTTTTAATAATACAACTTTGTAATTTCCCGTTGTTTAATTAATTCTGCTAAATAAACGATGGTAAAGTACATAAATGTGCAATTAATGACAGTGAAATTCGCCATGAAAAAATAAAGTGAATCGACCGGGATTCGAACCCTAATCTCGCAATTTCCGGTCAGGTGTTTTAGCTAGTTACACCACACCAAGCCATCTCAATTCAATGCGAACTTCATCGGAGATTGGCACTCCAGACCGGCAATTGGGAGACTCGAGTTCGAATCCAGGTCAAGTCAAATGATTTATGCATGGCGAATTTCTCACCGTCTTTGGTGTATATCTTCTCACCCGTGCGCGTGACTGCGTACCATAGTATTCGTGCAATCGCAATGTTTGGAAAATGTGCCGTTAAAATGGATATCAGTCACTTCCACGAAGACAAGGCTGAAAATATCAAACGAACTGGCTACCAATACTTATAAAAAGTTATCGATTTGGGTCGATATATCGTCGTATCGCCGAGCCGAGTGGGGAAGACGCGAGAGAGCCTTTGCCTGCCAAAGAGGCGGTGGGGGTTGGTGTCCCTCCCTCCCCGCTACCTCGCATCCCCCGGAGCTCCCCCTCTCCACCCATCATCATCTTAATTCCGCCCCCCTCCCTTCCTCCCCCGAGCGCAACCCCCTTCGGAGAAGATACACTCTTCCTTTCTCTATCTCTTCCTCCACCCCCGCCCCTAAAAGCCCAAGGGGGAGGGGTGGGGGTGGCGACGAACACCCTCCTTTTATCCTTCCGGAGAAAAATACGTGAACGTATCCCTGGAGCGACCCCGCCCCCACCCACACCGTGAAAACTTTAAACCAGCCAACCCTTTTGCCCCCAACCTCCCCCTGCTCCTCCATCCCGCTCCCATAGGTGCCGCTCCCTTCCACTCCCTTTGCCAAGAGGGAGAGAGGGCGCGGGAAGAAGGGGACGCGGCGAGCGAGCGTACCTACAGGGAGCCATTACCCACCCCCTCGAACCCTGAACCCTTTTCTTACCCTTACACATACCCTTCCATTCTTTAAACTTTAGGCTCTCACCTCCGTCACTGCATTTGCACACCTTACTCACCCCTCCCCTTCATTAGAGGAACCCCTCTCAATTTTTACTCTCATTTACTTATAAAATTTCACCCCTTTCCTTGAATGTCTGCGAACCCTTTTCTCTCTCATCCATCCATCCCTTTTCTCTAGACTAGATGGCGGGAAGAGGATAGTGGTGGAGCATCATCCTTTTCTTCCTCCTCCAACCCCTTCCTCCCCCCCTGGCCGCAGGAGAACGGAAACGCACAAGGAGGGCGGGGGCAATAACCCCCTTCCCGCCCCCTCTCCATCACATCGCCTCGCCTCTTCGGATTATCACTCCCCGTCCGCCATAACCCTCTCACACTCGGCCTCCTCCACTCCCGAATGATAATACGCCCTCCTCCCAGTCACTCCTCGGAATCTTTCCGCACTTCCCACCCACCCCCCTTCGTCCGTCCTTCGTCCGTTATGGCTCTTTTCTTAACTTTCAACTGCGCGCCTCCCAGTTTACGCTGAATCGAAGAAAAGTTTGCAAACACTCACGCTAATTATGCACATCTATGAATTTTTTATCTACTTGCAGTTGGTACTTGAATTCATGAATACCCGGGTTTTTTTAAATCTTGAAGCATGAGTAAGGTGAGTAAACTCTGCTCGGGCTCTCCACCGGTTTAAACTATTCGTAAGTGCCAACTACACCTAAATACTACATTGCCAGTTTAAACCGGTGGAGAGCCCGAGAAGAGTTTACTTTTATTATTCGCCGGGAAAGTGTTAGATCCTTTTTCATGAGTAAAATAGTTTTCATCCTCGATTACTTTAAGAAATACTGAAACACTGAGCAATGAACTGCTCCACACAGTCCACACACATTATGTGTGGAATTCAGTCATGGTATATACCAATAGCTATTCCCAATTACGAAGGAAAACATTTTTCTCATTATGATCCGCATTCCCCCATTCGAAGGTAGTGTCCATAGGCTGGCTGCATCTCTCGACCTCGTTCTCTTTCCAGCCACGCATTATATTCCTTCGTAATTCCTTATTTATTTATCCTTCCTTATTATTATTTCATTTATTCCTTTATTATTCCTTATGTAGATGGGGTTAGATGGAAGAAGGGGATTTTAAAGTCTCAATCTCGCCCCAATAAAGACGTTTATCTATCTATTTATGTAACAGTATCTCCTCTACATATTGCAGAAGATAATACGTAATCGATGGCATCAGGGTCGGGGTATACCACAACGGATGCAATAGCGGTTAGTCCTGCATATTTCTGTCGTCATACACGAGTTGTGCCCTCCCACAAGAACCATTTTCACCTTTATTTTTACAGCACTAGGACGTTTAAGCCCTGATTATTCCACCTGAGTCATTAGATTGAAATAAATGCGGGAATAAAATGCTTTGAAGAATGTCGGAGAACATAAAACGGCCCAGGCCTTCTTCACCAATATAAGTCCCTAATTCCAGTCTATGAATACTATGCCGACGGGTCTGTACTGTAAAAAATTCCACCTACACAGACCACACCGATATGCAGAAATCGACGTGTTTCTTGCCATAATATTTCATGACATATCGCTTGATACAACTCGATACATACGTCGATTTATTATATTTCTATTGTGAGTAAATTAAATCCAAGAAAATCCTTGAAAATTCGAATATCAGCCAATTTTAGAAATTTCAAACTCGAACATATGCTGGCTCAAATATTTAGACTAAATAATGCGTTTAGAAATTCTTTTGTATGCGTGTCTTTGTATGTTTATCGGTGGTTTGTCAAAATATGTTATACTGAAACAGAAAAGTGAAAAGGAAAGTCAGAATTATGGAGTTTACCGCAGCTTTTTTTTAAGAAAACTACAATAAAGGACGCGCCATTCAAGCAATTACATATTTATACGGTAACTACTCACTGCAAGTTCTTAGTTGAGTAATTTACGTTTATCAGACAAAGTCATTGAGACTGCAGCGCCATTTAAGAGTCGCAAAAGCATGTCCAAACCAATTATTATAGGAGCTCGACACTAAATTGAAAAATTAGATAGCCTTCATTTGATCACCCATATTACACAAGTTATTGCTAAACAATAAAAAAATAACAATGATTTGTTGGAAGGTAGTGTAGAAAGATTAAAATTTTATTTTCGTATGTAAATTTTCCGGCCTCGGTGGCAGCGGAGTAACGTCCTTGCCTGCCAAACCAAAAGGTCACGGGTTCGAGTCCCACCTGGGGAGGATTTTTCTCCTCCCAGGACATGTTTGTGTGTGTTGTCCTTTGTTACTGTTACAACGCCTGATGTAAAATGGTCCTCGACGTCCTGTATTCAGGTTGATGAAATAAATAAAGATGAAATAAAAATAACGATGGGAAACATTTCCTAAAATTATCACCGGAGAAAAAAATGACATTTGTAACTCTGCGATACAGTTTCCTTGAAGGTAGGTAGAATTCCTCCTTCAAGGATGTTTATGCCTTCTCCCAGGGACCAACGAAGTCCCTGGGGGTCGCCTCTCCCGCGCCCCTCCCCCCTCCCTCCCCACCCCTCGTCTACACCCACACCTCCTTCTTCCAACTTTACTTTGGGTCGTGTACAAGCCGTAATAAATTTCATAATTAGTCTCCGTGGAGCATATTATCTCCACTCCTGAATGGGATCAAACAGAAAAATTAACAAAGTGCGTAAATTTCCCCCCAAGGCTTTTATTATTAAGGGGTCGTGCGATGAAATGAACGCGTGGAAGGGGTAGTTATGAGGGGGGTGGGGTGGGGGGGGGAGGGATAAAAAGGGTGAGGGGAGGGAGGGATTTTGCAATTACCAGAGCCGTCGTCTAAAGAAGAAGTGGGAAAGGAGTCTTGAAAGGAGAGAATATGCTAATGGGCGGGGGGGGGGGGGAGGAGGGGACAAAAGGGGGCAATGAGTGACGCCAACTTTGCGAATTTTCCACACCACCCTTCATATTTCGTTGATTCTCTCATGGGATGAAAAATATGAGCAGCAAGCACAGCGTCTTGGAAAGCTAGAAGTGCCTTCACTTTACTGATAAAAAAATCCATTTCGCTGCTTTACTTTAACTTACATTTGAATATGCATTTTTCAACTACAATTGACGTTATTTTAACGTTAGTAACTATGCCTGAAGGTTGATCAGGCATGGATTAGGCTGGATATAAATCCTATTTCCATAAAAAAAAAAATAATAATAACTTTATTTTACAAATAGCTTACGTGCTGTAATTTCCCTTTGGATGGGTTACAATAAATATTACAACTTACGCAGTTACAAAGATACTTTCTTTTTTCTGGTCATTATGAATGATTTTATCCAGTATGGTTCTGCTAAGCTGATGCTTATCAGCAGGTTCCAAGTTTACAATGTTGTGGTGCAATCACAAAGAAAATTATTATTTATCAATAATGAAAAAAAAAAGTTGGAGAAAAAAAAAAGTTGGAGGAAAAAAAATAACAGTGCAGTTGAGGTCCTGCTAAGCCAAAGCGGCTTGTCAGCAGGTGCCTTTAGTTAAACATATTTTTTTGCTGTGTAACGTTTTGAACAATTAAGAGCTTAACGATAGTAGCCTATGAGCCACTCTTTTTGTGATTTTTTAAGAACAGATATGCTATTAATATCATGCATTGACATAGGTAATTTGTTTAACAACCCAGGGACCACACGTGCCAAAGATCTCTTGCCATGGAGGTTAAAATACTTAGGTACATGGCGATAAAACATTGGCGTGATAGGAGATAAACAAAATATTTCCACTTGTGACTGCAGTCGTTAGATCAATGGGTGCAATTTCCTCAGCCTTTTCTACGGTATAAGACCACTAATATTCAGGTTTTTGAAGTTGGAGTTGTAATATGATCAATAAATTCATAGTTTTTTCAGCCTATTATAAACCACACGATCTTGAATGCCAAAAGGTGACTCACAGAAATGCCCATCATAAAAAAGATTATTATCCTATAAGAGCACAAAAAACGGCAGGTTCAAGTTTTATGAATGTCTAGCTAATAGACTATCCTAAATCCTCAAAGATGTCCACGAGAACTCTTAACACCACATTCCCCGGGATCCCAGTCGAGCACAACGATAATAAACTCTGATGGTCGAGCGTTAACTGGTGCTTTCATCGTTAACTGGTGCTTCCCATGATCTTATGATGAAAATTAAATTTCTGAGATTGGAACGGACCAATAATCCGACATACTCGTGCCATTTGGCCCTCTATGAGGACAAAGAAGATATTCTCATGACATCCATATTGGGTTCACGAGAAACACAACTGTACTAATTGACCAGACAGGCATTCCTGGGAAAAGACGGTCATCCTCCGGGAAATGTAACATGAGGGCTCAAGGATACAGTTCACATACCGATAGTGCCGCTTGGAAGAGCTATTCTCCAACGGTCGAAACTTTCTTCCACCGATAAATCTTTTTACGCTCCATGCCGCAAAAAGACCATCAAGATACGAATCAGGCAAAATCCAATGATGTTGTACTCACCTGTGAAAGAGGAAAAAACCGTTTAGATAAATATATTCAACAAGAAGGAAAAAGAATGAACACATATCACAAAAAAAAGGAACCGATAAGACAACTTATGGGCTTAGTCGGAACAACTTCGATGATAAATGAACATGTTATAAGCATGATGAAAAAAACGCATATTGCAATTCCACACTCGAAGTGTACAGAGTCATTTTCAAGGTAGGTACGTAGAAGGTCAATGTGCCTTTCAAATGGCACAGCAGACGTCGAAATGGATCGGAAAATAAAAAGTGAAAAATTGTACCTACTACGTGTTTTTTTCATCATGCTTAAGGTTGAAAATTTTCACCAAATAACACATTCACTCCATCAATCGAACCTGTTTTCAGCTTTTTTAAAGAAGGTAATTTCATCATAAATAATGAGCAGTTACTGTGAAAAGTTCCGTGAAGGTATGTGATACTTTTAGCTGTATTTTCCATCCACAGAAGATTTGAATGCAACACTGAGCATAAGATATAAAAGTGAACCAGGCTTAATTTTGTGGAAGAAAGATACATTCATGGCGATAAAAACACAATAGTAACTTCCACACTTTTAATGTTACAAATGCAGACCGACCCAGGTTTCGACACACACCGCCATTGTCAAGGTCTTTACCATGATACCTATTTACCTTGAAAATGGCACTGTCTGTCAAAACCTGGGTCGGTCTGCATTTGTAACATTAAAAGTGTGGAAGTCACTATTCTGCTTTTATCGCCATGGACTGAGCGTGAAGACATAAAAGAATGTGTTAGGAAATGGAAAAATAAAATTTTCGGCGAGAGCCTCCATGATTCTAAGGACAATTTTGTTCTAGGTTTGGACTCAAAATTAATCGAGAAAAACAATCGCATGCTAAACTCCGCACAGGATTAGCTACTTCAGGCGGCATCGCGCGATCGAAATCCACAGTGCGTGGTGAGGGTTCTCCGGAGTGCTTGCGCCCCGGAACAAACGAGGGTTTCCAGGACAGACGGTCATCGCACTTCCCATCCGAGCTTTCGCCGCCTTCAAAGAACTGATTTGTGGGCGATAAGGCACGACGGACACTGCAGAGGAGGAGTGACCAGCGCAGGGGGGTGGTGGCAGCGGCGCGGTGCTTGCTGCTGCCCCGTTATCCCGTTCACCACCACACGATTAATCAGATGAAGAGATCCGCGGACTCGAAATTGAGACACGGGAAGCGAACTGGTCTGAGCGCCCTGTTACCCCGATTATCGCGATGGCTCCATCTCCAATGGCTCCGGCCCTGGATTATTTAATTAACCGGCTCCGATTAGCGGCCCCGAAGCGCTCTGGTAAGCTTCCTCATGTACGACTCGCCTCCATTAACATATTTGCCTTCCTTCATTAAATACGCGGGCTGATTTCTTCAAAATTGGCCTCCCTCTCCCACTGTGGGCGACATGGTACCGGTTCAAAAACTCTGAACCGGTTCAGAGAATTACTGTCAAATTGAGCAGGGAACGTGGAAATAAACTTCGAAGTACACAAGTATTGAAACCAAAATTTCCAGATTTTCGTGCTTCAATGGTTTTTTTTAAGACATACACGGAAGCCATAACTTGTCATTAACTTCAGACCACATACAAACATTCAGCACTTAGCAGTTTCCTCGAGCCGAAATGTTAAATTGAGAACTTAATGCCGATGTAAATGGATTTTGATGGGACTAATCGAATTAAGTCAATAAATTTTCTCCCTTTAACGCCAGCAAAAAATTCCGCTACTGAAAATAAATTTCCTTTCTTTCAGTTTTTCCTTCAAAAGCAGGGAAGCAGAAATTGAATGCGAGGAATTGAAATGACATGTAAGCTAAAATGAAACAAATGGATCAAAAAGAGATGGATGAGCTCACATACTATTGTAGTCATCCCAGAACAAAAATTACCTTTCCCGCGTGAAACTCAGTCAATAAAAAAGCAGAAAGGAATGAATGAGTCGAACAGAAGAGATATTGACTGAATACAGTGAAAATTGTATAAATAAGCGTTTAATACATGTAAAAAAGGGAATCATTATCATCACTACACTATTCTCAGCGATTAATTGCGATTGCTTAAAGAAAGTAAGCCTCTGGAAAGAGGAATTTAACCCTCAACCGTTAATTACAAGCAGGTCCTCCTCTAAGGAATAGAAACTGGAACGAT
Organism: Pyrrhosoma nymphula; assembly: GCA_963573305.1. Classification (NCBI taxonomy): domain Eukaryota; kingdom Metazoa; phylum Arthropoda; class Insecta; order Odonata; family Coenagrionidae; genus Pyrrhosoma; species Pyrrhosoma nymphula. The sequence continues at coordinate 505,409 of OY754337.1, forward strand.
AGCAAAATTTGTTAAAATCGTGACAGCGAAAGCACATGACGAAATATGAACCAAGTCTACAAGGCTACAGTGGATGTTAACGTGTATCTAATCCTGCGTATAAACCTACGTCTGGAGGGTGTTTGGCAGGAGGTATTAAATCGCAAGCCATTTAAAACGGAGTTAGGAAATAAAAATGATGCGGTTACTTAGTAATGGGAAGGGAGACAAGTTTTATTGCATAAGTGTTTCGCTCTATTTGTATTTTGTAGGAATATGGCATTAGGAAAAAATTAATTTCAAATCCTCCTCTTAGCCATAATGTGCGAGTCCTTTATCTAACATAAAATTGAACGCTTCTAGAACTCTGATAAGACTAGTCGAAACATACGGATCAGAGGCGTGAGTTTTATACAAGCATGATGAAGTAATCAGTGGGCTTAAAATTAAAATTACAAGAAAAATTTATTGCCATGTCAGGCAAGGGTAGATGTGGAAAATCAGAATGAACTTGGAGATAAATGAAGTAGTAGGCATGAGAGGATACGTCTGATCTACAACTTAAAATTTTCTAGTGACTTTGGCCTCACCTGACACATCATATGGTTCGTACGATAAATGTTGGCCCTTAATATCAGTACCGCAGGTACAAGCTGTAAATATTTTTATCGGTTGTCCATTGGCAATGCAGAAAATATTCTCCAGAGTTCGGAGTTGAGCTTGGAGCTTCACTGTGAAAAAACAGCCATCGATATCTGAACACAGCACGTCACAATTGAGCTTCTCTTCCAACCATGCTCTCCTTATCGTAAAAGCCATTTTATGATCGGTTGTCGGATTACTATTACTGTCCCATGAGAAGAAATTGAGGAATTGTGACGACAGGTTTGAATTGAATACTCTTTTACTTTGAACCAGTATATGGAGAAAATAATCCAGCATAAGGTGAGGTGCTTCGTTAATTAATCGACCGTCGCATTTTTTATGTAATATAAAGCCTCAAATTCAAGATTATGCGACTCCTCCGCCGGAATTGCAGCTGATTTCCCTCAACTGTGGAACTGAAATCTCGGACGACCAATAAAAGAAGACATAAAAGGCTATTTTGAGGAAATGGCGTGTGACGTAATCATGGATAAAAAACAGCGTGGACGCTAATTCCTTCGACCGCCGTCAAAATTCCCACGGAGGCTTCCGAGTTAAAGTGTGTGTGGGGGGGTTCTTTAAAGGAGGGTGGTGGATACGAGGGGGTGGGTGGACTGGTGGGAGGGTGGGAAGGGGTGGGAGAGAGTATAAAGCAGGCCGAGCGACGCGTCCGTCGCTAATGAAATGGTCGAGACTCTAATTAGACCAACATTGTCGACGGTGGAGCCCAACAATGCGAGAGGGATGAGGGAAATTGGGAGTGGGGGTCGGAAGGGGTTGCAGGGATCATCCCCCCTCTCCTCCTTAATGCCCCGCGTGCCCTCTGAACCCTGGCGGCGCGCCCATCCCCTACCCACAAACCCTGAGGAGGACGGGAGTCTCTTCCCCCAGCCAGGGTAAAGGGTGGAGCTTGTTTGCTTAACGGCAGACCCCCGCCCCACCCACCCTTTCCCCAGCCCCACCCCCTGGCCGGAGGGTGGGGTGGGTGGAATGAGAGTCGAACCTGGGAGTGGGGGGAGGAATTACGGGATTCGCCAACCCCCACTCCTACACCCTTCCGCCCCAGCACACTCCTCTGTCTGAGGAAAAACAAGACACCCCCCCGCCCCTACCCACCACCAAAGGCGACCCTACGGCTCAATTTTCAGGGCGGAATCGACATTTTGGATCCTTGAGCCGCTTCCAATGTACACATCATTTATGAATTCGTGAGGAATTCTAATCCTAAATTTTGCATTCAATTAACATTCCCAATTTGCAGAAACATTTTGACAAAGAGCGTACCAAAGTAAAAGTCGCAACGGTTACGTCAATCCTTCGCCAATTATATGAGCTTTGAGGAACGACCACCAATCAGCGTGCAGAGTTTGACGAATGTTTCGAAAGCAAAACATTTTTCTTGAGTTACATGAGTGACGATATGTTGCCATTCTGCAAGCACAGTTGCACGTATGCTTGGCGATATAATCGGGAATAAAGGGTCTAGAATCCTTTACATATCAGTGCTTTGATCACCGAAACATCTTCAGCATTAATGCACTTAACTACATGACACATATATCCAAACTTCACATGATATCTTCATGCCAGAGACCTACTCAACCTTAGAAAATGCATCGAATAGATAGACTATGCAGCAGTTCATCTAGTTAGTACCATCCAGTTGTACAGTTTTACATGACACGGACAACCAGTAAGTTTTTTATTACTGCTTTGCTTCAAAAAATTCGAAATATTTGTGCATTAACGTATGTGTTATCCCGCTAATTCTGGAGTACCGAGCCAAAGTAAGTCGCTTACCGTCAATTACCGCCCACCGTGAATTGGTTTTGGGTGTGTTTTCTCACCATTTTTACAGCAAAGTTTGTTTTTTTTTGTTTTATATAAAGGTATACATGATATTTTCAGCCACATACAATGCAATTCAGTTCTGCACTGTGTAAATGATTAAGTTTAATAATATCTGTATTCAGTGAACGACAAATCATTTGGCAACGGTCTCATGTACAGTGAATGCTTAGCGACTCAATCGCTCAATGCCTCACATTTAAATAATAATAATATGGTATAGTTAAACATTAATACGCATCATACGATGAAGAATCTAATTCGCACTCTTTGTGCACTCTTTTAACACACTATCCCGACATCCCCTGCCAAATGCGCGAAGCAGTAGTGCAAGGAGGAGAGCATATTAGCGGTGCCAAACTTGGAAGAGTTTCTAACTATATTCCCTTTCTACATCTGTACCAAAAGAATAAGGTGAAATACGCGGTGAAGCTCCTGTGAGCATGCTTCCTACGAAAGTGCAACACCATGAAACTACCGTAATATTGCATTAATTATCCCAAAAAAATGAGCTTTCTTACTTGGTGTAGTATCTTCTCTTTAAATACAATGTTCAATTGCATTTGTTGGTGGTCACCCGCGATCAGGCTGAGTAAGTTACGGCATTGTTGGGCGAGGAAATAATTAATACCGTCAATTGACAGGTCGCGGTACTTGCAGGTAGCAAGAATCATTTCAGGAGCTCTGAACAGAAATTTTAAACATCTTCAAAGTGCTCTAAAATGTATACAATGAAATATTGAAACAAATAAAATTTAATACTTTTTTCCTTTTTACTAAATTAAACTAAAGTTACGAGTCCTCCGAAATTTGAAAACTGTCAAGTGACAGCGCTCATACTAATTAATACTCTATACTATTTAATATTAGATTGCTTTCAGTTATATTCATCATACGCTAAGAATTGTAGTGAGATGTAAATTCATCGTAATACTCCTTTGCTCGTCAATACCATCTCATGCCCTGAGTCACTCATTGCTCCTTCATCGATTATTCCCCTTCTTCCTTTTCAACCTCCCTCTTACATACCTATTTTATAGAAGTCAAGGCGCTGATTTTTTCCCATTTCAATTCCAAAGAAATGAATTTTAAGACGATTCGAACAAATATTTTGAACAGTCATCTGGGCCATCTATTAAAACTATTGAAACCTGGAAACAAATCGACATTCATCTACATCTACATATTACCCCGCAAGCCGCCTCAATAGGCGTGTGGCGGGGGGTGTTAGGACACCAGCCGCTTAAAGATAAAAAGGAAACGCTCTAATGAAATTACGCCTAGCATTTATTGAAGTCCCTTATTGTTCGGGGGAAAAACGAATTCCCATACCTATCCGTTCGGCAAAATATCTCTCTTAATTTATCGTTTCTATCGGACCTGGAAATATAGTGGGGTTCTAATATGATGTTCTCCGTGTCGCTCTGAAAGATATCTATTCTCAATTGTTCAAGCAATCTAAGCCTAGCGCGCAGCCTCCGAGTCTCTAGCGGTTCCCAGCCTAATTCGTTTAACATCTGTGTAACGCTGTCAGTACGCCCGTAGCTGTTTTTGACGAATCGCGCAGCTTTCCTTTGTATTTTATTAAGTTCCCGGACTAAGTCTTTCTGCACCGGATCCCATATGCTCGCTGCATATTCAAGGTGTGGCCGGACGAGTGCGAAATAGCACCTCTCTTTTACTTTTTCATCTGAGAATCTTCCCACAATACGCTTGACGAATCCTAGCTTCTTCAGAGCTCTGCCACAAATATTTCTTATATGTGCTCCCCACGATAGGTCCGAAGTTATCGTAACTCCTAGATACTTCACTTCATCTGTCGCCTTTATGTTAACACCATCCACAGCATATACATGGGAATAGTTGGACGACTTCCGCAAGAAATGTACCGCCGTGCATTTGCTCAGATTAAGTTCGAGTCCCCACTCTTGGCTCCACACATGAACGTTGTTTAAATCCGATGATAGAGTTTCAAAGTCAGAGTGATCACTAATTTCACGATAGATGACAGCGTCGTCGGCGAATAGACGTATTTTACTGCTAATTCGACAGCATAGATCATTTATGTATATAATGAACAAAAGGGGTCCGATCACGCTTCCTTGCGGGACACCTGATGTCACTTTAACGACATCAGAGCTAATTCCGTCAAGAACTACCTTTTGCTTACGATCACTCAGAAAGTCGCGTATCCAGTTTACTACTGTTTCGTTTAGGCCGCATGACTGTAATTTGTATAAAAGTTTGTTATGAGGTACCGTGTCGAAAGCTTTCTTAAAATCTAGAAATAATGCGTCGACATTATCGCTCCCTATAAAATATAGTGATTTATGGTTTGGGAATTAACTGTTCGCACGATGGGCCTGGGTTTGGATACCGGCTGCGGCACACACTTTCCATTGAAATCCCGATCCCAGCTTGAAGTGCTATGTGGAGAGCATTTAAAATATAATACAAAGCGTATCCGATCAGACTTTCAACAGCCCCCCCCCCGTCTTTCTTGTCCTGCCTTTGTTCCCTGTCATCTTTCAAAAGAGTGGGCCGAGTATACCATCACCCTCCCTCTTCTCCACTATAAATACTTCCCCCTCACGTAACTTCCCATCAGACGCCCCTAATGGAGCAAATGCCAGTGGGGGAGACGGTTGTCCCACCTCACAAGTAAAACTACAACACGATAGGTGAAGAGCATAACGAAGAACGAAGTTCAGTTGGCGAACGACGTTTGGAGGGTTAACAGCGCACGAGTCTCGGTTAATTCATTACGTGATCACAAATCAAAAAAGGCCCTGTAGAATAGTGTTTGTCGAAGAGCAAATGATTTTTAAATCTCTGCCACAGCAAAGGGTGTTTCCGATTTTCATCTCTCGACTCCGCTTCTTCCGTCAGCCTGCCGAATAGTAAAGAGTCGTCCCTCTTCATCATCAAGTGCCGACCTCCCGCTTTTTGAAATGTAAGTAACGCTGACGGACCACTCTTCCGGCGGACAAAGGGGAATGAGAGAGAGAGGAGAGCCGAAATATGAAATCTCTTCAAACCGAAAACCCCCGCAGCTCCCCGGAAGGAAGATGGAATGGAATTCCCCCGTAACGATGAGCGCTCCCACCCACAACGCTTAATTTTCTACGCTCAGATAAACTCTTTAGGGCATTTTCATTTGACCACGATTGCCCATGCCCGTGTGTTTGTTGCCATAGCGATGGGATCGCAAGGGGGAGAGAGGAGTGTATGGTGGGGCGGGCAGGATAAGGGGACAAGAAACCCTTAAAAGGGTCTCTCTCTCTGGGCGACCAACAATCACCACCACTCCCTGGTTCACCACGAAACCCTTAACCACCCCGCACACTGAGAACGGAGAGACAAAGTGCGCGCGCCGCTTCGCGGATCTCACAGCAGCACGCCCTCCCTCCACTCACTTGTTTTTGCCGCCACGGATTTCGACCGCTCTCGACTTTCTGCCTCCCAACGGAGAATGCCTTGCGGCCACTCGAAAGATTATCAACGTTCATACGTTGGATATCGAACGGGAACGTATTTTTGAATTTCCAAGCACACCTACATAACGTAAGGCATTTGGCTTGGAATACAAAACTCAGGGATTCTTTGGAGGGAGATCTGTATAGGATACGGAAAATCATATTACCTGACACTGAGACGAAAACATGGTCTACCAGACTCCATCTTAATGAAGGTAGATTGAATTAATTAAGCACTTAGGCCAACGCTTATGAAATTCACTCATCAGGGTGGAGATCCATTCCATTTTCATGTGTTGATGTTACTTCTTAAAAAAAAATCCACGCCCCATAAAAGGGAACAGCTAGATTTTAGTCTGACATGTCCTGAGATAATTCCCTAGATTGAAACATGGATTCCATTCGTTTAACAGACTCTGCGCACTAGGTAGCGCACTTCAAAACAGATCGGGAGCTAAGTCGATATGCGCTAAACAACAGAAACATGTCGATAACAGCATCCGTGATGGTTGTCAAGTTTGTTGATTTTCAGTAAAGGCGTCAACAATATTTATTGTAAAGCTTTTACTTACTCTACGATAAAACGCTTACGTTTTTAAACACTTATTTTGAACGAATTCAACAAAATTACACAAAATATTCCGCAGTGATTGTTTTTCACCCACAGAATACTACCTACCGGCAGGTTACAAAAAACATTTCGCCAGCGCACATGGTTCAATTGAACATCGTTCATGTGCGCTTAAATGCGCTGATATTGTATTCCGATGTGCGCAGTACTTCAACACCTTCGATGGAAAACTCCCAATAACATTCACTATTTGAGATTTTTTGACGCTGCAACGTCACGCCCATATTTATCTCAAAGGTCGATTCCTTCCGGAATAAGGATTGAGTTCTTCAGCGAACGGACTCCTCGCTCCCTAGTAAGGGGAAGGGGGGAGACCCTTAAAACAATTTGTACATTATCGACATTAGCAGAGCCTAACCGAGGAACATGAGGGGGGGGGGGGGAATGGGTCCAGGGACACGTGGATAATGATGAAATGGCTGGGTGCTCAGGCGGTGTTTGCGCACCAGAGACCCGCACCACTTTGCGTCCCGCTGCGACTCCTTGCGATCTGCTTCCCCCCCAGACGGAAGAATCGTTCGACGGGGGCGCGGGGCATCACGGGACGGCTGCTTCCTTCCAGTCCCCCCCCCCTCCCCTTTCATAAAGTCAACATCCCCAAATTCTGTGTAATCAGCGATATCGCTTGTGACAATATTGGCCGTGTAATAATTCCGTCGCTTGCCTCCTCTCGCCCCTCCCCCCAACTATCTCGGCCCTCTCATTTTTAATACACCCTCGTCGGCACAAGTGGCAGCAGACCGGGCCACGGTTCGGGAGGGAGAGATTCGAAGGCAGGAAGTCCTTGCTCCTCTCTTCCCCGATTGCTCTCCCCCCCCTGTGTAAACACGGGCGGAAGCCGTAAGTGGGATGGGCGAGAGATAAATATGAGAATGGCAGTCGTCGCGAGGAATTAATTAATTCTATAAACCGTTCGCTCTCTCTCATATATTTCACAGGCCAAGGAACGCGAATAGGGAAGGGGGTAAAGGGAATGTTCCTGGGTGTAGGAGGATGGGGAGACGTACCCTGACTTAAGCCTAGTTGACGATTGGCGTCAACTTCAAACGTTAAACGGGAATTGATTTCACGTTTAACGGCACCGGTTTCTGATTGTTGTAAACTGGGATCACGTCGGCAATCTTCGGTCGACAACGTCAATCTTCGTGTTTATGTTTACATGTGGCTCAGCGCCGCCATTGACGATTTTCCCATCGATGCTTGAACGCTTATTAAAATTATTCGACTTCTCCATCTCGAATTTCTTCCACAGGATCCACAGGACGAACGTGGATGAAGCACATCACCACAGCAAAATGTGGTCCAAAGAGAAAGGCTTTCAATGTAGCCCAAAACTCAATGCAACAGACAAATGAAAAGCGATACCCGATAGTCTGTGGTGTGGTCATACTGCGTATCCTTCCACCTTCCACCGTGAACGTCAAAGTTGAGATTCGCTTAACTTTCACGTCGAAGGTTGAAGTTCACGGTTGGCGCTTTCACGCAATCGTAAACCCGTCCATAAGATCCCATGTGTTCAACTAGAATTTGAACATATAAAAGCGTACCAGACTTAAAGTTGTGGAAATACTTTATGTCCATTTCAAATAAAACAATATTGGTAAATTTCCACAAAGTATATTATAAAAACACAGTTAAAATAAAATGGTAAATTATCTTACAAATTGCAGAAAACTGTGCTTTATGAATGTTGTAATGTATCGTTTTAAAAACCTGTGACAATATGAAGAATTTTATTCAACTCGAAAGACCGGTATGACCCCGTAGACAGAAGTTGTGTGTATAAATTAAAGTGTAATGACTGTGATCTTTGTTATATTGGCCAAACAGGCAGAAGATTTAAGGACAGAGTGAAGGAGCATAGGTTTAGTTTTATTAATGGGGACGATAAATACTGTCTCGCTAAACACTTGTGTGATTTTAACCATTTTAGTAATTTTGACATGGAAGTTTTACACCATTTTGACAAAGGGGCTACGCTGGATTTCTTTGAGCAATATGAAATCACTCGTAGCCCGGCTAAGTTATGTAATGATGTTGTTTTTATTGATCGATCGCCTCTGTTAAACCTTGTTCTCCCTCCCGTCCTAAAATCTTATGACCATACCTTCACTAACAACGGCTTTTCTGTGTTCTAACCACCCTCCCGTTTTTCCTCCTGTGTTCCCCCTCTGTGACTTAAGTCCACCCCCTCGCCTCCACCCCGGGGTAAGTATAAATGGCGGAGTTTCAGAGAAAGTTGTACCTTGATAATGGCATTACGTGCCGAAACCTTGTTCGGTGGTGTATTTAACTGTGTTGTTATAACATACTGTGTGGAAATTTACCAATATTGTTTTATTTGAAATAGAATTTGAAGTTGAAGTACACGTGGGCGCCAATCGTTTATTAGGCTTTACGGTGAAGGCGCTGAGGGTCCTAAATTAGTGGAGGTGAGGACAAAGAGAGAAAAGCCTTTAGCTCCGACTAGCATACGGATTATAGATAAAAAGAGACGTGTAAAAGATACGATTCTGAAGGATTACCCATCACAAATGCGTGAGAAAATTTAAAAAAAATTTGTTAAATTTCAATTTCAAAGAGCTTATAAATCAAAGATATCACGATACAGAAATCACAGCAAATAAGATTACTCAGAAAGGAGTCTGAAGACCGTTTTATACGGGGCACGTAATTGCACAATCTGATGTACTACGTACGAACGTGCATTTCAAATTGCATCGTGTAAAACCGTGAGTTGCAAGAACGCATGCGCGAATGCATGAATGCGAGATGACAAAATAACCCCTGTTCTAATTCCAAAATGATTGCACGCCCGATTGAGAAAAACATGCAGCTTGAAGTTGTGCAATTTCGTGCCCCGTGTAAAACGGCCTTGAGAAAAGGGCCCAACTGGTCCAGGCGCATTGAACCATGAACTGTCTGGTGGCGCCTGAGTGCACACCATTATCGCTATTCTACTTTTGATCCCTGATTTTTAGGTTATTCATTTAAGGATCATATGTAAGGAGGTGCCGAATCTTAGAACATCCCATCAGGGCTCCATGGTGCTCGAAATTTCTAACCAATCACAGTGTACCATTGCCAAAATCGATCTTATAATCGAATGATGATGCCTTATTAATAGCGTGAGTTTCGAGAATTGTTGTCAGATCCCACGAAACAGCTCTGTTGAGGTGTAATGACAAATGCGTTGAACTATAGAAGTACGTATTAAAATGGAAAGTTTGCTGTATAGATGAGGGTTATTTCACTCTAAATCAATTTCCCAATGTCCATTTTCGCTCAAATGTATCAACAGGCGACTTTACAAAAAAACCACGTTTTCAATATGGCTGCTCGAGGAGATATCGAGGGTAGCAATCGACTGCTGCCCGACTATCGATAACGCAGCAGGCCTTGCTATTGGGTAAAATTAAGAGAAAGGTGAGCTGTGCTCAACTCCAGGCTACGACGATTTAAGTCTTTGTGAACTGGCAGACGCTATTCTCATAGTCTCATCTCCAACGTTGCGCCGAGTCAAGCCAAGCAACGCCGAGTCACGTGGTTGAGCACGACGCTAAAGGAATGAGTAGCCGGGTCGGAGAACCTACCAGGTTTTCCGACAAAAAATGGGGTTGTCTATTTCGTAACTTTCTTACCGATCGTTAAGAATTAGGGATGTAGGGATTAACTCACCAAGTCGCTGCGGAAGACTTCGCTCGAAATAGAGATCAACGTCACAGTATTTCCAATCCGAGCTAAATGTTTGTAACTTTCTAGCGATGAATTTTCAGCTGTTTCCCAGTCTAATCGGCCAGCCCCGGAATCTATTATTTTTTAACCGGATCAGGAAAGCTACAAAATGACTCCCACGTTGACATTTCTACGTAAATTTAAAATCAATACATTTTGCCTGAAAAAAGGCCAAATAATTAATCCCCTGTGATATCGGAGAACTGGGATTTTTCCATTTGCTTAACAAATGACATCAAAGCTTGTATTCTAAGAATCAAATACACAGAAGCGGTCCTCATTGTATGTTCAACGTGTCCCATGAAATATTAACACTAACACTTTATCTTTTGGTATGGTGAAATTATGCTGGCGTTTGCCGCGTTCTCACAACATTAGCGATAATATTTAAAAAATCAATCAATAAATAAAGCCCTTGGACATTGGATAATACTTTGTTTAAGGAATGTCCATCTCGAATGTCACTAACTATGGCAGATGTAAGGGAGTGAAGTTAGGACTCTGTCAGTCCCCCGCAATGTTGCCGTCTCTGTGACGCCTTACGCCGAGTTCCATTTATGTATGCATGAATACACATATGGATCTAAATCTTCGGCTCCACTGTACGGGCAGAAGTGTTGCCTAAGTTTCCGAAAAGGTAGGTCGCGCTACAATCGACATGGTTCCGCTCCCGTGTGTCAAAAATGGTCGGTTTAATTGGGAGGCCAGTTCCGGTACCTTTATTTCCAGTGTCTCCATTTGAATCACGGCCTTTCCTTTATTAGAACCACCTTCTCTAGAGTGGCGGCGCTACAATCTGCTTGGTCCTGATTTTTCGGTGCATGCGGAATGTTTGGCAACACCCACTGGGTGCAGTTTAGCATCCATATATGTACATTCATGGATGTATGTATTTCAAGTTAACATGGAGGAAAGGACAGTCGGCGGACATGCACGGTTTAAAGAGCGCGAATGGCGCCAATGGGGTCCAACAGTTTGTCATCCCATCCGATAGGCTATTACTCTCGATACGCTCTCCAAACAATATCTAACTAGTAGATCGTGGCACCACTGAAGAATCTCCGCCCCAGTCGGGATTCGAACCATGGCCCTCGGGATGGGAAGGAATTCTCCAGCCACCAAACCAATCCTATTTGGAACCTAATCTTTTCATTTTAACGTGGTCGCGAGCCAACCAACCATCATATCCCACGGTCTCTTAAGACCTTCGTTCGTCACCGTGTCCACCATTGCAATCCTGCGAGAGGCCCTTCCTCCCCCTTACCCCCCCCCCCGCCCCCCTGGGAAGGTGAGCTCGGGTGGGAAAGGGGGGGGGGGGTTTGAGGGGGGGGACTGGAGTCGGTGGGCGGGGTCCGTGAGGATGGAGAGGTTGTCATGCGCAGTGAGTTTGTCGCGTGTCTCGGCGGCGCGCGCGGTGACATCGAGGAAAGAGTTAAGGAGGGGAACCCGCCCTCTTCCTCCTCCTCCTTCGGTCGATGTGGGGACTGAGGGGGACGTTTGGCACATGCGCAGGAGGACACATTAACGGGGCGAGAGGGGGGTTTTAAAGAGGGAGTCGCCCTAAATTAAGATTGGAGGGACACGAGGGAAGGTGGGGTCACGTGATTAAATGTCGCGTGTGCGCGTCGAGCGTCAGGGGGACGGCGAGGGGAGGGGGTTGGGAAGGGGGTGGGGGGGAGGGGAGGGGAGAGGAGGAGAGAGGAGGGGAGAGGAGGGGAAGGGATGAATCGGGTGGGCGTGTATTAAGGTGGTTCCACTGTAAAATGACACAAATGTCATTTTATTCATATTCTGCCTACTTGTAAAAAAACTTGTCCTCTATCTGACATGAACAACAAAATAATACCACGCTATTTTATTCTATAATTGAACTTGAAATTACATTGTGTTCAATGGGGGAATGAGAGAAACACGGGGAAAAATAGTATTTTTCCATAAAATATAAATGCAATTTTCGCGGAAAACTATTTACCTATATGAAGGAAATAATCCAGAGAAATTTAATAAAAATAAAATATAGGCATCTTACCACCTTATATTTTTTTACGTATTAATAATGCAAAACGATGATAATATCTATTTTCTCAGTCGCATGGTATTTGATAAGGAGTTTCGTTTATTTTTGCTTGATTATAGAATGTTTTTCGTTTATAATTTTTTTAAATTTGAATATATGTTCAACTTTTTACTCCTTTTTTCCATTAGATTTATTTTTTTGCAGGTTATAATTTTTTTCTTTTTTTACATACAGTATCTTTTTCTATTTTTTTTTAAATATATCCATGCCAATGCGTAGAAGTATTATAATAATGATTAACATGTGACAGAGCGCGAGTGAACATTGTCCTTTAGTTTGTTTTCAGGAGGTTCCGCCGCGACTGTGTGACTCAAAACAAACACTAAATTCCACATTTTTTATATTTTGTCCAAAAAATCCTACTTTCACTGATGCAATGCGTTACCTATAGAAACCCAAAAGTAAGGTACAACATCTATAGATTATTTCACGAATGTATATTAAATTAGCACTTTTTTTCCAGCAATAGGAGCTGACTGCAGTGCCTATTTCCTACGCATTTCCGCATTTTGACTTAATTTACGGTTATTATTCCCAAATAACTAGAAAAATAAGATGGTAAGATGCCTATATTTTATTTTTATTCAATAACTCTGGATTATTTCCTTCTAATAAATAGTTTTCCACGAAAATGGCATTTGTATTTTATGGAAAAATACTATTTGTTTCCGTGTTTCTCTCATTCCCCCATTGAACACCATGTAATTTCAAGTTCAATTATGGAATAAAATTGCGTGGAAAGGTATTATTTTGTCGTTCATATCAGACAGAGGACAACTTTTTCTACAAGTAGACAGAATATGAATAAAATGAAATTTAAGTCATTTTACGGTGGAACCACCGTTAAGCCTTAGCAAGTGGGGAAGACGGCGAAGCTCCGGCCGGCCCCTTGTCCGCTACTTGCGCCAGGCAGTCATATTTCCGTGGACGCGGTGGAAGTTGAAGAAGAAGGGATTATAGGGAAGTGAAAGACGGAAGAGTCGTGGGAGCTGTGGCGCCTTCCGAAAGGAGAGTCCTCCCGAAGGACGCGAGGGTGTGAGGGAGGACACAAGTCTGCGGACAGAGCGACCGACGACGGAACACTCTCCACCCTCCCTCCCACCCTCCACTCGCCAATTATACTTTCCCGCGAGCGCGGAGTTGCCAAGCCAACCTCTCTCCCCGGGTGATGTCGTCACCGCCGCCGTATTAAATACATTTTAATAGCTCTCCCCTCCCCTCCTTCCTTCCTCCTCCCCCCCTTCGCACCTCTCGTCGTCCACATCCACTTTTAAAGAGCCCTCCGACCAAACTCCTCAAGGCCACGGCAAGGAGACGAGGAGTGGGGGGGGAGCAGGGGATGGTCTACAAGATACCGTAATGTACTTTGAGCGAGGTATTATTTCCCTAGTCATTCTGGAAACCATATTCGAATTTTATATTGTAATTTCAGTGTCTGTAAGAAGTGTTAAGTCAACATTAATGGCGAAAAAATATATAGTTGTATATGACAATCATTCTCCGTAATTAAATAAATATGTGTACATAAATCTCTTATTTGACTAATTTTTTCAGGCCGTGGGGCTAAAAAGCCTTCAAAACAGGTTTTTTGCGATTCTGTAAATATTACTGCGGAGAGTAACCCATACAGCACACACGGAGCATATTTAGTTGCAATCACGAGTAGAACACGTGATTTATCTGGTCGAAAAACCGCTTTTCAACGACTAAGAACGGTTGAAAAATGGTCAATATTCGGTTTACTGGCCGCTATTTCTGGTGTAAACACGTGTATCGACCACAACCTGCCTAATATGCAAATTCCCATGCAAATGTATGTTTACCAACGGAAAATAAACTGTTATTAGTATTATGACCGCTAGACAGCATTGCCAGCAAAATTCGCGGCTGATTTAGATTCATATTTGACCGAGAAAAAAAATTGCCTCTGGAGAGCCGCAAACCCTAATACCTGACACTTCCGATCTCACTAACGCCTTAACCCACTCGGCCACCAAGATACTTGATTGAAGATGGTAATGCCAAGAAGTTATTTCCTCCGCATTCACGGCCAGACCAATATAAATTATTCCGTATTTGTGCTTGGCCTGGAGAGAAATACATATTTACAGATATTTGGTACCAAGAAATTAATGCAGATATTCACGTGTGCTTGAAAATGGCTGTCAGAATTATACGAAAGCAGATAATATTATCGTGGAACATGATTTTATTTCTGGTGGGTTACAATTGTACCAAAATGCAACGTATGGTCAAAAAAGGAAGTATTTATCGCATGGAAAAATCATTGTTTTTTGTAAAAAAATATATCCACCCATTGTGTACAAATATGTTCCATACATACCTATATAACATATGATATAACAGAGATATCTCTTCGTAGCGGAATAATAGCGTATAGCTCATCTTTAATATGCAGTTATTCCCATGGAAATGTGAAAAAAGGCAAAGTGGCATGTTGTACATTAATTAAATTCTATAAAATACAGAAGTCCACTCAGATAATTTGGACCAAAATATACACTGAAAGAACACGTGTAAAAAAGGGCTAATTTTGGAATTATCCCTTACCCCCTTATATCGACCGAGAGTACACGAGTATATTTCTCCCCGTGCTGTATGGGAAAGGAAGTTTTTATCGCATGGAAAAATCATCGTTTTTTGTAAAAAAAATATATCCACCCATTGTGTACAAATAAGGTTTTCACGATTATCAGGATTACCGAATAGACAAAGTTCTTTGGTAGATGCATATTAAATTAACATATGTTACATACATATCTATATAACATATGTTATAACAGAGATATCTCTTCGTGACGGAATAATAGCGTATAGGTCATCTTTAATATGCAGTTATTCCCATGGAAATGTGAAAAAAGGCAAAGTGGCATATTGTACATTAATTAAATACTATAAAATACAGAAGTCCACTCAGATAATTTGGACCAAAATATACACTGAAAGAACACGTGTAAAAAAGGGCTAATTTTGGAATTATCCCTTACCCCCTTATATCGACCGAGAGTACACGAGTATATTTCTCCCCGTGCTGTATAGGAAGAGGTTAATTTTTATAAATAGTTGAGAAAACATTTAGAGACTTGACGATATATTTGTCGATACCTAGGCGTTAGAAATTCCTATTTTATTTCAGTGTACCTACTGCCTCTGGTGAGCTCATCCGTAATCTATCACATGTAAAACAGCTTATATTTCAGGCAAATTGCCCGAAAAGTAGTTCGGCAAGGGGTTAGTATTTTGATATAATAGGAAAGAAGAGAGCTTTTTCTTTAAAATTAGGTCATATTCATTACATTTTAGGTGAAGTGATATTTCGCTTAAAAAACCTTAAATAAGACGTTTGAAAGGATAGGAGAATAAGTACAAATTAATTATGGACGATGGTTGACTACATCATTAGGAAAGTTATATAAAAAATGTATCAACGAGTGTAACACCCCGCAAACCAATTCAGGAGTATAATGCATGAATATAATCCTCATTAGATATGCAGTACGTTACTTACTAGCAATGGTTTAGGATCTGGCTGGACTTTCTGAAGCTACTATCATCCAGTAGGCATACAAGGAAAACTTTTACGGTGAATTTAAAAGCAGGTGCTGTTAAAGCAGAGAGACGTTAGAGTAGTGGTACACTTTGTTCGAAATGTACTACCCTACTGGGACTAGAAATGAATTAATAATGATGACTTAGGCATTTATTTATGTGAAAGAGTCTTAAAAAGCTCAGTCGACTTCCGATACGTAATTTGATCGGTGGTTAACTTTGCAAAGAGCTTCTCTCAACATTCTTCGAACTTAGCTTTCCAACTAGGTACTAATCTATCAAGAAGAGTCATTTCACGGCCATCGAATCGTATCGCCTTTGATCGTAGAAAAATAATAAAATTCAATAAATTGACCATGAAAATAAGGGGTATCAAATGGAAGGATTAGAATGAATTGAAAAGTCACAATGATATGGTCGTAAAAAAACCAAAACTCAGACATTGAGTAAAGAGACGACAGGAGAGTAATTATATTTACTTATTGAAAACTATGACCCTTGGACATGGTTGAAAATATCTTGAAGATGTAATTGAGCGAGGGGAAATATTTCGCTGTACAAGAGGAAAAATATGAAGGCAGGAGGAAACGCTAGGCGGAAAATAAGGAGGCAGGAATGGACGCCATAGTGCTGTTTGAACTCCTCGGGAAAACATGAGATATTGAATATACTTGGCATAGTAGGCAGGAAAAACGGGTAAAAATGTTTTTACATGGATACATTTATATTCATTGGTACCTCAACAAACACAATTATTTAAACTGATAACAATTAAACTATGCTCATTTTGCTAGGACAGGAATATTTTTATTAATCTTTGTGGTTAATTTTATTGAACTAATTCGGCAAAATTTCCATTTAGTTGTCACTCTTACAGACATAACTGATAATTGAACGAGCAGAGGGTATTAAATGGGCGGGAACTTCGCCGAAAATTTAAGTAAAACCAATTAAAATACTTGGCTAAACCTCTTTTTTTTGTCTCACGTTGGTGGTTAACAAAATGGACTAGAGTTGAATATTTACAGATAAATATGTACTAAAAGGCGAGGAATGTCATTTCCTGCTAAAATAATTTTTGCAAGGTTCTAAACAAATATTGTATGGTCGGGTTGTAAGTATTTATAAGCTACGTGCTTTTCGTTAGGGCATAATAAACTCCATGGAGGGAGCGGCATTAACAAACGATTTAAACAATGAATTGAGAAGGAACGTTTGTTTCTTGCTTAAGAAGGTTTGAGCGAGACCCTATTCATAATGGACACCATATTGAAATTTTATTTTTTGATTTCAGCGTCTGTAAGAAGTATGAAATAAATATTGTAATATTAATGGCGCAAAGATATAGTTATATATGATCAAAGTTCGCAGTAATTAAATAAATACAGCTACATAAGTCTCTAACTTGACTCATTTTTTCCCGCCGCACGGCCGAAAACCCTTCAAAACAGCAGGTTTTATTTGCGATTCTGTCAAAATTACTGTGGTGAGAAATATATATTTTTTATAAATAGTTGAGAAAACAAGCAAACTATATACACCATTAGTTTTTTGACGAAATCTAGGTGCTAGAAGTTCCTAATTTGATTAATATTCTCCCTCTGGAGCGCACAGCCATAATCTATCCCATGTAAAACAGTTTATATTTTCAGGCAAATTGTTCGAAAAGTAGTTCGGCAAGGCGTTTATATTTTGATATCATTGGAAAGATGAGAGTTTTTTTTTTAAACGAGGCCAAATTCATCAAATTCTAGGTGAAGTGGTTTTTCGCTCAAACCACCTTAACGTTCCCAAGAGAGATGGTGGCTGAAACGTGGTCACAAGAAGCCGAGGTGTGAGACCACACATTCCACCACATATGAGAGCACAGAGCTCACCCAAATCTTCTTGCATTCGACCCTGGCTGTGTTTTGTAAGGGTGTGGGAGGAATGCGAGGGGAAGGGGGAAGGGGAAGGCAAACTACGATGAATCTAGAGACATTATCCTTTTCCCGTGGGCTTTCCTTCATTCCAGGGCCGACAAAAAAAAACACATATTTTTTACGAGTATTGCCTTTAGAGCCCTCAATACATTCTTGACAGTGGTGCTTATGCAAAATAGAATCGATATGCATCGAAGTCTTAATAGGGAGGAGAGAGAAAAAAAACTCGGCCCATCGGGGACCAGGCGGTCCTGAAACTGCTCCCACCCCGCTCCGCTGACTCAAATACCTCCCGAGTGAATAACTCTGCATAATCGACGTGCCATTGGAAGAGGAAAAACATTAAGGAGGAGGAGAATGGTTGCTTTCCCCCTCTCCCGGGAATAGAGAGACAAGAGGGAACAGGAAAAAATAAATCTCAATTGGAGGAGATTGCAGATGGGAGGAAGTGTTTTTGTCCGCTTCGGGGAAGGGAGGGGGTGGTTGGACGATTTTATTTTGCCTTCGGTGGAGGAGGGGGGGGGGGAGAGGAAACGGCGAAGAACTGGGAGATGAGATGAAGAAGACGCCTTCCTGTGGACCCTTAACCCACCCTCTTGTCTCCCTCGGCCACAGATCGAGTGGGAGACATTAGGAACGACTAGAATACAGTAAAAGTTCTGAAAGTTAATTGTTAACATAGCATCGTTATTATTAACGAACATTTTTATTGTTAACGACAGGAAGCACTTCCAAATAATGACAAGGTTAGCTATGTTTAAATCCACAGAGTATTTTATTGGTACAACAAGTTTCAACGCTACGGCGTCGTACTCTTTGGATTTAAACATAGTTGGCCTTGTCATTATTTGAAAATGGACTTCCACAAAATTACGCCAGAACGGATTGAATTCAAGGAAGCACTTTATTGAAACATATATTTGGAGTATTCATCGATATGGAGTTGAAGCATGGATAGCTAAGGGACAAAGAAAATTGGAAGCAACAGATATATGGTACTATCGATGAATGATGAAAAACTTGTTTGATAGAATCACGAACGAGAGAGTACAACAAATAATTTGAGAAAAAAGATTCCTAACGGAAACTCGGAGATGAATAGATGAGACGAACTAGGTGGACACATTCTGTGACACAGTCTGTTTGAACATAAATGGAAGGATAAATTAATGGGATGAATTTCCGAGGAAGGACAAGGATGAAACGGGTAAATGAAATAATTATGAGGGACGTTCAAGTGAATAATTATGAAGGACAAAAGCAGTTGGATGATAAAGGGAGTGGAGTGGAGAGCTGCAGCAAACAGTTGATGACTGTAGATGATTATGAATAAGCATTGGTACCAAAAAGGGGTTATTCATTGCTCATAAATGCCCATTCGTTTGTTCAAACTTTTAAGTTGGCTGTCTTTTTCATCGGTCAGTACATTGCTTACACGGCAGGCCGCTGAGCATTGAAGTAGAAGCATCCTTTTCACGAAAGGACGAATCGCAAATGGCTTGGGGCATCGCCTGAGTCGAAACTTACCCGTTGAGAGAATAACTGGCAACAAGCGGGTATTTATTTCATTAATCTTCATTAATGTAATAAGCGGAAGGGGATGATCACAGTATTAATTTTTAATGTCCCCGAAATCATGCACTAATTTCATATCAATTGAATGGGTGAATACTATATTTACCCATTCTGAAAATTATTAATTCTTTATTCAAATAGCTAATAACTAAAAACTATTAGTCAATTATTAAAACCAGTAAAAACTATTATTCTAAATAAAATAATAATAAGATATTATTTTTAAATAATGTGCCTGAACCAAAGAGGTCTTTTGATAGAATGGAATACGTAATTTCTTTTACCGTTATCATTTTTTTACAGGGTTAAACTGTTCCTAAAACAACAAAACAACTTTATCCTAAATCTCTTACGATAAAAATACTCAATTGTCCTGAATTGTTAGCGGCGGGGGGTCGACTTAAATTGATTGATTTGAATTATCGGTTAACAGTTACCAATCGATACGTAATCTCTCTCTCTCTCGTGTGATCTGAGGAATGAATGAATATGTGGAGAGAGTATAAAGGGTTGGTGATAAATAACGGGGAGGGGAGGGTGAAGGTTGAAAAACAAAGAACGGTGAAAAGGCGCAAATTGAAGTGTGCTCCCTCGAACTCATTCCTCCGATCCTCGCGCCATTTACGGTCGCAGTTCCTCTTCTCATGTGCGTTCCACGGTCGAGTCAAAAGTCCTCCTCCGAGGAGCCGGATATTCACGGCGGCAGAACCCGGCTCTTCTGGAACGAAGGAATGTGTCGTCTCCTTCCTTAGAGGCAGACAATGCTCGAGATAGCGTCTATCTGATGACATTCCCCCAACCCTTACTTCCGGTCGTCCCCGGAGAATAACTCTGCCCCCCCCCTCGCTTTCTAAATGCATTTCTTCGACCGTGTCGCTATCTTAGCCACAGGGATTGGCATTCAGCAAGGACACCATGACGATGGAATTCCTATTCATCACTTACGGAGTATTTTTAGTGCTGGAATGTATACATATCGTAATTAATGTGCTATAATATCTTTCAGAAACATATACAAAGAACTGCGGAACTGG
Source organism: Pyrrhosoma nymphula (assembly GCA_963573305.1). NCBI lineage: Eukaryota > Metazoa > Arthropoda > Insecta > Odonata > Coenagrionidae > Pyrrhosoma > Pyrrhosoma nymphula. The sequence continues at coordinate 525,901 of OY754337.1, forward strand.
CCGCGCAGTAACTTTAACGGAGTCACCCGCTGATGGTCACAACAATTGTGTGAAACTCACAGTGAAACAATCATTCGCCTGGACTGGGATTCAAACCCAGACATATGAATTCGCGCTGAGTGCTCTACCAGTTAAGCTACCCAGGCGTCATCTCTCACTGTGAATTTCATGAATTTTCTTCAGAAACATACATATCATGTAGGTATGTGTGTTTTTTGTAAAATATTTCTCAGCGCATAGTTACTGCCTAGGGCCTATTTGATCGCGTCCCATATAGCTATCGACTAACATAGACTACAGAAGAGCTCGAAATATTTTGTAGGCGGTCACCACCTGAAAACATCTGCTTAAACTTTAAGTGGAAAGAAACTTTAATGGATTAAATAAACACTCACTTAGCGTTTGAGAAGAAGGAATTGATGTCCCCAGAGATTAACAACTGGGTTGCCGTTACCCTCTTAATGTAAGTTTGGCGATATCGCGAGAGAAAAATTCCCACAGGAAGTTTTGAATTGAGACTCCCTCCACCTCTGTTCCTCCCGAAAAAACATTCCTTTATTGAGCGTAACCAGAGCCTTGCTTTACATGATTCGCATGGCATGAGACTAATTTCGGTTGGTTGTTATAATATTTTTTATTCAGGTACAACTCGTCTATTGTTGTCTCAGCACCATCACGTAAATGGATTTAAATAAAAATCTATGTACAACCATCTGATTTGAGTTTCATATTAATGAATCTATCTCACGAAGTGTCGTGAGTTACAATCAACTTCACTTGATTCAGCTATCTGAGTTGTTATTATCGATATTGCACGGCACGCTTACCTTGCTCTTGAACGTATCGAGTGATAGTGCTGGGAAGTTAGGAATACAATGTAAGTAAACGTTGCTATACCCATTATTTTATTTCTATAGGTATTTTTTTTCAGAGTTGTTTGACTAATCTCGATCAGATGGCATGTCTTCACTTCACATGCGTATGTCTTAAAAAGGTTTTTTCGTTCCAGAGCAATCGGAAAGCGTTCCTCTTTCATCCTAATCTCACACTAGGTGGAGGTAAAATGGTCTCAGCGCCAGGAAGTGTTGGAGGGTGTATGTGTGTGATGAATACGCAATCCAGAGCGACAAAACGGATGTGGTGGGTGGGGGGAGGAGGTGAGAAAGGGGGGTGGGGGGTGAGACAGGGGAATTTCTGGGTGCCCTCGCATTTTAAATCGCGTCCAGAAGAGCGAGGTAGGAGGTGGAGGAAAGAGGGGATTGTGGAGCGCGAGGGGAGTTAATAAGCGGGGCGTCATTGCCGCGGTGTTCAGCTAAGCCGAACGCGAGAGGGCGAGGAAGAAGCGATGCGATCCCACGATAAACTCGGACACACTCACAGACACACTTGGGAGCCGAGAAAACCCTCCGCCAACTCTCTCCCAATCCTCTCCCTTCCCTTCCTTCCTTTCTTGTGACGCGGACATCTCTCTGAAGTCCTGTGCACATGGCGACATATCTGGCGCCCGAGCTGGCGCGTGGGAGGCGGCTAGTGGTGAATTTCTCCGTGTGAACCAAGGAGGTTAAAATGAAATGGAAGAGGCATGACCGTGAACGCTCATGGGCGAAAGTGAAGCAAGAATAGGGGTGCTTGGGAAGGATTTTGTGCCGAGTAGGTGTTGCCAAATCAGTCACAAAAGATCGCCTTGTCTGTGGTTTTTAACTTAGATTTGACGAAAATCGAACGCGACCGCAGAACACGTAAGCCAGAGGAAGGTCTAAACTGTGCCGACTGCAATGGCGGAATTGGCTTCAAGAATCAAGCGGTATGTCGCCTCCATTTCTTTCTTTCAACTCCGTGGTGGCCACTTGCTATTTTCACTTATCTCGTATCATTCAAACTGCTAGCATGGATGTTCAATTCCCTTCTAGTATTGCTTATCTATGTAATTTTATTTCCCCAGTTACATATTTAATTCTTGATACATTATTTTCATTTTCCTACAGAGAAACATCTGCTCCTCACTAACGAAAGCATTTATCTCACTACTTGCAGCGAATACCGAGAAACTGCAAGCGATCTAAACTGTGCCGACTAAAAGAGGTTAGAAAAGAAATGGAGGCGACATACCACTTGATTCTTGAAGCCAATTCCGCCATTGCAGTCGGCACAGTTTAGACCTTCCTCTGGTTTACGTGTCCGGCGGTCGCGTTTGATTTTCGTCAAATCTAAGTTAAAAACCACGGGCAAGGCGATGTTTTGTGACTGGTTTGGCAACACCTACTCGGCACCATACCCTTCCCACGCACTCCTATTCTTGCTTCACTTTTGCCCATGAGCGTTTACGGTCATGCCTACTCCATTTCATTTTAACCTCCTTGAAGAATCAAGTGGTATGTCGCCTCCATTTCTTTTCTTACCTCCTTGGTGTGAACAACCAAATCGCATGCCATCTGCTGGTATGCGATAGAATCGGTTGCGAATGCCTTACTCTGGTGAGGATTAGAACACGCGTTGACGTTAAAAGAAGGAGCAAATAACAGGAAAATATTTTGTGTGACTGGTTATGTCCAAACAAATGTATTGGCAGAACACCATCGAAAAATGATACCATCAAATCCTGATCTACAGATAGCATCACAAGAGCGTCTGGAAGAGGGTTTAGGGTCAGGAGCTCAGAAGGGATGGGAACGAAAGAAACAGGAAGGATGATTCAAGGATGCAAAGGGAAATGTGTTTTGGCGAAAGGGAAGGGCGATTCGGCTCCGTCATTACTGCAGGTGTGTACGGCGAAAAACGATTCTTAAACATATCCCTACAGCAGCCTCTCTTTACTTCTCCCACTATAGTCATTTGACCTTAATTTTGGGATCACATTAACGTCCTAGACATCTCCAGATAAGTCACATGATTGATATCTTGACTAGAAGAGTCATTTTGCTCCTAAGTCTTTTCGTCACCAAATGGATTCGTCATGGAGCAAGGACAAATTAGAACTATTTTAGTAGATTTTCGCAGTTCATATTAATTTTGGTAAGTTTATTTTGATTTTCTGCGATTAAACAAAACTTTTTTAGCAACAGTTTCACCGTGCTATTCTGCCGGCTTCGTCATGCATTATAAATCAACAATGAAAAATAAATAAACAAACTTAATCGGTTATTATGTACAGCATGATTAATTAATACTTTAGTTTTTCAAAAGTCTTTACCACGTATAAGGAAGTTTGTTGCCATCTTCTCTGTTTAGGTTGTTAAGTCTTTCTTCTATTTCAATGGCTTCCCTGATGATCCGTGGATAGTAGCTAATTTCTTTACATAAAACTTTCGACCTTTTGATGTCAATACTATGACCTTCTAAAAGTGTGTGCTCAGCCACGGCAGAGTAATACCAATAGTGATTATTAGTATTAATTAATCAGGCTGTACATAATAACCGCTTACGTTTGTTTAATTATTTTTCATTGTTGATTTAGAATGCCTGACGAAGCCGGCAGAATAACACGGCGAAACTGTTGCTAAAAAAGTTTATTTTAATCGCAGAAAGCCATAAGAAACTCACCAAAAAGGACAAATAAGGCCCACCATCACGATACTCAACACCTTTCGGCGAATGATGCCACACATGAAAATATTGGACGATGTTCGAGAAACATACCAAGAGAGCATTTAATGAATGCATTCGTGAGGTGTGGTTATCGCTCGGACAATCGCGTTTGACGATTTTAGTGCCCACGCAAAAGACAATGCATCACTTAATTGTTTATAGAAAGTTAAATTTAGATTGCAATAATTTAACGACATGCTCCAAATTGAACGAATAAATACGGGGGGGAAACAGAACATATTAACGACGGCACATTTGATTTTGAGAATTAATAAAACAAGAGTTATTTTAAGCCCTATTTACAACTTTATCTGCAGCTGCACCAACATTATGTCATCAACCTGCGCGATTTTTAATGTATATCAATAAAAATTTCGAATTTACCTGACAAATTTTTCCTCTCAAGAGATTCACTAGACTTGAGAACAATTCAAATTACAAATTCTGCAGACAGGTTTAAAGATTTATAACATTATTTTTCTCAAATATTGACAGAAAAATATTTTCATTATTTATTGCGCCCTCATAAGAAATGCACTGCATGGGTTGCATGACTGAATTGAATGCTCAATGTAGCTGCCAATTGGTATAGGTTGAAAATACGTTGATCGTTACATCGTTAGAGACCGAAATATAAGATATATTAGTGAAGAGTCCGGGATATCCTCGCATTTTAAATCGAAAGCCATAGATGGTTTGGTGTTTTGGAAGAATGACAACCAGTGTCCATCATGAGTAATTAGGGTCCCGAAATTCACATTAACGTCCGCGGAAGTTCAGCTCAGGATTCACTTGGTGTACAAGTACAAACGAAAGCCGTCCTAAAGCTCAAATTCTGAGTTCATCCTTCCCGACAGCGGCTTTGTAAGCACGACAACGGTTGTGCCACAGCTTAGAACGGAAGCGAGAACATCCAGTTCGCATTCCTCCCAGAAATACGTCTTGAGCTGAGATTGCCTAGTGGTGCAACAGCTAGCACACCCGACCAGCGATTGGGGAGATCCGGGTTCGCATCCCGGTCAAGTCAAATGGTATGTTTCATGATGAATTGAATCATTTTTGGAACATGACTCATTGTCGTTGTTTGTTGGTTGCATCGCAGCGCAACCCTTGCCTCGCCCCCTCCCGTCCGGAAACACCTCCCTCGGCATGAGTGTGTGTTGGTCGGGAGGTGGGTGGGTGGGTGGGTGGCATGAAAGGTTGCCGCGGTAACGGGGCGATGGAGGGGAAGGAAGGGGGTGGTAGGAGGGGGAGGGAGGGGAGCGCGAAAACCAGTTCTCGCGTATGCGAACTGCACTCTCTCGCTCTCATCCTTTCACAGCGCCCGGGGCGACACCAGCGGCTGGACTGGGAGTCAAAGACGCAGCGGGAGGTGGGGGGGGGGGGGGGGGGGGAGGGAGGATGTAGTTTCGTGGGTGACACGTCACCTCGTAGGTGTACCGCTCGGAGGAGAGGAGATGTTTTTGCCGCCCCCCGAGGGCTCTCGTCGCTCTGTCTCCTCTTCCGCGAGCGTCCCGAGCTGAGTGGAGAATCCATTTCGCGCGATCTTCACATCGGACGGATTCCTCCTCCGAGTCGAATAACAAGTGAGTGGCGAAGAACGCGGGGAATACAAGGAATGCGCGATGTCTATCGAAAAGATTCAATAAATCGATATCCTCCCTTTGATACATTCATAGTTTCCATCGATACCCAACACGACTATGGGGGCTTTCAATCCAAGGTGTTGAACATGAGTATACATATGGATCCTTAACTTTGAAGGAATTGGGGTGGGAATCTCTAACTGATCGAAGGGGGAAATACAGGTAAAATCTTTTGCGCAAGTTCGGAGCAGAAAGTTTTTTGTCGGAGGTTCAACATATACCGCTAGAGCCAACGTACTACGGTAGAAGCGATCACAGGAATAAGATAAAGGAAATTGACTGCCGAACCGATAGATTTAAAATGTCATTTTTCCCACGTGCAATAAGGGATCATAATAGTTACGATAGATCAATCATATGAAACTCTAACCCTCAATAGGTAGACTAGAATCTTCACTTGTGCTTTATAACACAACATCATTACTAACACTTCACACCGGTCGATTTTCCCGGCATTATTTTATTTTGTTCTCTGCATGAAGTAGCATCTCGTAGCATTCATAAATTAACAGTATTAGTAATATTAACCACTAGATGTGTGTATAGCATTGTTCTGCATGTTTGCATGTTCATTTACGTATCACTATCCCAGTTTCCGGTCGGACTGCGTACTGTTCTCCTGACTGCTTTTTGGCCTGCGCCTAGCACCAGGGGGAGCGTGCGAGGTTCTGACTTGTGCTGGGACGAGTGCTGCATGCCTGGTGTGGAATCACCCCGTGCCACACACCCTAGTGGTGGCTTGCACGGTACTTCGTAGATGCATATGTTAACTTGCCCCCAGTGGGTGTTACCAAACATTCCGCATGCACCGAAAAATCATGACCATGCACATTGTAGCGCCGCCACTCTAAAGAAGGTGGGGTTCTATTAAGGAAAGGCCGTGATTGAAATGGAGATACAAGGAAATAAAAGGTACCGGAATTAGCCTCGCTATTAACACCGGGACATTTTTGACATACAGAATTGTTTATTGAAAGTTAAATTTAGATTGCAATAATTTAACGACATGCTCCAAATTGAACGATTAAATACGGGGGGGAAACAGAACATATTGACGACGGATGCATGACGGATCCCAACCATGCAGATTGCAGCGCGACCTATCTTTTGCGGAAAGATAGGCAACAGTGGTGCCGAAGATTTAGATCCATATGTATATTCATGGTGTTGAAGTTAAGCGCACATCGAAACACAATATCAGCGAACATTGGGCGCACATGAACGACGTTTAATTTTCAGTACTGAAATAAGCAACGTGTAAAACGGCATTCACACACATCTACACGACTGATCATTTGGGTAGATTACCAGGGAAATTATCACAGGAAGAAGAGCTTCCTGCAACAATATTTCTAATGAAAAAACGACTCGTTCATCTGATCGGCTCTCAAAGCTCGCATCACTCATTCGGCACGTTGATCGACTCCCGCCATTCACGAAGGGGGTGGAGGGGGGGGGGAGTGAAGGAGGAGGAGGAGGTAGAGGGAAGGGGAAAGGGAGAGATGAGGAGGAGTTGAAGCGTTCTCGGGAGCGCAGCAGGAAAAGAAGGAGGATTCTCACCCGACGGACGCCTTCGTGCCGAAAGGGTTGATGGGAAGAGGCTGTCGGGAGACATCGGCTGCCGCGCTGCAAAGAGGGGAAAGGGAGGGGGAAGGGAGGGGGAGGGGAGGGTTGAGGGGTTCTGTGCGCCGAGCGTGTTTCAGACATTACCTCCGTCATTACGATTCGATTTTACGAGCACATTCATTTGAGCGAAACGATTTAAAGGACGGGGGGAGGGAGGGAGGGAGAGAGGGAGGGTAGGGGAGGAGGGGAAGGTGCAATTAAGGGGAAGCTGTGTCGCTTCTTTCTCCCCCCCCCGGGGCACCCCCTCCACCCGCATGAACCACTTTCCTCCCCACCGACGCGACTGATTCTTATTCTTTCTTGAGAGCGCTCCCTGAGACATCTTCCCGCCATCTAGTTCAATCAGCGTGACCGTATAATTCCAATGACTCCCTTCGCCTTTATATCTTTTTTGAGCTCAGTTTTTCTTTTTTTCTATTCTCAAACCCTCCTCCCCTCCCTGGTGACCTAATTAGGCAGCGCTTGCGGTCATAAATTACCCCGGGGAGAGAGCACCCGACGCGGTGTCCACCGCTTCGTCCGCATCGCCTCCTCCGCTTCGAGAGTGCATTGCCATCCTCCTGCTCCCCCTCCGTGCAGTGGTGCGTGAACAAGAGTTCGAATACTTTTACTAGCAACTTGCGCGCATCGAATCCACACCGCGAACGCTTCCCACTTGCAAGATGAGCATTCACGAGCAGCATTCGATGCCCCTTCAGGATTGATTCAGAGTTCATTGCGAGTTCATTCAGGGAGGAATTGAAAATGCCGGTTCTCAAAAAGAAGAAAAAAAACAAAAAAAGTGAGGTTTGGACGTCACTGTGTCGAGAACGTCCGATTGTTGCTCCCACAAGTTGGAATCTATCAAAAATGCTGTCGGATAAATCCTCGAATTTAATTGATTGAATTCCTTTCAACATAAGGCCCCGGTTCGTGTTTTTAAGCGAATAGTGGAATGAAGATAATGTTTAATTACAAATAGGCCTCAGTCACCAAACATTTCACGAAGTAATTAATGTGTATATTGATCGCGTATAAATAACCTCTTCTTTTAACTTACTGAAAATAAAATTCAAACAAAAACAAATTCAAATTTAATTTAAAAAGAATGTACAGTGCAGTATCACCAAATTTGTTAACAATTGCTATTTTTCTGCTTCTACACCTGTTTATGTTGCTAATTTTGTTTTAAATGGTTTTCAATTAGCCCTGGAGGAGGATGGCAATAAATTTGCCGAAACGTTGGCAGTGAAGAAAAAAAGGATTTTCACCAAAAGTCAATCAAGTAAAAGAAGAAGAGGTTATTTCACAATAAAATCGTTAAAAATAAATTGGCCTCGTCATTAAACTTTTGAACCGTTTCAACGTGCAAGTTTCAACTATTTTAATGGTGAATTTTTTTCAGGGTGGAATTGAAAATGTCGATTTAAAACAACTGTGGTTTGAACGTCACAGCGTCTAGAATGTCCGATTGTCGCTCCCAGAATTCGGAATTCGTCAAAGGCTGTCGGATCAATCCTCGCATTTATTTGATTAAATTCCTTTCAACATAAGGACCCGGTTCGTTTTTTTAAACGAATAGTGGAATGAAGATAATGTTTCATTTCAAATAGTCCTCAGTCACCAAACATTTTACAGTAAAATCGTTGAAAATAAATTGGCCTCGTCATAAAAAGTTTAAACTGCTTCAACGGAAGACAAAAAGTTGTCGTTGTTGAGAGTAATAATATAAGCGCACTGTAATACAGCTCGATTTCTTCGGAACTTATTCGAAGTACGGTATTCACTCTCTCGCACGTAAAAAAGCAGACTTGAAATGGTAACTCACGTCACCCGAAACGAAAATATTAATTTATTTATGCAATCCATTTCACTCCCCCGGAAATAACGCATTCATCTTCTTTTCATGTTATTTTTTATGATTAGCACCAAAATGTGTCTTTATTATACGACAGTCATCCTTCCACTTCACTTAGTTTTATTTCAAAAGTGATTCATGAAAAATGTAGACTGGAAAACTCTTATGTTCACGGTCCATTTCATGCAAACGTTTTGCCGACAAATACCATGGATTCGAAAAAGATGAGATAACTCAGGTTTTGCGATGCAATCTCTCCTTAACGACGAGCAAGTGGCACCTGACTCGGGTGTTCCCATCGCATAATCCCTGGCTGGCTGGCTGGACTGCGGCGATGTCCTTGCGCTTGCCTCCAAGTCGCCGTCCGTTGCATTGCTAGCTCTCAAACATTTTCTCCTCCGCCTCCCACCCTACCCCCCCCCCCCAAAACACCTCCCTCCCCTCTCTCTCCCCCCCCCCCCGCTCTACGATCCAGTGACGCTCTTTACCGCGCCAATCTGCATACTAATATACTGTTCGGTAAACTGCAGCAGCCGCGGGGAAAAGAAGGGAAAAGACCGGAGAGATAAATAGCATGCTGAGGACGGCGACCACTCGATAAATTCAAATAAGGCGAATGCGGAGGGAGACAAATACATTATGTCGCGGGACGGTTTCCAATTTTCTATCGAGAGATGGCAGCATTGGCGTCGCCGACATCCAGTACAAATCCCCGGCGCCCACGTCGCAAGCACACCAATGGTATCGGGATTTCTTGTGAAGCCGAAATGTTGGAAACTCAACATGGTATTACCATAGAGTAAGTATATACTAGAGGGATCACCGCACGCGCAGAAATCGTATATATTTTTGATGTAGTTCCGGAGGGATAACGTAGATAGAGAAGGAAGAAATTTATTATTTATTTTGCTGACAAATTATGAATTTGCTTGTTCCACAAGCCTGAAAATATATCCTGAAGCAGAAAAGTTCGCTACGTTTAGTGGTGATAATAGTTAGTCAATTTTGTTCATAACAATAGGTACAAAAACGATTTCCTTGAATTTTGGCTAGCAACTCCGGGGCCATCTATCTGCTCTTTGAGAATTAAAACTCTACTTCCTCTATGGTATTACTTGGTATGGTGAGCGTGGCGGCCTAGTGGGTAGAGCGCTTGGCTACTGATCGAAGGGTCCCGGGTTGGCCTTTGAACGCCCCCGAACAAAAAAATCCTCGGTTTTCGAGGTGGCCCAGGGAAAGGAACTGGTCCCCCTACCCTGAATGTGTGATATTCACACGCCTGTGGCTTAGTCCGGGGTGAGCTCTACCCTCAACTATCCAAACCAACCTTCGGCTTGAATCACTGAGTGACAGGGAGTGGTATTACTTATCAAAGTCGCAGATAGCATTTCACATCCTCTCTTCCCCGATGGAATTCCCGCAAAGGCTTACGATTCTCTACGTGACCTCTGTCGTAGTTGATATCTCTTCTGATTAAACAAAAAGAACAGCAAAATATCACAAATTTCATGCTTCAAATATTCGTAGGAAACTAGTTCGCTTCGGTTTATCCTGAGTTCTGATCCGATTATCTGAACGTAACGGTTGCTGACACAATTCAGGCATACATTAGGTATTTAGTAGGGCATCGAAAATTCAAGAAAAACTTAGCCAAATATTGAACAGATTTTACTGGGCATAGCTACACATTAAATGGAGGATTGCGTCTTGGCATTAATTGAGAAATGTATGCACGTTTGGATGAATCCATTATTAGAACGAACATTATCCCCATTAGAGAAAATACTGATACTGATTTGCATACCAATAAAATTTCCGAACACCGATTTTAATTCAAATGCGCTCAACAGTAACAAGTAGTGAAGAACTGTCGCGGGCTGTTTAGAAGACTCCTGGAGACTACAGTGTCACTAAGAAAAGGTTTTCTAATGCATAGACAATTTTCACCGTTAACTAAAATGGATTTTAAAACAATTGGCTAACGTACACCCCGGAATATATGAAGCACACTGGACAGTTTGGCACTAGTGTCTTCCATGTATGGGCTTAGTTAGCCATTTCAGCCCTCGGTCCGTGAAAACAATTATCCATTAATTATACAACCGACCGTTCGCCGCGCAACCTTTCGGCTTCCGGGGTTTAATTATTAGACTGTATTTAATAATTCTACAGGCTATGTAACCGATATTTTCTAAAGTCATTGATGCTTTATCAGTTCGGGCGTAGTTATTGGTTATTTAATAAATCTCAAGTCCTCCGACTGTATGACATGACCGCATTCTTATGGTCACGTGATCGCTAGGGGGAATGTAATATGGCAAACGCGATTGCAAAACCGAAAATAGTATGACATTATGTTGACATAGTCTATACGGTCGCATTATTCAACGCATTGCCAATCAGAGGAGATTTAAAATACCATTTCTCCCAAAGGCTGCACAGACTTCTCTCTTCAATGGAAAACATAGACACATAAAAACACAGTACGTAAGGCCAATAGTAATATTAAGGGTATATAACCATTGAAGAAAACTATTAAAAATGTCAAAGGCAGAAAGAGAAGTTCAATTTAACAATATAAATCGGTAGTCATGCAGTGCTTCATCTCGTTGTACACCTGCACGCAGCCACAACGTAATAGAAGAAAGATCATACTATTAAAAGGTGGAAGAAATCGATTTCTGACATGGATGATAAAGCTCTCGCGCTTCGTTGGAAGACATGATTTAGATGAAAATGACATGTACACACGAAGACTGAAATCATTTAATACTCCATATTCCATTTAAACTTTTGTGACCACAGGAGAGTCGTGGCAGAGCGCCCATACATATGGCAATATCATAATTCGATCAGCATAGAACACCAGAATGCTTTCGCCAAAATAACAAGCAAAGAGCTTGTTGCGTTACTACCCCTGTCACTCAACTACCCCTACCATTGTGGATGCTCACAGGCTACAGAGTAGATGTGGCAGAATTGGCTGCGACATTTTTATCAATTTTTTATTTACTTACGCACATCTACTTATATAGGGTGCAATCTATCGCTGCATTCCCATGGTAGACCTCGTGAAATGGTCACTTTCAGAATACTTGATGGTAGGTATACGACGCGGCACATGCCAGGGAAGGCACAGTCTTATACTCCATAAAAAAAAACACTCCAGCGTCATAAACACGCCACTTAATATATAAAGAGCGTGCTCCGGCGTCACGGCCGCCCTTAAGTGCTTACCGTGTGGGACCCAGCCGTGCTTGCAGGTGTCGCAGTATCGGACGTGCATCTTCCCGGGCGTGAAGCACTCGCAGGAGCAAGACGGCACGGTGCAGCGGATGGCCTGTGCAAAGAGAGAGAAAAAAGAAAGAGAAGGTTAGAGAGAGAGAGAGAGAACAGGTGAAAAACGGACGCGAGCTCCGCGAAGGAGGAGGATGAAAAAATTCGAGGGAACAGGTGACGGTGGGGAGAGAGGCGTTTTAATCGCCGAGCAGGAGGGGTGGATGTTTTTTTTTGTTCCCCTCGCCTCGACGTCGAATCCGGAAGTATACACGGCGGGCGTGAGGAAGACGTCGGCGGGTGGGTCCGCCACGCGTCAAGCCATTAGAGGAATTCACAATCGCTTATCCATTAAAAGATACATGAATGACTCCCCACACACAAAATGAGACGAAACGCCGGCTGATATTAAATTACAGTTAATCATTCCGTGTATTTAAGAAGTGTTCCTGGGTCACGCTGTTATCAGTGACATTGATCATGAATTAAAGTAATCTTAGTGACAAAATAGTTACCTTATAATTCGAGGCCAATAATGAGAATGGATTAGCCAAGTTAATTTACTTGATTACCGCAAACTGCAATCGGTAAAGATAGAATATAAAGCTCAATTCAAGCATAGCCAAAATGGTGAACTAGGATCAACTAGGAAAGAGCAGAAAGAATGATGATTGAAAGATTCAAGCTGGGCACCCAGAAGTTACAAAAAAATATTGTGTTAACTCCAAGCATCCTTTATCTCTTGTTACCCTCTGATAACAAAGCGAAATGTAAAAAGGAGAAAACTAGGGTCCATTTGTACAGTGTCATGGTAACATAGGCGTATTTACGGGGGGGGGAGGGGCGGGACCGGAGCCTCCCCAGAAGCAATTTTGTCAAGGGTACCAACATTAATATACAAAAAATTAACTAAATATTTACATAAAAAAGGGCTACAAAATGCTGTTTTGTTGTTATAATTTCAAAAAATTTCCGGGCCCACAATTTGGCTGAACTCAGACTCTCTCAAGTACTTACCTATAAAAAATATTCCAGACCCCCCCCCCCCCAGGGCAAAATTCTAGATACGCCACTGCATGGTAACGGTAAACGCTTACTAAGAAACGCGTGGAAAGCCATGTTTCTTGAATTCAGAGAGAATAACCTATTTTTATAAGTAATATCAATTTTAATGCTAAATTGCATGCTGATTGTCCCAACAGAGATAGTTGAGGGAAATATCCTCGATACGAGGAGTACATGCCGCGAAGCAAGTCGATTATGATTGAGGATGCACGTGACCAATCTGCATTGATAGTGCCCACCGATTTCACGTCCATTTCCACTCTTTGATGTCGGCAGTCGTCTCCAGAGGTCTAAAACTCCAGTTCCTCGCATTAATCCTTTCATTGCGTCTCATTATGGGCGGATTCATAACAAAATCAAGCAGGACCAAAATAATCCATTACGGTAAGGTGAATCGCATGGTGCACCAAGGGTAGCACGAAGGTCCTAGGAATTTTACTCAAGAACGAATTAGTATAACGTACGACTTCAGTGGTGACGTACTATTTCAATAGATACCGTACAAACGACTGAGGAAGAACCTCGACAGACGCTAAATACAGTTATTAGCCGCTAAAGCAGACGTATTCACAAAAAACCCACATAGCCCTGTCCCCGATATAGCCACACACCCGAATTTTATTTTCGGATAGAAATATGTGTTACGTCTGAGGATATTAATTTCGCGTTCGGCTACTGTCTGGTTCAAGACGTCTTACGCAGTTATCAATTATCCAGGGTCTGGAGGCACTAAGCAATCCGACGGCCACCTTATCGAAGGGCATTCGAGTCCGATATGATGCTGCCTTCTCTTTCACAGAGGCAGTAAATGAGAGCTGATGTCCGGTCTTCTTTCACATTTTACTTTACAACGACGTCATGGCCACACGCTCATAACCACTTAGCGGCCTCCTCTCTTGAATTCCGCCAATTTTTAAAAACACTTCCCTTTTTTCCTCTTTTTCCATTCAGCGCCGTCGAAACGGCCATTGGAGTAAACTGTCCGGCAGGGAGGGGGGGGAACGAGATGAAAATGGTTCCAGGGGGGGTACAGAGCCATCTATCGAGCCATTGGGTCAACTTCAGAGAGAGAGAGGGGGGGGTTGCGTGGGTGGGGTAATTGCCGGAGCAGGGCGCGGTTTACTCCGGGACCCGGAGACTGAAGCGATCTCTGGTGGCGGACCAGGGAAACGGGGAGGGGAGTGGACCGTTTACCATTTCATTGTTCCGCCACCCCGCAAACCTCTGGCGCTCCTCTTTTTACAACCACTTCAATAAAAAAAAGAGGGTAAAAAAGGGAAGGGGTGGATTTCCACCATCCACCCCCCTCGCACGTCCTTTCACCCCCGAACTGGCGCCGTAGTTCGGGGGGGGATTAGCGGTGAGAGAAATTACGATTCATTGACTGAGATACGCGATATTCATAAAACATCGCTTGGAGAAATCAGGCTACACTACGCGATGCGATGCGAGAGGTACCCTGCGCACAGAAAATAAAGCGATGTGCGATTAAAATGCAGTAAAACAATAATTGCCATCATCATATTGCATCAGGTGACGCATAAATATACAAACACATATATTTTAAAAAATTTATATCATCAACCTGAATACAGCTTCGAGGACCATTTTACATCAGGCGTTGTAACAGTAAAAACGGACAACACACACATAACCATGTCCTGGGAGGAGAAAAATCCTCCCCAGGCGGGACTCGAACCCGCGACCTTTGGGTTGGCAGGCGAGGACGTTACCCCGCCGCCACCGCGGCCGACATCTAATATATCTCTGCGATTTTTCTGGGAGTAATACAACGAGCCAAATTTGCAAGTACCTAGTTGGTAACGCTAGGTTCGATGTTTCATTTTTCCCATTAAATTCGGAGTTAGACAAGTGAAACTAAAATAAACAAACGCTTTTGAAATGCATTGATGATACTAGCAAATGTGTATTTTTAAGCTCTTTCTTTTAAATACTCCAACGGCATCACAAAATAAGAGTTATAGGTATTCATACCATTCACTCCTGGCGAACCCTTTATCAGATCTCAGAAAAGCATACTGTCGCACATATCATGCAATACACGAACTAATGGAATTAAATGGGGTATATGTACTTATAAAGTGATATATTGTGTACTGTTGGGTGCCATTAATCAGGGAAACTTTAAACAATTATCCTGACAGCTTAGGCCGAGCATTTCTAAAAGAAACTGACATTTTTGACCCTATATAAATTTATATATATATGACGGCAAGGCATTCTTATTCCGTATAGTCAACTTTCGAATATCTGGATGGTGAATAACTGAAAAACCAACAATTTATTTCCAGAGATTATTTTCGGTCGTCCCAATGACTGATTGGGCGGGGTCCATATGACCTAAGCTGTCCAGCCACCTAAAATAACCAATGCGAACACAACTTCTCGGAGTTTTGTAAATGTTTAGTAAAACTTAGATTTTTCACATTAATTAATTACAACAAGACGACCTATGTTTCAACGAAGCTCATCAACATCAGTTACATTAGTAGGAAAAGACATAGAATATACAATCACTAAAAATTGGGGGAGGTATGACTATATATTCTATGCCTTTTCCTACTAATGTAACAGATGATGGTGAGCTTCGTTGAAACCTAGGTCGTCTTGTTGCAATAAATCTATGTGAAAAAACTAAGTTATACCATAGAGTAACCATATCCATTACTCTGTGGTTATACTTAACATTTACAACGCTAAGGTAATTCCACAAAGTCACACCCCGAGACAACGGAACTTCTCGGAGCACACAATTCATATCGCAATGCTACGTTGAAATTCGAATAGAGTGCTTCTTTTGTTACCAGACGTAAGGGCGGGCGAGGAGGAACGAGCAAACACAAATGCACACCCCCTGCCTTCACTCCCTTGCAAGTGTGAGTGCCTCCCATCCCTCTCTGTACCAATCCCAAACACCCAAACCCCTCCTCCCCTACCCACCCCCTCCCCATACTCTTCAAGGCACACACGCAACACATAACGAGGATTTCCGACGATTAATTGGCGCGCTGCATGCCGGGAAAGGGAGAGAACGGTTTCCGATTAGCGTTTAAAAATAAACGCCCTTAATTAAAATCGGCCGCGGATGGCATGGCGATGCAAAATTGACGCAGGAGTTAAAGGGGGGGGATGGGGGGGGGGGGACTGCTTGTTGTCTAGGAGGTGATGGAGGTGGGGGGGGGTGAAGAGGGGAAGGGGGGTTGGGAGGTGGATTGCCCGAAAAATCCGAATTATCGGCCCGCGGCTTAATTACGCGGCAGAGAGAGATAGAGAGAGACCGAAAGGGGGCGAAGAGAAATATATGAGGAGGCAGCAGAGGGTGTGTTTTCCATTACCATTCCTGTTTTTTTCATTTCTCCACACTCTCATCGCTTTCCATAAAGCTCATGGAACGGGAGGTCTTTATGATTATATTTCAGAAGAAAAAAAAACGAGCGATTTTTATTTTTTCCGTCGACTGCGTTTACGGTTCTCATTTATGGTCTGTCCGCATGTTAAGTTTTTCGTCCAATCCCAAAGGGGTGCATTTGGGAGTGTGATCCACGTTAAGCGTGTCAATGACGTTCGGAGGAGGAGGAGGGGGGTCACGAGTAGCGTGACGTCACACCGAATGCCCTCACGTCATGCACCTCAAGGAATACGAATAGTCGAAAACTTGAGTGCGATGCAGAAGGATTAATTAATAATTTCAGACCTACGCAGCATCAGTCCGCGTGGCCACAACGAAGTGTTGACAGTGTTAGACGGGGCAAATATCGAGAATATTTTCGCAAATGGACTATGCCCATCTGCCCGGTAGGCTAATAAGTACCAAACAGTTTATGGTGAACGAACGATAACGCAAACATCAGAACATTTTCAACCTTCTCACTCACTCATACATTACATAGATGTATAATACGAAGATGCGAAATTCATAATGTAAGAAAATAATTTTCCTGGACTAAGATTCGGATACAGTCTCTTTGAATTCGCACAATTAGATACCACTAGAGATAAATTCGCTTACGCGAATCCGAAATCCGGAAAAGATCCGAAAAATGGTCCCTTACAAAAAGATCACAAAAAAACTAATAACGTTTGAAAATAAAGTGTTGATACGAATATTCGGCCCCATTAAAGAGGGAGAGACATGGAGAATAAGGAAATACAAAGAGTTGAAGGAACTGTACAAAGAATCAGATATTGTGGGTATAGTCAGAAACAGACGACTAAGATGGCTAGGCCATGTCCACAGAAGAAGTGACAGCACAATGGTAAAAATGATATGGAAAGGAAAACCGGAAGGCACCAGACCACCAGTGAGACCAAGAATGCGCTGGAGTGACGAAGTGAAGGAGGACCTGAGAAAGATGGGAGCTCAACTCGACACAGCAGAAGACAGAAGGGCATGGAGGCGAGTGGTTGGCGAGGCCAAGGAACATTTAGGTTTTCAATGGCCACAGGAGTAATTAAGAGTAAGATATAAATTCATTTACAAAAGGAACTCCGATAAAACCCATGATATATAAGTGCGAATCTAGGTATAGGAGAGTATTTTTTTCATCAAGAATTGCGCACATTCGTTAATTCTTGTATCTGATGACTCCCGTTGAAGTAATAATTCTTTACGTAAGACCAATATAATACCGCTACTGGAGATAGTGATGTAACACAAAGACGGGCTCTAATTGGGATAGTTTTGTACGGTGCCGTCTTATATCTGATTGGTGATTAGAGAACCCTTTTGATGCATGCCGAATTCGCTAAGAATGGCAAATGCAGATGCCGATGACTGGCTAGGAAGAGGCGGATCAAAGTGACAGAATCCGCACCAGTTGCTTTTGCATTTGCGCCGCGAATTAACACCATCCCCCTAGCATAGCGGGGGAAGGTGGGGAAGCATTTTTGCGGCAATTTGGAGCGGGAGGGAGGACATCAAAGTTCGCAGTTCATCCCCTTGACAGACAAGAATAAAATAAGATTCATCACGTTGCCAAAGGTATTTCTGGCTCGTGGCAAAGAAAAAAGACCTAATCTAAAAGTTGTAATTAGCCCCAATAGCTAGACGAAGGATCAGAAGCAAAATTGTGGACGTGGAAATGAGGCATTTCTACAGGGGGAGTAGAAACAGTAGAGATATTGGTGTTAGTAATCATAAGGGGAATATCAGGGTTATTATAGCAGTTTGATATTGGCGGGTTATTTTAAGGAGTGTGGGAAAAGACGGAAAGAAACCAGGCACCGAAATTAGCCATCTATTAAAAAAAGGAGCGGAGAGTTTGGATTCTACTCCAAGAGGCTTATCAGTGGGATTGAATTCCTCATCACTAGTTACTCACGACCGAATCAGAATTCTAAATAATAAAAGAAAAATCACTGCCATCACCCGGTTTTGAAGATGGATCAACAGCCTGGGAAGAATGTATTACAGCCAACACATTGACTAAATACCCAGCGGTAACTGACGCTAAGAAAAACGCGTGCATTAACAACCATAAAGATGAATGGTCAAAGACTATGATTGCCCTAACCAGGGAGGCAAGTCTGCGACATAAATAAAAAGGCCTATCCAAAAAACAGGTATTTTGCGCTAAGACACTTGGCGTATAAAGCTAGCAAATGGATTGTCATAGACGACTTAGTAAAGAGTATTAGACATATAAATTGTTCAAAAGAAATAAAATAAAAATGAAAATTAAATCTGACTTTAGGAAGGGCCAAGACAGATGACAAAAAGTACACGGAAACATAAATGGATCTCGAAACTACAATAGCAATCCCTTCTGTTTCTAACACTGGTACAAGGGTATAATTAAGCTCACAATTAAGGGATCCGAATTTCAATCTTCAAAATGAAGCAGTAAACCAGAGTCATTTTAATGCTCGCATTAATTACGCCCTCACTGCAAAAACCACATCATTAAAAACGGAGAGAGCAGACTGCTTCAATGCAAAGGATAAGTATTGATAGGAGCGCCTTCTTTGAGAGAGACATATACCAAACAATTGATTATGCTTAGCCTATTACGTCAGTTTAAATAACGGATCCGGGGAGAGCCAGTCAGCGAGCAAACGCGGAAAATATCGGGCAGCACGATAATTTGGGCCATTATACGACGCATGCGATACCTACTATTGTGCGTGCGGTCCACGTTACATTCGCGATAATTAACGATTCCACAAAAATACCTAGGAATTTATCTCACTGCGTTAAGAGGTAACCGGGTAAAAAATTGCGACAAAAACTGATAAAACATGACAGGCTTCTATCGCTGCGCTCAACCTACACAGTTGTAGGTAAACCATCGAAGCATAGTCTCGCCGATGGGAGACGTATTTGTTCACGAAGCTTCCAGTCGCGTCACCCGGGTTGATATCGATTACAAAACTGGAAATCAAAAGCACAAAATTACAATACCCGGTTCTCAGACCATAAGGTATGCATATGCGTCACAAACGTCGGAAATTGAAACGATAATACGACAAAAAGGGACGGAAATACGATAATTTTTGAGCGCTTGGCACATACGACGAGAATATTTGCCGCGCTGACGAACACCAATACGGACCGGGGAGGGAGAGGCGCTGAAAATTCGCGGATTAAAATGATTGCGAGGCATGAGGGTTGCGGGGGAGGGTTTTGGGGGGCGAGGGGAAAGGGAAAAGCATTGTTGTTTACTCGCATCGGATGCGAGGGGGTCAGGTGGGTGATGGGGGGAGGGGGTCAGGGACTCCCAAGCCCCCCCACACCCACTACCAGACCCTAAAACTCTGACTCGATTCTTCGACCGCCCCCTTTGGTTGCCTGCCGGCTCAATTGCCTCACGCGCGCGTCCGAGAGCCAATGAATAGCCAATGCCACACCAGTGACGGCACTGCTGTATGATTGAAGGGGGGGGGGGGAGGACGCACAGCAAGGGAGTCTAAAGAGGACGATGTTCATCAGGCAGTGCGGAAATCTCGGGAATACCTTTCTGGTAAAACGTACATTTTAACCATTGTGAAACTTTGCTCAATTCTACGAGGACTTATGTCTTAACGCATCTTTGATCTGATCGCAGCTGATTTTTTGATGAAATATAAATCAACTACCACAAGTCAAATTAATCGATTGTGGCGATACTTTGTGAAAATTGAAGATAGAATTCACTGTCACAAAAACACGGTACCAAATTCCACTAATTATTTTATAGTTGTCGACCAGTGTTGACGACTAAAGCGTCATCTACAAGACAAAACACACAATTTTGTGACAATGAAGCTACTAGAAGGCTATTAATCTACAAAGGTCAACGATTGGCCCCAGAATTCGTTACAAACCACGTTAGTCAGGGTTATCTACAGATAAATTAGAAGAAATCAACGATATAACTCTCATAATCGACGAAAAATCGCGATATTTACTACCAAAAGAAACCGTCAACAAGCCCCTTCACGGGCTGGTCAACCGGTTTATTTTTTTGAAGTAAAAAACCAATCTTCACGGGAGAAGGAAGCGTGAGTAACAAGATTTTCGATACTTTGTCGAGGAGACTATTTCAAGCAGACTCTGTGGGCATTCTGAATTCGAAATTTATGCTATTTACACGGGCATGGCATAACACCACATTTATACATCTAATGCGATTCCCAATTACTAGGATATAAATACGCACGAAATTTTTTCTTATGTGAAAAGGCACTTTACGAAAAGAGAATGCGTCACCAAAACCGCAGTGTGGATGACACTAAATCGTCTAATGCGATTTCAATTAAATCTAAGTGCAATGCCTAAGAACTGCAATTAAATCATTAAGGTACACTGTCGTTTTCATTTCACCGAAAGGAAAAACAGCCTAAAATATAGCAAGATTCTGTATTTCCATATTTTCAAATAATTCTAATCAAAGTATGACTGAAATATAAGTAATCTTTTCGATTATGATAAATCATTAACAATTGATCATTTTGAGTACACTAGTAATAGAACACATCGATCATATTCTTGAGCCTAAAAGCAACAAAATAAGACTGTTCTTCAACAAATATCTCTCGACACTCTCGGCGAAGTTGAACCCGAATTTCGACTTTAAAAATTCAGTCGCGTCGAAAGAAGACGCCGGCGCATAGTTTGGAAAAAAAGGTCCAGTCCAATCAACAAATATGCTGCCGAAAGGTGAATCAGGCCGACAAGTGCAGGGCGGTAATTACCTATTTGCTCCCCTCACTAAAAAATACGAGAGTTCTCCAGCGATCTGGTCGTTAATTAAGCCATCCATCACTGATTGCACCCGAGTAAGGTGGGGGTGCGGGGAGGGGAGCGGGGATGCGGCGGCATGGACGTTATAGAGTCATGACGCGTGCACAGTCGGCGGGCTGCACTCTTTGCGTTTCTCAGAACCGCCACCAGAGGGAAAGAGTTGCGCTCCCGCACGCGCGGGAGAGCCGCGATTACGCAGCGCTCTTCGCGAATGTTTTAATAATTCCTTCCTCGTCCGCTGCTGCTCCCGCCGCTCCCCGGCTTAACAACCGAAATGCATCCAGAGAGAGTGACATCCGCTCTGGAGAATTCATTCCAATCGGCGCGGCGGGGGCGCGCGCTCCAAAGCATCGGGGGCGGATAGGGAGAGACACGGCCGAATCCCTGAATTCGGAGGGAATTAATACTCGGAATGCAATGCCTAACAGTGAGCTCTAATTGGCACAGAAATTCCCGCAACATATCAGGAGGATGGATGGCGAAAATGTATCCCAATGATATTTTTAACACGTGGTACTATTTTTAAAAAAGAATCCTCTCGATCGACTTATGCCAAAACAATTACAGCTTTCCGAAAAAGTTTTCAAAGGTATTTAAGTTTCTTGATTTTTTTGGCAAATAATTAATTAAATAAAAACAATTTTTTAATATTCCACGTTTTTAAAACGAACTAAAAAGTATAAAATAATTTTCCCTGGGCACTTTTAAATTTTTGAGGGTGAATTTTTAGTGGCTATGGAGATATTTGTAAGACTAAAAGTAAGAGAAAAACGTGGGGTACAAACAGTAGATAATAGATGTAGATAATCCGGATGAATTCACAAACAATTTCAGTGCATTGCAAATGGTATTAATTGTGGGAGTTTGCTCAACGACACCTGGTCCCTTTACTCCTCCTTAATTATCATGGGTTGCTTGCGCCCCACGCTAAATAATCCTAAAAAATTAAAAAGGGCCCAGGGAAAATTATTTTATACTTTTTAATTCGTTTTAAAAACGTGGAATATTAAAAAATTGTTTTTATTTAATTAATTATTTTTTTATTTTTAGTCTTATGCCCCGGTGAAAGTTTCCAATCGATTTTATACATCTTGATGAAACTCTGACAAGGACACACAGGAAATTCCCGATGTATTCCAGATTCTGTTCAGCTGACAGTGTGTGGAATTTAAAAATATATAAACTCTCCCTACCTGTAATATTTCAAATTCTGTAATTCTCATTACTCTGAAAATTAAACCAAAGGAGCCGGTGAAGCGCGTCACACTCAGCTAGGTATAGGTATTTATTAGTGAACCATGTGATATACACTACCAAGTTTCTTATAGAATATTTTACTATAGGTCATGCGCATGAGGTACTATCAACTGTTAGATATCTATACGTTCTAGTAAAAGCGTGGCGTATACAGCTTTATACGCCGTCCTTATGATGTCCAGAAGTACTTCTGTATCGGCTGAGTATGATTATCTGTTGAGCGAGAGACTAGCACATATTCAGACCTTATACCATACTGAGAACTGGGTCAGCAATACCCCGAATGCGTGTGATTATGGTGAAATAGTTATTTATCCACCTTGGCCGTTATGGGACATGATTTCGTTCGATACGAATACATTCAGCAAGGGTCGTCCGAGAGCGCGGAGCTATGGTTGAAGTTTCAAGGCTCTAGGAACTAGAAAATCAGGAAATTTGTTAATTAATTTATCGTTAATTAATTAATCAACTAATTATTGTAACATACAGCAAATGATGCATTGACATCCAGTTCCGAGCGACGGTTAAGGTTTCGAGGCTCTCCATGCACATCAGGAAATTTGTTAATAAATTAATCGTTTATAAATTAATTAATTGTTATAACATGTAGTAAAAATTACTTTGTCATCCACTTCTGAGCTATGGTTAAAATTACAAGCCTCTACAAGCACATCTGGAAATATGTTAATTAAATAATTGATAATTTATTTACAATTAATTAATCAATTAATTGTTATAATAGATAACTAATATTTCAATGTCATCCAATTCTGAGCCATGGTTAAAATTTCAAGTCTCTAGCTGATCGGGAAGTTAGTTTAAACTGGGTTGCAATATTCCACCCGGACAGACAGACAGACATGACGGAAACCGAACTAATAAAAACGTAATAAAAAGGTTATCACTGTAGAGAAAAAATGCTTTATCAGATAAAATATCATTAGCTACGAGGCTATTTTCTCCAGATAGTAAATAGGTAATATATTCAAAAGAGAATGAATGCGTGAACCAATATTACAAAAGTCAAGGACGCATGATTGTCGTATTGATGACGAAATTCAACATTAAGATGTTCTACATAAATGACTTATGATAGACACTGCATTCGGTTCCTCTATCAGATAACATTTATTATTGAAAAATATCTTGACCACTTATCTGTTAGTCGTGATCCTGTTATTTTTCAGTAGAAATATTGCAAATAATTTGTGCTTTTAAGCAACGAATGAATACATTCTATTTACATAATTACTATAAAAAAGTGCATTAACTAAAAATTCATGATTCACAAAACTTTGATGGAGGTGGAGGAAAGATTTTTTATGAACACTTTCGAGGAAGAAGAGACAAATTATTAAAACTAATTTAATACATTCTGATACATAAGATCCTCTTGAATACAATAATGGAAGGGAATTTGGATGGGCAGAACAGAGGAAGACCAATGATGTGAAGCATCTAGCAAACTTCAGATAAACGGCAGCTGACAACTATGATTCATAAAACATGCTCATAAGGACTTTAATTGACTCAAACATTTAATTAAGTCTTAAGGTTATTGCCACGCTTTAAGTTGTAATTCCGACCTGTCAGGGAGACTTCACTGAGGCGTCCGGCAAGGGATTGCAGAGCTGGGGCTCACGCGAGGTGCATTCTGGGAAGGAGGGTGGCAGGTCGTTGGGGGGGGGTGGGGTCAGAGGGCCAGGGCCGGCGGCCAAGCTGGTCTGAGGGGCTAGCGTGGTTCAGGGCCCCGCGGCCGCCACCGAATGTGCAACCGGACGGAAACCAGGGCCGCCCCTCCCGCGCCCCCCCGGTCCCAGTCGCTCGACCACCAGGGGCAGCGGTGATGCAAGGGGGGACAAATGCACGACCGGGGCCCTGAGTGGTCTCGTTTTTTTATCCCGGGGGTGGCTGTAATGGGGGGGTGGTGGTAGGGGGTGGTTAGGAGAGAGAGGGACCTGGTCCCCCTCAATCATCCACCGACTGCGGATTTGATTGTTTTGTTGGCATGGAGGGGGGGAGGGGATAGGGGTCGGGTGGGAGGATATGAAAGCGAACGATTGGGAATCCCAAACGGATATCGAATATTCATGGGGATACGTGTGGGTGCGTGTGTGTTCGATTGCCGTTTTGAAAACTCCGACGCAGTAGAGAAACAGCTGAGTAGCGGTGACTTATCGCCCCTTCTCGCAGGGGGTTGCAGATATACGCATGCCAACTCGGAAAGAGAGAAATTCGTACCTCATAAAAAGGTATTGATTACGATGATTTTTAATTTTTAATTCGTCGCCATCATAAGATGTGAATACGAATCTAATATTCTTAACGATATCCTGATCAGTATCAAAGCTATTTGGACTCAATGAATCGTTGCGTGGCAATTTACGAATTTCCTCCTCTTCGAATTGCGAGTTAAAGTGAAGTTTTACAAAGGATATATACATTTATATAATGACAAATCCGGTACTTTTTCGGATATGTACTAAATGATTCAATATGAATCACGCATCCGACATACTTGAATAGCGATATTTAAGAACCCAACGCCGGTGGCCGATATCTTTGATTGCAATGTTTTCCCCTGTAGAAGTCATCCTATATGCTGAATTCCCATGTTTCATCCTCTTCAAGATTCTGTGACCGAGAATACAATTTCTGCAAGTATACAAGGATAATAATCCATTCATTATCATTACGTCCAAGTGGTTATCGAGAGGTAAAAACGTGGTTGATAGGCGGCATTTATTACACTACGTGGTCGCGGAATGCATGCCTTAAACGGATGGTTACTCACGGTCAATTGAAGCTTTTGAGAGGTAAGGGCATATAATCAGAAATACATCTCACTCAGTAGCTTCGATAATAAACGCAACCACTATTGCTTTTTTTATCGTTACTTTCAGTTAAGGCGTCAAACATCAAGTATGATATATTTTTAATCGCTTTGTAGTAAAAAGCTTACGTTTTAAATACGTATTCTGAACAAATTCGTAAACATCATGCAAAATACTCACCTTTACCTGCTTTGAATCTACTGAGTGACACCTACCGCCACATTTCCGAGCAATTCGCTCAATGCAAAATGTTTACGCCCATCGCCGTACATGTACGCAGTTATCGAATTGTTCCACTCTCCACAACCTTCTACACTGCGAATGGAAATATACCGATAAATATTTGACGAGAGATGGAAAAAGCATGGGATGGAAAGCCTGATCCACTTGGAGTTAATAGGCCGACCTTTCCATCTTTTTTTGTCGATACTTCGAAGAAAAATTGTGAAACACGGCATTCGATTCAAACATGTAACTTCGATGTGTCAATATGTTCATGGAACACGCCAATTTCCTATTTCCGCGATTCCAAGCGTTTCCCACATGCAAGTGGGTGTTGGGGTGGAGGACGCGTGTCAGGAGCAAGGGTGCACAAGGCGCGGTGACCCCTGTTTGGTGCGTGGTCAGGGTTCGGGAGCAGTGCACATAGTTGGGGGAGGCTGGCCGCAATGATTTGGTCGCCGATCCGTACCAGAGTGAGCGGAGCATTGTGTGCCCAGATGAGACCACCTGCGGAGACTCGGAGGCAAATATTTGACTCGTCGCGAGAATCACGGCATTGCGACCACAGGGGGAAGAGGGGGGGGAAGAGGGGGGACAGGAGGGGGAGGGAGAGTGAAGGGGAGGTGACCAATTAAGGTGGTTTGATAGCGAGATAGTTCCCTAGTCATAATGGAGACCATATTCAAATTTTATTTTTTTATTTCAGCGTCTGTATGGAGAATGAAATAAATATTTTAGTATTAATGCCGCAAATATATGTCCAAATATAATAATATATGACCAAAATTCTCAGTAACAAAATAGATAAATCTACTTAAGTCTCTAACTTGACTCATTTTTTCCCGCCGGACGGCTGAAAACAATTCAAAGCAGCAGGTTCTTTTGCGATTCTGTAATATTGCCGTGGTGAGTAATAGATTAGTTTTTATAAATAGTTGAGAAAACATGCAAACTATTCACTACTAGTTTTTTGACGAAATCTATGTGCTAGAAGATCAGTCAGTGAGCCAGTAAATCTTCTTTTATTTTTATTATATACATATTATTAAAATTATAAAGACGTAAAGTAGACGATGGCAGACTCTACGCCGTCGAAACATCGGTGCAACTCATCAACATCACCCGGATGGAAACTCGAGAACTCTACATTACAAGAATTCAACGGGAAAGTACACCTTGTTTTCATTCTGAATTTCGCACATTCGTATCATTGAAAGATTCGTCTGCAACACTAGCATGCTCAGAATTGGCCAGAAGATGACTTTTGTGGATGAGAAGGTTCTTAAGGTAGTTTGAGCGAAAAATCACGTCACCTAGAAATTTGATGAAGTTGACTTCATTTTACAGATAAAACTCTCATCTTTCCAATGATATCAAAATATTAACCCCTTGCCGAACTACTTTTCGAGCAATTTGCCTGAAAATGTAAGCTGTTTTATAAGGGATAGATTACGGCTGAGCGCTCCAGAGGGAGAATATTGAAGGAAATAGGAATTTATAACACCTGGATTTCGTCAAAAAACAAACGGTGTGTAGTTTGCATGTTTTCTCAACTATTTATAAAAAATAATATATTACTCACCACAGTAATTTTTACAGAATCGCAAAAAAACCTGCTGTTTTGAAGGGTTTTCAGACGCACGGCGGGAAAAAATGAGTCAAGTTAGAGACTTGTGTAGCTTTATTTATTTAATTACCGAGTATTTTGGTCATGTGTAACTATATCTTTGCGCCATTAATATTACAATATTTATTTCATACTTCTTACGGACGCTGAAATAAAAAAATAAAATGTGTATATGGTCTCCATTATGACTAGTAGGGATGACTATATCTCGCTCCTCAAACCACCTAAAGGCGTTTCACAGTTGCCAATTGACTATTGCGATTTGCGAAGGTGGAGGAGTGCGGGAGAAGCGCAGAGCACGTTTCACAGTTGACAATTGACTATTGCGATTTGCGAAGGTGGCGGAGTGCGGGAGAAGCGCAGAGCACGTTTCACAGTTGCCAATTGACTATTGCGATTTGCGAAGGTGGCGGAGTGCGGGAGAAGCGCAGAGCATCACGGCTGCACAGCGGGGAGGGGGGAGAGTGGGGGAAGGGACAAGGGGAGGGGGTCTAGTATCTTTTATTGGGTTATATTCGCCACATTCGACGACGGAGGGAACTGCTCCCCCAACACGGCCACGCACGTTCCCTTTCTTCTCCACTGACTCCTTGAGCCGGATCTCTGATGTGTGCATCTCCTTCGCAAAGGGGGAAGAGGCCAGTCTCGGGAGAAGTGGTTGGCGGGGGAGAGGGAAGGGAAGTGTGGTGGGGAGGCGGCGGGGGGAGGGCAAGAAATCCCCCCCCCTTACTCCGATAAAGAATATTCAGTCGACACGACTACCACGCACGTGGCTTTCCTCCGCTCTCGCCTTTGAAGTTTTTATTTGGCATGGAAATGAAGACATGGCAAAAGAAAAGGAGGGAGACTTGGGGTGTGGGTGCTTTATGCAGGGCCCAAAGAAGAGGGACCACCTCGACGTGCTCACGCATTCTAAAATGTTATTACACTTGGTGGGCACAGCTGAAGAGGTAAAAGAGATAAATATAAGCAGTGTATGTGTGGCTCACAACCATTTTTGCAATCAACATACATGTAGGCAAGAGTTCTGCGCAAAAAAATCCAATTGAGTCGAACGGCAATTTTTCGATGTCTACTCTTTATCCGTAGGGAGGTCTCGTAGCATTTCTGACCAGAGGTGTTAGTTTGAATTCCAACACGGTATCTTATCTAACCATTATATTTGTTATCAAATGTTTATGCAGCCATTACACTGTCCACTGAAAGTAATAACCGGCTAAAACACGATTCCCTTATGTATTATAATGAAAACAATGAATAATGACAACAGGATTGGTTTTCTGGAAAATCATTATATCGCACTGGCCACAGGCATGAGAAAAATCGGTCGGCCAAGAAAAATGTGGAGCGGCAATTTTGACAAAAGAACGATGCAATTGAAGAAGAAACAGGCCACAGGAGCCTACTATAAACGAAGAAGAAGATCATATTGTAAACAAATGTACCAGTGCCGGCCATTGGTTGCGTGATGAAGTGCTGTTGGGAATATTTTAAATAGTACGAGTAATTGGTTGGAAAACTCACTCTCTAGTAATAATTCGAGGGAATATTCCTCAATCTATGCCAACAATAGTGCGATATTGTTAGTGAGCTGAAGTTTGGGTAGTACATTTTGTCAGGGCCTTTCATCCAAGGGTGCCACCTTTGCCAGAGTGGAAATCACAGGGTGGCCCTGGCGACGGGAGCGAGTGAGGATATAGGGGGGGAGGCAGGGTTAGGGGGCGGGAAGGATAGGCGCTTCGAAGGGACAGGGCTTTCCCATCTCGCGAGACCCCTGGCACAAAAATTAGCTTTGGAATTCATATTGACAGCATAAGTGGATTCCCAAGCGACACACGAGGGAGCGTGGAGGGTTGGCATTGGATGCCGAGCAGGATGGGGGGTGGGGAGGAGGAATGCTGGGTAAAAAAAACACCTAATACGTATGTGTTCCGCAATTTTCCGAGCGATAGACTCCTACACTTCGCGAAATGTTTGCAAATAGAAGGGAAGAGTAGAATGGCAAACGAGAAATGATTCTATGGATGATCGTCACAAGGTGGAACATTGAGTAGAGGGAAAAGGCATGATATTCTTCTCTATGAAATTAACCTATTTCACTCCTTGTTTCAGTCATGCCCGTATCTTATTCCTTCAAAATATACAGGGGTCTTACGTAAAATTTGAATTTTTTTTCATTCAATGCGATTGCACAAATGGCAATGGCAATTGGCAAACGGCAATTGGGAGATCCGGGTTCGAATCCCGGTCAAGTCAAATGGTTTTCTCATAGCGAATTTCACCGTCTTTGGTGTGTATAGTAGGATTTTCTTTCAATTAAACTAAACATAGGAGCTTGTAGAGTAACAGATAGAACACTGCATGTGAGAATTCCATGAATATCTTTGGTGTCTGAAAGAAAGATGAGCGTTTTGTAATAACTTCTTCAGGGCGAACCAAATTCCAGATGTCCATTGAGGGGCTGGAATGGTAGACACCAAAGACCATAATGTTTCCACGCCAGGCACAATTCACTAAAACAATCGCGTTTGCTTGAAAATTATGAGATTCCAAAAGACAATCGAAAACATTCTGGTGCCATGTCATCTTGTAGGAAAGGCCGCGTTGAGAGGCTCAAGTGAGCTAGACTGCTAAACAACTGAAAGTCTACATTTTACTCACGCATTACGCGCGATTTCAACTGTGGAAATGCTCTCGCAGTATCAAGGAATATAATATTAACCTCTCTGAAGATCATGTTCAAATTTAGTCCTATCGTGTTATAACTCAACAGCTTAATGTAATACAAGACGTCATTTCAATATGGCTCATGTACAAACACCACACTAGCACCGCCGACTGCTTTTTGGTTATAATGGGGAGAACAGAGTACAATTGAGATGAAAAATATTTTAAGGCTAATGTTTCCCCAAGGTAACAGCTAGTCGAAGGGATGATTCATCGTTAAATCTATCATTATTGGTTAATTATTAGATATTGATCACTGCTAGCAGCGTCTCTCGACTCGAAAAGTTCTGCTCACTGGCGGAAGGGAAGGAAGCTCAGCGCCCCCACCCTGGGAAAACCACCCTCACTCACTCCCAACCCAAATAACCAGTCCTCTCAGCACCCGTGGAATTCCCAAGGGGGTGGCCCCCTTCATCTCCCACACCCAGCCACCCTCTCCCATCATCCACAAGGCTACCGCCGTCATAACTTCCTACTTCCCATTCAGTCGCTTCAACCAGTCGCAACTTCCATCCCTTGGCTCACTCCCGCCGACACGCCTGTTTCCCTGGCCGAGGTCGTCCCAAGGGGCGAAAGGTTGTCAGGGGGGCGTCTATGCCGGCCCCTGGAGCACCACAGCCTCCACCACTGCATCCCCGCTTATCAACAACCTCCCCTCCTCTCTTGGACCTCCGTGAGGGCGATAGCAACCTCAACCCACTCGGACCACTTCCCCCTCCCCACCTCTCCCTCCTCCCAAATCTCAAAGGTGCCCTCACAACAACTCCCCTCGTCCCAAAAGAAACATTTTCCAAATCCCTCAGGCGCCAAAACGTTGGGTGGGCCTTGTTCTGGCGAGAGCAGAAATATCCAAGTGACCCCCACTAAAAAGGACACCGCCAGAAGGACAATATGAAAGAGATGTGAATCATTCATAGACCCTAGTCAATGGGAGACATTCAAGTATTACGAGTGTAGGTTTGGGCTCTGATTACATCACCTTAATTTAGGAAGAGGAGGTCTGAGATCATCTCAGGTAAGATCTCAGTCACTTATGATCATTTTGTGCCACATATGATTTTTCATCGGTCGAAATATCTGTTTTTAGCACAACAACATTGCGTCATTTGTTTTGGTTTCATGCTAGCTTACGGAGACAGCTCTTCATATCGGTAACAGCTCTTACAAAAATACTTCAATTACCATTGCCCCTTGCATGCTAATAATCTCCCATAGGTGGCCAAAATGGCGCGGAAGATGCTCCATCGAAAAACAAATCGATCATCATTGTTTACAAAAACCTATGTAGCATCACCTTAGTAGAAGTTTCATTCAAAGTCAGAAATAAAAGTAAAAATAAAAATCCACATTTATTTAAGTTCATATACATATGTATCACACACATAGGGAACGTTGGTTTAAAACCCTATTCGCAAAGTAAGACAAAAAAAAGAGTAAGCCCTTCAATGGATTTTCGGGTGGGTCGCGATTTATCTTCAAATGAAATGGAGAAGGCACACTGGGGGAGGGTCACTTAAATGCATGCCTTGAACACGTGAGCCGAGGTTTGAGAGCTTATGCCATTTGGCATGGAATGTCCGTTATAGGTTGGTAACCCTGCATCGTTGATGCAAGGTTGGTATGTCTGAGCGGAAGTAGGCTCGGTTATAACCTGGCACTACAAACGTATAGAAGTGCTAGAGAGTTTAAATCATATTTATTGTAATCCTCCTGTACCTGTAGTTGCTGTTGTCCCTAATAGCCAAATATAACGAAGATAAAATATGGCGCAGTCGGTAGGATTAGTATTTTTGGCCTACTTCGAAAAATCCCTTTTATATTGCGTGAATGTTAAAGGCCATGCCGGTCAGTGGTGAGAAAGTTTAATCCTCACTTTCCGTTAACTTTGTCTGGGAATAATGGCTCTAAATTTAGTTAAACTTCCAGAGTCCGTGGATTTGGAGGGTCCATCGGCGTTAAAAAATCCGAAATCCAATCTTAGGTGCAGTTCATCAATGGTCACTCATATTCGAAATGGAATGTGCTTAAAATATTTCAGTGGCCGAAATATTATCAATATTATCATTCACCATCCCACATTAAACCATCGACGGGTACCCTCTGCTAGTAATAGCTAAGATTCCAGAGCCAGCGACCACCTCTCCATGCCCCCCTACCCTTCTCTCCCCCCCCCCACCCCCCACATGCCCCCACCACCTTTCCTTCCAGGTGTCCCTATCGATCCTCCGCGAGCGGCGCCACTATCGCTCACTTATTCCTCGCGCAACACCAACCAGCCTTTCGTTTGTTTCCCGGGGAGGAACTACGCCACCTCTCGGGAAGACTCGCCACTACCTCCCTGGAAACAAGGACTTCTCCATCATCACCTGGTCCACTTCCCAATGGTCCGCCGCTGCACTACAACCGGGTGCATTCCCTGGGAAGACCCTTAAAATCATCCCAAGAACTCATAAATTGAGACGGCGATACCGCATCCCGCCTTTCTCTTCACATCTCCCAATGCTATGACTTCGCTGACAAGCACAAGACCCATTCCCTGGAGCCCAGTCATGGAATCTCGGGATCCAGAACTTCAACCTGCCTTGCGCCCAACGTCAAACTGCAAAGTTTTGAGTCTACTGTGTACGCCGCACTGACATTTTGTGGATTCTACTCATTCTGTGTGGATTAGGGGAGTTTGAATACTTTGAAAGTGCGTACTCGAGAAATTAAATCTGAAATATATTACACGAACACTTTTATCACGCAGTGCAAGAACAGTTGTCAGTTTCTTTTTCCTCCATAGGGGTATATTCTGATACACGGATTTTTGGGCCGTCCTCTTATTTCTCTTGCATGGTTTGCAAGTTCATCTGGTCGCTTAAAGCTTATTGGCACAACAGTTAACGAGTTTCAGTCTTATAGAGCCTGTTATAACGTCAGTATATTCTCAATCGGAGCTTCTCGAAATTGACCGACACCCGTTGTTTTCTACTTATGAATATCATTATTCAAACGAATGAGGCGGAGATCCTTTCGATAGTTTAATTTGCATCTTCCACATGCGTATATATCCAGTTTAAGGAGTCCTCGGCTGGCCTAAAATATTGCTGAAGATACTTGGGCACTATTTTTTAAAACTATCCGTTTACACAAGATGATTCGCTAAATAGATGCAATTATCTTTATATTGAGACGCAAGAAATTTTCACCCAGTTTTATTTCAGACAAAAACATATGAATCCAGTGGGTACTTCATTTGATCTTAATACAGCTCCAACAGATCTTTAATAATTTATTTTATTACAGTTAACCATCCTCCGCCATAAATTGTTCAAATATAACTGAATAAGAAGGGATAAATGAAACCAGGGAAATTAAAATATTAGTTTCATATTCTATGCTTGTTAAGGCAGTTTAAGCGAGACATTACTTCATCTACAATTTGATGAATTTGAACTCATTTTTATGTAAAAAAAACTCTCATATTTTTAGTGATATCAAAATATATGAACCCTATTTTCGAACAATTTTTCGAGCAATTTGCCTAAAAGTAAAGGCTGTTTTGCATGGGATACGGCTGTGCACTTCAGAGGGAGAATATTGAAAAAAATATGAATTTCTAACACCTAGATATCCTCAAAAAACTAACCGTGGATAGTTTGGATGTTTTCTCAACTATTTATTAAATATAATCAATTACTTACCGCTTTCATTTTAACAGGATCACAAAAATATCCTGTTGTGAATGCATTTTCAGCCGTACGGCGTGAAAAAATGAGTCAAATTAGAGAATTATGTGGATATATTTATTTAATTACTGAAAATGTTTGTCATATATAACTACATTTTTGCTCCATTAATACAGTAATATATTCTTCATATAGATGGAGAATTTAAAAAAATGATACATGAATATGGTCTCCATTATGACTAGGGAAAAATCTCGCTCTAACTACCTTAATCACGTTTAAACCACTTGTTTGACCTTATTTGAAATACAAATTGAATGACCCTTTGAAAACAAGAAGTAGACTTCTCAGCCGAGAAGGAGAAAGTCCAGAAGTTTGAGTGGCTACTCGTCGTACTCTGTGCACCTCAAATTACTCCCCACTCCCCCCTTGCCTTACGCCTGAGGCGGGGGAGGGGTGAGGATGCTCGGTGGCCGTAAAGAAAGAATGGAAAAGAGGAAGGCAAGGGGAAACTCTCTTTTTTTTAAAAAAAGGGGTTGCGTAGTTGCTGTGCCAGAGCTGGCCGGATATTAAAAGCGCCGTAATGACACGGAATATGCGCCCTTTTTATGATAATTTTTAATTTCGAGAGCACCCGACTGACAAATCGTGTTCCCACCGCAGCTGGAGAAAGGGTCCCAAGACGGATGGAGATGAGATGAGGGGGGGTAGGGATTGGGGGAGGGGGAAAAGAAAGAGGAGAGGGGATGCGGTGGAGGGGAGGGGAAGATGTACGCGGTGGGCCCTTTGTTTTACGTCGGAAATTGGAGTCAACCCCAACGGCACCCGAGGGAACCCTTAAAGGAGCTCATTTGAATATATTTGACATGCGTTTTAAACGTAGCGTGAGTTCTTCACCGTCCTCTGTAAATATGGACCCCTTGGGGGAAGAAAGGTGAAGTGGGGGAGGATGTAGGCTGAGGTCAAGAGCTGAGGTTAAGGAGGGGATTGCAACGGGGGGAATGGACCGTAGGGGCCGGCCCTGCCGCCACTGCAAAACGGCCAAACACCACCACCCACTCCATCCGAGTAGGGGCGTTAAGATCTCATAGCCATCTTCAAGGATGTAAGGATGGACGCAGATGTGCCGTTTCCTCTGGACTTGATTCGTCACTGCATAAACATAATAAAGTCGGTCATCTAACGTTTACCAACGAAACAGATTTGAAAGTGAAAGCCATATTTTATATGGTATTATTTAATATGCTTTCATTTCCACTAAACGAAATGTGGAGAAAAATTTTACTGGAGAGAACATTTGGGGTTTGCCAACTCAGGGACTGGGAATCGGTTGCAAATTACGAAGGTAATGTTGGTCTGCAATCCTACAATTTATACATACTCACATTTCAGATAATCCGAAAAAAAGAAGAATGCATACCTCAGAGTCTTATCGCTTTCAGTTGAAAAACACTACAAATTTGACTGGCTTTTATAACATCAAAAAGAAAATTTGGAAATTATTTCGCTTTGTAATATTCCAGAGCAAGTTTTATTTCTTCCGACCCAATGTTTCGACTGTTACACATACATTATGAAGACTGTGTAATAGTCGAAACCTTGGGTAGGAAGAAATAAAACTTTTTGTGGAATAATAAAAAGTAAAATTATTTACAAATTATCGCGATGTGGTTCCTCCAAATTAAACCTGAAAATTTAATATTCATTAATTAGAAAATTAAACAAGTGGTGGTAGCTCGACCAGTTCCATATCAAGCGTGAAGCATAAGTTCGTCTCAGTGATTGAGGGTGGTGGGTGACTGCAAGAGTTGCGTGATGGACTTCGCTCTGGACGTGAATGATACACAACCTCACACGACGCGTGCTTTCATCGAGCTCTCAAAGGTTTTTCGCTTTGTACCGCCAAGTGTCGCAGTGGTGAACTCCGGCTGCACGGAGTAGGGCTGATGGTGGCGCTGTGCTTCTGAAGAGGAGGGGTGATTGGTTTGAAGGGGGAGGAGGGGAGTACGGTAGGGGGAGGGAGACATAGGAGCGAGGGAGGAGGGACCCAAGAATGCTGCAACCCTCTCCCACCCCCATTTGGCCCTTTGGGGGCCCTTTTCAGATCGATGGATTGCCTCTCCCTCACGTCCGGCTAAATTGCTGAAGATAAAAAGAACGCCCTCGTTATCCGGAAATGGCACACAGGGTATTTAAAAGACAGAGGGGAATTGTTTTTGCTCCCTAAAAGGATCTCTGCGGGATGGGGTCCCCGAAGAGGTTTCTGTATCCTCCACTTTGTTCGCCGCCAATGTGGAAGGGGTGTGAGTTCTCCTGTTGGCCATTGTGACCGCTAAACCCTCTTTCACCCACCCTGCCCTTTGACCTCGCTCCCTAACCTCACCGCGTGGCGTTGCGACAGGAAGACTCTTCGATTGCATTTTACGATATTTTTACAATGATATGCATCAAGATTCAGTGATCAAGTGAATTTCCATAATTTAATTTTTTATGTTTAATGCAGCTTACAAAGTACTGTATTTTTTGATCGAATGTCAAAGCGGTAGGAGAATGGGAATACGGCTTCTAAGATACAAGCTATATTTTGAGGAATAATTACATTCATCCGTTATGCTACTCAGCCAATGAAAGTGAAGCAGTCACAAACTCATTCAAAATAATTGCAATATTAAACTAATAACTTGGAATATTATTGAGACGATTCGGTGGATTTATATCATTACCAGATAGCTCTCCGGAGAAATAAGAATTTTATATGAATTTGTACAAACATGCTCACTGGAAAAACGATAATTTCTTTGCAAATACCATTCTCACCTCTAAGTGCATCTTCTTATAAATGTAATCTTTAGAAACAAAAAGAGCGTAAAGAATACATACGGTGCGGTTCAATGGACGGGAGACTATTTTTTTTCCACGTGTACAACATACAAGAAACGTTACGAATGAAATATTTTTCTATTTCACAAAATAGCCTATTTTATAATTTGCATGAAGTCCTTGATGAAATTTCCGTATTCTTTCACCGAAATTCATGAGCTGCGCCTCGCACCGCCTGAAGATAGACTCGCTGCCCATTCCCCGCTTCCACGCAGCAGCTGCAGGGAAATGCGCATTTGGAGTACCGGACGAATTGCGGGAGTGGCAGCAAGGGGAGGGGGCGGGGTCGAGGGGGGGGGGGTTCATCACACCTCCCCCCCCCCGCCTGTATTCATGTGCCCGTGTGACACAGAGAGGGCGGAAGATTGGGTCGGGAAGGAGGATGAGGTTCGCAGATAGAAAATTGGGATTATGGCGGAGCGCGTGTGACTTAACCAGAAACAATTCCGCCTCCCCAGGATGGAGAGAAGAGGGGACTGCGTTCTCTCTTGAAAATTTACTCGCAATTTATTTATGAGCGGAGGAGCGCGGTTCCCTTCAGCCGCTTCGCTTGGGAAACTGAAACGTGTGGGAGAGAGAGAGGCGATTCCTGAGATCCGGAGGAAAGGCAGAAAGAAAGAAAGCTTGAAAGGAATAGAGATCGCCTCACTCGCCACAGTGGCAAACGTCCCAGCAACCCACTTGACGGATAATCCCAGTGGAAATTAAACATGGAGCGGGGAGCAGTTTTAAAAATCAATATCATTCCAGAGAAATACGCGAGAGATAATTTAGATATTAGTAATACCAACACTTAAACACATTTTATCAACAAGTGCAATCGAAAGTTATTCATCCCCAAATGGAATATCGGAGAGTATTGGGGGTGATTTTAAAGGATGGAAGAGAAGCAAGGAAGTGCAAGGCAGAGAAAGAGAGTAGAGGGACCAGAATTCCAGAAAGATACCACTTGGGTGGACGTAACTCGTGGTTGCACACAATAGGGGGTGGTCAAGGAGGATAAAGGGGATATTGTTTTCATGGTGATGATGTTGTCAGTTTTTAATTTGGAATAGATACCGATTTAATATTAATAT
This sequence comes from Pyrrhosoma nymphula, assembly GCA_963573305.1. NCBI lineage: Eukaryota > Metazoa > Arthropoda > Insecta > Odonata > Coenagrionidae > Pyrrhosoma > Pyrrhosoma nymphula. The sequence goes on from OY754337.1 coordinate 563,472, forward strand.
GCGTACATTAATTTATACCAAGGTACTTGAAACCGAAAAGATAATTGAATTAGCTAAAAAAAGGTATGATTGTAAATTCTGAATAAGTAAAACTTCGTAGCACCTTTGAATTTTTAAATGTAGAAATTACTCACCATTCACGTTCCTGTCCCTAGATATATATAAAGCTGTTTTTCATTTTCAATGCCAACTGAGTATTAGAACCATGGCTTTATTTACACTAAATGGCCTATGACATTCAAGTGTTTACCGTCGAAACTGCTCAGGTTTTAGTGAGTAATATGTCACATTCCCAGGTAGTACATTATGTGGCATCTTGCCTTTTCTTAAAACTCAGTATTATATGTTGGCATTGAAGTTAATCCTTAAGCGAAGACTTTCGTCCTATATTCCTTGCAAACGCAGCTTATTCCATCACGCGGCGAATTGAGAAAAGGGCAAACCAATCACAAACCAAGGTCTCGCGACTGCGAAGCGTCTACAATGAGGGAACGTCACAACATCGAAAAAAAAATACAGGGAGTATTCTTTTCACTCCCATCGGATCTTTATTCCGTGAAACCGATATTACATACGATACTCTCGTTATCGGGAGATTCTTTTGATTTGTTTGTCAGAATAACGAAATTAAATATATAAAAATACGCTATACATAACATTTATTCATCGAAATATTCAGTACAAATGGCTAATCTATGAACAATTGGTCGATGGTAACTAATATTTTCTGATTTCCAATGTTAATTTTATATTTCTTGTGTTATTAAACGGGCTATCCAGTCATAGTTTTAGAAATTCTGTAATCTTCATAGTTTCTGCACACGAGGCCCTCGAAAGTTCACAAATATTGGTCGCGAAAAAACCTTACATGACAACGAGAACGAACCATAAGATTCGTTCATTCGCATTCACATTTAAAAACATTCTCAAGTGGATCTTCAACGAGGCTGCGACATCGCGTCCACGACATTGTCGTTGTCGATGCCTTCGAGAATAAGGACGGCCCGAAGGCTGCGGGTGGCCAAGGTGTTAAAAGCAAGGTGTTGAAAGGTAGTATTCTATCACCTTGGCGGGTGGCAGAGCCCCGGCAGAACTTTAGGCGGGGCGCAACGGCAGCGCTGCCGTGGCAGGGAGACGAGTCGCGGAAACAATGAGATTACTTCGGGGAGGGAATCTTGTTATGTGAGGAGGCGTTGACGGGGGAAGAGGCGCTGGGTGGATGAAAAATGAAACACAGGGGGGGGGGAAATGGTCGGAACGGGGGGGTGGGACTGAGGGGGTGGGGGCTGCAATAATAATAAGGCAAAGGTGAGACGAGCAGCTCCATTCCCCGCCTCCCTCCTTCAAGCCTCATATACACCATCCCCCGCTGCTTCGGGGCGGGTCCCTTCACATCTCCAACCCACCCTCCCCCTCTGCCAATTGACGACTCTTATGCCGTAGAGACGTATCTGGCAGAGGATGTGCACTCTGCATGCACAATCTACACCCCCTTGGTACACACATTCGGAAAGGTCTCCGATGTCTGTAAGGAAGGGTGTGGGTCCCATAGAATGATTCTAAATCACTCAAGGTAGTCTGAGCGAGATATCACTTCACCTAGGATTTGAAGAATTTGACCTCATTTTAAATTTTAAAAAATCTCTCATCTTTCCAATGATACCAAAATATTAACCGAATGAACTCTTCTCGGGTCACCAACCGGGGTTAGACTCTTCATGATGCCCTATGACTCGTGCATCGTCATCAGGGCTTTGAGTGAGACTGGAAACCCTAGACGAGTTTACTCATCATCTACGCCACGGGATAGCTCCAGATAATACAAAATATAAACCCCTTCCCGCACTACTTTTCGAGCAATTTGCCTCAAAATATGAGCTGTTTTACATGGGATAGATTACGGCTGTGCGCTGATGAGATGTTGAAAAAATCAAGAGTTTTTAACATCTAGATTTCGTCAAAAAACTAACGGTTTCGTAATTTGTATGCTTTCTCATCTATTTATAAAAATGAATCAATTACTGACTAATTTTTAAGCTAATTTTTACAGAATAACAAAAAAAACAATCTATTGTGAAGGCTTTTTCACCTTATGGGTTGAAAAAAAGAGTGAAAGTAGATATTTACGTGGATATATATTTATTTAATTACTGAGAATTTTTGTATTATATAACCATATATTTGCGCCATTAATAAAATGATATTTACTTCATACTTCTTACAGACTCTGAGATTAAAACAATAGTATTCGACTATGGTCTCCAATATGACTAGGGAAATATCTCGCTCAAACTACCTTAATGATCTTTTGTGCTGCAAGCCAATGTTTCGGCGACCACTTCTCGTCTCTTTCGAAAGGTTCCGAGGGTCAATATATCGGGTCTTGCACATATCATTTATGAAATCTATATTTCTAATAATACCTCGTTTTTGTTGTCACTCCGTAGGAAAAAACGCTTTATTACCAATTTTTTTAAATATGAGAAACTTCAAGTAAACTGCATACTGAAAATTCGGAATAATTCCACCTAAACCTACCCATCCCATATTATTTTTCTAAGGGGTAAATTTTTACTAAAGTTGCCCCTGGATTTTCTCATCAGTTTTATTGACTATATGGATGGTGCTAAGTGGGATAACGCTGTTTGAGCGGGATGAGTCTGATTAATAGGTATATTATGTATACATTGAATTTAGCCTCATTACAAATAGATAAATATGTCTCATCTTTCTCACGATACGAAATGTATCAGCTACTTATTGCCCCACCTTTCGAGATACTTGCCAAAACAATAATAGCTGTTTTCCGAGGGATTTAGTGCGACCGAGCCCTCCATAGACACATTATTGAAAAAAATGAGTAAGTTTTCGGGCTCATTGTCAGATCGCGTAAGAAATGTCACGATGTGTAGTTTTTAAATTTTTTTCAAAATAATGTTTTACTCATTGTGATACTTTTAATAATTTACTAAAAAAACTACGGGTTTAAAGGCGTTGCCATGCTAGACTGGAACGGAAATTGAAATAAATATTTTGTTGTAATATTTATTAATAAGTATTACCAGAAAGCCGTATGTTCTCTTTCACGGAGCATTACCCCTTTGCAATGCTTTACCTGAAGATTAAAATAGCATGTGATTGAGGTTATTTGACATCAAGTGTCATTATCTAACTCAAGAGCCCAAAATTGACATTAAAAGAGCCCACACCATCTCTTCATTACGGATGTTTCTAAATATGTTTAAGCAAATTTTCTAAGTGAAGATAATAACAAACTTACATGTGGTAGTGCATTTGCGTAAGCATAGCGCTTATTAAACTGAATTGTTTTGATGGGTTTATTCATTTCACTGTGTTAATATCATTTGAATTAATGCAATATGTGTATAGGACTAGGCCAATACAAGTGACCATTCGAGATTATTAAAGTTCTGCAAGTCGTATACCATTGCGTTGTTTTCGAAATGACTGTTAAAAATGCATATTTTTCGGGGAAGTACATACGATGATCTTTAGAGAAATCGTGAGAGAAAATGCCAGTTGAAGGGAGTAGGAAAAGTGCCAATGATATATGTAAACCTGCCCTGACCTGTAGAACAGCCAACAATAATTAGCTGTCCATAACACAGCGGGAGAATTGGGTCAGTAAGATAACAGATATCGGCACCTTTGAGCCGTGAGTTCATTCACGTCATCATTATTCATCACCATTATTTGACGAAAGCAGTATTTTATTAAGAGATATGCATTTAAAAAAACGCATTTCTTAGACTGACTGGGTGAAAAAAGCTGTATGTATCGCAGATTTCGAATCGCGTAGCCGTGAAGAAACCTCCAGCAATGATTTGAAATGTGGAATATGATTTCTAGCTATGCCGAGTGCATATATGTATATATGCAAGCACTTTATCGGGATCGGATGACATCATATTTCAAATAACGAGACCAAACGTGATATACGATCCGCATTTTCCACTTTCAAGTCTTTAAGTTTGTGCAACCATCGCTTGCGGGATCCATTCCTTTGCCGCGTTGCATCATGGAACGCAAGGCAGCAACGCGAAAAGCGAGACATTAGCTACAATACTGCAGCTGGCACAAAATGTCTTCCATGAGATTACGCTGTGATTTGAGCTTCTGGAAACATGGCAGCAAGGAGAAAGGACACTAATAATAAATGTGCGATGAAATGAGACTGGTGGCCAAATAGTCTTCTCCCAGCATTAGGTGACGGCAGATTTAATTAGTGTTAAGACGCTGCAAGACGAACACTATAATTTTTGTATCGGGGGATCCATAGCTGGCAGGCAAGGTTGATGAGAGGAATATTTCGTTATACCAACAGAAATTCTTGGAACACAATCATTTAGGGCTACTAGAAAAATTAATGCCTAACCGAACACTTTTCTCAAATCATTGCTTAACCCACATTTCGTCATTAGCTATTGTTAACACGCTGATGGCTCAACGAGGGTGTCCAATATTTTTATCAATATATTTTGCATCGAAATAAGAACTCATTGCAATTTTCCACAGATAAATTTGATTGCGACCGGTTACGGAGTTTTACACCAATGTCAAAACCAATCGAATTAAAATTTTGCGGTGCAAATATCAGGAGATTTTAAGTCCAATAATACATTTTTTTCAAACTTCTGCCAACGCTTCGGATCTTTATTGATCCATCTTTAGGGTTACCTATAAATTAATTATACATGATAGTGAAAAATGTTTTTAACCACTTTTTAATAAAAAAAAGGATTGTAAAAACATTTTTCACTATCATGTATCATTAATTTATAGGTAACCCTAAAGATGGATCAATAAAGATCCGAAACGTTGCAGAAGTTTGAAAAAGAAAAATATTTCACCTATAATCTCCTGATATTTGCACCGTGTACTATAAGAGGTCGAGAAATAAATACCATTTGAATTATTAAAATTTTATACTTACGTGGAAAATTACAAAGAGTTCTTTTTCGTTATATTTAACTCCTATCACATATTTCCTGAGACAACATTATTAATATATATTTCATAATTTCTAAGAATACCTTCATTGGTTTCCCCTCAAATATCTGTCCCGTGTTCTACAGTTTCGGCATTGGTGAAGAGCTTATGTGATATATTTTTGTCAATTTACGGCAATGCCTTAACCCCTGGCCTTAAACATTTTCATTTTACTTAATTTTCTTCCTTTATCTATTACCTATAACACTTTTTTTGGGCAACTTTGATGACTCATGAATCCGTTAACTTGAAACGTTTCCCTTCGATTCGTGACGTCATTTCCATATTATGCCTATCGCAGAAACCTCGACTATTTCTCAGTCAGTCTTGTCATTTTAAAACGAGAATGTAAGCAGAGAGAAACTATCTAAAACGAAAAATTCGTTCACTTAGAAAAACATCGTCAGGCATTCGTAGGCTTTGAAAAACGGAATTGCTAACTTGATCGTTAAGCCTCACGGAAGAAGGAAAGATTATGGAAACTACTTGCGGAAGTGTGTTTGCGAGGGAAAAAACAGCTGACGGTTTCAAGTTCAACCTCAGAACGTAATAAAAGTAAATAATTAATGCATTAGGTGAAAACCTACTCCAATAACTTTATGTGAAATAAAAATGTGTAGTACATTATGTCAAATAAATATATGTAGTAGAGTGAAAACGTGTACAGTGTCTATGATAAAATCAATGAATTTAAACACATTGGTTGTATGAAGTCATGCCGAAGACAACGGGATACGTATTAAGATAGTTTGAGCGAAAAATCACTTCACCTCGAATTTGATGAATTTTACCTCATTTTAAATATACAACTCTCATCTTTCCAATGATTTAAAAATATCAACCCCTTGCCGAACTACTTTTCGAGCAATTTGCCTGTAAACGTAAGCTGTTTTACATGGGATAGATTATGGCTGTACGCTCCAGAGGGAGAATATTGAAAAAATTAGGAATTTATAACACCTAGATTTCGTCAAAAAACTAACGGTGTATAGATTGCATGTTTTCTCAACTAATTATAAAAAACAATATATTACTCACCACAGTAACTTTTACAGAATCGCAAAAAAACCTGCCGGTTTGAAGGGTTTTCAGCCGTACGGCGGGAAAAAATGAGTCAAGTTAGAGACTTATGTAGTTTTAGTTATTTAATTACCGAGATTTTTTGGCATATATAACTATATATTTGCACCATTAATATTACAATATTTATTTCGTACTTCTTATAGACGATGAAATCAAAAAATAAAATTTGAATATGGTCTCCACTATGACTAGGGAACTATCTCACTCAAACCACCTTAAATCATCCAACGACAACAGATTTACAAAGTCAATTTTCAAGTACATATTAAAGACACTTAAACGTGACTGAAGTTCTCCAGCATACTCCAGCTATCCACATAGCAAGAGAGGCATACCTAACGCAGGGAGAATTTTGCGAGCGTGGAAACGATAGATGGCGCAGATATGACCTCCGGAATGATGAGCCGTAAGTCCTTTTCGGAGCGACAAAACCGTGGAAGTCTTTGGGAAGGGGGAACATTGGGGGGGGGGGAAATATTGGAAACGGCGGCGATCGGGAAAAGCGTGGGGAGGGGGAGAATTGGGAGAGGTGGGACACGAGATGGGGAAGAGTCAAATGGGACGACGGGGGGGAGATGTAGAATGGGATTGAAATGAAAGTGTGATGGAGCCATTGAATGGGTCTCAGAGTTTTTTCAGGGTCCGTAATCCCCGTTCAATATCCCCGGATTTAATCCCAAACCTCAAAAGCCATCTCGCTGACCGTTCCAGAGGGGGTGGCGGGGGAAGGGGTTGGGATGGTGGAGGGAGAGTTAGCTGGGCTTTCATATATGCGAGGGCTAAGGGCGGGGGGGCGGAGAAGAGGGATATATTCGCCATCACTGGGGGCAGGAAAAGATGGGGGGTATGGTACGAGGCAGGAGGGGGTGGGTCAGGTATTTAGGGGGGAATTGTGGAAAAGGATTTTCAGGGATGGGGCTCTATAGACACAGGCGCACTCACGAGTGCCCCGGCCATTTTTTTAAACCCTTTTTTATATATTATTTTTGCCTGTTTGGGGAAAAAAAGGGCTCGGGGATGAGTTGGGTGGGCAGCGGTCGTGGGGTGGTGAGTGTAGGGGTGGGTGGGGGTTCGGTGATCGCCCCGCCCTTCCCTCCCCATTCACCCACCCTCAACCCCCCCCCCCTACGTACGTTGCGGGGGGCGACATGGTTTTGTTTGCAGAATCCCGCCCGCCGGTTATCTTCTCCTCCATTCCACTTCGATTTCCGGGCGCTGCCGTCGCCGCTCCAGGTCCGCAGCGTCAATTTATTCCTTCCGTTTTTGTTTATTTCCACCCCACCCCCACTCCACCCCTCTCCTTCCCACTCCACCCCCAACAACAAACCCCCCCCTTTCCTTCGCCGTGCCCACCTGACCCCTTACCCTCTGTCCCTCGCCCCGCCGCCAAACCCGAAATCGGACGATATTTTTCATCTCCTCCCTCCAACCAAAACCCCCCTCAACCCCCTTAACCCTCCCGCACCCTCCCCAAAGCATTCCAATACCACCCTCTTCTCCCTCCACCCCTCCTCAGCCCGCACGTCAATTCCACCATTTTTCGAGACGAAACGATTATTTTCGACTTCCCCTGTGAAATAAAAAAAGAAGTCCTCATTCGCTCGCTCTCCCACTCGCAGGCAATGGAATCGTCCCCTTTTTGGGCGCACCCTAGGGTCCGGGCGTGTGGAGAGAGAGAGAGAGAGAGAGAAGGGGCATATCTGTGCGTGGAAGGGGCCAAACACTCCTTTTATTCCCTTAACCCTCAAATTTTACCCCCACTAATGTTGTGAGTGTGCGCTTGTGAGAGGGCATGGAAATACAATTTTTTTTTTTTTTAACTTTCAAAGTTTCATTTTATTCTGAAGAGTCCGGAAAAAGTGACATCGCAGGAATGTTTGGGGGATGCTGGGCGATAAGGGGGGGGGGCGGATTTCAAATGACTGTGGAGGCAGATGAGTGGCACTTCACTTAAGCGCTGCGGGGAATAGCGACCGGGGATAATAATGCAACTTTTACGCATCGCATACACGTGGATTCCCTTTACAGCTGACATACCTAATATTTTTACAACACTATTCCTTTCAGCAGTTAGCCTCAGAGGTGTTGAACAGTACACTTCGAGCTTTGCCAAGTAGCTGAAGGAAATCCAGAGATTCATACCGAAATTGACATTAACTCCGATGAGATATTTGAAAGGATTACTGCTTGATTGAATAGATAAAATTTACATACTTGAAAAATCGCTGTTCATACGCTAAGAAAGTCTCGAAATAAACTAAAAAACCGAAATGCTAAACTGACCCTAAATTATTTAAAAACTTTCAAGAAATTGTCATTTAGACTTTGATACAGAGCTAAAGCATTTTAAAGGTTTAGATAACATTCATCATTTGTTTCTTCTATTTAAAACAGTTTTCGCCTTCGCCAAAGTGAGCCGAAAGTAGAAGTGTAAATTGGTTTAATTGGATTAAAAAACTTTTAAAAATAATTGATGGTAAGATTGACTTCCGCCAAGCATTTGAAGCTATTGTGCTCAACAATGTCTCGCAATATTTTTTAGAATTTTTTACTTAAAAAAGCATTTTTAATGATGGGAGATCATACCATAATACCCATCTAACCTATGAGGCTAGAGGTGAGTTCTTGCGCTAGGCAAAACTTTGTCAGTAATCACATAGAAGGTACCTTGCCTCTTGTCCTTGCCTTACCTTGTCACTTGAAGGTATCGCCTCAAACCCCGAATACTCTGTATAACATATTCAAAAATTCATATTTAGAATATTCACCACAGTTTTCTCCTTTTTACCCCTACAAACGAAGCAACATCAGGGAGAAATTGATAAATTCAATAGATTCAGGTGAGATATCGTGGAAGTTCTTCATAATATAAGAGAAATAATTGCACTTTTCCACAAATTGCTATAATGCGTACAACGCGTCTTGGCTCACAAGTACAAGACCTGATGATGGCTCTGTCTTGTCTTGGCAAGGTCTTGTACAAGATGATGGCTCTGTGAGCCGAGACGCGTTGTACGTATTATAGCAATTTGTGGAAAAGTGCAATTGTTTCCCTTATATTGAGATATTGATATATAAAATGAAAAAATGTTGAAAAGTATTCTAGAGCCAACGTGTTTTCATTTGACAGCAATCTTTCTTAAATCCTCACATTCCTTCGGGACGAATGGTGTCCGCAACACTCAGATATTGGGCACGCACATAAAGACTTTGGAAAATGTACACAAACTTAAGACGTGACAAACATTGGTACTAATCTTGCAGTGGCCAAGTGCTTCTCCGTAAAAATGTGATTAGGGGAGTCGCAAGGGTGCTGTCCATTTATACGGAGCGGATTCCTCAGTGCTCGCTGAAATAGAAGCCTGACAGTACTAAACGAATTGCCCAGCTGGGATTCCGTGAGGTTACTGGGGTGTGTGGAAGATTCCGGTGGAATTTCAGGGTCGGCAGACCGTACGGTGGCGGCAGCCCACCCCGGACCCTTAAAGTGATGCGGGCGCCCTTCGTATTAAGAGGTCCGCATCGTGCATCCATTACACAGAATCAATATTGGGAATCCAGGGGCAGGGGGGAAGGGTGTCTATTTTGTGCGGGATGGGCTCCAGCCACCGCACCGCCACCCCTGCCTGTTCTCCACCCCCCCCCCTTACGGAACGAAGGAGAGACATATTACCGCCACAGTACTTCCTCCCCCCGCCGCGCGAAGCTCAAAACAACATCTCCGGTGGACCAACCCAACCCTCCTCCCTCCTCCCTCCTTTACCCCTCCCCTACCCCCTGCCCCCCCCCCACCCTCCGACACAACCAGACCCTCCAAACCGCTACCTCCCTTCGCTTCATCTTCCTTCTCGACTCCCATGAGGCAATGCGACGGCGTTATTCAAAACTAGGGGAGCGTGCAAAGCTCCCAACTGAAAACTGTCACCGGTCGTATAACACCGTGAAAGCCGAATATTTTTCCACCGACCAGCCGATGACAGCAAAAAAACTGCTGCAAAATGGTCTCAATTTGTCCCACCACTATTGAAAAAAAATTGAGTGAAAATCATTGAGACGCAACGACCGAGATATTAACCGAAGTATACTCTAAGAATATAAATATATTAAATTCACTTGCAATACATCTATCATTTTGTTCTCAGGCAACACTACAGGTAAGATGAAATAGGAGAGTTGACAACCTCGCTAGGATTTGTAAGGAATTTTTCTCTTATATTATTATAGGCTGTCACACAAGTAGAGGGCGCCAAACAGGGTTTTCTAAGGGAAATGATACGCATGGGCAAAAGATGAGTTCAAAGGTTTTTTTTTATCGATTAAGGATGAAGTGCTAATAAATTTGACAATGATGAGGTTGAGAGTTTTTGTCGAGAGGAAATGAAATATCACATTCCCCGTATTTACAGGAAATGATGAAAAGTATAAAAACATATTAAAACATAAAATGGAACTGGAAAAATTAGTTCCTAACAAGCAATCTTGGAGATCATTGCAATGGAATGATGGCGCTTTTCAATCACCATGCTTAGATAGCATCTATGTGCTATTATAGCATCTATACTAAGCGACAAGTTAAACTGACGATCGGTGCAAAATTGTTTCTTACACGGAAGAACGACCTGGATATGCAAAGCACGAGAGTAAATTAAACTGCAATAAAAAAGGATGTTTTTAACGATGAAAGGAAATGTGAGCAATTTTTATTTAAAAAAACGGACATATGTGGCCGAGGTTGTGTGCTAATCTCTTATCCCTTGCACAACTATCCACTTACAGAATGAAACTCTCCCCCGTAATAACCTCTTAAAAACTCATCGACGCTCAAACTCCTCCCGCCCCTCTCAGACCTCTCTCCGCGCTCGTGTGTGGCCGTATGCAACGGGGCACGGATAGAGGGGGAGAGAGGCTGGGTGAGCGAACGTTCCGCCCCAATGAAGACGTCTCCTTTCCTTCCCACCCCCCGCCCCATCGCGACCCCCCACATGCACAACCATTCAACCCACATGACATGGCACACAAAGCTCTCAGAGATGGCCGGGGCAGTGACACGCTGCAATCGCTAAACAGAACACCCCCCTCTGAAGAAAAAGACCAGCAAAACATAGTCACGCATCGGAGTATTCTGTAGTTATTCTTGCAATTACTACAGTATTCTAATTAGATATGGCGATTTATTAAATGAATGATGCACGAGGATTGCAAGAATAATAAAGGGAATAGGCTAGAAGAGATTCAAGAGGAAAAGGGTACACAAGGGGTTTAAAAAAAGAATGGAAGGTTGAAATATTATGCTTCAAATGCGAATGAATAGACGCCAAAACTACGGTTTTGAAGAACTGATTACGAACGAGTACAACTCAGGTCAATAGAACTCAAACCCATGATTTACCACCGAAAGAGAATCCACAGAAGAAAGAACACGGTAAGCTCACTGGCAAGTTAGCCATTCCGGTGTTGCGAAATTCCCCCGGGGGATAGTGTTAATAATGTATTTTGCAAGCGTACATTTTTTTTACAAACTGGCAATTCAGATTGACAATACGAGGACAACAAGCTCAAGAAAAACATAGATCTTTTCTCAATTCGAATGCCATTGGAACATAAGTACGTAGAATTCCATACTTACTATTAGTGTTTAATCAAATTTTACAACCCCTCGAAGCATAGTTGTATGCAAAAGAGTAATAATTTTAATACATTAACTTAGACATAAAAATGACAGTGCTAGCGAGTACTCTTATTTAAAATACCAAAACTTATTACTGCCTCTCAGGTGCCTGTTTATTTGACGACATTAATACCTTTTATCTCTTCATGGTGAAGGATAACGAACATTTTTCAACAGTTTATCCACCAATCAGGGAAGAGATAAGAGTTTTCAAGTATAGAATCTCAATATGTCTAAGTTTAATTCCATAATTCTTATTAGCACGCCTCAAACAGCGTTCGCATCCCTCTTTCGCGCCCTCCTGTGATGCAGCAGCCATATTCATGCCCCATTCACCCTCTCTTAGCCGAATTTCATGGGAGGTGGGGGACTGGATGAGATCCGGAAGTGAGGGGAGGGGACCCGCGTCACCCTGGATGACTATTAACGTCTCCATCGGAAGTGATATGCGCCTCCTTCTCCACCCCCAACCCAACCCAACTCCCACACCATCCCCACATTTCACAAAATGCCACGCAACATCCTTCTTTCGCTCTGAGGGTTTTGGGCGACGTCTGAGGACAGACAGCATCCCCCCGCACACCCAATTGTGTTGCCGATGGAACACTCGTCATCCCCGCCAGAGAAAACACACTCAACCCCGAAGATCTTCAACCCCAAGACTCCTGTCATCATTGCATCTCCGCGTGTATACACATATATTGATGCACACATTATATAAATGGGCGCTTGCCAGCGAACACCTCTTTGTGCCTCTTCTCTTGGTTTGGCGAGAACGGGTGACTGGAATGAGGGAGGGCGCGTATCTGTAAGGGGGGGATCGGTGGCGATGGTGGAGGTTCGAGTAGACGGGAAGGGGGAAGAGAAACAGACTGATGAGCGAAGAGAGACGTTGAATGAAAGGGGTAGGAGAAGTGGTCGATGGGCTCTTTGTCCCCTTAGTCATATTCAAATACAAATTCACAGCGAAACAGGCCGAATTCTGAGTGAGCCATTGACGTAAGGATTTCCTTCGTCAAGCAAAGCGGTTTTCAAAAAGAAGGAAAGCATGTAATGATAGCAAAGATTGATGAGCACATTTGGCAGAAACAGGAGACTTTTGAATGGCAATAGTAGTAGAGAAATGCGGGTTTCAAAACAGTACGTCATCAGCCGCCATCTTTAATCAATTAAAAGACGAATTCATACGCTAAAGTGTCGCCTCCAAGTGGTAAAAAGGTGAAGTTCTCAAAACAATTGAATGTTGAAATTCGCAAGTGAGTCGAAGTGTGTCGAGCGAAGTTTTCAAGAGGGTGTGTCATGAAATGCGCACGCAGGTGGATGGAAACAATAGAATTTGAAATGCTCGTTGGTCTGGGTGGGTGGGGGTCGGATTCGGTTCTCTCTGAAGGTATATGGGCGCATGCGCTAACGTCATTAGCAGTGTTGAGATGTCTCTACTAGCAGTCAGAGCCGAAGTCGCTGGAGGGTCTCCCTTCGTCGTCCATCCCGTTCCGGTCTTCAAGACCTGTGATGGCTGCTATGAAGTGATGCTTCGCGACTTCATGTACAACGAAGGTTACGATAGACATACACAGTCTTTGGGTGAATTCGTGGAGTGTTTGCGGGACCTCACCTTGCATCTGAACTTCGATAGGAAATGCTTCATCGAAGTGAAATATCATAGTCAATCTGTTAACCTTGCTGGAGAGAAAATTGTATTCTCGGGTTCTGCGCGGGATTGTAGTGAGCCGGAATTTCGCCGTTGCTTTTTACCATCATTGTATTGCGAGAATGAGCCGGAGGAGGATGAAGAATTAAGTGATTGGTTCGATGTAGAAATAAAAGTGTATGAAATAGGTGAATATAAGGTAAACTGTCCTGCTCATTCGCAAGAAGAAGAATCTTTTTGTGTAAGTGATTGGCGAGCTCGCTGTTTTGAAGTGTTAAGCGAAAGAGATGATCCGCAGAGTGAAGTGTTTGCCTCTTCCTTAGACGAAGAAGAAGAAGAAGAATGGCGAGGTTTTAAATCGAGATACAATTACAAGAATTCGTTGTGTAGGAAAGGTGATTTCATTACATCCTACAAATTTAAGCTCGTTCTTGACCCTAATGACGCTATTCTCCGTTGGAAATCTACAGTGTTAACATTTCCGTGTGAAGGTACTAGCAAAGTTACAAGGTAAATGTTAAAGTGAAGTGTATGTATATGTTTTCTATATTGTTTTTGCAAATAAAGGATATGTACTGACTCCTGCATTATCATTTTTCACATTTTTTTTAAAGGAATCCAGGTGAAGAAAGAGAGAGTCAAAAAGTAATTTAGAATGAAATATTTTAATAAAAATTAATGCATTACATTAGGAATACTACAAGTGGTGCGGACAGAGTCTTAATTCTGGTTTTCGTCTATGTGTATATATAGACAATTTAACTTTACAAACTTTTTTTTATTTCTTAACATGTATATACTCACAATTTAGTACACCACCACCATTTCATCTACAACAAGTACAACAATTTAGTAAACCACCACCATTTCATCTACAACAAGTACAACAATTTAGTAAACCACCATCATTTCATCTACAACAGGTACAAACTTTTTTTATTTCTGAACTAGTCAATTTAGAACACCACCATTTCGTCTTCAACTTTAATCACAAATTTTATCACTCGTATGCGCGTACCCTTGGTATAGTCTGTGGTACTGTATCTCACTTGGGATTCTTTATGATCCGTGTAGCACACTGGTTTGCCATCGAACATGTCCCCACCACCTTTAGATATAAATGTACCACTACCTTTTGATATCGCGCTCTCGCCCATGAATTTTGATATACCCTTGACAACAATCTTTCCATCGACTTCGGTTCTCTCTGGAATACATCCTCCGCAGGGTTTGGGATCTGGTTTGTAGGCCTCGCACACCTCCAGCCAGATGATGGGGAGCTGCTCCTCGGCTTGCTTTTGTTTTTCCGGATCGGTGATATCAGACGCTAGGGTAATGTTGAATCTCTCCACCGTTCCATTACCATCTTCGAAGCCAGAGAATATCACCTTCTGCCCAACCACATCAAACTCTCGTTGCTGATGTCTAAACACGCAGTAGTAGAACGCTTTAAAGTAGACAGTTAAAATGAAATCGGTGTTGGATGTCTTCAAAAGATCTCTGGGGACAAAAACGTCATAGGTGTCTCCGTCGGGCTGTTTCTCTACTCGCAAGTGCTCATTTCCCAGGCAAGCTGAAGGGATCTTTTGCAAAGCTGCGATTTTAGTAGCCATTTTGCTGCGTGCACACTCTTCTCTTAGGACGTATAATGAGCATGCAGTCATCTGCAGGCTCTTATATATCGTTGTGAGGGGGGAATGGTGAGGAAGGGGAAAGAAGGGAATTTCATCTCACTGGCTCATGTAAATTGAGACGGGTTTCAAGGGAGACAAAGAACAGGTTGTAATCGGAGACAATGTGGTAATGTCTCGCGTGACCGCAGGTTGATTGAAATGCATACTTTGCGGTTTTAAGGGAGACAATGGATATGACTCATCAGGTGTCAGGTCTAGACTTGTTTTCAAGGCTCTCAACCACAAGTTGGTGGAAATGGAGACGATGCGGTTATGATTCACGTGGAGACAGGTTTGGGAAAAGGGGTAAAAAAAATGAAAGGCATGATGACATAACAAATTTTCAATTTATTAACACAAGAGATATACAGAAATGGAAATAAACACTCTTTTTCATGACAATATTGAGATTTTACATGATTTAATAGTTATAAATTATCTTCTTCTTCAGCTTTCAATTTTAACATCAATCTGCTCTGAGAAACGTTACTGAGTATCCATTTTTTTAATTTAGAACAGTTTTTGACAGCGCACGCGAACTTATCCGTCTCGTGATATGCTAATGAGCAATCATTCCTCAATGGTTTAAGAAACTTCAAAGAGGGTACATTTAAAAATCTTTCAACTTCGATTACAACGCGATCTAAAGCTTTCGAAAGGAATTTACATTTTTCGAGCCCTTTTGCAAATAGATGATTATGAGCCCAAGTTTTATTTTTAAGAATTGTATGCAATTCATCATACGGTGTGTCTCCCACATCAGTGGGTATTCCGTGGTAATGCTCTTTCAACCAAGTATTTTCATAGTTCTCAGCCATGTCAGGAGGTAGCTGGAATACCCACGACTCGCGTCGGTCATATTCGAGGTCCTCTATGGCCAGTTCTCTAACTATGAATTCATTCACACCACCATTCTTCCTCACTAGAGCTTGAAAGTCTATTATTAATGCGTTGACCATGACGGGGCCGAGCGGGTAAACTCTAGGTCGGTGCATTATATCCTGGGAATTTCACTCTCAAGACGTTAGATTGATCGTCACCGAAAGTGATGTACAGCTTTTCGATGCCCGAATCTTTCAACGCCAGAGTAATTTTGTTCAGATGAGCGACTACCAAATCACCCGATTGGGTGATTGCATCAAGAGCCGAATCAATCTGATCAAAAGAATTTACTAATGTCTTCCAATCGTTAGCTTTTAATGATACGCGTGTATTCTTACCCCCTAAATTTACGTGGGGTTTACCAAAATATTTTACAAATTGAACGGATGAATCCACGTACGAAGGAATTACTGTTGTTTCAAAATAGTCAGTAACGGATGAAGCAAAATTTTCTAGGCTAGTCCACTGTTCAGGGGTGAGTCTCGCAGTTTTGCTGGAAGAGGAAATCTCCACGCACGGTGTAGCCGACTCCGTCAACCAACCGATGTGTACGCTCTTGGTCTTGCTCAGCTCCAGGGATGTCCTGAGTAAAGGGATGACAGATGATGAAGAGATCGTAGGACTGGAGGATGAAGATCGCCTCCTCTTCTTCTTCACTTGAGACTGCTGCATTCTTACTGATGTTCGTGTCACTTTTACCGTGCTTATATAGTGGTGGACGATGAAAGGGAGGGGAGGGGGAGTGAGTAGATTATATTGTTCTTCGTTTTTTTACTAGAGAACGTTCTACTAAAGCACAACACTTTTGCGACGCTGGATGACATCTTCTCTTGCGTGCAAAGCCAAACTCTCGTTTGAAGAGTTTTGCAGCGATGCAGTCGTTAAGTGCAGGTCGGTGAAATAAGGATGGGAATTTAGAAATAGGTTTGCGAGTGGTGGACTTGAAGAGTGCATACAGACAACAATATTCCCCACAAAGATCTGATTTATAATTTTGCAGTTGAACTGAATTTAAAATCGTGGTGAAGGGTTTCAGAAAGGCCCTAATGTAATTGACTGATGGAGGAAAAGCATAAGAGTCAAAGTACTCTGCGCGTTTTCTAAATATGCATGCTGCAACCCAGTGGGTTCCAGGCTTGTGTGAAGGGTCGAAATTAATTATGTAAATTCCACTTTTAGGTTTTCTTGGAAGTTGATCTGATGGAAAAACCCCCCTAAATCTACGTTTAGTGCGTGGATCCTGAGATAAAACATCTTTGATATCATCCGTTTGCATGTTGAAAGACTAATTAACTCTATCCACGACTGCCATCCTATTAAAATCGATCGTGAGTTTTGAATTATACTCTGCATAAGTGATGATAGTCACAGCGCTAGGCAGTGGAAATTTAAATTTAGCTTCAAATCTCACGTTTCCTGAAACCGGTTTAGACACGTGAGTATCTTCGCCACTTCGATCTGGAGTGAGATCCCACGCTAACACAGTGTATCCATGTTTGAACATATCTAATGAGACTTGATTGCCCCAGTCGCTGTGATGAGCACCCAAAGCAGAAAAAAGCTGACGATAGAGTCGAGTACCAAAACTATTTTCGCTACTAAAATCCATTTCCAATCCTCCCACAGGATTAGGGGAACCGTTTACATAAATACAGCAATGATTCATCGAGTAATGCTTAAAACTGAAGGGATTTTTATTATTTTTACCCTGAAATGCTTCATCATCTACCATAACCACTAATAAAGTCTTAGGAATTCGACCGACTATTAAGTTCTCATTGTTTATCATAGTAACGTTAGATGGTACGGTAAAAGTTTTAACTTCGGCTCGCGTATACGGGTATATTGCATCCTGCGTTCTCAACACTCGTTCAGCAGCTAACAAGGCTGAGGGATTGATTTCATAATGTGGAACAAAGAGTGTAGCATGCATTATTTTCAGTCTGGATTGACCTGGATTCTTTTCTTTGATGTAAAACGCAGGTTTGGCTAACTTAAGAACGACATCTATGTCCACACCATTTAAAAGATAGCGTGATTGATGGAATAAGTCAACGTGAAGTTTTCCTTCCAATTCTACAAGCTTGCTATTCTTGAACCATTCCTTTCGCTCCTTGAATCCGTTGTTTTCAGACTCCTGTTTGTCTAAATCTTTACCGGTATCCAAGGCCCATCCATTACACACAAGGTGCGTGCGCGAAGCATCATAGCCATAGTTTAACAAGGTTTCCAAGTATGATCGGTAATGGTAATTATCAGAGGAAGACATACGATTTCCATTGAAATATACGTGACATTGCTCGAACATTGAATGTAGCAAATTATTGACCACTCCAGGCTGATCAGGATCAGAATCTATGTAATCATCACCAATACTCCTGCTCAACTTAACTCTCATGTTTAAAATTATCCCATTTAAATCTCTGTAGCGATCACCACTATCTTTGATAGAGAATCGTAATTCGGTAGCATTATCGATGGATGCAATTGGTTGATAGTTTGCGATTGTGCAACCATAGACACTCGATTGGAGACTTGGTTCTTTAAACAGATCTAAACATTCTGGGATGTACTCCATGACCTCCAATATGATGTTATCACTTCGGAGACAATCTTTTCAATAAATCTTACGCTTCCTTTCACGATGTATTTATGCAAATACATCTTTACGAGGACGCTTTCGAGACTTCTTTCGAGACTGCTTTCGTTTTTTTCGTCTACCTCCTATTTGCTTTCGTTTTATTTTTCTCCTGACGTAACGACCTGCCCTAGCTCGCTTTGGAGCTCGTAAACCTGCCCCAGCCATCCGATCCATCTTTTCCTCTGCTTTCCTTTTCAAATTATCGAAGGCCTCCAGCGAGCGTGTTTTTAAAATTTCCTTAATTGGTTTCCCGGTGCCGATATCTGATAGAGCTCGCAAACCGGAATCTCTCACCTCTTTGCCTACTGTTTTTATTCCTTTTGTAGCCAAAGGTTTCACGAATTTCCAAAGTCCTCTGAAAAAATTACCCAAACCCCTACCGCGCTGTCTATAATGGCTCGATCGGTACACCGGTCCAATATCTCCACCGATCTGTGAAAAATATCGGCGATATCGATCTACATCTCCCGACATCCCATCGAAGAATGAAAAGCACATACTCTGCCTGCGTATTTATTGCTTAATAAAATGTAACACGACAGTCGATGGGTTTATGCTATCTGGGAATGGGTATAGCTCACCCATTTTATTCAACAATTTAATTTCCACAGTATCAAAGTCGTGTTTATCGAGTTGCATATAATAGGGTTGTGTAAAAATTTGATGATTACCTTTCTCACCCATAACAACCCTCAAACATTTTGACATGGTATCACCAAGTATTTGTGGCGCTAACACGTCTAAGTAAACAAACACTTGACTCGTTAAAGTTTCAGATTCTGGTATTTCCAATTCCGTTTTTTTTAATGTTTTTATTCTTCTTGATACATCATGGTCATCAACACTAGTGACCTGTGCTAATGCAGTGAAGAATTCTCCATCGAACAAAATTTTCGCTTCATTATCAGGCATACTTTCTCTTAGCGAAGATAATAATTGCTTCACGGTATACTTAATAAAATTTAACCGGATAGGAGGATAACTTTTTGGTAATATATATACGTACGTAGAGCACTCGTCGGGTACTGAATTATTATCGAGTGGTATAGCTTTATCAGCTATGGACGTTTTATTCTCAAACCATTCATCTAAAATTCCGCGAAATTCGAAATTCTTATTTGCTGGTATGGCATCGTGTAATGCATATAATAAGCTTTGCAGAGTATACGCTTTACTTTCTAACTTTAATGAAATATCTGGTATAATTTCAACCTCGACGGCGTTCGTTCGCCGACATTTGACTTTTGGAGTAAAACTTTTTGAGGTAGGTAATGATATATCAAGCATAGGAAAATAAATTTCCGCTAGTCCTACCCTCCATGATTCCCCTGCAGTTATACGATGAGGTAATTTCGCTCGAAAGTGTGCGATTGTATTATCGGGAAAATATAACCCAGAGCTGTCACTTAAAAGAGTTACGAATAAATCTTCCATCATCATCGCAATCTTTTCACGGTGGATGCTAGAACCCAAGTGTTGAAATTATCATCATAACCTTTCCATTTTATAAAATATTTAAGGTTTTTACCCTTTCCTCTACGGCTTAAAATATTTTCAATTTGAAATTCAGTATTTCTACTAACGGATGTTTTGGAGAGTTCCTCGCTGTAAAACGATCCCTGTATACGTTCACCATTTAGATCCTCTAGTTGATAGGTGGGAATTGGTGTTCTATCAATTTTCCAAATTTTAAAGATTTCGGTGGAAAAGTTTTGTTTATATCCCTTGGCGAATGGTACTCTCTCCTTCGATATACGAACGAAATCACCAATGGTGAATTTTGCTCTTTTTCGTTTACTTGGTGTAAAACGAAGTGCAATCTGGAACGCGTTCTTTTCGCTAACATCAGCAGGAGGAACACCTGTGGTAGAATGCACGCGATTGTTATATCCTTTCATTAGTTTTGGTAGCACGCTTACATAATTCAAGGTGTTGAATTTAGTGAAATACTTATACATACGTGATTTAAGCGTCCTATTGAATCGTTCCACAACGGATGCCTTAACATCTGGATTATTAGTAGTATAAAATTTTATTCCATGATTTGAAAGGAAACGTTTAAACTTTATGTTTGCAAATTCGGTCCCCTTATCGCTTTGAACTTTCAAAGGCTTTCTATGAGTTAATATTTTGCGAAATGCTTTTATCACATCCTCAGCAGTCTTGTTTTTGATAGGAATTGCAAAACTATACTTTGAGAACAAATCGGTCACAGTTAAAAGATAAGAATAACCATTATTGTAGGTTTTCAATTTTCGCATATCGTTAAGGTCGCATTGCCATGTGTCATCTATGTACGCAGGAGTGTATCTATTCCTGAGGAATTTCTTCCGAGTAGGTTTATGCAGCGTGTAAGTATTCTGATTTTCTAACCATTGTTTCACACGTTTCTTGCTAACCTTCTTTCCCACGCCTTTCCAAAGACTCTCGACGGTGGAAAAGCTGTAGGGGCTAAGTGGATTATAATACACTGACCTCATTTTAGCGTCTTCCATCGCATGAATGGAGTTTTTGTTTTTCGCAGGCGCTGTTTGAGAGGTGGTGTATTGTATTTTACTGTCTCTTCTTCTCCCACTTCCTTCTCCTCCTCCTCTTCCTCCTTTATTTCTTTCGCTAAATCGTCCAGAACTTTCTCCATGTTTCCCGTTCGTTGTTTTATAGTTTTTACCCATGACTTGTCAATCTTACGGCTTGACTTTAATAGCTTTCGACCCTCTGTATTATTCTTCTTATTATTTTTGCTACTCTCGTCCATGAAAGATATGGGAATGGGATCATTCATTCTGTTCACAGCTCCTAAATACGAATCCAAAACTTGACGGTAAAGATGCCATTTTTTAGTATCATCCATTTCAGTTTTAAGCACATTTTGCATTTGTTTATCTAATTTTGAAGCATCCCGCTGCAGTCGTTCCCTTTTCAACGTTTCAGGATCGATGAGCAGCATCCGTTTGAGACTCATCCTATTAGATTACCCAACAAACCGCTCAAAAGAGATCCCAAGAGTATTGGTAGAAAGCCTCCCTTTTGCTTCAGTATTTGGCGTTTTTTCTTAATTGGTAATTTGGGACAACTCAACTTCCTAAGCGTATTTTTGTATCGCAGTAACCTCTTCTTCACTGAGGGGGTAATTTTATGGTTTCCGTTTAACGTATTTAGACAGCACTCGCAAATTGTGTTTATTCCGTCTGCGTTTACGGTTTCTATGATCGATTTTCGCAGCTTTGGATCTGCAGTTTTTAACAACCCGATGAGATGCTTGTTGCGTTTCAACTTCTTCATAGTTTTTTGTATCCGATGGGGCAAACACTGAGGTTATTTCCCCAGGAAATATATCAGTACGGAATCTTACTTTATCGTCCGTCTCTTGCGACAGGTCAAGGACTAAATAAGTGAAGGGTTTGGATGTAACCTCTTTATAAATCCTTAGGAGTTCACCTGAATTCTCTGGATAGACCTGTGATGCAAGGTACCGAAACTGAGACCTATCTCGAGGATTTTTAAAAACTGCTATATATTTAGTATTGAGAGAGATGTTCCGAGACTGAGGGCTTTGGTAGAAAACGTTTTGTGTGATGAGAATGATTGAGATGTTCGAATGATGTGATCCTCGCGTAAAAAGCTCGCTCACGCCCTTGTTGTAGCACTCGTGCATCAAATCGTCTATGACATAAAGGGTAGGAATCTTTCGAGGATTTTCGAATGACGGCAACTTGTTTTGAAACTCGACACCTCTCAGCTCCTCGTTCGGTTTGCTATTTGGACTACAACACCAAATGATTCTATCGATTCTTCCATCAACTAAATCTTTTATGTTTTGCAAAAATCTTACTACAAAAGTTGTTTTTCCACAACACGATGGCCCGGCACAGAGACAAGTAAATGGATGTTTCCACATCAATGGTGCAGACATCATTAACTATTTAAGTAACTTTCACTCGAGTATATACATATCTTACATATTTTGAAGCCTTGAAACTATACCCTTCAATTCATCAACTACATTTGATATAGTTGAAACATTCGAACATTGAATACCGAAGAGTGATAGACTCCTCGGACCAGCACTTAATAATGTGTTATTGAATTCACTATATTCATAGTAATTATCTCCCTTAAAGAAATATAGTAAGCCATTAATGTACCTAAAAGCCGAATTAATTTTTCCAGGAATTGGAGGAAAATATGTGCTCAAATATTTATGATCCTTGGGTTCAAACTTGCATTCATCCATTTCAAGTATGAAAATATCGCTGTAAAAAATATACGTTCTACCTGAATACGTGTTTACCGCTGCCTGAACGATAGCATTACGAGGAAAACGCACGTCCTCGAGCCTCTTGGGGAATCCTGGAATGGGTGCCAAGCTAGGGTAATCGATCATGTATATACGATTCCCTAAGAAAATTACGATTTCCCCAGAAGGTCTTCGGTAAACGGCATCTATTTTTTTCATGTCTGACGGAAGAAATGGGATCCAGTCAGTGATAACTTGAGCCATCGGCGAAGTATCATTACTCTTCTTCAAATCTAACATCCAAAATAGTTTACCGCTGAATAAAAACATTATGTGATCAATGATGAGAAGGTTATCAAAATCTTGTACATCGCACAAGAAGAGCGTGTGAGGTTTTTCCGGTTGGATTTCCCCAAAATCCTCCTCATTCTCATCCCCCTCCTCCTCTTTCCTCCCCTTTTTTTCAGGTTTTCCATACAAACTTTGTATCGCGAGTATATCATCTTCTTGCAAATTTAATGGAGCATCGTGTGAATAAATCGAAAACATGATAGCTCTGGGATCTCTGGAATGAGAGATGCCTAAAGTATGTCCAATTTCATGAAGTAAAACCTTATATAAATTCACAAGTTCATTCGAGTGATTATTATCTCTCATCAAATACCAATCTTCGTCACGATCAATGTGTATTTCCAAGGGGGAATTTTCGATAGTTGGTGAATACGCATGAGCCAACACATTTCCATTCCCGTCTAAAGGAAATGGACATATTCCAGACTTGGTATAATATCTATGCTTTGACCCAGTATTAACGATTGTTATATCAGGTGTATTGAAATCTTGTTTGAAAACTAAATTAGTTATTTCACTCCAGGCGGCGAAGGCTGCTTCTGCCAACTGCACATGTTCTTCACTTGCAAAAGGATAGTGCCAGGTTATTTCATTTTTTTCCCACTTGCGATCAGAAATGGTAAAACTGAGATCGTCCTGCACGCCACATCTTTTCATTTTCGTTAAATTTAATGTTTCCTCATTCAAAATCCCATCCGCTTTCAAGTTATAATATTCCTGAAATGTTTTGAGCGAGTTCGTAAAATTATCTTCTGATATATTTTTGATTTCATTTTCGTCTATATTCAGGTAACCATATTGTCGCAAATAATCAGCAACACACAGGTTTACTTCACTTCTAATCGGGAGAATAAATATCACAGTAAACAATAAAGCCAACATGATTCACGACTATGTTCTCAACGTGAAGAATGGATGTCGACTGAGCTCAATTTATGAATTTCAATGTACTTTATTCTCCTCATGTAGGGAACGCTTCAACATACGTCCTTTTTTTAGGAATTTTTAAATGACCCCACGCCAGGGTGTTAATTCCATTTTCGCAGATATAACGTTTGTCATCGTTCGAGCTCAAAGCAGTTTTGTTTATTTCAACCGTGTGCAATTGATGTTTATATGAACGAATCAGAGACATTTTGCGAAAGGCTGGAGCATTTTCTCGCAAGCAAGTGACATAGTCGTCAAATGATATCGATTTATCAATTGTAATCTTTTTCACGCCTTTTGCTCGCTTACTCTCACCTCCATCTCGTACACGGTAGGCATATAGTTTGCTCCTCAAACCAACAAAGTGAGTCATAATCTCCCCCCCATTTTCATCCTTCATTTTCCCTATTACTTTAGCATTAGCCTTTGAGTAGCAGGGGTGGTTAGTTGGATAGTTGGATGTGTCATATAGATAGCTGTTCTTTTCTACATCTTCATAAAAATCTGCTCGCATTTCGAGGATGAAACTATCTGTGTCCATGTACAACAATGTCACATCCTTCTTCTTCTTCTTCAGATGTTTATAGAAAAAGTCGTACATTAAAATTTTTGAAATGTCCAAAACAGCTTGTCCGATGTATATAGGCTTGTTCATTTTTATTGAACTTTTCCTTAGATGCACCGCAACGAGATTCTCTGCGTAAATAGTTCTATCTAGGAATAATGAACTACAGATCAATTTATTCAATCTTTTTTCATTGTTGACGAGTTCGATATTTCGATAAAGGCGTACGTTCTGCATCGATTTACCGAAAACGCTATTTGAGAACAGTTTAAACATTTCTTTTTCAAAACCGGATTTTGCTAATTTTCGTTTCTCTGTGTTGATATCAATGTAAGACTTCATCCATGCAGATTGATCAAATTCGATTATTCTATGGATTTTTTTCAATTTCAAACCCGCTGATAAAGCTTGTTTAAGTGCTCTGTAATGGACGACGTAACGCTCCTTATCATTCAAGGTAGTCAACAATTTAATATTTTTTCCCCCGGGTGGTGTTTTTTTCTCTGCGCAAAAAGGTAGGTCTGAGTGCAAATCATGAAGCTCAGTTGGATATTCCAGATCTATTTCAAGCACATAACCCTTGGGAGAATCGTCAGGGATAGACATCACATCAACATATTCAACCCATTTAAAACCCCCCATCGGGAGAGATTCCGACAAAGCCCAACCATATAAATTATTCGCATCTACATACGCTAAATATGTAGACTCCTGTTCCGGATTAAAGCCTTCCATGTATTTATTATTGGCTTCGGCATATCGTTTCACACACTGAGATATCCCACCGCGTATACCTTTTTCGATAAATAATATCATGTCATACTCAGTCATGAGTTCAAGTTTAACTTTTGTTTGTTTTAACATTGCGTCAAATGAAAGTCCAGGTATGGTGAAGTAATGTGCGGGATCTAACCCATATGTATTCATGCATAAATTCCTGAAATTCTCAAATACATCGGCCAAAAGAAGAACGTCCGTTTTCAAATAAATATCTGAATATTCACCCAAAGTTTTACAATTGAATTCAGTCCACATCTTTTGAGCGAATTCATAATCTTTGATTGTAATGGTATCTTCAGTTATAGAGCTAAAGAACTTTTCAATTGGAGGAAGGCTAGCATCGTTTAATTTATCCCACGCGTCTACATATTCATAGGGAAAAACACCCTTACGCGTGACTAAGTCTAGTTTATCCTTGAAAATGCGAGCTGTTTGAATAAATGTGTCCTTGGGGAGAATATCTACTAATTTCGATAAAGATGTTGAGAGGAATCGAAAACTATCGATAAAACGATAGGAAAAATGAGAATCTATGAATTTGGAAAACGATATATATTTTTCTTCGCTGTTTGGGATGACCAAAATTTTCTTATCATCACATCCTAAGTATGGGACAATGAGATGTGCGTCGTAATTGCTTAGATTATGAATGAAAACAGGGAGAAACTTGGGGACTTGGTAGTTTAAATTACAAGCAGAGTGAGCAGCACCTCTAAATTTCCCTGATAAGTGGTCATGGTCAATTACACGATCTGATCCCAACTCACGGCTACAGATGTGACAAAGAGAAGCTTCATTGAAAGCGAGAATTTCATCATCACTCATTGCCTGCAGGGGAATAGTGTTTTTATAAACCCTTTGCACGAAAAGAGCCATTTCCTTAAGTTTTTCGAGAAAGACTTCCACTGCATTCTTACCTCTAAATAGAATGGGCTCGAAAACCTCTCCGGTATTCGCTACTAATAGAAGAGAGAAAGACATTACCTCGTGCAATTGTCGTGATTGAATATATGAATGCTCACTCTGAGGAGAACAAGTCGAAATATTAGATAAAATGCACTCAAAGTCTGCGTAAGCAACGTATGGAAGTCTGGCTGAGTGAGAATAATTTTTGAATTTCAAGTAAGCATCATTACCTTCGGGGAGAATTATTTTGCTAGGAAAATTTCTCGCACAATCCTCGTTATGTTTACCAAGGGATTCCACTGAATAGCAATGATTAAAACAGCGTTTGCACGTATATAACTTTGATTTATGTTTACTCATCTGACTCACTATCAGCTTATTAAAGTTTTTTATATAGCAGAAGTGAGAATTCTTTCCCTCAACTAGGTAAAGAAGATCACGGTGGTCTTCAAGTTCTTTATCGACAATTTTGATGGGATACACGTTATTCTGTTCATCCAAGCCAAAGACATTGATTGAAATATTGTTTCTTCGCTCGAATATTGAAATTTGTGAAATATTCACGGGATAATTGATGCAATTCCAATCGTAGCCTCTGCAAAATTCATCTGTAGTATATTTTGAGGCTCTATGAGCATTAAAGTGGACATTCTTAGCCCAAATTGCATACTTAAAACAGAAATCATCCTCATTTTGAATATTTATGACGCTAAGTGTTCGTGCAATTCTAGTCGGCAAGACTATATGAGAGGATCCTCTAAGTGGCTGGTAACGATTGACTCTCAGTTCTAATCCTGTAATTTCACTAAGGGACCAACCGGAACCTTTAGCGGAGCTATCGCTTTTTTCCTTTAGTATTTTTGCAAATAACCTGTCCAAAATTTCACCTACATTGTCTGCTTGCAAAACCCGAACATTTTTTGTCTTAAAACACCTATCCTGTTCTTCCTCGTCTTTTCGAAATTTAGCCTTCACCAAGATGTTAATTTTCAGAGCTGTATTTTCCAAGCAATCGCGAATTTTACCAATTAACAAATTTTTGATCCCATCCAAAAAATTGACAATGTCCGTATGCACTCTTTCACCACTCACCCAATAGGTTTTTAGACGGTTTCGAACTGCAGACTCCAACTCCAGAATCGTGGGCCCATTTCCTACACCTTCTCCAACCTGCACACCACGAATAGCATGTCTGTGATGTACCTCTGAATTCTCGTGAGCTGACAAGTATCTAGGTTGGTAAAATACGTAGCACGTTTGACAAAGAACCAACTGATCCATGGCTAGCGAATTCTGGAATAAGGATTCTTCGTCTGAAATTCTACCTTTTATCCAAAGAGTTAAAGAACCAGCTCAGTTTGAGAGTTGATCTGAAAAAACGAGCTGTTTCATTCTCACTTGGGTTGATCTTATCTTTCTTCATTTGTATTCTTAGTCTTTTTTACCATCTTTTATGTTACCACATTGACCAATTTTAGTGATACTATAGAAATAAAAAAACATTCAGAATATATATATTTATTTTTTTAAAATTTATACAATTTGTAAATAATTATTTTTTTTTATTATATTTATATTGTGCCCCCAGGGCTCTATATTAAATGAAACAATCTCTTCCTCTGACAAGTCGAAATATTTTGGCAAGTAAATTTTCCTCAATTTTCCTTTTAAATTTATAAAACCTAAAATAACTTTACCGTATCTCGTTTTCCCTATTTCTAATTTTTCAATTGGATACACAAGCTCTTCTTCCATCTCCTCCTTTTTTACAACTAAAACGTCCTCCTGCTGACGCAGGAGTTTTTCCTTAACAGTCAACATCTGAAAAGAAAAGAGTATCAATGAAGCATTAAATACATGTTTTGATTAACATAAAAAATAGGAATTAATTAAAAAAATATCTAAGAATGATACTCACTTTGGTGCTACTGGAGGCTCTCTCTCTCTCTGGTGCTGTTACTGGGGGCTCTCTGCTGCTGTGGTGCTACTGCTGCTGCTGTGCTGCTACTGGGGATACTGCTGGTGTGGTGCTGTTGGTGCTACTGGGGGGGCTCTCTAGTGCTGCAGGTACTCTATCTCTGGTTCTCTCTCTCTGCTGCTGAGGTGCTACTGGGGGCACTGGTGCTGCTGTGGTGCTACTGGGGATACTGCTGGTGTGGTGCTGGTGCTACTGGGGGCTCTCTCGTGCTGCTGTGCTCTCTAGTGTGTCTCTGCAAGTGATATCCTCTCGTGTGTATATATATACCTTCTCCACTGAATTGTGTTTGTTCCCAAAACCTTAAAACAGATTCCAACCTGTTCACGCATGAGACAAAACCTCAACGTCTCCGTTTCCCCCAACAAGAGCCTCGAAAACAATCCCCTAACCTGTTCACACATGAGTCAATTTAGGACAAACTGTGGTTTTTTTAAAAAAATGGTTCAAGCATATCTCTCTTAAAACAATACCGTCACACCGTCTGTATTTCAATCGACCTGTGGTAATGCGAGTCTTAGTTTCACCCTGTTCTTCCAACTTGCCCCCCTTGAAACAAGTCTCAATTTACATGAGACAGCAGACAATATAATATTCTCACGAGACGACAACTGCAAACCAGAGGTCTCGTAAAACGCATGAGACAAAACCTCAACGTCTCCGTTTCCCCCAACAAGAGCCTCGAAAACAATCCCCTAACCTGTTCACACATGAGTCAATTTAGGACAAACTGTGGTTTTTAAAAAAAATGGTTCAAGCATATCTCCCTTAAAACAATACCGTCACACCGTCTGTATTTCAATCGACCTGTGGTAATGCGAGTCTTAGTTTCACCCTGTTCTTCCAACTTGCCCCCCTTGAAACAAGTCTCAATTTACATGAGACAGCAGACAATATAATATTCTCACGAGACGACAACTGCAAACCAGAGGTCTCGTAAAACGCATGAGACAAAACCTCAACGTCTCCGTTTCCCCCAACAAGAGCCTCGAAAACAATCCCCTAACCTGTTCACACATGAGTCAATTTAGGACAAACTGTGGTTTTTAAAAAAAAAATGGTTCAAGCATATCTCC
This sequence comes from Pyrrhosoma nymphula, assembly GCA_963573305.1. Lineage (NCBI taxonomy): Eukaryota > Metazoa > Arthropoda > Insecta > Odonata > Coenagrionidae > Pyrrhosoma > Pyrrhosoma nymphula. The sequence goes on from OY754337.1 coordinate 592,897, forward strand.
TTAAAACAATACCGACACAGCGTCTGCATTTCAATCGACCTGTGGTAATGCGAGTCTTAGTTTCCACCCTGTTCTTCCAACTTGTCCCCCTTGAAACACGTCTCAATTTACATGAGACAGCAGACAATATAATATTCTCACGAGACGCCAACTGCAAACCAGAGGTCTCGTAAAAATATATATAACAGTCAGCCGGACAAGACGAAAAGCACACAACGATTTTGCACATACTGCAATAATGGTCTTCATAAGAGGTACACGTTTATTATCGATGGGCAGACCTTGGGAAGAAAAGGAAGGATGGGATTTAGTACAAAGAGACGATTCCACTGAGAGATATTACCCGCTTAGCCTTCAATCCCTTGCAGCTCACGTAATAGTTGTACGTGTGAACAATTACTTGTTGAGAACTGAATTTGAGCAATCGCTTAGTGAACCAGCATCGACAAATAGAATTATAGCTTGTTTTCAATCACTTCCCTTACCACGACGATTTGCAGATGAAATATTATATCAGCATTTTAAAACATTTGCTTGGTTTATGGTCGAAAATTGGGTACCGCAAACCACGATTGTATTCCGTCATGAGCCTACTTGTTATGAATATTTGGTTCTGGAATGGGAAATGTTTCAATCATATATTTATAGCATGAATAATTACACACAAACCAATTTTGATTATTTTCCGTTTTCTTCCAATGAAACCGAACCTGATTTTGTATCTTCAAATCCTTTGCCGCATACGTCAAACAAAGTATTTTTCATTGAAAATATTAATAAAAATCATCGAGATTCTTTCACACAAACTGACTAATCCTTGACCAACATATGATCTGGTTAACATGAGATAGCAACGTAGAACGACCTCTGAGAAACCACACTTTCCACACTCATGTCGTAATCTTTTAAACCACAACAGTTAAAGACACGTAAGATATACTGTGTAGGGTAACCGCATGCGTGAGGAACATCTGAGTCACATTCTTGTCAAGGTCTTTTAAAACCAGATCGTGAAACGCAAGAAAAAACGGGTCACACACACACTTGACGGTATACCTCTCATCGCGTGTTCTTTTAAAACCAGAGAAAGTCGATATCCTATACTTGGGTCACATTCATGCCAAGGTCTTTTAAAACCAGATATACTCCTCTCATCGCGTGTTCTTTTAAAACCAGAGAAAGACAAACGCTATCCCACGCTGTGAGAGCAACTTTCAAGTCACGTGTTAGTTCTGCCTTATAAAGCTTTGCGAGCAGGAGAGGAACACACATTAGCCATCATGCAGTCATTTTGCGTAAGCATTGAATGCTGCTATGATGCAAATAGCAACTTTATTTGCTTTAGTTGTGCGTCGAGGGAGCAATACCTCGTAAGAGAGTGGCGACATGTGTCCTCGAGAACATCGCTTACGTACGGCAATTGCCACGCTTGTGGGGGAGGTTTGACGAGGAGCTTTCGTCCAACTGCTGCTGGGTGTTTGACTTGTACCAAGATCGCAGAGCTAATTGCGATGGAAAAATCAACATCCGTTCCACAGTCAGAACCTCTCGACCTTTCCTCAGCTCAAAGGAGGAATCCCCCCTCGTCCCACGTGACCAACACTCTCTCATCTTTCCCCTCAGCGCACGAGCCTTCCCCATCCTCCTCATCTAACCACATGCCTCTTCACCAGACCTTGCGACTTCCACCCTCCTCCTCAAGCGTTCTACGCTCCCTCTTAACCACTGACTGTGACATCCCGTCACCCCTTCCTGAGCCAGAATACTTGTGGGCAGAACCGGTCCAGGAGCCACCGACCGTTACCTCTGCGGAGTGGGTCATTCCATCACCAATACCGGAGGAAGATTGGACTCGTTCAGTTGAGTGGGTGTCCCTCCCATCTCCAGAGCGGCGAGTACGATGGGAGGGGGAGGATTTAACGACTGAAGAGACCCTTCCGCCCACTCCACCTCCCACGTCGAGTAAACGTTCCGGCCGAGGGAGCCGGGGGAGAGGAAGAGGAAGACGTGTGAGGGGAAAGAAATGGATGAAGTCCTTAGGACTTCACTATTTCTAGTTGCGTGCGTAGACTTTGACTCTTTGTGTTGTGAGTGTGTGAGAGTATAAACGTTCCGGCCGAGGGAGCCGGGGGAGAGGAAGAGGAAGACGTGTGAGGGGAAAGAAATGGATGAAGTCCTTAGGACTTCACTATTTCTAGTTGCGTGCGTAGACTTTGACTCTTTGTGTTGTGAGTGTGTGAGAGTATAAACAGACTATTTTGTGTTGGGTTTGTGTGAGCTGATGTGTGTTTATTTTTATCTCTGTTAAATACCATTGCAACTTTTCGATATTTTGTTCATTTTTTTCCTTTTTGTTGTTATTTCAATGAATTGTGTCATGTCTTAGCGAGCATTACCTCAGTGTCATGTCTTAGTGCTCAATATAAAAAAATGCTGTCAAACGTCCTAGAACAATAAATTTAGTCTTTATCCAATATGAATAGGTATTTCATTTAATTTGATCCTTACCTCAAACTGCTTGTATCCACAACTCGTTTTCCAACACCCTTTCCACTTTTTTCTTAACCACCCTTTCCACTTTTCCTGTTGTACATGAAGTCGCGAAGCATCACTTCATAGCAGCCATCACAGGTCTTGAAGACCGGAACGGGATGGACGACGAAGGGAGACCCTCCAGCGACTTCGGCTCTGACTGCTAGTAGAGACATCTCAACACTGCTAATGACGTTAGCGCATGCGCCCATATACCTTCAGAGAGAACCGAATCCGACCCCCACCCACCCAGACCAACGAGCATTTCAAAATTCTATTGTTTCCATCCACCTGCGTGCGCATTTCATGACACACCCTCTTGAAAACTTCGCTCGACACACTTCGACTCACTTGCGAATTTCAACATTCAATTGTTTTGAGAACTTCACCTTTTTACCACTTGGAGGCGACACTTTAGCGTATGAATTTCGTCTTTTAGTTGTTAAAGATGGCGGCTGATGACGTACTGTTTTGAAACCCGCATTTCTCTACTACTGGCAATGTGTTTAATAGTAAGAAATAGCCAAAGAATGACGCTAGACAACAACAATGTATGTACCACCGAATATCAATGAATTTATTAGAGAGGTTTTGGTTGAAGAAGTTTTAAGGATACACATTTTAGGGATTACATCAACATGTTATGCAGCGGCGTACAGCTCGAAGCTTGATCTTCGCATAATAAAGAACGTGGTCCGAAGGATTTAGAAATCAGGGTAAGGATAAAAACGAAGAAAATAGGCCGAGGGGAGAGGGAAATTAAGTAAGAAGCGTTAAGTACATTGACGAGCGAAAAGAAATTGATGAAGAGCTTACGGAAGGCAGGAGAATTGGGTGAAGGAAGTAAAGAGAGGCAGGGAAGGGAATACTGTGAAAGTGGGTTAGCGGATGGAAAGGATAAGGATTATCTAGGGAAAAGAGTAAACACTTAAGCCAAGTGGAGCGTTGTGCAAGAAGAAATCCTACCGATGATCCGAAGATGAGGAGGAAGAAAAGGAAAGTCCAGGTCTGTCCGTACAGATTACTACATAATGTGGAAAGCACATACTATTCCAATGAGAGTGAACGCAGAGCGGAAAACACAGTTTGAAGAACCACCATAGTATATGATTTAGTTAGAAGAAAAAAACACTCAGGAGCACTACTACACTAAACTAAATAACTAAAAGTTGAGCCATAGTTTAGTAAAGTAAAGCATCACCACGATTAATTCGTATTTGCGCTTTCTGCACCAGAGGTTTAATCACAAATTAAAATAAATAGTTCGCGCTCACTTATGGTGGATTCAAAGGTACTGCTGAAAATTCTGGGACAGTATCTTTATCGTTATTACCCGCTGAGGAAGATGGAGCCAAGGATGGGCAAGAGGGCGCGAAGAGACGGGGGCCGTTGCCCCCTGCTCCAGCTCACTCTGCACCTAGTGACGAAGGAGTCGCGCGATCATGGGTGTCAGTGAGGAGCGGGCAGGGGAGCATGACGGGAAGGGCCAGGGAGAGAAGTACAGATAGGCAGAAGAGGGGACATCATTTTTTACTCCACCTTGAAAGCAACGGTGGCGGTGCGGGTATTATGTCAGCACTTTCGATTCATTAAAAATCCATTTTCGGGGCAAAGGGACGACTCATCGACAATCGCCCAATCGAACGCATTCGCATACGATTCATCTTTCGACCCTGGGAGATGGTCGCGCCCTCCAAACCCTACCAAACCCCTCCCCCCCCTTCATATCCTTTGGGCCCCCCCCCTGTCCCATCACTCAATCTCCCGGTCGACTCCAGAAGAAGGGTGGTGCTCTTCCGCTCCACCCCTGGTTCACCGCCGCCCCTGCCATACTACTCCTTTCGCGAGAGTTCTCCTGCAAACGTTCCATTACCAAAAAGGGGCCTTCTCCGACGACTTGACACGCCTGCTCAGCTCCATCCAAGGATTATTATTCTGGCCCTCGAGATCTCAATTTGAGAGGGATCTTTATTTTTCTTGCCGAATCATCGTGCGTATTTGCGAGGGCGATATGGAATGCGGGCGGCCCGAGTGGAAGGTCTACGAGAATGAAATGCTCTTTCCGCATCCACATCTGCACACTAACCCTGTCCTAGGGGTTTGCGTCAATTGTATTCTAGGATAACAATCACTACAGTACTATGCGATACCGGTACAGTGTACTACCCAGCCTCGAAGTTTGGAAAAAGCTCATAGCGCGAACACATGCGAAGACAATAATTTAAACCCATGTGACCTAAACATTCCAGATATCTATAATTATTATTCTGTTAACAATTTGCCACGGTTTTGTTAACATAAGAGAAAACCCTGAGGCTACCAATAAACGAAAATTTACGCTATTCTGGAAACATATTACTCATAGTAGGTAACTGGAGTGGGACACTTATTAAAATTTCCACTTTAAGGTTATGATTACTGATCTTTATTCATACCAGTACATCAATTTATTTCAAGTAGTGACTTTTACCAGCCCTTTCCAAACTAGAATCAACATCACTATCACATCTACCTCTAACGTCCCTATGATATGATTCTGAACTGTGGTTAAATGAAATCGAGAATAAAAACAGGGTCATGGAGGAAATTTTTAGCAAATTAATCGGAGAGAGAGAGAGTCGTCACCCGCGAAGGGAACACACGAATGTGTGGAATTCAGAGCGAAAGCATAATCACTCGCCCAGACTGGGATTAGAACCCGGAATCCCTGATGTGAAAGTGATAGAGGTAGACAAGGTGGCTTAAGGTATAACCAGCGCTTCGAAGTACTGCTTTCAATACATATATAAAGTCGACAGCAACAAGATAAAATGGCTCAAAATGTTCTTGATAATAATTGAAAATAATTTTCAAACAATCAACCTGGCTGTATAGTACATGAGTTTTCTTCAAAATGAAGTAATCCTGTCATATGAAGAATGGCTTTTATATTGACGCCATGTCTCAGAGGAATTTAAAAACTTTCTCTGGAACTCCAGTAAAGCTGTATAGTTAAAAATTAGGGATGAATTAAAGCAACAGAACTAGTGAATGCTTTTGCTCTTTTAATGTAAACGTAATTAAAACAAATTTATTATATATCATTGCTGACGATGAACTCGACAACACTGTATAGCAGTCAACATATATTAGTTTCACTCCGGTCCGGCACCTTTGTTTGTTTGCATAGTTTCACTCCAATGTTTAGTTTACTCCTCGAACATAGTTGCCAAGTCTGTTTCAATATGGCGGCTATGGAACGAAAGTAAGACTTCATCGCTTTTCAATCATAAATATCTGCATTAAACGGCCGATAAGGTAACCTGAAATAAATTCATTGTATCCGTTGATTATTTAGTTTATTTAGATTATTTGAGGTAGCATTGTCGGGTAAAATCTCGAGAAATAAAATGCTGAAGTGAGACACGACACCATTCTGCCATAGAGCAATGTAATTTGAGGCTAAAATTGACGATTTTCAAATCCTATTATCAGCGCTAAATGGCCGATTACCTGCAATTACTTTTTCACAGATCGACTAAGGCATAATTTCTCTTCAACATGTGAAAATATCAGGGCATGTTATCGAAGGTCCTTGTAGTAGAGCTTCTACCTTAATAGATTAAACCATTGGCGAAACTGAAACCGGAATCAATTGCTCACATTTGGTCATAGAGAGCATAATAATATGCTGTACTGGAAATGTTCATTGGGTACGCCACGACAGACATCATCTACACTGGGACAACTATACATCTCATTACAGATCATAATCTAATTCACAGCGCATTCACTCATTTGATTTCATACAGCGGTGACAGTCAGGTGAAAACAACATAAGCACAAGCAGGCTGCAAGGACTAAATCTAATGGAGGGTGAAGCTACCACAATAGTCCGTGAGAGAAATATTTTCCTGCCCAGCCATCTGTCTTCCCCGCGACCTACAACTGTTGACGACGCGCTCCTGCACCGCTCCTACACGGACGATGACTCGCTGCATCGGACTGTTTCCCTCCCCTGATCCTTACTCGCCAACAATCGACGGCAGTGACGGGGATTCCTTCGGTCGAAATGCGAATGTTCCATTTGTCCGGTGACCAGTGAGCTGGAAACGGTAAGAGCGCGGTAATGTCCCTTGCAAGCCTCTCTTGAAGTTCCGTGGAGACAGGGACTCTGGCATCTGCCCAAGAAAATATTATTATCGAGACGTCATCGGGGTTCCCAAAAAAAAGCGCTCTCCATCACAATGAAGAAGCCATTTAAAATAGAGATGGCAGAAAATATTTTTCGTTTAGGTAAATATGCTTTTCAAAAATAACACTAGCCTCCGAACTAAATTAAAACGTTAAAGAGAAATGAATGTGTAATATTTCTAAATTTTCAGTGCATTTTTCAGTGCATACTACCTTGTTGTCATGGAAGGCAATAGCAATTTGGAGTGAGAAAAAACGAGGAGTAAGCGATGAATAAAACTAAAAGAGTCAGAGCACATGCCATTCGATTGCGCATTGAACTCCCTTGTAAAAATATTTTTAACAAGGAGATTTCGAATTTTTAAAAAGGAATAATTTTTGGGCTCCACGCATTGGAGAAATATTACGCTAACCACATTTTCCATTAAAAAAATAAACGATGATTATTTGAAGTGTGGACTCAATTTTTTATCAGTTGCAAACACCTGGAATCAAGTGTTTCCGCTCAAATTGCGTAAAAATTCAAGCTGCAGAGTTAAGTGAAAATATCCACTTTTATGAACTCGATATTTTCAGGCGCAACTTTGTGAAAATACATTGTGACTAAAACAGTGATAACTTTGTGATTGTCACTATGGTTTTGTTTAAAAATGACTTATTGAAATTTCAGTTACTTAAAAATGACTTATTGAAATTTCAGACGCATTGAAGTAAACCCTTAGTAAAAATTACAAAGTTATAATTGCTTCAGTTAAATCAACTCTTTGAGTTGCTTAATACATTCATACGTGTATACATTTAAGGGAAATCAAAATTCAATTTAAAAAGACGTAAAATAATAAAACCTAGAAAGAATCTGAGCTTATATTCTAAAAAATTGAATGATCTCGTCACAGAATTAAAAAAAACCCTTTTACTTTCACTAGATTCACTACTCTTCTGGAGGATCTGCTGGATATTAATTTCAGTGTCTCCCGGGTCATCGTCACTATGAAGAAGAGAATCCTGCACAACACAATCCTATGTGTACCCAACCAATTTCGTTCCTCCCTCCCGCCTGGGTAATGAAGGGAGGGAGAGGAGGGAGGGAGAGGAGGATGGATGAGCGAGGGCACACGGCGATCCTCTTTCGCTCCAAGGGGCGGCGACGCGAGGGTAGGGGGGTGGGTGGGACGCCATCCCCTTCACTCTCCTCCACCCGCCAGTCACAATGGCGCGCTCTTCCTTTCCCATGTGATTTATAGCCGCCCTCCAGAGATGCTGCTTCTCATGCAAATGAGCCCCAAGGATGCTCCCCCTCCACCCTCCTTACCTCCCCCTTCAGACTCTGCAGCCTCCGCAGACACGGCCCGTCACACAATCCGAAAGAGAATGCCCGCGCTCTCCAACACTGACCCACAACCCCCACCCCCGCTTCAACAGAGCGGGAGCCCATTTACCCTGGAAAAAAAGGGAAAACCCTAAATGCTGTGCCCCTTCCACTGTTTGTGGGCGGTTATCCTCCTCCCTCAAACACGCCCCCCTCCACACTTACCCCTCCCAGCCGACAGAGAGGAGGATGAGTGAATGCAGGGGGGGGGAGGGGGTTGGCTGGACGTATTTTATGCTATTTTTTAAGGGATGATTTAATGCCGCAGCAAGAAGAACAGGTAGTCACGGTTGACGACGGAATAATTCCTTATTCTCTGAAGACGCGTTCACCGTTCGTATTGATGTGATAGCTAGAATAAGCTAGATCACTGCGGCCGGTTCAAATATCTTATCATAGAAATCCAAATCACACGAGCTTCGGAATGGCACGAAGGATGTTATTTTAGATTTGCGCACTATCTTTGGAACTAAAACAAGCAGTGAAATAATAGAGATACATTACCGACTGATAGATAGAGATTAAAATTCCTTCTTCCCTTACACTGCAAGCGGCCGTAGTGGAAATAGTGCGAGACAATAAGACAACCCGGTAACGTAAATTTCACACTTCCAAATCCTTTCCCCAGTTCCATCCTTTTTTTCCTGGTCTGTTGCCTAATACTCCCTCATACATGCCATTGCGGCAGCTCATTGCACATTGTAATTGTAAATTGAGGTACTAACTTTCAACTCTTATCCAAGGCGTCCTTTCTTCGGCATATAAATCAGCTCTGCCGGCATAAATTCTTCCGGTCACATTCCTTCCTCATAATTCATGCGAATAAAATTAGTACGAATATGTTCAGTCTTGAGGTCACGGGCCGGTTCCATTGCACACACTAGCCGTCGTACTGGTAGGCGTACGTCATACGGTACGAATTACTTGTCTTTTCAAGCATTAGTAACATTTTGATAACTGATTGGATGTCCGCCGTCAAGGATTTACAGTTCATTAAGTTATCTACGTAATTTTCGCGTAAATCTACTTCCGATTGACAATCTTTCGTCTAGCGCTTTCCGTAAATCTTTTGTCAGCAATCACTCATCATCATAAGAGTTCAATCCTAAGATATTTGCCGCCCTCCATCCTTCCCTATTAAATGCTAGTTCCCTTATTCCCTCTTAGTTCATCTTATGTAATTTCCTCTTTATCTGATCTGTTAATTTATTCCTTGGCCTTCCTTTTTAGACTTTTTCTATCATTTTTCCTCCTATTATATTCTTCACAAACTCATTGTGCCTTAGATTATGTCCAACCAATCCGGTTCTTGAATTGTTTTTTTCCGGTTTCTCCCGCGTCGATTCATTTTATGGACAACCATTTCGCTTGCATTCTAGCTAGCGTCCTCAGTTTCGTTTCAGGACCTGACAACGCTAGCTAGAATACAAGTGAAATGGTTGTCCATAAAATGAATCAACTCGGGAGAAACCGGAAAAAACCAATTCATCAAATCACCGCGGGAGCCTCCGTACCAATTCAATCCGGTTCTTCTTTTCTGTATAGTATTCCATACAGTCCTTCTTTCTTCTACCCTTCTACCCTTTCTTCTACTCTGAAACTTTCATCAGCGACTTACGTAGAACTTCCGAAGTAACAGCCAGGTACATATTGAAACGAAGTTTAGTTCCGACGATAGTAAGCGGTAAAGTTGCTACTATGAGTGTAGGGAACGAAATGCTCACGCATTCAAAATGAATGTCGATTTCTTTAAATGGGACCCTGGCATACAAGAGTAAGGGGCTCGAATCCCAGAGATTGCGAAGATTTCTTCTCACAGGCATCATCTCGATTTGTACTTGGACTACGGTAAAAATATTTCCATCAAATCAGAAGATTGGCACATGAAAAAAAATATATCAGAGCTCATATTTTGCTTTTGCAGAGCTCAAAAATTGCTTCACTAGAACAATCATTCGAGTAAAACTAATCCCATAGAGACAACCAGGGTGACACTTTATCCACCAAAGGTAATGATAAGAAATCGAAACCATTATTGTACAATTGCGGAGGTCAGCGGAAGAAACAGATCAACATTTAGGGAAATATATTCTTCCGCTACAAATACGAACGCTTGTTTTTGGTATTTAGATATACAAGTAACACAATCTATAAGTGAGACCATCAATCACTTAAATCTCAAAAATGAAAGTACACCACAAAAGATAGTATCCTCCTTTTTACAGATTTGGTTATGGCAAGAGAATGAAAACTGCTCTAGTGCCATATATCCATGAATATTTTTCCCAGCTTGGCAGTTGGCACTTCATTCCTGCAAAACTATTTCTGTAAGGCACTATAGTTAAGAACTACAGTGAATGATAATACACATCCACCTGATAGTCATTTTGCATCATAGTATTCTAATATCCTCACCGAGATTATACTTCGTGATCCACTTGTGTTATCTCACGTCTAGAATCACCTGAATAGCGTGTATTTCTACGCCTCCTTTCATGCGACCCATAATGTATGACGTAGATGTAAGTTGAATCATGAAGATGCAATCATCAAAAGGTTAAAAGCCTTGAAAAGTTTCAAGTAAAATATGGTGAAATAATCCATGCATCAGGGCAGATGAAACTACTCTTTTACATGTGAGCATACCCATAGTTTTACTCTGCATTTTTCATCATAATTATCATAATAATGTCTCTGTTGGGGCGATATTTAGACTGAGACAGTCTCTTCCTCCATCTAACCCTTCGTCAATTACATACATGAAACAATTACAATTTGACTATTAAAATTACCTATACAAAAAGAACAAAAAAATTACCTTAAATATTTTTGAATTAATTAACTGGAATATAAAGAGTGTAGAAATATGTACAAAAAACGTAAGGAATAAGGAGCTGATGATATCCTTAGCCAAAAAACCTACTGCAGAAAAACACCCACACATGAAAGGGAGTGTGAAAGACCTACGAAAACCTAGTATTAGATAAAGCTAATATACTTTCTAAAAAACAATGTATGAAGTATATAAAAAGAAAGAAAAGGGGAACTGATATGCGAAAATAATATGGGTGTATATAAAATATTGGTATTCTCTCTAATGTATTCCTTTAATTTCTTTTAAAACATGAAGAAATTCGAATGATGCAATACCCAATCGAGACTATCGGATGGAATAAGATTATAATGTCTCCAACTGTCAATATATAAAAAGAATTATTCTTTTTTTTTGCATTTTGCGACCGCGAGCATTAGGGGAGGGGCAATTGGGTGCAGTGGGGGAGGACACAGTGAAAGAGGGTGGGATAGAGTATTTGGCAAAGTCTCGCAACCCATTTCCCCCCCGCGCCCCCCTACGTGAGCGGCCGTAACTAATGGATCCCGGGACAAATTTATGGACTCCTCGTTCACTCTCCCTTTTCCCGCGCCGCGGAGTTTCAGGAGGAGGCGGGTGCAGAGGGCGGCGGGTGCAGCCGCGGCAGCACCCGCCCCTAATGACCTCCCCGCCCACCGACTCGCCACTCACCGCCGTTCGCTCGTGGGAAGATGAGGGAGAGAGTTGATTGATCGATTGGAAACGGCTACACGGAGAGAGCGAGTAGGCTACACACACCCCCTGCCATCCATCCATCCACCAGCCAGCCCTCCATCCAGCCAGCCAGCCTTCCGCGCATTCTTCTGACCGGGAGTCCTTGCGGCGGGTGCACCAAGGCGCAGCTGGCACCAACACCAACCTCAGAGCACCAGGGCACCCAAACCGGGGACAACCCCCTCCCCCAACGCCAGCCACCCAAAACCCTTTTTCCACCCAACATGCGATTCCTCGACGAGGTTGCATCACAATGTGGTAGTGGTTCCCAACCAGTGTTAGGTGCGCGTACCCTGAAAAGTGGTTTGAGCGAAAAACCACTTCACCTAGAATTAGATCACTTTGGCCTCATTTAAAAGAAAAAAACTCTCATCTTTCCAATGATATCAAAATATCAACCCGTTGCCGAACTACTTTTCGAGCAATTTGCCTCAAAATATAAGCTGTTTTACATGGGATAGATTATGGCTGTGCGCTCCAGAGAGAGAATATTTAAAAAAATAGGAACTTCTAGCTCCTAGATTTCGTCAAAAAACTAACGATGTGTAGATTGCATGTTTTCACAACTATTTATAAAAAATAATCCATTACTCACCACAGTAATTTTGGCACAATGGCAAATAAACCTGCTGCTTTGAAGGGATTTCAGCCGTAGGGCGGGAAAAAATGAGTCAAGTTAGAGACTTATGTAGCTTTATTTATTTAATTACGCCGAATTTTGATCATATATAACTATATCTTTGCGCCATTAATATTAAAATATTTATTTCATGCTTCTTACAGATGCTGAAATTAAAAAATAAAATTTGAATATGGTCTCCATTATAACTAGGGAACTATCTTGCTCAAACCATCTTAAATTGGGACTATATAACTATCGCATGTATCTCGCCCAAACCACCATATGGGATACGTGCTCCATCCATGGATCAAGGATAGGAGAAAAAGTTGAACAATGGCGGAGGTAAGTTTCTAATAGCAGTAAGATTATAAATTAAAAACGCTTTTAAAAAAATATGCGGAACAGTTAGGAAAACACTTGACCGTATGGTACTCGACATAAGAGAAGAGATTGAGAACCGCTGAGTGACGGCATTGGATTATTTTCCATTGAAACGCTATCGAAAATCAAAGAGGGTGATTGGACGAACTGGATTCAAAATTACGCGAACGATACTCTCTCCTTGAATGCAATCGGGAGCTAAAGATGGAATATTTGAGCCAATCTGGCATCACAGCTCGTTTGCAGTCCTAGATGTGGTGCATTCTTTTATCCAATCTCTCCGTGGTTCCATTTTATATCAATACAATATTTTAAAACTATCATTCATTCATTAATTTTAGCAATCCAGGTTAAATGGTTGAAGAGGTGATGGAAAATTACGATGAAAATATGTAGGATATCCTCTGCTAAGTAATGCGAGATTCAAAAGCGAGTGATGTCTCTTTCCCTATTCCAGCTTCCTCCATTTCCCCTTGCATCATTATGTGAAAATTCGAATGCTGATGAACAGTCTACTCACCACTACCATATCAACACAAGAAGCATAGAGCTGCACGCTAAATCGCCAGTGATGTGAGACTAAAGACCTCATCCCTTAAAACCCCTAATTTAAAATTAGAATCGAATCACATAAATTATCTGTAGTGAATCCGGGCCCTCTGAATTCATGAAATAGAGATCAAATAAGCAACTATATATTGAACCCAGCCTCATTTTTACTTTAGCGAGGTGCCGTAATTCCAAATCCGAATTCTTGTGGTTCGACACTGTCGAATATTTCGGACTAGTGCTGTATTTATTTCTAATCTATTCATTTGGACTGTTTTGCATCTCCGCCGACCTCAAATATAAAGCGTGGTAGGGGATGACTAGCGACCAGCCATGAAAACAGGAGAGAAAAGGAAAATGGTATCTCAAAAGGGAATGGATGGAAAGGGAGACGTATGTTTATGTTCATAAGTGACCCGATCTGTTCATGTTCCAATGTCAGGCTTTCGACCAAAAATCAGTTGTGTCTTGCCTTTTCCGTGTCGTTCCGTTTCATCTGACATGCAAGTCACATTCATCGTAGTCGCACGACAGCATGGACGAGAGGCTACAGTGATCATCCAAGTGTAATCAAGCACAGTTAAACCCCTAAGGGATCAATTAGGTAGCGTCAGAATACTCCAACCAAAGACATGTACATCTACATACTACCCCGTAAGCCGCCTCAATAGGCGTGTGGCGGGGGGTGTTAGAACACCAGCGGTTTACATATAAAAAGGAAACGCTCTAATGAAATTACGCCTAGCATTTATTAAAGCCCCTTATTGTTCGGGGGAAAAACGAATTCCCATACCTATCCGTTCGGCAAAATATCTCTCTTAATTTATCGTTTCTGTCGGACCTGGAAATATAGTGGGGTTCTAATATGATGTTCTCCGTGTCGCTCTTAAAGATATCTATTCTCAATTGTTCAAGCAATCTAAGCCTAGCGCGCAGCCTCCGAGTCTCTAGCGGCTCCCATCCTAATTCGTTTAACATCTGTGTAACGCTGTCTGTACGCCCGTAGCAGTTTTTGACGAATCGCGCAGCTTCCCTTTGTATTTTATTAAGTTCCCGGATTAAGTCTTTCTGCACCGGATCCCATATGCTCGCTGCATATTCAAGGTGTGGCCGGACGAGTGCGAAATAGCACCTCTCTTTTACTTTTTCATCCGAAAATCTTCCCACAATACGCTTGACGAATCCTAGTTTCTTCTGAGCTCTGCCACAAATATTTCTTATGTGTGTTCCCCACGATAGGTTCGAAGTTATCGTAACTCCTAGATACTTCACTTCATCTGTCGCCTTTATCTTAACACCATCCACAGCATATACATGGGGATAGTTGGACGACCTCCGCAAGAAATGTACAGCCGTGCATTTGCTCAGATTAAGTTCGAGTCCCCACTCTTGGCTCCACTCATGAACGTTGCTTAAATCCGATGACAGAATTTCAAAGTCAGAGTCACTAATTTCGCGATAGATGACAGCGTCGTCAGCAAATAAACGTATTTGACTGCTAATTCGAGAGCGTAGGTCATTTATGCATATAATGAACAAAAGGGGGCTGCTTACGCTTCCTTATGGGACACCTGATGTCACTTTAACTACATCACAGCTAATTCCGTCAAGAACTACTTTTTGCTTACGATCACTCAGAAAGTCGCGTATCCAGTTTACTACTGTTTCGGCCGCGTCGTTCGGCGTCAAATGTCATCGGTCGACTCCCACAAGATACATACATATTAACAGTATCTTCCTGGTACTATTTCCAAGCGTCTCAAAACATCATTGACAGTCCTCAATCAGGCAATTTTTTAGCTGAAGACTTTCACACTCCACTCCTGTATCGCCTGACCTTTTCATTTCTATAATTAAGTCTTCACTTAGGAATCCATTGCTCTGAGGCCGTTACCGTCCAAGCTGTCCAAGGATGCTCCAATTATATATTTTAATGAAATGCTTCCAAACTTCTAAGATTGCGTAACTGACTCTTAGTAGACTCTTCTTCTATTAGCATGCCATAAGGGCATGCCAAGTGGCTATCTGACTCATAATATCTTTTCTTATTATTAATCAGTTTCCAGATATGAAATTAAATCCTCTTGTACAGTTTACAATGCTTAGATTAGCTCAAAACGCAAATAACAGATATTAATATGAAGACCTCTCTTGTTTCCAACCAGGTTATGGTGCTGAGCTGCAATGACGTTTCGAAGGCGACATCTGCCATCTTCTTCAGGGTGAATGATTTTCGCCAGAATCTGTCAGATATTAAAATGTGCAATTTTTGTTTATGTTGGCTGGGATTGGTCGCTTTTTTTCGCCCCTTTTTTTTAGGGATCTCAGAGCTGGTTTCCAAGAATTGCTAAGTTGGAAACCTTAGTCCCTGTTAAAGGTTTTCTTTTCCAGCCTGATCTCCACAGTTTCCTCCACCTACCTCCACCATACGGTTTAAGTAATTTCTTGTTTTGCACAGAACTTTAGTGTTGGCGAAGTCAATTTGGTGGCCATTTTCCAGGCTGTGCTCGGCCACTGTAGACTATTCAGTTCGGTAGAACACCTTGGAAACGTCGACGCAGCTCAACGCCATAACCCGGTTGGAATCTCGAGAGCTCTTCACATAAAGCATTCGCTGGGGAAAGACTCAGATCCAACAACACATATAAAAGCAAACAAAAATACACAAGCAGAAACAAAAGAGCAAAATGTAGCAGGAAGCGTTGGCGTGTGTCGCAGCACGAAGTCGCCAAAAGGTGCAAAAGAAAGGTGCCGCCGCCGGGGTTGTCAACCAGAGCTCGAACCCCGAACGCCTCCCGTCCCTCCCTCCCCCTCCCTCCACACACCACCCCACAGATCTCTCATTAAGCGACCTCAGCGAACAAGAGAGGACGAAGAGTGTGTGATGGGGAAGAACGAGGTAATTAATGAAAGGTAATGCGTTTTCCGTGTCCACCGGTCAGGGGCGTTCATGCGGAAGGGAGGGGGGGAAGGGGGGAGGCCAGGGGAGGGAAAGGGAGGGGAAGGATGAGTCCACCCTCAGCGTTCACCCTAGCCGCACACAAACCTACCAACCCCCACTCCCATCGCGCAAATAACACACACCCAACTCGTTCCGTCGCGAGCATAATCCTCAACTCGACCGGTCCCGCTCTCAGCGCAGCACTCACTGGTGGTGCTGCAGAATGACGCTTTTTTTCTCTCGCCACCTTGGGAGTACTAACAGGAGCGCCTTTTCATGGTCGATAAGCGCTCTGCAGGTCATCGTTCGGAACGCAGCCTCAAGACTCCAAAGCCACGCCTAAGGAATAGTTTCTCCCAATTCAACCAGACGTCCTTCCTAAATTCTACCAGTGGGGGGACAAATTATTTTCTTTGACGACACTACATCTCACAAAAAATATAAAATAACTTAATATGAATTAAAACACATAAATAAAACCGGATAAAAGCAAACTTCGACGCTAAAAATTTTACATGCCGATAAAAAATAATTTTAGTTTATAAAGTAGATTAACATTGATGAAAGAGGAGTGAAAGAAAGGCGCAAAAAACAAAAGAAGACTTGAAGCATCAAGCACCTTTCGTCACCAATTGTCCACGGCGAGTAGTTTTGTTTTTAAGTTCAAATTTGAAATGGAGATGAATATAATCTGCAGTGAACAGGCCAACTATGGATTGTGGAATTGAGGAGAGATTACCAATTCCTTTGGCATGAAGGTTTTTAGCAAGGCTCTACAGCTCGAGGATAAAGCGTGCAAAAGGATTTCCGGAGAAGATTAAATCTAATCGGAGCGCGACTGAATTTCCACCTCAGCGGATCCTATTACGCGTGCCCTGATTGAAGCCAATGCGTAATGCTTACGCTGCACGGAGGGGCGGTGGTGTGCGAGAGACACCAGCGGGTGCCCCCGCCAGCCCCTCGGATCGAAGGGCAGAGGGACACGCGTCAGCCCAGCGGCTCAAGACAACAACAGCATCTGCTACATCCACATACTCGCGTCCGTGCAGACCCACGGGGCCCTTCAAAGCCGCCCCTGCCCGCCTTGTCATCCGCAACTGTATCGCCCCGAAACGGAGCGCCGCGTGTGCTGGCCGGAGGCAGGGGTACGTACGCGCTGGGGCGAGCTGAAGAACCGCCCCTGGCGCCAAGCACCACCAGGGTGGGAGGAAGGGTTGGTGATGAACCCCTTTTCCCTCGGACCCTCCCTCCCCTGTAACCTCCGCTGATTGAGTCAAACAAGTCAAGCGAGCATGTCGCCGTCGGCCAAATTGCAAACCACCTCCAGGGACGACCCCAACCAAACGCCCCGATCCCTGTCCAATCCGGGCTGGCCCTGCCCCAGACATCATGACCAGCTCCACCCACCAGCAGGGCCCGCAAACCAACACACTGTCTACGAATCCGATCCCTTCCACTCAAACATTTATGGCTCGGAGCAAATTAGACAGCAGAATTAAATGGAAGTCGTCACTTCATTCATATTCATGTCAATTTAAAGCAAAACTCTCTTTTCGATCTCCGTCAAAATTAGTGCTTTCGCCAGCAGTGTTACATCTTCAAGCAATTATCATACGTGGTATTATAAGTAAGAAAGAGAGCCACGATTTTTCACTATGCAGAAATATGTTATTAAGGAAATTATTTATAATATACATGCATTACATCTCGTTAATTGAATATAAATAGGACAAAACCACAATATAGATAATTGAATGTTCTACGGCCGTTAAACAGTTGAAAGAAAATAAATTCCCCAAGTGTGCGTGAGCGAGTGCATGTTTTAATTTTTTTTTCTGGTTTTTTGGCCTTTTTTTATCTGGTCTGGTTAACGTCCTTACTAACCTTCAAACACCCTATTCATCCCTTCTCCCCCCCCCCCCGTTTTTCGCCCAGTAAAGAGTACGGCCTTGGGGAATTTATTTTCTTTCAAAACCACAATACTTTAAAGTAACCAATATCTCGTAACACTCATGAATTAACAGTATTAGTAATATTAACCGGTAGATGTGTGTTTAGAATTGTTATGCATGTTTGCATGTTCACTTACGTATCACTCTCCCAGTTTCTGGTTGGACTGCGCACTGTTCTCCTGACTGATTTTTGGTCTGCGCCTAGCGGCAGGGGGAGCGTACGAGGTTCTGATTGTGCTTGGACGAGTGCTGCATGCCTGGAGTGGAATCACCCCGTGCCACACACGCTAGTGGTGACTTGCACAGTACTTCGTAGATGTAGATATGTCAAATGGTATAACTCAGAAGGTAAGAAATGTTTTAACTCGATTACGGGAATTACACGCTAAAATTGTCTCATATGGACGTTAGTGATTCGACCAATGCTCTAGGTATGACCAACGACAGTGTAGATTTTAATTTATCGTTACGGTGCATAACATTCCTTTGGAAAGAATTGATTGAATATTTTAATGAAATATGAACATTTTAGCTATGGTTCAATTCTATTTTTCTTACTTATGCTTTAGTTAAAAAAAAAGCCAAAAAGAAAAGCGAAAACGAAGTATTGAAGAAGAAAACAGAAGGTTATGGTTAAGCTAATTTTCAAACACCTTCCTCCGAAAGAGCATGAATAACTATTTCTCATACACGTTGTAAAGTCAGGAGAGCAAATACCGTTCACTAACGGCAAGTGACACGTACGATCAACTTAATAAAAGTGAACCGATGTAAAGGCTACTGGTCACGATCTTCTTGTACTCGGTGACGTGCGTCCTTTTTTGACTCAAGAAATGGACAACTTTCACGAGCACGATGCATTAAGAAGACTAATCAGATGAGCGATCTAACATATTCGCCACTGGAAGATGAATTCGCAAGGGCAGATTTGGAGCAGACTGACAGCATTTATTCGATTAACGATTTGGAACTTAGTGGCGATGTGTAACTTATACTTTTTGTGTTGACTCATTCACATATTTATTAGAATCGGCTGTCAGTGCAGATTTCAAAAAGGCTATAAAATTACATGATAGCTCCATTACCACACTTGAATTTCTATTCAAAGTACAACGGAATTGAACCACTACTAGTATTACTGAGTTATCAGATAGTAAAATTCACATAATTGCACATTCACGATGAAAAAATAATGGGCGGATCAGGGAGATTATTCTCTACTAAATCCTAATCCAAATTCAGGGAAATGCTTTTTTTCGTTGATAGTTTAGGATTTTTCTATTTAAAAAAATACATATATCATACCTGTACGAAATTGAAATACAAATAATCTCTAATCTTACCTTTTCACTATAGATAAATGTTATCATTATGAGCAAATTTTTAGGATAAAGCATGTTCATTGAAGCCACCTTATCTATTTTGTCATGGCATCCACGACCATTTGACGAAAGTGTCTTCAGGCGACGTTCTGATCAATGTTTCAAGTCACCTATGCATGTATGCACACAACTCAAAACCCCTTTTCCCTCTTCCCTTATCCCAGGCACGTTTATCCCTAACCCGATAGATGTAAGTACACTCGCCAGTCTTTTGTTTTTCCACTGCGCATGAATACAGCGAGACCTCCCGGCGTGTGATGACGAGTGAACTCAATGGAATAAAGAATGGGGACTCAGTAGACCCCGCAGTTGATCTGATCTTCCATCCCTCATCCCCCAATGACCCTTGAGAAGGGCGTCCTACACGCTGGCCTGGAAGGGTTGGCGCACACAGACCCCAACTAGGGTTCCAGGGTGGCTCGTAGGCACACACAACCGTCGGTAAAAGGGTTTTTCCCCGCTCTTTCTCTCCGGGAAGGGGTTTTGGGGGAAATTCGCGCAACGCTTTTCACGTCCGCCAAGGTAAACACGGATGGGGCGGCAAGGGTCGTTCCGCGTGTGTACTCAGTGACCCTGCCGGTCGCCAGTCCCTAGGGTCCCCGCCCAGATGCCCTCCGCGAGGACCATCTTTCTGTTTCTGAGCTCCCTCTCTCCCAACCCATAAAATGCCTCCGTTTGAGGCACAGAAGGATACAATTCAAGGCCAGTGGTGCGGGCGCCTGTCAACAAGACTTCACATTCACGCTGGCTACGATTACCGACAGTAACTGATTCACGCACCACACTGCAAGCCGCCAGGAGGGTTTCCAAAGAATTGCGCTGACTGGAAACAGAGTGTAATTGCGTCATTACATTAGCAAATGAATGTTGTTTAAGTCATGGCGAAGCGAAGTCAAAACTTTTTTTTTGGTACACTAGGTCTAATTTTCTTCATGTTCTCCCTCTGAACTCCTGAATACTGGCTAGGCAGGTCGGGTTCTCGCGATTAAATTTAGTTTTCCTTACTTCCTGTACATCTATCCTTAGAAATCCTGGCATCCTGACATCCTGGCCCCGATGGTCTCAGCCCTGTTTTCCTACGCAAATGTGCTCCCACCCTTTCGGTTCCTTTAACCCTCGTTTTAAATCCTTGCTTTTCCCTTGGGAATATTTCCTTCCCAATCGAAAATAGCAAATATTATTCCTATTCACAAATCAGGCCCAAAAAATGAAGTCTCTAACTACCGTCCCATTTCGTTACATCCCGTTCTTTCCTCAGCTTGTGAGAGGATCATTCTAAACCGCCTTTATTACTTTACCTCTCCCTTTCTCTCCTCCAATCAACACGGCTTCCTTCCGGGTCGATCTTGTCTAACAAATTTAGCAGTTTTTCAGAATCATGCTGTCGAATCAATAATTGTAAAATCTCAACTTGACGCCATCTTTCTTGATTTCTCTAAAACCTTAGACACACTAAGCCACAAACTCCTTCTTCATCAACTCAGCCAGAGATTTAATATCCATGGCACCTTTCTAAGTCTATTGCCCAGTTTCCTCAGTGACAGAACCCAGCGAGTATTATTGTTTGGCTTTCCATCTACCTGGTCAAACGTCACTTCCGGAGTACCCCAGGGTAGCGTGCTTGGACCATACCTCTTCAATATCTACATTGATGATCTCGCCGCACTAGTCCTGTCTTCCCAAGTCTATACCCTACTCTATGCAGAGTACTGCAAAATATTTAGACAGATAAATATTGTCTCCGACTCTTATCTCCTTCAGGATGCCTAGTCTAAGACCTCCGAATTGTGCAGTCTCTGGCAGCTTAAGTTAAATTATAAAAAATGCAGCACCATTGCAATATCTATTAAGAAAATCCCTATAAATTTCGACTACATTATAAATTCAACATCTCTGAATCGCGTGTCCTCCATCAAAGATCTGTTAATTATGGTGGACCACAAACTTCATTTCGGTGAGCATATTCCAACAATTAAATCGAAAGCCATGTTTCTTTCAGGTCTTCTCTACCCCTTCACGGATATCACTTGTACACAAGCACTGCGGTCCTACTTCACATCCATTGTTCTTCCGGTACTCACTTTTTGCTCCCCTATATGGTCAATGTCAGCTGCCACAAATCTTGCCACCCTTAACAGTGTTACGAATTTCTTCGCAAAAATTGCGAAATATAGAAACCCAAATCTCCGCAATGCGTCCACGGATGCTATATAATCTTCACTATCTATTAGCAGTCTCTCCCATCATAGACTTCAATCAGACATTAAACTCATTTACAACGTCATTACTTCCTAAGTAGACAGTCCCGAAATTATTTCTTTCATCAATATCAGAGTACCTTCTTGTCCTACCCGAACTATCTCACTACTCCACATGCTCACACCCAGATTCTCATTAATTAAACGTTCTCTTTTCTTCCGTCTCTCCGCCCTAATCAATTCTCTCCCTACTGACATTGACCCCTTTTCTCTATTCCCTAAAAATTTCACTGACTTGGCCTCAACTCATATTTTCGGAAAAAACACTATAAACTATAGTCAATACATAATCAGAAAATTGCTTTAATCTTGGTTTTGTTTTTTTTTGTTATTGTTTGATTTTTAGTTGTAAACATGTGCCTCATTGTGGCTTTTGTAAGTGCACTTTAAATTGGCAAAATTGCTGTATGTGTACCATTTTCTTTTAAATAAAATAATAAATAAATGCAGAGCGACAGAAAAATAAAGCAAGCGGCTTTCACATGCGCTACGCACAACCGCTCAAATCATTTTAGCCCGAGTTATTTTCTGCGTGTCAAATTATTAATGTTTCCTATAGGAAATGAGGCATGAAATTATATCTAAAAATATTTTATAAGCCGACGGTGGTAGCTGCATCAGCAACACGGCGGTCCGGCAATCAAATGGCCGTTGGTTCGAATGACATACACGGCATGGATTGTTTATTTGTTTTAAGATTTTTAAGTCTAGGGTTAGAAGGGGATATATACTCAGCTAAATTAAGACCGTAAATCAAAGCAGATGCAATATCACGATTATTTTCCTTCTCAGTTTGTTGCTGCCAAATGCACGAAAATAACTTGCGAAAAGTTAGTGTGATAATTTTTGAGGCGTCGAATGATGAAAAAATTGGGCAGTACCGAAATACCGCTCGGGTTTTCAAGGATTTTCAGGAATTATAAGACACCCTTCGTAAAGGATGAAGTTAATGGAGGTAACTGATTACCCCGGGAGGTGGCAGTCGCTGTCCCTTCTTCGTCTTCGTTATGGATGCAATACGAAGGGGAAGGGTGGAGAGACAGAAGGACGCGTCGTAACATCTTCAGGGAAATCAACACTCACTGAGTAATGCCTGCTCAGCACAGTCAAGTGTGAGAAGAATGTCACATCCTCAAACCAGCCATTGCAATATCTTGCCTCACTAACCAAATAGATACCGAATATACAGTGAAAAAAGGTAATAAGGAGTGCAGCGTAATTAGTTAAGACAATCTACGATTCTGAGCTTCTTGCCGAAAGAATAAATGGTAATTTCTGCATTTGATCAGTTGCAACACGAAAACAATATTTGAAATCAACAATCTTATTTCGTATCTGAAAATGCTTCATCGGCAATTAAGATGCGCTTCGCCTCATCATCAATTTTTACGCTGGCAAAGACATCACCTTTCTCTTCAGTTGCTTCCTTAATACATCATTTTCAGCTCTGGCAGAATTATTGGCAACCCCTTACTATTTGCCCCTGCTAAGGTCATTCCAGGCAATCGCTCGTACGACCATTTTAACAAATGAACACGGATATTTGCTGAAAGAAGAAAAAAATGCTGAAGTTTCGGGTCTACGATGACCCTGTCACTTTAACATTCACACAATGGCAAAGCAGATTAAGGAATACTATGCATGTGCAAACCATAGTGTCCACATCATCATCGAATGGGAAAGGACTATGCCGTAATTTTCATGTATTGTAACTATGTCTGGCTTAAGATAGCTCATCAAATTGTAAGTGCAAAAATGCAAAAATGTTAGGTATTGGATAACATTGATACAATAATTTTCTGGACCAGCAATACCATTAAATTTCATGAAGAATCAGTTTTGAAGGTACCAAGGGAAGGTTTGCTATATGATACCCGAGCAACAAACCTCACCCTAATAAGTTAACATATTTGTTGGTAAAATGCGAAAAAAATGGCAATTATTTTCTCAAGAAATATTAGCAACTACTTAATAGAGTAAATACCACTTATTAGTTCAAAAGGCGGTGCATTTAAAGACAAAAGCCTTATTTATTTATTTATTTTTCACATCCAAAAACAGCTCAAGGCCAATTACAATGGACAAATAACAAAATTAATCCAAAACAAATAAACGAAGAACCATATAACAAATGACCATTAAATACATTAATAACGAAGTAGCATTTAACACTGAACAAATTAGAACCAGTCAGACATGGAGTGAAAGACGAGAGCTGATCTTAGGGGGATGAGGGAGGGTGCGGACAGATACGGAATGAATGGAATGGATCGAATTACTAAGGGACACTTTTCAACGTAGCATTGCACGTAGATGGGGATGTGTAGATAAAAGACCGTTTGGAGACAGAGAGACGTGGGGGTGGTGCAATGAAATACAAAACAATGTGCACTCATTTAATAATTAAATATAAAAACGTGAAAAATATAAAATTCATCAATGATGTTTTGAAATTTCTAGTTCCCACTTAATATTTAGATACATGATGTAGTATTCGAGTTACGGTAAGGGAGGCTAAAATACTTTTATAACTGTTGCTTGAATTTGACATTCGATTTATTTTGCGTTCGATTATTTCTGCGAAACCAAGACCCGTATGCGCATGGAGTGCGTCGGCAAGGTAATTAACAATCAATAAATATTTTAAAATTATTCTAGCAGGCAGTCCCTTGACAATGAATTCAACGTTGTTAAAACGTGATTGCAGGACTGGGGGAGAATTATTCACGGGAAATATATATCTTCGATCTTGCAGTGTGCACACTGTGGGACAGCTTTGAAACATTATAAGCGGTCCCCTAATTTATGAACAAGAAATTCGTGATTTAAGTATTCACTTCCCAATTAGCCACGCTAATTGCGAATTCGCCTAATTAATCGAGCCCCCGTGACTCCCGCGACCAGTCACACCGCCTTGCCTTGTGCCTCTCGCTCGGCCAAAGATCAAGCGAGCCTCCTTCCACTTTAAATTACGGGTTAACGGCCTCCCGAGCTAACTGCCACACCACTATGAAGGCGACTCAGTTCTCGCCGAGGGACGCGGAAAGATCGGCGGCACAAGATTCTCTCTTCTCTCTCTCTCTCTTTCGAGAGAGAGAGAGAGAGAGAGAGAGAGAGAGGTCGCACGATCCACTAGTCGGGGCAATGCCACTGGAGCAGAGAATAATTAGCATCTTAGCGGTGACTAATTACCCGGCCTAGCTCCCCGTTTGGAAAGCGAGTAAGTTAAGCAAGGGAAGCTGACGCGACAAGTTATATTTTCCTCTAGGAAAAGCAGTCAACTTCATGCTCTCGGGAAACGCGAGTGAGGCCGGGAATAACTGCACTAACGACAGAAACAACGAGAGTACAAGGTGTGCACGCAGGTTATTCCTTCGCGAAAGGAAACGCCGTGGACGATTTAAGGCTGAGCGAGGCCATGGAGAACACAAATACAGCACAGTGAGAGAATGCATCCGCTTATAAATTTGCTCTTTTTTCGCTAAATTTGTTTTATTTGCTCATAATAAGAAATAACATGCCACCATGTATCTAAATGACGCTACTAAAACTAATTCCCACAGTTTGTGATTTGATCATTTAAAATTACTATCCTTAACACTCTGTAATGCGCTGATTTAATGCAAAGCTTACCTAGAAGCGAAATTTAATTTTCCAAATTCTCAATCGAGCCGTAAATAAAAGATAGGCATATCTTTCTGTCTTTCATGGGTTGAAGTGCCAAAATTATTTTTATATTTCCATTTACAGGTAAAATAATCCAGGGTACCCGAAGAATGTTATCATGAATGTAGGCATGATCCTTTTCACTTAAACATTAGATGCATATTTTAATAATAACCTTTTCCCATCCCTGGAAATTTCAGGGTTCGAATCGGGGTTTTAAGACTCTCGAGACATTGCAACACAAGTACAACTGAAATCGCGTTCTTGGTATCAAAACTTATTAGGAAGCTGTAAATAGTTCTGGGAAAAGGATTAACCCAAATTCTCCACCTGAATGACTGCCTGAATTTCACACGCCTACTATATGGGGGGGTTCATGCACGACACGAAATGCTATCTCATCAATCAAATCAACCTCCGGCTTGATCATTGAAGAGAGTGATTACTTCTGAAAGACATCCAATTTTTCGCGATCAATCTCAAAATCAGCACAAGGTGGATTCAAAGTGAACGGCCTCCAGATAAATGCGCCATAAGGCATTTAAACTGGAAATCGGGGCGACGTCCGGTACATCCGACACCCGGAACTCATCGAACAATTCGGTCGATCTTTTATGACGACGACAATGGGTGCTTTCCATTAATGCATGGCGATAGTCGACTGATGACGGCAACCGCCAGGTGGACAAATGGAATGAATGACAGTCAAAATCGCCAATTTTATATTTGGTTAATGTGTAAAATAACGTTCATGATTAAAAATTATTTTGTTTTAATCCACACATTTTTAATTAAACCAACCGACCCAGGTTTCAGCAGATATGTGCCATTATAAAGGTTGATAATGGCACATAGCTGCTGAAACCCGGGATCGGTTGTTTAAGTAAAAAGTGTGGATTAATACAAAATCATTTTTAGTCATGAATGCTTGCGACTTCAACAAAGTTAAGCCTGATACAATTTCTTATTAAATAGCCTTAATAATGAGAAAAACGTTTGCCTTCTAAAAACCTTAATTTTTACTTGCAGAAGGTATTCATTATTACTTACACATTTTAATAATAGACATTTTCTAATCCAATGTCACAAGTCACTCGATAATGGCACAATTAAGCAACTTACCAAGAGATGGACGCTTCGCGCAGCAATGCAGAAAAAATATCGTGCTTATTCACGAAGTCACATCGCCCGTAAATATTCATTCGCAATCATTTGTACTCCGGAATCAACATTTACCGGTTGCCAGGATGCCGATCGGCTACGCTCAGCGAGGACAGCCACCAGCAAGGGTCTAGTGGAATTGCGATATCTCGTATGGATTACTACTAGCGCCAATTGTTTCAGGCCCAAATGGAAAAATACGTATGCGTGAAAAAGATAAAGATTGTATGCTTTTGCCATAATTTTTTTATTTTTAGTGTAAAAATTAAGTAATTATTACTTTTGTTGTTAGAAGTTATCAGCATCCATTTAAAATACTCCTGGGACCACACGAGACATCGCCATGGCAACCGTAAGTAAACAAAGAAGATGGCCGAGAAAGTACACTGCGAAAACGCCAAGAGAAGGACTGGACGGCATTATTGCGATGCAATCTTGTTCCAGAATTTTTCAGGATGCAGAATTGATTGAACAGTTACCTTTTTAAGTTTCCCATGAGAAATAAATGGGTAATTTCCCACTTAAATCTGCAAGATTAATTCGACGGGTAGGAACGCGACTGCGACTTGCGACCGATTCGCGTCTCATTCGAGAGAGAAAAAGATCATTGGAAGATGGATGGAGGAGGAGAGGCGATCGCCAGAGGAGAGAAATAAAGAAATGGCGGCGCATAGGCGGACGAGTCACGGTAACGGGTTTCGTCGCCGAGTTGTTCTCCCGGCGAGGATCCGAGATGGGTGGGAGTGCAATGAAGGAGGCGGGGGAGGGTGGATGGGGAGGAACTCTGCCGCCTCCCCCGAGAATGTCTCCCGAGGCTGTGGTGGGGGAGTGGGTGGGGGACCGAGAAAATGATTATGATTGCATGTGTGTGGGAATGAAGAAGGGTTGGGTGCTTCACGACATTCCCCAAAGTCCAAAAGAGAGAGGAATGGCAGTGGACATTCTTTGTCGCAACATTAAATCCAGCTCTGAAAACGACACTTAAATTAGAATTCCTCGGGCATTAGCGCTTCACAATCGGAATAGGAATCGGTGAATGGCAGGAATTCGAATTTACAGTCTTAAAAATAGAACAAGTGTAAAGCCCGTTTTACACGGGGCACGTAATTGCACAATCTGATGTACGCACGAACGTGCATTTCAAATCGTGTAAAGCCGTGAATTGCAAGAACGCATGCGTGAATGCATGAACGCGAGATGGCAAAATAACCCGTGTTCTAATTCGAAAATGATTGCACGCCCGATTGAAAAAACATGCAGCTTGAAGTTGTGCAATTTTGCACCCCGTGTAAAACAGAGTTAAGACAATAAACTGAAGAAGCTAGGTATAATTTTGTGAAATAGATTTTTTTTATTACTATTATAGATTTCATCAATTAATTGCAGGCTAGTAGGGTTTTAGAAATACGGTCCATGTATCTGAAATATTTTAATCAATTTTCTCCAGTTAGGCGAAGTATTAAGTTCAAAATGTTGAATTTATTCCTGTTAATTTTTCTCCTAAAAGAGCTATCCCAGGTTCACAAGCTAATAAGAGGCATTTTCCATCCTTCGATTTGTTTTTCAGGAATGAGGCGGGCTTTTCTTGGCTTACTGCAGACTTTCATGGAATTAGTGTCCTATTCCATAAAGTGACTGAAAACGACAAAACATATATATTTATCCTTCACAGTTCTTCCGCTCTATTTGAATCTCGAAGCATTAAAACGCACGCTTTAGGGCAGCCAAGTGCCGCTATTCCGATTGCAATGGCCGATCGCAAGGGAGCAAAGACCCTTCCTTTCTTTTCCATTGTCGCTTGACGCAAGGCCGGCTTCGACGCCCGCCGCTATGTTGTCTGGTTGGTCATGCTTGTACCGGACGGGCAACCCAAGGTCACGAGTTCGAATCCCGCCGTGGGTTCTCGGGCCGTACTTGTCATCGAACTAGTTCCTCGTTTGCGATTATACGATAAAGCCTTCGGCGGGCCGACAGACAAAGTAGACTTCCACGTCCGCTAGCAATTCTCGTCCATACCTATTATTCTCAGCCGAGAACACCACCTGATATTCGTCACTGAGAAATGCAGCCGTGTTTTGGATTTAATAAATCATTTAGAGATATTCCAATGTACACATAACTCAAGGACCGTGCAATCTTTTTGAGCACATGCTGATACTGATGGCATTTGCGTGCTAAGGATAACTATATTTCACTAAGTATAACCGAAAGACATGAAAATTACCGTTTACTCAAAGTAAATATTTCCTAAAGATATTTCCATTTCTTATCGTCATAACATTTTAATTTCTCGCACTGCTATGGAAGAACAATTAACCTGCGGGATGCCATAAATTTAACACTGTGGTGTGGTTTTGCAAAACTGAAGAATTGAACAGTGTATTTTAAAAATTTACCACTATAATAAAGCTCACGCAAATTATTTCATTGGAGTAAAAAGGGCACAAGGAAATATTTTTTGGAATATTGAAATTTTTATCAATATTGTAATTAAAGCTCTAAAACTGAGTGTTTAGAACTTTTCAAAAACATCTATCACAGGTTAAAAATACGCTAATAATTTCAGGAGTAGTGTCCTCGAAATTAGGTTACCACGGGCGTAAGCACTGAAACATCAAAATATTTTGATATCATCATTGGTTTTTCTGTCCGCAGACAGGTTTCAACGGTAGCGTTGTCTCCACAGCATTCTGTCCTGGGCCTCTCTCTTCATCTCTGCATAACTCCTTCCTTCTTTTATATCCCTCAGCATTCCGTGCCTCCTCCTTCCTCTTCCTCTCTTCCCTTCTATTTTACCTTCCATTATTAATTTCTGTAGGCTCTTATTCCTTAAAATATGTCCAATCCATTTTGCCTTTCTCTTTTTAATTTCTCTCAGTATACTTCCTTCTTCTCCAATCCTCCTTAGTACTTCTTCATTCGTGATCTTATCTTTCCATCTAATGTTCTCCATTCGTCACCATAACCACATTTCAAAGCTTTCTAAGTACTTTTCTTCTCTCTTTTTCAACGTCCACGTTTCGCATCCATACAACACAATGCTCCATATAAAGCATTTTGCAAATCTTTTCCTAATATCCATCTTGAAATTCCTTGCTGTCACCAGTTCCTTAATCTTGCTAAATGCTACTTTTCCTTGCCCAATTCTGCTTTTAATTTCTTCAGTATAGTTGCCACTCTGTGTAACTATACTTCCCAGGTCCTTGAAAGAACTTACTTGTTTTAATTTTTCTTCCTCCAGCCACATATTTAAGGGCTCTTCTGTTATCATTAATCATTATATCATTCCCCTTACGCCCACATGCACCGTATAGCAGGGGCACAATTCTGATGTGCGAATATAGAAAGGGAAATGGCGGCAATTTAATTTATTATGCGCGCAGTTTACTGCCACTAACATCCGGGATTCCGAGCCAGACGGAAAGAAGTAAGATGCTCGCACGGTCGTGGTTTCTTGATTTTCGAGGGTGGGCCGGGTGGGCGGTGGTGTCACAGATGGCCGATCACCACTCCTCCATTATCGCTCGGGGTGGTTAATGCCTCGGGTGGCCACTGGGGAGGCCGCCCACAGGGGGGGCGACTCCTTCCCCCTCCCCTCCACCAGCCCTTCCCCTTTCTCGTCGGCCGACCGAAGGGACAGCGCGGAGGACAATATATATTATCATCGGTAGGCGACCTCTCGTTGCGAGTCGCCCAGGTGACCCACCATGACCCAGTGACGGAGTCGGTGAAGGGCAAGGGTGCCCATCAGTTAGTTTTCCACTCTCAAATCTAGACGGGTCAGAATATCAAGATTCAAATTTCTTAGAATCGAAATCGCATGCTCGTAGGTGCTATTCACGAAGCATTTTCCAAATGCCAGTCTTTTCTTTTAACCTTCCTCGTCTAAGATGGCGAAGTCGATAGACAGCTAAGAGCAGAAAGGAATATTTTTTAAAAGGGTTACCTTCCTCTTTCGCCGGTATAGACCTTTATACCATTCATTGTAGGAAACGGCGTTAGGATTGATGTGCGTGAAGCACTTAAAGAAGCGTGTAAAGGATCCGTCTATAGATTGCTTACGTTGCTTTAGGTATGGTGTACTTAACCCATTCGCCGCTGAATTTTCCATGGTATTTCTACCCTTAAAGCCCTTTTTAATTTTCTGAAAATTTTAATTTGGTTATTATTTTATATCTCCGATTGCAGATTACTACTCAAAATGAAATTTAGTCAGTTTTTATCACTGTACTTTGTTTAGATTATTTTCATGTTAATAATAATATTTTCATGCAGAATAAAGCATTAGTTTTATTTTTTTATAAACAATTAAGAAAATTCAACTTTGCATGATATTTTGACCAACATTCTTTTTTCTTTTGATAGAAATTAGCTTCAAACTTAAATTTATTTTAAATAATATATACTTTAATCACTGAAGTTTTCATCAACATTCATGCATACGCTCAGTTTCTACAGATTGTTCAGGCCGTGGAACACTATTTTCCAAAAACTCTCAACCACATGAACACTTTCAAAACCCCAATTATCTTTCATCTAAATGAAAAGCCACATGCATTTCCTTGGATCGCTCGACTGGGCTAGGTCTGACAGCAGGATTCAAAAGAGGGGAGAAAGGGGGGTGGGATAATAATATTGCACTTACGTATGTCTTATTTCAGTGCATAAAATCGAATGCTCTTCATTAATGTGTGACCAAATATATAGATTTTAAGTGACGACTTAACGTTTTTTAAGTAAGACTGCAATGAGCATCGTGTGAAACCATTTTAAGAGCACCATTCCGTTATTGTAGTTCAAGCGAAATATCACTTCACAAAGAATTGGACATCGTTTTAAAGAAAAAAACCCTCATACTTCCAACTATATCAAAATATTTACTCCTTGCCGAACTATTTTTCGATCGAAATTCATAAAAATATAAATGAAATTACATGACATAGATTAGATACGGGTGTGCGCTCCAAAGGAAGAATATTGAAAAAATTAGGAATTGCTAACACCTATATTTCGTCAAAAAACAAATAGTGTGTAGTTTGCATGTTTTCTCAACTATTTATAAAAAAGTTAATCTATTACTCACCGCAGTAATTTTTACAGAATCGAGAAACAACCTTCTATTTTGAAGGCGTTTTCACCGTGCAGCGTGAAAAAATGTGTCAAGTTAGAGAATTATGTACACATATTTATTTAATTACTGAGAATTTTGGTCACATACAACTATATTTTTGCACCATTTATATTACAATATTTACTTCACACTTCTTACAGACGCTGAAGTTAAAAAATTAAATTCGAATATGGTCCCCATTATGGCTAGGGAACTATCTCGCTCTATAACTACCTAATAAAGATCGAATTACGATGAAGTCCTCTTGACGCGGGGAAATTGAAGAAGGTAGGGAAGTCAGTGTCACCACCATCCCGTCCCCTTCCCCCCACGATGACATTCCCCTGCCCCAGAAAAACCCTCCCGGGTGCAAGGGGGTGGGTGGGAGGCAGGAGAGGGTGAATGGCAGGAGGTGCCACGAGTAAAGGACGCGAGCAATATAAAAAGGGGCGATGGATTGGTTGGGTGAAGGATTTGGAGTCGGAGACACACACGAGGGGAGGGGGGCAATGGGGGGAATGGCATTCCTTTTAATGTCTTCTCCCGGAACACTCGCAGAAGAAGGAAGGAAGGAGTTAAAGAGAGAGGTTGAGTTGAGAGGGGGACCCCTTACTCCTCTTCTGCCTCCCTCTCTCTCCCTCTATCTCTCTCTTGGGTCATTTGCCGGAGTCGGCGGTCTTGTGTGTGTGTTGCGCACCTTGAGGGGGAGTTGGGTGGTGGGGGGGTGAGGGCGGGAGGGGGCAAGGAAGGGGGACGCTGCTGCCCCGTCGCCCCGGGCGGAGCAGGATCGTGTGTGCCGCCCAGCAGAGTGTCTTTCTCGGAGGGAGGGGCGGGGGGGAGGGGCGGGGGGGAGGGGCGGGGGGGAGGGGTGGGTAGTGGGCGTACAGCGAGAAGGGAGTAAAGGGGGGGCTGGGTGCTCGTTGGCAGGCAGGTTGACTCTCTCTCTCTCTGGCTGTCTTGTGTGTGAGAAGGAGAGAGAGAGGGGGGGAAGGGGAAAGGAGGCAGATAATAGTTTATTCCCTCGCCGCCTGGGGGCACTTTGGCGAAGAAAGCGCGGATGAGTCGTACGGAGGGGGGGAGGGGAGGGAATGTAAATTAAAGATCTGGAGAAACACTCCGTTGTGGGGAGGGGTGGGAGGGTAAGGGGTGGAGGGAGGGGGAGGGAATAATGTGGGTGGGAGTGGGAGAATGCGGCGATCAGACGGATGCAGAACCAGTTTCAGTTAACCCTGAAGAGAGCAGCGGCCACCCATAGCCTTCCGCCCCTCCCCTCAAAGTTGCCGCTGCGGGGGAGGGAGAGGGGTGGGGAGACTCTCCCCTCCCACCCCCTTCCACCGCGCGTCACAAAGAAAGCGGACAAGTGCGCCCAAACGCACATAAAATAAGAACGCGCAACCGTTGAAGCTATAGGTGCACGAGTTAACCAACTCGCGAAAAACGAATTGAAAGTAAGAGAGCAAAGCATTTTCTCGCTTTCAATCTTAGAGAATTCTACCCCTTCATTTTATTCCGCGAGATGACGGTAGGGAGTTCGCGTTGCAGGAGAATGAAAGAAGGCATCTAAAATAAATGCATCAATTCATCATGTAATAGGCATGTCAGTGCAATGCTTGTTACCATAATACCTCGGTTCAATAGAAACAACGCCGCCGTGAGCTCCTCTCAAATAGAAAAATAGCCGCGAAAAGCGTTAAATTCGGACTAATCTTCACATTCACTGCCTTGCTTTTGACCTTTGATAGCATTATTGAAACGATATTAATAAATTCCAGGGAATTGACGCGGGCATTAATTTTCGAAGTCCCGAGCCAAGCTCTTTAAATGAAGTTTCATGCGTGATACCGTTACCTCGGAGCAATGGAAAAGAATCACTCTCACTATTGGACTTAATCATGAAAGGTTGTTATATTATCATTTATGGAAATATAACGAACACTTTAGATACTAGCGAAAGCTAAAAATAAATAAGTTAAGAGGAAATAACCAAGAGAGTGCAATACACTCAGCCGATGTTCGTGCGCTTCCTGGGAGACACTAACTGTAAGAAGTTATTTACTTGCTGTCAATTATAGATTCTTTTGTCATTTGCCGCCTTTCTTGCCGACGATTTGAACGAATTTTGAAGTGGAAATTTGCTATTCGACGTCATCTCACGCATTATTACTGAAACTTGTTTTCCTATTCCACGCTAAAATGAAGATGCAATTCAGACATTTCCACGTAATACCTAAATGTATCGACCGCAGTTTCACGATAGGCATGCCACAATCAAGGTATAATTAGGGGCAGTATACCTAGAAAATGATGGTTGAACGTTAAAACTGTAGTATATGCAGATGTTAGCACATTTTTGTTCCAATTTCAGTCATTTTCCAAGCTACTGTACTCCTCACCTTTGCCTAAATATACATTCTATATCGCAAGATGCCACAAGGCCGTACAGGAGGGGGTGTGAGGCCATTTACTTAGATTTTAATTGGTAAAAAGTTTCCAATTACTTATGCTCTCTTTAATTATAATCATGCTTTGCCATGGGTCTATTGTGGTCACCGAATGTGCAAGGGAAAAAGGATTATTGGCTTCTGAGTGTGTAGTAGCTCCATTATTTAATTTGAATGGTCATGTTCACCGATGCAAAAATGGGGTACCTTAATATCTTGGCGTAATGGAAAGTTAACTCTCATCCTCCGTTCCTTTATAGAGGTCTTAATATCGCTCGCCTTCGTGATTTGTGTCTTGCTCGTAATTCCTCCACTATTATTCTCATTTACAACCTATGTTAAAACGTTATCTCGAGCGTGCATACATGTGTTTACCAGTTTACAACGCAGTTCCACCCAATTTAGTCCCTTAAAACATGAGTATAGAGGCGTCAATGGTAGGAACAAGGTTTCCTTGCTCGCACATATATATAACGGGATACTTCGACACATTTCCCCCTTCCTCCCCCCCTTTAACCACAACGTCAACAAGCGTAAGCACAATCTTCAGAGAGGGCGGGAGAGAGCCCCCCCTTACGGCACTTTGCAACATCAAAGCGAGCGAGGGCCCTGGGAAACTCCAACTTCGTGCATTGGGGGAAGGTCGAGCCCCGCCCCTTCACTCCGCACTCGACAGTTAAACGGATTAGTTACTGCGCGACGGTCCGCCGTTAACAACCGCGTGAAGAGATCAAGGGCATCCTAAGGTCCGACAGCCACTCGCAACCCCGCTTGTATCGCGCGAAGGAAAACGGAGGAAATGAACGCATTCATTCGACAACTCCCCAGTGCCAACCCAGTGAATTATTATGCCAAAGACAATTTGAGACCATTCATTTATTCAAAGTATATATACTTACCGTTGCTAACTTTCCAGTGTACATAACAGTTACTATTTCTGTTTGAGGCTTTCGCAACGCTGGATTGCAGTTCTCTCCATAGTTTTCGGGTTTGGCAGCGTCAAGGTTTGCTCAAGATGACGTTTCGTGGCCTACGCTGGCCACATCTTCAAATCAGGTCTGAGTGACTGAGTTTTAGAAACGTCGCGTCATCTGAACAAAACTCGACGGAGCCAAACCCGAAAACTATGGAGAGAACAACATTTACTATTTATTTACTTATTCAGTTATATTTGTCTTCATTGTTATTTGTTACGACCTGATGACGGTTTTTGCGGGTTTCCCCTCGTCCTTAGGGCAAATTTCCCTTCCCCGCACATTCATCCAGTGTAAAACATTCCAGTGAAAGGTGTTACCTGCCCTGAAGAGGCGAAAGCCTACACCAGGGTCCACATTTGCGTTGTTATCCCTTTATTTTGCTATTTCTGTAATGTTACATTATACCTTTTCTATTTCCTGTACCTTGTTGCAAATGTGGAATAAAAACTTTTTAAAAATTAAATTGAAAAAGACTGTGCAAATACCACCCTATGCGATGAACAAACACAGAAGTATTTTAGAGTGAAGCCAGAATGAGAGCTCAATATCCGTGATGCAATAAATTGTGGCGGAGATTTTTAAAACGAGATCCCAATCCACGCTTGGATGTCTAGCAGAGAGCATTTCGAGCGAAGATCTTCGTCCGTCTGATGGGAAGTTTTAGCCGTGGTCCCTTCGTGGCCTTTTGATGAGAGCACGTCAACGCAAACACCGGGTTTCTCTCCACCCTTTCTCAATTTCCCAATCAAACATTTCCCTATCAACCGACTCACGTATCCTCAATGGAGCAAATGGCAAGTAGCCGTCGGTCGTTTCCCAAAATAACCAACAAAAAAATCATACGTGATGAAAAATCGATTAAGAATCAAGGGATGAGTGAAATAAGATGGAATGAGAGTACACAAGACGATCTGAATGAGGAATCGATAGAGAGAAAAGAACAAATACTCATGCAAGAACTCGAGATGACATACGAAGAAGAAAATAAAGGTACTCGTGTCCCAAAAATCTCATATGGCAAGAGAATCCCAAGTTTTATCTCTTAAGAAGTCCTGTGGGGAGCATTTTCACTATTTTCGGCTAAGATTCGGCTTCGATTTATTGCTAACATGACAAATCTTCTCTCGTTATTTATGACATCACCCGACGATATTATGACTACACGAGGCACCGCTGCAGGCAACGGTAAATGTGTGCAATTAGTTAACGCAATGTTCAAAATATGTCCAGTATATTAAATGGATCAAGGAATTTGTTGCGAGAGTACGATTGGTGGCTAGCTCCTCAGTAACTGAGAAACCTGAATATCTAAAGTTCTCTCCGTGTATACGATATTAATAATTATTATAGAGCGAGAGTGATCGTGCTAAAAAGATACTTTGTATGTTACCGTGACATTAAAACCTATTCTTTCTTATGAAAGCGATATTCAATAATTGAAGATTCTCACTCTAGGATGATATGCCCTTGGGGGGGGGGGTCGCTCAACTAGAATACGTGCAAGCATTAATGACTGTGAGAATATTCGCGAGGAGCCCCGATCTACTTCTCCCCCCCCCCCCACCTACCCCCCTCCCCCCACAAACAAATGAGCTCTCGGCTGCGAAAGTCGATGACGAAACTAAGGGAGAGAAAACTCAATTTCGCAACCCGCCGATGGCGGCGCTGAAGCTCGCGTTGACATCCATCAAATCGGAGCAGGAAGAAGAAGAGTAATCGCCGCGAACGGGAATATTTATGGCAGGGTGGGGTGGGGACAGGGTGGGATGGGGGGAGGGGGGGTTTGCCTCGAGAGTCAGCCGAGAATGAATATGGGGCTGTGCTCACAGCTCTTCTTCTTCTGCCTTATACACTCTCTATCTGCTCACGAGAAGGAGGGGGGGGGGGAAGAGACGAGTTTTCCCCCATTCCAACAATCCACACTCTTGTGTTACGTTCCCCTTCCTCCTCTCCCCCCCCATTACTCCCCCCCCCCCCCATTACTCCCCCCCCCCATTACTCCCCCCCCCCATTACTCCCCCCCCTCCGCCCCTACTCCATCCTGCCCGATAGGATCGAGACACCCTGACAACAACAGCGCAGACGCCGTCTCCTTTTCCCCGTAACTGCTACACGCCTGCCCTCTCCTCCACCCACATTTCCTTCTCCCCCTCTTCAATCCCTTCAACCCCTTCCCGACAACCCCCGCGGTGCGCCAAGAGATGACAGTTGAGCCGGAGGGAGACGGGGAGGGGAGAGGGGAGGTGTCGGAGCACCTTGAGAGGCGGAAGAAGGTACCTTTGGAGGGAGGCGGACGGAGTAGAACACATTATCCGAAGAAGGGCTCTCGAAGATGCGTATTCCCTTAAAAGCGGACGCTCTTTCGGTAGGTATTCCGCATGTCATGGAGAACTTGTGTCTTCTGTACCACAGCAATGCAGAAAAAAAATCTGCAAGCATGATATTAAGAGAATACTAGATAGTTATTCCCAAAGTTGAGCTTTGATTCGTGAATGCTTTGGTAAGATGAGTTTAAGGTGAATGTAATTGGACTTCTTGGCATTCGCAAATCACGCTACGAAAAACGTAGGAGTTGAAATATCTCGCTAAGATGCTCTATTGTCCTTTATTTAATAACTTCACGAAAGTAATGTATGTTTACTTACAGTATCCTTACTCAGTTATGAAACTTTTGCGCTCAGATTTAATCTAGGTACATAAAGCTACCGGGATTGTTTGGTGGGTTAATGATCTTGTTTACTTTAAGCTCGGGTTCTCTGTCAGTGCCTTCCTTGATGTCTCAATCTGCCTCATTACCTACGTCATTAAAAGACTCTCACTCCTATTTCTCTCGAATTATCCAGCAGTACATTCTTTACTCTCTAAACAGCAGGTACTAGGTATCTGTAATGATTCAAGAGTACTAGGTATCTGTATCAACTATGCTGGTTTAGGTTCAGGCATTTTAGCATAATCACTCCCGCTCTTGAATAATTAGCAATATCGTATTTTGCAAACACAAAGAGAACTTTAAATAAGCGGCTTTCTCAGTTACCGACGAGATGGCCGCCAGTCGCACTCTCGGGACAAACGTCCATTGCACGCGCTTTCGCCCGCTTCATTGCAAAACGTCCTATACTTAAATTTACGAACTTAGCTCAAGAAATGGAGGACTAATTCAAGGAAGTAACATGGCGTGGAGATAGACTCGTATGACTCGCGAAAAGAATGATTGAGCATACAACCGAAAATATTCCGTCAATCTGAACAGGCTCTTCAATCACGCAGGTTAACTCTAAGACCAAACCCATCGCCCAGGCATTGCTAGTGAAAGTTATCTTCTGGTAATCAGGAAACAATTCAAGTGCAGTGCTTTATCATTGCATATTTGGCATATAATAATGACCAAACATATGAATCACATCTTTTACCGATCAATTTATGTTTCCTCGGGCAAGCATTTCATTTCCTCCCGCATAATTATCTGCCGTAGCACCGTCTGAAGGACACAATAACTCATATTCCCTATTTAAGCAGTCAAAATCATCATTGCAAGGCCCATATTTTCACATAATTAACGCGAATATAATAATGAAATGAAGTTTTGTTCCACGTGAAATTGGATCAAGCACTTATATCTGCATCTGATACTTCGGAATTTCCGAGCATGTACTGTTGTGACCTTCTGTCAAATATACGCCTGCGACTATGTCGGATGGAGAGCGTGTTTATCAATAAAACAGCGTGGAAAAGACGGCCATATTAGTTATATACCGTACAAAACCGGACGCAACACGATTGGGAAAGATATGTTTCAACATGACCTAAAGCGTAGCGAATGGGAAGGGAAATTCGGTATATTTCGAAATCAAATCGTTCATTGCTCGGAGCTAAAGCGATGAACACGACTCACATTGTCCAAACTTTCTCGTCCGATTCGTCTCATTAGGAAAATGACGAGGTAGCCCATCCCTGATAGAAACCATTTAGGCCCTCTAGGGATTTTTCTCGCGTCGAAACATTGGACCATAGAGATGCCGGCGTGAGAGCAGACGGGGAATGGGAAATGAAATGTGTTGGTGTTTCCGTCGGATCAACGGGTGGGCGGTCCGGATAGGACGTGCACATCAAAATACCAGGGGTTGTCATGCAGAAGGACAATAGTCCATCGTCCCTTCTCATGCCAAATTTGTCGTTCATTGATCATCGGTGTCTTTGTGGTTGTAGAAATGTAGTCAGCAGTGGACAATCGGTAAGTTAACCAAAAAAATGAATGCCTACGCAATGAAATTATCATTATTATTATTATTAATTTTATATCTAACGTTGTTCAATAAAATATAAAAATCATGATAGTGGCCATACTATTGTGTGATCAAAAGAGAATTTCAATTTTAATGGAAAATAAGAATTTGTCCAAAACTGACCGAGATCTGGTGCATTTATAGTTTGACGATCATTCCATGCAAAACAGAAATAAATTAAGCGACGCAATGAAGTATCTTCATTTACACATTGTACAAATGGCTCCGAAAGTTGAAAAGTTTGCACACGGAAAAGAGTATATAACCGGTAGAGTGAATAACCGAATGAATCTACGAGAGGATGAAATATATGGAGTAAACCATAAAGGGGGCATTGAAGCCAAGTATAAGTTACTGATGAAAATAGGTACTGAAAGTTAGTGTAGCTTTTTTATGAATCATTTCTTCCCAATAAAGTTGAGCTAAGAAAAACTTATAGGTTAAAGAAAGTTAATATTTGTGCACTATAGTCATTCTTAACCAATAATTGAAACTTAAGCATATTCGCTGAGCTAATTTTAATTTAGTTGGCAAGTAATAATGTAACAGCAATTAAGAAAATGTTCAAACTTATTCACTGGCATTGTTTACATATTATCAGAGAAAACGGAACAAATGCCTCAAGCTTCAAGGCGCTCCATGAGGATTAAACATGCACCTCTCTCTTTCCCCTCTTAATGCTGGGCACTCATCACAGGAAATGAGATTATATCTCCCATATTCCAATCTCCCGATTCACGCCCCCTGAGCTTCAGTCAGTTTCCCACACGTCCTCGCGGCGGCGGCGGGAAATTCGCATGAAACATGCATCCGGCAGCACGAAGAGACTTAAAACCTGGCCGGCTCCGGGATTCGAATCAAGGACACCTATGAGGGAAGTCGGTGGGCATAATATCGATTCACGGCTTGTTGAATGGAGATGGGGCCGTGGAATGTTGTTCAACGAAGCAGTGAGGTGATATGGGCGAGTAACGGCAGCTGATGTCGACGGATTGCACCGAAAAAGCGCTTCCAACCCTCACGTGCGATCCTCCGATCGGGATCAACACGGCCCGTTCAAACCAATCCTCGCTCCCATTAAAGCTCTATCTATGGGGAAAGTTAAGGACCACGCAACCAAAACAGACCTATCCAGTACATGGGGAAGATAGTGATTAAGCATGTTTTTTCGGGGAAAAATTAATTCTAAGCACTTAACCGAGTTTGAGTCATGCGATGCCATCGATTGTGATGTTTTATACAATATTACAATGCTTTAATGTCCCACATATTTGCCCCAACTGCCTCGATTGCCGGCATCGGTTGTGGGCAAATGTTGTCCGTACTTATCTAATATAGAGCTTTAGATCCCCCCCCCTCCCCCCCCAACTATCTCTATCTACCGATTAGAATATTAAAAGGGACGGTCAGTTCTCAGAGCAGAGTGGCACGATTCATTTGTTGGACCATGGTTAGCCCCATTAAAGAGAGTAGAGTTTACAACTTTTACGGATGATTGAAATAAACTCATCGTTCTGACTACTAATAACAGCACATTTATGGCCAAGACAATTCTGTCCACTGGTTAGTATACGAACTCTTCTCTAACAACCCCCCTCACCCGGTTGTTGCATATTTTTCTGTGGTTCTCAAAGTGCGTGTGACATTTTCCAGTTCACTCTCTCAATACAAAAACACCTCTCCAAGTGATATTCCTTTCACAAACAACTATCGAGCGAAGAGATAGTAAATGTCACATAACTGAAGATAAAAATAAAATTGTATTATTTTTCCCTATTTTGTGAATATTCCTACAAAGTTCCAAGAGGCCAGTATCATTTTCAAGATGATCAATGAATTGGCAGTTAGCTGTCAAATATGGGTTGGCAATTTACTGGCAAAAGTTTGAAAAAATGCTAGACATGTGATCTGTGCTTTGAAATGGACCGTTTTCACAACACAACGCCAAAAGAAGTACAATCTATACATGTATATTAGATGCTCTCTCCCTGTCCATGACCGTACATTCCTTAAGATATTAGTTTATTTTAACTGCATCAAGTCCGTTTTGTAGGGTACAATGCTGAGAAAGTGGGACGAAGGAGGAGATGGGATAGCATATCGGAAGCTGAGAAGAGAGAAGGGATAAATGCTGAATTGATGAGAAGGATCGCATGTGGTGTTAGTGCATACTAGTATGGGCAATTGTAAGGCATCTCAAAGTAGGGTCCCATCAAATACCTACCCTAACCGGCAGATACCTGAATATTAGTGATAACCTCTTCTTTTAACTTACTGACAATGAGTTTTGGTCAATTAAATTCATTTTTTTTCTCACTGACAACGTTTCGACTGTAATCTGGTGTGTTCTCTTGTTGCCAAGTAACTGTTTATATTATTTACCCATCTATCTGTTATATATATTCACTGTTTGCTAAATTGGAATGGTTGACATAATGTAAGGGTGTAATTAAAATTCACAGGTTTGTTGATATTTGTTAAATTAGTGTACCCGATATAAAAAATGCACTGTGTAGTTATCACCAAATTTTTTAACAATTGTTATTTTTCTCTTTATACCTGTTTATGTTGTTAATTTTGTTTTAAATGGTTTTAATTAGCCCCGAGGATGGCAATAAATTTGCCGAATTTGCCAATGAGAAAAAGAAAGAATTTAATTGACCAAAAGTCAATAAGTTATAAGAAGAGGTTATTTATACGTGGTCATTATATACATTAATTATTAGTGATAACAGTAAAGAATCAATCAAAAGTCTATTTGTCTGAGAACACTGTCTTTCGCATCGCAAAAAAGGTCGAGTCCCAACGGAGCAATCGAACTGCGCCCAAACAAGGCCTTTCCCTTTGCACCGACTGCTTTGAAACGGCGGCGCGGACGTACGTGAGAAAATCGCCCGTAATACGCACGGAGAGTGAGTGCATGTAGTGCGATCCAGTTTCTTCCTCCGCGGGGCAAGTGCAAAAGCGAGATATATAGGTATATATAGGTATCGGCCTCTGCCCCCCCCTGGGAGGAAGGCAGCGGGAGTAGGGGTGGCAGCTGGGCGGCCCCCGCGTAGTGGCCTGGAGGCAAGAACGAGGTGGGCACTCACACACGTAACTATGAGAGAGCGTGTGGCGACTCGGTCGTGGGCGCTGCTGGTCCATACACTCACAAGAGAGAAAGAGATGGTATGGAAAGAGTAGTGGGGGGGGAGAGAGTAGTGGCGGTGCTGGCCAGAGGGAGGGGGGAAGTGGGAGGGAGAGTGGGGTGGGAGAGGACATTTGTGAAGAAGTGAAGGGGATAAGCTGTCGTGTGGGTGGAGAGAGAGAGATATTTGAGTGAGAGCGTGGGAAAGAGGTGGCCGTCGTCGTCGTTGCGAGAGCCGCACACACACGAGACGCCAATTCTCTTCTTATATGCGTGAGGTCCGCGGTCGCCGAGACTACCGACCACCTCCCCCTTCATCGAAGAAAGAAAGAAAGAGTGTGGAGAAAGACGTTGGGAGACCCGAAAAATCCAACCCCATCCTCCTCCTCTAATGTGGCTCGCAATTTCGCTCACCAGTTCAAGAGAGCTGAAATGGTTTCGCGGAGCACGCAATGAAATTGTTGTTACGTGGCGTGAAATCGGGAGAGATATCAAAGAGGTTAAGTTGGAAATATCACACGCGGAGGAGCGCGCGCCCGGGAGAAAGTTTTCCCGACCTACCTCCGAGCGGCGGTCGTCGTCAAAAAAATATTTTACCGGACCGCTTCGTGACGGACCTCTCGGCCAATCCAATGGCCTGAGCCGCGGTGTGGTGCGTCCACGGGACCATTCCGGCTCTTGCCGACAACCGGGCGGGCACCATCTCCTCCTTCACCACCCCCCGGAGGGGTCGAAAGTTCATTATCCAACGATTCACATGTGGCGATGAATTTCAACGTTTCACTTCCTGTTAAGAGTACACGATCACGAGCCATAATCACCGAACTGACGGGAGTTTTCGATAAGACATTTATAGCGACTGTCCAATGTTCGACAGGGGATATTCGCGGGGAATTTTTTCGCATCATGTATCGAGGCTTTAAACTGCCTCCGGGAAAAAAGGGCACGTCGTCAAGTGCCAGTGTTGCCAAATTAAAAGAGTGCCACTATCGAGTGGGTCAATTCTTTGTCGAAATAACATCCGCTGGACTTTATGTCTCCCACTGGAATATACCGCGGGGCGCAGTGGAAAAGCGTGCAAGTCAAAATCTCGTGATAAGGATCTTAACCTCTTGATATTTCCCAACATAATTTCGCAAATATTCCTTATCTCACAGTCAGAAGATTGAACTCGAGCCTTACTATCATTAAGCTTTTAGTTCCAGGCAGCTGCCACTCTATCCACAAAATGCTAATATTAACATTGATATCAAATCATATTGATTCCAAAGTGAACACGTCCATAGAGGCTAAATTTCTTGGACACCACTTTTTTCGGAACGGATGAGTGAATATTTATTTGATTGGTATCAAATATAATATCGGAGGCCGTAGTTACATTATCTAAATTTCCCTTTCAATTATCCAAATAGATTCCGCGTTTGTTTGATTTGTTCCGCGTTAATCAAATGACCTGCATCAAATTGTTGGATTCATTGTGCTACATTAAAATTTTTAGAGGCATTGTGTACCGGTGAACTTAAATTCTTACATGTTGTTAACATTTCGATAATGATTTTTGGTTAATTTTAAACATTAGTGTCGAAAAAGGAGAAACATTGACAGTTTAAACAACAATATTTGAGCAGATATTAAGGACAGAATCGGGTAAGAACGCAATGAAGCATCTAAGAATGCAGGAAGTCTGATCGAATGCACCAAGGTTACCGAGGAGCATCTTGGCTAATATGTCAACGCTTAAGAATCACTTTTTTATGCGAGAAGGACGCGGTAGTCAGGTTGGCAACGCGCCGGCTTTGCAGCCTGAAGGTCGTGGGCATGGATGACGAGCAAACCTTCGGTGAGACGGTTCGCTATAGCTTTGGAAGTCGGAGAACATAAAACTCGAGTCTTTAACTACTTACTTTGTAGGTTAACCATTTTATAGTTCATTTTATAGACGTCAGCTAACCCCGGTAAAATATGTTTTAAATAATCTTCGAATAAGCTTTTCTGCGATTCAATGACCAAGAAATTTCCTCCTCTACTCATTCGATCTTTGAAATTTCCTCCTCTATCACGTGGTGACCAGTACTTGTGTACTGACTGCTGTAAAACCATCGTTGACGAGCCCAAAAATCATCGAGGGGTAACGAATGTGTTTTCCGAGCGTCGTGGGAGTGTCTTATACGACCCACTCCGAGTTCGACATCCGCGTCAATAAAAGAGGAGGAGGAAGGGTCGACGCAGAGAAGGACTCCTCCTCCTCTTCCAGCTCATAAATCACTCTCAAAGGGAC
This sequence comes from Pyrrhosoma nymphula, assembly GCA_963573305.1. Classification (NCBI taxonomy): domain Eukaryota; kingdom Metazoa; phylum Arthropoda; class Insecta; order Odonata; family Coenagrionidae; genus Pyrrhosoma; species Pyrrhosoma nymphula. The sequence goes on from OY754337.1 coordinate 637,688, forward strand.
AAAGGCACTGCGGACAGGACGCGTGCGTGGGATGGAAGGGGAGAGATAGGGGATCAAAAAGTTAACGGGACATCTCTTGAGGCCGGCGTGAAATGTAGCCATTTCCATCGCCCCCGGTGAGGAGGGGGAGCAAGAAAAAAACACCCGGCCTCCACTTCTTCTCCGCGGGAAGGGAGATCGTAGGTAGGCACGAGAGGAAGCAAGGGACGAAATAGAAGCAGCCTGAGCAGCACTGGAGCGCGGTCGAACATATATACACGCACACATGTACGCGTACGCTCACGAGCAGACAACGCCCTCTTCTGACCGCTCGCCTATTCCGTCCCACAATTCACCTCGCGAGGCATTCTTCCCCCCCCCCCACCCGTCCCATGCCAGGGGAGGAGGTGGAGACGACCGGTGGAGCATCTCCAACTCTTCAACAGCCGCCTTATCTCTTCCCTCCACACCCATCCGCTCGGTGCACGGGTAGAAGGGGAGTCGTAGCACGCTCTCTGACCGCGCGCGGTGAAAGGCCTTCCTTCTCGGGTCCGCCCCGCTGAGCCCTGCCCCCACCCCCCGCCCCCTCGTGGACAGGGTGGGGTCAACCATCTCCCGCCAACCGAAGGGGTCAAGCGATGGGCGGCACGGGGCAGTCGCGGGAGAGATTGTTTGGTGCGCGGGTCAACGGCACACGCGGGCGTGTCTCTAAATCAAAGGCCTCTCTCTCACGGGACGAATGCAGAGAGAGAGAGAGAGGACTGCGAACCAGTTCCCCCAACCCTCCCGCCCAATAATCTCCCACCCTTTGACACAGAATGGGGCCAAGCCACGATCCCTGAGGGACCCTTCTCGCGCGAAGAGCATGATGGAGTGTTTTGGCCCAAGGGGTTCGTTCCTTTCCATCAAAACTGGACATTCGCGAGAAAATTAAACGAAGAAACCTCGAAGGTGCTCTCCAGGTATTGTGAAGTTGCGGCGAAGTTTTTTCATTTCACCTGAGGCCATGTTGAAATATCGACAATATTTACGAATTTGCTATCACTTATTGTGTCAATTTTTCCACGCGTAATTTTACCTTTCACTTCCTTTTAGCCCTAACTAAGTTGCAATCCAGAGAAAAATACGAAATCGCTTCGTCAAATCATTTCAAGTTTTCATTAAAATTGCGAGATCGCCACTCACGGTGCATTTTCACGAATTTTTATCGAGAAGCACGCACGCAGAAGTTACCAACGTCTGGGGTTGCAACGAAGACATCGTATAATATGATGTGTGTGCGTATCAACAGAACCCACTCCTTGGATATGCGTTTAAAGTCAACATCGCACCCCACGAATTCAGCATTGGATTCGCCCAATGAAATAAAAATTATACCATTGGTAAGCCACCAATCAGGCGAGGATTTAGATGAACAATTTCCTCCCTGCGTACCTCTTCAAATGCCTCTTTCTTTCCTCTGTTTCCCTAAAATTCTCGTCACACCTTCGACCTCTCGTAATCCAACCTAACATGCTTCACTCTTACCCGATATTCTATCATTTTTCTTCTTATCGTGCCCCACTACTCGCAAAATATCTACCCGCAGATAGGTATAGTACCTTATTATTTATATCCTCTCCATCCCACCTTTAGGGCTATACGTTTAGATCTCCCTTTTCACCTTGCAATCCTACTTAAATCATGGCCTGCAACTTCCTATTGCCTCTAAAAACTAAATCTCATTACTAACTCTTACCTACTCCACCCCTCCTCATTTTCTCCCACCACTTCCTTTTCTCAGCCAAGACCCTTCTTTCATGTTTTTGGCCTCCATCCATCAACGGAGCCTCATAGAAGCTAATAGCTTGATAATGTCCTCTTTTTCATAGAACTTAATGTTCATTTAAGTGATAATCGCCATCATTTCTAGAGGAGCAATTGAGTTTGATCTGACTAATTCATCATGGAATGAGAAGAAGAAAGAAGAAACCATGAACATTTAGGTGAAATGTGAACTCTTTCCTTTGAGTGCGAAGGGCCTCATAATATTGCCATATTCTACAATTAAAGAAAGAACTAGCGAATGTTATAGGGAAAATAATCGCCTTCCCTAGCCTTTTGTTGCAAAATACGTCGTAGCATTAACCTACTGGTTGTTTAGACGGCCGTAGGAGATAAAATACTGATTGGAAATTTGATACGTAGTGCCTTTAAAATAGACTAAAGAAAGGTATAAGTGAACAAGCCGATCTCTTGGTGTCTTTAATATTTTTAAAGGGAAGCCAGCGGTATAAGTGAAAACTAGAGTGGAAGCCAAAGACTATGTAATCCGATATATCAGGTGGCTGGTTACTTTCCAAGTAGAGTGATGAATCCACCAGGAAATCTTATGCTAGCGCTCTGCATCCTAATGGACTGGTAAAAATAACACTCACGTACCGCGCAGGATTGATGTCTACCAACAAATTCCCTTTCTTAAACAGGTATTTTCGACATGTTCGCACTCAAAAAGCTATTACCACAATATTTATGAAGGCTACGTATGTGAGAATGGCAGACTTCCCACATTCCACGTATCAACACCCATTTAGGAAACAAGAAATCAAACCATTTTAATATAATTGGACAAATTTTATAAAAACATTTGTTTCCTTCTTAAAACATTCTTTCGATAATTTTTTTTTCCACAATTACGTAGAACATAGGTGATAATTTATGAGTGATAGAAAATCAAGCCAACACAGTAAACTGCGAAATGAGGCAAGTAAGTGAAAATAAAAGCCAAATCTCTAATTATTAGAAATATGTGGGTAATATGGAAACAAATAAGTTATCACTGAGAGACAGAAAAAGAGGAGGACAACCCCTGCAAGGAATTAATAAAAGCAAACTGAAGATCTTCATGTCTCGGTCGATTTACCTCACCGTGAGCCGCTCACATTCCTCTAGTCGCCCCCAGTATTTCGGAAACAAGTGGAGACAAGCAGCAAGGGGGATCACAACTTACACGCGTTGCTGGGCACAGCCATTACTTACCTGCAAAGAAAAAAAAGAGGATGAGGAAACATTTAACAATTAAGTTGAACAATCGTCATCGACAAAACGTATGATAATAATTTTTATCCATTCGTACATACAAAGGCATCAACACACAAGAAGTTTAGGCGCGAAGGCATTTCTTGAAACGCTGATAAAATTGTTTTTAGCTATCAACAACACACGCGGTAGGAACCCCAGCATTTGATGTCATCTCGCTTATGTCACACTAAAGTATGGGTCATTAAAATTCACGCAACTGTTTCATAAAATCCTTTTGACAGAATAAATAAACGGCGTATGATTCATTCATCATACACTCGTACTTTATTAATCATACGAGTACCATTTATCATCATTTATCATTAGGGATTGGAGGTGGACTGAATCCATTTTCATGATAAGAATGGGTATAAAAAGGAAGTTTATAGACAAATAGGTTACGTCACCCACGCTTCCTGAAGGCGGAAAGACGGTGACACTTTTTAAAACCTTAAACGATACTCCAGAGCATAATTGGCGACCAATAATTATTAGTCAATAGTTTAAAATAAAATTTCCCCCCTCAGTATTTCGATCAAAGCATTAAGTTTAAGATTTGTAACGCACACATATCCAAAGAAAGAAGATTCTTCGTCAAGTGCTAAGGGCCGTCGGCACGCTAGCGGATCGCGCAAGAACCGGGAGAGGCATTCCGCAGGTCGGTCGCAAAAAAAACAAGAGAGCGTCGATTAGGGCGATAGCAAAAGGGGAGGAGGAGGAGCGCGATTCCTCTTCGAGTCGCCGACTCTACGAGCGAGAGGAGAGATCGATATCTGTCGCTCATAACTGTTCAGAGTGAGTGTGAGTGCGCGCGCGTTCGCTTGCTGTTTTTTGCGGCATCTCCCGCGGTAGGGAAGCATGCCCACTCCCCTCCCGCTTATCCGCCACTCCGAGGAAGGCCGGAGGCTGCCTGAGGAGCGGCCGCCTCACCCGAAGGGAAGGCACGCCACGATTAAGATAGTTTGAGCAAAAAATCACCTCACATAGAATTTGACGAGTTTTACCTCATTTTAAAGAAAAAACATCTCATCTTTCCAATGATATCAAAATATTAATCCTTTGCCAAACTACTTGTCGAGAAATTTGTCCGAAAATTCAAATTGATTGTATGGGATAGATTACGGCTGTGCGCTCCAGAGGGAGAATATTGTAGAAATAAGGGTTTCATAACAGCTAGATTTCGTCAACAACTATCGGTTTTGTAATTTGCATGCTTTCTCTACTATTTATGAAAATTTATCTATTACTCATTGCAGTAATTTTGACAGAATTGCCAAAAAATATCCTGCCGTTTTGAAGGTCTTTTTTAGCAGTGCATAGTCAAAAAATGAGTCAAGTTAGATACCTGCTTTTGTTGATATATTTATTTATTTAATTACTGAGAATTTTGGTCGTATATAACTACATTTTTACACCATTGCCAATATTTACTTCACACTTCTAAAAGACGCTGAAATTGAAATATAAAATTCGAAAGTGGTCTCCATTCTGACTACTAGGGAAATATCTCGCTCGAGCTAACTTAAAGGTCGTCTCACTCGTGACGAGAAGGGAGGGGAGGGACGAGAAGGGGGAGGAGGAAGGGGAGGGAGGGGTTGTTGGGAAGACAGATATGCAGCACGCCCGACACCATTGCCTCCCGGGCACATTGCTCGTAAGGATACGGCAGAGTGGGCACGAAAGCGTCTGCTCTGTCGCCGAGGATGGAGGGGGGTGGGAGGGGAGGTGAGGGAGGATAAGGAGAAGGAGGGGAGGTGCCGCAGGGCGTTAAGGGAGGCAGGTGTGGACGAGAGGGCATATCACACATCCGTCGCCGCTTCGGGTGGATTTCACGGCGCGGCTAGGTGCGGCTCTCTGCGCTTCAGGGCGTCGCTAAGTAACGCACCACTGCGCGAACTATAAAATTCAACATGGAATGGCGATATAAAATTTACTTCAAATAAGATACGTAATATCGATTGCCTCATTATAAAGCACCATATCGCATCACGCCGCAAATCACATACCCCACGTCGAAAGATATAAATATCCAAAAATATCGCGAGGCACTAGCTTTCTGGGCACTCCGCTTAAGCTGAAGAAGACAGTTGAAAGGTAGGACAGTAGGAGGTACAGTAGATAAAGAGCAAGCTGAAAGTCGTCATCAACCATGTTAAATTGGATTTATTTAATAACAGACAGTAAAATGTTAGGCAGGCAAATCTGATATACATGTGTAAAAGAGGGCAAAATAGTAAGGAAAGCCCAGCGATGACGATCAAGGGTTGGAAAGATAGTCGAAAAGATGAATAATGCAGAAGAGGAACGAAATGTAGAAGTTAAGGAGTGAGTACTTAAGATAGTTTGAGCGAAAAATCACTTCACCTAGAATTTGACGAATTTGACGTCATTAAAAAAACTCCCATATTTCCAATGTTATCAAAATTCTAATCCCTTGCCGAATTCCTTTTCGAGCAATTTGCCTCAAAAAAGTAATCTCTTTTACACATGGCATAGATTACGGCTGTGCGATCCAGAGGGAAAATATTGAAAAAAATAGGAATTTACAACACCTAGATTTCGTCAAAAATCTAACGATGTTCAGTTTGTATGTTTTCTCAACTATTAATTAAATTAATCTATTACTCACGGCAGTAATTTTTACAGAACAGCAAGTTGCCGTTTTGAAGGCTTTTTAGCCGTATGATTCATGTTAGAGACTTAAGTCAATATATTTATTTAATTACTGAGATTTTTTGTCGTACATAACTATATTTTTGCACCAATAATATTACAATATTTACTTCACACTTGTTACAGACGCGGGAATAAAAAAAATGCAAATTCGAATATGGTCTCCGTTATGACTAAGGATAAACTCTCGCTCTATAACTACCTTATAAAGAGGGAATGCAGCAAACCAAAACTCGGATTGAAATCCGATGGTGTTCCAATAAATATGAGACTCCTTTCAAACTCTCATCTCTCTTGTTTACATTGAAACCTTTTCCCCATCGATTACGATCCGGGTTTGTTGGGTGTGTGCACTAATCTCTGGCGGTATTGAATAGCATGCGTGAGGCTCAGGGAGGCGAGCGAAAGGTTGACCAGAGCCTCGCGGCCATTTCCTCCTCCCCATTCTCGGGATAGACTGGACACCACGATGGAACGGGGTACAAACTCGCGTCCCTTTCGAACACTTCACGTGCCGGGCGTGCCAATGGATTAGTTGGGTGGGGAGGGGGATGAGGGAGGGAGGGAAGGGGGAGTTGTGAGATGAGGGCGTGGGAAAGTAGACGCATTTAAAGAGAGGGGTAGAGAGTTGGAGGTGGAGAAATCGTTGGGAGAGAAGGGAAGGAACAGCTAAGGCGTTCGATTTGACCTCCGCCCTCATTTGCCTCGGAAGAGCGACTCCCTAGAGTTGGGGCCCATGCAGTCTACTACGTCTTACGCAGTACGTCCACATCAACGCCCTTCTCCACCGGCCGCCAGTCACGTGGCGTGCGGCAGATTGGGTGGATACTCTCAGCCATTTCTGAGTTACTGCAAATGAAACATTGATAAAAATCTACAGATATTTATTAGTAATAACTTCAGGCGCATGTGGAACCTCTCCATATCGGAAATAAAAATTACACTTCAAGATGGTCCACTAAATTGGTTTATTTCTCACAACCCGGTTTTCATCACATCAGACCTGAAGATGTCACTGAAGATGTGATGAAACCCGAGGCATAAGAAATAAATCAATTTAGTGGACCATTACGAAGTGTAATTTTTATGTCCTACAGATATTTATTTCGCATTAAAATATGAAGTCACTTCGCATGGTTTTTCGGTTGTTTGAGAATTGCGGGAGAGAAAAAAGTATGAAAACAGATCAATCGTTCGTAGTCACATCTCCTCTATTATGCCTGGGTGGTCGAGACTATTGATGTGACAAGGGAGATTAATAATAAAGGAAACAGTTTAAACTTTGTGGAAGTTATCCAACACCGATGAATTAAAATACCTTAGTTAATTCTACTTGTAAGCTTTATTGTGACGACCCGGGTTGACACAAAGTGACTCACGCGTGACACAAAGTGTCGAAACCCGGGTCATGACAATAAATCTTACAAGTGGAATTAACTCAGGTATTTTAAATTCTTCCGGGCTTAATAATGTCATTCAACATGCGTGGAATTTACGGTGAAAAATTGTCTGACGTAAATATCATTCGGCTTCACTATACGAGGCGAACCAGACCAAGCGAATGATTTCTTTCATCGTGAATTTCTCGCGTTCGTGTGTCTGTCTCTAAGCGGGTGATTTCAATTTCAAGTTTAACTGCTTTACAAAACAATGACATTCCTTTCGGAATGAAAGAAAGTCAAAAACTAAAAATTCTCGAATGCCTTCTTCGTATATTCAGATACTTGCAATGAAATCCATTCGAATACTCTGTTTACTTTTTCTCATGAGTGATTTTTTTTACAATTCTGGCGATATTTTTCGACCTTTATCGTATTATTTCATCAGATTGTTCTCTAGTTGGTCCCAGGCTCATGCTGCATATTCCAAGTGTGCCATCACCACACCAACGTAGCTTCCTCTCACTTTCTCATAACATTCAACAACCACTCGTCTAATCAGGCGGCAGGAGGAGTGACAAGTTTTCTCCACGATCACGACAGCGCCCGGGGGGGTTGGTTCATAACATCTCCCACTCTCTCCCTCTTACCAACCAAGGAGAAAACGACCGCTCGCACGGCTGAGGAGGAAATATCGCGTTGTGAGAGGCGCGCTTCTTCGGAAGACTCGTCGGCCACTGCGACGGTCGAGCGACACCACATGTGTCCGGCCTTCGGTGCGACTGGCGTATCGAGGGCGTGTGAAATGTGCAGCCTCCGCGCTCCTCAGCCAACATCTCCCGAACGAACGCGCACGCTCTGTTGGGGACACAGAAGAACACGCGGAACGGGTTGGAAATTGGTTTGGTTCAAGAGTCAGGGGGAGTAGTATTATTTTCTGCTTTCTAAAACAGCCATGACCTTCACGAAATCTATTAATTACGGCCTTATTAATGTATAATCCCATTGTATAATACGTGCAATGATAAAAAAAACCAAAAGTTATAGGCTCCGCGTGTATTTTGCGACATTCATTGAGGTAGAAACGGGTATGGGGTGGGGTATGTTGATTGAGTCGAAAAACAGACGAATATATCCATTAATGAGGCCGTAATTAATAGATTTCGTGAAGGTCATGGCTGTTTTAGAAGGCAGAAAATATTACTACTAGGGGGAAAGCTAATACCTATACTGAAAAAGGTCAAACAAAAAACCGTACCGTAATATATTTTCATCTTAATATATTCGCATTTAGACCATGCCACCAGAAAATCTTTTCAGAAAATTTAAGAACTTGGTAAAATCCTCCAGAGATTTAGATATTAAAGAAATTGCTGCGACAACTCACTCAGAGTTTCAACCCGAGAGTTGGTTTTTGATATGTTAGAGTATAGTTCACCCGGTACCAAGTCATTGGCGTGTGAAATTCACACAATCAGGGTTGGGGGGCCAGTTCCTTTCGCTGGGCCACCTGCAATTTTCAATCAGACAGTCATAGGTTGTATGTCCAGAGAGGCATCTTGCGGATTTGAACCCGAGACCCTATGGTCGGTAGCCCAGCACTCTAACCACTAGGCCAACACGACACCATGGGTTATTGTAGCATCAATATGATATTCTCGAAAACACTTTTGCAGCTGCGCAGGATGAGACTCTTAGAATGCACACGTTGACAGTTTACCAGAAGATTAATAGATCTTTGGGCAACTTTGGCAGACTAGACTTACCAGATAAACACGGAAAAATGGGCATTACGTCTGAGAAATCCAAGTTGGGATCCCCCCCCTTGAAATCGCCCCTTATCTGGGAGACAAAGACAACTTTTACAAATACCACTTAAATTTATTTAAAACCCGGGTCGAATTTAAAATATGTACATTTAAGTGGTATTTGTAAAAGTTGCCTTTTTCTCCCTCTTATGATGGAATACTACCAAGTAAACCTTGAGAAAGTAAACTCTTTTGTATTACTTAATACCCCAGCCGCCAGCCCTTGCAGCGGCTGATGGAATACGACAAAGATATGGTTGATAGAAACAAACTTTGTAAATTTTACAATCGATTTTATTCACTACGACCGGTTTCGACGCATAGGCGACATCTTCAGGTGGATGTCGCCTATGCGTTGAAACCGGTCGTAGTGAATAAAATCGATTGTAAAATTTACAAAGTTAGTTTTGTTTCTATCAAAATGGAATTTTACAAAGTAACGCCTGAGAGTATCGAGTTCATCAAAGATATGGTTATCCATCTAACTTCCTCGCACATCATTTCAAACGGCTAATACGCTCGTAGTACACAACACGTGTTGGAATGAAAGGAATGAACCCATAGGTGAAAGTCAGGCACCAAATGACAGTCCTTTTTGTGACCACCTGCGCTGATCAAGAATGAGAGAGAGAGCACCATTTCAAAGCCTTTCACGTATCAAAATGAAGACATGCCTTCACGTACGTGGAAGTTACCAAGGCACGACAAACAGGAGCTTACGGGACAATGATTGGAAGTGAGACCGTTGTAACAAGCATCAGACCCTACAAAAAATTCAAACTTTACCGGCGAACCTATTCGGAGTAATCAGGATTTTGATATGCGTGAATGAAATATATTAACCAACTATATTACCACGTCAAAATTCGGTTGCAATTTGTTTCGTTCGAAATTTGATGATAATGATAACATTTACTTCAATGATTGACGTCGATCCAATTTCGATTTGTATCATGTTCAAATTTATACAATTATAAACGTAACCTCGTTCAGGGGACTCTTAAATGAATGGATCAGGTTGCTCTTCTGCGGCTGGGAGGGGATGCCATTTAATCACAAGGCACCTCACTCTCTAGAAACCGCGGAATAGAATCGTCCTACCCACCATTTGTTATCGCCGTCAGTCCTTTCTGGGCCTATGTTTACATGTGCAAACTATTCAGAACTGCCTCGTCCATCAATTATTGGTTGATTCGAATTACGAGGATATTTATATTACCTGTGATGCCTAAGACGAGTGCGGCGATCAGCAGTTTTGTAGACGTCATGCAACTTATGGATTTTTATATTTACCTGCATATAATTATTCCAGTTATTCAACACTGATCGTATACATTTAATCATTCCAATTGTATAGTTATCTCCCGGATTTAAAAAAAAGTAGGCATGCAACTCTACTGCCACCTATCTTTCACAGAGCTTATTTGTTCCCTGTTCCTAGGAATTGAGTTAGGACGTTTGAAAATATCACTTTATAGTAGCGTTCTTTACCATCAGCCAGGGACAAATCTTAATTTATCTTAATTTAATCAAAATCAATTTTTAAGGCATTAACATCATTCCCGAACTCACACTTCTGATGGCCGTAAATGGGAAGAAGTCTAATTTGTCACTCTAAGATTTTATTCGATCTAAGATATATTTTTAAACGATCACATCTCCCCCTGTGTTAAATGTCAGGGCGTTTGCTTTTTTGTGCAAAATTTTCAAATTTCATGAGGAGATGAGAAGTTTTTTCTACTATTTTATTGCATCAAATTTCATTCTTTATTTGTTTTAAACACCCATGATTGAACTTCAAATCCTAAGAAAAAGGAGTAAGAGACTTTATAACAGCACCTGGACATTTATATAATTTTGAATTTTCAATTAATTATTTTTTTTATTAGCCGCAGGCGACAGGTATTAATAAAACAAAGGGTAATGAAGGTGTCCCATCGCTCGTGAACCGTTTCACAACTGAGAGCGCAGAGATGACAGACTCCAGAAGCAGGGAACACTTCCCATGCCAGCCAGGGACTGAAAAAATAATCTCATTCCGGCCGAGTTTGCCACGACAAAGGCAGCGGCCCAGCACTGCTTTTTTTGTGGATCTTCACAAGCCTCTGGATTGGAACCTGAAACTTCCTCACTTAATGCACTTCCGTATTCCATTAAAATAAAACAAGTTCTTGATTTAACGACGAATTTAAAGCTTCGATCACAAAATTTCTGGACGGAACGAAATTTCCTCTCGCGAAGTCCCAATTTTGACAATCTATTTCCATCATCAACCTTTTATGGCCAGGCTCTCCCCGTTATAATTAGAAGCCTGTTTTTAATTATATCTACGGAATCTCTGGGGAACTAATCTGATCTCACCGAGGGGCATTTTCACGGCACGGGATCATGCCACGTTTGAAAGACGCCAAGCCGTGCTCAAGTCTCGGCCAATAAAACCGCAACTCGACGAGTTCTCCTTCCGAAGCAGAAGACGACACCAAGAGTTTGGGACCCAATTCCTTTCCACCGGGTGACCTCACGCCACGGGCGAGTGGTTCTGCTTGTTCCCCCTCAGCCGGGGAATGGTTGCGCCCGATGAAACAGTATTTAACGCAAAATTAATCGCAAAGAAGTTTCGGACCAATATCGTATGGAAATCTACAGATTCGGTTCCTTAGTTATATTTGGATGCGTTTAATCAATGTTTACGGGCAATTTTCGTTTTTTTTTATCAGCCAATAATATGCAGACCCAATATTTGCGTTCATATAGTCAGCACATCGTATCGTATGATGAACGTACTAAAAACAAATTAAAAATGGGTTAAACAACCACCGAAATTACGTTTTTTTTAATAAGCCGCAGCACATCAAACCATATTTCAAAAACACGATGGATATAAAAATTCAGTCATTTCCTTACCATATCCAAGATATGACAAATTATATTATGATAAATTATATCTTACATACTGATTTATCGATATACTGATATAAAGGTAATATTATGATAGGTATAGATCTAGAGATCTGCAGAGCAATTAACATTTACTATAAAAAGGATTGGAAATTAAAATAATTGTGTAGGTTTAGGAATAGATGTCCTAAATTTTGTAGCTCCTTGATGGTCAGTTGAAAGCCACAGTGCTGATAATGAAAGGAGTAAATTCAAACACTAAATCGTCGCAGCACCTAAATGTTTCCGGAATCCTCAGAAAATTTTGTTTGAATAAGTCTATTATGCATATCACTTTAATAACATATGCTTATACAATTATAGGGTCATACTCCATATATTGGGAAATGGTTCCAAATAGGGTTTATATAATTATGCATGAACCAAATTGTAACCATTCATGTATAAAAATGTTAACTAATGTAAGATGGTACACAGGTAATGGCCAACTTATACGAAAGCAATCCTTTCTTAAGGCAATCACAGTGTTTCGATGAAGGGTGGGATGTAAGTCACGCCGATAAGGTCGATGCAGTCCATTGTGCTGACCGAAATATTTAAAATATCAAGACAGCTATCATTTCACCGCCAAGTAGTTCGTAATAATTAAATACAATTGCGAGACCGTCGTAACAGGAATATAATTTTTCCGACATGTTGTACCAGCCTCAACGCCAGATCGCACTAAACACACCGACGGCAGTTTACGTAGAATGAGAGGTAACGACGGCTGATCTTACTGCTATGTACTTCCATGGGCCAAAGGAACATGATACGGATTGATAAATGAAAAAAATTAGCTGGGGACAGTGAGTCTCCACCAGGATCGCAACTACGACAGCTATCCGTGTTTCCACACGAAAAACAAGAGTCCCACAGAACTATCGGATTGCTCCAGTTCAAATATCTCCCCCTGCTTCCCGATGGCGGCAACTCGCTTGGGTCAACGGTCAAGCTATTCTGGAATGCATCGTTTCCACCCTCCATGTCACTGACCTCCAAGTTGCGTACGCAGGTGAGCATTTGAATGCTCCTGACAGACTACGGAGTGGTTAGCAATAATTCTACTATGTGTTTGAATGATTAACATAAAGAATCTGTTTCAATACCGTCGAATCGAAAGAAATGTCGAATCCATAAATATAAAGCTCCTCTCATCAAGTGAGGATCAGCAGTGGCCATTAATCTAAGGATTATTTCCCTGCGTCTCTCCACGTCATGCCACTCTGAGCTTACAGGTCCGTGACTTCACAATTCCTTATTTTACCATCCCTATTAAGAGATGCTCAGTGTCTTACACGCTATTCCTTAATTTTTGATTCTTCCCATCCATTTGCCATCCATTATTGATTTGAGGAGGTATTTATAACTCAGAATGTATCCAATAAGATAGCGATTCGTAGGATTGTGTCAAACATCTTTCCTCCCCAACTCTTGTGAGGACTATTTTTGCTCTCCAACCTTTTGATCTTAATCGCTAATCTATAACAACACATTTTCATTTCTTCAATTCTTTGTTGCCCTTCTGTGGCTATCGTTCAAATTTCACCGTCATTTGAGGGCAAGCTACTGTAATATATCTTAGGAAAAAAACCTCTTTACTTCCATGCTTAGATAAGTTGCCAAGTGGTCAGCAAAAGACGGAATTCCTTCGTTTCTTCGGATATGGACTGATGATATCTTTCTTCCTTCTTCCATTGCAGTTAATTCAACCTACAAAATATAACAAAAACAAGCCAATATTTTGGTTGTTCCTTACAATTATCACTTAAATTAATTTCTGTATTTATTTTCCATGAACTCCAGATCCCTCTTTTGAAGTAAATCAACGGCCAAAAATTACTTTCATCTGCAAATCTTCTCAAATTTTTAGGTATAGCATTAAAAGTCAGAGCTATGCTCTCTTTCCATTGCTAGACTAGTAAAGGTCAAGTCTTCATAATTTGAACTTTTCTGCTCACGCTTATTTTTGATGCCGTTTTCATGATATTATCACTTTTTCTAATAGACTTGTATCACATGAAGTGAAGCCAAAAGTGGTTATTCCACGGCAAAAACAATATACAGCAAAAAGGGTAACAGAAAACAGCAAATAGTAACAACAATGTAACGGAGCCCAGTTTTAAGGTAGTATTTCCTCTTTGTGGGTCTTTCCCGGAACGTATTTCTTCTCAGTCAGTCTTTCCAGTGAGCGTTCGCGCGTGAACCTTATCTTTTCATCGGGAGTGATACCGGTCAGGAATAAAGATATGCATACACACACTTTAAAGGATTGTCCATCAAAATATGTATAGAGATGCATGAATCTTTGCAAAGGTTCACTGGATATAGCTGCCGCACTGGATTTACATATATGTGTCAAACCGGAATCATCCCACGGAGGTGGATGGGTCGGCCCAGGTGAGGAGGTCATCGGGGAGGGAGGGAGAGGTAGAGAGGCAGCTTCCAGCAGACAGTTGCGGAGTCACTCCCGCGGGCGACTTGTTCCCGCCTTGCACTCAAAGACGCCCACGTCGGGGCGCGCGGGGGAACAGGAGGGACGTGACAGCGACGAAGAACAGCAGCAGGAGGAGGAGGTCACCTCTCAAAAGGAGGGAGGGGGTGGTGTGTGTGGGGAGGTGGGGCGGAGGAGGGGGGGCAGGAAGGGGTTCACTCCATCATCCGGAGGCTGGAGAAGGGATCCGGGCATCAAGGCCAAGTCTCAACGTTCGACTCCGCGCGAGGACATCCAATTCAAGGGATCACAACAACATTAATATTCGCCGCGAACCACACTGCTCACGTAAAGCATGATTAAAAAACACATTGGATCCATTTCGACGTAGAAAACGTCGTTTTCAAGGTACGGTCAGTATCTTGAAATGGAATGTGCCTTGAAAATGACTCTGTAGACGTTGAAATCGATCGGAAAATAAGTAAGTGTGGAACTGCACTAATGTAAGCGTTTTTTCATCATGCTTAATGTTGTAAATTTCCGCCAAGTAATGCCTAACTCCACCAATCTGACACTGTTCACGGTTTAAAGCGGGTTCCATTGAGCGGAAATTAAACGGATGTTGCTCTCAGCGTGTGCGGGTGACTGTAGCACCAGAGCACCCGAAAGCCGAGAATGAGTATGCGCAGGAACGTTTGCAACTGTGAAACAATCGCGCAACAGTAAACCATGCGTTATATTTTAGGGAACAAGTCGGATGTCGTGCGGCGCAGGTGAAGAATAAAGCAACTTATAATCGGTCTTCATCATAACAAGAGGATTAGTTATGCAGTCAATGTTCTTCAAATATAAGTACTCACAAAATACGATTCACGTACTCACTTTGAAATACGAAAACCTAGTATAATTCTTAAAAATAACAGCTGCGCTGTTTTTTCAAATGACATGTTCCGTACGAGAGGCATAATAATGATTGGCTCGTTGCTTCGCTAAAGGCTTCACTAGCGCACTTTTTGCCATATTGCTGGCTTTTTAAGTGCCCAAGAATTTATTTTATACCATCGGGACATCTACATTCACCCTCTGACCCATTGACTGTTCTCATTTTGAGCAACAACTTCTAATCTTCGAAAATTTTGAAGAATTGTGTACCCACCACCGAATGGGAATGTGTTGACCCACCATTATGCAACCCACCATTATGCGACACCATTATAAACCACCATTGTGCGACAAATTAGCGTGGACCTAAACTTCCAATTATATAAACATTCTTATCTCAAGTATGGTACCACGTACATACCTAAAGGAATCAAAGTGTAAAATCGTTTGTTATGGAAAAAATAACAGCGATAATATTAGATTTTAGTATTCCTTGTACTACATCGTCGTTGAATCTCTTCATTTTCCAGGAGTTTGGAGATAAATATTAATAGAAATTGGTTTACGATCAAGTTGTGCATGAGCTTACTATTATTGCTTCGCCCTGGCTCTTTCAAACGCGTTCCAACCACTAGCCATCTCGCTCGCCGTCAGTATACGAGACGCGTTCATCTCCGGAGTCCAAGAATTAGCTCTCACTCGGCCTGCTTGGTGTCACAGAGCAGGAGGCCGCCTCCGCCTCTTCTGTCGCTCCACGACGAGATGTGGAAGACGCTGTCCGCGGCGCTGTCCTCCCCGCCGCCGGTGTGGACCTCAAGACGGAGATCTGGACTTGAAAAGCGCTTTCCGTCGTGGCTGAGGGTGACGCCGTCTTGGGGAGGGAGTTAGGAGGAGGAAAGACTGCCTGTCATGTGCGGAGAGAATGAGTGGGGTGGGAAGGAGGGAGGGAGAGAGAAGGGAAGATGATCAATAATAAGAAGAAGGAGGGAGTGTCTCCGTCACGAAGTCCCCTCCTCCGTCGTCTCTTCTAAACTCTGGCCGTCCCTTCCCTTCACTTACGGCGGCGGTGTGACATGGACACAAAGAGAGAGACCTGTCGCCCTTGGGGTGTGACATCATGACTCTCTCTCTGCCTTCTTATTCTTCTTTCTGCTCGCTTCTTCCTTCTCCGACGCTCACACGAGGCACAAGGACGGGCGGATGAGGACGAAGGGAAGGGAGAGAGAAAAAAAAGGAGGAAGGGGATATAGACCTTCTCTTTCGCTCCCCTCCCCCCCCCCTCCTACCAAACGACAGGAGGACTGAGGCTGTGGCGTTTTTTATGGTACATACAATGAGGCTGGACGACGACTCAACGTGTTAAATCCCATAAGAAATCCCGTATTTTCGAGGTATCAGAAGTTATCGCGGAAGGCGTTCCATAGATGAGGTCATTTGCGATAGATGTGGCAGATGAGGTCTGGATCATCGGGGAATTGGAAGAAGGGTGGAGAGAAACCCGGCGCCGGAATTAACCTCCTTCAATTGAAAGGTGCTATGGGGTGCGAGGTCTGGCATCCCATTAAAAAAGACCCGAGGGCGCTTAGTGAGCAAAAGGTGGTCGGGATGCCCACAGAAACATTTCTCCCACCTCCGGGATTCGAACCTAGGCTTGGATTTAAATCAAGAGCTGCATTGATGTCACTGTCAGCATAGCTAATGCACTCAACATGAAAAGGTACTGAAGATGGGGATAAATAGGTGGTTTTTCTCTACGAGTTTATTTCTTCATCCCAAGAGGCGGTTGCAGCATATTTCCACTTAATTAAGCAAAGTCTAATTTTATAACTTAGAAATGTAAACAGATAGCTCAATTGCAGACTGAAATATTTGCGAAAAATGCAGAATATTTTAGAAGTACTTCGTGGAAAGGGACGCATTGAACATAAACTTTCGGCAGAAATTTAATTTGGCGATTAAATTAGTTTTTTCCTTCGTCGCACATTTTTGTCCGCGTGCACATGTCATTCCAAACTGATTTTTAGGTAAAGTGAAAAGGAATTAAATCATAAAAACTAATCGACGAGACTACAACTTATTTTTACAAAAGAGTAATTTTTCCCAAGAATTTTTTTCCTTTTTTATATTTTTCTCGTCGATAAGTGCATGTATTTTAAATGCAAATTTAATGAGTACCTACGTTATAAGAAATTGCGGGATCCAATAGAAAATAGATGAAGGATCTATGACGGATCCACTGATTTTACGAGCGAAAGTCGTGCATTAGAGTTTTAAAAAAATACATGATTAAACTTGCATTTCACGGGGCAACCATCTCACGATATTATTCTTTTTTTAGTAGGTGCTCGATATGAAAATAAAAGTGACAAAGTGAGAGGGTGGTGGAGAGGGACGGGAGGGCAGGCCAAGGGGGGTGGAGGGGGAGGGTTTAATTGAACGTCTGATCGTCCCTGGAAGCGGTTGCGTCGCCTCGTCAACTCCCCACCCCCTAGCGCGGTGGGGACTCTTCTCTCGAGGCCTTGGGGGCCTGGGGGAAGGGAAGGGGGGAGGAATGGGGGGATGGGGAGGGAGTGGGGGTAATGGGGGGAGATGACCGTGTCCATGCGGTGATGCGACGGAGGCAAGGCTTTAGGGGAAAGGTCGCATCGCGGGCTGAGTGCATTGCAGTAGTCATGGGCTGAGTCGGTCATTCCCGTGATCCCAATCACGATCACCATACACTTTCAGTGATTCTGTCATGAACGCCAGGTCATG
Organism: Pyrrhosoma nymphula; assembly: GCA_963573305.1. Classification (NCBI taxonomy): domain Eukaryota; kingdom Metazoa; phylum Arthropoda; class Insecta; order Odonata; family Coenagrionidae; genus Pyrrhosoma; species Pyrrhosoma nymphula. The sequence goes on from OY754337.1 coordinate 655,594, forward strand.
AATGAACGGGTCGTGATTGTAAAAAGTGGATGGCGATCACGACCCTGTTCCCAATCACGATCCGCGCGAATGATCGCAGATCGCAACCCTCTCTTAAATGGCATTTCAACGTCGGTCAACAATACCCCCGGTGGTCCACATGGTCATGCTAGGTGTCTTCCGGGGATTTCAGGGTACATGAATGTGTTTATAGCACCAAAATATACTTCCGGAGCAATTCCGCAGGTTTAATAGATGCATAGTTCATTATGATTGCACTTATTTTTGAAATTTTTAAGAAATGGCAATAATTTTCGAGGAAAACCACGGACCTACTACACCAGTCACTTCTATTTAATTTTAAAATCTGAGTTCAATTTCAATTCAATTACAACAGAATTACTCTTAAGTTATATCGTGTATTGCTTCATTCTCCCTGGCAATTCCGACAGCCCGCAACACAGAGCATTCCGGAGACAGCAGCACCACTTGTGTTCCACAGCCAGTTAGCTCACAATCCACATCAATCGACGGCCTCCCATACATGTAGTTTTTTTGGTCGCAAATGACCTACAACCGAAAATGACCCTCTCGGTGAACAAATAATCACGAATGACCAACGGGTCGCGATTGATTGATGGAAAAAGATCAGGGTTGCGAACGAACTGCGTCCGAAAATGACCCTCTCGGCCATCTGAATGATCCCGTTCACCGATCAATCTCCGAGACGACCCGTGTCACGTGATTCCATCGTTCATGACCACTGAGGGGTGGGTGGAGGTGTATCATTGAAAGGGCGCGAAGTGAAGTGTGCGGAAATCAAAGAATCCAGAACCTGGATTACATGATAACCAGAAATCTCTTGTCCTCAACCGAAGTTGAAGAGACTGCTAAATACGTGAATGAATTCTTCTCGGGTTTCCAACGAGGGATGTGACTCTAAAAGGAACTCTACTTTATGTGCAAGACCTGGGAGGCACAATACTATCCGTCGTGGTAAAGTGCCGGGCCTGGGAGGCAGCACCCGAAGGTACTCGGGAGTCCAAGCCTCGGCGTCGAAGGCGAGCCAGCCCTTCACCGCGATTGATTTATGGCACTAACTGACCAGTCACATTATATAACTTCAGAACTGAAAGGTACCAGTAGCACATTTGTAATTTTCGTTGGCATTCCCATTTTGCGATTTATATTCTACACGCATTGAATTGTGCACGGAAGAGCGACGGAAATCTGTTCTTCGCGAAGAGACAATGATTTGATTTTAAACATTTTTCGATTTAATATGATAACGAAATATGAAATAATAATTGTGAGAAATTTTGCGAGAGCATTGCCGAAAATAATATTTGTAGACATACAAGTTGCATTGAGTTTACAAGTGAAAATGCAAGTGTGCAGAGTTTAGTTTTGTGCTCGCTGCCGGCCGGAATCCTTTTAGCCCGTCCCCAGCTTACGACACCTTCACTGGACTCTTTAAGAAAACATTCAGTAAACCTTTGGTTCCGAAACTTTTTTGTTTGCAGCCCGCTTTAAGGGGGGTGTGAGGGTGGAGAGAGGGGGTGGAGGAGGAATGCTGGGAAGTGTGTGCTGTCGGCGACTTTGAAAGGGATGAGTGAGGAAGCGGGGGTGGGGTTACTCCCCTACGGGCAGAAAGGGACGGAAGGGAGTTGTGGTCGGGCGGTCGCCAACATTAGAGGCGCTTGCAGGCTCAGTGGCCGCTCCCAGAGGACCCGTTCACACATGGACGGCGAAGAACTTTAAAAAGGGCCGGTGTGCAGGAAAAATTAACGACGACAGAACGTCAGGGTAGACTCCTTGTGACACTCCAAAGGCAATGTCGTCTTAGGTGGCGTCTATTTTCCAACTTAATAGTTGGCTTCAAGAGAAAAAATTTTACAAAGTCTTGATCAAGTTTGAAATGAGCGTAATTCTGTCATTAGCTAATTATCACAAGAAAATTATAACTAGACTAAAAACGATTTTTCTCGTTTTATGGGTCAATATTTTCAAGGCCTTACTTCAAGTCGTTCTTTTCATTGAGAAGAATTTCGGGCCACGCGACGGTTTACTTGAGGTGTAAACCTAAGTTTATTCGATGTCTATTTTTTCCATAACAGCGGGCTTAACTCAGAAGCCTGACGCACAAAGATAAACCGGGGATATGAGCCAATACCTGACGGAAATTTTGGCGATTTACACATGTTTTTGATGGTCCACAAATTACGTACTCCCCTCTTAATATCTTTTCCGTGTGGAAACTGTTGGCATGGCTAATCACCGACAACGGTGGAATACGGGAAACGGGGAAACGCAACCAATCAAGACTGAATAACGGGCCTATATGTATAAGGTGGTCAATTACCGACATCATCACTTCGACCTGAAGACGCCTGCTGGAACGCAGGCGAAACTGTTGTCACAAAAACAACGACGCGTTGAAACACCCAAAAGAATGCAGCCTTAAACATCAGACAATTGGAATAAATTTCACCGAAATAATTAGGGGAAAAACAATACATCATTCACTTAATCAGAAGGAGATTGCTTTTTGATCGACTGAAAATCGCTGCCATGCAAATTAAATTATTTCATGCAAATCTTCCTCCAGATTTCTCTGCTGCACTGGAGAGCAAGAGCCTGCAGATTCCATAGCTTAGCTTTTTTTTCTATTCCAGTAGAATTAATATTCAAGCAGCAGGGCATAGATTTGTGGCTCATATTCAGACCGGTAGTCTCGGAATCCAGTTCCGTCACCTGCATTAATTGTGTTCCCGTTCCGCACCCTACCTCATATTATCTCCCGTGCTTGCCTTTAAGAACAATCAAGCGACCGACGCCTCCCTCGCCTTGGCGTGGCCAAAGTATGTAGTGAGACGACCCAGCTGCTTTTAATTGCTTCGGCGAAAGACAATATCCGATCCCAAACTAATTGGGCCCAATCCCTTCCCCTTCTCCATCTCCCCTCATACTCCTCCCTCGCACACAATTTCGGCCCGACCAAAGCCCTCCATAGCCCCCCCTACCTTCCCCCTGCCCCCGTTCCCGTCGTCCCACTGGGGGCCAGAGCAGAGAGCTAATTACCCTCTCGCTAATGAACTTAAGAAAATATTTGCCGCCCGAATCTCCCCCTCCGTACTTCCCATTGCCCGGGAAGGAACAATGCCTCCCCGCCTAATTCCTCCTTCCTCACGCGTGCAGCCCATCGACACTGTTTCCATAACCCTTTGTGCCCAATCGTTCCCCTTCCCAAATTTTTGGCGTCCAGGGTATGGATACTAAAATATTGTTAATTATATCGCAATCATTAACACGAAAGGACTCTGGGTTTAAGGAATGGGCGGGTATGGATGAAAAAAAATGACCGAATGCAAAATATTCCGCCTTAGAAATGGGCTTTCGTCATATTCCAACGTCAAAAGTTCTGAACATGGCCCAAAGGATCACAAAGTACCTACCCTAAGACTAGGAATAGTTTCAAATTAATCACCTCGATTTCATACCTCACCAATTGGAAGCATTATAATTTTATTTCTTCGAGAAGCTAAGCATAAATTTAGCTTCTGAGATTTGATTGTGAACGAAGCTAATAATAGAAAATAACGGTTAAATTTCAGGCCTGACAAAAATATCATAAAAATTGCCAAAATTGCAAACCTGATATTTTATGAGACATTCTTATGTGACTAATATACATTGCAGTGCTGCGGTGAATCTGTTTTGATAATGCATTAAGATTTGATTATTTGATCGTAAATGGAAAATGTCATCACGGATACCGAGAAACCACCGTCAACCTCTGCGCTTTATTGGTCAAAAACTTCCAACATTTCTTTTTCGTGTAACCTAATCTATGGTGATAGTCAGATACAAGATCCAGCTGGCAAGATTAAAAAATAACACCTCATTGAATTAGACTCAGGGAAATATTTGGCTATAAACTTAACTAGCACCTTACACGCCACACCGGGAGTGCATAAGTACTTAAATAAGCCAAGAAATTTGAAAGCTTAGACCATATTTTTCTTGCCCAACGAAATAAAAAGCAAGATTCCTATGATTGTACATCACAGTACATTTTAAATGATTTTATCCTCTAGATAAGGTGAAGTTAAGACAAAAGAAAACCATTTTCAGCATCGCTTGCTCAGGAGTAATATTTCATTTCTAGGAACTATGAATTATAATTAAGATTTCCTAATTAAATGGTAAGCATTTTTGTTTTTTTATTATTAGAGCAAAATAAATTTCGTTTAAGATATATTCATGCTCAGGGTGAAATTATATATTTTTTAATCAAGTGGAAAAGCGTTTTTAAACGCCCAACTTGCATTTAACCTTAGTTAATGGGCGGAATCGAGGGTTATTTCCGGAAGTTACTCAATAATTTTGCAGTTACCACGTCACAAGCCCCGAAATTTACAATGCAACTTTCATTCCAAAGAAACGGGTCGCCGTTTGAGCTTTCAACTGATTAAAATGATAAAGAGTTTCGAAAAGAATTGACTGTCATTTCCTCGTCACGCGCTTTTTAGGGCTATTGCAGATTTATATAATTTGGTTTTCAGTTCAGCAGTCATACGAGTATGAGCGGAAGCAGCATTCTACGTACGGTGGTTCGACTGAATAACTGAAATTGAATTGATATACCCGACATCAGCGCCTTCATGGATCCAACTGAAACGTCAATTTAGTGAATTTTAACATTCTGGAAATCGTGACGGCGACGTTTAATTGGCACGAGGCCGACATTTTAATGCAAATCTCCACAATAAACGCATAAAGGTGAACGATGGGTTGAATTTTTGTATTGTCGAATTTAGCGTTTTCAAGTTATCCATACTTTCCTGAATTCATAGCAAAACTAAACAGTAGAAGCGTTTAAGAATAGATAATTCGAGATTAACGATGAATTACTCGCTACGAAACACAAAAAATTCGATCCATGATTAGAACAAATTCAGTAATATCTGATTAAATAGTTCCTTTAATAATACTGACAGGGATGATAACGAACTTTAGAAATTATGAGGGAGCAGAAACGGAAAAAACCGACTTTCTGACTGTGAATCTCTGAATATTTAGCATTGATAATATCTATCATGATTTAAAATAATTTATTCCATTGAGAAAATAATCGAACCGCAGCGAGCTATCGCAATTTTTTGCGCTATATCTGACATGATGCTTGGAAACCAGGAGCATATTTTTTCTCCTAAGTACCTATGTAAAGTAAAAAATTACCTTAAGAATATAAATATCCTCAAAATTAAATATAAATATATTCACAAAGTATTAATTGTTCACATATTCAAAGCGCGCTGCATGCCCAGGTGGTAACCTACTAAATGAGGAAGACTCCAGGCATTGGAGATTAAATATGAAGAAATCACGAACCTGACCAGGAGCCGTTAGCTTAACCAGCAAGTTTTAAGAATTTGTACTGACTTCTTACAGAATATTTTACTATTAACATCCTTATTTGCAGGATTAGTTACCAAGGTGCGTTGTAATATGTGACAGCGTTTAATCTCCTTAATCTCTAGCTATGGTGGTGTGGGTATCCATTAAGGTAGTTTGAGCGAAAAATCACTTCACCTAGAATTGAATGAATTTGGCCTCATTTAAAAGATACAACTCTCATCTTTCCAATGATATCGAAATATTAACCCCTTGCCGAAGTACTTTTCGAGCAATTTGCCTTATTAATATAAGCTGTTTTACATGAGATAGATTATGGCTGTGCGCTCCATAGGGAGAATATTTAAAAAATAGCAACTTCTAGCACCTACATTTCGTCAAAAAACTAACTGTGTGTAGATTTAATGTTATCTCAACTAATTATAAAAAACAATATATTACTCACCACAGTAATTTTTACAGAATCGCAAGAAAAACCTATCCGTTTTGAAGGGTTTTCAGCCGTACGGCGGGAAAAAATGAGTCAAATTAGAGACTTATGTAGTTTTATTTATTTAATTACTGAGAATTTTGATCATATATAACTATATCTTTGCGCCATCAATATTACAAGATTTATTTCATACTTCTTACAGACGTTGAAATAAAAAAAATGAAATTTGAATATGGTCTCCACTATGACTAGGGATGACTATCTTGCTCAAACCACCTCAAGTGCGTGGAACCTTAAACACTCAAGTAAGCAAAAATCTTCTTCGTAAGTCATTTGCATGACAACGGGCGTTGAATGAACAAACATAATTTCACGAAATTATGTCCATATAACTTAAAAATTAATGAAGACTTCTGCTGTTACGGCTGATGATAGAGGATCGGGCATTCATTACCCGAATGCACTTCGAAAATCAATATCGCGAAGGTGGCAAAGTTGACTTCCAATACTGCCTGGAGTGTCCGATATTTTTGATTGATTGTGATCACTTAACAGAGCGATTTGCGACTGCTGTTGTATTTAATAACTAGACAAATTAATTATTAAATTTAACACATTTTAGTTGAAACCAAAGTACTAAAAACTCGGGAGTGACATGCAGATCTTTTCGAAATGAGGAAATTTTGAAAATTGCCATAGTTAGTTCACCTCCCATGTATCTGTCATTGTTTTTTGTGGTGACGTGTAAGCTGTAGGACGCAAGGATCGATACGAATTTAGAAGTTGCTTCATTCTAGATTTCAATTAAAAGTTAACTTCCGTGTGTAAAGTCACCTTAATGCCTGTTGCTCACGGTAAAATTTTCGGTAAAACGTTTTATAAAATCGACTAATTTTATAAAAATGAGCTTGCTAATGATAAAAGAGCTTTAAAAATCCTTGTTTTATCAAACGTTTTACGGAATAGGACAGGTTCTATTTCCATAAAACCGTTTCATGCAACAACCGAAGAGACGTTCCGCTCATCGCGTTGATAATAATCTCGTATCCATGGGACGCAAAGGAAGTAAAACGTAAACAATTATGGCTGGAAGTTCATGGAGCGTTGAGGAAGTATCCTTCTTGTTAGAAGAATGCGTTAGAGCCGTAGCACTGTCGAGTGTGATCAGGAAGTAAGTAAATAAAAAATACATATAGTTTTTAACCTAACAGTCATTCAAAAGAGAGTGCATTTATCACTTCACGTGTTCGCAAAGCATCTCATAGATGGCAGGACATTGCGCTTTTATGAATAGTTTTACCGTGATCAAGCAAATACGTTTTACGTACGATTCATAAAACTTTCAATAAAAATTTTTATAAAACTCTTTTATGGAAAATTTTACCGTGAGCAACAGGCATAAGATACGAATACAATACTGGACGAACTTTGATTGGATCGGATAGGTGTGAAGGCTTGAGAGTATTGGCCCATCCCTTGGGCTCGGGTTTGACCCCCGGCAAATGCGGAGATTTTTCAATAGAACCCTGCTTTCTGTTCTAGTATCATAGCAGCTCAAGTATAGCACACCGTCCATCGAATGGGGCATTAAACTGTGGTAATCATCACGCCTCTCAATAAGAGTAGGCTTATGCCACACTCCGTGATTCTCTCAAGCCCGATAATTGGCCTGGGACGCCAACGCCACTCCTCCTTCACTGCTTGAAAAGGAAATCATTCCTGAAAAAAAGTGTCGACCAACGGCTTGACTTATTTCGTATAAATGCACAAAGTGACTGCTTCTGTAAACTATTGAATGAATTTGACTTTCTGTACCAGTGAGTAAGCACTGGGTCGGGGGAAGAGTTTGCTCCTCATCTGGCCCAGTTAAAACAAATCCAAGTCAAGTTAATCCTTCCTCCATTCCCCAGATAATCCTCTCCTTACCAACCTGTCCTCGACGGTGCAAATTATCTCAGCTGTCGGTAGTCTTCCCCCCCCCCTCACCCCCCCCCCCCAAAAAAAACAACAATTCAAAACTTGATTCGGCTCCCTTGGCTTTGAACTTCATTTCTTTCAGTCTTGCGTCGAAGATTCGCCACTTTTCGCGAGGAAGACGTTTCTTCGGAGACATCCCTTCATGTTTCGCTACTTTAAATCGCACAAGAGGATGTTGGACATCCTCCTGGCTCTGGTGGTGGGGGAGGGACGGTGAGGATGAAGAGGGATTGGAGTGATGAGGAGGGAGGAGGGGGGGTGGGAGGTGGAGAAAGTCCAGAGAGAGAGAGAGAGGGGTAGGTGGCGATGGTCTCTCTCTCCTCATTTCGGTTGGATTCACCGCCGAATGAAGTCATTCTTCTCGTCCTCTCGTCGCGACGTTGCCAAGTCGTCACTCACGCGACTCCCCAACTCGCCCTCGCTTCCTCCCCCCCCCACCCCCCACCTCCCCCCCCCCCACCACTCCACCCCTGATTCTTCTAATTCCCCGTTTTCACTACCAACGTGTACGACCGGTGGCTTTGGCACGCATGCGCGGTAACAAAATCATCCGCGGGAGTTCACGTCCGTGCGCATGTAACTCGTAGTAGTTTCTGTCAACAACAGTGGTGGTGTCGGCAATTGGGAGATCCGAGTTCCAATCTCGGTCAAGTCAAATGACTTTTTTCACGACGAATTTCACCCTCTTTGGTGTACGTGTTAAGCGCCTGTTGTCATACCCATACAAAATATTCAACCAGAGATTATAGAAACGGGCCTAAGTGGGTTAAAACAATTCCCAAAGAAGTAAATCGTCTCAAGAATGCGGGGTTTCTCATTTAGTTTGACAATATCTTCCTATTTTTTTGACTTGTTCGTTATAATTTCTGGAATGCGTGTAAGTTGGTTTCACCGCGCCGCCGCCAGTGTCAGTGGTATCAGGGCATAAGAAGGTAAGAGGGAGGGAGGTGGGAGGGTAAGAAAGAGGACAACTTCACTCCGTATCGTGTCTTGATCGCCGCCCACACCATCACCATCCTTGGCCGCGGACGAGATGCGAGGTGACATCCTCCCGGCTTCTCCTCATTCACGGAGTCACCGCTCACTTTTGGAGCACGTGGCCACCAGAGACGAGACCCCCGTCGCCGTCCGGAACACGGTAGACGTGGCAACGCCGCACCCACCCAACACGTGGGCATTCCTCACACTCGCACGTCATCAAACTGTCGTCGGATTTCCCTTTCCTGTAGATTGGACCCTCAGATATCGAACACAATCCGCTTCAAGGGGCCTTATTCAGTAAGAACTCGACACGGTATGACCTCGGGAAATCCGTGGATTAAACGTCACAGCCCCCCGAGATATCTCAACTATTTAAATTACCATATTTGAAATTTTAAGACGCTGTGACGTCAAAGTTTCGTCACTTTCGATGCTCGGAATTCCGAGAACGTACAGAATAGCCCCCGAAGGGGTAGTTTGACTCTCAAGTCGAGTCTTATATCCCAGTAAGAACTAACGCAAACTAAATAAACAAGTTCCCGATACCCAAATTCCAACTACTCATTACATTAGATTAAATGCAAACATTGATTAATGAGCACAGAAACTGATGGCATTAAAATACTGTAAACTGAAATCACATGCGCCGGAAGCAATAAGAATTGGAATGCTCTACGCCTTCGCTGAGTGATAAAAGCACATTTTTGAAATCATGAATGAACGTGGAAAGAAACATGAGATTGATTGCTGGATGATTTTTCAATGATGCGAAACCCAAAATATGTCACACGTAACGCTCACCATGGAGTCGGCTACGCGTGTTGCTTAGCTACCCGTAACGAGGGTGCAAGCACCGTAACGTACAGAGAGCGATTCACTTTGATACCCCGTCCGTCGGATAGGACGATAAACTCAAGACCGCTTTCGTTCAAGAGTATAATTCCGACGACGCCTTATTCCTCTACACCCGTCACCCATTTGTCTATTACAATCGTTCCCAACATACTCATATATTCTAATGACGCAAATGACCTCATATTTCGGTATCTTCTCCTAATAACCAAACAACTGACTACCTGGGCCACAGTGTTTATTTAAATCTTCAAAAAAAATGATTGATGAGCACCAGCACGTGACATTCTATCGTTATTTGACGTACAAAGAAAGAAATTCAATGACTTCCATATGTAATTTTATAATAGGAAATGGGTTACTATGTAAATTATTGTCACCTTCAGGTGACGTCGTACTCAAATGAACGTAACATGATGTATACCGAAATATATACTGTCAAATTACATATATTACAAGTTGATTTTACCAAGTTCCATTTCACCGTAATTTTCGTGAATCCGTAAAAATAGGCGAAAACGGAAAAGAGCAATGAGTTGGAAACGGCCAACTGAAGAAGTGAATTTTGACTGAAGCATTTAGGATATGTATTACTATTGAAAAATTAATTCAGCGTTAAACTTGAATACAATGCTAACAGGAGAGTCGAAGCTTGGACTTGCCGGGCTCACAGAAAAAAAATGCCTTGACATCCCAACTCTCATGTTCACAGTGACGTGCAGTGGGAAAAAAATAAGAGGAAATCGACAGAAATGCTCGCGGAAGATTGGAAGAGCCGGGAAAGAGAGAAGGAATGGAAAGGAATTCGCCCTCAGGGCCGGGCACGTCTGGCCCCTCCCATTTCTCCCTGAATTACTGCGGTTCGAAGGACAACGTTCTCCCCTGAGGCCTCTGGTTTAGAGGCCGGCCGCGGGGGATTTGAAATGCATTTGTCGAACGCGGTAAATATTTCTCAACCACACGTAAGACATCCCAATTTCTTGAATGCAGTCCAGGTTTGAAGACCATCCGCCGTAACTCTCGAGCGCAATTTAATGAAATATACCCAATTTTGCTTAACTACTAATCATACACTTACAAGGCCAATATTAATGCCATATTTCATGTAACACGACGCGATAAAAAGGAAAACGAAAGATAAAGCGACGAGTAAAATGAGATAACGACAAGATACGAGTAAAAACGAAAAATTGGTGTAGTATCTGACGCTGAAGAGTCGACAAATTTTACTTGAGAACATTATAAAATATCCTATCTGTAATTACTTTCAATAAATTGGCATAATAATAAACTTTATCCAGTGGAGCAGCTTTCGGGCGTTCCTCCACGTGATGTCTATTCTTGACAACAGTTTCTTGTGCCATCCTGCAGGCGTCTTCAGGTCTGAAGACGCAAGCAGGATGGCTGGAGAAACTATGTTGTCATCAATAGACATCACGCGGAGGAACTCCCGAAAGCTACTCCAATAATCAAACACCGCGGAAAACTTCGCACCAACTTTATCCAGTATTTAATTATGTTATCCTTTAGTGGCGTTCGCGGAGAAAAATTCAGGCTATCATTTCGTTTTGGAATCAAAGCTAAGAAAGAACAGCTATAAGCATTTTCTTTTTCAGGCCCGAGAAAAAGAAAAACATTGCGCATATATAATTGCAGCATTAAGTCCTAAGAACAACTACGTACACATTCTCTTCGTACATTTTCTCCAGTGGAATAGTGCAAAGTAATTTATACTTTTCCTACGTACACATTCCATGTGAGCCATAGTCGTTATAATAGATTCGGTGTGTCAATAATGGGCTACTAAAATCAGCTGCGTGACTCCCGAATGCTACTCTGCGCATTACGCATTTATATGCGGGTGAATTGGAATTTTCTTTGACAGTGATATTTCTACAGCAAAAATGGTGTTACATGGAGACCGACTAGGGAACCTAACGAAGTCCTACTCTTTACTCTGACACCCCTGCGTGATAATCAAGCCAGCGAGCGGAGAAAGGGCATCGCGTTGATGTGGTGGTCACTGTACTAGCCTCCCGCCATAAGGGCCGGGGTTCGGTTCCCGGTGGTAGCGGAGATATTTCACCACCGAGTTCCGACTTGGGTACAATGTGGAGAGCACTGTAAGTTAGCACTCCGTCAGTCGTTTGCGAAGTTAAACCGTGGTCTCCTAGAACGCCTTTCGTACAGAGCAGGCTGACGCCAGGTTTCCCTCCACCCTCTCGACATGACATTCCAAAATCATCACTCTCGCCTCCCCTGCATGACCAGGGGGACCAGTCTCCCTTGATCTCGGCCGCAATGGATCATCACAGCCTCCGCTGTCTGCTGGTGAGCGTCGATAGCGCCGCCGCACAGTGGGCGGAATCCAGGATCTAGGCGGAAAAAAGTCGAAAAACTGACTTTACAGTTGGGACAATTTTTGGCGTCGGTCTTATCCTTGGATAGCGGGAGCACCCTTTTTCGCCCTTGAGGTCACTATCCTCGGCATAATAGCACCGTTAGGGCCATCCAAAGACACCTTTTCTGCGGAGACGAATTTCAGACCGGGCTCAGTTGCATTTTGGCAGTGAAGTGAAGAGCATGCAGTTAGGCGACCAGTGCATAAGGCATATTTCAGGGACTTGAATTATAATTTTCAAGGTATGTTCTACCATTTATCATGATAAATATTATTATTATGCCCATTTTCAATTTGTTATGGCTTTTTGAAATAACCATTGCAAAAACGTGATTTTTTTAGATAACTCATGTTTGGTTTGACTTTTAAAAAAATGTTCTAGCGGTGTCTAGCTCATATAAGTGAGAGTGTCTTCATAATGTATTGTAGAATAATGCTTATAAAGGATTTGGTGCGGAAACGTGCGGAACTAAAGTTATCGTGCTTTTTCAGGCGTCATGCAGAGGGCTGTCGTGGCGCACGGAGAGCTATGTAGCCTTCTTCACAACAACAGCGAGACGAAAGATTCATTAACGGGTTACTTGATCAAGAAATTCGAGTGAGAACGATGCTAAGAAGTGTATCTGTATATATTAGGAATTTTTTTCACAATTATTCCAGACGTTTGAAAAAAAGTGGAAGAAGATATGATTATTTTCTGACTAAATACCGTACGTGGCTTCAAAACCCATTGCTCCTGCCTACAAAAGTGACAGAAAAATTTTTTAACATTAGCTTTAGCGTAGATTCAGTGCCATCAACTTCAAAGGGAAGACCCAAAAAAGTGTTCGAGCAATGTACTGATAGAGCTAAACGGGCCAAAGTGCAGCCTTTAATAAAATCGCATACAGAAGAAGAAGTCGTGTTCGCGGCCCAGTATACCCTTCATTCTTCTGGGAAACGGGACGCTGCAGCTGTGGTAAAAGAAGTTACCCAAACTACTCCCCGTCGGGCTACCAAAGTGAAAAGAGCCTCCAAATCACCCCCATTACCTCCAATACCATACACTGGGGAGGAAGCGTTAGCGCTTCTTATCGAGATCGGGCTGACAAAGTCGCAGTACATGAGGATCAGGGTAGGAGCTAAGGACAGATTAAGCAACATTTATCCATCTTATGATGTGCTAAAAGTGTTGAAATTGGAATGCTATCCCCCTAAAGAAGACATAAAAGTGACAAAAAGGTATGCTGAATTGAAAGTACAAGCTCTTGTGGACCACACAATCCAACGTATTGCGCTCTCTTGCAATGCACTATTGAGAGAGAAAAACTGCATATGATATTTAAATGGAGTTGTGATGGTAGCAGTGGTCAGAGTGAATATAAACAGCGTTATGAAACTTCTGGGAGTGCTCATAGTGATTCATCCGTGTTTTTCATCTCCCTTGTGCCCCTACAACTATACCAAACGCAGCGAGGAGGGGCGAACAAAACGGTACTATGGCAAAATCCACAGCCGTCGTCCACAAAACTCTGCCGGCCAATTAAAATAATCTTCCAAAAAGAAACCAAAACAACGATAAATAATGAAATTGACCGCGTGGAAAGTGAAATAGAATTACTTAGGCCAACGATTATTACCATCAATGGATCAGAACATTCAGTGATATCACATCTAGTGATGACGATGGTGGATGGAAAAGTATGCAGTGCTGTGACTGGAAGTTCGTCCCAAACGTGCTACGTGTGTGGGGCGAAGCCCACCCAAATGAACCAAATTGAGTCTTATAGGACCAAAAAATCGGACCCAGCCACTTATTGCTTCAGACTTTCGATACTTCACGCATGGATTCGATTTTTTGAGTGCTTATTACATATTTCATATAGACTTGAAGTAAAGAAGTGGCAAGTGAGGACAGCAGAGGAGAAGGCCTCTTTCGAAAGGAATAAAAATCGAATAAAAGAATGTTTTCACCTAGAAATGGGTCTCCTTGTGGATAACCCTAATCCTGGAGGCAGTGGAACGACAATAGACGGGAATACGGCGAGACGTTTCTTCCAAAATCCTCAAATTTCGTCTGAAATTACTGGTATTATTCTAAATTCAGTGCAACGGTTTGGAGTAATTTTAAAAACCATATCTACATGATTTGCTATTGATTCGGATAGATTCAATATGTATGCTTATGATACTGCAAAACTTTACATTAGTTTGTACCCCTGGTACTTCATGCCTGCAAGTGTCCACAAAGTACTCATTCATGGCGCTTCAATAATAGAATCAGCCATTCTTCCCATTGGACAATTGTCAGAAGAGGCACAGGAGGCAAGATACAAGGATTTAAAAAAAATCAGGAGCAGGCATGCTAGGAAGATTTCTCGCTCCGCAAATATTGAGGATGTTTTCAATATGTTGCTATTATCTTCGGATTCTGTGATTTCATCCATACGTCAAAAAACGAAAAAGAAGAAAAAATACCTGCTGAAGTTTTGCAACTGTTGAAAGAACCAGCTGTGTTTAGCTCTGGAGAAAGTGAGGAAGATGATCGCAGTGAAAGGGAAATGTCTGACTATGAATAGTCATAACTTGGTCATAAAGTTGTTCTGGTTATCATTCTGCTGCAGAGGAAACTGAGAGCATGAAAAAATTTTCATTCATGATTTAATTTTAATTGAGCTTTTTGCAATCTTTTAAATGTATTTCAAATGGGTATTTTGCTATTTTTTAGCGCTTGGACGAATTGATAGTATATTTTTGTACCCATCTTATTTTATTTGAATTTTTTTAATATTATGCTGTAACCTCTATTTTTTTACCTTTTTGGTGTTTTCTCTGGCGGATGATTTCAAGACCTACTGGCATAAATTAAAATATTTTCAAATCTGAATTCTGTTATTTCTTCTACACCTCAGTCAAAATCAACGAACTAACTTTGAACGGCTAGAATTCGTAGAGGCTGGTGTTAGCTGTAAGCGCGGTAAGTTCCTTTGTTAGTCGCACCCACGCGGTCGCACATACCGCCATTAAACGTCTCCCTCCCGCAAACAAAGGACCCTTCACTTTTCGGATTTTGGAAGACATATTTGTGGAGATATGCACAATGCCTGGGTAAGCAAAAGGAAGTTCCATTTTCTAGCAGAGAACGTTGCTATCGCCAAACCGTGAGTTTTGGCCTTGTGCGTTACCACCGTAAAATATGAATAATTAGCTAAAATGGAGTTTTTAGCGACTTTATACTTCACATTTTAGTGTTAGTTAATGTCTTTTACTTATAATTTGACATGAATGATGAAATAGTGTATATTGCGTTCAAAATTAGAAAATAATATATTTTTCCGCCTAGATTGGGCATTCCGCCCACTGTGCGCCGGCCCTAGTCAACCGAGTGAGGCCTCACATTGTCGTGTCCTCATCGGCCACGGGGGCCCTCCATGCCACGGGTGGACCCTCACACACTCAAGGGGGGGTGGGTGTGCACCTTTGTGGCCGTCTTGCGGAGGGGGGACGGAGGAGGGGCGGTAATCACAAGGATCGGTGGATTGCTCCCCGAGGTCTCAAGTTGCCCATTATTCCATCGGTGGTCCCCCCCCCCCTCTTCTACCTCTGCCGCCGAAAATTGGAAACTAATTTCAGGATGGCCCGAGGGGCCGGCGGCGGCGAGGTAAAGAGGGTGGGCGGATAGGTAGTAGATATTATACACGCGCGCTCTATGGAGATGATATTCGCCCGGTGGCCGAGGAGAGGCGACGAGGAGGATATTGGGTCTGACTAATATAGTAAAGGGTGCGCGCAGCGGGGACTTCTGCCGGGGATTCGGGAAAGGGGTTGATTTGAATGGAGAGGGGTGGTGAAAGGGTCGCGGTCGACAGTTCCACCTCCTCCCTTCAGGATAGCTGACAGCTAAATCATAACTGGAGGGAGTGCTTTCTTCCTCCGTTCCGCATTTGTTCACCCAGCTGAAATTGACTCCAAAGATATAGGGCATATTGTGCGCAAATAAACATTCAATTTAAAATGCATAATTAATATAACTTTCAGTGTGAGTGCGGATCCTTACCGTCCGGATATCTCTCGTGTGACGCCTCATGAGTGGATTAGCGTACGGGAAGAATTGAAATTGCGAAATGGATGTAACCATTTGGCAGCTTTGTCTATCGTGTCAGAGAATCCGGAAGTCAGCTGGCGACCTGAGGGAGGAGATGACGGGAAGTCTATTTGCCGTACGCATAGCGGTGGGGGGGGGGGGGGGGGTGGGGGGGAACGGCGGCGGGGGCGGTGGAAATGGGGGGCGGGATGATTAAGGGCTCCGTGGAGGCTCGTCGTAAATATTGAAATTGGCGGACGGGGAGGGGCGAAGGGACCAATACGAAGCGATGCAAGCAACCGAGGAGATCGTGTTGGCTGGGGATTACCGGCCAACCCGAGGACCCAGAATCGAAACCCAACAGTGGACAGAGATTTTTCGATGTAATATGGACCTTGCACGGCACCTTGAGTGCCAAGTGGAGAGGCCATCAAGGAATACTAATCGATTAGTACGATGGGACGTTAGGGTTGTTGGCGCGAGATATCACTTCACCTAGTATTTTATGAATTTAACTTCATTTTAACGACAAACCACTCATATCTCCCATGATATCAAAATGTGAACCCCTTGCCG
Source organism: Pyrrhosoma nymphula (assembly GCA_963573305.1). NCBI lineage: Eukaryota > Metazoa > Arthropoda > Insecta > Odonata > Coenagrionidae > Pyrrhosoma > Pyrrhosoma nymphula. Next base: position 672,274 of record OY754337.1, read on the forward strand.
AACTACTTTTAGAGCGATTTGCCTGAGAATGTAAGCTGTTTTTACGTGGGGTAGATTATGCTCCAGAGGGAGAATATTGAAAGCATTAGGAATATCAAAGAACTAATTGTAAACAAACTAACGATGTAACTAATTTAATGAAAACTTAAAAGATAATCATAATTTTAACGGCGTGATTCGGCGTGAGTCGGTGGTGCGTTTGCCAACAGGCCGGGTTCGACAACAGATGAAAACTTGAAGCGAAGTCCAACCGAGTCATGAAGCCACAAACTCAATCCGTAGGCCAAGCTGGACCATGTATGAATCCTATCCGGCTCGCGAGAAATTATCAAAAGATTTCATCACTATCTTTTGCCTGATTCTCCGCTTCGTTAAAAAATGTACGTTTTCTGGAGTATATGGTCTAGAGGGAAACTTAATAATGCACCACTAAACTTTACGATGAAAACAGCGTCACTAAAGAGAGTGAAAAAGTGCATACCTACATTTGTAGGAAAAACGTCACCATCTCTCTAAATGTTAAAAAAAACCTACAGCAGAAAATCGTATACTGAAGGAAAAAAACCTGCGAAAGCCTATTGATTCCATAGGTACTGTTTCACTGCTACCAAAACAATAACTAGACATTGGTAAGTGATTAGAAAAAGGAAAAGTGAAAATGTAAACATCTGTGATAAAATATCAAAGAGCTATATAAAATAACAAGAAGAATAAAGGTAGTGTGCGTAGTGCATTGGGAAGTGAATGATAGTGGGTACTTCTTTCAAATTGTGGGTAATATGTAAAATATACGGGCAAAGTGGTGGCTCAGTAGTCATTGCCCGGGCGACGGGATCGCCTCAATCAATTCTTTGTCTCCCCTGAGGAGAGGATGGAGTGCCCGCGGAGGCTGGAACATCCGGGACCAAGACACACACCGGGACCGTTCTCTCGCCACGCACCAGGAGAAGGGGGAGGGAGGGTGCACGGAGGGAGAAGAGGTGGGTGCCTCCTCCTTAAAGGAGGGCGACGACGCGAGATATATGAGGAGAGGGAAGGGCCCCCGGGGGCAACTTGCCCCATCTCTGCTGCCCCCCACCACTACATGCACATACACAGTGTGCTTCTCGGGAGGAAGGGGGCGAGAGAGCCGGTTTCCCGGAGAGCATAACCACCCAGCAGAATGAAGCGATCTGCATTCGCAACAGAAAGCAATTAACTCTCCTCTCCCTCGATCCCAAACTGGATCCCACAAGCAGTCAGTCAGGTACTCCCCAGCATCGTCATCATCATATGTGATGTACCGAATGTAGGTGAGTCTTAAGAGAGCATCTCCCGGGCGAATGAAAACACTGTCCAGGGAGGTCGTAGCATTTCTTTCCCAACTACCGTGGCTCATCATTTCCCTTGGCGATTGGTCGCAATTCCTACGGCTTCACCTTTGGTAAAAGCCTCTTAAGTTAACTCTGAACCATGGACTTAATTGCATCTGCATCAACACACTCTTTTCTTACTGTATTTCATAAGTAAAATTTTGCATAAATATACTGCTTTTTTATCAAATAGATACAATACTACTGTCTTTATAGCTGGAGAAAGGTTCTATGCACCTTTAGCTGGAGATATTGTCCAAAATCTTTGAGCATCGAACTTACTTGGATTTAAGCTCAATTCGTTTACGTTTTAAGTAATTTCTGTTTCCTTTTTGTGGTTTCATTTAAACGATGATCACGTTGTGAAAAATTTGCAGTCATCCAGAAACATAAACGAAGCATATCAATAAAAATACATTTGATTCTTAAACGTTACCATGTTCCGCCGTGAGTAGTGAATAAGGATGAACTTCTTTGACCTGCTCTTAAGCATTAACAAACTCTTAAGAATGTTTATGTGAATTGACCTGATTCGGCTTAATTGAAAATAAGGGACACGCATGATGCGACAAAAAGAGGCTTTTCTCTCTCTCCCTCCATATCTTCCCCTCTGACGCGTTATGTTTTTTCTTCAGCCACTCGCTCTCGTTCTACACTCCTCATAAAAAAAAACCTCCGTGCAGTTTAATGCGACCTCAGAATTTCCCATCTCCTCCTTCCATATTAAACTGTCTTTTTATGTCTTCTCCTTTGCTCTGCTTGCTTTCTCCAAACTTATCCTTAGATACGCATCGAAGGACTTCAGTATTAACATATTCTACTTGTTTCATGACCATGTTTCACCACCATGCAACGCTGGGCTTAAGGTTGAAGCTATATCTCTATTGAAGACTTCCGTTAAGCCTTTGTCATGTTTTCTGATCTCATCTTAAACGCATTGTATTCCTATTGTGGGTCATCTTCGTTTACTCAGCTAGTGTACCAATTCTCATTCAAAATGCATTCTAAGTATGCCTACTGGAACACGTTTTTCAGCATAAACCGAACCATTCTTAAAAAATAATTATATTTTAAAAACTCTACCACCTCACGAAGAATTTGGTTCACGAGGGAAATTCTTCTTTTTAGACCTCATTCATTATCAACTGAATAGCACATGTAGGTTATGTGCCTTAATTATACGAATCGTAATGGAAATTTTCAAGAACAGATATTGCTACACCAATCGCTGCCAATGGCGACATATTACCAGTCTGGCAGCAAAGTGTTCACAGCACAGTTGACCGATTGTATTTTTTAACATTACATTTTTCTGAGTAGAAACTCGAGCAAAACTTTAAGCGATTAAAACTCACTTCTACTTCAAGGAGACCGATACAACACTTTCGTGATCCAACTAACAAAACTAAAACACAATTATAATCGTATGGTAAACTACGAGTCATTAAATACACATTTCTAATTACCATTCATTGCACTAAAACACTTCACTTCTTTGGAACATGTAGTCCCTGGGTAGTAAAAATAATTACCTATGTCAATGCATGATATTTATAGCATATCTGTTCTTAAAAAATCACTAAAAGGGTGGCTTATAGGTTAACATTGTTAAGTTCTTTATTGTCCAAAACGCTACACAGCAAAAAAAATATTTTTTAACTAAAGGCACCTGCTGACAAGCCGCTTTGGCCTAGCAGGACCTCAACTGCACAATTATATTTTTCTCCAACGTTTCTTTATTATTGATAATAAAAAAAATGAAAATAAAAACAATCTATAAAAATACTGAGTTATTACACGAGTCAGTTTTGTGAACACGCTCAAGAAACTGCGAAGAAGACACTGCGGAAATGTAGGTACGGAAGGAAAAGAAAATTACTATGCAGAATAACAATTACTTAAATTGGCGGGCTGTAATCACCGTCACCACCGCTCTCCTTGCTTTGATCTCTCAAGGCTTATCTTTTTTCTCTTTCTGGCAAAACAAGAAATATTCGACGCGGCGGAGGCGTCGCTTTGCTCCGCATGGTTCTCATACTCTGCCCCGTAAACTCTCTCTCTCTCTCCCCCTCTGCATGTGCTGTTCGTTAGGGAAGGTACCCGAGAGTGAATAGGGGTGGCGGATGGGGGGTGGTGAGGAAGTGGGAGAAGGAGAGGAGGTGGGGAAGAGTTTACAAAAAAATATAACCGACACAAGTACCTACCTATTCACGCATCAAAAGAAGTGTTTACATTTGCATCATTTAGCATAGAATCCCGCGTCTCATCCCAAGTCACAAAAATATTTCGAAATGGGCAAAGGCAACATTAAATATATTAATTTATATCCTTTTACAGATATGCACGATTAATCTTCACGTAAGCAAAGTGCGGTATGAAACAACTGATAAAATGAGCATGCTTTCGTGGAGAAAAACTGGGATTTTGCTACAATATTTAGCGAAAAAAATACAGATTGTGTGAAACACCCACAAAATCTACAAATGAAGAAGCCTAGTTGTCAATAAAAAAGTGAAGGTGCATAAATTTATTGAATGTAAATGTGTACTAATTAAGTCAAGCGGCATACGAAATATGATTAGTATTCCGCACAAGAGCTACGATGCTCTTAGCGAGGGGAGAAAGGGAGCAGGGAAGCACTGGAGGGGAAATAATGATAGCACCCCCCCTCGAACACTGCGGAGAGTCATAGGGGGGGGGGAGGGAGGGAGGGAGGGGGTAAGGGGCGATTTTGAAGTCGTGACTTACTTTCTAGAGCGGGCGCGCGGCCATGACAAATAGAAACGCTTTAGCCGCGGCGTGGAACTGGTTGCGGCGGCGGCAGAGAAAGGAGGACGACGGCGACGAAGCAGGAGGAGCAGCCACGGCCCGCACCCCCCGGTGGTTGTTTGGGGGGCATCACAGCGCTAAGTGACCCACGCACCACCCTCTCACACAACCCGGGCGGCGGACGGACATTCTCCCACCAGTGCGCCGGGATGAGACGTACTACACGGAGGGGAGGACATCCTTGGGGATGCCAGTTTATAACATTTTCTTCCATTTGCCTTGTTGTCATTACTCCCATTCCTTTCTTAGCTCTTTCCATTGTAACCCCTGAATACGTCATCCATATTTTGTCTCTTTTCTCCTTTCCCTTTCTTTGTACTCTTACAAAACCCCAGTATTTCTTGTCCGTATCTTTTCATCCCTTCTAGAATTTCTTCCTCTTTCAAATTAAACGTCTTAATGTTACACGAGGGAGCGTGGTGGCCTAATGGGTAGAGCACTTGGCTACTGATCAAAGGGTCCCGGGTTCAAATCCGGGTGAAGCCTTAGGACGCCCTCGAACAAATAATCCTCGGGAGTGCGAGTTGGCCTTGGGAAAGGAACTGGCCCCCCTACCCTGAATGTGTGAAATTCACACGCCTGTGGCTTAGTCCGGGGTGAGCTCTACCCTCAGCTATCCAAACCAATCTTCGGGTTGAATGTTCGGTTCCAATTTCGGTTCGGAAACCAATCTTCGGGTCGGGTTCGGGTTCGGACTGACTGACTGAATGTTACACGTTCCAAATCATATTCTTTTTGAAGTGTAAAATAGGCGCACCACGCACAGAAAATTCTGCAGGCGGTAAATCGTATTCTGGGCGTGACGCTCTTTTTCTCACTTCACGCTAAGCATGCCGAATGTAAACTCAAGAGAACACTCTCCCTGTAACAGAGTAACATGGCGTAGTGGTTAGAGTTGTCGTCCCACGCACCAAAGGTCCCAGGATCGATTCATAATGGTGGAGTTTTAAAAAATATATTTATTTATATATTATATTTATCAGAATATCGCCATAGAAGTTTACACTTCTCCCGTGTGGTCTTAAGAACACCAACTTTTCTTCATTGCTCGAGTCTTTTCTCCGTCTGTTATTTCTCTCTCATTCAATTCACGCGAAAATGACTCGATCGATGCCCGGTTCTCCCTCATGTCCTTTTACTTCTTGCTTTGAGCGGGGCAAGGAATTCCATCCTCTCCTCTGCTTTGGTTCCGGGATTCCTTACAAAGACGATACGCAGCACCGCTGAACGCTCACACGCGAATGGCAAGCAGTTGGAAGGCAATTGTCCGATTTTAGAGACCGTGCCGCGGAAGTGAGTGAACAAGGAGAAGGAGACAGGTCCACGCAATACAGTTCCCGCTATAAGTTTTCTGTGAATTTACTTGTCATGTGTAAAAAAAATTAGCCAGTCAATGGCCTAATATTGAACAATAATCAGCATATTTCTTCTGAAAATCGATACGAATAAATACTATAAACATTGCGATAAAAATGCCGTGAAACAACTTAAAAGAATAGGAAAAGGGCGAGTTACGAGGTGATTACTTCTCTGAAGAGGTCGGTGTCGAAGAAAATGATGTACAAGGAATGGGTCGAAGGGTGTGTGGACAATTTGTACAGAAAAATCTAGGGAGCCAGTAAAAAACAGATCATTGGGAAAGAATAAGACAGGTAGTATGAATTACATCCAGCACGACCAAAAAATAATAAATAGTGTCTTTTGGGCGTGCCTCTACGAGAAAAATTATTAAGTAAATTACTTCCATTGTTTTTAAAGGGAAAATTCCATCAGTGACTAGATGTTTTTTGCTATTTAGAGGAAAGAGAGATGTCATAATGCATAGCAGTTTTGATAACATATAAACGGAATTAATTCAAGGAGTCGTTGTAATACAAGATCAAAAGACAAATTCAATTTGAATATGTCACTCATATACTTAAATGGGTCAGTCAAAAAAATAAGGTATGGGCACTTCTGAAGAAGTGATGAAAATAAATTGAAAAACAAGCAAGTTTTAACCATACAAGTCTTATGATTACGTTATCCCGGGGCCATAACACGCACACTATACACTGATAGCCTGCACAAAACCAACAGTATAAACAATAAGGCCAAACAATACGTAGGATGGAGGATTCCTTTTAACAAAAGAAACACAAGATGCACTGCGATGTACACTAATGTGCTTAAACCCATTTAGCTTTTAATCCCAGACCATTGAATGGTTGCCTATTCTTGCCTTCTTCACTTTGCCGTTAGCCTTACAACCCCTGCCACTCGCCACAATGACGACTATTTTGTTTTTGACAAATATGTTGGCTTGCGTGTGGCTATGTAGTCCTTTATTGACTCGCTAGGGCAATTCTAATCCAACTCCTCGTTCTTCCAATCGCTCTCCGCTCCGTGATCCTCAGATGTTTCCCGACACCCCCCATCCTCCCCTCAATACGAATGACAACCGAATCACGAGAGGCAATCAAGTTTACTGCCCTCCTCCGCGTATATATATCGCCCCCCCCTCAGGAAATCGATTGTAATTTGTTCGCAGCCTCACGTTAGAACTTTCACACATTCACCGCCAAACCAATATTGATATGCAGACTCAATTTAAACTGGGGAATTTTCACATAAAAATTGATTTGCAAAAGTGATATCCGGTTTCTGGAGTTGAAAAAAAAAACAGAAATTCGCTGAGCGCTGAAAAGAATGACTATCGGGAAGGTAAGCGATTTAGTTGTCGGCAGAAAATAAAAAAATACCCCCCCCCCCCCCCCCCCCGAGTGAGCCATTTGGCCAATTGCTCGCCAAAACCCTTACATCCGATAAATAAAGCTGTTCATTGAAACAAGGGAGTTACGCGAGAGTAGTAGGTATAAATAAATTGAACCAATTAAAATTGCAGTGACATGAATACCATCGAACCGCAACGGTCATAATAAATACATTCATTAGGTAGGACGTTGATTCTTCCGGTTTCCGGAATTTCCGTCGTGTGGTTCCATCTTAGGGACAATATTTCGCCCGCTATCCTAAAGGCTTCCTCATATCCTGCAGGATAGCAGGCGATATATCGTCCCTAAGATAGACCCACGCGGTGGAAATCCCAGAAATCGGAAGAATCAACGTCCATCCAAGCCCCGCGGAAACCTAAGTGATTCATTAACATTTATTACGTACTTTTTATCATTGGTTGTAAATCAATAGTAACGATAAAAAATTGTAATTTGCTCCACTCTCCTCCATTGCCGTGATGACACTCATATTCATATTTTCAATCATCCACCATTTTCGATTAGATTAATCACTTAGGTATTTCGTACGTAAAATAAATTGATCATCATATGCAATCATATCACTTCTAAATATTTTTCGTTTTCGAGTCGCTTGTTTGTATAAAAATTATTTTTTTGGCAGATTACATGTCTCTGAGCTTCACCGTTTCAATACCAAAAGTTCTCAAATTTTAATCACGTTAACGCATCGAATTTCCTGATTAGGGTACTTTCGCGCATCCGGGTGCAAGAAGAGAGGGAGTTCAGAGGTAAATAATTATCTTATTGGCAAATCAACCGGCCGATAGAGAGCAGCACTGAAAAGTGTCATGGCGGATATAGAGGGGATCGAGGGGATTGATGTCAGTACGACATACGAACGTAGTCGCCTTGAATTACTCTTAGTCCAGTCAATGAAGCAGTTGTAGAGGACATGGAAGTGGACAGGCAGGGGATTTGTTTAGATTTGATTGGTGGTAAACGTGGTATACATACTTCAAGTCCCCGGACCAAGGAGGTGTGCGGGAGGGAGGGGGAGGCGCAGAATGTCACTTTTTTGGTTTTTTGCTCATATCTTGAAAACGGTGCGTGGTAGCGAAAATATTACGGGATTAAAAATTAAAGCTATTTAAATGCAATACAAAATATCTTCTTATACATTTATTTCTTTTCCTCATAGTTATCGAGATATATGCTAGCGAAAATTGTAAATATTTGAAAAACACTCAATTTCCTCCCGTTTTTTGACAAACATTTCCTTCTAGCGGCTCAGCCTTTACTTTTACAGCAAAGTCTTCTGGAGCATAGTTGTACAGAATTATATTATCTTTAAAATGAGACATAATGTAATATGTTATCTTCAACTGGTCAATAGTTACAATAATTTGAAATGTAAGGGAAAATTCCGGACTATGGTAAGAAAACCGCACATAGCACTTTCTCGTTTTCTAGGGTTGTATATTACTAATATACCTAGGCTTGGCTAGTACGGTGATCATTGTACTGCTCATAGTAATATGTGGAACATCATTTAATAGTTTACCATCAACTGGTCAAAAGTTACAGCAATTGGAAATTTCTGGGAACATTCCGAAATTTTGCAAGGAAACCGCAATTCACTCTATCCCGTTCATCTATGTGTATATCTTATTTTTAAAGTTACCGTGAGCGTCGGAAGAAGAAATTACAGAGGGGTACATTCATTGGCGGATCGTGGCAAACAAAAAGGGTGTTTCACAAGTGTTAGTCCGCTTCCAACAATACCCATAGAGTGGAAAGTATTCAATAGTACTTACATTAATATCAGCATTGTCAAAAACAAATTAATTGAATGATCGTTTTTTCAAGGCTGGTTGAGCATGGATCATAAATTTCTAAATCTTGGACTTCGTAGTAAGATGAACAAAATCCCAAACTTGCGAGAATGTTAACTAAGTTTTTGATGCAAATCTTCTGTGAAGTAGTAGTAGGGAGAGGCTACTCAATATTGAGGACAGGAACGTCCGCGGCCGAAGCACAGAGGTAATTGATGGTGCAATTGTGGTACATTTCTTTGTGCGATACAGGTGGGTATGTGTTAGTATCGAAAACTTAACTCTGGATGTTCTGCCTAATGATATTTTTCCCAGTCACTGCGGCCATTAATTCGTCCATGGAAAACTGGCAGTTACTGATCTCTTCCATGCAAGAATAAATTTCTTCCATTCCTCTGTAAATGTAGTTATCACCCTGGTGAAAATGAACCGTTCACTAAACTGTTCTTTGACTGTGCACAAGCTGTGCAAACGCTTGACAAATTTCCTGGGCCGTTCGTTAGTCAGGTATAGAGGTCTAATAAAATTCACACGGAATTTATCATCGTAAATAACTTCCTCGGCGACTATATCATTTATGGAGGACTGCCGACCAATAACTTTTTCACTCTTGTCATTCCTCGCAAGACCATGGTTGACCAGACAAGGCTGCAGACTCCATACACGTTTGTTGTATATAGTAGCTAAATTTTGCGTGTCATGCACCACTTTCCGCCTTTAAAAAGCCTTCTTTTTCTCATTCTCTACAGGGTCTGCTCAGATAAAGCAGTGATTCTTGAAATGGAATTCTGTTAGTGAAGACCTCGAGCTCACCATTTCAGTTGATTCAGATAATGTTGATGCAGCCTGCCTCTTCAAACCCACCTTGAGGCTTTGTGCTCTGTTTTTTTTGCACTGTGGAACTGAGCATATTTTGCAAGACTTATAAACGTCTTCATTGCCTCTATACCCGTATTCACATCGACGGCATTTATAAGTGTCCGAGAAAATAAATCAACTTGAGCGGTCAAAAATTACGCAGGAGCCCAATAATTTAAGGATGGCAGTTTCAAAATCCACTAAATTCTTTAAAAAGAAAGAAGATATAGCCTCCTAACAAGAAGAACTTGGCTTAAGGTCGTTTTACACAGTACATTTGTTTGTACAAACTCTTCCGTGAACTCTTGCATGAGGCAAAATGTATCGTGTAAAGCGGCAAATTGTAAGAACGCTTGTGCGAATGTCTCTATGCCTGAACGGAAAATAGAACCTGCTCTAATTTCGTTGAGACAAGCATACAATATCACGTATGTACATTCGTTTGTACAAAATCTTTCATCGTGCAAAACGGCCTTTAGAGTAGCTGAAAATGCACAACTTGCACGTCCTCGCCTCGACGTTATCCCCTCTCGAAAGCCTACGAATTTGACCACCAGATGTCAGCCACTTCGGGTGGAAGAGCGAATAGAAGAAGCTACGAGAGCAGCGAGGCGTGAAAGTTCTGGGAAATATATATATCAATCTCGAAGGTATTCCGCACTGTAGTAATGCTCTCATTAATCAAATGCCCAAACATGAACGAACGATTGTGTCTTGGACTTTGGAAACTAAATTTTGCAGCGAGTAACTAATAAAAAACGACTCGCGTTCGGCGTGTGCGACCTATTGCTGCTGCCTCTGACCGCCACCGCAACATCCAATCTCCAGTCTCCACCCAGATGCACCCGAGGAGTGGCTGCCCGCGCACGAAAGCGGACGATTCCGATCTGATACGGATTCGAGTGGAAAGTTCGCCGTGGTTGGGTCAAGGCGGCGTAAGCAGTGAAGGGACTCAAGCTTTCTCCATCCAGCACACAACCAAGGAAATGTTACAGCCATGATCCACCTTTTCCTTCACACTAACAATATAGTACAGAATTTCTTGCTCACAACCTTGAATAATCACACAGTAATCTCATTAAAATCTTCCGCAATCCGTTCAGGCAGTGCAACGTCTATTAAATTTGAATTTTCGAATCTTACAAACGCTTTCATTGGTAACTAGGTGCCTACGTGTATTGCGCGCTATGACGTTAAATCACTTCCACGAAATTAGCTGCGAGCCGTCACAAGGTCAAGGTAGTTAGGAACATCCGCGATTTTCGTCTCTGTGTAAATGATGAATTGTTTTATATATCTGCATTCATTTTGTATTTGATTTCGTTGTTACACTACAGTGACTCTGAATGCGAATCAGAGCAAGGAAAAGAGACAACCGAAGCTTATCAGCCCTACTGTCTATATCCATCATTTGATTGTGATCTAGTCTACCGCGAGAGTGAGGGGATCTAGTTGTCTAAAAGGTAAACAAGTATTCTCTATTAGTTCCTTACTGTCTTAGATTGCCTAGCTTGTTTGTTTCTGGAGTGACTCCAGTCATAATTCTTCCAGTAATCCGGTTGCAATTAACATTTTTTCACTCATTCTTTTTACAAAAATGGAGTAAGCATTTTTTTCCGAAATAATCTAGTTATAGGATCAAAACTTTATCCAAGGGGTAGAAAATACCATTTACATACTCTACGTGCAGCATTACTATTGTGCAATAATGTTTTTTATATGTTCTTCTCATTTCCTTTGCCCTCCACCCGTGAATAAACCCATGTTTTTAAAAACCATTTCCACTCAAAGTTATTTTTTCCCCAGTTCATCTAGCCTGGTCCGAGCTATTTTTGTTTTAGATTGATTCCATAGTTTATGTATGGTCATAAATTTTAAGAAAAAATTATTAGTCGATTTTAGTGCTTTAATCTTTTAATTACATACTCTATGATTTATAATAAAAGATATATTTACTTTCTATCGTAGGTACTTTACTCCGAACAAGTAATAGGTATGTCTAATGCAACCTAAAGTAATAATACAAACTGAACATGTCGAGTTAAGCTCGGCGTTGGATTTAGTGCAATGAGAAACTGAGTCGAGTGGAGTTCGACATTAAACAGAAAAGGGTTAAGACTGACCCGCATTTTCTTCACAGGTCAATTTCTAGACCAACGTTACCCACTCATTGCCCTCACTGTATCACAGTTTAAACCTCACGCAACCTAATTAAGTGTGTAATAAAGTCCACAGTTTCTGCCTCTACTTTGTAGCATCTATTTATATCCATTTCAACATTTTTGTCATTTTCTACACTTTATTTTTAAATTCACAACGCGTTTCACCAATTTTTAGCATCATCAGGCGCAGTGGAGTTTGTTTACTGCACCATGACGATGCCAAAAGTTGGTGAAACGCGTTGTGAATTTAAAAATAAAGTGTAGAAAAGTACTAAAATTTTTTTAATGGATAAAGTATGTTCTGTTAAATTCATCCCGAGAATGTGGACAGTTGTTGACAAGAAACCATAAATGTTCATTGAAACGCACGTAAATCGAAACTCTCGACGCAAGTTTATTAGGAATCATGGAGCATTCGGTAATTAGGTTGCAGTGTAATATACGCCGGTGAGACGTAGTTGTGTCAAGTCTCGAAATTGCATGGCAAAAAGATGTCTCTGTCCGGGAACCAGTAAATTTAATCCCCAGTAATTTCTACTGCGAGTTGTTTGAAATTGGTTTCCAAAGCATTCCAAAAGTTTAATAAAAGGACGTCGTGCTATTTCAATCAATATTTGAAAAGAATAAATCTCCTATGAGAAAGTTTTAGCAGTATTCGTTGGGAAAAATATTAAATTAAAAATCAAAGACGCATAGTCAGTCGCATTTGTCCAAACTCGGCGAAAGAACAAGAACTGGATATGATACATAAACGTAAATACATACAACATACGTTCATACATAACGTAATAAAAAATGAGCTGCGATGGTAGAGTGAAAACGCCAGCTTATTATTTCCGATGACTGGGTGACGCAGCGGGGGGGGCGTTGTGCCGTGCGGGGGGGCGTTGTGCCGTGCGTGGGCACGGCCAGAGAGCGGAGCACGGCCCCCTCTCGGATCTCACGAAGCGGTCGGCTGCTGCCCGCGGGGCGGCGGTGACGGGCGGTTTAAAAGGTGCTGCTCCGGAGTCTTTTGACTTCATCCCGCAGGAGAGAGGGCAGCGGGCGGGCGAGGAAGCGGCGGGGGCGGGAGGAGTGGGAGCGACCTTTGACCCCCTCCCCACGTCAGGAGAGCGCCGTGAGGCCCCGAAAGGAAAGCGGGACGGGCCCTGGGGGCGTTCGGGAGGCGACGGCCCCCTCCACGGCCGCGCCGGGGGCTTTCGAAGCCGACGGACCCACGCCTCACGATCCCTCGAGCCACTCGGGGCGAGCGCCGACGGAATCTCTCGCGATCGGAATTCGAGAAGAGCGTCGACGCACCACGGCGTACTTAAACTGCGCACTTAATCCCCACCGATGATGCTCTCCCACATTTCCCATCGTCAAGGCGCTGTTCAATCGAGTACTGAGACAAGCGTGCTAACGCGTGGTCCCCTGAGAAATGGTCGAATGTTTCCTACCGTGTATGTACATTTGCGAAAATGCTCCGCAGTCAATGCGGTCGTGTCGGACGTAAACTAGTGCGCTATTGACGGAGTTGCACTCTCCCTTGTAACGATGTGTAACCTCAATCTTTGCATTCCCGCATTCGCACCGTTAATATGAGTGTAATGGTAAACTCAGGCAACATTGCAACTTTGTAAAAGCCTCACATTTTTCTTCCTTTGTCACTCTTGCGCAACAGTCAGCCTAGTTTATCAAATAACGCAGTACTTCATTCTTCCTTCTAGTATAACCATTTGATTTTAATTAAACTACATCAAAATCCGAAATCGTTTCTTATGAAGGATCCTAAAAACTCACTGCTCATTCCTTTCACGTAATCACGTGTGACAAAAATACCATTTTCTCATTTTAAAACTACAGACTAATAGTAGGCCAGGTAGTGAATGAATGAGAAAAGATTTGAGAAGAGAACGACTCAGTGTACTGCCTCAGGGATAAGATTCTTTGTACCTGAAATAGAATCACTGACTTTGAGCTTGATGGGTAATCTCTGAATCTCACTAATTCCAGCCACTAGAAGAACGCAGTGCAGGGCAGCAGAGAGGTGGAGACCGGAAATAGGCGGCTACCCAAGAAGGACGCAGCCTAGCCGAAGAATAGGTGAACTCTTTTGAATAAATTCACCAAAATTCTTTGGGCACTGGTGATTAGCCTCTTCTAGAGAGTACAGAGTTCTGGATTTCGTGAAAGCTCCGATGAATTTTCAGATGCTGTTGACTCTGCAAATTCTGTGTGTAATAGACGAAATATAGACTCCCGTAACAGATGCGGGTAATATGATATCAACTAAACGACTACGCTGATTCATATTTTGTAAATATAAATGCTTAGAATCTTGTACTATAATTTCCAAGTTTTTCGCAACTTGTTAACGTAGGTACTTCCTGTATTATTGGTATTTCCATTATGGCAGGACCGTGGTTATTTTGAAACATTTAGTCTAGTTACGACTACCTTTCTTCGTCGTACGAAAATAGTAAGACGAAGCGCAGGTTCTAACCAAGGAAAGAGGACACTTTTCGAAAATGCAAATGAAATTTCGATAAAATTCAAAAGGATTTCCCTAAGTAGCTATGGAAATGATGGAGGGAGAGCAATTCGGACAGACTGCAAGGCTCTGCGGTAAAAACTGCGCTGCCTGCCCGGCAGAGCCGAAGGAAGAAAGGGCCTATGACATGCTCCTCGGTCATCTCGACTAAATTCTATTATGAAACCTAAATTCTCAAGAAATGACAATCCAAAAGTGAAGACTGCATTGTAACAGCAACAATTTGTAAATATTTCCACATCAATTTTTATTCTACCGACCTAGGTTTCGGCAAACATTGCCATTATCAAGGTGAAGTACTTGTTTGTTACTTTACCTTGATAATGGCAATGTTTGCCGAAACCTAGGTCGGTAGAATAAAAATTGATGTGTAAATATTTACAAAGTGTTGCTGTTACAATGCAGTCTGTGACAATTTTCCACAAACTTTCGCCAGATACCTTAAAATCTGGCCAAAAGTGAAGGACCATTATTTCTGATGCTATTATAAGTTGGCTATGGTATCATTCCCCATTACCAATGAGGCTACATTGAAATAGTCTTTTGTCATTAGATAAGTTTGAGATGTTTAATTTCCGATGCGATTATAATCAAATTAATAAACAAAAGTTTGTTCCATTACTCCATTTATTTTGCGTAGAATGGTGTAAACAGGCTTTTTTAAAACCTCCCATTAGTAGTAACACTAATAGTATGAAACCAGCGGGCACCTGCCGGGCTAAATGACCGAATTGTAACCGGTCCAAAGGATTATTAAACGCCACTATGCACTTTGCATTCAGGGAAATGTTTCGCGATTGCCCAATTTGATAAAATATACTTTGAGTCAATATACTCGGAAGATCGATAAAAAGAAAACTTATGTATTGGTATGCAGTAGGAGAAAGGAAGCCAGGACCAATGTTAAACTAGGAAATAAAAAAATCGAGGAGGTTCTGTTACGAGAGTTCTGTTACCTGGGAAGCCGAGTAATCAGCGATGGACGAAGTAAAAGAGAATTTGGCAGTAGAATTGCCCAAGCGAAATGGGCATTTTACCAGAAAAAGATTCTGCTTCCAGCTGCAAATACAAGCGTGGAAGTGAGGAAACATTTCATTAGAACATACATCTGGAACGTTCTATTATATGGCTGCGAAGCTTGGACAATAACAGCACCAAAGAAGTCCACGCTGGAAACATTTGAAATGTGGTGCTACCGAAGAATGATGAAGATAAAATGGATCGACCGAGTGACAAATGAAGAAGTCTTAGGAAGAGTGGAAAGAAGAGAGATGTCAACTGAAAACCTTCAAAAGGAGACGGGACATCTTTGTAGGCCACTTCCTAAGACACGACGGCCTGATGAAGACAATCGTCGAGGGAAAAGTGAACGGGAAGAATGGAAAAGGCAGGCCTCGCATGAGATACATATGGAGCAAGTTGTGAAGGATGTAAATGAGAGGAGTTAGGTCAATATGAAGAGGTTGGCAGATAGAAGAATTGAGAGAAGGGTTGCGTCAAACCAATCCTAGGATTGTTAACCGATGACGATGATGATACTTTGGGTGCTGATGAAAACCTCAGCGGTTTGAAAACGCCTTTCCAAGTGTGGTGTATCTTCGCTTCAGTGTAAAGAGTGTGGACGGTTCACGCTGAAGGCAGACGCAACGTCGTCAAGTGGCCTCGGCGTGGGTGGGTGAAGATAGTTGAAGGGGGAGGGGGGAGGCGGAACACCCCTCTGGAGCACTCCACTATTTATGGTGTGCTTAATATTTACAGTTAAGCACAGCGCTTCGATCGGATTTTCTCAATTTCGCCCACCACGATGCCATTTCCACGCAGAGCACGGAATCGATGATTCTCTCATCGGGAGTCTCCGAACGCGGCAAAGTTTAAAAGTCGTAAATAACAGAGCACCAACCGAGAGCCACTGAATTCTCGTTCACTACATTTTTCAGAATTTTTCTCCGGTCACCTTTTGAGTATTAATGCACTGAAAGACTCGTCAAAATCGAGAATTAAGAGTTGGGAAAAGTAAACAGATGAAAAGCCTTCGCTTAACGGCAAAGTTTTGATGCGCATTGCTTTTTAAAAGCGACGTGAAAACGTGAAAATCGATTCCCGTTCAATTAAGACTTTTCTAGTCTTCTTATTAGTCACGCGACCAAATAACTATTGGAGACAACCACCTCTTCAACTGAACTTACTCTAGCTACACAGAAACTTAACAATTAACCCAACGGGAGTTCATTTGACCTTTAAGCGGGTGCCTTATTTTCTGAAGTGAACTCGTTGCTCTTAACTATGGTTCACCACCCTCAAGTTGAACGAAAAATTTAGGGAGATAGTCTCCGTGCAAAAATTGTCATTCATTGAGTGACCGGATACCCTTGTAACTGTTTTCCTTGGGGCGAAAAAGATTGTGTAAGGTGTAATCAATAAGACATATGATTCATTCAGGCTTTGTGTTGACATAAGGAAGGCTATCGCAGATGCCTTATATCTATATGATCCTGCATTGTCAAGAGTATATTTTCGCCATCACTACCAACTGCACTTTCATATAACTCCATTGGCGGCAGAAATTAATAACAATAATTTTCTTTAAATGTGATGCATGAAGAATCAGGAAGTGTGTGATATCTAAAAAATCTAAGATATTCGATGAAGTTACACCTTCGTCAGTGATACCCTCATTTAAACTTTTTATAATTGATACTCAGCAACAACTATGCTTAGCAATATTACATCATTCACTGGGCATTCGGTCATTCGAAAAATACCAATTTCGTGACTAAATTCTTTCAAACTTCATAGCATACAGGAAATTACGGAAAGTCCCACTTCCCCGCGTTACATTCGTTTACAAGCTAAGCTCTGGTGTTCGGAAGCATACAGGAAATCACGGAGCGAAAGAAGTTCCATCGAAACATATAATCAGGAGTTCCCAGTCTATAGGCGCCCCGGCGCGCCGGCTCCATCTAACTGGTTCATCTCGCCCTGTTCATGTAACGTTCAGTGCTTCTTGGAATTTAAAAAAACTGTTAGTTGTTAAAGTTTGATGTTTTAAATATATCAACGTTTAAGGAAGAAATCATGAAGAGAGAGTCATCGTCTGAATTGTGCAGCAAAAACTTGAACAAGCGGTAGACATATGGCATTTTGGAAACGATTATGACTGTTGATCTTAGAATCAAGAAAAATAATGTGAATAGGATTGCCCAAGCAAGTGAGATCATTCATTTAACCAGAAAAAGAATACTTCCAGCCAGAAATAGAGCTTGGAAGTAAGAAATAGTACTACATTAACGGTATATTTGAAGAATGCCCTTCAATGGCAGTGATGCTTGGGTGGTAACAGGCTCAGAGCAGAAAAGATCAGAAGCAATGAAATTGTGGTGTGTTCGAAGAATCATGAAGATCAAATGGACGGAGATAAATATTAACAAAGAAATCCTACAATAATCTGTGAAAAAAGTGTATGGTTAAAACTGTAAGGAGACGGGAATCCGGGGAGTTTTGCGACACAGCAGCCTCTTGAAAATAAAATGGGAGGAGAAGTGAAAGGGAAGAATCAGCCAGGAAATCCAAGGATGGGGTGAGTGCATCAGGCAAACTAACGACATAAAAATGAATAAAAATTGAAGCAGGTATGAAACGGTGGCAGGCTGAGAGGAGTGGAGAGCTAGAACAGCAAACCAATCTTTGGATTGATGACAGCTTATGATGACTCTGAAGCTGCTTATCGTTACGCCAAGTTACGCAAAGTTGCTGCGGATGAACCCCGACGGACAGAACGGACGATGGCCTAGCGTCACCAAGGTAATCGTCACTCGGCGATTGACTGTCCGAGGAGAGGAGGAAGAAAAGGAGGAAGAGGGGGAACGGACCCTCCCACCCTCCCCAGTCGGCAACCCACCCCAGGGGTTGCAGGGGAAGCGGGGGTTGGGGGGGGGGGGGAGGTAAAGAAGAAAAGGCAAATTAGCGCGAATCGCTTTATCAAGTAGGAACGGGACGAGTGTGGTCGTTGGGAGGGCGTCAAATTAGCGAGACATTACGGTTCACGGAGAATATGGTGCGCACTCAATTAATCGGATCTCAGGCGCGCAACCTTCCTCTTCATCGTCTTCTCTGGAGAGAAAGAGAGAGAGAGAGAGAGAGAGAGAGCACACCAACGAAAGAACCAACACCCCCCTCCCACTCACTTCAGCCTTCACCTTACCTCACTCCCCTCCCCATTTCGTCTTCCTCTTTCCGGGGACTGAGGTTTTAAATTGCCCAAGGCATTCCGGTTCTCAAGTGTATGTACTTATGCACAAATTGTGCGCACGTACATACACGACTAGCTCCACATAAATTATGTAAAAAAAACACTGAAAACATTGATGCGTAAAAAAAAACATTTGCAGGGGAATGAATTTCATGCGGGATGCGTTAGTTTCCTTGTGGCGCCGTCTTGTCTCTTCCGCCGAGGGACGAGCAGAGCCCGAAGCTGATTCATTCCGTATGAAAGAGTTCCCTTTTAAGCGTCAATGACACACTTTTTCTAATTTGCGTCAACATGGTCTCAGAGATGTGCACTCACTTCTCGAGGGCATTTACTTATATTTCGTACATGCTGCTACGGTGACATGCATGCGAGGGCCTTAGAGAAAAGTAACTGCTGTGGTAGCAGGAAAAGTCTTTATTTGACTTGAATGATTAATTAGCATACATTTGACAAACTGCCGTGCGTCGGTCAGCACTTGAACGGCTCTACCTATTCAGTTATGGCATTTAACAGTGTTATTAGGTTGATTGAGTTGTGTTACTTATAAAGCTTCATAACGAGCGATTGTTCAGCATTCAAAGTTTAAATGATTCTACCTTTTCAGTAGTAGCGGCGGTCAAAACCATTCATTCATGTTTGTCTGCTCCAGATGGCAGGTTTCCTCATTGCTTCCTCCTCCACTCCACTCTTCTCTCAGCAAGGCACTTTGTGTCCGCATACATTCCGCCAATATTTATTTTGTGTAACAATTTCTTCCTTTTCCTTCTCCTTCCCGGAATTCCTTCCACCATTCATTCTATATCCGTTGCGTCGTCAGAAGACAATAAGACGCAGAGTGGTCAACGAGACCCAGTAGTCAAAACGCCAATATTTTCTAAACGAGAGTCCGCCCAAAAGGTAATAGCGCAGTAGAAATATAACGATTTGCACTAGAAAGAAATGGAAAGTTGACAATTTTTTAACGATCGCATGATTTAAACATAGGAAACATCGTGCATTCTTCGTTCATGTGATCCCCTTCCCCAAAACGACATTGGACGCGTTTACTGATTGGCCGCATTTATGTTAACTGCGCTTTATTTTTTGGATACACTCTAGATGTATAAGTGTCCCCGCGTGCCGACTGTCGGTAGGCAGGCGCATGATCTGACACGAGTCGCCCCGAAAGACGGACCGCATCAAGCGCAGCTAGTGTGTCTGCACACGCATTCGTTCACAAAGCAAGGGTTCCCTTCCTCCTCCCCCCCTTCCCCCCCCTCGTAATCTTTCCCCTTGGACTGCCAACCTCTTGGCCCGTGATTGACGGTGTTCCTGGTTCCGCGGACGGCCGCTCTCATTAAGACCGCGCGGCCGTCGCCCCACTAAGGGAGTTGACCCGCGGCCGAGAAGTGATGTGTGTTGGGGGGGAAGGGGGGTGGTTCTGAAGGGGGAGGAAGAGTCGCAGACCCCCCCCCCCCCCAACCCCCCCTCCTCCTCCTCCCCTTCGCACTCAGCGAGGCGTAGTGGGTGAGAATGGACTCTATATACCCCACTCCCTCCTCCCCCCACCCGTTTTCCCGCAGGAAGTCTTTTTCAAGAGAAGCGTCCGCCACCTTATCACCCTCGGCTAATCTCGCCATGCCATCTCCCCGAGACGCTCACCCGACGAGCCAGACCAGCAAAGAGGAGGAGAAAAAAAGAACAAGCGAAAGAAGGCCCCAAGGAATAGCCGTGACAAATCATATTCTTACAGTTTTTTTTCCGCCGGACACGGAACGGTGAGCGCCCGCGAGGCACACCGCCCCCCCCCCCTTATTCCTCCTCCTCCCACCCCCTCCCCTCCCCCCCCTACCCCCCCTGTGGCTCGAAGGACCCGGCGACCAGTCCTCGCCTCGCGATCCTCGGCATTAAGGCAGTCTGAGCGAAACATCACTTCACCTAGAATTTGAAGAATTTGACTTCATTTTAAAGAAAAAAAATCATCTTTCTAATATTATCAAAATATTAACCCCTTGCTGAATTACTTTTCGAGTAATTTGCCTTATTAATATAAGCTGTTTTACATGGGATAGATTATGGCTGTGCGCTCCAGAGGGAGAATATTAAAAATATTAAGAATTCCTAATGCCTACATTTCGTCAAAAAACTAACGATGTGTAGTTTGTATGTTTTCTCAACTATTCATAGAAATTCATCAATTTATTACGGCAGTAATTTTTTCGGAATCGCAAAAAAACATTTGGCTTTCGCATTTGGCAGCCGTTTTGAAGTTTTTTTTAGACGTACGGCGTGAAAAAATGAGTCAAATTAAAGACTTATGTGGACATATTTAATAAATTACTGAGAATTTTTTTCATGTGTAACTATATTTTTTCGCCATTAATATTACAAAATGCACTCCATACTTCTTAATGACGTTGAGATTAAAATATAAATTTCAGCGATCTTTCGGGGTTTACACCGGGTAGTTAGGTTCATGGCGGCCAACATTTCGATGCTCGAGTCGAGCATCGTCCTCAGGGCAGAGGCGAGTATATAAAATTCAAATATGGTGTCTCCATTATGACTAGAGAAATATCTCGCTCCAACTACCATAAAACAGTCAAAGAGAGCCAAGCGAGTATAATGAGAGTATGCGAGATACACTTCGGATGTGTCCGCGCGAATGCAGACTCAAAGACCGATCCAAGGACGCGACCGCGTCGTCTTCGAATACACAACTCCTGGCACATCAGGGTGACCACTTTCCTTACCCCCCCCCCCCCCATTCCTCCACCCCCCACCCCCTCACACCCCCCTCACCCCCCCCAGCCACCTGCTCCATCCCAGGCGCAAAGACCACGCGGTCCTCTCTTGTTGCGAACGCCTCTCCACCCAATGGGATTCTCGGCTTCATTCGTATGCCTCGTCAAGACTAAATGTTCATCGTTTTAATTGAGATAAATTTGACCGTCATTAAATCGCTTCCCTGAAGGTTGACTTTAATTACATTTTCAAACCTAATAGTGAATACATTTAGGCCGTAATGTACATATTCACATGGAAGTTAATTTTTATTTCATTTAAATATTTCTATAAATCATCATCATCTGCAATAAAATCAGTTAATAAAAATGACTTTAATACAAGTTTAAATTAATGATAGTTTACCCATTACATTGATATTAGACAAATATCAAAGATAAACTAATGAATTTAGTGTGTCAAAAACACATTCTTTCGTCAACTGGGATGTTAAACGTGCTTCAAAAAGGGCAGTTACTAATGTTGCCAATGGGTTTGCCGATGGAGTGGTGTGGATCATGTTTTGAAGGGACGTCCGATGGATGTTATTACGCGGAGTACAACAACAAAAAAACCAATCAAATGTTTCGCAGGACCCTTTCCTTAGAAGAAATTCTCACCGTGCCAAATCCAAACGCATTCCCGGCTTACAATCGAGTCGGAGGAGAGAGAGAGAATGAAAATAAATATCGAAAGGTTGAGATAATTTTATCGCCGTAATAAAATCGCACACGGCGACCGCTTCGAGCCAAGGATGCACGGCGAAATGGATCCTCGCGATATCAACTCCCATTTGCTCCAAATGAAATTCTAATTGCGGTCAACGTCGTGACTCTCACTCCCTCCATAAACCCACCCCCATCCCTTCCCCTACTCCCCCCCTCCCACCTCGCCCCCTTCGTCCCGTCCTCAGCAGCAGGTGTGTAATGACGACGTCGCCTTTCCGCCAAACGGTCAATGCCTCCACGCCCACGCACGTCTCTTTCTCGAGAGACGACTATTCCGATATCACCGCCGATTTCGAGTTGACGAGTTAAATACAATCTGCGCCTATAATAGGCGGTTCGTCATGAAACAAGACTTTAACAGGAGATACCCAAATAGGCGACGTATTCGGGCACCAGTTACAGAAAAATGTATGGGATTAAACATGAATTTCAGGGGTTGTACACCAAAGTGATGACATACGCCATTAATATCATTGCTTTGGTGTAAATTTGCACCCGTACGCGTAATTACGAATCAAACCTCGTGACTGTTTTTGCCATGGATACCGGTTTTTATAGTTGTCATGAACCGCAGTAAGTATAACACATACATTTGAATACGTAAGTCTTCCGGGTTTATTAAGCCTCCACACAGATAACACATACATGTTATGTCACAATAATGCAACTCCAAAAACACCCGTAGATCGTAAACAATGGAACTCAATCAAGGAATTACCATTCGCAGCTACAGAATTTTAATATCAGCTACTTTACATAAAGTGCAAAATGATGATCCTGCCCCTTTGAAAACGCAATCAGTTGGACACAATAATGAAAATTACAAGCCAAAATTTGAGGTTTCAACAACTTTCACGTCATCAGTTTAAGGCTGCCGAATTCATTTAAGGCAAATGCTAACCAACAAAAACATTGTCTGGGTCTTGGTTCAACTGACAATGTTTTGTGTGTACCTACACTTAATTTCAAAAGTTATGCACCACTGAAAGAAATTTATGAAAGTCCAGCTGCATTGCTTTTTATGAGCAAACTTAAACCCGACTCTTACTAATATTCTTCCCTTCATTATGTTTGCAAAACGTATAAATAATTAAAGTGCTGTGAAAGTCTTTGACGGTAGTAATATACGTGCGTCTCGGATTCTTGGACATCATGACCGAAATATGAATCAGTTTATCCAACCGAAAAACGTACAATGAAGAGTGGCTCAACGGAAACTAACCGAATATATCACGTGGATTATTTTCTTTTGATTCAGATTTCCGAATGATTTACGTATAATCCCTTCTAGGCTATTAAATCACACTTAGAAATATTACTAAGCCACGAGCTTTCAGTTTTACCGTAGAAAGAAAGCAACTACGCCCATCAGCACAGAAGAAAACGATAAAAATGGGACAGAGTTAGAAAAGGAACCGATTTAGATGCATAGAACGGTGATCCGGGAACGCTTTTTTCTCGAGACGGGACGAATTTCGCTCGATTGGGAGTCAGCCGTGACACAGAGGGGGAAGAGGTTTAATGTGCCTCGCATGTCAGAGGGTGTGCACATATGTATATTTGTCGCCGCGCCGGGCCACCGGAATGAAATTTCCTCGACCGTGTCATCGAGACCAAGATATGACTTTTGACTTCCGAGAACTGTGAATGCAAATCTTTGGGGAGGGGAAGTTGGGAGGCGGTAGCGAGGAGGGATGTGGAATACTTGCTGTTGTTGTGAGCGCAGCGGTGGGGCCGGGGGATATGGGGGTGAGGGGGTGAGGTCAAAGGAAGGGGTCAAAAAGAACTAGTCCCATCGAAAGAGGGCACGAGAGCCCGCCAGTGCACGATTCAGCCCAAGAGTCGTGGGTTACTTGCGAGGGGTCTCCATTACGGTCTCTCATTAACGACACCTTTGTAAATCAAACTGGGATGTTTACACGCCAGTAATGGTGCTCCTATTAATTGACCGATCAAGCCAAGCATAAACCCGCACTTCCCACTCATGACCTCTGTGACTTGAAAAGAAAACACTACCCTGTCGTTTTGGGCAGCCTAGAACGGTAAGTGATGTGTCATTCCAGAACTAAACTTGGAGAATTAAGGCATCCGTTCTAGTTAGACACCGCTGGTTTTCCCAATTTGGGTAGGATGGTTATTTTTTGAGAGGCGGCCGACAGCTAAGTTTATTTGCGCCGTCTCGGACAGGTGGGTGGGTGGGTAAAGGGAGCATTATTGGGAAGATTGAGCAAGGGGGTGGAGAGAAACTCAGCGTCGTCATTAGCCCGTTCATAATAAAAGTCGCCAAGGCCAAAAGTCGCACTGTAACGTCCCATTCGACGGACGGAGTACTGAACTTGAGATGCTCTCCACAAAATACACTAATAGTGTTGGGGATTCCACTGTAGAATCTCTCCCACAGCCGGGAATCGAACCCGAGCCATTGCGATGGGAGGCATGTACCTACTCTAGCCACCACACATCCCCTCCCATCTGGGTTTTCCGAAAATTGATAAATTTAAAGACGTGAATTGAAATCCAAGTTGGTCGGACAATAGATTTTACACACCCTCAGATTTTTTCAGATCCTTCAAAAAATATTATTTATAAAATCCTATAATGCTATAACCATGTTAACTTATTTTAGTACCGTATAATTAACTAATTATATTCTGCACTGGTTTTTGAAAGTTCCATTTTACAGCCGTCCGCCGAACATTCTTATACGAGTACTAATTAGAAAAAAATCTTCTCAGGCCAGGTGTGACCGATCGAGCGAAAATTACCGCTTTTAAAAATGGATAGAAGAGCAAAGTGCGTTGACGCAGCCGAAATAAAGCATCATTAATTATTTTTTTCTTTCAGGAGATAAAGCTCCATATAAATAGACAGCTCCATAGTTCAATAGAATATGGTATATGAACCTATATCTACTGAAATAAAATATAATAAATATATAAATTATAGTTTAGAGGAATCCACTAAATCATCACTTTTGTGCGTCAGTGGAGTCCTCTCTTCTTCTGACTCGGGTCGCTCCGTAAATCTATCAATAATAGGGCTAACTTATCATGTAAATAATATTTCTACCAAGATTCATATTGTTATAAGATTGATTAAGATTGTTATAAGATATTGTTATAAGATTCAGTTAAAAGTTCTCAGAAACTTACTTCCTTTTAATACTAGAAAAACACTCATATCGTCGCTTATTTTCTCTGTAATAGATTACTGCTGTCTTGTTTACAATGACCTCAACGAAGAAAATAATCTCAAACTTCACCGGGCATTAAACTCATGCCTTATGTTCATTTTTGACCTTCGCAGGGACGTCCACATCACACCATATTATAAACAACTAAGATGGCTCAACGTCAAATCCCGTAGGGAGTACCTTCTGGGATCCTTTTTGTTTGTTCTATTTAAAAACAAACCACATATGTATCTGTATGATTTGTTCCTTAGTTGTCCCTCTATTTCTACCATGTCCACTAGGTCTGATCTCAATCTATTGTATTTTCCAGGGCATCGCACCACAACATATAATAAATCATTACTTGTAACTGCTTGCCACATATGGAATAAGATGCCAACTGAAATTAAAAATTGCATATCTGATAAAACATTTAAAATGAAATATCATGATTATTTACTTTCCCGGGAATAGCATAAGTTACTCTTATTTTTTTCAAATCTGTGTTCATGCTATTGTGGTTCCTTATTTACTGTATCATTTTATTATTTCTTAAGTTATGAATACATGAGATTTTTTGTGTTGTATCAAATCCGGCTTGGTGTATGACTCCATTTGCCTTTTTTTACGCACATACATTTGTTATGTTAAGAAATGGGAAGACATTATGTATACACATTTAAAAAATATGAAAATTGTCTTTTTTGTAATAATTGATGTGCCTGAAAATTGAATTATTATTATTATTATTTTTGTTCTTATGGATTTTTTCCTGAACAATAAATATTTTTCTATCCATCTATCTATCTCAATTACTAGCACTCCCCGCCACCCACTGCATACATGATAAAATGCACATGAATAAACTCTGTAAATAAGCCCTTGGGCCGGGGGAAGAGGGGGACGGATTGTGGCCTCATCCGGTCCAGGTAAAATAAAAGAAAGTCAAGTCGAGTCAAAACTAATTGAAGAGGTTTATTTTCCAATCTAAATCCGCCCATGGCACATACGTCTCAATCAAAGCATATAAGGGAGTATTTGCTAACGGAGAGAGGTCACCCGATGATGGCTCGACGCGATGCTTATGAATGGAGGGGCTGCTACATGCAACGGCGGCGGATTTCACGGAAACGGAGCATATCTCTTCGACCTATCGATTTTTCTCAGAAATCCACGACTCAGGTGGAGACACGCAGTGCGGTACTGGTTGACTTTTTGCGACATTAAACAATAAGAATGTCCTCAGAAATTTGAACTCGAATGCATCGACACTTTGCAATGGTCGTGGATTATCCACCTTTGCCACATGCTATTTCACTGCCGTCAGAAGAGAAATAACTCCTATTGGGGTGCAAGGGGTGAGTGAATTATTGTTCTAAATAAAGACGAAGCATAACAGGGCTCTGAAAACCAAGGGATCTCATGTTTGAGTACATTGGACTTAAGTTGCTCATTTACGAGTAAAATCATAAGTTATACGGGAACACAGTCATTTGCCATTAAAATTATTGGAAAATTCAGATAAGGCTTTGATAATTCAATTTGTTTGAATAGTAAATGTTCTCGAGTCTATTTTCCATACTTCATAATGAAAGTTAAATCCTCGTTAATAACGAGGGAGACTACCTCCAGTGAGTCAGAAAAGACCTCAGGTCTTCTATATCTTTTTTACTGGCCAACGTAACTTTTTCTTTCTGTTTGGGACGGGTTGGTCGTAGTTTCAAAATTATAACTGAGTTGGGACATTTTTTCATCTGACGGATCTATTTGAGACTTTTTCTGAAGTTTAAATTTACACTTTCTCTTGATGAGCCCGAAATACTTGTCGCAAATTCGTGAATGTGGAACAAGTATATTTTTTAGAATTTCCGTGGCATTGTAATGCCGTTCATAAAATGAAATCATGATTTTTTTTTGTCAAAGTGGATTTGCATGATGTATATCTCTACTTACGATTGGTAGGTTTGGACATTAGTGGGATGGGATTGAGAGGCGAGTTCAATATCCAGGATGGACATGCTCACGTGTCATTCTCAAAGAGGGAAGTGGGGGAATGATCGCTTGGGGATGGTGAAATGGTGGAGGGAAACCCGGCATCGGCATTAGCATGCTTTTTCCAAAAGCCACCAAGGGGACCGCAGAATAACGTCCCATCCGACGGACAGAGAACTACGCTTGCGATGCTCTCAGGGTAGCATCCAAGTTAGGGTCAGGGTTCCACAGAAGATTTCTCCGCCACCGCAGGTATTTGAACGCGGTCCTTATGGACGGGAAGTCGGTCGCCTAGCCACCGCACTCAACCGATCCGTCACGTTCACGACACGCGAATCAACGGTAAGATCCGCGGCGTTTGAAAACGACTCATGAAGGAAGGCAGCGACTCTTTGGCAGGGGCTGGAAGAGGGATGGGAGGGTGGGAGAAGGGGTCAAGCCGCAGTTTTGCGACTTTATGTCAGGAGAGGAGGAGGGTGGACTCTTTGAGTCGTGGAGCGCGGCGCACTTATCTGCCGCGGTGGTGGTGGTGGGAGTGTATGGGGGTGAGAGAGAGAGAGGGGGGTGGTTCGAGTGGAAGACGACGACTCTGACGGTTCGTCGCGAGCGGACAAGGAACAGGCCGAGAAGGCCGGCCTCTCACTCTCTGGCGGGTGTAATCTGGAGATCGAGATCTTTATTGCCGTCGAGGGCGAATGCGGTCACAGCACGCTAAGGGACGGGTGGGAAGGGTGAGGCAAGAGGACAAGAGGTGAATTTCCACGGTAGGGGTGGCAGAGATGTAAGAAAAGTATAAAATAGAGGACTTCCTCTTGTCACCTTCCCTCGCCCCGCTCTGAGACACACACACACGCCGAAAAAAGCAGCGCGGCCCCCTTATCTGCCTCCATTCATCGAGAATTCGCCTCAAATGGGGGACGCACCCCCCCCCCCCTCATATTCCCCTCCTTCGTCTTTTTAGAGCCGCGGTGCTTTCTCCCCTCCCCCGTCTCATGTCGTGTGAGAGAGAGCGAGGGGTTTAAGGGGGGGGGGGGGTTGGGTGGGAGGTGGGTTGGCCTGGGCGACCGGGCCTCCCACGACAATTCGATTCCCATGCGGCGTTGGGTGGGTGAGAGCAGGTGGAATTTTTATGAAGCCTGAGAACTATTCCAATTTCACCCCGACATGTTGAGGTCGATGGTTTGAAAGCCATAGCGAGGCGATCACTCGTACACTTCCCTTTCCTCCCTACCTCTATACTACATCGTTACCATTCCTTGAATCAGAATATGGTGGACATATATGAAAAAAGAAAATGACTTCACCTGACGATAAATAGATAAATGAAAGATAAAATTGGATTTGTTATTTATTATACTGCAGCAAAGCCGCGTTCAGAATTCTTACCTAGTAATTAAATGGTACTCGTAGGCGTAAGTGATAACAAAGAGAGCAGAGAGAAGTCTAAATTCGGTCCTCCAGATTCTCAGGAAAATATTTTTACTTGAAAGAAAATGCAATATTAGACATTAGGTGTAATACGTAATAAGAAAGTAAACCAGGATGGAAACCTCTCCAAAAATGAAGGAAGAAAAATACACATATGGTGCAAAGAAAAGGATCCGAATTAGCTTCAGTGACAGAGAATGTAAAAAGTAAGTATGTCAAATATTGCATGAAGGTTAAATAAAATGAGTGGCAACAAACAAACTCCTCTCGCACACTCTCGAGTAATTACAGAACTGTGAATAATCACAACGGCAATACAGATGTATGATTGCACCATTCTTACACAAAATTCATTCCATTTGGAAGCACACAAAAGTTTGGCTTGTCATACCGTACTGCACGTCACGTACTTACTGAGATGTGTATTCATCGACTTGGATTGTATTTACAGAAACAACGTATAGTATAGTAACATTGTCCCAGACCAATAAACCTACTGCTCAGTATTGTTTTAAGTAGATCTTAAAGACAATCAAACACAGCTTTACAGTCGATACGGAACAACCAACAGCATAAATTGTTGGGTATTTTGAGTAGGCATGGAGAAGAGAAACTGATCAGAATAGTAGCACTCCTGCACGGCCTACAAAGGAATGGTAAGAGCCAACTTAAGTTACACATTTTTTTATCGTTCAATGCGTCGTCTCGTGACCGTGTTCTGAGTACCAAGACCACAACTCGTGGCCAGTAGCATCTAATAACGCCGGGAAATGCTGGCGACATGATTTACATCAGCGGTAAGCCAATCCGATCCAGCGCATAGAGAGCAATATCACGCCGGCTTATGAGAATATCGTCTGCGCTCCATTACAGCGCATGCGACTGCCTAAGATTAGTTTTTTTGTTGGAGGGGCTATTTTCATGGTCCGCTGCTAGATAGGTTAGCTGGAGTTGCCATGAAGTTTTTGTACGGGATACGTAAATCATTTTTTGTAACCCGTAAGCGAATGAACCAGGGCGTTTTCCTCTAATCATTCATAGTGCTGACAGTGTAAATGTGGTATGGTATTTTGCATGAAATAATGCACGTTTCTAGCCTCTAAATTATACATTGATTTTAATACTTTTTTGAATCCATAATGCTAGCAGAGAGTTGATGAAAATGATTTTTTTTACGGAAACTATTAGTTCTTCACCTTAAGGGAAATTCGAGAGCTAGAATTCTACGATAGTTAAGAAAATAATTCATAAGAATTTCTTGTGGTAAAGGGTTTATCAAAACAAAATTAACGGACGGCAAATCCAAAAATTCCACGGCCTAAACTGAAGTGGCATTGAAAAGAACGGAACGTGCTATCTTTTCCCATCGCAGCCGCGTCCACAGATTGAGAAATCCAGTGGTCAACGACACGCATTTCCGGCTTCGGAGGAGGACTGCGGGTTAAAATCTCGCTTTTATTAATTTCCCGTCTCCCCTCGTCCTTCCTAACCCCCTTACCCCCCTCCCCCCTCCATTTCCCAGCCCCCCACCTCTTCCCCTCCGCCCCAGCACATCTTGGATGCCGTCACACGACAATGACGCCCCTGGTGGCCACCCACCGCATCGTTTCCACCTGGGAGTAAAATAAAATCCCTTAAGGTAGTTTGAGAGCGAAAAATCACTTCACCTAGAATTTGATTAATTTGGCCTCATTTTAAAGAAAAAACTCTCATCTTTCCAATTATATCAATATATCAATCCCTTGTCGAACTACTTTTCGAGCAATTGGCCTAAATATATAAGCTGTTTTACATGGGATAGATTATGGCTGAGCGCTACAGAGGCAGAATATTAAATAAATTAGTAACTTATAGCACCTGGATTTCGTCAAAAAGTAACGGTGTGTGGATTGCATGTTTTCTCAACAATTAAAAAAAAAATAATATATTACCACCACTGTAATTTTTACTGAATCGCAAAAAAACCTGCTGTTTTGAAGGGTTTTCAGCCGTACGGCGGTAAAAATGAGTCAAGTTACAGACTTATGTAGCTTTATTTATTTAATTACTGCGAATTTAGATCATATATAACTATATCTTTGGCCATTAATATTACAATATTTATTTCGTACTTCTTACAGACGCTGAAATAAAAAAATAAATTTTGAATATGGTCTCTATTATGACTAGGGAACTATCCCGCTCAAACCATCTTAAATTGGGACTACATAACTATGGCATGGGTGCACCACTGGTTGTCACCCAAAAATCAGAAAAATAGAGTGAATTATACCTTAGCATAAAAATACTCTCCATTCAAAAAGGTACGATACATCCATTTACCACAAAATATTATTTCAATTCACGTATTGCCGTCCGAAACGGATGAATCTAGATAAGCTTCGAAAAATAAACTTTTTGTAAATCCATATATTTAGAGACATATGGTAAAATTTGAAGTAATTATGCGACTAATTAATATCCTAAATTATTTCTCATGCCACAATTGATGCCATTTTCATAGATTTTAAGAAAAATATTATCGGAATAGTAGGTTATAACATAGAAAAGATATTAGGTCAAAACAACTGATCTCGACGCCCTAAAAGCTAGATATTCCGTGTGGTTCCTGAAGTTTCAAGTGGAAAATATAATATTTATGATTAAAATGCTCACGGTAACGTCACTTCCGGTATTTTATTCACTAAAACGTTCATGAAAAGCACGGCATCGCGAACCGAACGAGATTACACTTACTAAACGATACGATTACTAAAACAAATCGCAACCTTATCTCCAACTGCACGTTAACCTTGGTCACATTTAGCACGTCATTAAACCATATTTAAACTGTTGATTCTTTAATTTAGCCCGTTAAAAAAACGAGAAAATTTTACATTAAAAAATCATTGAGTTTATATGTAGTGACAAAGTTCTCACGGCACGCAAATAAATTTTCCGCTTCTTCCTGTCAAATTTTAGTCCATTAATTTCAGAGGCAGGAATTCAGTTCTTTTCCACAGCCTATTAAAAAAAAACGTTTTGGATTATTTCGTGTAACGGTATTCTTGTCCACGTAAACCACGCGGTTAACTGCTAATACATTCCCACGATTTGATGCTCAGTTCACTAGCTAATGGTTTTTTTTCCTCATTTCGACACTAATTGAATGTTAAAACCACCTTCCCAAAGAAAATAAAACAAATTTGTCAAAAAAATTCTTCACTTTCAAGCCTTCAAAAAAAAAGTTCTGCCAGAAAATTTGAAATTATAGAATAGTCACACGCACTAATTGTAAGTGCTATCAAACTAAACCTCAATAACGGTTCAGAATAGTATGTGAACAAATTGAGAATAAATAAACTTGTGATTTT
The DNA here is from genome assembly GCA_963573305.1 of Pyrrhosoma nymphula. Taxonomy (NCBI): domain Eukaryota; kingdom Metazoa; phylum Arthropoda; class Insecta; order Odonata; family Coenagrionidae; genus Pyrrhosoma; species Pyrrhosoma nymphula. Next base: position 704,260 of record OY754337.1, read on the forward strand.
CTAGAACCTTCCAGTTGCTTTGGTAAATGGGAAAAGAATTGGGGACCACGGCTAATAATATCATTCACGGATGGTATCAACAGGTTTTGTATCACCATAAAATATGAATTAATTGGACCGGTTTCGTTCCTAAGGCAGAGGAGTGGGCATTTTTAGGTTTATGGAGATATGCCCAAATTCTTCGGAATGTTTTATAATGATGGGGTAGATAACCACGAAAGTTGTCTTCTTGGGGGTTGGCACCCTTGACGGAAAACCATTTGACGCCCGAATCACGACGAACCCGCAGAAGAACGAGCGGAAGTCAAGTGCCTCGGGAAGAACAGGAATTCGATTTGTACCGGGGAAGTGGCCTCGTCAAAAGATATGCGTTGTCATTGATTGAAAGTTTCTGAAATCAAGTAAAACTATTCACAGCACATGAGTGTACAGCAGAATTTCAATACCTGAGATTAGAACCAGTTGCATTAACGATTGAAAGCCATTGCTTCAAAACATTCACTGGAGCCACGGAAGGAACAGTAAAGAAATTGTTTAATAAATTTTAGATTAATAGAAAATGAAGTTTTTTAACATCAAACATTTTTAGTTTTAAAGGATGACCTATCAAATTTACTAAGACACTGAGTCGAGAAGAAATTTTAACTGACAATGAGTTTGAGCGAGATAGATCCCTAGTCATAATAGAGCAAATATTCAATTTTTTATCAGCGTCTGTAACAAGTATGAAATAAATATTGTAATATTAATGGCACAAATATATAGTTATATATGACCAAAATTCTCAGTAATTAAATAAATGAAGCTACATAAGTCTCTAACTTGACTCATTTTTTCATGCCGTACGGCTGAAAACCCTTCAAAACGTCAGGTTTTTTTTGCAATTCTGTAAACATTTCTGTGGTGAGTAATAGGTTATTTTTTATAAATAGTTGAGATAACATTAAATCTATATACCGTTAGTTTTTTCATAAAATCTAGGTGCTAGAAGTTCATAATTTATTTAATATTCTCCCTCTGGAGCGGACAGCCATAATCTATCCCATGTAAAACAATTTACATATTTACAGGCAAATTGCTCGAACAGTAATTCAGCAAGGCGTTATTATTTTGATATCATTGGAAAGAAGAGAGTTTTTTCTTTAAAATGAGGCCAAATTCATTCAATTCTAGGTGAAGTGGTTTTTCGCTCTCAAACTACCTTAAATCGGAAAGACAGCAAGCGATTTTCAAGTTTCAAGAAAGTGAAACGGGTGCACGAATACTTCCGATAGTTTGATTGTCGATCTCTAACAGAGTAGTTGAACATGTACACAAAATAGTAAAACACACTCTTTACCTGTTGAATAAAAATATCCTCCTTTATTTTCTCTCGTCTTTTACGCTCACACAATTCCACAGCCACAACAGAACCTAGCCTAAGAAATAGAAAAACATTGACCTAATACCGAGCGCGTCTTATCTACAGTTTACGGAAGTATTTTCTCGATTCATATCACGTTTATTGCGGGTGCATGAAAAAACCAGATCCCAGTGATTTCCCGTGAAATACTTTTGAATAGGCTGAATTGAGAAAAGTCGTAATGAGATCATCGGTATTGATATAAAATTTAATTCTTTTTACTTTAAAGCAAAAATAGAAAACTATGGTATTGCGTGCTATTATCCAATCCTTGGCCTCGTAATACGAGGTGGTAGCATAAAAAGTACATTTAACCAAGTGGCGGGTATGGGAGAATCAAAGTTTCCACTGCCTTTATAAGCGAGCCCCGATGGTGTACGACATGTACGGGGGCAGTGAATGTTCGAGGTGTACAGAGGAGGAGCTGATGTTCGAGAAAGTGTCAGAAGAAGAGACGGGGAGGGGAGTTGAGGGATAGGCACATTTTACAGACCCATAAGCCGTCGCCCAAATTATTCGGATTGAACATTTAAACGTCAAGAATCATTTGAAAAAAATTCCCCAAAGTGGATAGACGGAACAACAGTGGAACCCCGCTGCTAATCCGTCACCAACGGGACCGAGAACATGGTCGGAACACAAAAAAGGTCGGATTATCAGAGGAACACATTTATTTACATACAAACGTGATAAAACTGTAGTTTTTAACAGAAAATATTGCTATATGTACGGTTCTACAGATGTATTATTACTGAAAACCATAAATAAAAGTACACTGAGATAAAATACTTCCAGTAAATGAAGATAAACATAAATTGTAGAGTCATGAAACACCATAAAACACAATAAACACTACGATCGTTTCACTATGATACACTATGAACGTCATGAAACACTATACTGTACATTCAATGTTCTAGCGCTGGTAAAAAAAAGTTTGTCATGGTCTTTTGCTTAGCAGACGACAATCTCGATTTTGCTGCGATGTTTCTCCATTTCCGTATCCACAAAATGTCCATTGGTTTAGACAACACCGTAAACAAACACCGATAAGCGACGGACCGGTCGGACTAAGTGAGGAGTCGGAACACCCAAGGTCCGATTAGCGGGGTCCTACTATATATCACTTTAATTATTATTACATACATGAAGGTGTAGTATTCAGAGATCCAAAACAATATTTTTTGTAAGAATTAATAAAAAAAATACTATTGGAATTCCTCTACTTTTCTACTTTCTAATTAGATGAACTTTTTTTCAAAATTAGTTATTGCACTTGCAATAATCCACCTGCCAAATAAAATTTTATGAGAAGGCATGAGCTTCAGTTTAAAATGTCGTCATCAGGTATAACTTTTACCTTACCAAAAACTGAACTGAGACTAAAAATGTCGGAAATTTAGATACTATTGGGAAAGTTCAGCTATAACTTGCGATGGCTTCGCAAGCTGAAACACGCGTCTGGTAATACTTTTTTTATTTGTTAAGTGGAATTGTGGAATTTTATTGACTTTCCGACTTGAATAACTTCCATAAAGTGACGCCTGAGCGAGTTGACAGTTGATCTTTTTTTCATTTCCCTCATCGCTAAACAACTTTAGGCTCGTGTCATAACACCCCTTGTCACCGCAATTTTTAGAAGGCAGCAAGGGGCAGCAAGGGGCACAGCCGGCTTATAAGCCTCAACCGGCAGAGCGAGTGCCCTCCGTGGACGGTTAATGTATGTCGCGCTCAGAGATGCCGATTTGGGGGAGGGAGGAATGCATGGGACAGTGAATACCCAAGGTGTCCATTATCCACGGAGGGTGGACTGATGGGGAGGTGGGGGGGGTAGTAGAGGCGAGGTAGGAACTGGACTTGAGAGATCGAAGGAGGTGATAGGGGGAGGAGGAGGGAGGGAAGTGTTTGAGGCAAAGCCATTCACCTCCACCGCCCTCCTCCGACCACGAGTCGCTCATCCCTTATTCATGCGGCCCCCGTCAGGGGCGGCGGGGGTGGTGGGAGAGAGGAGGACGAGGGTGGGAGGGTGGTGGTGGTTGAAACAAAGGCGCCCATTGCATTGACAAATCTAAGGAAGAGGAGGAGGGGGGAGAGGAGGAGGAGGAAGATGGTCGTTAAAGGAGACGGTGAGCGTGACGAATTCATTAAGTGTATTGCCGCGGATTCTGCTTCCCTCCTCTTCTCTCCCTCGAGAGAATGCTGGGAAGGGGACAGGGGGTGGCAGAGGAGGAGGAGGGGGAGGCGTGCTTTTCAGATGGGTAAAGGGGGGAGGGAGGTGGACCGGATGTGGTCCTAGCGATTAGTTTGGGGGACCCTCTCCATCTTGGCTGGAAATCTTGATGCTGTCTCTGTGTGGACGGGAAAGGGAGGTGGGATTCACAGCCGTGCTTCCTTCCTCGCGAGAGGAAGGCATTATAGGCGGCGAGGAGATGGTTCGAGGGGGGCGGCGGTGGGGGGAGGTGGGTGGACGTGGGGGAGGAAAGGGAAACAAAAGCGACGCGATATATTCGGAATCGGGTCGTGTCCGTCATTAATGGGCCGAGAGAGCCAGCCGCGGCTTCGCGGAGGCGGCCCTGCCTCCCCCCTGCCCCCCAACCCCCCCCCCCCCCGCCATCCCCCCGCCCCCTACCAACCCCATTCCGCTCCCACCACCCACCACCCCCGCCCTAGCCCCGGGCAAACCACTCGAGAGCACACAGTTTCCCGAACATTTTTTTGCGTATTCCACAGAATGGGCAGAAAAATTGGGCAGTACCCCAATGACTTTTACGTACGCAATGAGCGATGTTTTACGTAGCTTAAAATCTAAAACCCCACACTGGAGCTTTTTTTTACGATTAATTAAATAAACTAGTTTTATTATAGTGCGAAATCAAGGTTGTGAGATTCCAAATCTGAGGAAATTTCCACCAAATATTTTAAGATCCTATGACTCGAACAAACTTACAGTTAATTTTTTTGTGCTGGTTCAAATAATTTTTGTTACATTTTTCGGAGAAACTTTTTTTCACATTTAATTTTTACCTCAATTTAACAAGTACGATTCTCAAACACGTTCACTTGGATTATTGTCGAATAATTTCGAAGAGTGAAACCGAGTTTTTTTCTAAAATTTATGATTTAAACTGTAGGTGTATACGATAGACTTTATTTCTCATCCATAATTCTGCAAGATTTAAAAAATATATTTTAGCAAACTGGTTGGAATTACACATTGTATTCTGAATAACTCGTGCGGTGAGTTTGGATCACAATCTTCCTCATAATTGAAATTGATTTTATACACTTAGTTTGCATAAATTATTTCGCTCGAACTCAGTATTACCTTATAAATTGCACTCCGGGTTTTATACGGCGACTTAGTATTCCTTCCAGGTTGTCTTTCCGTGTCAGCAGGCTTCGATGATAATCCTTTACTTGCGCGCATGCGCAAGCGTGGAGTGCATAATGCTCCCTCAAGCATATAGAACGGTTTTATAAAAGGCTAGAAAGAGTACGAAAACCGGTTTTCCGGAAGAGCGGTTTTTTTTATAAGCCACCTGTTCGTCGGAACCGGTGCGAGCACCAACGGTGGCACCACCACATTGAGCCCCGTGGACAGCACCACCTGAAAACACAAGCCGTGATTGTACTCTCCTAAGAGAAGGAATGCACGGAAGGGAAGACGACTTGGTCCTCACACACACATGCATTCTCCACGTTAATGTGTGCCTTTCACACGACTCGCTCTCACAATTAGCAGAGCAGGCGAATTCAATTCTTGTCTATCAAACTAACCTTCTGGTTGATGATTGTGGCTGGCTGCTTATTGTTTCATTGCTTTCGAAAAGATTATTAGCGTACTGTCCTTATCCCTTCCCATTAGCCCCAACACTAGTGATTCTCACTCTGAACATGATGTCAAAATCTACTCGTATCATTTCCAGCTGTAGGTTCTTTCATCTTGAGTATATAATACTTTAAGGTGGCTTGAGCGAAAAATCAGTTCACCTAGAATTTGATAAATTTGGCCTAAAAATATAAGCTGTTTTACATGGGATAGATTACGGCTGTGCGCTCCAGAGGAAAAAAAATATTAAAGTAATTAGGAAATTTTAGAAATTAGATTTCGTCAAAAAAGTAACGGTGTATACTTTGCATGTTTTCTCAACTATTTTTAAAAATTAAATTATAACTCATCGAAGTAAGTTTTACAGGATCGCAAAAAAACTGGCGTTTTTAAGGGTTTTCAACCGTACGGCGCACAGTGGTCCGAAATCGGAAAAAGCCGGACAAAAGTCCAAAATGGCTTTTTTTGAGATAGAGACTTGAAACTTAGCGTAAATACTCATATATAATTACTGATTATAAATTTATAAGCCATTTTACATTAATACGACCCGTTGCTGAGATACAGTAGCCCAAACATGACCAATTTTTCAAAAACACGCGCGATCTTGTTTTTCATCGAAAATCTTTGAATTTAAGCAGGTGGTGTTGCGTTGGTATGATTTTGATGGAATTAAAAACGCAATATTCCTTTGACCTGGTGCTTTGCCTATATTGTCCATGACTTTTGAAGATTTTGGCTCTCATCTGTCTGGTTTTGCAACGCAAAATGGCGTACCCGTTTTTAACGTGAAATTTGACATAAAGTAGACATTATCTTTCGTTTACGAAATATACAACTCGGGAAATTTACATCACAGTGTAAAGTAGAGATTTCTTAAGAATACTAAGCAGAAATCTTGGAAAAAAGTTTGCGACGAAGGAAATGAGAGCGATTTTTCGATCGCGCGTCAAGGCAGAGCTACACGACGCAGGACCCTGCGGCTCGGTAACTGCGGTCGATTTTTCAAGTTTTTTGAAACTTTATTCTTGAAAATCGTCATTTAAAGCACGAAGCGTAGTCAGTGTTGACCTAACACACTGTACTGAGGATATTACCAGGATTATAGATCGATCGACTAACCATATAACGCATTGCTCTAGTGAAGATGCTAGGGACTGGATATTTGTCGGAACCATCCCACGTATAAGAAATATGCTTCGGGTATGAAGAAGGGTTAAGAGATTAAGTCGGCATGCTAAAGAGAGAGAAATCAACTGTTTCCGGGAAAGGCAACAACCGATACTCTTTTTCCCTTTCCACCCTCGCCGAGGTGGGTCGCGCGGAAAGGGGCGTTTTATGACGACGCTCAGCCTTTGACGGTATTTAACGGATTCTTCCACAAGGGTTTTTCCTTTCCCCGGCAGAAATGCATGTCAACTTGCTGTTTTATTTTGGAATCGGTGAAGAAGTGTCGTGCTTGTTGTTCTAGTGTCGTGTCGTGCTCTAGTGTAATTCTCAAGTTCGTGTTGCCCAGTGATTTGATGCGGGCTTTAATGAATTCCCACTAGCTATTCCCAGAGTTGGGCAGCGCAGTGATTTTCCTGCTTGAATTTTTGCTAGGTGAGTGTTTTTTAATATTTCCATTTCAAAGATTAGTGTGTTTGCGTACTACTTCATTGAAAGCGTTAAATTACTTATCGATTTTTACTGTTGTTTTCGCCTCTCATAAATCATGGCAGTTATGATTTTGATGCGTGTTCTCTTTACATATTTCTAATTTTCAAATCACCGCACAGGGTTTTGAGCGTTTTCTAACGTAGGAATGGATTCAAACCAAATTACTCGTTTTGAGTTACATAATATAATATTAGAAATGAAGGGAAAGACATCAGATGAGAAAAAAATACACTTGCTGGATTTTTATCGCGGAGATTAAATGTAGAGAGCTATGAGGATGCTCTTGATGGTCTCCGTGAATTACTTCGGTTGTGATTCGGGCATTAATACGAAAAAATGTAGTAACAATGTAGCCGGAATAATGAAATATTTTTAGTGCGATGTGAGGCATGGCTCGCAGAGCCAATTATTTTCCCTGAAGTTGTCCGTCAATAATTTCCTGGTACTTCAAAGGCAACTAGTATGTATTATATTTAAGTATGTTTTGAACTTTTAAAGAAAATTATATTTCTGAATATCTATACTTATTCTATGTCTTATACATTGTTTACACTATTCTATATCATACAATTATTACTTTATTAGGTTTATTGGAGCGGCCCGAGAAAGATTTTACTTCTTCGTGTGACCGATCTAAAAGAAGGAAAGTTCAAAATATTAAAAGTTGTTCCTCAGTAGCTGAGCTGGCATTAGCAACCTCTCTTGGTTTAAGGGAGGAAGGAGATATTGCAGCCGTACAGTTAATTACGGAAGTAACGACAACTACTCCCACTAGAGCTAAGAGAGTGCTTAGGCTTACTAAGTGGAGGAAGAGTGATGAGGTGCAGAAAGATATGTCTCCAGAGGAGACTTTATCTTTTATCATCACCATTGGACTGACTAAAAATCAGTACAATGTATTAAGACGCTCCGCTCGTACTTAAGGACATTCCTTGTACCCCAGCTATGCACGAGTGTTAACAGCAAAAAGTGCTGCATACCCAGAAGCAATACGCATCACAGAAAACGTATGCGAAGTGAGTCTACAGGCTCTATTTCGGAGTTAGAGACATTCACATTATAAACAGTGTTGGGAACAGGCGGATTCTTCCGATTAATATTTATTTATGAGCTCCCTGGTGCCACTTCGTTTGCTGAATGACGAAAATGGTATGAGTTTAGAGGCATTTCAAATTGCATATCTTGCTAACTACGAATTAATCTGACTGTAGTAAAATTGAGTACTTAATTCCATGTCTGCTGTTTTAGGTGAAATAATCTGAAAAAATCCTCGCATCATCAATCAGATTTTGCCGGCCTATTCGCCTCCGGTGGCTGAAGGAAACCAAGGAAGTTGCTATTGAGGAAAGTATTTATATTCGAAGGCAGATTGACGGGCTGAAAAATTGAAGCAATGGAAATTACTCTGTCAATTTTAGCTTGCTGCTAACCATGATAAATGGGAAAGTATGACAAATTCATATTTCTATTGTGATAGACAAGAATATGGTAGTGCTCATAGATTTAAAAAAAATAAATTACGATTATTTTAGGCATGCAACGCATTAAACTGACAATCCGAGTATGAGGTGCTACATTTGCGAAGCTACAGCTATGGAGATGAATGATTTGAAGGCAATGAGGAATCGACCTGCAGATGTGACTAAATATTCTTTTGGATTGTCAACCTTGCATTGCTACATCCGGTTTTTTGAATGTGTGCTACACATATCGTACAGACTAGAGTTCAAAAAGTGGTAGGTAAGAAAGAATACAAACAAGCTGGAATCTGGTTCAATGGTGAAAATGCCTTTGAATTACGAACAAAATTCTTTACAGGCCCGAGGAAATCTCAAAAACTGCTTATACAGACAAAAATAAGAATTCAGATGGCTTTTAGAGAAAGGATGGGGTTGATTGTTGATGTTCCAAGGCCTAGATCAGGTAACACGAATGACGGTGACACGGCAAGGCGTCTCTTAGATTCCCCAGACTTGGCCGCTGATTTGACAGGTAATTGAGTAAACGTGCACTGTAATAGCAAATCATATGTAAACTTCACGCATGTGTTTTGAATCCGTTAAATACCGTCAAAGGCTGAGCGTCGTCATAAAACGCCCCTTTCCGCGCGACCCACCTCGGCGAGGGTGGAAAGGGAAAAAGAGTATCGGTTGTTGCCTTTCCCGGAAACAGTTGATTTCTCTCTCTTTAGCATGCCGACTTAATCTCTTAACCCTTCTTCATACCCGAAGCATATTTCTTATACGTGGGATGGTTCCGACAAATATCCAGTCCCTAGCATCTTCACTAGAGCAATGCGTTATATGGTTAGTCGATCGATCTATAATCCTGGTAATATCCTCAGTACAGTGTGTTAGGTCAACACTGACTACGCTTCGTGCTTTAAATGACGATTTTCAAGAATAAAGTTTCAAAAAACTTGAAAAATCGACCGCAGTTACCGAGCCGCAGGGTCCTGCGTCGTGTAGCTCTGCCTTGACGCGCGATCGAAAAATCGCTCTCATTTCCTTCGTCGCAAACTTTTTTCCAAGATTTCTGCTTAGTATTCTTAAGAAATCTCTACTTTACACTGTGATGTAAATTTCCCGAGTTGTATATTTCGTAAACGAAAGATAATGTCTACTTTATGTCAAATTTCACGTTAAAAACGGGTACGCCATTTTGCGTTGCAAAACCAGACAGATGAGAGCCAAAATCTTCAAAAGTCATGGACAATATAGGCAAAGCACCAGGTCAAAGGAATATTGCGTTTTTAATTCCATCAAAATCATACCAACGCAACACCACCTGCTTAAATTCAAAGATTTTCGATGAAAAACAAGATCGCGCGTGTTTTTGAAAAATTGGTCATGTTTGGGCTACTGTATCTCAGCAACGGGTCGTATTAATGTAAAATGGCTTATAAATTTATAATCAGTAATCATTTATGAGTATTTACGCTAAGTTTCAAGTCTCTATCTCAAAAAAAGCCATTTTGGACTTTTGTCCGGCTTTTTCCGATTTCGGACCACTGTGCGGCGGGAAAAAAAGAGTCAAGATAGAGACTAATGAAACTTTATTTATTTAATTACTGAGAATTTTGGCCATACTTATTTCATACTTGTTACAGACCCTGAAATAAAAAAGTAAAACTTGAATATGGTCTCCGTAATGACTCAATGGGAACTATCTCGCTCCTCAAACCACCTTAAGTATTCACTTAAGACTTTTTATTCATGCAGAGAGGCATTGCGCTGAAAATAGGTCATGCTCGCCTGTTTTAATCTCACACTACTTCCATCTGTTTGAATAATGTCTCAGTTGGATTGAGAACCAAGGGAATATAGGAGGATATACGTACTGTGGATGTGGGCTTGCGTACGAAACCTATGATAGTATTAGAGCGTTGTTTTTAACGCCAAAGAAAATAACTGTGATTTAAAACGAATCTTCTGGAATGAGTATAAGATTACACTGCAAGTATTAATTCAGCTAAGTACACTTCACTGTCCGTTCACAGAGAAGGTTTAATATTTTTTTCTTGAGGGTGCAGAACGATCGAACGTGGTTACAAGATCTTTAAACGCCAATAGAAGTATCATATCGAGAGTGAGTTGAAATGTAAGAAAGATAATCGATGGTGTATGGTTTAATCGCCAAAGCCGAAGATGAGAGCCGCAACAATAGCCAATCAGTTTCCGGAACATCAAACATATTCTCGAGGCCTCTTTACATCCAAATTCGGGTAATTGGCCTGTCTAAATAAGACTGAAAGACGTGGTTCCGAAACTACTGCGAATTGGAAAGTTCTTTCGACGATTTGGAACGTCATTACCAAAACCTATGACGAAGCAGCGGCATGTTATAGTTCTTAACAGTCCATTCAAATTATAATACTGTACAGCTCTTTGTGGCTTCTTTTCTAAACTTTTCTGGAGTATTCGAGGATTATTACGCAACAGAAACACCAAGATCGAATAGGATTGTTGTCTAAATTAGAATTTGCACGAAATGTTTCAGGTTAAAGTTAAATGCGCTAAAGCAGTTGAAGAATTTAAGTTCTGAGATTTCATGTGATTTTATGTCTTCTTTTTTCATTATTATGCTAATAAGCTCTTATGTCATAAACCTCTTAAGTATGTTATTTGAAGTAGGCCTCACGAGCTGACAGAACACACGAAGGGCAACTATAGATCGCGCAAGTGACTGTTAGGAAAGATACTTTTCATTTAAAAATTTGAAACAAACACTAAACAAGAATTTTCTCTCGCTTTTTCTCCATGAGAATAAAAACATAGTATGCACACAGAAACATCACAGATGATCACTGCAAAATCATCGATTTTTGGTACTAAAGGCCGTATTACACGGTACATTTGTTTGTACAAACTCTTCCGTGAACTCTTGCATGAGGCAAAATGTATCGTGTAAAGCGGCAAATTGTATGAACGCTTGTGCGAATGTCTCAATGCCTGCACGGGAAATAGAACCTGTTCTAATTTCGTTGAGACAATCGTACAATCTCATGTACATTCGTTTGTACAAAATCTTTCATCGTGTAAAACGGCCTTGAGACCGAAGAATGTCGCGTCCATGATGCAGTTTGTTGTCCGTCGCGTCGCGTTCATGTCGCAGTCATAATTTAAGCAGTTTTTCAAATAAATACCCGGATTTGAGTCCTTAAAATTTCATCGTTCCTAATTAAATAGCTATAATTAGAGCATTTAAATGCTCACCATCAAACTCCTCGCTAAATAAGGTAATTAAATCCGTTCAGAAGTTAAAATAGAGCCATGACACGTGTCACACGAGCGTTGACCGCGCTATGGCCAAACCACTCCGCGGGGGAAAACCATCGCCGTATGACCACCTCCTCAGGGTGCAGTGGCGGGGGCAGGGGGGGAGGGGTATTCTTGCCCGAGGAGGCGGGGGGGGGGGGAGGAGGAATAGAGGGGAAGAGAGAGAGGAAAAGAGAGAAAGGGAGAGGATGGGGAGATTCTTATTTCCGCAGCGGTGTGATTGCAATTACGACGTCATAGCGACGGACACTCAGGGGGTAGGGGGATAGAGGGGGAGGGGTGGAAGGAGGAACAGGACCGAAATTTAATAAGGAGGGGTGACGTCCGCTTCCGGGATTGTCTCGAAGAGAGAGAGAGAGAGAGAGAAAGATTAAGAGGAAAAAAAACTGGAAAGCCCCGAAGACAGTCGGAAACCTCATCATTAGCATTCCGTTCTATTTCCTCCGCAACAAGTCTCACCCGCACACAGGAAAGGCCAAAGCTTTTCCCTTCCGTCCGTGCAGGTGAGTGATAAAAGTATGATGGGGAATTTCAATTGATAAGTTTAAGGTAGTTTGAATGAGATTATACCTCCCAAGTCACATAGGTGGCCATATTCGAGCTTCATTTTTTTAAATTTCAGCGTCTGTAACAAGTATGAAGTATACATTGTAATATTAATGGCGCAAAAATATAGTTGTGCATGGCAAGAATTCTTAGTAATAAGATAAATATAATTACATAAGTCTCCAACGTGACTCATTTCTTCACGCCGTCCGGTGAGATCACTTCCAAAATAGGTTTTATTTTCGATTCTATAAAAATTTCTGCGATGAGTAATTGATTTATTTTAAAAAATAGTAGAGAAAAAATACAAAGTACACACCGTTAGTTTTTTGACGAAATCTAGTTGTTAGAAATTCCTCATTTTTTCAATATTCTCCCTCTGGAGCGCACATCCATAATCTATCCCATGTAAAACAACTCATATTTTGAGGCAAATGTCTCGAAAAGTAGTTCCGCAAAGGGTTAACATTTTTTTTCAATTTGAAGAATGGGAGGTTTTTCTTTAAAATGAGGTTCATCAAATTCTAGACGAATTGATATTTCTCTCAAACTACCATCACCACATTGACAATGGTGTATGGCAATAGAAAATTGACGAGGTGATTCCTTTCTTCCAAACCATATCAAACTAAAATCAACGTCAGACGCCCATTTTAACTCGATTGTAAGAACTCAATAAGAGAATTCATAGACGGGAGTGACCTGCTCCATGCCGTGCGCTCTTGCGGTGGCTTGCGATGCCATACGCTGAGGCACACTGCAGCTGTGTCCTTACCCCTTCAATTTCCTTACCCCATTATTCATTCACCCAGTCCTGCTGCCTTCCGTGTGTGAGGGTTCGTCTTTCTTGAGTAGACCTCGATATTAAGAGTCGGATACGCGGCAGGCGACTGCAGTGGTGAGGTGGTGGGAGTGAGTGAGAATAACCCCCCCCTCCGTCTCCCTAACCCCCCCCCCCTACGAAGGGGATGACGTCAGTGCCGCAAACTCACGCAAACGACTAAAAAAGGCTTCGGTCGTCGCGATTCCAAAAGACTCGCATCTCTGGAGCTTCGGTCGCGAGTCTGTCCAGTCCAGTCCAGTTAGTAGTAACACTTTAATACTGCCACGGGCGCGAGCCCTCTACAGCTGTTTAGTATGCTTAAAAACTGTATGAACAAGAGGGAGGAAATATTCAGGGTGGGGGTATGATGAGGGGCATTGGAGCTGGAGTGGTGACTGATGAATTGGCAAGGGGATTGCGGCAACAAACTAACTCTAATATGACACTGGGTTTTTATGTTTCCATTTTTTTAAATTTATGCAGCTAATGTTATAATCTAAATTTATCCTGTACTCTTAATTTTTATATATAATTATATAAAAAGCCCGTGCGATCAAAAATGTACGAATTGAGCGGGCGGGGCCCATAGTTATCGTTGCATTGGAGGGTCCAGAAAAGCTTGGGGGATCCGTTGGAAGTTCTTCGTTTCTCTTAAATGTCTGCAGTCCTCTCCAAGGAGAGGGAAGTGATTTCGGCAAGCATCTTGGAACTAATAACTTGGCGATTGGCGAATGGATTCTCAACGGATCATCCATCTCTATCTCCCGAAGCGGCTTGTTTTCGATTGTGCTTTACAAAATTACCTACATTTCTTAAAAAATACAGACGTGAGATGCAAAGGGAATGTAGTTTGAAAACTAGCTTATTGGATCATCTGGTTTTCTGGGAAACTATTGCAAACGCACTAAATATGCCAACTCATGACTTCCCTCCTCCCATGCACCAAACTCTGATATAATCGCTGCTCATCGATACGTGCGGATATCGACTTTCTTTGTAAAAAAAGCTCGAGTCGTTTCAATACACTTTTTCACTTTGCATGTGCAGTAGGTAGCGTGGCCAAAAATTATATGAAAAAAAAATAAAAGATATTCATCTCCACATCGCTACCCTAGTTCCAAAATGCAAAGTGAATTACCACACCAAAATATGGGCCAATCGGAGAGTGTTTATGGGTCCCAATGAATTGAAAGTTATTGAAATTTTTTTTTTATTTATCGCTTCTAAAAGTTTAAATTTACAGTTTTTTTGTAAAAATCAAGCAACTATTACATGGTACTCTAAAATACCTCATTCAGAAGTCTTACTTAGTTATATCAATCAATATTTATGTGTTAAGTTATATCATTTTAAAAATTTGTTCTCAAAATATTGGTGTTTTAGTAAAATCTCCGTGTAGACCTTAAAAGTGTTAAATCATAGGGACTCCTAAATATTGACCAATTCACCTGAATTTATTTCTCAGTTCTTACAATACCTTATGGAATAAGGGCAGGCTTGTGGAGAGTATGTTTAAAAAAATGTTTTTGGATCACCCTTATGTGCAGTTTCTCAACATTAAATCTTATTTATGGTTCAAATGTCACGAGTTTAGGTCAAATAATATATATAATTTTTTTAACTTTTGCCGACATAAAATATGAAAATTAACTATTATGTAATTAAAAAAGAATTGTAAAACCTTTTCAACATCATGCATCATTTTTTTATTGCCCTGAAGATGGATCAATAGAGGTCCGAAACGTCGTGACCTTTGTACCATATATAAAAAGAGGTCCAATACCATTTGAATTAAATCTTATTTTTGCATGCAAGTGATATTAGTAGAAGTACCTAACCATTTGATAAAACAACTGTTAAACTCTCTCTCCCCCTACGTCAGAGTAGTAGCGGAAGCTTGAGAAATGCAGTTCTGCATAATTCGTTAATGATACGAGAACCCAACGTTCATTCTAGTCTCATACGCTCAACCCAACATTCATGCTAGAGAAAGCATAATCCGTGTGCGTAACCAGCCTGGCACCGCGATCGGCGGCAGTCTCCAGGACTCAAGTTTCGTCTCTCCCAGAGGCGTGGCGACAGAAGACTATAAACTACTGTTGGAAACGACGCAGAGTAAGTATTTGATGGGCTCGAGGGGGAATTGAAGAATAACCAAACCCTAAGGGAGTGACCGCCGTCTCCTTTTGAAAAGGGTTCTCCTACTTCTTCCTAACGAGAGTGCAAACAGCTTCCGATCTCCACGTACTAATGTTGAGCATCCGGGCCTCTGGCCATCTCTCCGGAACCAAACACCGCTTGTCGAAGACACGGAATGAAGCCCGCCCGTGGGATCAACGAGTTCACACGCGTCCCCCGGTGGCAACCGGGACACAAACAGAACGTCCCCCGTACGGTACACAAGGTCCCTCAATGCCCGGTAGCGACCGATGTGTTAGTCTTTGCCTTCGGAGGCTGTTGTGTCGAGTCTCTCCAAAGAACATCCACACCCTCGAGTTGCACCACGCCACCTGTTCGGAGCTATTCGAAGGACTACCGTATTCACGCCAACGCACACTCACGTAACACCCAAACTAAAACTTTTACTAAAATATTCCAGAAAAATGTTTTCTTCACTCATTGCAATATGGCAGGAAGTGGGAGTGATTGGAGTATGAAATTGAAGTGAATTGTGATAGTGCTAAACATTTTTGCTTCTTTCTGAACATGATGTGGTAGGTGTTATTCAGTCCAGGGTAGGGGGGCTCTTAATATTATATCCTCGTACTTGACGCGAACCTGTTTTTGGGTGCAAATTTCCGGGGAAAAAACATGCGCGGGTTATACGTGAAAGTACTGCAAAGCCATTTAGACTACTTTTTTTGCTATTGCATGAAATGCAACGTACTGCTAGACATACTCCCCTCTCAATACAAACAAATTTTAGATTTTTATAGGATTTTTTGTTTAACTTTGCGATAAACGCATGTGTCGTGCAAAATCTGGTAACAATGGGAAATATAAGGAGAACTTATTGAGCACATCTGGTGTTGAAGGAGAATGCTGAAGATCAAAAGCACGGATGAAATACGAAATGAAGAAGTTTGCAGAAGAGTCAAAGGGATTGGATCACATGGAAAACTATACAAAAAAGGAGAATCAGATGGGTTGGACTCACCCTCAAGCACATAAGAAGAGCTTGAACTAAGTAAGGAAACTAGCATTAGATAGGGAAGAATGGAGCGCTGCTTTTACTTATCTTAGGATTGTGCCACCAATGATTATGAATGATTGCTGATGAAAAATTTACGGCAAACGAAAGACGAAATATTGCAAATGTTTCAGGCATTATTAAGTACATTTCATGTTGGACGTATAAAACTAATCATGTGACTACAGAATGCGTACATCAACTGATTATAGTAGCCATATCTGCCACTGGAAGAGTCTGACGCCACCTTAGCTGAGCTAAAGCTCTTAGCTTTAAAACGAGCGTAAGGACAAGGACATTAAGAGCACAAGGGCGTAGAACGAAGGGTTCACCCTACGTGAAATGGAATCATTCTTAGGGTCATGCGCAAATCGAATTTATAAATATTAGGCATGAGTTACGAACGATTAAATCCAATAAGTTGTTCCATGATTTACGAAAAACTGATGACTTTTAAGGTAGTTTGAGCGAGATAGTTCCCTAGCCATAATGGAGACTATATTCAAATTCCATTTTTTTTTACTTCAGCGTCTGTAAGAAGTATGAAATAAATATTTTAATATTAATGACGCAAAAATATAGTTATATATGACCAATTTCTCAGTAATTAAATAGATAAAGCTGCATAAGTCTCTAATTTGTCTGATTTTTTTCCCCGCCGTTCGGCACAAAACCCTACAAAACAGGAGGTTTTTTTGCGATTCTGCAAAAATTACTTCAGTGAGTGAGTGATTAATTTTTAAAATAGTTGAGAAAACATTCACTCTACACATCGTTAGTTTTTGAGAAAATCTAAGTGCTATAAGTTCCTAATTTTTTCAATATTCTCCCTCTGAAGCGCACAGCCGTAATATATCCCATGTAAAACAGCTTATATTTACAGGAAAATTGCTCGAAAGGTAGTTCGGCAAGGTCTTGATATGTTGATATCATCAGAAATATGAATTTTTTTCTTTAAAATGAGGCCATACTCATCAAATTCTAGGTGAAGTGATTTTTCGCTCAAACTACCTTAAGATCAAAGTTTTTCCCGGTGGATAATGTTTTGGGTATTGCTCTCGGGCTCTACACCAAGTAATTGGCTTCATATTGGCCGAAGTTTCGGAAAACGACTTGTTCTCCATAGAGAAAACATGCAGTCTACACACCGTTAGTTTTCAAAAGTTTGTTTAACACGCCTTGAGAATGGAAAACAAGTCATTTTCCGAAACGTCGGCCAATATGAAGCCAAAATTACCTGGTGCAGAGCCCGAAAGCAATGCCTAAGTACCTTAAGATCCTATAAAAGTTCCACAATGGGAAAGACAACGTAGATAAAAGAGCATGAGGGAAAATATGTGAGCACTCGTATTTAATACTCAGAGAGGGGGCGGGCAAAGGGGATGAACACTTCACGGGACTAACAAAAATCGTGGATTAGACGTGTATTTCGGGTTCATTTGTCCTCACCGCGCTCCGCAGTCTGCTCTATGCATCTCCCCTCCAATGTTAGCGCCACGCCTGCATTCCGCTGAAGGGAAGGCAATAAGTGAGGGAGAATCACAACTTACGCGCCAAGCTGCGAACAGCAATAACTTACCTGCAAAGAGATAAAAAAAGAGCACGTTTGTATTACACTTAGCACACACTTACTATTTTATACATATTTCTAAACTTTTATGGAATATTTTCGATTGGGAGAGGGAATGTGAATACAAAAAATAAATGAATGTATACAATAAAAGTGCATGCAACGAAGAATCATGCAAATGCTTTCCTCATCTCGCCTATACTCACCTATCACACTTTGTATTTGGTTAACAAATTGATTAAATCAGTAGAATCTGAATGCTATGAGCGTTGTCCAAAATGCTTGAGGCATTAGCTATATAATTAATCAGGGCGGTAAATTAAATTTGAATGCCACGTGATGAAAATAAGGCGATATTACTAATATGAAATGCTTCAGTTTCTCAAATGACTGCGCTTTTCAACAAATTTCAGTAGTCATTAATGAAACCTCACTAGAATGCAGAGTAATTTCCTCTTGTTGGCACTCAGTTTTGCATCTGATCATAAAAATATTAGAAAAAGATGCGTTGACCATACACATAGCATATCCAATATATACATATTGATTGATGATATTAATGCCTACTGCAAATACGGCAGTGAAATAACGTAGAAATTGCCACAGGAAAAAATCGGCCTGGACCGCATACCCAGGCTTTATCCAGTTCCCATGAATCCTCCCAAATTTCCACCAGAATTAGGAGGCCTGGGTAGCGTAGTGATCTGAGCATTGGTCCGGAAAGCCAAAGGTCCGTGGTTCGATTCCCAGGCCGAGTATTTCCTGTAGCGATTTCAACGTTACGTATTGATTGGCGAACAAATCCTGGGCTTGTATGGTTGGTATATGGCTTCCTCCTGGCTCGACAAAACTAGAGTAAACTTTAGTACGCTTACATGGCCACAAGTATGAGGTATTTAATGCACAGATTTACACAACACCATAATCAACGAAAGCGATGCTCCCCTCCAAATGCTAGGATGAAAAATGGTGATAGGCTACTTATCCTCCGATAAAAGTTTGCCCAAAACATCGACCTGTCAGCAAGCTTCGAGAATCCCCAAAGCTTTCGAAAATAACGAGCAAGCACGAACATGGGACACAAAAGAATTTCGGCGCACTCTTGTTGCTCTTTTGCTTTCTGTGGGGGGGGTCACGTTTGCTGCCGAGAGTCTTTGGGAGGAATCGACGCACCTCCACAATCATAGAGGCCATAAAAACCTCCGGTCCAGGTCCAGAAAATTGCGTAACCACACAGGACCACGGCCGGTAATGATGCATCTCGGGTAGGAGTCAATTAATCCTCGGGAGACAGCCTGCCGGCGAACGGGTTTCCTGCTTGCGGGAATCGGGCCGTGGGTGGAAGGGAACAACAACATCCGTGCTCGGCTGAGGACACGGTGCCAGCGTGCACAAGCACGCACGGTATCTAAGTACTCCAATAATCACTCGAGATTTTTCACCAGTGATAATTGCTGGTGGATCATATTAAAAAAGAAAGTGAAGAGAACCTAGCCGCGGTCCAGATCCAGAATCTGGCGGGGCGCGTTTTAGACTAACAATAAGTTGATGAAATACAATGACACCCTACAGCCTCAGAGTATCCTGTTTGTTACCTCAAAATATGTAATAATACGTTATGAATACTTACTTATCCTTAAACTGCGACATCTGCGTCCTATTATTCATCATCGAAATACCTCGAAGCACAGGTAAAAGATTCACTGTTAATATAGACTGGAGCAGGGTGGAGCTATTTAATTTCAATTTAATGCAAACAAGCTATTTTCATTAAAGTCCACTCTTTTCATGACTGAATGAAAAATTTTTGTACCTGCTGGTAACAATATGAGGCAAAAATGTCTTAATATTTGCTAATTTCTTCGAAATACTTAAATGGAAAACTTAACGTGATGTAGAAACGAAATTTCGTTGCTACAAATGTGGTTAGTTATCACATGCAACGAATATTTTTCTTTCGTATTTATGCGGAATATGACAGTGAGGGTGGTTAATTTTTTCAGGAAATGACCTCATGCCTATGAAACTGAAAAGTCAACTTTTGGGAGATATAGTCTTAATTTATGGAAGTGAATGAAGGAAAAATATGAGAAAAAGAGCAAATATTTTATCCGTTCAGTGCCTAGTGCCTTCTGCCTAAGGATAGCATCAAAATAATTACATTGAATAACTTTAAGGTTTATCCGTGTGTTAGTGTTCCCTAGTGCTAATGCACTTATGGTCAACAATATTTTCGCAATAGTCAAACTAGAGTTTAGTTCCGACGGGTTGCATAAAAATCATTATTTTCTGAGCGTTTGGTGATCTCTATGTGCATATGAGCGGCCGTCCCAGAGGTTCGGTATTACACGCAGGTTTTGAAGGATACTCGCAGGGAAAAACTTTAATTTGGTTCCGAATATCTCTTCACATTTTACTCACCAGCCAAATCTTAAGCCACGTAGGCTGATGTAACTTAGCTAGTAAACCTATGCTGAGGTTAGAGAATGACCCGTATGACAGGAGACTTTCCCTCTCACACACAAATTGCAGGATCCTTAGAAAACCATCTTCACCCGAGGAGGTGAATCGGAAGGGGTGGCCCGATTTCAATTTCAGAGAGAAGAGAGAGACGAGCGCTTTATGCGGAGAGAGAGAGAAAGAAGAAGAGAGACAGACACGAACCATTAAGCACCGCGCTTCACGATAGCGTCACGATCGTGGAGGCGGAGAGTGACAGCCTTGATTGCTTCACGGAATGTCTCGGCAAATTCTCGCCCGTCCCCCTCACGGACGGAAGGACGGCGGGAGGAGGCAGGCCACGGAAGAGAGAGAAGGCGAATGTGGGAGGGCAGACATCCCCGCCGGACGGACGTCTCACGGCAGACAAGGCGCTTCCAGACAGGCAGGCACGGACGCCGCCGTCGACTCGACGTCTTGTCACCCGGCGCCTCCCCCCGAAGACACTGGGCGCCACCTGGCACCGACGACCCACATCACCCGCGCATGCAAAGATCTCCTCCGGCAAAGGCGAATGATTCCACCCCCATTCCAACGTACTCGCAACTTCGAAATACAAATTTCAAAAAGGATCGAATATTTAGACATTCGCGATCGTTAATCGATTTAACAAGAATTTTTCAAAGGATTTTCGCCACCCATTGTTGACACCTTCCTCCGGCTACTCCTCGCGCCCCCATACCTTAAAATTAAACTACTCAGCGAAAGATATGTAAACTGAAGACAACAAGAAGAGGTCTTATTTTTGGTGTGTTCAAGAATGCAAGCGAACATTCTATTCAGCTACAGCGATAGTATCACTCGGAATTGCAATGGCGTCTTGTTTGGATTGCACCAGAAGCATAAATGCAAAATAAGAGTCTCAGTTCATCCCTGTTGCGACTTGTGACAAATCATTTCTTTCTTATGAAGATAAAAATTTTGAAAAAAACTTACTACGTTACTACTTAGGAATGTAGTTTTGGCACGATATGAAAAATATGAGGCCCATGCAAACGAATATTGAACACAACAATCAGGACAGAAAACAAAAGCTGATAAGATGAAATGATAGTAGTGACAGAAAAGTGTCTATGTCTACGAGATTGCGCTCACTTCAAGCGACTGTCCTGTCAGCGTTACCTAAATTCCTAAGAAAAATTTCGACGAAACTCAGAAAACCATTTATTAGGAGAGCATCAGCAATGACATATAAAGGATTTAATCAGCAATGACATTGCTACCAAAGGCTCTGAGAAGAAAGATCGAGGAGTACAATGATTCTCCAACCCGTGAAAATCAAGTGAAAAAGAGATAAGGAAGAAGTTTTAGATGTGTTGTGTCCGAGACATAAAGACAAATGTTCAGTTGTTCAGAAGTCCCAAGGCATTCAAGGTATTCTAAGCCCGAACAGTTCAAGTTCACGCGTAGTAAGGCGTGCATCGTGGATTCTGCAATTATTCTGTGGTGGTCGAACTGGTAATTGAACAGAGTGTACTCAGCATTTTGAGCAGCAAAACAGATTTCAGCCTGCCGTTACTCTACGCCACTTATCACCCGCTCTCTACCTCGTAGAAATGGCACAACGGCTGGCCTAGTTACCCCAGAGACGTTTACGCCGGCAAGTGACCAGGCCTGCCTCTTGATGAAGCCAGGAATCTGTCACGCCACGGCAGAAATTGCGGCGCAATCGTGCACCAATGCCTTGCATAAAATATTTCTTCCCCTAAATGAACCAAAACCGCCCGCGTCCTAAACAGAACACTTATTTCTCTTGCATCGCGTCACTTGGTTCCTCGTCATTGGAACACACCTCGCTCCAACCTCATCCGAATGGCTCCTTCTTCCAAATCCTCCTTCAAGTCCACCTTCACTCCTTCCAAATCCTCCCGTTCATTCTTCGTGCAAAAGCACTAATAAATACTCACCATCTTTCCTTCGAGACAAAAGGAGGTTCCAGCGTTAGATGAAGTAGATTGTGATTTTCTTTATGTTTTACCTTCTTTACTTTTAATTTGATTGTTTCAGGCTTGACTTCGTGGAAGTGATTGATTTCCATTTTGAATCAAAAACTTTGTACTTTTCCACACTTTATTTAAAAACTGCGACCGGTTTCTGCCAACTCTGCTGCTGCTGCTACGTTAATAAGGCATCTTCTAGCACATTCTGAAGTTTAGGGCATTCTATATATATACCCAGAGAAAGTTAAAATGGTGGGGTTTGGTTTGAAATAGGGGAGAGAGGAGCAGGGCAGTTAGAGCATGGCAGAGTGAGGACATAACAGGGAGGAAGAGCATAGAATGTGCTAGAAGATGCCTTATTAAGGTGAAACTGGTCGCACTTTTTAAATAAAGTGTGGAAGAGTACAAAGTTTTTGATTCAAAACGGATTTCTTTACTTTAGTCTAGATTTGCCTCCAGTAAAGTGTTTTCTCCAACTGAATTTGTGAACAAAATCCTACCTACGCGCATTAATAGTCTCACACATTATACTTGGAGTTTCATGGGATTAAAGGTAAGAATAGGCAATGAATGAAGAAAAATAACGATTTTCTAGCCCTATAAAAATAACATTTTTCGTGAAAATCTGAGGTAAGAATATTTTTCAGGAAGTATAATGATATTAAAATGAAGACACCAACCCCAATTGGCATTTGAAAACATTGGTGGTGAATGAAGTCTAAAGTTCTTAAGTTTAAAGTGTTAGTTCAACAAAAGTGGACTGCAATATACTCCTGCTTAGAGTTAAAATATTAGGATCCTATTATAAGGCTTCTACTCCTGCTGGAAAGAGTATTTTCTAGGAATTTATCCGAACACTCCTAAGTACAACTTGGTTATCTATCTTTTCAATGCGTATTTTCGATAAATAGGTGGAATTCCTTAACTGTTGTGACTCGCGCATTCGCGATGGAACTCCCTTAAGTTTCGACTAGCACTGCTCTACCTTGAAATATAAATACTTTTATCCTGATATTTTTACAAACAGCTCCATCCATCAAGTTCTGCCACTATATCAGTCATAAGTTTAATATCCCGTGAAATCCTATAATGGATTAGTTGCAAAAATCTCAAAGCCTTGGTAGTTTTTCAACAATAATATAATGTTTAACACATCAAAAAAGTTGTAAACCTGCGCAACCATTCACTATAGATGGTCCAACCTACTCACTCACCCACCTACTTGATTTTAATGATTACAGAGGCCCGCAAGTTAGTTAAAACGCAAATGCCTTTCGCACCTCAGCTGTGGTGTTTACCAATTCAAAATTTAAATCAGTTATGCAACTGGATATGTATGGTATACCTTGCGATCATCATTAACCACAACGAATGGAACAAGCATTTTCATTCGTTAAGATTTGCCGGTTTTAGAGAATTTGTATAAGTTGCAAACAAAATTCGACAGCATCTGTGAAGATATCGATCGGCGATTCCCCTCACAAATAGGTTACCGAAACGCAGGATAAGTTTCCACAAAAGAAAATGCCACCTTCGTTACCACGACAACCCAATTCTTCCGAAACCCCCACCCTCCAACTCCCAAACAACCCTCTCTCCCCCCACCCCCCTCCCCATATCCCTCCGATCGGGGCGACCCCCTCCTCGTTGACGGAAGGGCGGAGGACGAAAGAGGCGCAAACATCCTCACAAATAATAATCGGTTCCGTGCGCGCGTTGATCTCCCCGCCTCGCCGCCTCTCTCCATTCTAAAAGGGGCCCTTTCCCCCGTCCTCCCCATTCCAAAGAACCCCACGGCGTGAAATGACAGGGTAGCGCTGTCTGGCACGCACACCCCTGCAGCGACAAAATGAGCCGACCCCTAAACCAGCCACTTTTCCCTCTCCCCCTTCTCTCGTATTGACACCACTGGAGCAATTGTCCCGTCGGGGAGACAACAGCCAACATTCTATTGACTGCGATACCCTCTCGGGACATCGGGAGATCATCATCGTCGAAAATCAAATTCCGAGCGCGCTGGCCACATATCTGCCAAAGGACGTGACACGAAATCACACGTGGTAATTAGTCAATATCTGCTCCTTCGCCTCCCTGAGCATTTTAAACTCGCTCATCATTTGTTCTTCTTCCCTTAAAAAAACTGATTCTTTCCTTACTACCCCTCGTAGGGTATTGATTACATCTGGTGTTGTGAAAGTGCTCTATAAGCATAATAAAAAAATTGTGAACTAAACATATAAACTTTCACTGGATATTTACGTGGTTTTTTTACACCTCAGCCGACCACGATTTCGAAAATCCAGCCATATTTTAGCTTTTTTATTCCTTCACAATGCTCCCGCCTCAAGTCTTACTTCATTCTCCATCCTCCACAATTTGCCCTTAAAATGTACACTGCCCTTTTCCACACCCCGGTGTTTGGCGTCAGATGAGATTCTGGAGGTGAAGATAAGAAAAGGGGGGTGGGATGGAATAATTAGAATTTTTAAAGAATTGTGAATGCATTAGTGAAGAAAACATTGTTTTAAATTCTTCTATCACTGATGACATGCTACAACTGCTGAAAATGATGCAGCTCGTTTAGCGATTATAAAAGGGCTATTAATGGATGGAAAACTCACAAAACACAGAACACAGGGCTGTTGGAGGAGGATTTTGAATTCCACTGAACGAAATTCAACCAAGCTTTGGACCACGGAATTCCAGAGGCACCTCCTTCCTCAATACACATAATATTTGTCTCTTCGATGTTTAAACCACCCCTCTCCGAAGTTATTACTAACCAGCATTTGAAAGTATTTATAGATTCATGAGATTATTTTGCTTCTCAAAGTATAGTATGTGCCTCCTAGATCCTTTTAAATGCGAATGACGTTGAATGATTGAAAAATGTGGCAGTTTTCGTTTATACGCTACATAAGTCACATGCGGAACCCCCGTCTATTATTCACATAGAATTGTGACCGTATCCTAACGCATGCGCAAATCAAATCCTGTAAAGTATCATCCAATAATATCCGACTCATTTCATTATTTCCTGATGAACACATCGCCTCCGTTTCACGCCGCAGGCAAGGGCTCCCCCGACCGGTCGAGAGCCCCGGAGCTCGGCCAACAGTCCCGCTCGGGCCCCTATCATTTTGGAATGCACGAAAATTCACGGGGAGATTGGGGGGAAGATTGGGGGGAAGGGGGAGATTGGGGGGACTCTCACACCCCTTACCCAATCGCTCCCCCTTCTACCCCCCTCCCCCCCACCCACCCCAACCCCCAAGGCCTCCATCACCACCGACACCATCATCCGAAGCAATCAAAACTCAACGACTCCTAAACCAGGTGGTGCGTTAACCATTTTCGACACAAAAAAATTTATAATCCCGGTGAGAGATTGGGGCACTTAACATTAAAGCCACCGTCCCTTACGAAGAGGGCGAAAGGGGAGGAGGAATGAGGGCCGACTTCATAGTACCGACTGGCCAACACCCTCGAGTTGCGGGAAAAGACGACAGGGCGGGTGGAGAGGTGTAATCGATCCACGATGAGCTCCATATATGTACTTGGTCCGCGAGTTGCACTATCGTTCACAATGGGCGGGATTTGAGGTCAAATTATGCATTTTGCATTTTTATGTTTTGCGTTTTGAATGGAACATAACAATCATAGTAAATGTAGGAGCATACCAGCGGAATTCACGACTGCCAAATGCATTTTTAAAGCGACTTTATTTTGCTGATTTTTTGGCGTGAACAGAGTAAGGAAAATGATACTTAACTACTGCTTTGTGCCCATATGAGAGACTTCATTCGTTGCAGCCTACCATTTGGTATATTATTAATTTTTGATCCTCTGGATTTAAAGCAAATTTACATACGAAAGTTGGCTCGAGCTTACTGATCATTAAAGCGATTTCAGCAATAGATCAAGAAAATATAATGGAGTCGGTTATGATTTATCTTCTTTATCTTTTGATTGGAGAATGTATAGCAAGGGCTTGCTAATATTTCACGAAGCACGTAAATATCCATTATACTTTTAAACATTCAAGAGGAATGAGGGAAAAGTAAACTGCTTAAAATCGGGAAAAATTATCATATATACATGAGTTATGCCATCTGGTGATCTGTATCGTCGGGTCATAAGGTTACTATAGCCAGACTTCAGAGGACTTGATAACTCAAACTCACGCAAATTAGGCCGCACTTGATACGCCATCCTAAACATTTTAGATTGAAGGCGTGGGGCACTGATTGAAGGAGGTGGTCAACGAATTCATCGATGACAGACTTGATATTTTAGCGTGGCATCGATATCGGCGGTATTTCTATACGTAGACAGGCGGATGGTGGCAAGAGGGAGGGAAGGGTAATAGCGGCGTGGGGGTCTAGAGGTGAGAGAGGGATTGGGGGGGCGGAAGGGGTTAGTCATCCCATCCCTTTGCGGCCGGCGCGCGTTAGTCGGCGAAATTCAGGCCATTTGACAGGAGAGTGCTGGATGAGAGATCGATGCTTCATTGTCGGATGTGTCGGGAGGGTTGACATTGGGTGGACTTGGGTCGGCCGGACGCGGACAATGGACAGAACAATGGACGGTCGACGAAGCGGTGTCCCTCCGAGCCGACGCGCCCGCCAATGAAGGACATCCCACTCCTACGCATAGCGGCCATACTCACCTACACATAAACAGTACCTACACATACATACATATACATGTGTGAGCGTGAGGGGATTATTCGTGTGCCTCCAACTGTGTAAGTAAATATAAAATATATAAAGCGGGTTGGATGGTGACCAATCCTTTAGCGTGCCGCATGTCTCTTTCAGAGTGTTTCTCCTCGAAGGACGGGTCTCAGCGTTCATCAATTTCCCTTCCTTCCGTCCCGCCCTCTCCTCTCACGGAGAACGAGCCGCCTCTGCGACACCGAATCCATTTTGGAGGGATCAAGAGGGTGACAAGAGGGGACAGCCGCTGTCCTCCACATATAATGGTCTCGGGTTCGAATCCCTTACAAATTTATCCAGTTCTGCCTTCGACTGGTTTCACTTCTACTTGCCAGGTAGGGGTCGAGCAGTTAAGGGTTCCGGCGACGAGATATCCTCCTGTTTCATGCGGTGTCCCTCAAGGCTCTGTTGTCGGACCTATTTTGTTTAATTTATACACTCTTGATCTGGTTAAAATCATCAAAAATTCTAAATACATGCTGTATGCAGATGGCTTACAAATTTATTTTCACTCCATTCTAGATGATCTTCCACATTGTATTGACGCGATTAACGCTGATATCCGTTCTGTCTGCGACTGGGCTAAAATTAGTCGCCTCCAGTTAAACCCAAACAAAACTCAAGCAACTATTTTTTGTAATAAAAGACTTTTAAACAGCATTGATTACGATCGCCTCCCCACTGTATGTGTTGGTACTACAATTGTTCAGATTAATAAGACTGTGCGGTACCTTGGACTCACCCTCTCATGTAATTTGTCATGGGATCATCATATCCTGGATATTTGTAATACGGGAAATGAAATTATTTATATTCTAAAGCTGAAAAGGAACAATCTCCAAGTTTCCACAAGAGTTATGCTTGATACTTGTCTTATCTTTCCTGTTTTGGATTATTGTGTATTGGTTTCCAGCGATTTAAATAATGTTCTTGATAAGCATCTCCAGCGACTTATAAACTGTTGCGTTAGGTTTATATTTGACTTACGCAGAGATGAGCATGTGTAAAAATATTATGCTGACCTAAATTGGTTACCTCTCGGTTCCCGAAGGAAATACTTTTTGGCGTCTTTTCACCCTCTTCCATAATCGGAATCCTGCCTACCTCTACGATCTATTTACCCCCAGAAAAAGACTATCCCAAATATTAACCCCATCTGACCATACACCTTCCTTCACATTCCCCAATCCCGTACCAACATCTACTTCAATTCCTTCCTCACCACTGCTTCCAAGTTTTGGAAGTCGCTACCCTCCCATCTCAAATCTTCATCCCTTCGATAGTTTAAACTCAAATCATTTTGCTATTTAAAAACTCAGAAATAAATGTGTGAAAATTTACTTTATCTCTTAACTATATATTTCTGTAATATTCATTGTTATGTTAATTAACTTTTCTTTCCTAATGTGTGTATTATGTTTTTTGAGCAGAACATGCAAATTGTATAGTTTACTTGCTCTATTGGGTTACCCCAGAGCATAAATAAAGTTTCATTCACTCATTCATTCATGGTTGATCCTTGACCACCAAGGAATCGGATGGGCTAGAATACTGGGTTCGCATTCCGAGGGCCCGGAAGGGGTTAGAATCTCGGAAGTGGCAAGGACCTTTCAGTGGAATCCTTAGTCCTTCATGGTTGCTATGTGGTGTGAAACTACTACTCCTTTCAGGTGAGACTTTTACTGTGGACCCCTTGGCGCATTTCATTAGGAGTGGACTGACGCCGGGTTTCCACCTGTACGATTTAAAATCTCTCCCATACCAACCTACGCACTGATCATTAATGCTGCATATATCTTCAAGTGTCGATGCCCCCCCCTAGTTAACTAACCTTGACCACCTATTCAACTCCATTGGCGCCGTGCAATACTTCAAATCTCAGTATCAAAATGAGATAAAGATTTTCCACCGCAGATCACGCGATATATCAGGTGGCGCACAATTCTGCATGCCGCATGACCCTGCGGGTAACATTATAACAAATATTGCTTGATATCGATTACCATACAGCTGGGTGGCTCAATAGCGCTAGTAGCTTTCACATGAATAACACATATTGCAATCTACAACAATCACAAAATTCCACAGCCATAGAACGAGGTATTAGTTCATTTTATCCACCTCTTATACGCTGTCAGTGAAATCAAGGAATCATCCTTTGAAAATATTTGTCGATTCATATTTCAGTTCCAAATAACTCTCTTAACAAACACTTTTCCAAGTTGGAGGATTTCACGATTTCACGATTTCACGTCCATAGTCACCTGCATTCGCATTTCCGCAACCTAGGAGTTTTGGCACTGCATGCACCGTACCACGGAAGAAAAGTTTTTACTGCCTGATTTAATTTCCTGAATTACTTTCACGTCTAATATTCAACAGTGAACAATAGCCAGTTTCAGGGCTTAAGCGTTTTAAGTAGGCATATGACTGAAGAGTCAGATATCATAATCGAGCTAAGGATAAGTGTACCTCTCCAGTTTATAGATTTCCTGGGTAACTGGGACAACTAACTCAGTCTACCTTGAAGTTTATATGCCGCTGGACTATGGGATACCCACTCTACCTCAGCTATCAAACCGACCTCAAGGTTAATAACGGGCTTGATTGTGATACCGGCACCTTTGCTCCAAATTATTTCTTAAAAGCTATCTATTTCAGAATAATCATTACGTAATGACTTTCACGTGAAAAAAACCTGTTTTCAGGGACGAGGTTATTGTCATTTAAAAAAAAATACAGATAAGAAGCGAAAGGGGTCAATTAAATATAAACGGCTACGCTTTGGTATTACATCGGTGTAAATTTTTAGCATTGCCTTCTGGAGCAAAGTTTAAATGAAATCATTATTTACGTCTCATGGCGTGAAAATACAATATGAAAAAGCCAAACATTTAGTACAAACCATGGTAATTAAATTTCCGAATAAAATAAAAAATTCCAATCAACATGTTTTTTAATGGCTTCAGTGGAGAAAGAGAGAGTGCCTCTATGGCATGATTTCATACGCTGGTGACATCAACAGAGGCTGTTCATTGTTCAAGCCTCATCGTACGCAAAGATGGAAGTTATCAGACGTATTCCCTAAAGAGAAGAGCACATAACTCTGTGTAGGAATTTGACAGGATTTGAATCAAATACGTAAAGTGTGGTTTCGATAACAAAAAGTCAACTATCATTTAATGCTGCAAACATCAATTGGACTGTTTGAATTCCTTGTGAAACCTATACAATGTCATCCGCATTTTTGTTTTCAGGAGTTTCCTTCTTCTACTTTACAGACAGACAGCTCTACACAGATGTTAAACGAATTAGGGTGGGAGCCGCTACAGACTCGGAGGCTGCGCGCTAGTCTTAGATTGCTTGAGCAATTGAGAATAGATATCTTTAAGAGCGACACGGAGAACATCATATTAGAACCCCACTATATTTCCAGGTCCGACAGAAACGATAAATTGAGAGAAATATTTTGCCGAACGGATAGGTATGGGAATTCGTTTTTCCCCCGAACAATAAGGGACTTTAATAAATTCTAGGCGTAATTTCATTAGAGCGTTTCCTTTTTATATGTAAACGACTGGCGTCCTAACACCCCCCGCCACACGCCTATTGAGGTGGCTTGCGGGGTAGTATGTAGATGTACTTTTATTATGTACAAACACAAAACTTATGATTAAAACTTAAGTCATCACTTTAGATAACAAAAGTCAATCACATAAATTAAGCTTCTATGAAGAGTGGGATTCATTGTCACAAAAACACAGTACAATATTCCACTTATTATTTTTCATGCTGTGACCGGTTTCAACGAATAAAGCGTCATTTACAAGACAAGACAGCAATTTTGTCTTGTAAATGACGCTTAAGTCGTCGAAACCGGTCGACAGCATGAAAAATAATAAGTGGAATATTGTACTGTGTTTTTGCAACAATGAATTCTATCTTCAATTCCCACTAAGTATCGCCACAATCGATTAATTTGATTCTATAAAGAGATATTCTATGGCACGAAAGTGGAAATGCTTACTCAAATACCTGATGTCATCCTTTTTAAAGAAAAGTATACGAGCAATTATATGTCTAATTCTGTCAGGCGCTAGTATCACAGTGAAGCTCTTTCCCCCGGGGCATTTTATAAGGCATCTCCAGGCTGGAACAGTCCATCAGTCAACTTACATTCATTCAGTTTTCCATTCCCAGGGAAATATTGCATATTTTATCCAAAGGACCGATAAGTAAAGCATTAAAGTAAAAGAATTTGGAGCTAAATACGAGAGAAGCCCAACCAAACAGGTAGACATAGAGAGTTCAAAATTACACTAAAGCATTAGTTGATAAACAAATGATATCGCACAGATCCAATGTATTGTTCAAAGGTTCATAAATTAGTTTGAGGTTGCTATACGCATCGCAGGCTCTTAGCACTATGATACGGTGACAAAAGCAATTAGCTGGCTAACCAATGGATTTAACCGCGTTTCTCCTGAGTATTTCGGAAGAGCAGAGTTACCTGCTTCTCAACTCCCTCTGCCATCTTTACCTTCAGAGCGCGCACATGGCCATGAGCAATCATTTTTAATTGCGCTAATTAGAGACTCATGACCGACTTCAAGGAAGGGTAAATAGAACTCACGGCTCATTTTAGCAGCATTGCAAAGTATCGCATCGTGACTTAGTTACCACTCCAGAGGGAAGGAAGTATCCGGGAATATTCTCAATGCAATGGACTGAGTTATCGATTCAACCCCGTTAGCTGAATCTCAGGAGAGCTGACGCTAACGTCACCGTCGCCATGGACAGAAGACGAGCGCCTCCCTTAGCGGAGGTGAAAAAACAAGAGAGTGGACAAAGGCGCCACCGGAGGGAGGGAAAAGAGGTATCCATGCAATCACACTTCTTTGAGAATTTCCCGAGTGGGGGAATGCAAAAGACGGGCTCGGAATATACTTACTAAGGGGCGAGGCCCAAAGAAGCCGTGGAGAGAAATAAGTTGCGTATTTACATAACAACCGATCATTTACCTCTCCCCCATTCTCTGCGTTCCGTGAGGAGGCTCGGGAGGACGGGGAAGGGGGTTGGCGGGGCGGCTGTTTAAGGGGAGGGAGGGGTGTTGGGGGGGAGGGAGAGGGGGCGGGCGGGGCCACTCCACTGCAACTTCCTCCCTGGAAGCCACCCGGAATATTTTTGAAGGACACATCATTGGATTGTATGGAAATACCCGTTCACGATTTGGTGCACCTTTCACAGACAGCGGTAGGTGTGTATACACTTCAGTTTTTATTCCCTTTATATTACCTAACACTGTCTGTCTGCTTGTCTGTGTACGTACAAACCCATTTCCCCTCTCATCCAATCGATCTGATATTTGGTCCAGAGACTCCTTGTGACCAACGATTAATTTTAACAAACCCACGCACAGGCACACAAATACACACTGACTATGACAATTATATTACAAAGCATTTGTATGAAAATGAAAGAGCATTTAACACCCGTTTATCTGCTAATCCTTGCAAGCAACCGGTAGCCCAGGGGTAAGGTAGTGGACTGTGGAACGGAAGGTGTGGTGTTCGATTCCCTGCTGGGGAAATCGTTTTTCTTCTTTTTTTCACAGCCGTTTTCACTTACATCTTTAGAAATTTTGTTTTCATCATCGCATTACCCTCTATAAACTTTTTTTGCATTATTTTACTCGCTAATTATTCATTAAAGACGGCGATCAAAGCCCGCAATGCACTTAGGACGTTGTGGGAGATGGACCGTGCTGAGCCAACAACTGTGATTATCGCTACTCTGAATGTTCAACAATGAATATAAATGTAATATCGAATTACTAATGTTCCTAATGGTTGTCGAATGTCTGAAAAAATTAACATATCAGTGAAGGTAGAATGATTTCCCTTCACAAATTAAATTTATTAGCAATGTGATAAAACAATATTTAATGTCAAAGATACCATAAAACAATGAAAAGAATAAATAATAAAATGCACTGAGAGTATGATAAGTGCATTTAAACGTGATGTAATGCATATGGAAATAAAGGGAGTGTAAGAAAAACTTTGTTTTTATGAGGTTATTTTTATTAAGAGCTCCACTGCTAAACTTATTTTGTCTCGTCTAAGGCTTCACTACTAATATCAACACACCATCCATTCACAAGGCAGGATTCGAACATGCAACCTACGAGCACCACTAACCTAACTGCCGCGGTAACTTCATGAAAATTCCAGGCGAAAATGCATGAAAACGGGGGATTCGTAATATAATCATTGTTTTAAGGAAAGTTATTCACAATGTTATCCATAAAATCTTTTCTCAACTACCAATTGCGATGGTCTTTTAATTCACCTGCAAAAATGAGCACTACGATATAAAACTACTGTGCTGTCTGTTCAAAACTTACCTAGTCAAACAATAAACGAGGGTTGAAGACTTAAATTCCAGCATTTTTTATAAGCATAAGAAACAATAATATAATAAAGAATCTCAACAAAATACGAACACGCAGGAGAGTATTTCTGCACCTATTAGGTTAAGTTAAGAGTTTCAACAAGACACAGTCAAATTCCAATGAAAATAAAATAGCAAATAACTTAAGACATTAAATTGTATTTGATACTGCATCTACAGGGTGGGGCATAATGGACTCCCTGATTTGACGGGTGAATTGTAAAAAAACAAACAAACGTTTTTATTTCCCAAAACTACATTCAATGCTATTTTATTTTCATTTGGATTTGAAAATTAGTTCATCCAGGTGACGACCTTGGCGAGCGATGCTCATCTTGAGTCGTTCAAAAAAGTTTTCGAAAACTCTTCTCAGCATATCTTCTGATATTCCAGCGATGATGTATATGTATTGCGATATTCACGAAAAATAATGGAAGAGCTTAAATTATAAGGGGAAGAAATAACTATCTCTGACGACATTTGTCTGGTTGGTTATTTGGGGAGGCGTCAAGACAACTGAGATAATTTGCATCGTTACATTAGTAATGAATGGAGGAACGGTGAGGAGATATCCAACGTCTGCATAAGCCTACTCTGGGTTCGCGATTTCCTCTTAAATCTTTACCGATGGCCGAATTTGAACCCAGACCCTCTGGATGGACAGACTAGTGCATCGCTAAGACCCGATTTTCAGGTTGTTATAGGCCAAACACATCGAAGGTCTGGACGTCGCAGACAAAATAGCGTCTACTGCGCAACGCCATAAACGTTCGCGACGACTGTACAGCATGCTCTATTGCAGAAGGGCGGGCAATACGAGTTCAGTGCAATGGCACGGCGCCGGACGCTGGGCATAGCGTCCCCACCAAGGAGGTTGAAAAGTCCTGGAGGGGTTGTTTGGAAGGTTTCCGCGAGGTCAATGTTCAAACATCTTGGTATACCAGCTTTTGTCACATCGAAGTGGGTTTCCCTTCCGCCAACATAATTATAAGCATGGTATAATAAATGAAAACTAATGTTTTATTGGACTTTAGAAATAAATTTGTGAATAAATGTCGTTCGTTACCTAAAATATCCCTTCCATTTGTCACGATGGAATTATCATTAAAACACCGTGAGTAGCAACAGTTTTCCTCACCGCTTTAGATTAGAACATGAGGGTCATTGGTTTACCAGGACAGCCATTTGGCTTACCTGGTAACGGCGGAAAAATGTTTTACTAATTTCTTTTGAACAGTACTTATAAGTTTCTGTGAATAATTCATTATAAATTGAGTGGCAGAATTTGGGTTTACACCTGTAGTGATTTCAATGCTTTGGTCAGAGGAGTAGGAGTGGTCACCCTACTTCAAGCACCCACATTCCTGAAGCGATCACTTCCCGAGCATGGGAACTCAAAAACTCCAATCTATAAAAATAATACGCTTAGAGGTTATAGCTTGGTACCATTAGAAAGATAATAAACCTATTTTGAACGGGAAATGAATGGACTCGCGAGAGAGTCCATGAGATCCAAAGCACCTGTAAAATGATGATGATTCATTGAAGCCCGGGTCGTGTGAGAAAAAATCTGTCAATTAAAAGTTAGTACAAAAATTTATAGGTTTATGCCTATTTTTCTTCGCAATGAGACCCAATTCGTTGAATTTAATTCGTAGTAACGTTCTCGCTGAAAGCTTTAAGGAGGATCCGCCGCGACTGTGTGAGTCAAAACAAATACTAAATTACATATTTTTTATATTTTGTCAAAAAAATCCTGCTTTCGCTGATGAAATGCGTAACCTATAGAAACCCATAAGCAAGGTATGTACAAAACATGCAGATTATTCCACGAATGTATTTTAAATGAGCACTTTATTCCAGCCATAGGAGCCGACTGCAGCACCATTTCCTTCGAATTACCGCATATTGACTTCAATTACGGCATTAATTCTTCAATAACTAGAAAAATAAGGTGGTAAGATGCCTGTATTATATTTTTATTCAATTTATCTGGATTATTTCCTTCTTTGAGACAGTTTTCCATGGAAATGGCATTTGTATTTTATGGAAAATACTATTTTTCCCCGTGTTTCTCTCATTCTCCCATTGAACACCATGTAATTACAAGTTCAATTATAGAATAGAATAGCGTGGAAAGGTATTATTTTGTTTTTGATATCAGATAGACGACAAGTTTTTCTACAAGTAGATAGAATAGGAATAAAATGACATTTAAGTCAATTTACGTTGGAACCAACTTAAACGCGCTTCTCTCAAAACAGGTACCCTTTTCTGAGCACACACCAACCACCATGGCATGTAGACGCGGGGAAACACTGTCCATACAAATATGATGGCGCCACCTATGTCACTGAAGATAGTTTTATGTCCTCGTGTACAGGGCTCCACGTGGGAAACTCTCTCTCTCTGGCAACGCGATAGGGAGGAGGGGGGGGGGGTGTAATAATGAGGGGGGGTGGCAGGGGAGGTAACCTCCCTCTGATGTGGACACGGAGCGATGTGATGGGCGGAGTCGGAACTGTCTTTCTCCAACTCACACTCACTCCACGGCCTTACCCCACCCCCTAAATCATCCAGCCCCCCACTCCCCTCTACCTCCTCACCCTCCCCCTCCCAATTCTTCCAAGGTCTGAGTGACTCTTTCCCTTCCTCTGGGGCAACAAATACCTCCATCTCTCTCCCTTTTGCCGCCATTGTCACGAAAGGAATTCTCCATTTTTTGTACCACCACCACCATGCACTACTATCGATCACTACCAGCTTATCTAAAAAGAAGAGAACACTTGACCACGTTGTAAAAACTAAAGAAAATGATGAATGGAATGATTTTTTTCTTAATATGAGGTTTAGCTTCGAAAAATTTATAACTGAAAATGGAAATAAATAATTACGATGATAGTTTCAAAAATAAACTTTGTTATATTCCACACCGTATTTATTAAAACTCAATCGGTTTCGACCTTTTCAGGTCATCAGGTCTCAAGAGTTAATAATAATGTGTGGAATATATCAAAGTTTATTTTTGAAACTATCATGTCTGAATTCCACGAAGTGAACTCGCGAACCATTGAACGTGTTAAACAGTTATGATATCCAGATACTGCAATTATTGGCACGCGTAAAGATTAATGACAGAACGCGCTGCGTTGGAAATAACTAAAAAAACATAGGAGAACATACAAATCGCAGGATCGTTGCAAAATTAAGATAGAACTTGGACATTTTAACGCACTAGACGTAGTGACAGACACGCAAGCTGTGACCTTCACGACATCAATACTGTTATCTGAGTCAGGCCGAGCAGATTTTCTTTGATTTACCAAGTTTTGGTCTTATTTTTTTAAATCGACCGCGTAATCGAAAACGTCACAGAATAGCATTAATACATTTTAAAACTAGCATAGTCATAAAAGCAGATGCAGAAACCATGATGAGACTCGTCTGAATCATCGGAAAACTTGACAGCGTCCGAAAAATGAAATTTATTGGTAATGTTAATTCCAGAAAATGAAAGAATGATATTTTACTCTCGAGAGCAGATGTTTCTTGCCATCGGTATTAAATTTAGGGAGCATTGTTACACTATCTAATTGTAAGGAACAAAGTTTAGGAAAATAAAGGAATTCAGCCGACAGAATCAATAGTAAAAGTGAAATCTATTAACGCATTCGAGTAATAATAGCTCCCATTGAAACAGTACCGTTAAGTTTTTAAAACATATTAATACTTTTGACTGCCAGTAACGAACATTATTTTCACGTACGTCTATTCTAAACTAAGCTACAACGCTTCTGCATTAAACAACGTACAATTTGATGAAATCTGTGCATTTGACTGGACAGTGCAATACTAATACAGTCTCTCTTAAAAGTAAAACTAAAATTAAAACGTGTCGTTGACATATCTACTATTTAAAATTACATTTTTTGTTTCTCCTATTACAAAAACATTCCCACAGTAACACTTCAAACCCTAATCACTATGCGTCATTCTCTATGGCCGCAGTTCCCCTGGAGAAAAATCGTTTTCATGAAGGCATTAGTGAAACCCCCAATATTGGCCGTAAGTTACCCTAAGTGGTCAAATCGTTTTTCTCCCACGGGAATTCACGGAAATCATTTGGAGGAGAATGTATAAGAAGGACTACGTCACTCTCACATTACTTTTTCAGAGGAGGGGAGGGATTGGAGAATGGGCTGGTAATAAGTTGAGGGGAAAAATATGGGGATAGAATTAATAAATCTCGCAACGCAGCCAGGAATGAAGTCCTCCGCTTAGGGTGGCGGATGAGAGAGGTTAGAAAACGATCGTCTCGCTTCTTTTGTTCTGCGGCGACTCGTTAAGGAACCGACCACCGGTGTGCCTCCTCCTTAACCTCCCCTCGCCCCGCGAAAGCCATGCCTCAACAACGAACCGCCAGCCTCCGCGTCCCCCGGACCGATCTTCTGCGGTCTCGTACATCTCTTGCGACCACGCCCCCCTCCACGCCCTCGACCCCACTCACCGATCCAAATCACCCCAACCCACCGTGCAGGACCCGAAAAAACCTCCATCGCACAAAAACCGTGAGAAATGGTCGAGAGGGAATGAAGGGGGGGAAGGGAAGGAGGGGATGGGGAGTTTTGGATGAGGAGAGTGGAGATTGGGATAACCTGAGGAGGAAGGTAAGGAGTTGAGAGGGAATAAGGAACAACTAGGGAGGAGGACCTTGTAACTCGCTCGATGCCTTCTTCTTGACCCCCCTGACACCACGAGAGACGAGGACCTGCACCCAAAACCACCTGCCCCCCACCAATCCCCAACAACAGCCCCCCCCCCCCCCTGCCTCTCTCTGCCGCCCCACGCCGCTGCTAGCAGACCGAACCCCATCATCTTGGGCCAAGAACCGCCGCGCCGTCACCTATCAAACACGCATCTCACCAGCACACCACGGCCCCGCATGCATCGCTCTCTCTCTCATCCCACCCCCCCCCCCCGTCCCATCTCAAACTCCTCCTCTGGCGTTCAAGGGTGTGAGGGAGGCGTTTCGTTTTGAACAATGTCCCGCGGTGATCAGGCAGACCAATGAGGAATGGATCCCCGGGAGGGTTAGCCGGAATTCTGGTACTGTCGCAGAAAACCATGAGTGGAGGATTGCGGGGAGAATCAAAATTCTTTTCCACCATCCCTCCGGAGATTCGTCCGCAGGAGGAGAAATGAGCAGAGCAAAATTTCGACATTCGGTAGAAATTTATTCTGATAGTAGGAAAGTCCTCGGACGAAAAAAGTGAAAGAGAAGTGTCACTGTGCTCTAATCAGACTTCATTTACCAGCTTAAGTAGATTACGCCGTGATCATTTGGGATCCAGGAGAGTAAAAATAGCTCTGCTCTCAATTGAAAGTTGGTGCCAGCGATGAGAATGTGAAGCACAAACATCAAGGGAACTAAATAGGATGTCACTAGAGCATCGAAGTCGAGACGCAAGAATCAAAGAACCAGAAAACTCAGATCTCACAAGTTTCAAACTGACAGGTTGGACATTATTTTAACCTTCACTGCGAATTCTCGAAAGTTGAGAAAACATTAGGATAAATGATATGAGAAATAAAAAGACTAGTGCAAAAATTACTTATTATACCTACCTTACTTACCTATCCACCTATCTAAAATGACATTTATTACCTCTGTTGAAGTCCGCATCACAATACCAAAAATGTAACCAGAAGAAGAGAACGGATTAACTAACGCATATAATGCATCCAAAGGGGTAGAAAACTATCTATTTATCTGAAACTGAGACTACTCGATCCAATCAGGTTTCAAAGTCAATCGGTGGGCAGGGATATCTTGTCTTGCGGCTAATCGTTCCGATTCATGAGACAACCTCAAGAGATTTCAACGCTCCAATATTTCAAATAAATTTGTATGAAGGAAGGACGATATACAGACAGTTCATCGGGTATGTTCTCAATCGAAACCAGAAACGTGTGGAATTTGCGCAATGGAAGTGAACCAATGTCATCCCCCTAGCTTAAGGAAATTGCATCTAAACCAGCTGAGCGTAAAATGTGATAACATCAATGGCATAAAAGAGCTTCATGTCAAGGACGAGTTTCACCCCACCTTGGCATAATCATCTACCATAGCGCAGGGAAACGAGTCGTGCTACTAACTCCAATGGCTTTGTGAAAACTACAATGTAGTCTTAATGGAAGCAGAAGAAATTAGAAGTTTGCACTTTATCATTGATACGCACCTCTTACAAACATTTACGCCTAAGTTAATGAAATTTATTTAGTGCAGGAGACATGTGGTGGAGTGACATTTGCTCTTGGAGACCTAGCATAAGAAATGATCAGTGAGGCGTAATCTGCCTAGACCAGAATTCATGGCATGTTCCACAATATCGAGGTGAGCTATGGGACTCACTGCAGAAGAGGGTGCCTGGGTACTAGATATTCTGGGACTTAGGTTCAAATCCAAATCCAGGCCGATAATTTTTCACTGTAAACTTCTCACATTTGTGACTTCTCCATAGTGACATTTTTCCAATCATCTACTTGGTCATGGCTTGGTGGTGTAACTGGCTAACACATCTGACCGGCGATTGGGAGATCCAGGATCGAAACCCGGTCAAGAAAAATCATATTTTCATAACGAATTTCACCCTTTTTGGTGTACTTCTCCATAGTGAACGACTACGTAGTTGTAACATTCCCTGCGAATTCCAGAAATACATTGGCCTGGTAACCAACTAATTTTTCTAGCGATTTCTGGATCCACCAACTTCCGAAATAGTTATGCGCTCGTTACATGTCCATTGGCAATTCATTGGAGAAGGGGAAACAGGATATGCACGGTGAAAAAGAGGAGAAAGTGTGAACAAGATTAGATTGGTCGCACAAAAACTGACTGACGAAGCGGCGGGAAGGGGTCTGGAGAGAGGAGGGTGGAGACTCTCCACCCTCCCACTGGAGAGGGTCCTTGAGACAAAGTGGTCTCGAAGAGGTCAGCGACGACTCACGATTTCGCGACTGACCGCGTCACGGGCGATCCGGGAGACAGGCGATCAGCGAGACAGAGAGAGAGAGAGAACAAAAATAGAGAGAAAAGAAGTATTGTGGAGACACAAGGCCGCCCAGCGCGATATTCTCATGAAACCAATCCGACAGTATGCGTCGTTTCTCTCCTCCCATTATCTCTCCTCTCTCTCTCTCTCCCTCGCACATTTCCTTCTCCGCACGAAATTGAGCTTTCTCAAGGCCTGGCCGTTTTCACGGTCCATCACGCCCGAATCCCTAAGCAGGTAGAGGAGGGGGGGGGGCGACGCCTCCTGCCTCCCCCCACCCCCAACCCAACCCAACCCTTGGAGAATCTTCCTGCCTTCCTCTTCATTTCCCCCTCGCACCCGCTGCCAATTGCTTCCTCCCTGCCGGCCGAAAGGGAAGACAGCAGGAATAAGGGAATTGGGAGTTGGGGGGGGGGGCAGGAAGGGGGGAGAGGCGAGATGAGACAGAAGAAATAGGAGCACACTGCTGGGCTCTCCAAATGCGCTCACTCTATTCTCCCTCTTCCCCTTCTGTTCCGTCCACACCGCCATCGTGTATGCATTTACGTGCCAGAGTAATCCCTCACCGCTGTCTCAACGCGCGTTAGCAACCACGCAGTCAACATACCATGATTTGATCTGGTGTCGCGGGGGGAAACCAAAAAATATGATGTACGATAGTAAAAACAGACTCACTAAATGGAGAAATACAACAACTTTTCATGACTAAGGTAAAATAGTTGTGATTTGTTTTTTAAAACCATCTCGAAAGTTTTGAAACGTTACAGGGATGATAGAATTCTAATTTTGTCATGTAAACTACTTTGTCTTCACTTGTTAGCTTCGAATCCAGGTGAGGGCAGCGAAGGGTCACTATGGTAACTCCATGAGTGTAGAGTATGCATGTCGGTTGGTGCGCACGATTGGAGTCTGCACGTGGCATTCTTCTCGCAAGAGTTAGCGTATCCAGCGGGACGATGGGATGGCATTGGGTTGGGGGAGGGGAGGGAGGTTTGGTGATTTCGGCGTGAGGGAGGGTGGAGGAGGAGGGGGGGGTTACCGGGGGGGGGGGGGCGTCCCCAGCTCTCGCAGTTGGTGGCGTGATGAGGGTTGCCGGGGAAACCCATAATTTGGGCGGCGGAGGAGGAGGAGGAGGCAGCCAAAGTGGACGCGGCCAGACGGAGGACATGGGAGAATAGAGGGTGGGGGGCAGGTATCGTGGGGCGGGGGGGGGGGGAGGGGTGGAGGAAGGCACGGAAATTAAACGCATAGTGCGCACAACCTGTGGTAAACGTCTCCTCTCAACCGACAGGATGAGGGAGGAGGAGGTGGGGTGGTTTTTGGACCCCCAGAAAAACTTCAGAGGGTGTGGGGGAGAAAGGATGGATACACTACAACCGACCAATCACAGGGCAATCTTCTCCCACCACTCCCCTTTGCACGCCGGTTGACAAATGCGGATTCGCAGAACCCTTCGAGAGATAATCGCCGTGCCGAGGTATGTACTTTAATGGCTCACGCGCGGCGAAGTTATGACCTACAGGTAGACAGCGCGCACCGAAAACCACGGGCTATATAACTGGGATCGCCAAACCTCAACAGATTCGCCGGGAGCCTTCCATAAGTGGGGTCGGGTTTACCTACCGTCAGGGAATTCTCCCGGCAAAGATATAGGCTCCTCTCTCTATAGATACAGAGTCACAGTGGATTCCGGGTCATAAGGCATTCGCCGATGACTGTTATTTCAACTTGAAAATTTGAAACTGTGATATGTTAGGGGGCGCTGGAATTCCTGGATTACCTCAGAACTCGTTGGAAGCACAACCTTATTTTGTTCAATTCGGCTGGCCTATGATTAACTACCAAAGAGTACCATAATAAATCTAGTAGAGGTTCGCAATTATTTTCTCGTCCGATTTTCAATTGCCAAAGTAGTCTTACTGACCACGTCATACTATGTCATTAGCGTTAAATATCTAACCAAAGGCTCGTGCACTAATGGAGGTAGAGTCAAGAAAGAATCAGTCTTGAGTATTACGCAACCTAAGAGATATTGCACGAAATTACGATCTTTTAATTTCAGAAGCCGGTAAACAAGAAAATTAAACTTACCGTGGGACAAGAGAGTGGGTCTTAATCGGACTTATCGGTTGAATTAAGAGACCTTTAATTTTTTAGAGCTTCTAATTTCATCAGCATATTCACAGATTGTCCCGCGAATAATGATTGCCACCCTTAATTTTCCCTCCTAATTTTGCACCTTTTCCACGAATCATTGAGAACTGCAAAATACATATTGCTGTATAATTCGGCCTCCGTATTCCCCGAATTTAGAAAATTACCTTATTATATACGTGTAAAATATGAAGTGTGTGTTCCAGAGGGAAAATTCATACAGCCGTTTTTGAACTTGAATGAGTTCCCTGTTACGCGCTCTTAGTATAGACATAGGTACCTGAAAAGTCAATATTATGCGGAGAAAAACTTCTTTCATTCTCATTTCAGCCACTAGTGATCATAAAAATTATAATCGCATATTTGTTAATAATAATATATTCATTGTTTTCAAACATGGTTTTGTCATATTCACTCTCAAGAGTTTATAAGTAGAGGGCGCATCTAGATTTTCTACGAAGGCCCCCATTCCACTGCCGCTGAAAAAATAATGCACCGGTTGGAGAAGATATTGCCATCCCTCTACATGCATGTTTCTACTGAATACCACATTCCACTCAAGTGTTGGTTATTTATCTGTTTCTCTGATAATCAATACCAGAACACATAATAATTATATTCAACCAAATAAATTGAAGAACTATAAAACACAAGAAATGAATATGAGATGGGAATCGAATCCTCGACAATCTTATGAGTTGGAAAGAAATTTCGGGTGGCTTAGTTCGGCTTCCACGGCAAACTCGGAAGATACGCCCAAACTCTCAGCAGCTCCAGCAAGTAATTAACAAACCTCGCAAAACTCACGCGTAGACGAGCCTTCGATCGACGATTCTGAGAAAAAATCACTGAAAAAAAGTTCTTTCCGGTGGAACGGTGTGAACGAGAGCTTAAACCTACGGCACGAAGATACGTGCTGGTCCAACACGACGTCTTCAAAACAACGACAATTCAACATCAACGAATTAGGACTCAGTGGAAATAGCTTTCTATAAAGGTAATGTTGTGCAATAATAGTGAACTACAACATGCAGTGCCTAGTTACTAAATAAAATACTACTCTAAGCCTGTCATCTCCGTGTGCAGTGAGAATCACAAGAACGGAAAATGAACCAATTGACGTGAAAATGAGTGAAGTCGTAGGTAGGGCGCAGGGAGGGTCTGAAGTCGATGTCCTTCACATCGGCAACTATCCCTTTACCCTAGTTGATGCACCAAACTTAAAGCAGGAACTCAACAACTCATCTAGACTTTCATCTTAATTCGCAAAACAATTGCAATGGCATATATCTAATAAAACCAGTCGAATCAAGGAACTGCACTGACTACAAATGTATCACAAGAAACGATTGCCTTATCATATAATTTTAAATTTGGAAAATAAATAAAATTGACAGTCTCAGGCGAGATATAGTGGAAGGCTTCCATGATGTTAAAAATAATTAGATGACTTACGATGATGGCTAAGTAAGCCGAAACGTGAGCAGAAAGTGAATTAAGTTTTTCCGTGAAATGAGGCTGATGTATTTTAGCAACTTGAATAATAAACGGAAAATGTCCTTTGCGAGAAGTTACGCACACGAGAAGTTGTAAATCTACCTCTCCCATTCCCCAGAAGTTAATTCAACCCCGAATTTAGTTCACTTCTCAAATCTGAATAATTTGCGTTAAGTTTTTTCACCAAATACAAACAGGGTTTCTGTGAGAATGGTCCAAAACAGAGAAACAGAAGAAAGGTGGGAAAGCAAGGCAAACTTTGCATGCATTGGAGTGCAGACCAAAGAATGAATGTTCAATTCCAGGTAAATCGGGGCACTAAA
This sequence comes from Pyrrhosoma nymphula, assembly GCA_963573305.1. Lineage (NCBI taxonomy): Eukaryota > Metazoa > Arthropoda > Insecta > Odonata > Coenagrionidae > Pyrrhosoma > Pyrrhosoma nymphula. The sequence goes on from OY754337.1 coordinate 748,693, forward strand.
TGTGTAAAAAAAACAAATTACAATTTAATTCTACTCAAATATGCAGGATGATACCAATGTCATCATGACACAGAATGTTATTAAGAAATGACAACCAGCCATTTTATCAAGGTCAGCTTCGGTGAATGTTAGAGTTTCATAATTTGAACCAAGAGTGAGTGAATATGTAATTTTAAATTTGGGGATCACATTTAGTCAGCTCAGTTCCAAGTATTTAGGATTATGAAATAAAGAAACGATCAAGCAATAGGAAGAGAAAGAATGCCATTCAGGGTTTTCATTGGATCCTTCGAGAACCCGATGACAGTTGAACCGATGGAAATATTATTGTTTGTATTTCAAGAATTGCCTCACCAACGGGCAAGTTGATTCGGCCTTCGGAGTATTGTTTATATCCAAACATTTGAGTTTATTTTCGGTATTTTGTTGTCCAAAAGAATCATTCTAAAAAAGGATATCACCTACCGTCATTCAAATTTCAGGGATAAAGTAAAGCACATGTACATACTAATATTTATCAATACTTCCATATAATTACCTAAACTTTTCACGGCTCAGATACCGGTAAAAGGCGACAAAGCCTATTCCTACCCATGCAAGGCCACGATCGAGTACAGATGCAAGATCAAAAAAGACAATAGCAATTCAATACATAAATAGATACATATGTTTCCAGGAAAATCCAATTACCGTGCAAATCTGCGGAAGTAGGAAGCGGTCGCCAAGGGGATTGTTGGTGCCGGCGACGCCACCAGCGCCTCTGCCGGTTTGCGGAGACGGGCGAAAGAACCACGAGGCAACGGAGGCCCACTGTAAGTACAAGAAGAGGAAGGAGTGGGGTGTGGAAGGGGGGGATAGTTTGAATCGGTGGGGAGGGAGGGAGAAGAGAAGGGATGGTCGAATTAGGGTTTGTGGGCAGCAAGAAGATTTCGTGCGGGGTTCGAGGGTTTTCGCAGCGAGGGGAGGGAGATCAGGATGACGGGGGTGAAGAAGACGAGAAGGGGGGAGGGTACAGGAGGGGGAGGGGGGGAAGAAGCAGAGATGAAGAAGGGCGTAACACGAACGTTAAGAGCGGTTTGGGGTTGAAAAGCTGTTTCGGGGGAAATTATCCATTTAGCGGCTTTTTTTTTGTCCGAGAGGGGCGCAGTGCCGGAGGCGTTATCTTCTAGTAGGGTTTTCGGGGGGTGGTTGGCCACCCCAGAGGGAATGGATGCAGCTCACTCGACCGAAGTGGTGGTGGTTCGGTGGTCAGACCGAAGACTAAGACCGAAGGACGGACGGATACCAGCTTTTGGTGATGCCCTGTCCAAAAAACTCGCACCACTTATGATTCGAAAACATTCCAAGTAAGTAAACACACGTAGAGGCGTGGGAGCGCACGCAACGCGTTGAAGGGGTAGACGAATGTCGAAAGGGCCGGCAGGTGACCAAGGGACGGTGGGAAGGGACGAATTTCAACCTGAAGTTTAGAATACGAGTTCGTCCCGAAAAAGAGGTATTTTATATGAAAGGCTACCTTTAATCGCAGGGAAGGTAGCGTTCATGAAAAAAAACATATGCACCCGTAACAAGAATTCGTACTTGGGCCTGTATTGGTATAACTGCTCGGCTTTCAACTTTTTTATTCTCTCTTTGATTTACCTGTTTTTTCATTTTCAGGAAAATGTAAATGATACTATGAAAAAGTATTATTCCTTTATTCAGGCTTACAGGTATTTTATTAATTTCCCTAAAACAACGTTTCATTCTAGATTAAGAATCCTAATGCTCTCCTAATTATTATAGCTAACAACAAATACTCAATATCCTCTCATTCATCTACGCAAATCAATCCTTGATTACTGGAGTACCTCCTATTACAATTTCATCTGTTCGTCCAATTTTCCGGCTCTGAGAAGAGAATCGTAGTCATTTTATCAATCATTGGCTAACTCTTTTGAAGCATTTTTAGTGGAAGAAATATCCGGTGAGGTTCTACCTTCTGGGTATTTTTATTTGTATTTATTCCTAAATTAGGATATGGCTGCACACAGCCTCATGCATTAGTCACGTGAGAAGTCTCGGAAAGGGTAGGTAACGAACAGCTGTTTTCATTCAAATCACTCTTTTTATGAAAATAATGGCAAATAGCGACGTGATATAACGCAATTCAGGGTTTTTACGAAATAATTTGGAAAATGAGCATCGAAGAGGTTAATTACAAACGATGAGCTTTCGCAGATTCATTTATTTATTTATCTTAATTTTATATATCAGCGTGTTAAATGTTCGACTGTTTGGATTAGCGCTTCTTAAGAGGAGACTAATACATACCTAGATGGCTACAGCTAGATATTTTTGCATCCTAGTGGAAAGCACACGGAGGAATACTACGGAGAAGCGGTACTGTAAGTGACTGCAGGGGAATCAATTCTGATCCAGTCCAATCTAGGAATGGAAAAAACATTTGCCATCAAATAATTAGTTGCAATTTTTATTGAGAATAGGTACATAATTGGATATTTTTATTCATGATTAGAAACAATCGATAATGAAAAAACATGGAACATAGCTAGTGTTCTTTTCCATAATTGAAAATGAATTTCCACATAGTCGCATCTGAAACTACTGAGTTCATTAGAAACAATGCACAAAACTACTGCCCCTATTTCATCTCTTTAGAAATTTTGATAGTGAGGCTACTGTACCAAAATTGTTCCATCATGAAATAAATATGTTCAAGCATTCATAGGCAGACTTAATGTAGAGTTGATACTTAATGTAGATTTGATGTTGGTACATGATGAAGACTAAATGCGAAGTAATAACGGAGAAAGGTGTAGTAATCAAAAAGATTAAAAGAAATTTTTATTATAAATAGTAAAAATGTTAAAAAATAAACATAACACGAGACTTCGCATACTCTTTCGCAAACAAAATAGAAGGGTACATGACCGGAAAAAAAGGAACCAAAGGTTACAAAACATCATGAGTTGTTTTATATTTAGAATTTTCATGAAGGGAAGAGGTTGAGTGTTGTCACCAACCAATTTTCGACCTGAAAGTCTCATTGCTGAATTTGGAAAGGCAAAGGGACACCCAATAAACAATCAAACGAAAAGCATCAAGTTTCAAAAATTAACGACGGCTCTACGAGTTGCAGTCACAACTAGAAAAGGCGGAATTTAAAGTTGTACACAGGTTCAGAGGGATCGAGTTTTCCTTTTGACTTCCAGAAGATCGTTAGAGTACCACCTTGTAAGGGATTACAACACCTACATAAAAGGGTTGGCCGGTAAATCACGGGTACTGAGGAAGGCGTCTACAGAAACCTGACGTCACCATTACCCATGTCTCCGCGTAAGTCAACAAAGGACCCATCCAAGATTTTCACCCATTTTTCCACCACCGCTTTTAAAGCGAACTTATTAGCCTACACATTACGCTTAAGCGGAAAACTGAAACCCTGAACTAATAGTTGAGTAGGCAACCACCCTGGCGTGAGTGCATCCATAGAATGTACCTTTGTTTGACTCTACTCCATCAGAGTAGATGACCAATGTGTTAATGAAGTAAAAGCAAGATTTAAAAACGAAAGCGTTATATATTTTTGCTTGTGATTTCCTTCAGATGTAGGTCATGAAATTATCACCAGAGTTTCCAATTTTCTACGTTAAAAATAGTCTAATAGGCTACCTCTAATGACAGTTGCTCAAAATGTTTTATGACAGGGTTTTATGCTTATTTTTCAGAATTATAGTAAACAATTAATGGATATACAACTGACACTATTTCCAGAGCATTTTATAAAATCAAGTGTCACAGAAAGATTTAATTGTCAGCTGGATAAATTTTATAGAATTAGAGGTTTTAAATCTGATTCCGTGAAACTTCCTTCGGGAAGTTTTCCAGTGTACAAAAAGTATAATAAATGTTGCCACATACCTTTGAATACTTGCTATCTCATTGCCAAGCTAATGTTTAGGATTCGTACATTTGTCTAGCAAAATATTTATTTATTTATTTATTTTATATTACCACCGAAAACAGCACATATTGGCCTTTACATCGGGGTATTTTAACAATCAACAACGGACAAGCACAAACAACCATGTCCTGGGAAGTGAAAAATCCTCCCCAGGCGGGATTCGAACCCGCGACCTTGGTGCTAACTAACTTGCTTGGTGCTATTTGGTGCTAACTAACGGGAATCAATAGAAACCTTCAGATGTCGGTTGGAGGACGCACTCTTGAGGGCAGTGTGGACGTGGCCCAGGGAGTTTGAGGGAAGAAGGGAGATTGGAGGGATGAGAAAAGGGTTGGAGCATTTCCAGGGGTGGCAGAATAAGGTTAAGGGAGGGAGGGAAGCTGAGGAGAAGACGACGGCCCCAGGAGACAGGGGGGGGGTGTGAGTGGAGATTACGAGCGACAATAAAAGGGTCCCGGGGGCGGCGAGAGAAGTGGCAGCCAGCATCTCTCGAGGGCCTCCGCTATTTTTATGACACCCTTGCCGTTGCGGGGCCCCCAATATACACCTATAAGAAGAAGGCGGCCCGTCTCCAAGATTGGACGTCGGGCGAGGGGGTGGGTTGGGTCGCCAAAGCCACCCCCACGTCCACCACCCCCTTTCCCCGGGAGAGCAGCAGCCGGGCGCCGCAGCAATCACCTCGACGCAATTGTGTGCTCTCACTCCCTGCCACTCATCTCCACCTCGTCTCAACAACCCTTTCCCTCCCTGCAACCCTGACACGGCGAGTCCAAAGCCACCGCGCCGCAGCCCGGGAGACACCCATCCTCGCCTAGCAATGGAATGCTGACCCGCTCGCGAGAACCGAATCTATTCGCGTCATGCTCCAAGACACGAACCTCTCACGAAAAATACACCCTAAGATGCGGAAATTCATCCTCTGGGATTGTTCTCAAGTGAAATTAGTTTTAGAAAGAACCGGCACTCTCTGAACTAGAAACTACGCCATTGAGGGTAATTGCATCGTACAAAAATGTCACTTCCCCAAGGTATGGACGAGCGGGGATTTTTGTATTTATAAAAGTTGATTCAGCATCCGTTTCACTGCATCTTACTTCAAGAGAATTCTAGCGTCGCAGAATCAGGTTTCACCAGGGAAAAAACATCGGCTACAGACAGAAGTAATCTGACCGTTAATGTTACATCATCATCATCGTCACCATCATCTGGGTGATCTACCGTTTAGAGGTAGGTAATGATGAAAGTCTGAGAATATCCAACAGTCTCCTACACGTGCAGTTCCCTGTCTACCTCTAGTACCTATTTCTTTTTTCATCCCAGCGTAAGTTCTACCTTTCTTCACCCCGTCCATAAAACCTATTCTCTTGCTTCCCCTTCCCCGCTTGCCCATCATCCTTCCCTCTACCACGGCCTTCAGCAAACCATCGCCCCTCATTACCCCTTCCAGCCACCTACCCTGACTTCCCCTAATCTCATACACAAGTTTCCTCTACTCACCAACTAGGTCAAGCACTTCCTCATTTGTCTTCCTTTCCGTCCACCCTCTCCATCCTCCTCCACACCCACATCTCGAACGCCTTCAGCCAACTTTCGTCTTCCTTTCTCAAGGTCCACGTTTCTGCCCCATACAAAGCCACACTCCATAACAAGCTATTCACCAGCCTCTTTTTTACATCTTTACTTAATGTTCCCGTCATCAGCTCCCTTCTATTATTGAACGCTTCCTTCGCTAGCGCTATTCTCCTCCTAATGCCAAATGCGTCACCGAAAAATTGCGAGTACTCCATCATGTCGATGTATACCACCCACTCTTGAAATAACTCCCTCTGCGGCACACCTGGAACAGTTTCCTTCCACACTTCAATCCGTTTACCCCCTTGCCATACACACATTTCACCTCAACGTTATATGCGCAGACTTCTAAAAAGACCAGATATCCGGTCATCACCTTTCCACTCCAGAATTTCCCTTTTTCTCATGCCTTGTCTAAACTAACGCCTTAATTGGTCTTTCTCCCAGACAAGCGTATTTTTCACGACCTTCTCCACACCCTCGTCTAAATAAATAAAATCGCATTTGTGATCCATAATGCAGATCCTGAATTCGCTTGATCATTCATAATAATGCTCCTCTTAGACAGGCCGAAATAAATACAGTTAAGAGTAAAGATCAATAAATAACGAAGAGCTGAATACATATATTTGGTAGAGGTACTTCAATTTAGACAATTCTGTCAACATATTGAACTTCACTTCCCTAACTTATGAATTGTTTTAGCTGGTCACGGGAAAATAAGGGTTTTTCCGATGACAATTGAAAAATACGAAATGTGGCCGTTACCCTAACCATGAAATCAAGTATGTCTTAGCGATAACATGAGCATTGTTTACTGAATGACAAAAATCGAAGCAGGAAAATAATTTTAGTACTCAATGAATTCGGCAGAATTATCAATATGGCTTCCTTAGTAAGTTTTGACCGTAAGATTTTGAACTCTTCCAATATTGACCTCGCGCGCACGTAGTTTTCGATTATATTATCATAGTACTCAAACTCAGCTAACATCGAATATCACATATCTATCTGCAGTCATCAACCCGAAGACTATCTAGATACAGATTTCCACTGTATTCTACTTCCAGCTAATTGCTTCATTCCTACTTAATTCAAACAATTCATTATTCTTCACTAAACAAGAGGTGAACGTGAAAAAATGGTTAAATGTTCCCTTTTTTCACAGTAAATTGTACTATTATTTTATAAACTGTACTTTCCATGTATATGTACAGCGTGATGGGTGGCTCGGCACAAAACTAAGGTACAGAATGTCAATGCTAAAAAAACTAACTGAAGAGATTTCGGAAACGGAAATAAAGGCAGCAAACAAAAACAAAGTAACAATTAGTTACTTCTCAAGGAGGTGGCAGTGGCTTCGTGCCTCGTTTTGGAAATTCAGCCATGGAGTGCGTAGGCATAGGATTTGAGGCAAGACGGAGATGGATAACTACCTGAATGGGAGTACAGACTACACTAGAGTGTTATCATCGCGGAGTCAAGTTGGACACAACCAATCATCACCATTGGCGCTACAGCCCATGTAGGGCTCTGGCCTTCAGAATGATCTGCCCCAATTTTTCTCTATCTTCCGCAGAACGCCTACATCTCCTAACTCCCTGTCTTCTCAAGTCGGTCTCTAAGTCATCAAGCCACCGCTTTCGTGGTCTTCCTCTGCTTCTCCTCCCTCCTGGAGTGCCATTGGAAACCTTTTTGACTGCCCTGCTTTCCTCCATGCGTTGTACATGACCAGCCCAACGAAGTCTTCCTTGCTTTATAACTGATATGATGTCTGGTTCACCATATTGTTCATAGACTTCAACATTTACTCTTATTCTCCATATTCCTGCATCTATCACGGCATCGTATATTCTTCTGAAAATCTTTCTTTCCCATCTTCTGATTATTTCTTCTTGTGTGACTGTTAGTGTCCATGTTTCAGAGGCATAGAGGATAACAGGTCTTAGCACTGTCTTGTATATGATTATTTTGGTGTTTCTTGAAATATTTCTTGACCTGAAAATATGCTGCAGTGCATAATAGCATTTATTACCTATGTGTAACCTGTCTTGAATTTCAAGGGAAATCTGATTTTTTTGCTGTTAGCAAGGATCCCAGATATCTGAAGCTTTCCACTCTTTGAAAATGTTTGTTGTCAATTGTTATTGTTGGTTCTCTATTTTTTTCTTGATTTCTTTCCATTTTCAAGTATTTAGTTTTATCTTCATTTTATCATTTTATATTCATGGACACAACCAACGATGCCTCGAAATCTCCCCAGAGTCAAGCAATCCATAAGTATACGGGCGGAATCCGTGTTCCTTAAACGACGATGCCGTTCGAAGACCGGCTCTCGAAATGCACGAATCGTTCGCATGCGACAGACAATTCACCCCATGGCATTCCACTCCCACCTCTTCTCACATCCTCCCCTCCTCCTCCTTCCTCCCCTTCCCAGCCCCCCTCCCCCCCCCTACATATCCACCCACCCACCGTATCTCCCGTTGCATTGTCCCCGGCGGCGGCGGCGCAGGGCGGACGAAAGGGGAATGAGAGGCCGTAAAACGTGTCCATCCGTCTCACGGCCAATAATAAACACCTTAATATTAGTCCAAATACGTCGGCCGGAGAGGGAGAGGGAACTCTTTTTTTGTTCCTTATATATATTCCGCCTCTCATGGCGATTCTTTCTTTTTTTATTCAACGGTCGTAACGTGGCCGAGTCGGAGGAAGGGGGAGGGGGGTGGAAGAGGGAGAGGGGGGGGTGGGAGGTGGGAGGGAAGGAGGAGACGAGGGGACGCATCTGATTTCCCAACGATGGCCGGACACGGACATCCTCCCCCCCACTTCATAAGGAGGAGGGTAGTTGGGGGGGAGGAGCGGTTAGCACTTCTCTTCTGAGAGAGAGGCTCGCGTGCACACAAGAGGGCGCTGCTACTTCCAAAGACGTCAGAAATCTCACCCACGTACCTCTCTCTCCCTACTTCTTATTTGACCGCTTGGAATTATATCACAAATTGCCGACTGCGAAAAAAAAACCACCCAAAAAGTGGACACCCTTATCTTAACAAACAATAAGTGTTACTCCCACCCCTTAAAACTTCCAAACCGTTTGTAAGCAAACGTGCGTATGTGAAAATTTTATTAGACGACTTGATTTCACAAGCGGATGATTGTCTCTACTTGAAAACTGGAAAAAAGTTGAGAGGACCGCGATCTAGCCGCGGAATTGCCTTCACGGAGATACTCTTGTGTGAACAGAAGTGCGGTAATTCCTCGTTGGCAACAAGTAAATAACCCATCTTCACTGGGATTCGAAACCGGTTCCCTCGATATCGTGCCAACAAAAATCAACAGTGGGATAAGGACGCCTCACTAGCTTTACTGGATAAAACGCTCGCCGTGACATCGTGGGATCCGGGTTCGACTTATTGTTAAGGCGGTTGGTTTGTCATCGGAGAAATTTTCACACCTGCTCTGAACGTATGTGAAATACGGCGGGCTAGCAAAACGGGGATATGTGACTTATGAAAAGTGGAGAAGCCAATTAGCAGTTCGTGGAGAGTATCAAGAAATTGACTGTTGGGCTAAGGAAATTATGACCACAGAAATATTCACATGCACCTAATCGCATTAGTTGATGTCTCACTTGGCTGAGCAACAATTTCAGTTGAGTGGCGAACAAGTGAGAATTGAAAGTAATACCCAAGTTCGGTCGTGTTCAGAGAAAAGACCGATACTGCAAGTAGACAAAAAAATACTAGTGTTCATGGCGTAAGAGAAAGCGAAAGTTAAGTAAAACTAACTGTGTAGAGAGTGCAGGTGACGCAAATTCAGAATACTAGGCTTACTTAGGTATGCTATTCATGCTCCTTTGACGACTCTTTGTGAACACGTTGGAAAATTTAAAGGAAATATTCCCTAGTTCCTCCAAATTTAAGCAAGTTGCGTACAAGAAGGTCCTTTCCTCTAGTTTTTTCAATAAATTTCTCACTTTTCGAGTTTATATATCCATATCACTCATTCTAAATTACTTGGGCTTACTGGACGAAAAAACGGAGAATATTTTTACGAGCTTGCTTTTCAGGAAATAAAATCGTAGGAAGGTGAGGAACTGGTTCATTTTTAGTTTTCACGACGTCCAAGGATTGTTGAAATTGTCGCGAACAAAGAGCGTAGGAAGAATAACATTTGCTCACTCAGGGCTTCGGGTGAGATGTTATCACTGGAAAACAGGTATTCGGAGAATAAAAACATCACTAGCGTCTCGATATTACATTTCCAAAGATCATGTAACTACGCTAACGACGGAAGCAGATTTTTAAATGGCACTCATTAGAAGATAAGATACAACGTTCGAAGTCTATTCACAGCAGATTTACAACCTTAACTCATTCTCACATTTCTTTCGCCGATTTGTATTATTACTAATTTCTTCCATCCGCCTAAGCATCAATCCCTAGACCATTTAACATATTAGGGAACGGAAATGGCACGGTGGAATAGGGTAATGGCTTCTCCCTACAAGTGCCAGGGTTCGAATACCCTCAGGGGCGAATATGTTTCGCCGAAATAGCTATCCCTACTAGGGGTGCTATGGTGGAGAGTGGCTTAAGACGAAGTACGCCGTCCGTCGGAAAGGAATGCTAAACTGTGATCCCCTCGGCAACTTTCGTAAAACGAAGACATACATCGACGCTGGGTTTCTCTACCCTCTTCCTCCATTCTCCACATAATCCTTGCATTTACAGCCTTTCCACCCATCCAAAATGGCGCAAACGACCTTAATTATCGGTCACCTCTTTAAACAACTAACTAGCCAACCCGTCAAAACACCTACGGTCGTAGAATTAAGGTAGTTTGAGCGAAAAATCACTTCACCTAGAATTTGATGAATTTGACCTCATTTTAAATATACAACTCTCATCTTTCCAATGATATAAAAATATCAACCCCTTGCCGAAGTACTTTTCGAGCAATTTGCCTGTAAATATAAGCTGTTTTACATGGGATAGATTATGCCAAAGCGCTCCAGAGGGAGAATATTGAAGAAAATAGGATTTTATAACACCTAGATTTCGTCAAAAAACTAACGGTGTATAGATCGCATGTTTTCTCAACTATTTATCAAAAATAATCTATTACTCACCACAGTAATTTTTTACAGAATCGCCAAAAAAACGTGCCAGTTTGAAGGGTTTTCAGCCGTACGGCGGGAAAAAATGAGTCAAGTTAGAGACTTATGTAGCTTTATTTATTTAATTACTGAGAATTTTGGTCATATATAACTATATATTTGCGCCATTAATGTTACAATATTTATTTCGTACTTGTTACAGACGCTGAAATAAAAAAATAAAATTTGATTCTGGTCTCCATTATGACTATGATCTCGCTCAAACCGCCTTAAGTTCCACCCGGGAATGGAAGCAAACACGAGAGCACCCCTGGGGAAAGAAAAGGAAAGGTGGTGTACAGTTTGAATGGGAGAGTAACACCTCGGCATCCAACTGGAGCCTCCAGTGGCTGCGTTTATTCTCCAGAAGAAAGAAGGTCGGGATTGTGCGCGTTAAGGTCTCCTCGCAGCGACGGAGAAGGGAAGGGCGGACGAATAGCAGAAGCTCTCTGAACAGGGGACGATGGCGCTCCCTAGTCTCGGCGATAAGAAAAGGGATTAGAGTGCACATCCGGAAGCTTTTTATATTTTCATTTTAGCATCGCGGCGACGCCTGTTATTGCATCTGGCAAAGACGGCCACGTTGAACTGAGACAAAAATGCCGGTTGCGCAATGTAAAATTTTCCACAAACATTTTGTTTAGGTGCTCACTGAAATTTTTAACTGTAGAAATTTGTTCTGGGTCAAAATTAAAATTTATTTTACTCTTGGTTCCCTAATGCTATTCATAGCATTCAGGCATAGAGCTGACCATTAGTCAAATCGCTTATGGTAGTTTGAGTATCAATTTACCTAGAATTTGACTTCATTTTAAATATAAAACTCCCATCTTTCCAATGATATCAAAATACTTAACTCTTGCCGAACGACTTCTCGAGCAATTTTCCTAAAAATAAAAGCTGTTTCACATTGAATAGATTATGGCTCTTCGCTCCACAGTGAGAATATTGAAAAGATTAGGAATTTCCAGCTCCTAGATTTCGTCAAAACTAACGGTGTGTAGTTTGTGTGTTTTCTCAACTATTTATAAAAATTAATCTATTACTCACCGCAGTAATTTTTACCGGATTGCAAAAACACCATCCGCTGTGAAGGCGTTTTTCACCCAACGGATTGCAAAGGGGTTGTAACGACGTGAATTAATGAGTCAAGCTAGAGACTTATGTAGACGTATTTATTACATTACAGGGAAAATTTGTCATGTATGAATATATTTTGCGCCAATAATATTACCATATTTACTTCATACTTATTACAGACGCTGAAATTTTAAAAAAAATCGAATATGGTCTCCATTAAGGAACTATCTCGCTCAAACCACCTTAAAAGCTTTGCGTACATTACCAATGGGACCTACAAGTACATTAAACACTGAGGCGATCGACAATTAAGGTATTTTGCGCCATTAGATATATATTGGTGGGTAGGATGGAATGAGATTACTTTGGGAGGGGAGAAATGATGGGCGGGGACCAGTGTCCAATGTTTAACGTCCGAAGCGACTGACGGTGTACGACACTTCGGGCAGTGCTCCGTCTGCCTCTTCCAAGAAGGTAATAAAGGAAATGGGGGAGACAACCGTTTGCACTCGAGGAAAAAGGTGAGCCATGAACCGGAGTGCAGAGGGGGAAGGATATTACTCACATTACGCGTGGCCTACCGAACACATCACATTGAATTGCCTTTGGGTGTAAACGGGCCGACTTTAGTTGAAGAATTATCTTCAAGAATGAGGTGGAGTATCACTTCCGTCTTATTCTAACCCCTTTGATCCCTCCACATGGAATCAGAGTGATTAGAAATTCCAATGAAAAAATATCCGCCACCGCCAGATTTCGAACCTGGGCCTTTGGTTTGGGAAACCATAACTCAAAAATATCTCACCAACCCTTTCTCCAATAATGGAAGTTCCTTCAATAACGCCGTCTACTAGCGGATAATATTTTCAGCGAACAATAAACAGGCATGACAAAAGGGAAATGGAAAGCTGGTGTTGTGTTCTATATCCAAGCCACCATAAATTAAGAGTGCTGCTTAGCTAGCCAATCATCGTCCTAAGCCCTAATTTTAATCAACGCCTGGCGCCATGCGTGACTGACAAACCGAATTATTACTCGTGAGTTTTCTCAACAATCTCACGGTTGGAAAATCAGTGATTTCTCAATAAATACGTATAACAAACTCAACTTAACTCAAACAAAACTTTACATTTATCACGATAACTTTTACAAAGCTGTTCTGCATGATTTTTAACGCGGTGAAACAGGAATTCAGTGCGCTCCTCTTTCCGTGAATGTGTTCCGATTGACCCCAAAGAGAAAGGGAGGGGAAAGGGGGAGAGAGGGGAGGGGACGTCACCATCATCCTTCATGTCCCGCCGAGTGGAAATCCGAGCGATCTCCGCTGGCGGAACAAATTGTGGCGGACCCTGGTGGGGAAAACCCTCCCTCCTCAATAGCCACTCTTGGTGAGTCCTCGGAGGACTTTAATTAGCGCCAACGAGAATAATTGTGACCAGCGCCCAGCACGGCTTGCGGTGATGCACGAGATGAGTAGAAGTTAGCAAAACTGACATTTTAGAAGAAGTAGAAGAAAAGAATACGCATCGTTTATTCGTTCCAATGACCAAAAATCCGTCATTTGTTACCTGTGGTCGCCTCTTGAATTCAGCTGCCCGCTATTTTAAAGGCTGAGGGAAGCTAACGAGATGTAGAGTCAATCATTATGACATAATCATCATCATTTATAATCTGAATATGTATCGTAATTGAGAAGGTCTTTGCGAAGGAACGGTGTCAGCCACAACGGAGAAAATTTGGGTGGTAGGCACCGATAGCTTTTACTTCTATGAGAAAGGTATCATTTTTTAATAGAAATATCTCTCATTTCGCCTCTTTATCAATTACTATTGTCTTCATAACTTCCAATATGGTTCTTTACATTCACCTCGTTCAACTTCCCGTAGAAGCCCAGTCACTCTGCAACAAGTCTTCCATCCAATTTTAACGCTTCCTTTAAAGTTTCTACTCCTATCTCTACCAATCTTTAATTCTCTCCTTGGTTGATATTCCTCTCTGCCCAGCTTACTTTCTCAAATTTTCCCCATTTCTCCCAGTGTAAGAACATCCTCTTCCTTTAACAAGGAACGTTCACTATCTTTCACTATCATCTCACATAACACGAGTGTAAACTAATTTTGCGATTATGATTCAAATTTGCTGCAATTTTGCTGAGTTTCTACAATATTTATTTGATTCTTATTATAAACGCATTTCCATCAGGCTGGCATATGTAGTGAATCAGGTTCTAACCTTGCTTTTAGGTACTGTGAAATTATTTCGTATCAAATTACTATCGCTTAATCAATGCAAACATTTCTAAAAAGGGTTGGAATCTATCATTGCTAATACTAAAGTACATACCTACTCCAACTCCATTAGGGCAACTCTCTTTCTCTCTCTCAGAGTGCATTTAAACACAGCAGCATTCGCAGGAGAAAAAGAAACGCGGAATGCTAACTATTTTTCTCAAGTACTTCAGATATTATCTTCGACGTTGATGAAAGTATCAGCGACCCCAGAGCTATCCCAGCGTTGAAATTGAATTCGATAGGGAAAGAGAAACATCAAAGATAAACTTAAGGCTCAGATCTTTGATGGCATACACTTATATGCCCCATGAAATACTTACTCTTACTCTCAGGGCCATCTATATCTTAGGCTATATTTAGCCGCATCAACAAATCCCCTCCACCTGGATCGATCTTCTGCCTCTCTTCCTGTTGCTCCAATATTTTGCATATCCGTTCTCACTTGGTCCCACCATCTTAGCCATGGTCTTCCCCTGGGTCTTCTTCCTTCAGGAATCCTATTTAGTACCTCCTTCAGCAAACATCCCTCCTCTTTCCTTAGAATATGTCCAGCCCACCTGATTCTTCTTGCCTTTATTTCATTTGCTATGTCTGGATGTTTATATACATTCCTGATTTCTCTGTTGTGTTTCTTTCTCCATTGTCCTTCTTCGAATGTGGGCCCATAGGTTTTTCGCAATATCTTATTCTCGAACACTATTAGTTTTTTCTCATCCTTCTTCGACAGCCTCCACGTTTCGGATCCGTAGAGTAGTACTGTGGATATTATTGTTTTATAAAGTCTAATTTTGGTTTTGTGTGACAGGGCTTTGGAAGATATAATTTGGTTGCATGCATGTAGACATCTGTTGGCGAGGTTTAACCTGTTTTGTATTTCTGGCTCTACCGTATTGTCATTAGTTAAAATTACTCCTAAATATTTAAAATGGTCTACTTTTTCAAATGCAAGACCATATATTTGCAGAGGACCTGTATTTCTATTTTGGCGTCTTGAAAAATGCATGTATTTAGTTTTTGTATCATTTATTTTCAGTCCTATTTTTTCCGTTTCCTTTATAAATACATTTGTCAACATTGCTAAATCTGCCCCATGCCCCATGGAAATAGTAACGCAAAATTAAGAGCGCAGATAATTTAACGGAGGGCTTGGAGTGCCATCAGGACAGTGAACAATTCTGTTCCACAAATTTCTGTACATTATTTTATACTATAAAAAGCTAACGGTCGAGATCTAAAGATATTTGCTGAAGTACCTAGAATGACGAACATGATACGTTCTTAGCTTAAGACTGTGAATTCCTTCAACATCAGAACAGAGCGTGAGTAATCATAATAAGTAACAGAGCTTACAGCTAATAGATCGACTCAACAAACTTCTATCCGAGAAAAATATAAAATGCAAAGCAGAAAAATTTCGATAGGTGGATAAAAATATGAACCAGTATTTTTCAAGAGTCGATTCGAAAATAATTTTAGTATTAGTCCAGCCGTAAATGTCTTTTGGCTTTAAAAAGCATATATGGTGAAATCAAATATTTTCAAATGAAAGTTAAGTTCAGTCAACTGCGTAAATAGATGCGTTAATGCGCTGATAAGCCTAGAATAGGATTCAGACGGAGAAAATTGGAAACACGGTGCTTTCCCTGAAATATATATTTTTAAGTTCCTATGCAATATGCTGTTTCCGAAGTATCCTTTTGATTTCCAATATCTACTTCGATGAACCTGAGACACCTGCCCCTTACTCCAACAAACACACTGCACCGGTAACACTATATTGGTGTTCTTGTAATGAACTGCTTTGCCCTTTTCATTCCATTGCTTTCGCCATCGTAGAAAAGAATCAGTAATTCATAAATCATGGATCGTATTCCTTCATGGGTTGGCGGTAAAATTTCTCCTAATTAGATTCATTGGAATCAAGACTCAAAAACCCGATTCATTGTAAAAGAAAGATGAGAGAAAGTTAAACTCTTTTAGGCCAATTGGTGAGGTGTCAAAATTTTCTGCTAAACCTCTAACCATGAGAAAAAGTTGCGCAAGTTTAAACTACTGAGACCAATTAGAACACGAAAACTTCGGGCTGTAGAAATATTCGACAGAAAGAAGTTACATGGCCAATTGTGTCAAAAAGTTCACGCTTTAAAAAAAGAAAAAGACGCAGTACGAGGCCATGCAAACTGTTATTGAACGAATCCGCTATGCGACAGCGCGTCGAGTCTCTAGCGTTCCCGTATATTTTACGTCTTTTAAATGTAGCATTAATCTTTTTCAAGGTTGTCAGCAATCCTTTCATTCTTACTACAAACTCCTTTGATGGATTACTTACACATTTCCACCACACCTTAGAGAAAAGAGGAATCAGACGGATAGGGCACAATATGGAGACAGAGATTTCGTAAGAATTGTACCGCAAGGTAAAAAAGAGACTGACCAGAGAGGAAGACCAAGGGATAGTAAAAAGGAACAACGGAAAGGGAACACTATGTGGGTGTATTAAGCTTGTAAGAGTTGAACGGTGAAGAGGACTGAAAGTAATTGACTCAATGAGACCCTCAAGGATTCTCTTGCCTCTGCATCTGCATATACCTAGAATATTATCGTCCGTCATCCCAGTCCCTCCCTACAGGAGCGGCTTGCTGATCGACACGAAGTGAATCTGGGATGGCAATCTTTGCTGTCTCCTTATAGACCTTCGACGGCAGGATCGGATGGAGGAGTTACGTGACCCAGAAGTAGTTTGGTATTTGGTACGTAAAGGACACATGTCCTTCAAGAAGAGCATTCCAACGGAAGCTGTTATAGAAATTCGGGGGGAATATGAGAGTGGGGATGAATTTTTAGACAATTTTTCTGAAGATTACTCCAAGGAGGGTGCTTCTAGAGCTGAAGTATTTGGGGAGGTAACCGACAACTAGTGGTGGCACTAAAGAAGAACACAACAGTTTCATTGCAACTGTTATATGACCAACACCGTTTGAAAACGAAATAGTCCGGCGAAACACCCTGTTGCGTACAACAGCTAGAGGCACACCAAACAACAGACGATCGATCGGCGCCTTTAGAACATCGCTGGTAGTTCTGTATTCTAGGTAATTAGAAATCTTTCACTTAAATAAAGTAACAATTTCATTTGGATTCTTGAAAGATAGGTATCTCACAGTTCTAATTCTATCTGCAACGATGGGCGGACATGTATCGGCTGAATAAACCGGCAACCACCTGCAACAGATTCAAATCCAGCAAATAGAAGCTGATAACCGCAACGCAGCAACACTTGCAGTGCAACTGGAACAGAATAGAAGAGGAAACAGCTTCAGCTATCGGTTGCCGCTGCACAGCACAGAGGGCAACGTCGCGGCTGCAGCACGATCACGAAACTAACCTGCTGTTTGCATCTGTTATTCAAAACTGTTGTCTGACCGAAACAGTTTCGGCTGCAGCCGTTTAACTCCGACAACACTTTATTCCACCACTACCGACAACTGAGGAGGTCCCTTGCGCCATTAAGGTAGTTTGAGCGAAAAATCACTTCACCTAGAATTTGATGAATTTAGCCTAATTTTAAAGAAAAAACTCTCATCTTTACAATGATATCAAAATATCAACCACTTGCCGAACTACTTTTCGAGCAATTTGCCTAAAAATGTAAGCTGTTTTATAAGGGATACATTACGGCTGTGCGCTTCAGAGGAAGAATGTTAAAAAAATAGGAACTTATAGCACCTAGATTTCGTAAAAAACTGTCGGTGTGTAGATTGCATGTTTTCTCAACTATTTATAAAAAATAATCTATTACTCACCACAGTAATTTTTATAGAATCGCAAAAAAACCTGCTGTTTTGAAGGGTTTTCAGCCGTACGGCGGGAAAAAATGAGTCAGGTTTGAGACTCATGTAGCTTTATTTATTTAATTACTGAGAATTTTGGTCATGTGTAACTATATTCTTTCGCCATTTATATTACATTATTTATTTCATACTTCTTACAGACGCTGAAATAATAAAATAAAATATGAATATGGTCTCCATTATGACTACGGAACTATCTCGCTCAAATAGGTTGGGCGGTTGGAGATGAAGGGATTATTTGGGGAATGGAAGGAGGGTAGAGGGAGAATCCTAGTCTCTTGCCTCTGTCACACTCTTCACGATAGGCGCGAAGGGAACCGAAGTCTCGCGCCCATCCAACGGACTGAGTACTACACTTAAAGTGCCCTACATAAGACACCTCACTGAGATCGGGATTTCGCTGATTAATCTCCACCAATACCGGAATTCGAACCCGCTAACTCAGGGTTGGAAGCCAAAACTCTAGCCACCACAGTAATCCGATCCCAACCTCGAATTAGTCTAACCCCAGTGGCCTACTACAATGTACTTCAGTCTGTTCACACCTACACTACCCTGACCTTATTTCCTTCATTAATTTCAGAATTCCTACCCGACCAACAACTCATTGCTTCATATCCCTACTCCCAGATTACCACTCACTAAGCGCTCCCTTATTGTTCGACTTTCGTCTCTCCTGAACTCCCTTCCTGTCAACATTGACCCTTTCTCCTTATCTTCCAACGCCTTCGCTAACCAAGCCATATCTCATTCCTAAATAAAATAATCTTTTCTGGCTTGCCATGTTGTTAGATTATTTGTCTATGTCTTCTTCTCGTTAATGTTTTTGCGTATGTTGTTCCTTGTATCACTATAAAATGGCATCATGATGTATGTAGTCTATTTTTAAATAAATAAATAAAAAAGACCGCCGAAAACAGTAGAAACATTTCACAGACCGGATTAGAGCTACGACAGAAATGATAACCAATGTAAAACATATTTAATCTACTAAATCTGACGCTTTAAAACATGAATTATCAGTATTAGCGCTCTATATTACTAAAAAAATAGCCCCTACATGATTTGAGTGAAAGTTTTCGTGGATAAGCAGCGACCGCGGACCACCACCGGTTGAGGGACAGTGGCGTAGAGTGCCGTGGCGGGGAAGATGGCGCGGGTGGGAATTGCGGGCGGAGAAGACAAACATCCGAGGCCGTTATTTCGAGTCCCTCAACCGTCTCATCACCCAGGGAGACGGTGACGGTGACACGCACATGAACGCCAAACAAGTTCTCCTTCCGCTCTGCATAAGAAGTGAGCGCGCGTCCGGCTAATTTGCATTCCCTGCTCTTCGCGCGCCTCTTTTCAATGGATGTTCGGTTCGTTTGAGGCGACGCTCTGATTGCCTCCCCCAGGGAGAGCCAGAGCCCGGGATTTTTACTGCCTTCCGCCCCCAGAGGGGTGGGCTGGGTGGGGGGGGGGTAAGCAGCAGCTCATAACCCCGCTTCTCTTCTTCCTCTCCCACCCCCGCAAGACATCCCCTGCCATCGGGACAACCTACAGAAAGGAAACGGCCGTGCAATGGACGAGAGAATGCGAATCTCTATCAATTAAATACAGGAAATGCAATTCTATTCCCATCTCTCTCAAAAAATTCCCATCAAATTTGACTATTCTATTAATTCTGAGCCTCTTCGGCATGTTTCGGCTGTGAAGGATGTAGGTGTCTTAACAGACAGTAAACTAAACTTCTCGGACCACATTAATTCAGTCAAGAGCAAAGCCATGTCTTTATTAGGCCTCCTCTACCGCTACAAGGAAATAACTGATCCCCAAGCTCTGAAATCACACTTCACAGCATTTGTCCTTCCAATCACTGGATATTGCTCTCCTATATGGTCCGTCGCAGCTCCAACTAATCTCGCCTGTCTTAACAGTATCACTAGCTTCTTCGTCAGAATTGTAAAACACAGGGTTGCAGACTGCCGCAACATGCCTACTCGTTCAATCCTATCTTCTCTCTCAATCCCTGATCTC
The DNA here is from genome assembly GCA_963573305.1 of Pyrrhosoma nymphula. NCBI lineage: Eukaryota > Metazoa > Arthropoda > Insecta > Odonata > Coenagrionidae > Pyrrhosoma > Pyrrhosoma nymphula. Next base: position 768,631 of record OY754337.1, read on the forward strand.
TCCCATCAAAGAATTAAAACCGATTAAAAAGTTATTCACAATATTCTTAACTCATTCATTGATTGTCCTGAATTGCTTTCCTCCATAAACTTCAGAGTCCCTTGTCGATCCACACGTACGCATTCCTTACTCCATATGCCTATCCCAAGACTATCCCTTGTCAAGGGCTCACTTCACTACCGCCTCTCCTCCCTATACTGAATTCTTTTCCCAATAATAGTGATCCATTTTTTCTCTCTTCAGACTCATTTATCAATCTCGCCATGTCCCATTTTCCCATGAACAAATAATACCTCTACCATTTACCTCCCTTTCCGCCTACGTTTTATTTGTATTTTTTATTATTTTCACCGCATACCAATTGTTTTCATTGATTGTTTTTGTTTCTATTTAAAGTCTGTTACTGTGTCACTTTAAATTGGCAGAAATGCTGTATGTGAGCAAATAAATAAATAAATTACACATCAATGCCTATCACTGATTCGCAGGTGTCGCGTGGACTATCTGTCGTCTGTTTGAGCGAATTTTAAGCAAGCCAGGGAAGTGAAATTTGACAGAAATACATGCCATGCCTTAAAATCGACCGAAAAAAAGAATAAAACCTTCGAGCATCTTTACAAAGGGGTTATTTTTACCCCATATTTGGCTAAATTTTACTCCCTTATGGAAAACATTAGATTCAGTGCAGATGTTTCTTTGTCTCTTATTGCACTAATTAGCACTCATTATCAGGATTCATTATTAGCATAGCATAATTGACACTCAAGAGCTTTTCACTATCGTTCATTATATTTTCACTACTTCATTTGGATGGAAATTATACAATTGGGTAGCTAAAAAATAATGAAGGTGTATAAATCTTGTATGCGATTTTCTTGCGCGCTCTTTTCCTAAAAATTGAGTTTTCTTCAATCAAACCCGCTATTACTTACTTATTTCAACCAAATGAGCTTCAAATATTTTGGCAAGAGCTGGATAAAATAAATGGACAAATACGCACGAGGCCTAATTGGTAAAATGGTTTAAACGAAGACTTGAAGCAGCATTTAAGGCAGGGTATTTTTTCCTTCAACTTCTCAACGTATGATTAATGATTGCTACATTGTATAGATGTCGTGCATGTCACTTCGGAAGGATTCCTTCACTCCTAGTTAACAAATGTTTTCTCCAACGGGTGTCCTCTCCTAGTTTCTAAATAGTTCACAAAGTATCCTTTTATAGTGCAGTGAATATTGTACATTTATTATATTTACTTCTTTATGTAGAGCAAAATTAGGACTGTCTAGTTCTCTCTTACATTTAACCCTTTTCACAGTAGATTAGCTATAATAGTAGCATTGGAAGCGATGGAAATGCAGTATTCTAGTAGAACAATAAAATGGACGGAGAGATGATCACCAGATGTCTCACAAAGAGCTGGGAAGATTGAACAATCTGTGAAAATTAAGCGAAGGAGAAGATACTTCGGAAGACCATTCAAATAGCTATAATCACATACCTAATTGCTGTAATCACTGGCCCGTCACACCGGTCTGGCTTCCATCATTCCATCAGTATAACGCGAAATTTCAATGTCTAACGTCACCTCCTGACCTGAGTTCGCAAGCTTTTATCGTTCACCTTTGGAATGTCTGCAAAAAAGGCTGTGGATGAGATTATACTCGCAATACTCACGTGTCCAACCCCGTGTCTACAACTGATTCCTAAACATTCCTTTCACATTCGTGACTCGTTGATAAATCAACGAAAGCGATTCCCCATTCCGTCGGCTGTGCCGCCATTTTCTCCCCTATTAGGAGCCCAACTTGTGCTTCTCCTCCATATTTTCCATTCTTAGCTTATTCTCGTTGCCCCGTTGCGGATTTACGGTCCAGCGTTTGCTCAAGTTGTCTTAGTGTCTCTATCTGGCTATGTTACAGGCAGTCGTAATTAATGCGCGGGAAGGAGGAATTCTGGAACTTTGAGAGATTAATTTTCCTTCCTCCCAATTCTCGAATTATATTCGAAAGTAGGTCTCTTTATCTGTTGCGCTTACCTTGGATACAGATTTAGCATTAGAGAATATTAAAATCCGCCGAATCGACCTGAAACTAGAGACTATTTGTGGTAATCTTGGCCAGTGTTACAAGATTCGAGTTCAAGCAGCTCCCAACTTCCTAAATCCTCCAATTGCACGGTCACTATTGGATTTAACAGAGTATTCTTTATTATTAGAAGCAAATGTATTGCTTGTGTACAGGAACAGTATTAATTCGACGGCCGTACCGGAACTGAATGCGTCATTTCGTGAAAGGAGAATATTTCTCGCGCCGTCCCGTAGTACCGGCCGTCAGCGCCCGGACGCTTCAAACAGCTCCTCGAAATAGCCCCCGGACGACAGCAAACGGCCTGAAACTCTTTAAATATCGCCCGTGACAGTGCGGTTTCGCTTAGGATCACGTCCCTTAGGAGGCCTGATCCCACCCCCATATCCCCCTCCGACTCACAACCTTCCAGCTCCAGCTCTAACTCCAGCGGCCGAGCGAGAGGGAGATAGGAGGGGGAAGTGCTCAAATAGCACTGGAACTCGTCCAGGCGCGGCAGCGGCACCCTTCTCAACAATCGCCAGCCACCAACAGACACACAAACCCCCACTCCCACCCAATCCCCTCCCCTCCACCGCCACCTCCCAACCATTCGCCACCCACCGGCAATGCGATTGGACCGTCATCAGGGGCATTATCCAAAATGGACTCGATATTCTGTCGAACCTCGCCCACGACGAATATTTGATGTCATTGTGGAAAAATGTCTATCTTTGTTCTTTTTAAGGTAGTTTGAGAGATATATTACTACTTACTATTGAAGGTTGTTTGGGCTTCCCACCGGGTTAAACTCTCCATCTTGCAAGCCCTTATGACGATGGACGACACGTACACATCGAAACGTCGGCAGAGATGGGAGAGTTTGGCCCGGTGGGATGCCCTGAACAACCTTCAACATCACCATACGCGGAGAAAGCCTTATATCTTTCTTTACTACCAACTAATTTATCTCAGTGAATTTGACCTCATTACAAATAAAAATATCTCATCTTTCAAAATATAACAAAGCATCAACCCCTGATTGCATTATCTCCGAAATATTTTCAAAAATATAAAATCCGTTTTCCATGGGGTTTGGTAAGGTTTTGTGCACCTGAGATATATTTTTTTTAATGGAGGAGATTATAACGCGCACATCGCATTCCAAACGTAGCTGGCTATGAATTGTATGCTTCTGGTTTCTTTTTGGAGATTAATCTATATCTCACCTTAATTCTTTCCATAAAATCACTAAAAACCTTCGTTTGTGACGATGTTTTCAGCGTACAGAGTGAAAAAATAGATCGTACAAAAGCCTCAAATATTAGTATTAATTTATATCTGAGAATCTTACTCATTAAAACAGTTTTTGCGTCACTAACATCACATTTTTTGCTTCATACTTCTTAAAATTGCTTGTTTTAAAAATAGAATTCGAATTTGGTCTTTATTGTGACTATAGAATAATCTCACTCAAGCGACCTTAAAAAAGAAAGAATTGGACGTGGCTGGAACGACGCACACGTATATCCTTGGTTACACAGTTTCCTCTTGATCTAAATTCATCTAGATCCGAAGATCCACCGTAAAAACTTGTGGTGGAGGGTGCTAGGATACAGCCCATAACAACTAGGGAATTCTAGAATGAGAATGGGGCAGAAGAGGTTTGAAAAGTGGGGAATGCTTTGGTGGATCACTGAGTAGTGCATCGCACTGCTTCATGTGAGTTCACTATTGGCGCTTGCAAAGAAGGGTTTCACGAACACATCCATCCCGATAGTTTTGGTTCATGAACATGAAATATTTGTGTGGCTAATGAAACTTGTATTTTTATAACTTAGAGATAATTGTCAAATCATTAAAACTTCGGAGGTCAATATTCGTAAACGATAGAAGAAATCTGTAAGTGTATTACTGTACAAAAAAATAGAAAATTCTTCCAGAAAATGATGTGACCGTTACTAAACATTGCAAACGTGTAACAAAACAATTCACTGATAGGTACGTTACAAAAATGTGTTCTTAATCGGCAGTAAAACTGACATATACATCCGCACAGTAGAAATTGTTATGATGATCATTTTTAGGACTCCTATGGGGAATTAGAAGAATATAACACAGAAAGTTGTGGGATAGCTTTCAGTATCTTTGATGGAAAACGTATGTAAATAACAAAAGGGTGAAGAATATGGGCAATGCAACACACCAGCGATAAAACTATTTTACTAAAGCAAACAATGTTACCTAAAGGCATCGGTGAACTCATTAATCTCGTTATTTTTAGTCATTGGAAAACATCTTCAAAGCTTCCCATAGAGAATCGCCACGGCTGAATTTCAACGCTTTATCCAAGAATTTTGACAATGAGACCAAACGCATGCCTTGTCCCTCCCCTCCATCCACAATATGAACATCCCTTCCCCTCTTCGTCCGGTTTTCGCCAAAACTCCCAGAATTCCTCGCTCGCTCCCTGGCCACGGCGGCGTTTGTGTTGTATATGTCAGTTGGCGAGGAGACGCGGTTGTTTGGAAGGGATAGACGGAAAATAGACGGATGAGAAAGGCACCCGCGGCGGGGGGAATGGAATGGGGGGGGGGAGAAGAAGTGGGTGGGGGGTTGAGGCGAGAATACCGAGGATAGGTGGGAGGGGGATGTGAATCCGTTCCCCTTAATTCCACACCCCCGCCGCCCCTGAGTGTGTGCTAAGACGTTCTTGCGAGGAAAGAGAGGTGAGGCTGGGTGGGTGGTGGGAGGTTGGACGGAGATGACCGACGTTTAAGGAGTTGCAGCCAAGGCGTGCGTCGTGAGGCGATCGAGAGGGGGGGGGGGGGAGACGTTAGTTGGTTTATTGGCCGAGCGCGGCGCGCGCTTCGCCCGCGGCGATACTCGCTTCCCGGGAGAGGAACTCGCTTGCGAAACAGACGACACTCGAAAACCATCGCCTTGGAATTGAGGAGGAGGGGATTTTGAATTTTAAAATTGAGAACTTTTGAGGATGCAGTTCCACCACACACAAAATCATATCCCTACCATATGCCACACCATGTACAACACCCTGACTGATACAATCAACGAAACTACTCGTGAAACGTCATTGTAATGGGTCTGTATATTGTGTATATTATCCTTCAAGTCATATTTGTTGTCCATTCTATGTTGAAATGCCTATGTTCCAGCCACTACAGTAGCAATTTTCTTTACGAACTAAAATTCCATTCATTGTTTCCTAAATGTCCTTAGTAATTTTGGTTCTATGTAAGTATGTTCATTTCCGCATAGTAGAATTTGAAGTTAGCCTAATTACAGGCTTATTGCCTTACAGGCTACCTTACTTCCTTGAATGGAAATAATAAATGTATGCATAGAAGAATAAATTATTATTATTATATTATATCTCAACACGCTACTTAATTTTTTAACTTTTTTTTGATAGCAGATTTTCAGGTAGTCATATACATATATTTTTTTTTAACAGATCCTACCCCTTTGGCTACATCGCACCGTTGTCCATGCGAAGGACTTCATGCCAAGGTAAAGCAACATGTATGCCGGAGACCGGTATCGAAACCACAATATTTGTGATGCCAGGACGGAGCGTTGATATCTAGCTGCCGCGGCCTTGCAATCTCACAACCTATCCGTCTATCACGGGCGGCGTTGCTGACCAATTCGAGCAGTGATACTGATTGAAGATGATTTTAAGGGTGAAAATTCCGGAAAGTAATGAATTTCTCCAGTGGACATGTTCTGGGAAGTGAAGACGGTTGGCAACCCATTGTGTATGCACATACATAATGGCGAATACAATTGCGAGGAGAATGAGTGTCATGAACGAAATATCTACAGTCGATTTTTACCTTATCTTCTTCCGTTGATGTAAATGCTTTCTTCAAATATTTCCCTATTATTTTCGTATCTGTTGCATTGCATTTTCATTAAACCTTAAGACAATTTATTTCAAATCTCTGAAGCATTGTTAGCCCCTGTACTACAAATGGGTTCTCTATAAAAAAAACCAATGATGCACATAAAGCTGTGGATTATTTCCAAGTTTAAAGTGAAAACCGATAAAAATTATCTTTCCACGCGATATCCTACGTCCGATGCGTTACTTCCTCATTTTGGTGAGGCAGGAGGGAGCGACAGTTTGTTTTCAATGGCCATCTGACAAATGCGACAAAAAAAAACAATTCGGGAAGGCTGCTCCCGATTTCAAAACGATTTTGGTAGCGAGCTCGAGAACAAGATGGAATTATAATGCTTCAGTTCAGAAAGGAAAATATTTGGCTTCATGGCAGGCATCTCTGAAAAATTCCACTTTAAACGTTCGGAAAATTTACAAAATGTAGTAATATCCCCACTCTCATAGCATTAAGAAAATAATGAGTGACCAAGTGACGAAATAACAAAATATCGAGATAGATGCAGTTTGACGTGTGAAAAATAAACAAGGAAGGTTAACAATTCAGTTTTCGGGATGCACGGGAGTATGACCTTCAAATGAGGTATTTGGGATTTTCTAAAACACAATTCTATGATATACGCATGGCGCTCCGCTGGTTGAATCTCTGAAGTCGATTCTCCAAATCCTTTGAGTGCATCTTCTCCACCTCTCACTACTCGCGTCACACGTTTTAATGCACAAAACAAAGATTCCCTGGCTTACACTACTGCCCTTCATGGATTCACCAAACTTACGCAATTGACTTTGAGGGTACACTGATAACATATCTGCAATCCGTACTTACATCGTAATAACTGCATTTCTCCTTACTAGCAATGGAGTAGTCACGAAAGGTTCCACTTACCTGAAACAAAAGAGACAAACAAATAAGAACATCAGATCAAGTTCACTTTGAGCATGCGAAAAAGAAAAGTAAAATTAGTTGTACAAGTTGAAGACCATCCCCGAAGTACACAGCCACTTGAATATATATGAGGATGAGAAAACTCCTGGCTAGTTATTTGCAAATACTTTGACCTCAAATAATGAAGTCAACCGTTAACTTACTCCAAAAATCCATGAATAAAGTAGCGAATGGTCAAATTTCACAGTAAAATTTCTTGTTCTAAAAATAAACTAAACTTTAGACTAGTACGATGTGAAAGAAATCATAAGACATAGTATGAAAATCAGCGGAATAACCCTTAAATAAAAAATAAACCCTAATTAAGAACAGGCTTTCAGTTTCCGGATCCTCATGTGCGGATAGCGGAGGCCTTGTTTTCATGTTTTTGTATAACTTTGGAGACTTTGGTTAGAACCTGGAATTCAGGAACTTCTCTCTTGATTATTTCTTTGCGTCCCCCTTAATCGACGATATTAATGGCTAAGCATGCGTTTATTTTCCATATCCCTTGTAGGCAGGGAGATAAAGTTCGCAACGGACGAAAACGACGGCAAAAAGATTAAAATGTCCCATTTTAAGGTAGAGCGAAAAATCACTTCACCTACAATTTTATGAATTTGACATCATTTTGAATTTTAAAAACTCCCAATCTTTTTAATAATTTCAAAATGTTAACCCTTTGCCAAACTAAAGCAATTTTGCAATTTTCCAGAAAATGTAAGCTGTTTTACATGGGATAGATTACGGCTCTGGTCCAAAGGGAGAATTTGAAAAAAATAGGAATTTATAACACCTTGATTTTGTAAAAAACTAATTTTGTGTAGTTTGTATGTTTTCTCAAATATTTATAAAAATTAATTTATTACTCGCCGCAGTAAGTATTACAGAATCACAGAAAACTTGCCGTTTTCAAGGCTTTTTAGGCGTACGGCGTGAAAAAAATGAGTCAAATTAGAGTTTTATGTGGATACATTTATTTAAGTACTGAGACTTTTTGTCATATATAACTATATTTTTGCGCCATTAATATTACAATATTTATTTCATACTTGTTACAGGTGCTGAAATTTAAAAAAAAAATTTATACACGGTCTCCATAACGAGTAGGGAACTATGTCGTTAGGGAACTACCTTAAATGGGAGGATAGTGAGGAGGTATGAGGAGGACGGACCATTGCTTCAGCACAACCTTCCCCTCACTTCCAGGTGGGGGATGGGTGGGTGGGTGGGTGGAGAGGAAGAAAGGGGTGGTGTTTTTTATTGTGCAGGGGCGGCCGGAAGGGGAAAGATTTCTGGTGTGGCGGAGAGAGTAAGGGGCGACATGTGGTCCCGGAAGGGAGACGAAGGGAGGGGTTAGGGGGGAGGAATAAAGGGTTGCTGGGGAGACGCTAGCGGGGCCTCCTTGAAGAAAAGGGAGTTGGTGGTCAGGGTGAACTGGCTGGCTCAGCGTTTTCTCGAGGGGTGATAATGGACGGAGGGTGCGTGGGGACGGGGAGGGAAAGGGGTGGGAGTCAGGGGGGGGGGAACAGATGCAAGGGCGGACACGGGCATTCCTTTCTCTCTTTCCACCCGTGGCAGAAGCACACGAGAGAAGAAAGTGGGAGAGGGTAGGAGGAGTGGAGGAAAGGAGTTTTTAAGCGTTATTATTTTTGCTGAAAACTTAAAAACCTTACAAGCATCCCATTAACAGTCGCCGAACGGACAGATTTAAAATGTCATTTTTTCCACGAAAGATAAGGGACCATAACAGCTGCCAATGAGATTTTTACCAAGGTTTGTCGATAGGTAGTGTAGCTCTTAGTAGTAGCAGTACTCCCTAATACTTGTATCCTTATCTGCTACCTAGTAGATACTTACAGCACGCTTTGCATGTTTTCTACATGGGTCTTGAGTCTCTGTCCATTTGTGTAGTCACAATTTGGTAGCTTGTCTATAGTGTAGTGCATGCTTGTGAGGTTTCGCCTCGTGACAAGCATTAGCGATTTATGCTAATGCATAATTAGTCGTAGTTACACTAACTTTAGTGTTTAGTGAAATGCATGTTGGTGATTACTCACCCCCTGCTACAGACCCTTGAGGTGGCTAACAGGGTATTTTGTACATGTACATGAGCGAAATAAGCGAGAGACGCATTCGGACCTCTGTATGCGAGTTATTTGCGGAGTGCAGCAAGACAATAGTAATTTGATGAAAGAATAACAATATCGCTCGTTTTCTGTAAATATCCAATTAGCTGTTAAGTTGCCCATTTATATTCGCAAAGGCGAAGAGCAAAACACTTCTGACTTTTTTTTAAACAGGCACACCTAATATTCCTCAGAATAACTCGTTTTAGTTCTTGATCTTTTCTCGCATAAAATTTGCTTCTTCTCTAACGTGGATGACACCAAGGAGGCAAGTCATCTCTCATAAGCTGTCTTTCTTCTAAGAACGTGATAATCGCTTCGGACAATTTTTTGAGGTCCTTCAATTATTTAAATCAATGTTTTTGTTAAGCCTCCACAAGTAATTCAATAGAATAGGCGTATTTTTATGAACAGCGAAAAAAAACATTAAGTCCTCTCTGAAAGAAATGGATCTCCCGTGCATTGCATGGGAATCTGGACCGCATGGAACGTAGAATAACGTCCCCCTGTGCTCGCATCGCCACGCTTTCGAGTGGGCGACAGCGGCGACACCCACGGCGGATCTCGAAAGCGACCTCCGGCCGGTAAGTGACTGTCGCAGACGGACGGATCGCTCGCTCGCTGCCTCATTGGACGAGGGGAGCGACGGACAGAAGATGTCTGATTGGTCGGTGGGTGCAATACCCCCGATCTTCACAGCAGTACCTATTTGAATTCGAGATTTGGATAATCTTTATCGTTTAAGAATTGTTTGATCCGCTGTGTCATATTCACGGAGGGCGCGTTCGCGTTATCAGCACTGTCGTTTGTACTCCTGGCCTTCATTACAAAAGGAATTAAATTCTTTGGCGTGATTCTCATGGTTAACCGAATGAATATAATTTTTAATAGGTACAAAAATATATTTCATTTACAATCTACACATCCTGATGACATGTTAAATGCCCAGAGGAAGTATACGCTACAGTAAAAATACCTTTTTCCAATTCGTTTGCATTTCCAGGCGAGAAAAAAATGGAGTGCTTAAGATATGAAGAAGACCATATGCCAAGTGTGTCTAGTATCATTATTATGCTGCTATTTGCCATTAATGGAAGTGAATGCACAATGGCTGAAGAGATTCCTGAGTTAATCGCTGGAATGAAAAGTCTAAGCCTTGAGTGAGGTTGGTGGACAAGGGAGAAGGAGTCAAAACTTAGCAATTCCCTAAGTTTACGAACACAGTTGATGATCTTCCACTTAACTAATAAAACACTATAAATCATTTCATTGTCCCGGTGTGCCCTTATGTAATACCGTCCTTCCGTAGCGTAGGAGGGAGGACTGGCTGCCCTCACAGTGGCACAGGGCAGGGGGAAAGGTCGCGTGCCCCCCCCTGGGGTGGGGTGGCAGGAGCTGAGAGGACGCGGGACATAGTATACAAGGGTGCCCTTTCACGCATCTCGTGAAGCCCTTCCATTCCAGAGGCATCTTCGCCACTCGCTCCAACTCTTCGCCTCGCGTACACGTCTCAAATCGCCTCTGTGACGAAGTCGAGACGATTAAGAAGCAAAGAGTGTCGTCCTCTTCCCTCCTGGAATCCTTCACACCGCGACGCATTTGGAACGTGAGAATTTCGGCAACATTTATTGCAAATCCGCTGGTGCAATTCACGCGTGCCCACCCTCCAGACAATACAAGAGACAGCCGGGAAACTTGTTCTAAATCCCACGCCTGCTTTTGACCAAAACGTTTAAAATTGAAAAATGTTTGAATGCAATTTGAACTAATCGATTTCGGGTGAATTCTAAGCCAAAAATTATAATTAAATAAAAAATGTTCATATGCATTTTATCTATAATTGCCTCGTAATTCGCGGAACTCCGTAACGGAACGCGGGGTGTTGTACTCACAAGTATGTTAACCAATGGGAAAACTTGTCATTATTGGTGTTTTAAATAGGTTTTCGGCGTGGCGAAGGGAATATGGTAAATGAAGGGCATTTAATTACGTAATTCTCGATGTATTTCTATTAAAAGGTAAAGAGAGCATATTCTTTTTCTTCCAAAATATATTTATTTATTGAGAATAGTAGAGCCTGGTGGCATTCGCAGGCACAAAGCGAGATGCCAGCTACAGGAAAATAAACGAGGTCGGTGGGACCAATTGTAAGTGGGACGGTCCCTCGCCGGATACCTCCAGCTCCTCCGCCCCTCGTCCGCGCTTGCCCCACCCTCCGCTCTTTGCTGGTGAGAGCCACCAGGTTCTGCGATGTCTACAAATCTCCTCTCCGCGAATTAAGGTAGTTTGAGCGACATATTTCACTAGTCAGGATGGACACCATATTCGATATTTTTTTTTTAAGCGTCTGTAGGAAGTATGAATTAACTATTGTAATATTATTGGCACAAAAAGTTATGTGTGTCGAAAATTCTCACTCATTAAATAAATATGTCTACCTAAGTCTCTAACTTGACTCATTTTTTCACGCCGTACGGCGAAAACAGGTATTCTTGCGATTCTGTAAAAATTAATTTGGTGATAAATTGGTTATATATTTTAGAAAGTTTAGAAAACATACAAACTACACACCGTTAGTTTTTTTACGACATCTATATGATATAAATTCTTAATTTTTTCAATATTCTCCCTCTGGAGCGCACAGCCGTAATCTATCCCATGTAAAGAGCTTATATGTTTAGGCAAATTGCTCGAAAATTAATAATGGCTAGGGGTTAATATTTTGATATCATCGGATAGATGAGAGTTTTTTCTTTGAAATGAGGTCAAACTCAGCAAATTCTGGACGAAGTGATATTTCGCTCCAACTACCTCAAACGGGGCGAAGGGCGACGTGCTATTCTAGTAATGCAGCCATCGTAGGAGTGCTTCGGGTGCAGATGGAATTAGGAGACGAATTCGAGCACGCTCTCTTGAAGACGGCCATGGATAAAAGGGAGGGGGGAGGGGGGTGGAAAGGGGCAGCACCACCAACCTCCCTCCCCCCTTCCCCGCACATCGGCGGACGGTCTGACGGACGCAAATAGCTGTCCGTCACCGAGACACACACACACTCGAAAGGCTTTATCGGTGAGAGCGGCTGCTTGCTTGCTGCTCGAGTGGGAGGAGGGTGGGGGTGAGGGAGGAGTTGGGTGGTGCGTGTCACGTGACCCCCGCACCCCAGGCATTCCTCCGCAACACCGAGTACCCGGCAGCACAAAGTGGTGGACGGTCGGGGGGGGGGGGGGGGGGGGGGGAATGGGAGCACCAACGCACCACTGTAGTCTGAAATCGGAAAAAGCCGAAATAAAGTCCAAAATTGCTTCTTTTTAGGTAAGAACTTGAAACTTGGCATACACGATTAAAATTGATCGACCATCATGGAACAATAAGTCATTTTTGAAAGATCTCATCAGTTTTTTTGGGATACAGATACCCAAACATTTACAGTTTCCAAAAAACACGCCCGATCTCGTTTTTCTTAAAAAAAAATATTTTTTAAGCCGCTGGTGGAGTTTTGGAAGAATTTTCATGAAGTAACAAAATATGATATTCCGGTAATATGGTACTTTATCTATTTTACCCATAATCTCCGAAGATTTTTGTTAATAATAGTTTGGCAAAACGTCACAAAATGGCGGACCCTTTTTCCGGGCAAAATTTGAAATAAAGTAGACAATATCTTCAGTTTAAGAAAATTGCAAGCGTGAAAAATTTCATCAAAGTATTTACTGAAGATATTTTGAGTATATAAAGCATAAACCTTGTAAAAAAGATTGCGGTTGAGAAAATGAACGCAATTTTTCGATCGCGCTTCACGGCCCGGCTCCGCGACGCGGGTACCCCCCAGGAAAAGCGGGGTCGTTTCGCGGGTCTCGTCCCGGAAATGAGTAACAAACCATGTGCAAAATGGCGCGTTATAAGTGGTTTGGAAGCAAAATTTTGCCTTTAAAGAAGATCAAGTTTTTACTAAATGCATATTTGCCTTTTAGATTAACACCAAGTTTCGACTTCTTCCAAAAATATTTTGGTTTACATTCGGACTTAGCTTGTGGATTTAAAAATCGTTTCAGTTAATATACATTTTTACTGGATTTTAAGCAAAATAACCAAAACTTCACCAACAAAATAATTTAGGCTTTTAATTTAAGGTGTATGACAATTAAATATGTCGGGTTTGGAGAGGGGGCAATTGCCCCTACAAGGCCCCCCCGTTGGGGCCGCCAATGCCGCCGACCGTACCGGAAGGGGCACAATTGGGGGTGCGGGCATCGTCTTCCCTCCTACTCACTAAGCAAGCTGCCCTCTCAAGAGGAGCGGCCACACCGCACCCCTTCCGGACGCGGCTTCCCCCCCCCCACGCAAGATGAGACTCAATTTGAGGCGCAGCCTCGGCCACAAGAGCGGCGACCACCACTTATCCACCTACTATCCGTTTCAAAATTCCATCACCCGAATTTGAAGACCGATATCTCAGAAATGGCTAACGCTATTTAAAAAATAAGCACAAAATTTTAAAAACTGTTTCTTCTTGCATATTAAAGTATTATTTTTAATTTATTTTTAGTCGTCGAGAATGCAAAAATGACCGGTTTTTTTAACCTTCGGGAAGAAAGTTCAAACTTTAACACTTGTTAAAAGAAAAATTACAATGGCAACCGCTATCTTCTTCAGATATGTTGTGCAGCAGGTACTTATATTTTACCATGGTAAGTTTCAATTGGTCTACTATAAATACAATAAAGTTATGACGAATTTTATAAATATGCGCTATCTCAGCTTGCGGTAGTTGGAGAAATATTTCACTTGCATCATATTCTTAGTCTTTAAAAACTAATCCCATATATAATGACCTCACATTTTGAGTAAATCGGATGCGACTTATTTATATTCATTCTGGAAATCTAGTCCTGCGGGACAGCCCGTGCTACCCAGAGGTTGCCCTAAGCTGCTCGGCGTTGCGGTATATGAATGCACTCAATCTGGTGCACGTGCAGCGAATCATTTTTAAAATCAGGAACGATCCATTGAATACGCAATGTATTGAGTATTGGAATTGGTTTATGTGGTAAAAGAGTTGTTAGAGACTAATTAATATTCACGCATCTAAACATTTGAATCAATTCTACTAAAGTGAAAAGGATTTGGTATTTGCTGTGCTTCATTCATCCCAGTAAAGTCGACGACGAATCCCAAGAGTAGATAAAATTAGTACCTGGTAGACAAAGAGTAGAAAAAATCCGAGAACGTAGGCTCATGCCTCTCATAGTCCTCTGGGAAGGTCAAGTTAGACACTGACTGTGTGATATAAATATGCACCATATCTTCCTGAGAAGCGACAGCACAGGGAAAGAAAGAGCTCTTGCTCCATTACCCTGACGTTCGGCTTAATTCTCGGGGAACCCTGCCCCCGATGAATGCACCGGATTTCGAGTTGTAGAAACATTAACCCTCAATCGGAGGCAATATGATCCAAAGTTTCATTACATGAAACCAATTAGTAAGGTATTGTAACACGCCATTTTGGCCGTGTTGGCATAAGTATACGATTAAGGACGCCATTGTGTATATTTTGGGAACACGTGCTACCGCGAGGCAACAATATCGTCTATGTTATGAAAACAACTTTAAACAATACCATTTTCTGTTTACGTAAACAAACTAAAACAATGCCGTCTATGTTATGAAAACAACTTTAAACAATACCATTTTCTGTTTACGTAAACAAACTTATAATAATGAAAGGGGAATAGCCTATCAGATACGAGAGAAGGGGAGAAAACCAGGAATGTTCTAGAACATACAGGAGGGGAGATGAGATAGTATAAAAGGGATTGTCAAACAAGGAACGAGGCTTCTTCTTCTGCTTCTTCTTAACAAGGGAGTCACAAGAGACGTTTATCGAGTGAAAGTCATACGAGAGTTTTTGCAGTGATAATTTGCCGGGAGTAAGCAGCTTTGGACAGCAATTACCAACGCCAGTGTCCTGTGTTAAGGAAGGATCCAGGAATCCGATAAACAGATACTGGGGCATAGAGTATCGGCGAAATTCACTTTGTACAATATCCGGTGAAGTAGAACAAACATTATAAATTAATACGAATATATTTGAGAAGGGAACATATATTGATTAATTGAGTAACTAAAGTGAATTTGTTTCATAAGTAAAGAATAAAAGGGTTATTATAAATATATGTACTGTTCAAGTGTATCATTTTAGTGCATGAATTAATCCATTAACCTTTGCCGCCAAGGACTACCGAAAGGAAAGGATCTCTCTCAAGGTAAGAAGTGATAAAGTGAAGGGTACCTTTTGTGTGTCGGGCTGATACAAGTATATAACGTCGCGTGTTTAGGACCGCGCGAAAGAATAATTATTAGAACCCCTGTGATAAGGAAATTGATAAGGGGGGGGGCTAGTACAGTATATTAGAGAATATTTTCACTCCAAATGACCCACCCATTAATGTGTACAAATTAGACGATTGCTTTTAATTTGGGAATAATTTGAACATGTAGCTAGGGGTACACGTGCTCCTAGCTCTATGCTAAACAAATAAGGAATAGTGGGTCATTTGGAGCGGGAAGATTCTTTAACATACCTACCGTCATAAATTATGAAAATGATCCTGTTCAGTAAAAATGTTCATTTAATTTTACACTGTTATAAGCAAAACATAGGTTATGTGAACGATCTCAAAAGATAACTCCGACTGGATGTTGTTCACTCAAGACTTTTAAAGTTTACTTACGTGAGGGACAAGGGTTTTAGTCTTTAAAAAAAAAAACAATTCCTTTGAAGATACGTCATCGGTCGATGCGATTTTAGATGCAGCATTACTTTATCATTGTCTCTCGCATATATGTACAACCTGGTGACAAGAAAAGTTTCAATAGATACCACTACGTTTTAAAATTTAGTTAACTTCACATCGTGGAATGATTTTATGGGCATTTCTACGCTATCCACCTTCAAACATCACTATCCCGTTTTTTCACTCGGAATATTTTCTCCATTACTTTAGACTAAATTCTAAAATTCCTATTCCCTCCCTCCCCCTTCCTCAATGAGTAACTAATATTTTATATTCTATTAGGGCATCCAGTATTCAATCGCATATTGTTACTCAACGAATGTGCCTCAAATTTGCTCAAACGACATATTATCCAAGCCGCAAAATGATATGAGAAACAATGCATCCATATTTGTTCTGAGAGAGGATGTATTTTCGCGAAAGCCATAGGCTTGGGATGGCAACAAACTTGTACCCTACATGTATTCCAGCCACAATCATGCGTTAGAAAATGAAAATCGGAAGTGACTGCAAGAATCAGCAGTTGCGTTTACCACGCTACACAAGCCTACTCTAATATTACAAAAAGATTTCCACTTTAGCAGTTGGATATCTCTTGGACTTAGATCTTAAACTGCTGCCAAGAAACCACGCACAGGCAAATGCAGCCAGCTTGTCAAAATAGGACAGTTTGGTGGCAACTAGGCAGGTCGATAGCTCAAAGGGCATCAGGTTACTCGCCCACAATATAGGTAGCCATAACTTTACTCACCAGCAAGATCCTATCGCTACCGATCGCTTTTGAATGAAATCTAAGGGAAAAAATGTCATAAACATGTGTATTGGTTTGGCCTAAAACTAATGCATCACACCTTCTTCGGATGAATGGTTGATTTCTATAACTTTATTTTCATTATGTACCATTTTAATTACCGTCTAGTCCCTGTAAAATACAAAACATATTTTAAATAAATAAAAACTACCATCAAAAGTGAGGACGCCACCATGGTGATAACCGAGGCAATAATGTTTGATTTTAATGGTGTTGCTTCCATCGGAAAACGTGTCTTCGCAAAGCAGCAGCTGTGCCGTTAATGCCAGCGGAATCATTTCTTCTCTTGGGCCGCACACTGTCGGATGATCCCTCAATGAGTCGTATTCATTCACCACTCTTTAGCCCCACCACCACCCATCTCGGAGCGACCATCCCCCTACGCCCCAGTGTCAACCTCCGCCTTATGGGGAGTGGGGCGAGACAGAGGAGACACAAGAGTCCCCGTTCATGCGGCCCGCCGGCGTCGCAGCGCCCAGTGGGCACCCTCACCCCCACGTCATCGAGGAAGCATAAGGGCCGCGGAGATTCAGAGAGATGGAAGAATGAAAGGGGTAATCGTCGCAGAGAGGACGTTATGTCCCAGCGTCAGAAATCAGCAAGTGTATGACTCACAATTTAGCTTCCGCAACTTCGTAAATGTGAATTTTCCGTACGGTTTTTATATCCAGAATGGTGTGGAATGAAGTAGCAATATTTTCGAGGGTTTATATATGGCTGGAGGAAGAAAAATTAAAACAAGAAAGTTCTTTCAAGGACCTGGGAAGTATAGTTACACAGAGTGGCAACTGTACTGAAGAAATTAAAAGCAGATTTGGGCAAGGAAAAGTAGCATTTAGAAATATTCAGGAACTGGTGACAGCAAGGAACATCAAGGTGGATATTAGGAAAAGGTTTGCAAAATACTTTATATGGAGAATTGTGTTGTATGGATGTGAAACGTGGACGTTGAAGAAGAGAGAAGAAAAGTACTTAGAAAGCTTTGAAATGTTGAGAAGATTGGATGGAGAGATAAGATCACGAATGAAGAAGTGCTAAGGAGGATTGGAGAAGAAAGACGTATACTGAGAGAAATTTAAAAGAGAAAGGCAAAATGGACTGGACATATTTTAAGGAATAAGAGCCTACAGAAATTAATAATAGAAGGGAAAATAGAAGGGAAGAGAGTAAGAGGAAGGAGGAGGAACGGAATGCTGAGGGATATAAAAGAAGGAAGGAGTTATGCAGAGATGAAAAGAGAGGCCCAGGACAGAATGCTGTGGAGACAACGCTACCGTTGAAAACTGTCTGCGGACAGAAACACCAATGATGATGGTGATGATTAGCTAAAGATTTCATTTAAAATTGAATGTTTCGTATTTCTATTCTTTTTTGTTTTAAGAGGCTGGGAAGTTTGTAATGAGTCGTTGGTAGCCTTGCAAGATTTCCTCACGCTATCTCTTTCTCTCCTTAGTTGGGCATACTTACCATCTCTGCTCATTAAATTCAAAATATCTATACTTTTGCATCAAATTCCTCTTTTCCTCAGCTTACCTTCTTAAATAAAAGGGTATTCAGTATTCTTTCTCTCTGCGACCACCTCCTGCCAAATACTCTGTTGCCTATTCATTTCCTGATGCATCCTCCTTTCCTTCCCTATCATCAGCAGTACAGTTGCGTTTGTCTTCCTTTCAGCCCATCTTTCCATTCTCCTGCTTGTTAGCAACGCCTCGAACGCTTCAAATCTCTTCCCACCCTCCCTTCCCGGGTATGAGTTGCAAACATACGGCGCTACGATATTAGGCTTGTTTCCACAACTATCAGCTGTTTATCTCAAGAAATATATTTTAAAAATGGTCTTCTTGCCTTTAAAGTTCGTATTTCATAAATCCCTAGTAAATTATATTTTTAATACCACATTAACACGCCCATTAGTTTTTTTAAATAGCAATGAATGCACCTCAACGTCACTGATGACAACTAACCATAATATGTAATACAACTCCTGTACCAATATTTTCTACTTTCAAGAATAATCTAATAGATCTTTAGTTTGGTGATACTCAACAGGAGTTGGATATAAAATTCTTACCTCAATAGTTACTCATAAAACTCATACGCTGCTTGATATTTAAAACCAGTCCCTTCGTAGCTACACTGACATCAACATCCCCTCACAACGAAGTCTTCCAAATAACACGTAGCTACATCTTACGGAAAAACTGTTCCATACAACCTTACAGCCAATATGTTGAATGCTTTTAATGTTTCAATGTTCTCCTTTCAATGGGAGTTCTTATTGTACAAAAGCCAAAATAATGAAAAACTAGCAAAGGAGTTGCAAGTAAAATTTCTGCGAATTCCTCACAAAAGTTTAGTTATGCACCTAATCTCAGAAATGCTTATTTTAAGCTGTCACTAAGATGGGTTGGTATATAAACTCACCCTTTTGAATTTCAGAACCAGTTGAAATTATTAAAGGACAGTTCACTACCAACTTACGCGCCTTTGATCTCTGGGTGCGTTTTTAGCATTCTACATCCAAGATATTAGGCCTGCTATTTTTTAACCCGTGTAGTAACTGCGCTATTTCAGCACAAAAAAGCACAGTTTCTCAGTTTTATAATCAATGGAATTGTATAGTCATTATTTACTTTAAATGTTGAAATATGGTGGAAAAGAAATTCTACAAAAATGACGAATCTAAAACACTGAATAACTCCCAAAGAATGGATTTCTTTCAATTTTTATAAAAGAGTTGCATTGTTGTACAATGAATACGGGAAAGAATTTAACAACAAATATTAAACGAATACCGTGACCATACAGAGGTGAGCAACTTGGCTGATCGGGCTGTAAAAATACTAAAACAGCGCTTGGCGTGACGTCTTCAAAGAGATTGCCTTTCCGCGTTGCTGTCGTTGGCAGTGAAACACATGAATCCGGAACAGTGGACAAGAGAGGAAAGTAGGGTGGGGGGGCAGAGCTGGTGACGAGTTGGAAATAGCTAGTGCTACAAGAGCGTATTTTTTCCTCCACTTCCGAAGAAACCAAGCGAATTTTCCTCCATCATAGCCGTTTGGCGAGAGTTAGGAAGCGGGCAGGAACACCACTAAAACTTTTTAAAAGTTAAAACTTTAAAGCAGAACCCTCATGGTTTGCACTAAGAGCGAATTGATTGGAATCGATTGCTTATAATGACGAAAGTGTGACTAGAAATTTCCATCCAGGTCAAGATATTAAACAACAATTTTCTACCTTACATCTGCTTGAAATCAGTTGACACGAAGAAAATATTTCACCCACAAATGCTGATAAATGTGATGTGCTTCTATCGCAACGTTAACTTCCATTCACTTGCTACGCGTAAAACTTAAAGGGTTTTTAAGAGATAATTAACCTGCAAATTAATGTTTTCCCACTAGCTACTTGGTTTCTTATTGGAAAATTCACATATTGCTATTCGAAGTAGTTAGCCATCCTTTTTTCGGCACTGCACATACCACACGTGCTATTGGTTTTTCTTCATCAAAGTGCTAGAGGGCATACAGGGACGGAAAGAGAGGTGTTTGAAATCAGCGAAGAGAACCTCGACGCATAAGAATAAATGTTATTTTATTCACGAAGTTCATATATCAATAGTTATTTTTTTATGTACCCGACCGAAAGGGTAGGATTATGACAACCTCTATTTCAAACCAGCCAATATTGACTGCCGATTTCACATTGAACCGCGATGCTCACTTCCGATGAAACACTTGCGACGACTGTTCCTTTTTTGTTTCACTGCAGTCTTCTCTTAGACCTTAGTTCGTGAACACGGGGACCCCCAGCTTGAAGAGAATATCTCTAAAATTAATAATCCAAATAAAGTGACTCCACGTTGTACGTGAGAAATTTGTGAAATTTCCCGTTCGCTCAGAGTGCAAAGGCTCTAGCGGTTGAAAAACGGAGCCTGCCCAAAAAGAGTCTGAAGATGGCACAATCGATGGAGCAGGTGATAGGGGACGATTGGATAGCGGATACCGTGATAGAGCGGAAGATAAACGCTGGGCAAACGGGGAAAGGTAGGAAGGTAGTGGAATGAGAATAGACATTTTATATGGAATGAATTAAAAACGAATGCCGAGCCAAGAAAATAATTGGGGCTGAAAAGTTGGTGCTGCGATTAAAAATCAGTTGGTAGACGTACCTAATTCTGTATCCATCCCAGACAATCTCAATAGATGGAAAAATGCCCTTAAGATGACCAAAATGCAATTTTTGACTAAGTACAGTGTTTCCCGTAAATGATAATTTACAAATGCTGCAAATATTGTGGAATGAGTGATATAATGATATTGAAGAGCTAGTATGATTCTGGCACTAAATAATTACCAAAATAGAATATTTTTTCCGAATGATCTGCTCCTTTGGTTCTACGATTTTACCCCCCCCCCCCCCCCAACAGTTTAGGAATTCCGAAAGAGAAAACAAGGCAGTTTATTTTGAAAAGTGAAGAAACACAAAGGTGGGCATTCTCGTGCGATCTTAGTGGTGCAGTCGCGCGCCAGACTCCTTGGAGAAGCAGCGCGTGACGCGACGCCCTGGCGCTCGAAGCGATTATGGGCAAATTGGAGGAGATAATTTGGATCCTCCCAACCATCCCCCGTTTCCTGGCAACGACGCCCCCACACACACCGCAAGAGGACTTAACTCGCTGTCAGACGCATCGATCAAACGATAATCGACAAGGTCGGATAGAGGAGAAAAAAAACATTAAATTCTGAAAAATGACATAACCTTCTTAGGAGGTTAAATATACAAATTTGGAAAGAAAAATAAATACTGAAATAAGTTTACGTCCACTGCATCGTACGCTCATGAAAACATTAGTAGTGATGGTAGAAATATGACTGAACAGAGCACGTATCCTAATTTTATGATTACACACTATCTCAACCTCTTAGCCACGTCTTCAAATTAACCGTCCCACTTGCCCGTGATGCAACGAAACACCAGAACAATTGAAGGGAAAGGAGGCGTGAAACGGCTGTCTAAATGCGGTAATAAATGAATACGCGGTTTTATGGGTGTTGACTTTGGCGACAAGGTGAACGAATCGTCACGAAACATATCTAATGAGATATAAAATTTGGAAAATAATTCAGAAACCAGGCAGGAAATAAAGAATTATCAGAAAATATTATATGTAAAACGATCAGCGACGTTTAAAGCCACGGTCAAGAATCGGAATCCCAAATCAATCGTAAAGAATTCTTGGGTTAGCATTAGATAAGAAAAGTCCAAAGGCAAACCACATCGACCAAACTAGTTTCAAGCAGAAGGCAATATTCTTGTGTTTAGACCGGATGAATGAATACGATTCGGAGGAATAAATGAATTACGCTTATATTGCGGGGGAGTGTTCGCTTAGTGACCAAATACCTGGGTCCAAACGGTACTCACGCGCAAATTGCCCCTAATCTCTTAACGTAGAATAAAAACTTTAAGCGGGTTTTCGTGTCCTTTTTTAACCAAAAATCTAATATCCGTCTGGGCAAGTAGGTTATATTTCATTCAAGTTTCCGACTCTCGCATTTAAATACCCATGAAATGTATTGTAACAAACGAACCTCGTAAAAAAATCTGGCAAGAGAAGGAAATCCGTGTTTGTCGTTGGTCAAAAACGACCTAAAGGGTTTCTATCTTACTCTGCTCCTAATAGGTTTCAAAAAAGAAGGAGATGTGAAACGGAGGAATGGAAAAAAAACCCGCATTCCTTCTTGCGAAACCAAGTTTGACGTCCTATAGAGCGGGCGATGTACGGGGGAGGGGGGGGGGGAAGAGAGGGGAAGGAGGAAGGAAGGCGAGACATAAAGATTTGACGAGACACTAAAAGTATACACGCGGGACACTTGATTTAAAAGAGGAGGAGGCGTGGGGGGGGGCGGGGGGGGGCTTTCAAGAGGAGAGTGGGGAAGAGGAGGTGGACGAAAGGAAGGAATGAGGAGTTGGGTGGGGGGGCGATAAAAGTGGACCATCCCCGCCCCTCTTCCGCGTGTGCCCTCATGTGTATAAGGGAGGGTGGGGGGGAAGGGGCTGAGGGGGCGGCAAACAGTCCGCGCGGGGGAGGCTGCTTAGCGTCACCCGGCGACAGCTTCAGGGCGGACGGCGCGTAGGGGAGGATGGTTAGAGAGAGAGGAGAGAGTATAAATAGACGGACAATCTGAGTGAGAAGCACGCCTTGGTCTCGATCTGCGCGACCGCCGCCCCCCTCCTCCCCGCCCCCCTCTGCCCCCAAGGGGCACACACACACAAACACCAAGGAGTCGCCCCCCCCCCTAACAATAACAGTGCCACGCACACACTCCCTCTCCCGCTCGTCCTTACCGCCTTCCTCCTCCAGAAATAGTGAGCGCAATAACTGGAGGGACTGGGGAGGGGGGGCGGTGAGGGTGGGCAGGGGCGGTGAGGGTGGGCAGGGGCGGCGAGGGGGCAGGGGCGGTGACGAAATGCCACCCACGGCGATACCAAGGAGGATACGGCCTAGGAGGGGGGGAAGGGTCAATTTTCAATGCACCTCCCCCCTTCTACTCCACAGCGAGAAATTATTCTCTTTGGACATTATCGGGACGCGTCTCCGGGACTTGAATGTGACACGATCGGTAAAGGGGGATAGAGGGAGGGGGACACGCAGGATGGGGGTGGGAGAGTGTAGAGGGGGGAGAGAGAGGCTGCGACTGGAGAAAAGGTCGATCATCTCCGCGTGCCGCGGCAAGTCACAGCATTCCAAAAGGCACCTAACCTGGAGGCAGAGATCACCAGGAAGTTGAATTCCCGCGAGAAAAATAACTGCGGCGCGTGGATGCGATTACGCTAGACAACTCTTTAAATATTGCTCACAATATTAGCTTATGTCACCATAATTTTCGACCACAATAAAATTCATTGATACAAGCTGGCTGCTGAGGGTTTGGTCAAGAATAAGTAGACGCCGTTGTCAACGTGTCGATTTATTTATAAATCTTCATTAGGGCTAATTAGAGGAACATACCAATAATAAGCACTTCATAATAGGATTCAGTAGGCATATCAACATGTCAATTATGCAACAATAATTTTAAATACAGAAGCTATACCTAGGCAGGGATGATATTGTGTGAAATGGTGAGTACTATGTACATAATAGTATATTTTTCCACCATTTCACACAATATCATCCATGCCCAGGTATAGCTTCTGTATTTAAAATTATTGTTGCATAATTGACATGTTTGATTTGCCTACTGAATTCTACGATGAGGTGTTTATTATTGGTATGTTCCGCTATTTAGCCCTAATGAAGATTTATAAATAAATCGACACGTTGACAACGGCGTCTACTTATTCTTGACCAAACCCTCAGCAACCAGATTGTATCAATGAATATTAGCTTAAACATAACATCACTCACTCACTCAGTGTTTCAACCCGTAGGTTGGTTTCGATTGGTGAGGGATGAGCTCACCCGTACCCTCGTATTTTCGCAGGGGGGGTTCAGAGAGGCTTCACCCAGATTTGAACCCATGACCCTCCGGTCGGTAGCCCAGCGCTCTACCCGCTAGGCCACCACGACCCCGAAATATACCAAACGTATAAAACATAATACATTATGGCATCAATACTTTGAAACACTGCATTATAGGCTCCAAAAATGAATGATCTACAGCAAAGTAAACGATTACCATGCAGTGCAAGTATAATCCACTCGAATGGTAGATTCAGACAGAGAGGTAAGGAGCGATTGTTAGAGTAGAAGGAGCCAGAAGGGAATCCCTACTCCGGCGTCATCAAGCACTGAATGAAAGAGTGCGGAGGAATTCAGAAATAATATACTTGAATTAATGTCTTCATTGCGTGATATTAAAAAAAGCTTTGCGAAGGAAATATTTCCGCCTCTGGTTGGATTCAAACCACCAATCTCCAAAGGAAAGCCCCAAGCCACGGCGCTAAGCCTACCCCCCCCCCCGCCCTACCCTCCGAGGTTGGCTCTCATAACTGGAGTGGGAACTGGTGCACTGCAAGGGGAAAGATAGGGTAGAGGAAAAAAATTTAATGCTCTCCAGGTGAATGTATAGCGGAAATTTTTCGCGGGATTTCCACTGGGTAAAATTCAAAAAAGTACCGACGGATGACTCGTCCATCGTCTTCAGGGTAAAGAAGACCCTGAAGCCGAGGGACTAGTCGTCCGTTGAAACGTTGGTAATTTTTTCCAATTAAACCCGGTGGAAATCCCCAGAAGAATTCACGACAGGAAGGGAATGTTGGGGAGGAGGTAGTAGTGCGGTTGGAGGAATCTATCAACTCTTTAATCTTGTCTGGGCACCGTTACAGCATCCCAGCAACCCTGGAGCCCCACATAGAGAGCAGGATGATTAGCCACCTAGTTAGCCAGTTGAGTGTGGGCTGTCGATTAAGCAATATGTCACACATTACTGCAGCGAAAAACTCTCTTAAAAAAGTCTTCTCTACGGATTTAATGAAGTTAAAAAATGTGAATTCTACTCAGGAATTGAAAGATCAAAAACGATAAGATCAAGTTCACTAAAATATTGTAATGAAAATGTAAGATTTCCCCATAATGCATTGACTGGTACAGCCATGTCCCGCAGATTTTTCAAGTCGTAAGACGCCATTGTTTCCCAGGGAGTTCTGAGGTCCCATGAGACCATCACCGAGACGCTAGGCCCAAGCCTCAGCTACGTTCGGCGCGCGAACAAGAAATACAATGTGAGGTAAATTTAATCAATTAATGTCTATAAAAATATTTATGGCCATTCGTTAAAAAAACGTTAAAATTACCTTTCAAAAAAGGAAGTTTTTACAATTCAAAAGCATCGCATAGGTAGTCGCCATAGTCATTGCAGACGCACTCCTCATTGACGATTCCATATTAAGCGTTGTAGGCATCCAAGGTGACTGACTAGGGAGGAGTTGGGACAGCGTAAGTGGATTGAATGGGCGATAAGGAGTGAGAGGATGGTGAAGGGCGTGATAGGGAGGAGGAGGATGTTGGGATACTGGGGAAGGGGAGGAAAGACAATAACTAGGCTTAATCCATACGCAATGTAGAAAGGTCATATTACAAGATGTATCAATCGAATCGGATATCGGACTTCTTCATATCGAAACCTTCCTTTAACATCTCGATACCTATTCATTTATGATCAGCGGTGCACACTGTAATTCTTCTTCCTTCTAGAAAATTAAAACGACGTAATTTACTTCGCGGATTATCCGAACACCGTAGAACAGCCTTTAACACGGACAAACAGAGGCTTACTGTACTAAAAAAAATAATGAAAAAAATGAGTGTCAGCGGTACTATTGTATTTAGACATTTCGTCAGCAGTGCACAAAATTTTAAATATGACACCAGTAGTATCTCTCCCTTTTTTTTCTAAAACTTCATATATTAAGTTTGCCTCGTAATATTATTCCTAAATAAATAACTCAACGCGTTTAAATGAATCTTGCGGATTGCTCCAATATTTTACAGCAATCGTTTCCGGTGAGTTTCAGTAATTTTACGCTTGCTGCGATACGTGATGTACCTACCTAATACGCGTATTGGAAAACCATCTCCTTTTGAAAGATGACCTCATCGATTCTAATACGGCCATTTCTCTTTCCCATTTTACCTTTTCTAATCACACGCGGCCCGTTCGGGTATCTATTGAAATTTCCGAATTATAATGGAAATTCATGGTACACACCATTCAGTTGCACCGCTGCTAGCCACAGGCTCCCACCATCCGCGCTGATTGGGATATTTTTCCCATCATAAGAAATAAATTGATTAACCCTTTGTTACTCGCGTCGGGTCAATTTGACCCATACCTTTTCTTTTACACGAAATATTTTCATTTTCTCAGTCTTTTGAAATAATTTCTGAACGTAATCTCTTTCTACATTGTATTGAATCGTCTGAACATATTTTACGACAGTTTACACAGTTAGCGAATTGATAGCTAGCCTTTTGACCCGACGCGAGTGTTAGCGTTCGAAATTTGTAAGCATTTTGACCCGACGCGAGCGTTAGTGTTCCTAATTTGTAATCACTTTTGACCCGACGCGAGTGGTTATGTTACAATGTATTCTTACGAGGGTGACAGCGTCAAAGACGATATCATTCCACATTCTGCATTTGGACACTGCAGTGAGAGGTTCTTCCTTAGCAATCGCAGATACCAAGTGTTCCCTTCTCCGGGAACTTCATCATCCGGCTTTGGAGTTTTATTCACATCAAGATAAGAGATTGCAATTCCTCTCGTTCACGCATGTAAGTCATACAACTATGCACTCAGCACTTGAATTCGATGAAAAATTTGAAATATTTATTTATCTGTATTAGTAACATTTTGTCATTTCTCTTTACACTAGATCAACATGGCAAACAAATTTATAAATTACAGCGAAATACTTGCAGAGTTGGTGAGGGAGGAGGAAGAAAGTAATGGCGGAAATTCTGAAGATAAAGAGGATATACTCCAAGAGAGTGAACATGATTCGGATTCTCTCCTTTCAGAGTCTTCTTATGATGAGAAACTGAAATCAGGTTAAGTAGTAGACATATTTGTGGGCAGGGATAAAACAACGAAGTGGTGGTCTGAGCCCGTAAACCATATTGGAAGAATAAGAAAACACAACATTATTTCTCATCTTCTGGGAGTACGCGGAGAGGCTAGAAGTGCAAAAACAGAAGAAAATGCATTTTTACTTTTTCAATAAGGAGTTGTTTGCAACTTTAGTGCAATATACCAATTTGTATATTTCAAATGTGAGGGCAAATTTTGTGAGAGATCGTGACGCTTTGGATACTGATGAAAAATAAATGAAGGCTAGTGGGGCTACTGTTTTTGAGTGGAGTCTATAGGGCAAGACATTTGAATTTTAGAGACTTATGGGACAAGGATGGTCCACCAGTTTTCTCAGTTAAAATGTCATGCAACCGATTTTTATTTTTGCTTCGCTGCTTACGTTTCGATGATGTCAATGATCGGGAAGTAAGAAAGAAAACAGACCGTTTAGCCGCAGTGCGTCAGCTGATCACAATACTTGGAGTTAAATATTTAGAAGCATATACTCCATCAGAGTACTTAACAATTGACGAACAAATGGTGTCATTTAGGGGACGATGTGCTTTTCGTCAATACTTGCCGAACAAGCCGAAAAGGTATGGTATGAAAATATTTGCGTTGGTCGATGCGAGGTAATTTTATGTACTAAAGCTTGAAGTATATGCAGGTACTCAACCTGAAGGCCCTTATCATCTATCAAATAAGCCTCATGATGTAGTAGTGCACCTTGTGACTCCAGTGAAAGGTAGTTGCAGAAATATTACCATGGACAATTGGTACACGAGTGTTCCCCTGGCCAAAACTTTGCTAGCGGAGAATAAATTGACCTTGGTAGGGACTCTACGCAAGAACAAACCAGAAATACCTCCAGAATTTCTACCTTCTAGGAAGAGAGAAGTTAGTTCCAGCATATTCGGCTTCACAAAAGATATCACGATAGTTTCTTATGTGCCCAAACGGTCAAAGGCTGTGATATTGATCTCAACAATGCATAATGACAAAAAAATTGACCAGGATACCGTTGACAGCAAAAGCCTGAAGTTTTAACTTTTTATAATTTGACTAAAGGAGGAGTCGATTCCTGTGATCAGCTTTGTTCTAGTTATGACGTGGGAAGTAAAACAAGAAGATGGCCTTTGGCTGTATTCTATTATCTTAGGATTGTTACTGCCGTTAATTCGTACATAATTTTCAAATCTAACACTGACGGCAAACTTAGGAGGAGGATTTTTTTGAAAAACTTAGGCCATAGTCTAGTCATGCCTATTATATTAGGTCGTGCAAACAATCTCAAATTGCCGCGTCTGCTAAGACAAAAAATTCATTTATTTTTGCATGAACATGGTGTTGAAATGACTAAGGTCAACCAAAAATATGTAGATAAAAATGTATCCACAAAAAGGAAAAGATGTCACTTGTGCGCGAGTACGAATGACAACAAATATTCGCAAATGTGCAATGACTGTGGTGAGATAATTTGTAAGGCGCACACTGCAATTATTTGCAGAGGATGTGATGACATGTTGTATAAATAGTAGATCTATATAATTTATAACTAAATTGTTATCAATTTGTAAAATTAACATTGATACTGTTTCGTTTTCACTTGTAATTTGGTACCAATAAATTAAGAGGCATATTTTCTCTTGAACAATTCACATCTCACCTTTTATTCAACATTTTCCATAAAACTCTTCTCTCGATAGAGCGAGGAATTAAATGTATACAATATTTTTGGTTGGGATCGGCATTTTAGGATTCTAAAATTGTACATTTTTAGTTTTATAACTTAGCCTTTAAGAGTTGTATGAATATATTCAGTGCCATTGCAATAGATCTTGTACAAGATATCAATTAAATAAGAAGAAATCAAAACTTTTCTATCCGCTGAGTAGGCGATTGTAAAAGAATAAAAAGTTTGCGAAAAGAGAATTCATGAACGAAAAGTATGAGATTATCTCTGTGTTTTAACTACTAATTAATATAAGACCCAGTTTTCACTGGCAAAAATTATTCTGAAGTTAAGATTCACCAACAAAATATTTATAAAAACGAATATGCAATTCTGGGTCAAAATGACCCGACGCGAGTGTTTACGGAATTTTCATCCACGCGGGTAACAAAGGGTTAAGTCTTGTTGCGTGAATGACTATGAGCTCGTTTGAGAGCTTTGGCGCGTAGCCGGAGGCAAATCGAGTTGCAGCCAAAAATGCATGTCGCGTCGCCTGGAACGAAGCGAAGGTGCTTGGGAGTCACTTCTCGCCAATGGATAAGATCGCCAAAGGCAAAGAGCACCACCAATGGCCCGGAGCGCCTAAGTCATCACTGGAGTGTTCTTTCACGCATCCCAAAAGACTCCCGAGATTAAGGAGGTTCCGCCGCGACTGTGAGAGTCAAAACAAATACTAAATTCCACATTTTATATATTTTGTCAAAAAATCCTGCTTTCGCTGATGAACTGCGTTACCATTAAAAAACTCAAAAGTAAAGCAGAAAAAATGCAGATTATTCCACAAATGTATTTTAAATGAGCACTTTTTTCCAGCCATAGGAGCCGACTGCAGCGCCATTTCCTACGAATTACCGCATATTGACTTCAATTACGGCATTAATTCTTCAATAACTAGAAAAATAAGGTGGTATGATGCCTGTATTTTATTTTTATTCAATTTATCTGGATTATTTCCTTCTTTGAGACAGTTTTCCACGAAAATGGCATTTGTATTTTATAGAAAAATACTATTTTTCCCCGTGTTTCCCTCATTCTCCCATTGAACACCATGTAATTACAAGTTCATTTATAGAATAGAATAGCGTGGAAAGGTATTATTTTGTTGTTCATATCATATAGAGTACAACGTTTTCTACAAGTAGACAGAATATGAATAAAATGGCATTTAAGTCATTTTACGGTGGAACCACCTTAAAGCCGAGGAAGTGGATGGGGGCGAGGTTGAGATTTTCCGTGGCGCCTACCTGGCGCCACCCCCTCCGGGGAGAAGAAGAGGGACTCCTCTCGGGGCAGGCCACCACTCGCTGGCTCGGTCGCCCGCACAGCGAAAGCATCCGTCCACTCACTATACATCTAAAAAAAAACTATTTTTTTCCAATCCTCCCCAGCATTCCCTGCGTCTGCCGCTCTTCGAACGGACGATGGACGACCTCCCGTGACGAGCGCCGTTAATTGATGGACTCTGACGCGGGCGCGCGCGCTTAATTACCTTCGAATACTTATTTGCTTATCCAATTGATTCGAGAGATGAATGAATGGGAAGAAGTGTTTTCGTTCGCTCGCGGAGCTGGGAAATGAATTGAACGACCAATGTTGGCGCGCGAGCATAAATATGTGTTTCGGTGTTTGTCCAAATGGAGAGAGTCGAGAGGCCGCTTTAAACCCGCCTTCGTTAATAATGTTTTGTCTTTTTTGTATTTTTTTGTTGGGGTTTTTTTTCTCTCTCACTCTCGCCGGGCGTGTTAGTGTGGGACGGGGGGGGAGGAGAGGCAAATCGTTTGATTCCAATGCGGTAAACAAGCGGCGCACATTGGCATTAAAAAATCATCGCCCTTTCATCATCAGCGCCGCGGTGCGGTGGGCGAGGGAAGTGTAAAAGAGAGGAGAGGGAATACAAATCGCTTTTCTCCGCTCTCCTCCTTTTTTTTGCTCTTTTTTCTCATTTTTTTCAATCCATCGGGAGTCAATCGGCTCGCGTCCAATTACCGGCGCTCCCCGTCACGTGACGCGCCAGGGACGCCCTCAGAGTGATTCGTTACGGACGGCGGAAATAATAATAATAAAAAAAGAAATGAATAAAAAAGTAGGGCGAGTGCAGAGCGAGAGAGAGGAAGAGAAAAAAATGACACACGCTTAGGCGTGAGGGAGGAAATGAGGAGGGAGCGTGTTTAATGGCTGCATGATTCCTTTTGCGTACCGTGGTCGTGGAATTTCACCAACATTTACGCGAATTATAACAGTTTAGAGCGCAAGTAAGGAAGAAACTGAAGGGCTGAAGGGGTGGTGAAGGGCCGAAGGCAGTCATCTCACGTCACTCGCTATACGAAGCGCAGCATCCTATTACGTACGAAGGCCCTCATTCCAATTAACTCGTGTGGGGACTCTCTCCTGAATAACTGCCCAGCGAATAATTTTTTTAAATTTATGTTATATTATTTTATAATTGCAATGTAGGCTTATAAATTAGTATTCCCCTAATTCGTTCGCTAATGTGAAATTTTATGAATGATTTCTTGCAGAAATATTCTGGGGAAACTTTAATTGAAAAGTAAATACGATAAAATGCCCAGTACCTTTAAACTAGAAATAAAGAAAATTGATTTTTCTATGAGATAATTACAAGTAACCCAGATTTACATTTCTTAAAATGCATCATAGCACCTATCTATGGTGACGGCATTGTGAAAACTTGTCTTATACTGGTTACTCTGGGTTCTACAGGCGATGATCTAATAAAAATGTTGTCATGGATATTAGTTTATTGGCATGAATTAATTTGGCAAAGATTATGCAATAAATACAAAATATAATACAAGTCTACGAACAAAAATATGTCGCCTTCCAACTTTCTTTTTATAAACTTCTCTACTTTTAGATTTAGTGAGCCATAATTTGCTACAATCCATCACCTTTCTTGTATTAATATTTACTAGCATACTCAACCATGTGAAAGTTATTATATTTTCCCTAATTTTTTCATTGTATATTTCCTCTAATATTATCTGCGTACATACCTTTTGCCCAATCAATACGTGCTATTAATTCTTTAATATTGGAGTAATGAACGAAGTTTTCATTAGTAAAACGGGTGTTTTACTAATGAAAGCTCAGGACGTACACACATATTCCAATGTCACTGAAAATGTATACACAGGTGTGTTTGAAAAAATATATTGATAGGTACCTATATGCGGCTCAAAGTTCGTTTGCACGCTCAAACATAGTTATGCAACTGCAGAGGACTGTCCCAAATGGATGAATACTCTACCCGCAATGGAGGAAAATTGAAGGAAAATATTTGAACGAGATATTCTCTCCTCCACTTTCCTGCGGGTTAACGTGAAATGCACGCCAACCCCCTCCCCGCAAAAAGAGTTCGCGGGGAGTGGGTGGGTGTGTATAGTGTGTGGGTGTGTATAGTGTGTGGGTGGGTGTGCACGGCGGCTCGCAGATGAGAGATTATGAAAGCTGATACTCGTTTGCGCCGGAAATGACGACATTGGATCCGATTTAAATTGATGAACCGCCGCGCGGGTTTTGGCCAGGCGCTCCACCGACACCACCATTGCCCACCCACCCCCTATCGCCCCTCTCCCTCCCCCGCAAATTGACCTCTCTCTCTCTTCTCCAAATTGCCCACCCCTTTCACCGAGAGTAAGGACGGGAAAAATCGGAAAGGAGGAGGACTCACGGAGTTTACAATTCCTATCCACGCCAACCGATCCGCTCCCCCTACATATCCTCCGGTGGCGATCAAAAACTTGCGCGATCCGGTTGCAGCAGTGGGCAACTACAGCAACAACATTAACCCTAGAGATTCTAAGTGGGTGGGTGGGGTAGGGGAGGCGGTCTGTGGCGGGGCGCGGGACGGCGGGGGTGGAGTTAGGCGCCCAGCAGAGCTGCCCCCGGGTTTATTTCCGCCGTGAGGGACGAGCGAGCACATTTGGGGCTGATTGGGAGTTTTGGGGAAACGCTTTCCCGAAAGGGGCGATGTGGGCGAGGAGGTGGTCGCCAGGGTCCGCCACATATCCCCTACACCCTAGGAGCCATGGCACGGGGTTCGAAGTGGCGTTCGCCCGGGCCATGATTCCTTATCAGAAGGACTGGGTCGGTAGCCGCTTGAAGGGCACGCTGGACTGAGAAAACCTGAAAAGTACAGATCATTTGAGCCGCATGGTGACACGGAGGATAGTATATGTACCCTACGAACATCCCTAGAGATGAAAGAAGGAACAAAATAACTGAAATACACTACCGAGCTGAGAGGTACAAAATTTCCACGCACCATAAGTGTAGTCACGATAAAACAGTGCGAGACACAATACTACACTCCTTTGACATGGAATTCATTTTATCTTTTCCATTCTCCCCTTCCATTTTCCTATTATCTCCCTTTTTAAGTGGCTGGTGTCTTAACACCCCCGGCCACAAGCCCCTGCGGCTGCATACATGTGACCGCAAGTGGTTGACCATTGACTATATACGTATTAAGCGGAGGAAAAGGGTGCAAATTTGTTAATTTTAAGGGTATTCTACCTTGTGTCAAAGCTACAGATGGAATGCAAAGTAACCCTAAAAAATCCATGGATTCACGGCAGGATTCCATTGCATTGAACTATTTCCCCGTTTAGTTCTTAACGATTTCTCTTCTTTTCGTGGTGTCCTAAGTGCCCCATTTTCGTACTCTCACTTATATCTCATCTCACAGCATTCATTCTTCTTCATTCACTCTTCCCATTCTGGATTTCTTTCTTGGCGCATACCCTCGTCTTCTATGGCACTATTGGCGGCCCCAAGGGGGGGCGGAGCAATGGTTCCTCCCAAAAACCCGGCGTATTTCTTTGTCATAGAACTTAAATTATAAGCCTAAATTATTTTTTAGTTTTTTTGTTAATGAAGTTTTGGTTATTATACTTTAAAATCCAGCTAAATTTTAGATAAACTAAAACGGTTTTTAAAACCACAAGCTAAATGCGAATGTAAATCAAAATAATTTAGGAATTATTTGAAACTTGGTGGTAATCTAAAATGGAAATGTGCATTTAGTAAAAACTTGCTCGTCTTAAAAGGCAAACTTTTGCTTCCAAACCACTTATAACGTGCCATTTTGCACATAGTTTGTTACGAATTTCCGGGAAGAGACCCGCGAACACCCCTTTTCCTGGGGGGTTCGTGGGTCCCCAAGAGCCGCTGGTACCCCCCGGACATCTGGTCTGGAACCGCCCCTGTAGGGCGCAAGACACACTTTCGTTTGTCGTACTCTGAAAGACTAAATAAAAGAGGTCAATAAATCCAAGACGATTACTTGACATTTAAATTTTCTAGCCTTCTTGTCTGAGACTTGAAATTTGAGTCGCTAGATGGAATTCACTTTCTTTTAACATGTACCAGTTCATATAGAAGCGTATCAGGCTTGACATTGTGGAAATATGAAATGTCCATTTTAAATAAAACAAAGATGGTAAATTTCCACACAGTATATTATCAACCACAGTATATTAACAAACACCGACCAAGGTTTCGGCACGTAACCTTGAGAATGGCATTACGTGCCGAAACCTTGGTCGGTGTTTGTTAATATACTGTGGTTGATAATATACTGTGTGGAAATTTGCCATCTTTGTTTTATTTAAAATGTACCAGTTACCAGTTAATTATTTTTCACTAATTAGAGCAGTCAATTTTTAATTTTACTCAAGTAGAGGTTTTCGAAAGATTAGAAATATTGATCTTGCATCCCGAAAATATTTCATTTCTACGAGACGTACATAGGACACGGATGTAAACGCAAGACTTTCAGGTATGAAACTTAGCGCTCTTATCAATGGGCTAATACGAAATACACGTTTTCTAAATGGTACAAATAGCATCTTCTGATAATCACATACCATTACATTGAACACTTAAAACTCTACCACGTTTGACCATTCATTTATGAAATATGGGAACCACCTAATTAATTAAGAAGCTTCACATAAAACAATTGCCATCTAGAGAGTCATTTATTTATTACCTACTTCAACTAGTTTCATCACACTGCAGCATGTTAGGGAATTTACTACAGGAAGCCACTATGTTGTGAAACTATGTGAAGTACATGCATTCATTATTCTGTGGACGACAAGAATTTAAATCGTATTTTTTATCGTTTCACACTTAAATTCCGGCTTCTGACAGCTCTTACAGTGAACCGCGTTGCTTCTTAAGCATCCTCAAAGCCATGCGATTTATTTCCGGCGCCTCGACTAACTGTCACAACGCGAATCACTAAAGGGATAATGGCAAGGGTACAAAATGACGCTTTGCTCGTACCCCAAATCCGTCATTAGGAGTACCGCCTCCTGTGCTTATCTGTCGGCGACACGGGGACACAACGATGAAATAAACCCCACCGACCGGCCCTTTCAAAGACGGTTGAATATCCACCACATATTCATATCCCACCATCATTTCAGCAGTAGCAGCACTTCCAGACCCTAGTGCCCGGAGGGAAGATTGAGAGGGGGGGGGGGGGGTGGAGACTGAATTTTAAGGGGAGTATTTGATCAATAATTGCCACAAGAATCGGAAAGAGGATGTCCCGAGCAAAGGATACGCCTTTCTCAACCCCAACCCCCCCACACTTCCCCCGCCCTCCCACCCTCTTTGCTCCTCTGAATATTCCCTCCAGCCAGACAGACTCCCCCACCCTTGAAAACCCAGCTCCAAACCCCCTCCTCACCTTTCGGCATTCCACCCAAATGAAGCTTGACAGCACCCCGTCTAACCCTTCTGAATAATTATCCGCTCCCCTTACCCGTCTCTAAACCACCCCTACCCCCCTGCGGGCAGGCTCCTCTAATTCTTCCTCCTCCAAAGAAGACGCGACTCCCAGCGTCGTCTCACGCAGGGTCTCATCCGACCCCGCACCCCTGCACTTTAACCCCTTCCGCCGAGTAGGGGGCGCACCCCCCCCCCTCCCCCCCCCCGAGGGGAATCAGGGTACGCCTGCGTCCCCCACTCTCTCCCCGTCCCCCTCCGTCTCATATTAACCTCCCCCGCCTAAATGCGAAGGCCTTCTTTGTCCCGCAGAAAAGGCCCTCGCTTCCGGACACACGCTCTCTCGCGCCGTTAGTTCATAAACACCACTTACCCCTCCCTCCTCCTCTTCTTACCGCTTATACCTTCCTTACCCCCGACCCTACTACCCTTATCCCGCACCCTTATCCTCCCTCTCCACACAACAGAGATCAACCACGGTGCCATCTCAGCCGTGCAGCAGCGAATCTCCAACCCCACAAACGTCATTTTTACCACGTCACTAATGTGGGAACATAATCACATTAAAAAAATAACCTTTTTTCAGATATGAATCTATGCTCTGAATAACATGTTTAGTGGCCAGAGAGCTTTATTAAAAAAGTATGAGTTGGTAGTTTGCATTGTGGAATTTATCAGAGACATTAAAATAATAAACTTTGTATACTCATCTGACTTTTATTGGAATATATTATAATAAGCATTCAAAAAAATTGTAGAACAAACTATGCCTATTAATTATAGCATTAGCGTTGTTTCTCTGGTCATAATCGACTTATTGAAATCGGATTGCAGGTATCACATTCATGGCGGTCAGCGACTATTTCAAGATTAATTTGAAATGTTATTTTTGGATAACCCGCGTTTAATTATTCCAACAAGAAATCTTAGGGAGAATGGCTGACTCCAGACAATCGCTGAACAAATCTAGAAAAGTAAATCAAATTTCAACTCCCTGCAGGGACTCAATGTGCAATACTTTGGTTGTACACTCATCTTTTACTTTGTGTTCCACCCCTACATTCTTAAATTGGAAACAAAGCCACAACAAGTGACAGTTTAAGTTACAGATGCACCGTTACTCGTCTGATTAAATTTTGTATTTATGAGATACTACACCACTTTTTCACTAAAAGTTTAGCAAACTCAGAACTTTAATTGAACGCGTTTCGTTGAAATTGGATATGAAAATATTTTTTGCAATGACCTTATTTTGCTATGCATCTATTTTCCAAATTCATCTTGACACATTTGTGTCTGAGCAATTATTTTGGTGATAAAATATTAATTAATGTATATATTGACCACGTATAAATAACCTCTTCTTGTAACTTATTGAGTTTTGGTCAAATAAAAATTACTATTTATCTGTTTATATTTACTGTATGCCAAATTGAAATGCTTGACATCATGTTAGTGCGATTAAAATTCAAAGGTTTGCTGACATTTGTCAAATTAGTGTACCCGTTATAAAAAAATGTACAGTGTAGTTTCACCAAATTTGTTATCAATTGTTATTTTTCTGTTTCTACCTGTTTATGTTGTTAATATTGTTTTATGGTTTTCAATTAGCCTCGAGGATGGCAATAAATTTGCCGAAACATTGGCAGTGAAGAAAAAAAGAATTTTTATTTGACCAAAACTCAATAAAGTTAAAAAAAAGATAAAATATTAATATTGACGCGTGAACACATCATCGCGCGAAAATTCCAATATCGGGGAGTTAACACCTCAAAAGGTGTTTTTAGCCATTAAATTTAAAAAAGCGGGCGAATTTGATAATTTAATTTTAACTTTTCAACTAAATTTCAGACTTTAAGAGCCTTCAATAGTGATTTATATGTTGGAACTTTGGTTTCTGCCTCCGTCATTCACCGCTCATTAAGATCAGCATGTTCGACTATCAACTTCATACCAGGGGCGATCGTTTCGTTGCGTGAGGTTGGCGTGTGACATTGAGGGCATGACGGAATTCCCAGTCCGCCCACACCGTGCTGGAGTTTTCTCACCGCCCCTCACCAACTGACTCTGACTGCTGACAAAACCAAACCCGCCGACGTCGAACCGCCCTCTTCCAACGCCCGCGCATAAAAGGATTGCGTCTTCCTACTGCGATGGGGAGGGGCAGGTGGCGCGCGAGTCGGCGGATTCTGCCCCAGGGGCGAGCAGAGGAGGGCGGGTCGCGGAGGGGCACCAATCCCCCCCCACCCCATACTCCAGCATAACTCGAAAAGGAATCTTCCCTCCGTCAGAGGAGTCGGAATCAATCTCCTCACGTTTATAAGGGCACCTTTTCGAATCCAGTGAAACCCTATTTCCGCACGGCTTTCCGACATTATGATACATAGACTCCGATACGTACTGACTCCAACTCCAACACATAACCGACCATATAACAAACAACCAGCTCCAACTCCGACTTCAACACATACTGCTAGAGCCAACGTACTACGGTTGAAGCGATCACAGGAATAAAATAAAGGAAATTGACCGCCGAACCGATAGATTTGAAATGTAATTTTTCCCACGCAAAATAAGGGATCGTAATAGTTGCGATAGATCAATCATATGAAACTCCCACCCTCAATAGGTAGAGTAGAATCTTCACTAGTGCTTAACAACACAACATCATTACTAACACTTCACACCGGTCGATTTGTCCAGCATTATTTTATTTTGTTCTCTGCATGAAGTAGCATCTCGTAGCATTCATAAATTAACAGTACCAGTAATATTAACCACTAGATGTGTCTATAGCATTTTTCTACATGTTTGCATGTTCATTTACGTATCACTCTCCCAGTTTCCGGTTGGACTGCGCACTGTTCTCCTGACTGCTTTTTGGCCTGCGCCTAGCGGCCCGGGGGAGCGTACGAGGTTCTGATTTGTGCTGGGACGAGTACTGCATGCCTGGTGTGGAATCACCCCGTGCCACACACCCTAGTGGTGGCTTTCACGGTACTTCGTGTATGTAGATGTAGATACGCCAAGAGTGTCGCATTGTCACAATGATCCTCTGCGCTCCGCGATACATTACCGTGCGAAAACATGCACGCATTGTGATATTGCCCCATGTGGGGGGTAACTGCTCCCCTCAAAACCCGGCGTATTTCTTTGTCACAGACCTAAAATTATAAGTCTAAATTATTTTGTTGCTTTTTTGTTGAAGTTCTGGTTACTTTACTTTAAAATCTAGTTAAATGTTTTTAACTATAACTTTTTTAAAACAACAAGCTAAATGCGAATGTAAATCAATGTAATTTTGGAATTAGTCGAGACTTGGTGGTAATCGAAAAGGGAAATATGCATTTAGTAAAAACTTGCAAGGCTAAATATTGCTTCCAAACCATTCATAACGTGCCATTTTGCACATATAGATCGTCATTCTATGTGCGCCACGCTTAGTCTTTTGTGATGCAAAATTTATATCGTTAAATATAATTATGTGAACAATAGATAAGAAGATTCCGCTGCCGAGACCAAGGTTCGTGAGCAAATGAAGAGGGATGAAGGAAGAAAACACAGATCATCGTTTGAGGGAGCATTTACGAGGAAGGAATGGAGAGGGCTGCAGTGAATCAGTCTTTGGACTGAAAAACTCTATATGACTTCCATAGAAACTTATACCATGTTGCATCGTCTGACATTCCGGCAGCTGATTCGGACCTCGTTCAACACCTCAAGGCATTCAAGTACTCAACATCCCAACCAAGGAGCTGCCTTCTCTTTCCCACCCGATCCGATGGAGATGGTTGACAGGGAGTCCTCTGTGGGCGAGTGGGGGGCCGCGGGGGCGAAGGGGGGGCGAAGGGGGGGCGAAGGGGGGGCGAGGGGGCGAAATGGAGCGTGGATCGGTGGCGAGAGGGACGAATGAAGAGCGCAGATGAAACCGCTCTCGGGTATTCAGGATTTTGTTTTGGGTAAACATTGGATCAGGTCTCCAAGGAGAAGAATTGTGCAGGCCTATGACGTAAATAAATTACTTATTCATTAGATAATCCATAACTCTATGTGCAGCGTGTAACACAAAAGTTGTGTCTAAAATGTTTGGAATAACTGGGACAAAAAATGCACATGGTCAAGGTTTCATGAAGAGACTGAGGAGAAGAATTTAAAAAAGTAGGTTTGGTTGAGTAGAATATTTTTAATAAAAGTGGAATATTTCAGGGGAGAGGGCAGAATGATGGTGGAATTTAGATAAGGCAGAAATAGTGAACGGAGGACTCATTCAAAAGATGAGGGATTTAGAAGGAAAATTAAGGGGAGAATATTGGGCGATATTGAGAGAAAGAATGGAAGATAGAAAGTAAACAGGAGATAAGAAGGTTACGACAAGGGTACAGAAGATAAGAAGTTGGATGAAATCAAGGATAACAAATCTGTAACCATATCCAACAAAATCAAGGGTAATACTCAAAGCCATACTATGCGACGTTTAAGAGATAACTGTTGTAATCTAGCGACACGTTAACATTTAGATTCGTTTTAGCCACCAGTCTATCAATTTAGTTAGGTTTAAATGTCCATTAAACCTATTCTTTTCCTTCCACTTCGCCGCTTAACCAACATCCTGTCCTATATCACGGCCCTCGACATTCCTTCGCCCCTCATTTACACGCATACATTTGGCACCCAATAAATTTTCGCCGCGGCTTCTTCATCAGATCGAGGTTTCCCGAACAATGCGAAGCATTTCCCTCAATTACCGATAGGTTCTCTTACTCTCCACTTAGGTCCTAGCGCTTTCTCCAAACTCCGCCACACTCAAATCTCATATTCCTCCAGCCTATCCTTATCCTCTTTCCAACTTGTCCATGTTTCCACACAATTTGTAATGCCACGATACTTAAAAGCATGTTACGACGCAGTATTTAGATAAGGTTTAACGAAGTCTCCTCAACCCTCGCTTTTAAGCGAAGTCTTCGAATACAGCAGAATTCGGTGCAAAGCATGGTAAGACCACGCCGTGCCTCCGTGAGTCTGGAAGGCAACTGAAACTTATTACCTGGACCACTCTGGGTGATTTATCGAAGCAAAATCAAAACCGCTCGCGAGGAATGGAGAGACTGTATCGGGAGTGCCCTTCCATTCAGGGAAAAGGCGAAGGGGTTAAAATGGGATGGGGGCGCATTTCGCTGATTTATTCCCGCTGGACCACACACTCGTTCTTGTGTGGAGCAGAGAGAGAGAGAGAAAGAGAGAGAGGAATAAGCGACAGAAGTGTTGTCGCCGGGACAACAGAAAGTGTACGTCTTTTACGGCTGCAGAGTGGTCTCGGCTGGCATGTTTCAATACTCCTCTTATCCCTTCCGCTGTCGCGGGGCCTATATTACCCCTCGTGAATCCTTGCCCTTCGCGTTGACGGCGGACAAAAAAATACACATTAGGCGTGAAGACAGACAAACGGTGACAAGTAGAAGTGGTGATGAAAAAATTAAACGCATAAAATTCTAGAACATTGAAAATCTGAAAGAAATAACTTCTTACAACGCCAGTGTAGATCGGGATTTATTTTTGTGATGGATTACACCAGTCTGCATGATATCAGATGACTGACAACTAGTACTAGTGATAATAGCTAACTTTGATATGCTGATTTCAAAACTGTTCTTAGTTTTCTTTTTTCACCTATTGTTTTTTCAGAATGGACCCAATTTAACGTATTTATTGATAAGTCTATTTATTATATGTGCCAATGGGTAATTATAGTGCGAGGGATATTTTTCAATACAAGCTAATGAGCCTTAGGTTGGTACGACTGCTGCTATTGTTGTGTGCCCTTGGAAGTGTTACTTATCCTTCATTCATTTTTGTTGCAAAAATTGTCATTGCGTGAAGTAATGGAACTGTTAATATAACTGTGCTTGCAGTTGTAGTTAAAATATTGAAACCATAATTCTTATTTCGTGTAAAAACCTATCGTGTTAGAAAAAAATGGAAGTCATTTTTAGAATCAGGATAAAACATTGATTCAAGAACATCTATTTTTAATAAATCATCTGATAAAGAAATTCAAAATGTAGACTGGTGTTATCCATACTGCAACTCGGAACGCCAAAAATGCTTCGCCAGAGTATTCGTTAGCGGAGGCACGACTGGATAGACGTAGAGAAGAACACCGCAAAGAAAGTTCTCAGGGAAGAGCATTCCGGGATGCGTCGCTTTGGACGCTCGCTCGACGCCAGAACGGATTCAATTCCAATTCCGCCGCAGCCACCAACACCACCTCTTGCAGGGGGGAGGGGGTGAGGGAGGGAGTGGAAGAGGCCAGGGGGGTGGTCGGCGAGGGGGGAGACACGAGTCTTCGAGACGCTGAGAGAGAAGACGACCATTCATCGAGAAATTGGAATGAGTTCCTTCTCATGTTAAACGCCTCCAACAGATTATCACACAGAAGGAACTCTCATGACTTACATTGATTAAAAGAGTAGCAGATGAAGCATGATATTAAACGTGGCAGAGCTTTTAAGGGTAAGCAAACGACCTATAGCAATGTTTAAATGGAAAAAATGTGTTCGAGGCTCTAAAACAGGAGGAATCGGACAGTCACTGATACAGAATGTATGAATAAATTAAAAATTACTTTAATTGAGAGAAGCATCAAAAAGATGCAAATTTTCCAGGAAGAGTGTGACAAATATGTCAGCGAAACCCAATTATTGTTAATATTTATTTGAAAAGCTTTAAGCAGCAAGAGAGTTATAAAATGTGAAAGAAATTTGCAGGGTGGTAGAAAAAAATGTAGTCAGATAGCAGTTGATGAGTTCAGTTGAGGGGTGAGAAAAGTTTAATGATATGACAAACGAA
Source organism: Pyrrhosoma nymphula (assembly GCA_963573305.1). Taxonomy (NCBI): domain Eukaryota; kingdom Metazoa; phylum Arthropoda; class Insecta; order Odonata; family Coenagrionidae; genus Pyrrhosoma; species Pyrrhosoma nymphula. The sequence continues at coordinate 811,192 of OY754337.1, forward strand.
ACAAATGGAGAAAAAGTTGACTCATATTTGGAGTTTAGGCTTGCTGCATATATTAAACGTGGAACACCAGAGGTGAGAGAAGCACTTGAATAATGTTCATCAGGGATACTAATCGTTCGTTTGGAAAAATAAGTGGGCTGATTATATAACTAATGAAGAAGTTCTCCAAAGAGTAGGTAAAAGAGGTAGCCCATGGCTAATTACATATCAGAGAGGAGTGTATATTGTAAAGCCATTAAAGGTGATCTATTCACGATCAGAACTGTCCAGACTGGATAAAACCACGTAATATTTGCGAGTATATATTTTTATAAACATGATAAAGATCTAAAAATGAGTAAGAAGAGAATGAAGTATTAGTAAAAATGATTGCATCAATATAGGTTTCATTTCTTAACCAAGTTTCATTATTAGGAACATTTCCACCGTAGCAACTTATTTCCACAATATGTAATTATGAATTCAAGGATATATAAGTTTCCGTTCTCCTCAATCCACCTTTAGGTTTTTGCTTTTTTATCTTTACGTATGACCGCATTTACCCTTCCTTATGAATTTCCATATAATTTTAATGAAGATAAGGGACTGTGGTGATAACATACCTCAATGAAAACGTACGAGTGATAGAAAAACGAAGAGTGATTTTTATTATCGTCACTGTCCCATTGAAAAAATTATGTGCGCTGATAAAATAATCAGTGAAGAAGAAGCTCTCCAAGGAGTCTGCGAAAAATTTAGTTTATGGCAAGCTATATTTCTGAGTTCTTCTTAGCGGGTGATTTTATCGCGATCAAAATAATCGAGACGAAATATCAGTGAATGCTCCAAGGGATTGGTGCATTGACAATCGAGGATTGCAAGTCGCCCCCGGGTGGCGACCGGCCTTCCAAGGGTCTCCAGGCTTAAAGGGGTCTGCGAAGGCAAGGCGGTCTGTCTCACCGGGGCGGCGAAGAAGTCTGTGGAGAGCCGGTTTGTGAGCGGAGATACGTGGAGGAGAAGGAGTAAGAGGATGAGGATTCCCACTGATGCTACTGGAGGCGGGGTGCAAAAGGGGGAACAATCGCTAATCAGCTTGCGTCTGCTTCTCCGCGGTCTCTCGCCGCTTAATTACTCGCCATGCCGTGCGGGGGCGCTAATGGCACTCCCTTGTTAAGAGCGCCGGAGCTTTCCCTTCCCCTCCGCTCTTCCTTGCTTGCAGCAGAAGCACTTGCATGCACACTGTCATCCACCCCCTTCCCACTGACGCTCACCACCACACTCCGAATAAATACGAGGAATCCCGAATACGAAACCGTTCCTCAAATCCTTTAAAACTTCTATTTCTTCCCATTGGTCGGGTGGCTGGATTCACTCATCTAATACAAAAATGGCTTTTTATTTTCCTACTGTGGCAATAAATTCTAAGACATACTGTGGCAATAAAATCTAAGAAAGTCTTATTCTATGATCTCACAGCTAAAAACGGAGAACGATTAAGAAATTTCTGAAGAAAGAAATTTCTAAGGCTTTCTCCGCGTATGGTGATGTTGAAGGTTGTTCGGGCTTACCACCGGACCAAACTCTCCCATCTCTGCCGACGTCGCGACGTTTCTATGCATATACGTTTCGTCCATCGTCATCAGGGCATGATAGACAGATGCCCTGATGGCTATGGACGACACGTACATAAATCAAGCTGAGAGGGGAGAGTTTGGCCCGGTGGGAAGTAAGAAATCGCTGCTGTGAAGTTACAATCTCAGCGACAGCCTTAAACATTTTCGAGAACTGAATACAAATTAAAATATCCTTTCAGCTTTGAGCACAGGAGTGCGTAGGTGTTGTGAATGTTTTTTTCTTTTTCTTTTGTCGTCAACCGTGATTCCATAATCCATGCATTGCAATTTAAAAGGAATAAACACCACGTTATCATTAAACAGCAAAACGATCTACCAAAACTCTATTATGCAATTTACAGTTTAATGTGGTTTGAGCGAGATAGTTCCCTAGTCATAGTGGAGACCATATTCAAATTTCATTTTTTTATTTCAGCGTCTGTAAGAAGTATGAACTAAATATTGTAATATTAATGGCGCAAATATATAGTTATATATGATCAAAATTCTCAGTAATTAAATAAATAAAGCGTACTTAAGTCTCTAACTTGACTCATTTTTTTCCGCCGTACGGCTGAAAAACCTTCAAAACAGCAGGTTTTTTTGCGATTCTGTAAAAATTACTGTGGTGAGTAATAGATTATTTTTTATAAATAGTTGAGAAAACATGCAATCTACACACCGACAGTTTTTTACGAAATCTAGGTGCTATAAGTTCCTATTTTTTTAACATTCTTCCTCTGAAGCGCACAGCCGTAATGTATCCCATGTAAACCAGCTTATGTTTTTAGGCAAATTGCTCGAAAAGTAGTTCGGCAAGGGGTTGATATTTTGATACCATTGGAAAGATGAGAGTTTTTTCTATAAAGTGAGGCCAAATTCATCAAATTCTAGGTGAAGTGATTTTTCCGTCAAAGTACCTTGAAAAGACAAAGAAGAAGGTAAACCCACAACCCTTATCAATTCTATAAATAATCTACAATTCATTTTGCGTTAACAGTTAAAGATTCCGACGCATTTTCACGCTCCGATGTGCTGAGAACAGTGGCAATGAGTTGTTGAACCATGGAGACCACCCTGGTCGGCAGCTGATGAATATTACTCTTCAAAGCAACGACGAAGTTTCTCAATTTTCTGCGATGGACGTTCGAAAAGAGTTTTTCGATTTTGAAAAATGGATCACTCGAGAAAATTCTCGCGGGCATTGTCTCCTTCGCAGTCTCTCACGCCTCTCCTCGCCTGAGGGACGCCAGACGCGTTGCATTGTGGGATGTCTTCCGGCAAGGGGAAGGGAAGAATGAAGGAAGGAGCGAGCGGGGGTGAAGTCAAGCGCAATCTCTTCAGGTGACGCGTTCCAACCGCGCGCGCGGGGGAAGACGGGAATGCAAGCAGCCACCGTCGTCGCAAGGAATTCCGAGTGGCGCTTTTAATTGGTGCGATGATCACGGGGGGACGACGCGACGTGGCTACTCCTACTCGCCATCCTGTCCGACTTAACTGAATCCTCGAATTATTCCCTTGTCCTCGCTAAGGGCAAGTCTTCTCTCCTTTTTTCCCCTCTATATCCCCCTCTCCACCTTCCTCAAACGCACCAATGCACTCAGCCTTGTTACCCCCCCCCCCCCGCACTTCGGGCACCGAGGTAAACGCAGAAGACGAGTCACGTGTGCAAAACAACCGCGGCAACCGGGTGCTCGAACACGAAAGTGTGTTCAATTCACGGAATGTTGTCCATAAATTATGCATTGCGGTGGTAAGCAATAATGTAATACGAGGATATTGAGGAATTAGACTATCCCTATCTCTTTTTTTTGTTCCTGCACGAAATGGCCCAATTACTATGGACCGATTTTTCATCAAATTCCACCGAAAACATACCTACCGAGTAAAACAGTGAGAGCAAAATGTATACTCTGCGGCGTATTAGACAAACATTTTTGTGAGAAGTTTTATCAGCCAGAGGAGGTGAAAAAAGTGGAAAGTTTAACTTACGGGGACATATCATCACTGGTAATGATCGCAGTTTACTACCAAATAGCTCTAAACCTAAAACTGGTTAACATCTTCTCCTTATAACTACCTTCTTACTTGGATAAAATACATCAAACGACAGGCAATCGCAAAACTGATATATTGCCACTATGTGTAAAGGTTGTCTTTCTTTTGAATAGAAATATTTTTGGCCTCTCGTGCATTTAACTTAAAGGATGGTATATAAAAACTTAATTTTACTGAAGTAAATGGATAAGGATCATTAATTTTCTTGAAGCACATCAAAAGTAGACACATTTAATTGCATCAACATAGTCTTGAGCTCCATCCTACAGTTGTGGTTCGTGGAGTGCAATGCATAGTTATCACTGGTACCCAATGCGGTTGCCATCCAAGGAAGAGCCCGTCGAGAAAGAATGCATTCGTGTCGCAGAGAGCAGGGTGCCGTTCGCTACCTGAAGCTTCCCGAGGTTGTACCACAGGCCACGTTAGTGCATGGCAGAGGAAAAACTGGGATAATGTGGGGGAGGGCAGGAGAAGGAAGGGGGGAGGGGGAATAGCGGTGGATGGAGGCTCCTTAGGTGGGCGCAGAACATACCCGGCTCGGCCAATTAAGACGACAAACACAAGAATGCGGAGCGGGGCAGAGTGGGGCGAGAATTGGAACGAAGAGGCAACGGAATGGGGTAGGAGATGTGTGCTAAGGACTGAGGTGCAATATAGGGTCCTTGCGCTACCCCCAACCATCCCTGCAAACCTAGAATCGAGAGCTAATTCAGGGAAAATCATTATCCTTGACGAATGGAGATGTCACTCCCGCGCAGAAGAAGAGAAACATACATAAAAATTGAGAGGGTAAATTAAATTTCAAATAATGAATAATGTTATACAAACACCCAGGAATAGAGTTGATACAATTTAACATTACTGTTTTAAGGCCCATTAAAACAAAATCCGTGGAGATTTTTTTGTTATGGATATATGTCCACCCTCGAGTGAGTTTTGATGTATCCAACATCATCCTAGGGTCACTTAAAAGTATGCTTCTCGCTTGTGAATTGCAGAAACAAGAATTATACAGTGGATAAATAGATAATGTAACAAGGCATACTAATAATATAAAAGGAATAATAGAAATCTAATCAGTAAGCGGACAACATAATAATAATTTCGCAATAGATAACAGCTTTCGCCAACCTATTTATATATATATCGACAACACACACAACCATGCCCTGGGAAGTGTACATTTCCTACCCAGGCGGGACTCGAACCCGCGACCTTTGGGTTGGTAGGCGAGAACGTTACCCCGCCGCCACCGAGGCCGGCACTGCCGGAGAAATGGGTAAGGAAAGCGAATATCAGGATAGCACCATGAAAATATTGTAGGTTACACGCCTATTATTACCATTAGGTTGCAAAAGCACTGGACCCACTAAAAAAGATTGACAAAGTAACGAGCTGAATGACGGGTGCAATAAGAACTGGAGAAAGGACTTTCGATCCACTGAACTAACGAGTGGATGGACATGTATTTTTCGTATCAATAGCAAAGTACTTCATTCACAGGATAATGGGTAGTACTTCAGTAGGCAATCCAACAAGTCATTTGAGGAATTGTTATCAAGAGATATGAACTGCCAGAGGCATGTACATGAGAAGTTAAGTCTGATTGGATTGTGAGGAATAAATTGACATGAAATCGGCCAACATGAGGATACCAGAGTTCACATGTGTCACTAGCTCTTGCAAGGAGAGTTACACGGAATTAAGTAACTGAAGACGAAATACATGGAACTGCCTTTTATAGGACTAGGACCTATATGAAATATTATTCTACAATAACGTCATGGTTTTGTGGGTTCCAATGATGATGCGGAAGTATAAATGAGGTGTGAAATATGACAAGGAAGGTGATGAAAATGAGGAGGAAAAATTTGAATATTCACGAATGAGATGGATAAGTTGAAACAAAAGTCGACGGTGAAATTTAATTTGGGTGATTCCATTTCATGTTCAAATAGCCTGTATATAGAGGACAGAAAACAGACTATAGATATAGTTAAAAACTTTAGAAGTGTATCAGAGGGATATGCTTCTGTGAGAATGAAAGATTTGAAAAATAATTTTATTTTAGTTAAATTACTTACTAAACTTATAAATCTCTGTATTTCGCAGGGTGTAGTACCTCATGGGATGAAATGTGCTATTAATTAAAAATATTTTTCAGGCAGGTTTCCATAGTGTATTTAAAAACTACAGACCCATATCTATGCTGTCGAGTATAGCTGAAGTTATGGAAAAATATTTTTCTACTGTGTTAATGAATTACTTAAAGAAATACAATTTATTATCTGGAAATCAATTCGCTTACCAGAAAAACAAAGGTACCAAAGATATTTTGCAAGTATTCTTAGACAGTGTGAATGATGCCTTGGATAAAAATAGGAATGTTATCGTAACTATTGTTGACTACTCTAAAGCATTTAATATGATATCAGTTGATATAATGCCACAGATTTTGTACCAAGTAAGTGTGAGAGGAAATGAATGGTTATGGCTCAAGTCTTATCTGACGGGTAGATCAGTGATTGTAAAACTGATGAATACTCATAGTGGGGTCAAAAACATTTATATGGGTGTTCCACAGGGCTCAGTTTTGGAACCATTATTGTTCTCAATTTATGTTAACTCCATGTAATTCAGAGACGTGATATGACACGGTATGAAGTGCCAAGGTTCTTTAACACAGACGGGTCTTGAAAACAGTAAGTACTGGTACCAAAGATTTTCAACGAGTCACCGATCTCTCTGAGGAAATTTCAAACAATTGGGTAGGTTAAGAAACAATGCAAAAAGTATATATTGGGTGGAGAGTAGTAAAATAAATAAACTGTAAATTAGAAATATGTATTTTTAAAGAATGTTTAGGTACTTGCTGACAAGTCTTCGACTCAGCGGGACCTAGGGATGTTATATTAGATTCATATCATTCACATTTATATGACTCAAGATTATTTATAATAATATGTTAAGTTAATAGCATTGGTTGGTCTAGCATGTTGGTTGTAATTGAAATAAATATCAAATTGTATTAAAATTGTCAAAAATGTATTTGAAATTTTTGTTCAAAGTGAATAATAAAAAGTGAATAAAAGTGCAGTGAATAGGAGAACTGTAAGCAAAAGTTCCAGAGCAAAAAAGGTAGAGATGCTTTCCGTGAGAAAGTTCATACACCTTGGATACAGCCATAACCAGGATGTCAGGATAATTTAACTGTGAGCAGAATCCAGGCGGGTTTCAATGACCTGGAGAAAGGCAAGCGGTGTCTCTGGGACTGGAAAACTTCAGTCAAACTTACAGGTAACACACATAACGTGGGCGTGAGGCCTGCACTCGTAGAATGTTCGTAGAATGGACTGTGCTTATCTTAGGAAGGTAGCAAGACAGACTGGATGCTGCGGAAATGTGTTTGCTCGGATTTTCATGAGTTTTGTCGAGGAGAGATGGAGAGAGAAATGTGAGAGCAAGAGGAGCGTTATAGTGTGTGGTGAGGGTGAGCCGTGAGATGGAGGGAGGCGATTGTGGCGGCGCGGTTAGTTCACGAGGAGAACTGCGCTGGAAGAAGGGCAAAAGAAACGGGCTGGCAGGGAAGAAGTGGAAGAAGAGCTGGGAAGAAGATAACGCACTGGTAGATTTTACCTAAAGAAATATGGCTGCATTGCACTTGCAGTAGTTATGTCACGGAAAGAGACAAGTGGATTCTCACCAGCTACTCAAGAGCAGGTGGGATTTATGAGTGACGAGGAAAGCTACATTAAGTTGGAAGTGTACGAATCGAAGCAATGAGTGATAGCTGAGTATCTAAATATTATTTAAAGATAGTATATCAGCGATTTTGTATATGTACAAGTAGAAGTTTTTGCCAGAGGCCAGAAGAGAAATATCCAAAGAGCGGCTTACGATGCTGAGAAGACAACCAGGAGAAAATGATAATCGCATAAGACTTTTCGCACACCATAAGAGATGAAATGATAGATTTCATGACATTTAGATATCATAGGCCGTAGTAATCCTGATTAAAGCTTATTAATCTTACGATATTACTTCATATATAATTATCAGTACGCCAGAAATTACTGGAGTACTTTGGAATCAAGACTCATTAGCACAAGCATGGCTATAAGTATCCAATTCATGAAGATTAATCTCTGTTTCTTTAGCCATAATCAGCACGTGATGATGTTTGTCCCTGGTGTGGATTAACCCTGTGTCATGCACATTATGGCTAAGGGGGTACTTTGTGGAAGCAGAACGCGCCCGCCACGAATGCGCTGTTGCCTCTGGACCGCTGAGCGAGAAGAACGGATTGCTCCGTCACAGTCACCGCTCTGATCTGACGCTCGAAACAGGGACGAACCACCCCTTCCACTTTCATAAATCCTCCCCACGTCATCACGCAGCGCAAGGGGAGCGCCCCCAATTAACAAATTCCACCGCTTGCACCGAAAGCAATGGCTGAAGCAATTTTCGAGGCAGGGACATGGGGATTAAGTGGGGATTTTGGGGGGAAAGCGAGTGCCTGAGAGCAGAAAAGGGTTTTGGCGCAGGATTCGTTGGCGAGAGTCGGTTGGTTATGAAAGGGTTCGCTGGAAAAGGGAGGGGAGGATGGAAGATTAAGACTTGGAGAGAGTGTGGAAAGGGCGGGAGGGGGATAGGGGTGGCAGGGGAAAGGCGGAAACGAGATGCGCACGCTTTAAATATATCATATTTATGTAGATTTACGCACGCGCGCACATAAAATGCACGTACATTACTCGCTCAAGAGCTCTCAGTTGCCCTTCTCTGAATTTATTATTCTTCGTTTCGAGATTTCCCAAATCCTACGGTTGTGAGGGGGGCGTTAGTGGGGATAGCGCGGGAGCTCAGTATAGTAATTAACGGACGGGGGTTGAAGTTGCCACGGCAGCGAGATAGAGAGAGGAATAAATGAGGGCAGGGCAGTTATCGATTAAGGCCAACAGATGACTCTCCCCTGCCTAGGTACTTTCCGTTCCCTAAATGCCCCCTGTGCCCCTCTCCAATAGATATCTATTTTCCCCCCACCCCAGGGAATCCGTTCCGGAATAAACAAGAATGGAATGTTTTCCTGAATCTCAATTTTTAAGCCCGTGACTGTATTTCAAATACTACAGGTAGATGAGTTGTGTTTGTGGAGTTGCCTTTCCGAGTCTTGAGGCACTCAGAGCTGTTGGTCCATTGCGACATTCTCCTGATTAAAGTTCAATCACTACAGGAGACCTAAAATCTGTCAAAAGGTACGTAGTCTCCAATGGATATTTTCCAAATGCTCTTAGGGTTCTAAAAAGGGTAGTATGTATACTTACGCAGTCAGCGTTTCTGAGTCCTTGGGGTTGCTGGGTATTTACACAGAGGATGGGATGGGGTTCCCTAATCCTCTCCACACCATATATAACTCAGTTCATCACCATTCCCCACGGCGTGCAGTTGCTTACTGTCTTGGCAGTGGCCAGTTGACAGCATGCTTAACGTTATATCAGCTTGGTTATTTCAGATAAGAGAATTTTACATGGGCGGAATTTGGTCCATCAATAAACCCCCAGCTTTCCTCAGGCCTTATACTGAATGCCAGATGAAATTTCTGTAGCAAACTATAAGTTTCAAAAACGCGCTTTCTGAGACAAAGGTTAATGGGTGATATCAGCGGAAAGAGGTAATACTGATTTTTTTATATTTTCATCTCAATGGGGTAATACAATTACTACATTTCCTGGTAATTGGTGAGGTTTTTGGTTTCAACCCTTCGTGATGTCCCTGATGATCCAATCCCAGCATTCCACTCACTCTTCTATCACTTTCCCACTATTCAATATGAGTTCCATCGGTGCACAACGTAATTGACATCATTTTTATTACCAATTTGATAGAAAATGAACATAGACCTTTCATAGAAGCTTCAAAATCCTTCATTCTACGATCAACATTTTCCCTCATACACCAAACCACACTTGGCCAAATGAATGCTTTCACTAAATATTTCTCTAATCCTCTACGAAACTTAGAACAATTCGTCATTGTCTTCCATTGTTTAAATGATAGATACTAATATGCGCATAGGCATATTAATTACGCCTTGAAATTATACGGTTTTGCATGTGAAAAACATTTTATTGATCATCATACTAGGAATCCTCAATCATTTATGGAGCGAAATGATCAAATTTTATGATACCATGTCCATCAAATTACGAATTCTTGCACTGATGATATTATAAATATAAACAGTGATAAAACGAGCTTTCAATTTGTCATAGTTACACGCAGTCAATGTGTTAGAGTTGTCATATTAGCACTAACAATGGGAGAATGGTTAAGTGTATCAATTAAAGGTTTATTGCAGTTTGTACTCGCTGCAGTCAGTAAGTTGCAGGTAAGGCAGGATCCAGTAATTGCGCAGCAGACGAGGGGATACACAGAGACCAGCCACTCACTCTCCGCTGTCCTTCCCCATATATCGCAACAAAGCGTCGTGCGTGATCGAGAGTGGTTTATCGAAAATTTCCCGTGCGCGGCCGTGGTCGATTGGCGTGAGGGAGGGAGGGGGAGAGGAGGGGAGGGGTGGGAGAGGGAGGGGGATGAAATGAGACGCCATTAAAAACAATTGAAGCCATAAAAGCGGAGGGCGGTAAAAGTGGAGGAGACGGTTGCGGCCCACCTCTGGCATCACCCGCGCCTGCTCAAAAAATAATTAATGCAATCCAATGAAAATCAACGCCTTAATTCGGCGAAACAATATTATCTCCATTAATGTACGTAATTTCCAACGTTAGTACGTCCGTAAAAGCCAAAATTTGTGGTCACTCCTCCTCGTGAACGGTTAAACGGATTTTAATGAGCTCGACGGCAAATGAAAGAGCAACAGTTGTTGACGTTTTTATCTGCCTCATATTCTAATCAGCTAAGTTAATTTATTGTAATTCCATTTCAAACTTTGTTTTTTCCCCGAGTAAGAAACCTCGAGGCATAAAATTATTATATATTTTCGAAATTCCTAAATCTGTTTGACAAGATAGCATGAGAATTTATGCATACTAAAATAAACAAATTTCCTTATCAAAGTAACCGGTCAATTTATCAATAATATCTCGATTTATGATAATCTATTGGAGGTCCTCAATGATTAAATAATTGAGAAAAAAGCGTTCAACTGGGAAGTCTAATGCACATGATTATATGTGTCACAGGTTTAAGGTATCTGAAACTGGATTTATACCGCATGTGCGGGAAACGATAAGGGTATTTTTATCGGGTGACAACAGCTATCTGAATAGAGAGTTTATAACTCAATCATAGACCCCATGGTGTAGGGGCCGGAGTGGTCCAGTGGTGTCGTATTCGACTCCCAACCAGAGCGTCGAAGGTTCGAGATCAAGTGACGGCGGAAAAAGGTTAAAAATGGAGCTAACCGATTTTCCTAGTACGAGACAACGAGATTTTCCAACCCAAACCACCCGGTCACATTACTGAGAGGCAGTCGTCTCAGTGGATCAAGCACTGGTCGTGCAGACCAATAAGAACAGTGCGGCAGCAACTGCCACAGCTTCGGGCGAGACTGGAATTCACGCAATGTGGAAGGCGACGGGAAATCATCACATAACCTCCCTACTGTCCGTTGCAAAATTCTGTCACCCGAGTTTGAAGACGAATATCTCATAGATGGCTCTATCGATTTTAAAATGAAGTACATCACATTAAAGCTTGTTTATTTCTGCGTTTATTGATGGTGCACAAAACTATTTACCGTTTATATTTATTTCAGTGTGTGCTTAAAAACAGAATTTTAGCACATTTTTCCGAGTACCGGACGGATGCATCGCATTTACGGCTTCGTAATAACAACACGGATCAAGATATCGAAATTTCCTTTTCAAATATTGTAGCAAAGATCTGTTTTAACAATTATACGAAGTTTCATATTATTTAATGCATTATTATTTTAGTTATAGGTGCCAATGCACGGATCCGTTATTTTCCGTTCCGCGCATCCCTGAAAACCGCCGTTTGGACCTTATTCAAGCTCTCTTGTTCATCATTATGAATCCACTTATAAATTCTTAAAGGAATTCGTTGGTTAATTAATATCGATTAACATTTATTTTCGAAAAAGAACGCGTTGAACTGCCAGGAGCCTGCATGGAAGAGAAAGGGAGAGGCGCGCGCTGTTGCCCAGTCAGAGGGTTGTCCGTCCGGCGCGCGAGGAATTACCTACTGCAAGTATTTACCGGCGGGGGAAAACTTCTTCGCTTGAAATAACATACTGTAGCAGACGATAAAAATTGCTGTATTCACCAAAATATAACCAGGGACATATTTTCACCACTTCCCATTTTTCCATGAGGGCTTGGGACCTGCAATGGCAAAAGGCAATCAGAAGCATAACGATATGTGGGATATCTTTTGTCACCACATTTCTCGGCTTCTCGAAGAAAGAAACAAATAGCGCAAAAAACCATTCTTAACTCCGTCTCCGAAAAATAGGCACGAGGAGGCATATCGACGGTATGTTTCCACACAGATCTAAAATGACACTAATGACCATTCTTAAAAAGTGACCCTTTCTGCCACTAAAACTAGGGAACGTGAGCTCTACGGGCACTATTTACCGAGTCCAAATGACTCATGCACAGAGATAGGACGACTGGTTTTCCCCCGCAGGTAATGCTTGTAGTGGACTCCCTCGCGCGCCTTACGGACAACCCTCTGACTGGGCAACAGCGCGCGCCTCTCCCTTTCTCTTCCATGCAGGCTCCTGGCAGTTCAACGCGTTCTTTTTCGAAAATAAATGTTAATCGATATTAATTAACCAACGAATTCCTTTAAGAATGTATAAGTGGATTCATGATGATGAACTCGAGAGTTTGAATAAGATCCAAACGGCGGTTTTCAGGGATGCGCGGAACGGAAAATAACGGATCCGTACATTGGCACCTATAACTAAAATAATAATGCATTAAATAATATGAAACTTCGTATAATTGTTAAAACAAATCTTTGCTACAATATTTGAAAAGGAAATTTCGATATCTTGATCCGTGTTGTTATTACGAAGCCGTAAATGCGATGCATCCGTCCGGTACCCGGAAAAATGCGCTAAAATTCTGTTTTTTAGCACACACTGAAATAAATATAAACGGTAAATAGTTTTGTGCACCATCAATAAACGCAGAAATAAACAAGCTTTAATGTGATGTACTTCATTTTAAAATCGATAGAGCCATCTATGAGATATTCGTCTTCAAACTCGGGTGACAGAATTTTGCAACGGACAGTAGATGGTGCGACCTTACATTCACCAATATATGACGTGATGACATTCCTCCGGTAACATACTTCGGAGGATAAGTAGTCACCCAATCGGATCACCGGGTGCGGAACATTAGTCGGAGTAAGGATGGAAGGCCAACCAAGTTAGGATTGAACCAATGAAAATGAAATAAAAAATGCCGCTCCTAGGCCCCTAGGCGAAATGGAGACAGTGGAAACTATTTCCATGGTACGTGTGGTAGCTCCAGCCTGATTGGCTCCAGAATTAGCATTTTGTCGGTGATTTCCGACGAGAAAACATTTCACTGACATGCCTTGCTCCACACTGGGAAAGAACTATCGCTACAGCTAATCACTTAAATGTAACTCCTGTGGCAAAAATGAATTTCCGTCACGATACGTAGCGATAATTATTTTACTTGTTAAATGATAACTTATGAAGCATTATCACAGAAACACTGCAATTTTCCGCAACAAGTTTATTTAACCGACCTAGGTTTTAGCAAAACATTGCCATTATCAAGGTTGCCTTGATGATGACCATGTCTTGCTGAAACCTAGGTCGGTTAGATAAACTTGTTGCGGAAATTTTCAAAATGTTTCTATGATCATGCTGTCTGTCACACATTTCAAAAAATTATCGCCTGACACATATGAATTTAAAATTAAATACAAGTAGGTACGTTGACAAAAATATTTACGCTGAATTTAGCTTGAAGAAAAATTGCTCGAAGACGATAATTTTAGCTGCGAATCAAGGACGGCACTATGTGACCCTCAAAAAGAAAAGCTACCTCTATGGACTTACTGGTGATAGTGTGTCGATAAAATAAATAAATTAATTTTCAAGCTGCGTTGGTCGATTCCGCCACTCAAGGTTCTTGCCCTTCGTATTTCGATTACATGTGGACCAAGGGAACGTAATTGTCACTTGTGAATCTGAGCGAAGAAAAGAAAAATTTATTGAAGAGTTTTAAATATGTACATACTATCGAGACAATTAGCATCTCTTATTACCACTTGTTCCGTTCCCATGAGCACATGTTCCCGACTCAAAATGCAATTCGTGACTTACTAACGCCGGAAGTTGAACGCGGCTTCCATTATCGTCCGTAGTTCGCCGCTGGGGTTGAATGACGCCTGACCACAGCGCGGGGTCGAGCTACAAGTGGGCACAGCATGCGGCCTCCACTGATTTCCTTCGACCACCCCGACACTGCCCTTCGATGCTATCGAAGATCACGGCAGAGATTTGAAGCGACACGACAGTTGACGGAATCCAGCTCACACGAACGGCGGCGTAAAGAATTTTAAAATTTCCAAATCGCATGTCCCCCTGACTTAACATCTTCGTTTTATCGAGTTGTACCTAAAAGGTAATGATAATAATGGGAGGTGACTGACGGCTGAAGTCATTTGTGCCACAAAGGACAAGAGAACATTATAGTTCACGTAGGAATTGGAAGGAATAAATGGAAGAAACGTGTAAAAAAAAGAAAACAGACATAAGAGTCAGTCAGTCAGCCTTTTCCCTCCACAAGACGTTCACCGTTTCACATCTTATCGGAAGACCGTATAAGCTCTACTCTGGCGATGATCTGCATTTGGCACCCAATCAGTGATAATGATTCCACAGGAAAATATCCGCAATGAACGGGATTCAAACACAGTACCAATTTAAAAAAAAGTCAGAACTTAAGCAACCACACCAGCCCCGATGCTAAAAACGCCGTTAACCGCTATATTACCTAAGTTAAGCATGCTTCGAGCTGCCAAAATTCGGAGCCCTCTTAACGAATATGAGCGTCAATCCTGGTTGGCCCTCATATTCTTTCCGAGAGCTATGTCTGCAAGTGACAGACGGTAAGCGTGAAATGATATGAGCCTTTGAAGCACATTTAACTGAAGCATGTGCCACAATGATGATTTTTCGACAAGTGAGAAAAATGTGAAAAAGGAATTTCCCGGATGAGGATCGGGTTGCTGTGACAGCACTGGCCTCCGAGGCACCGAGTTCAAATCCCGGGAGTCGCGCAGATTATTCTGTGAAATCCCGATTCCCAATTGGGCTTCTTTTGTGCTTCAAGTTAAGTTCCTCCTCCGTCAGTCGGACGAGAGCATTGTCTCCTTGGCGCCTTTCGTTAAGACAAAGCTAATGCGGACATCACTCATTCTCTCCACCCTTTCACCCCTCCCATAAGCAGTCCTTCCCTCACCAAACGACCCACCTTCCCTCGATGGCACAAATGACCTCACTTATCGGTCACATCCCACAATAATCGAACAACCAACCAATCTATCCCACATTTGTCGAATCATTACTTCTCAGAAATTGAAATACTACAAGAGTTTGGTTCTATCGAGGGGACATTCCTCTTTCTGGTCAGCAAATACATCCATCCCCGTCCGCTAGAGAAGTAGTTCTCAAATTTCTCTCAATCTAAGTATACCTCAGACGCTCATTTCTAAACTTTGTTCCCTATGTACCTATGACGCACCTACCTACATGTCTCACATTATCGGTCCTCTACATTTCAGAAATCATTTACCGTTACCGCCTCTCAAACTTGGAACTACCTACCTAAATCAATTAAAGATTCCTCATCGCTGCCCCAATTCAAAAATAAATTATATTCTTGCCTAATTTGCCCCACATAAGCTGCTTTTATTCATTTCAATGCTTTAATCATGTATGGGTTGTACTAATTTGGTTTATTTTCCATTGTTATTTATTTAAAATTATTGTACCAAAACATTTAATCCTGTTTATATTTAACTCATTGCGTGAACTTGCTTCGTATCCCATATTCTATATTGTGTTTTGTTTATGATGTTTATTCCATTCATTTGGCATGTTGTTTTTTTTCTTGTTGTTCACTTAATTGTAACACTATTCTTCTTAAATTGAAGCTTTGCATACTAAATTTAAATGTATTTTGAGCTCTAATGTGATTCATGAAAATTGTTCATATCGGATGTAAATCTGTGAACAATAAACTATATTATTATGTTGTTATTAGGGTGAAACTGTTTATGTCTCTAATTTTCACTGGCATATCATACTTACTTCCACAGTTATTAAACAGCTTTAGCACCAGTCGTCCAGAACACCAAAGGCTCCCGTGAAAGGCTGCAGCTCTAGAGAGTTCATTCGCTCGTCCCCCTACTCCCAACAACCCCCCCGTTACTTAATGCGACGGTCGACGCAGTTCCTCTAAACGCTGCCACCCACATGCCACCCGACACATCCATTACAGCCCTACCCCTTCTACCCTCCCCCCCCTGTACGGACAGTAGGGGGGGTGGGGGTCTTAATGGCTTTCTTGCTCGACATTTGTCACCTTCCGACCTCGA
Organism: Pyrrhosoma nymphula; assembly: GCA_963573305.1. Lineage (NCBI taxonomy): Eukaryota > Metazoa > Arthropoda > Insecta > Odonata > Coenagrionidae > Pyrrhosoma > Pyrrhosoma nymphula. The sequence goes on from OY754337.1 coordinate 827,475, forward strand.
CCTCACACGCCCCCTTCCCCATAACCCACCCGCTCCGAACTCTCTCAACCCTTTCACGTGTCCGGGGAAGGGCGGAGAGAAAAAGGGACACACACTGTTGTCGGTGTGTGCACATGAAGGGGAGAACTGCGGGGGTGATGTGGTGTTGCTCTCGGCGACCCCTTCACTCTCACCATGGTCACCGCTAAGCGCCACCCCGCACCACCTCACCCGCTCGGCACGCCCGTCGCCTTGCTTCCTGATCGATCAACGGGGGGTGGGGTTGGGAGAGGGAGGGGTTGGTCACCAAGGAAGGGGGTTTTGTGGGGGAGAGTGAGGGTGAAAAGGGGTGGGAGGGGACCCTGTCTTCAAAGCGGAAGATGGGAGGAGGTGCTGGGGCAAAAAACAAAAGAGTTGCGGGTCGGCGTGTGCCCCCCCTATTGTGATACGCATCTTTTTCCCTTTCGCGCGGCGTGGGCGACATCGGGGCCCCTTCTCATGTCCACCCAGCCACCCCTGCCCCACGCCCCTGGTGGGTGTTCTGGGGGGAAAGGCCGGTGAATGAAAGCATGGGTGGTGGCGATTACCGAGATTGAAGGCGGTGGCTTGACCCGGGCGGAAAGACATTACGGTGAAATGTCCAAGGGATGGATTTCGGCAAATGATATGATTGCGAACTTGCGGTCACTTCATTGGCGGATGCCCGGGCGAAATTTGGGGAAAGAAAATTTTTAGCCGGTTGACAATCACAAGTGTCTACGGACGATTTCGCATTCAAATTGAAAAACAGCAAAAAATTAAAATATGAATTTCACCAATTAATAAAATAATTTAAGAAGGAGATTTTCATATTCAATTCATTATAAGCTTATGAAATGTAAATATTGGTTTTTAATTAAAAGGTTGTCTAAGCTTTGGATTTGATAGCTTTAGCTTTCCAAAATGTATCGGGTGAGTCGAGAAAACATTTACTCATTACTATTTTATCTATCACTGCTGGCGCAAATAAAAAAATAGCCAATTAAAACAATGAAAAACTATGGGAGATCAAGAAATAGATCATTAGGATAGCCAACTATTTTCCCGACGGCAGGCGTTAAAAGGAATCGAATGGCGCACGTAAATTTAATAACTACTGCGCCAAGTCAAACGTTAATAATAAGTATTACATCTTTCTGTGGACTAATATCTTAAATGTTGAGAGTATACTATTTCTGGATAATATCTGGGCATGGGTATTTTTCAGAGATTTTTTTTTGTTTGAAACGCTGACAAAATGGTGCACTTAGAGTGACCCTCCTCCTCCCGCATCAGAATAATATTGTTTTCCATATTTGAATTATAATGGCGTGCGTGCAAAACCGCCAGTCATCGCAAAGGGACGTGCCATGTCCATCAGTCGTTGTTCGACTCCGCTTCACCCTCCCCTACCTCCTTCGCCTTCCTTCGCCAGCCCTCCCCCCCTCCCCAAGCCTCCCTTTTCCCCCATTACTCTGCGACCCTTCAAACGCACCCCTACCAACCATCTAAAAACCCTTATGCGACAAACAGCGCGAAGGATTAAAAGAAGCTTTTCCCTCGTAACATATTTTTTACAGAACACTGCGTGATTGTTTGGCCGTCTTATACACTGTACCATCAATCAATAGGTGTTGTTGTGGGCACATGGTTTCAGGTAGAGAGGAAAGAATTGTATGAAAGGACGAAGGATTCTGACTTCTCATGTATTATTTTTAGGAAACGTAGACAGAAATAGAATTTATTACTGCCGTGATCACTTGTGATTAAGTAGATCAAAAATATAATGGGAATGCCTCCAACGCAAATACAACACTATACTTTGATATGTAGCCGCTAAGGAATTTGATGACTCACTCCGTGATTCAACCCAGAGGTTGGCTTGGATAGTTGAGGGTAGAGCTCACCCCGGACTAAGCCACAGGCGTGTGAATTTCACACATTCAGGGGGCCAATTCCTTTCCCTGGGCCACCTCGCACTTCCGAGGATTTATTTGTTCGGGGGCGTCCTCGGGGGCGTCTGCTGCTAAGCAATTTGATCAAGAGAGGACTAATCTCGTAGAGCTACGTTTCCATGCGTTTGAGATGCACAGCAGTTTTGTTTAGTGCTTCGAAAACGCACCAAGTGCTTGTTTGACTCTCTTATCCGAGATTATCATGGATAACTTGGACGCTAAATCGTAGTCAATGATACTTTTCATCATTATAGACATGGTAATCTGGCCATGGCTTCTTCGGACGCGAAGCCACAGGAAAATGAACGCATGCCAAAATGTTCTGCTCTCTTTTTACGCGCGTTAACCACGAAGTGACCTGCAACCTCTGCACTGACGGTCTCATTTCATAAGTTAGCCATGTAAGTGTCATTTCGCGCCTGCCACTGAACAAAAGCTAATGCTGGTGGTTTGCCTTCGCACGTGTCTGGGTTTCAGAATCATCAACGAAGTCTCGCGAAAGAAAATTGGAAGGAGAAATCACTCAAGGAATATTTTTCGCTTCTTCTCCAAAGTGTGATCTTGAGGAAAAGTAAAGAGTAGGCAAAATAATTTACGTATCTACCTAAATGGGTTTCCTGAACGACACTCAGTACATAAAGCAAGTAGTCTACCAAAAAAAACAAGAAAAAAAACCTAGAAGACAACACTGTAAGAAAGTCTTGCTCAGGCGGCCAGGTGAAGAACCACACATGAATGTAATTTTAGAAAAATATTGATTGGGACAAAGTAAGGAATTAGATCTGGAAAAATGTCTTCAAAACTAACATTAAACATGCAACACACCATCCGAAGTAGATCGCTTAAAATACCTCACATATCGGCTGAAAACCGGAATAAAATACTGACTTACCTCGCGTTTAAGAAACATGAAAAAAGATGTTCGTTTTGTCGAGCGGACACGAACGAAAGTAAGTGACCAAATGAGGATAAGGCACGTAAGACTAGCCCCTTGTGGAGAAGCCTAATGGTTACCAGCATTTCTCGAGATTTTAAGAAGATAGTAATGTGGCCAGAGAAGAAAGGCCATGGATGTTTTTTCCCCGCCGATCGCAAAGGGCAAGAGGGTAGGGGTCCAACAATGAGGGTTCTGAGAGTATAGGAGAAGGGGGGGGGGGGAGATTTGGGAAATGGAGAGTGGGGGGGATAGATTGGCATGAATGGAAAAAGACGGTTGGGGGGGTGGCGTTTGGCTTCGGCGGCTGGTTGTAGGAATGGGGGTCGATAATACTGTCGTCCACTGGGTCAGCGGGTAGAGGAGGCATTGATCGCCGGCCCCAGAGGGAGCGGTGCCCGTGGGAGCAGCAACAGGCCTCTGGTGCGAAGTCGCCTCCTAGGCCTCGCAAGGCCACACACACACATCTGAAGCAAGCACCTACTTGGTCCCACACTTCCGTCTCCTCGCCACGAGAAGGCGTCCCGAGCCATGCGCGAATAGCAACGCGGGATGAGATATTCGGCCACTTGGATCTATGAACTTCCGAGCGAAAACAGAAAGACTGATATCCACAAAAGCAATAAAATCGATTTTTTACATCACTCCGCATGCATTTTATTTAATTTCTGTTACCATAAAACGGCGAGTCTCCATCTATCGCCATGCGCAGCAACCACGTCAACATTAAACAATGACAATCAATGAACTAGCTTATTAACACATCTGAAATCATTGATAAAAATAACTATTAAATTAACAATTTACAAGCCATGATTTTAGAGTCTTTTTTGTACATTTAAGTCACGAGTGTTTTTATCATATATTATCCCCCTATCGTAGCAATACTACGTCAAGGCATATCAGAGGCACGTATCATTTGAACAGGAGACTTCACCAAAACGAAGGCTGGTTTAGAACACAGTAATTTCCACTAACATCTCTACTGCTGACAATTGAACAACTTTGGCGAATTTATTGTTAGTGGATACTGGAGTGTTCATCTTTGATTCCAAGAATCAAAGATTACCATAAAGTCACTTTACTACAACACGAGACTTCAGGTTTGAGGCGCAGTAAATAGTGATTAAATACGAGGATTAAAAGTTGCAGAAAAATATGCGCACTTCTCTAAAACGTTTTACAACAGAATAGATGTAGTGGCTTAATAATTGGGAGGACATAGTTGGGAGCCCTTAGGAGGAACTAACGCAAGGCAAAGGTTGCTAAAAAAATCAGATCACAAGAGTTTTATGATTATCTAGGAAGAGATGTGGAGGACAACCCCACCATACATTTAGAGTACACACAAAAGCCACAAAATAAAAAGAGATGTACTGTCCAACGGATAGACGTGAGAATTTTTTCTTGCCATTAACAACTACAAAGAATACGAGCGAGACGCTTTACTACTAAAAAAATAATTTTGGTTTATTTCCTCTTTCTCGATTGTATTCCATCAAAATAATTGGGTATCTCTGTTTTTCTTCGCTCATAATTAGGAGCTGTACGAGGGAACAAGGGCACTCATCAGTCCTGATATCCTTCATTTTTCTAAGTGGTCAAATCTGCCAATATTTACTCAGGTCCATAGGAAAAACATTTTGGATTCCTCCGTAAAGTTACAATACATGATCAAAAGTTATAGATTCACACACAACGGTAAACTGTTTTTCAGTTAACAAATACTATGAGGCAGTAGGAGGGAATGGTAGTTTTAACGAAGTTACAGCCTGTGGAACTCTTGTTTTGAAATATCTTTAAACCTGCTTCTCGCGGAGATGCTGCAGAATCTAGGAATGAAGTCTATTACAGTGCCATCAAAAAATGACTTCAGCAACTATTAGTTCTGCTTGAAATTGTGTGGTGAAAGGAGCCTGACTTTTTCCAGCTTAGTCCATTAATTTTATACTTATTACTATCCAATCTTCCTCAGAATCTTGGAATCATCACGCTTTTTTCTGTAGGCAAGTGTGCATGGAATTTATAAAATTATCCGGTGAATATTTTAATATGCTATGTACTTGGGTCTATCGTTAAGTGAAAATAGCTTCTAAAAGTTATTGGTACAACTTTTACACTTCGTGACAGCAGTTAAATTATAATTACCTCCTTCCACAAATATAACCAAACTCCTCATATTCATCGGTCAAAGCTAGCTGGTAAGGACCACCACTCTAACATTGCTGCGATCAGCAGGGTAGTTCGTCCTCAGCTGCCCAGGAAACCACTCCAAGGAGAGGAAGCCGAGTTTCGATGACCGCCCGCGTCAATCGCTGGGTTTTCACACGTCTGATGGTGGAGGTGCAAAAGTGAGAGGTCTGGCCGATGTGTTACCGGGAGGAACGAGGTGTTACCGCGTTGAAGCAGATACCGTGGACGAGGTAAGTCTTGGGGATGCCAGCGAACGGAGTGTCGTCAGAAAATAGTGGAGCCGGATATAAGCCTCGAAGATTAACATTCACTAAAATGGCACGAAGAAAATGCCAATATAAATTTAGGGAACTTCGCACCTTCCTGTCATTAGATCTCACTCAGAATATGCCATCAGTAATTTGGACCAATGCGAGGTAGGCTTAAATACCAAATAAGAAAATGAGCAGCAAATACCTCAAATATTTTCACTTTACAAAGAGTTTAACAAAGTCACAAGCCTATCACAACGGCATCAAATTGCTTGTAGACAGTAAGCTAATAGATTGGCTAAACCTGTCCAGGGGTTTGAGGTTTATTTATGTTCGACCATAAAAAACTTACAAATATAACACCCTATGGTTGATCTTTAGGTATTAGTACATATAGTTAGGGAATTAGACTGGTGAATTTCTCAAATGATTAGAGATCGTAATATCGGTCATTAAGTCTGAACGTGTACGTTGTTCGACAAGTATCTCAATCGATTCGATTTCAATGTTTTTGCACTGTATTAACCACAACTAACAGCACGTCTTGCGTAAACTGTGCCTCGCCACCTGGCTGTGCCTGGCTCATGGACACTGGTAAGGCCAAGGAACTCCTGCGTAACACGATATAAACGTTACATATGTCCTCCTTCCGGTCTAAACTGCCTATTTATCAAGAAATATTTGATAAAATCGCAGTCCATAACAATGAATATACAGCTGATTTAATTGCATGAGCAAAATCGGAATTTTGTGAGTGGTGCTCATCTTAAAGAGATAATCACGACAATAACCAATGAATATATTATGAATTCCCAATAAATATATTATCTAAGTTACATTGGAATTTCGTGAATTAAATTGCTGCACATATTTTAAATCAAATTTTGCCTTTCTCAATAAGAAATAAATATCAAAGCAAACACTGGGTTAATTTTTTTGAAATTCCATCACACCGCTTTGAAAATCCTTCACAGAAAGTAATATTTTGCACCGAGGAAATTTACTTTCGGCTGAATCTACGATTTTTATTAAATAAAACTGCTTTCGGAAAAATTAATTTTTATTAAACTTAACTCTTCACAATTTCGTCCAGATACTTTTATATTTTATTTGGGTGATTTCTGTTAAAAATAAAAAGAATTTCCGGGAGTGGTTAAAGATTTTAGACGGCTGTAATTCTTCAAGTTCGAGGTCTTTACTGAACGATAGCTAGTGAAGGTGTAATTTTATGGTGAAGTGGGAATTGTCGACACACGTGGGTTTACTTTAAAATGCGAGAAACTGAACCATTTTTAGAGCAATTAAATCAAATTTCACTGGGGGAGCATCAAGAAACTGAACAGGCTAAGACGTTATTTGTATATTCTTTGGTAGTCTTCCAAGGAAAACTCTAAGTTACTCAGAATAGCAAGATAGAAATATGCCACGGTGTTAATTTCTGAACGATCTTTGTGAATAATAGCCCCAAAGTCTAGAGGAAGACCTGAAAGTAGGTAATGTTCCTTTTATTGGTTTTACATACCAAAACCTTCGTACTGCAGGGAAAGCGAAGCACTTATTAATAGGTTCGTACGCAGGCGAAAACAAAGGATGGGGAAAAAGCTGATTTTGTTGAAATTCGGTTGAAATTGGCAATGAATATGGTTTAAGGTACAAGATTAGAGTCCAGGTAATGCTTTTGGTGAACTCATTTCAACAGATTTGAAGCACAACGACGGGAAAATTAAATTCAACCATACCTTTTGAAATGTTTTTTGAATGAGTAATTTAGCGTTTTATTTCCGAGATTCCCGCCTCAAAAATACCAATATGTTAATAAATGTGCAATCTAATTAAACGCATCGGCTAAACTGAGTATTTTTCCTACGGTTTATTCACGATAACGGAATTCATCAGGAAAGTGACACATTGAATAGATGGCACACCTAATGGTTTTAATTTGACTATTTAACTAAAATCTTAAAACGAATTTATTCCTCTTTCACTTCGTTTTTTCCTTTCAAGATTTTAGCGCACTTCCCGAGGAACACTGTAAATTCAATGGTAAAATGTCAGATATTTTATATGCTTTACTCAGTAATATGTTCGAAATAGTCAGAATATTTAACTCTTTAGTAAAAGAACAGCCTTAAGAAAGTGAGAACACGAATAGTACACGTTTACTCGCAACAAATACAAACCTTCAATATCACTCAATATGAAGTAATAAGTAGAGTAAGCGACGTTCTAAAAGTACATGTTTGGCACGTGCTTGCAGTGAAGCTAGGATGATTAAGTCAACAGGAGTGAGAAGATTGGAAGTAATGTAAGAATGAGGAGGATCAAATTGCACTATTAGAGGGAGTCTTTCCCGAAGTTGTAGAGAAAATCTGCTCGATGAAAACTAAGCGGCGCTGGTGATGCATCCTTATTTGGTAAATAATGAGAAGAAGGGATCGAGGGAAATCACATTTAAAGGGATTGAACAACAAGGAAAGTTGAATGGAAAAAGGGGATTGCAACGGCCCTGATGAAAATTTCCCAATAAGAATTATTTATAACATATGTAAAAGCAAGGGAAAACTCGAAAATTCCTTAGAAATGTTTTTTCCTAAGGAAATACTCTTAAAACTCTAGGGAATTTTTCCCTAGAATTTTTTCTTCAGAAATGATAGCCTTCGGTCAGTAATTTCCCTAGAACAAAATGCTACTCCAGGGAAAACTTTCTGGCATAGGAAAAATTACAACATTAATTGCATAGAGGGCAGTGCATAGAGTGAGCGACCATAGAAGAAAAAATATATATTCATGAAAACAAAAATTTTGTTCTGCATAGTTTCATTTGTGCGACCATAGAGTTATCTCCATTTATTATAATGAGACTGAGAAAATAGTTCTTAATTTAAAAAAATGTGCAACCATTGTAAAACATCACCTCTCACAGTCAACTACGTTTGGTGCAAAACAAATATATTTTAAGCCTCTGCAACCCAATTTCAAAAGTATTTCCCAGGGAAAATGCACTCTAGGTAAATTGTTCCCTAGGGGTAATATTTTCGAGGGAAAACGGGTGTTCAATTTTCTAGTGAATTTTACCGCAGGGGAAAAAGGCTGAAGCGGAGACAAGGAGCAAATCAACATTCGAATGGATGCTGCAGATGATGAAGACAGCGAAAACTTTTCCAATAAATTATAATATTTATTATAAATTTGATGTTATCAATCAGAGATAACGACTAACCACAACGAAACCTAGAACGCGTAAAATAAAATTTACGTGGAAGCACAAAACTTGTCAATTTTTTTTTTCAAAATGAAGAGGTTTTGAAAAGTTACGCCAGAAACAATTAAAAAGTAACGATAAAAGTAAACATGAATGAGTGTTTGTGTACGAATATCTGTTACTAATAACACTTTTTATTAAATTAAGCGACCCGGGTTTCAGTGAATAATCACCATCATCAGGCATTAACTGATCTCTTTTTATCCTATTGTATCCGTAGTTACGTAACGGAAGGGGAGAAGAAGTTTGAAAGGGAGGCCAGAATAGGGGAAAAAGGAAGGGTAAAGGTATTCCTGGTTAATGAGGGTGTTGTCGTGGTTATTCAAAATTTTTTAAATTTCCAACTGCTCCCTTGAATCTAATTCGCGGCGGTCGTGGCATAATTTTAGTACATTCATTGTAAAATCATTCCTGTGGCTGCTCCTACATATTAAGTGTTTAGCAAAATTACTTTTATCCTCTTTAATGTTTTTATAAGCATTTAAATGTTCTTTTCTCCTGGCACAGATGATTCTACCTGTCTGCCCCACGTAGACACTATTGCAATCGTTATATGACAATGAATATACTCCACATCGGTCTAATTGCTCCATCGGGTCCTTACATTTTACTAGGACCTTTCGAAATAACTAATAATATATTTATGAAGTATTGAATATTAATCATGAATGAGCTTTAAGTCAAAGTAAATATTCATTGACTGAAATATCCCAGCATGGTCATTTTCCTCCACTGTAGAGATTAGGGAGCAAAGATATTAATTTTGAAACTCCTTGTCAATTCTACGCGACCCTATTTTGTGTGTGCTCAATGTCGCCGTGTCGAGTGACCCTTGTGGAGCCGAGAGGTGTCAAAGGAACGCGACAGAGGCGCCAGCGGCGAGCACCACCACCACCTCATCTCGTCCCGTCGTCGTCGACACATCCGCTACCGACTAGTCCGCCTAAGAGTGAGGATGATGTAAAATTAAGCGCAGCACACAACTCGCAACGCAAACAGGAACGGAGTAATCCACTCCCACTCCCGTCACCATTGAAAAGAATTTCGGATGTGAAGCACCAGGCAGCAAGAGGGAAGGGAGCGTGTTTCAGAAAGCTTTTAGCACATTGTTAATGTCGTCGGGGAAGGGTCTTCTTCTCTTGTGTTTGTCAAAGCGACTGCGACCGCAGATGGGGGTGAAGGTAGACCACGGGGGGAAGGGAGTTGGGATAGAGTAAGCAGGTGGGGGTATCCTCCACCCCCTTCCCACCCCTAGGCGTGGCCCAGACACGAACTAACCGAAGGAGAAAGGAAGGGTTTACAGGGATAGAGAGTGCTTCTTCTCCATTCCACACTCCCAACCTCTCCACCTCCCCCAAGAAACCTTCCAACGCCGACTCAAACTGCGAGAGAGGATCCCCGAGATTCCTTGAGGTTTCATCTTAAGTAAACATTACCCCGGCCTTGGAATTTTAAGATCTTAAAGAGGAAGACGGCGTGGAACAATTGGCTCGCCTTGTTCCCCCATCCTGCCGTGTATGGGTCAGCGCAGCGTTTTTCACCGAAGCCATCAAACGAGATGACCCACTCCTTCTCTTACTTACACTCCTTATCACAGTGTGTGTTTTTTATCAAATTCGCCCATCCACGATATGATTGGTCGTTTGCTTCGAGTGCCAAGCGGAAACCTCTTTCGTTGGAATAAAAAATGAAAAATTGCTCCCTTCTTTTATTTTACGGCGGAGGGGGATTTCCTGCCGACAATTACTCACGTCCCACACAATTGGAAATTAAAATTCCTGCACCCGTGGAAGCCGTGCCCTCGAGACATAAAGCGTCGAACTGTGAATTGGTGCGGAGGAAAGTTCCCAGGATGCGTCACGGACAACTTTCACTCTTTCGGAAGGTGCCAGCGGCATGGCCTCCGGCGGCACCACCTATCTCGCCTGACGCACTCAGATGTTGTCCGAAATTCACACGCTGCTGTTAAACCCTCGCCCGCGGGACCGGAGGTGGACGACAGGACTGTAGAAGAGCCCGCGATAAGTGGTCAGCTATCAGACGAGCACGTAATGAGGAGCCTATGACACCAACTATTACGTTTGTAATTTTGCTAACAGTTTCACGGCTAGGAGCAGTGTTATTATCGAATACTATAAAGTATTGCTTGGATAAAAACATACAATCAATTAAGGCCTACCAACACAAAAAATGCTTTAATGTCTTGGTTGGAGTGTCTCACTAAATTGGGGAGACAAGGTCTAAGAAACTCCGACACTACTACCCTTAGAGCGGCAACTTCTTGCATTGTCATTAGTATTTTAAGTATAGTAAGCGGCAACTCGCGGAAATTTTAACTTGGTTAAATCGAAACTATGTTGGCACTCCGATGTGAAAGCATGTTCGTCTGAAGAGGATGGATATAGTAAAATAATACTTGAATCTCTATAACCAATACGGAATACCGCGAATGGAAGATGACACTGGAACTAAGTTTGAAAATGTGACAGCACCGTGCAATGAGAGATTTGGTCCAGAAGAAAGTCGGAAAGATGTGGCATGGATATATTATGGCATAAAATTATTTTGTCTTCACAATAATGCATAAGATAAGAAACCATGGTGGACATAATGGTGAGAAATATCAATTTTTAGTTGGAAAAACGGTTACATTAATAAAACAAGTTACACGTCGAAAAGCGATAATATATCAAGTCTCTATGAAATACGAACATTTTTGGGGCATTAAATATTTCAATATTTACTATGTATAATTACACATGACCATTTAGCACTTGAAGGGAATATTTATTCGATTACACAGCGATGTTGTGAGGGTTATTTATTTACCAATGGATTTATTAGCTCGTATTATTACTGTTTATCCGATAAATATCCTGGTAAGAGAGAGCAGGCTCATTCACAGTCCATCATAGCATCTGAGAGACTAATGTCTGCAATCACCCACAAAATTGAAGCAATTTTATTAGTTCCCATATGAACTCATCCGTTACAGACTAATCAAGTCCATATCATTTCTGCTTAACATGAGAGAGGATTTCAATTTCAATGATGAAAAGGTGCCACATGAAAGAAAAAAGCTATGAATAAATATATATATATATATATATGCTCTTATCGCTCCTTATTTCTAACCCTTCAAACAGATTCAAGGGAAATACATTTAAAATTAATGTCTTCTTCTTAACGCATGCAGGGAAAGTACGTCTTTGTTGCGCTTAGCCCTTAAATTTTTCCATACAACTTAGCTATTCCGAACTGTCGTCATATATTTACTTGCTGATAATTTTTGAGCAAGAATACGTGCATTAAACAAGGCATTAGGTATTAAAAACAAGTTATATTTATTCCATTCATAAGAAGTGAATTTTGAATTAAATATTTCCCATTTATAGCACTTACTGTTCGGAAGTGTCCTCATCGCAATTTTTTATAAAAACTAAGCTTCATTAACATGGAGTTGAAGCTATGAACATTTCTAGAATTTCATATTTCCTTAAAAATAGAAGCTGCATGTCGCTCATTAACCAGTTGCTTCACAGATTTCTTGAACTTTGTAAGTTTTCTACTTTATTGCTCATGGTAGACATAAAAGCATGGAATCAAAGCCCAAGGAAGTAATTTATACCGTTCAACGCCTCAAAGAGTGAATTGCCGCGAAGAAGTACTGAAAACAGATGAGTCCATTGAACCTTTCCACCCTACAGAGAAAGAGCACGGGTAGACGCGTACGAAACAATGGCGTCGCTAAATTAAAGAGACAAAGGATTATCAAGGGAATAGTGTGAAGGCCCTGAGATTACACAGTGACAGAGAGATGTCACTTCATTCAAGCTAAAGCATGGGCGGCTCCAGACCTGAGGTTCGGGGGACACCAGCGGCTCCTGGGGGGTATCAAATACCCCCAGGAAAAAGGGTGTTCGTGGGTCTCGTCCCGGTTGTTCGTAACAAACGGTGTGCAAAATGGCGCGTAAATATAAGTGGTTTGGAAGCAAAAGTTTGCCTTGCGAGTTTTTACTAAATGCATATTTCCCTTTTAGATCACCACCAAGTTTCGACTAATCCCAAAATTATTTTTATTTGCATTCACATTTAGCTTGTGGTTTTAAAAACTGTTTTCGTTTATAACACTTGAGTAGATTTTAATGTAAAATAACCAAAACTTCAGTAACAAAAAAGCAACAAAATATTTTAGGCTTTTAATTTAACGTCTATAACAAAGTCACCGGGTTTTGGGGGCCGCCAGTGAGCTAAAGATCACATCGCGAGTTCACCGCAAGAATTTCGGACACTGCAGAGAAAGATATCATACGTGCAATAAATGTAACACAAGCGAAATCCGCACACTTCGTTAAAAACTGTTACGGGTGAAGAATAATGGCGTACCTAACACAGCTGACTAGGTTGGGCGCCACGAAAGACCCGTAGGGTACACGTTAGGATCACAATTGCCTACTTGAAAAATTAATACCATGCGAGTTTCAGGAAACCATGGGACGACATTATATTAACCCCGCACTAGAACTTATAAACAAGGAAAATTAAGAAAAATACACTGCCGAGGTTATAGGCACTGAAATTCATTCTTGCTACGTACTATTAGATGCTAAAACAAAATAAATTGCCATACGCTGAGACACTCCGTTAACATAAAATTGACTTCCATCCTCTCCCTCCCCCCCCCCCAACTCCTTTCTTCTATTCCCTCCCGATTTCATTCAACCAATCCTAATACTCCCAGCTACCCGCCCCAGCGTCGGCTCGCGGGTTAATTAGTGGACTTATGTACATAAAGACGGCGACTCAAGTAGGGAATATTAGCACCACTGCTAGCAGGATGGAGAGGGGTGATGGATGTAACCCAACGCGAAGTGCACAACTGGGAGGAATGGGTGTAAAATGGGTTGGAAAGATGAGAGGATGTGAGGTTACATTCGGTCACGTTTGGAAGAAAACGGCGAGGTGATTACCTTAATAAGCAGAATACGTCCTGAGATAGGTCAATGCGCAAGTACTGTAGTTTATCACACCATTTCTAATATCGACATTTCAAGGAGAATTATAAAGAATAAACCATGGAGATTAACGATTATAACAAATTATATCATCGGGATGCAGACGATACATTATTCACACGGTCATTTGTTTATAACATATTGCTGAAAATATGGGCAACTGTTTGAGATGAACAAATGGTTCAGCACTGAATGAGTCCAACCGTAAGTTTGGAAAAATTGGTGAGGGTACAGCTCACTTCGAATTGTGCTGAAAGGCAAACGATTTTTCATCAATTCATATTGGAGTGGCCATTACATTTTCTTGAGACCAATGTTTTTTCCCACCATCTCTCTACATCCATTAAATTGCTTAGACCGAATACCTGGTGAGGGTCTTCGAAGAGAACTCATCCTATTTTTACCCTGGCACCGTCCAGTCCATGGCACAGAGCCCTATGCCCCCAATCTACAACACCGTAGACAAATTCCTTCGCCTAGTTATTGGCGAATTCAGGCACTGCGTATTTACTCTCAAAACCTAAGCTTTACAGTCAATTAAAAAAAACAAGCTCCTGTTAACACAATGAGGCGTGCAAATGTATTTTGAAAGAAGGCGTTAGTATAAAGATGTGCTTTGAGAAAGATTGCACCGTCATGGTTGTTCAGGTGGAATGTTTTAAAAAGAGAAGCAGCTAAAGCAACTTGAGTGGCGAAAACGGTTTATTAAATTGATTCGGCCTATAAACGAATCTGGTAAATGCGTGAAAAAATAATATTGTACAGTAAAGTTTCCAATATAAATAGATTAGTATCAGTTATGGCGCAAAACGATGAGGACTAAACACTGTGGATGGGTGGAGATGGATGGGGAACGTGAACTAAAGATACGGTAACATTCAAATTGTGGCCAAAAGTTCTATAAAGGATAAATTGTGAAAGCAAAAGTATAAACATGTGAAATGAGTTGACTACAATCCGCACCTAAATTTTTAAGACAATCGCTCTTTGGATTCAAATTAAATGAAGACACGTCATGGAGCGGAACTTCGTCTCTCCTTGATGACCTTGGTGTCATGCGCTACGGAGTTCAAATGGCGAACCTGAGATTATATTTATCAAATGTTTGCAATAATGTACCATGCTTACCTCTTTTCTTAAACCGAGGGGAAAGGTAAGAATTATAGTCTTCCTCAGAACTCCATCAGGGCAAGAATCCGATGCATAACTGCAGAGCTAAAATAGTACATTATGGAAGCAGAAATTCACCCTAACTCCCTGCGTACTGCATTGCTGTATCAATATTGGCACTGCTCATTAAAGAAATGCTCAGCCTTCAGCGAAAAAGACGTAGTATAAACTGGAAAAGAAACTGGATGGGCGTCACGGAGAATCATACGGCTGTTATCTCTGCAAAATTTTCGCTGAAAAGGTGTGCCAGGAGGTGTCATGAGACCACAATGGTGAAGTTAAAGCAAACGACATGCTGACGTATCAGTTCCGAATAGCAGTAGTGAAGACATAGGCGGACAGCTGCCTAACCGTTTTTGTCCCGAAAGTGAAGCAAAAGCGACGTCATGGACGGTATGGATAAGCGCTGGAGAACCCCGAAGCAATGGAAGAGAAAAGCCATCACCTGAGATGAGGAGGAGCTGGTTACCGGGGTGAGAGGTGGAGATCAGGATGCGTGCGGTGCAGGGCCCTAATTAAAAAGGGTCGGTTGTATGGGGGAGGGAGAAATTAGGGGTGGAGGAAAGTAGGGGTGGGAGTGATTCGCGGAGGCGTAACCGATGAAAGGAGGGGGAAGTTGAAGGCGTTGGCCGACTCATAGTCTCTTCCGGAACAAATTCCATATATTTCGGCAACACGATCCCTGACCTAGTCTTGAATCCATGTCTGCGTCTATTTTAAAACAACTGCGAGCAAGCGGAGCACCAGATGATAAGAGAGGACGCAGAAGATACAGGAATCACTCGCCCCATCTGAAGAGAGAAATATTATTCGGAGAAGAAGCACTCGAGTAGAGAATAGGCTTGATCCATTCAAAACAACCCATAATCGGCACAACACCAGCAGCAACATGGATGAATTTCACCCCTGCCGAAGAACGAATATTAAATACGTAAAAATGATCTCGAGGAATGACCCGCCTGAACCGGGAAATGGACCCGCGGATTTGCCCTGTTGGGTTGCCCTGCCAACCAGCAGATTACTTGATACGCAAACCAGGCTTCCCTACGAACTTAATCGCCGCTCTTCGGCAGGGACGAAAAGTCATTATTCGTAGCTAAGCACGGTTTAAGTGATGTTAAAGAATTCAGTCTCCCGGCTTGTGACTTAGTCAAAGTCCGCTTTTCCTTTGCATTGGAATTTAAATGGACTGCAAGGGTATAAAAACTAGTTCCCTGGCATTCATTATACGTTTCCACTTGGATTAGAGTAGCGTAGTGTTCAGTGCATTGGCCCGGCATGTCAAAAATCCATGATTCGATTCCAGGGGTAGGTGAATTATTTCCTAATGTATTCTTCCCAATATCTACGTATCTCACGCATCGGTAAACCTAAAGTTGATATGACGTAGAAGATTGAGCTCACCTCATAGTAACACCAAAGGCTAGAGACACTAACCCATTCAGAGTATAGGCACTTCAAATTTCTCATGGCGGTACCCAGAGAACCCCTTGTGACCAGGAGTTCACAGGGCTAGGATTTACGCGCGGTGTTGCCGATAAGATGCCACACCCGTTATCTTCCAACCCGTGGCTAATGGCTCAAAACTCCAGAGTCGCTCCGGGGAGAAATGTGAGCAACGCCATAAATAATTCCCCCGGCCAAATTAATTCATGGCCGCCTCAAACGGGCAAATTAGGTATCTACATCTATGTTAAATCCAGCGAACCGCTACAAGGGTGTGTGGATGGGGAATACAAGAATCCAGGCCTTATTCGCGTATTTTTGAAGAATATATACACGTGCACATTTAAGTGAATGAAATTATGCACCTTTTACGCTCCATGTTGACTGCTGGGGTGCTCCGTCTTTGTACCGCCGATGGATTGAGCTACTCGAGGGTAAAGCGAGTATTCAAATTTTAGTAATTGGGACTAATAAGCCACAAGATAGCCTCCCCGGGTAGAAGAAGGTAACAGTCTTTAAGTTACGGCGCCAGACTAAGCACATAATATATCTTCGAATAATATGCATATGTGAACTAGAAAGGAGACTGTGCCAATGAGGAAAGGGTATATCATGAAAGGTTTAGTGAAAGGGTTCGAATAGAGTTAATTAAGAGAAGGATTATCCGAGTGGCATCGTGAGTGGCAGAGGACTGTGTTTGAAGCAATGTGGGTTATCCCGTTAGTGTAGTAGTGCTGGCTACCCATGACGAAAATTACGCGTTTGAATTTCGACCGGTGCAGAGATTTTCCAAAGAATCTCCATCCTTACTTGTGTGCAATTAGGATACAATTCAAACTATAATACTCTGTCCTTTAAACAGAACGGAAAGCTATGAACCCTCTTTGCCTTTCGCTTTGGGCAGCCTGATATCGACGCCGATTTTCTCTCTACCATTCCTCCATTCCTGAAATCAACCTTCAGCTCCGTCATCCGACTCACACGCTTATATGTACAATCCTTAATGGCGATAATTACCGCAGTTATCAATCACACCAACAGATAAACAAGAAATCAATAAACCATGCATGAATTAATGTAAGACATTGAGGAGGCGCAAGTTTAGGGAATGGAGAGGAAATCTGTAGAACATAGCCACCCAGACTCCTACACCGAAGATCAGTAATTACCATTCCTACCGCTGTTATTATCCTGAAAGGTAACGGCGTGAAGGGAATTTACATACAAGGCCTATTTATCTTTAACGCGCACTGTCGGTATTATCTGCTGATAATTGAGCGGGAGATCAATAACCTCCAAGGTATGGGCAGTAATTTTGAAAGTCTATCACACTTTCTCACTCTCTCTCTTCTATTGGACTGAATCCTATTAACGTTGCCTTCCATTCAATAACCAACGTGAATTATATAGTCTCGGCATTAATACTAAGGAAATTCTTGAACATGAATTAATAAAACCCAAAATACATTTTTATACTTATGTTTTCCGTACAGACTACTTTTCAATGCATCTGAGTTGCCCGCATGAGGACTTGAAAGCTAGTCATTCAAGAAATACATCAGCGGGTGGAAACTAACAATCTATGTATCATTTCACAAACCAAGTTTGCACTGTACTCCTTTAAGTAACGTCTTTTCTTTTTTTTAATAAATGCGGATCTTCTTCAATTTGAGGAAAAGAGCTGGGTTTGAGGTTTTTGGAGGTCTGGGACGACGCGAAGTGGTCAGAAAGCCCGGTCTGGTAGAAAAAAAAATGCCTCAGGTTGGACTGTAACGCTTGAAAATAAATCTAACTTTCACAGATTACACGTATGACTTACTGTAATATTTAACAAACGTTTTGCAAAATTTCTAATATTAGGGGGAGAGGAATTTATGCATTATCCTAAAATCTAGTTGATATGGGAAAGAATAGGTTTTACCCAGATAAAACGACTTTTTCTATCGAAAGAATTTAATGTTTCTTGTTCATACATATTAACCTTTTTGATAGCAATTGATATAATCTAGAGTAAGTTAGACAAAGTACGCGTACCTTCTATTTCTCTAAATGTTGTGGTAAAGGTTCTGAGAGGTAAACTGGACGAAAAAGATACAACAAGAAACGGTAATTAAGGGTACAACTAAGATTATTTGAAAGTGGAGCATACATTAATAGATTTTACTTGAAACTGTTATGAGGGAAATTACTTGAAACTCACTATAATAAGATCAATTGTTATAATATTTTATTGAATTAGGTATTCATTTAATCTGCCATGTTTTACAGATAAAATGACTCCATTGAAATTATTGAGAACATGCGTGGGAAATTCAAGAAATAAGAAATTCTAAACTTTTCAACAAATTCTTTAAAGATTATATGACCAAATTTAAGAATAGTGCCGGATTTTTGGTGAAATGCTTCACATCAATGAAAATAGACCCTAATATTAGCATTTTCGGCTTTCGAGCTCATAATTCTCCCTACATTTCACTATTATCTAATGTGGATAGTGAGTCTGACTCGACATCAATAACAAACTGTATTAATAAAGAAATTGTTTTTTTTTCTGAGCTCCTTCACGAAGTAATGGCTGGGACTATCTATACGAAGAGTATCTTCAGTAAGTCTTCATTCGCCACCTGCAGGGGAATTTTCTTGTGCATTCTTTTTCTGTATTACCTGCAATCCTTTTTATCTATATTCCTGTGGTTTCTTTAATAAAACCCCAATAGAAAAAGGAGTGGAAACAATAATGACCGCCAATGCAACAGAATTTCGTGGATGGAAGAGGACATGCATTCGCAAGAGTATATTCTTTTAATGGCTTCGACAACAATTGCACGCTTGGATGCAATTACATTAAAAATCACTGTAAACCTTTTAATCAAAGTCTCATATATCCATGTTGTATAAGACGATAAATCAGGGTTCGCAAAAAATTGCCGGGCAGTATTTCCAACATTAGTTGTGTCACTGTATTGCTTTGGAATGTAAACAACTAGGTCTTTTTCTTCCCTGAACCTGCTGAGGACTCACTCAGTTTGAACTTGAATCTCCTAAACAGCATTGAACAACCACCCGCCGTAAAATAAACCCCCACCCGTGAGTTGCGGCGGTTATTGCTGATAAAACATTGTTTAGCTCTGGCATTTCGTATCATCGTCCTATGGGCGCTGAACGGTGACAAGCAAAAACGTCTAGACTAGATGACTTGTTGAGCGTTTAGACGTAAACATTCATCGACACAATACGTGCAGACGAGTCCATTTGCTATTTACATTTCAGACATTCTCTTATCATTCATTCTGAAATGAGTGTCATTATGCTCAGGCCTAAAGTCAGCAAAGTAACAAGCTGTGACTCAGATGGTGTAGGTGTGAATAGGAGTTCATTGGTCATAAGAGAAGATTAATTTAGAGAGAATTCTTTTCCTTTCATCGCGTCGAGCAACGCCTTGTCTCGTGGACTGACTGAGGAGCCAAGTCGTCTCCCGTGAGATGAGATATCGGAGACCGGTTCGCACGGCTGGAGGTTGCCTCAGTTATTGAGGCTGTTTCAAGCAGGAGCAGATAAACCCTCGCAAAGCTCGTCTCGTCACTCTATGCCGTGCAGTAGTGCAGATGTCACGACGGCGCCCCGCGAGTGGCATTTTTTTCCTGTCAACATTTACAAATACCGAAAAAAATATTCCAATTGTTCTTTTCGTTCTTCAATTGTTAGTTATTTATTTGTGCATTTACCACACAGTAAAAGGATCCAGTATTTAGATCAGTTCATTTCCCAAATATGTGAGAGAAAAAAGTTAGGAAATAACGTAAAAGGAAACCAGTTTTTCATAAACACACTGCGGGCGCTTTCCATTCAAGGTGCTGAGGATAGTGCACATCGGAACACATCCGCGCACTCAAGCGCACACGATCGGTATTGAATGGAACAATATGCGCAATGGCGAAATGTTTGGTAACCTAACCAGTAGGTAGCATTCTGTGGGTGAACAACAGTCACGGCTGAATGCTTTCTGTTATTTATTGAATTTGTTCAAAATAAATTTTTAAAAACGTTAGATTGTAACCACAGAGGAAGTAAAAGCTTTACAATATGCATGTTTGATGCCTTTACAGTAAATCAACAAACTTGACAACAATCACGGATTCCATAATCGACGTTCTTTTGTTGTTTAGCGCATAACAACTTTGCTCCCGATCTGTTTTGAAGTGCGCTACCTACTGCGCAGAGTCTGTTAAACGAATGGAATGCAAGTGCGCTGTTGTTTTGCGAAGTGATTAGCGCACTAGAGAAAATGGAAGGCACCCTTCTTCAGCTAAAACCCAAAAACGTAGCGCGGATTGAAGATCGCTACTTCAAGGTATATTCATGAATGGCAATTTCATGTTCTTTCCCAATAATTCTTTATTTATTTAAATAGCCTAAAGTATACCCTTTTCGACTGCAACTGCTTTGGTTTGCAATTATTCACTAAATTATTTACGTTCGTCCAGCCAGATCGCGTTGGTGTCACAGTGCGACGGCCAGAGAGTGGGCGCGACACGAAACCCCAACATTCATGAAAGGTTGATGCGAAGGCGGGGGGGGGGGGGGGGGGGGGGGGGGGGAGAGGATGTGGTCAGAGGGGGGGGGGGAAGGGGGAGTTAAGGGGGGATGGGTAGGGCGAGTGATTGGGTCCGAGTGGAAATGATTTCGTCCTCTTCCTGCGAACGTCCCCTCGAATTCCCTCACCCGTTTTAATTTCCGCATTAAAATGGCCACACGACGAAAAGGGGAACTGGATTTAATTGAATGGAGCGCAGGATTGGCGGGGAGGAGGGAGGGGGGAAGTTGTCAGAAGTGGAACCCCCTATAGGTACCCCTAAAAAACCACCTCCCCTCCATTCGCGCTCCCTCCCCCTCCCACCCGCCTCCCCTTTACACTTTAAAACCTCCTCGAATTCGCCGTATCATCAAAATAATCGTCGTAAATCATCGGTCGCGATGAGAACAACATAGCGAGGAGCACTCGCCGATTACCAACCACACACACACACGCATGAATGTGCTTGCGCGGCTCGTCCGACGAGATCGAGTGATATCGATGTGAGAGGAACGATCCGAAAGAGATGGACAAATGAAGCTCCGTCCGCCCGTGCGCCAAAAGTGGTCTAATTGCGTCCTGACCACCGCCTCCCCTGCCTCCGGGAGACGGCGAGCGCGTGGGACAGCAGCGGCCCCTGCCGTGGGTGGACGGCGAGGGGGCGACAAGGGGCTGCCCCCCCCGTCCACGTCGCCCCCGTGCCAGCCCCGAAGAGGCGAGCCCTTATTCCGTGGACGGGGACGACAGGCGAGGTCACTGCCACTATGGTGACGGTGGTTAAGTCGGTGTGGGCAAGATTACTTGGGGGAATGGTTGAAAGGAAAAGTTTAAATACTATTAAAAACATCCAGCCTGGTTGGAATTGGAGAAGAGGCTGGAACCACCCAATGTTTTGTGAAAAAAATGACCACCCGCTGAAACTAAAATTAAGGAGGCAAAAAACGAATGCTGCCAAATACTCCTTCTTAAATCGTGGGGTCCTGGAATGGAATGAATTACCAGAAGAATTCAAAAAAACCTGAACCAAGAAAATTAAATATTTTTTAAAAAATGTTACCTTTTAAAAACGAGAGGAGTGTTTGATGTTGCATGTAGGTATATGTTTTTTTTTAAACCTTGTTATTAATTTCATTTCAACAGAAACTAATGATATATTGCCACCAGACAATGTGTAATTGCAGTATCAGTGAAATAAATAAATAAATAAAACCCTCTTTTGGCAGTAATAACTCACTCTCCACGGATGTTAGAACTCCGGAGTCACTTCACGAAAAGCTATTATATGCATTGTGAGTAAATTCACTTTCGCACAAGAATTATCAAGCCGACAAAGTTATCGACATTTGGTGTCATAGCGGCCACCAGGTTGGTGTTTAGGGCAGTGAGTGCCAACCCGTTAACGTTTACGGCACCCTTTAGACCGGGGTTACAATGTTGGGGTTACTTCTTAGATTTTTTAACTAAAAAAATATTAATTAATAAAAGCGGAATATGCATCAGGAAAATTTTAACTTCACATTTTAATAAATATTTCCTCAATTTTATTTTATTTATTTAAGTCAGGTGATAGGAAAATCACCAGCCATGGTGACATGGTATAGTTTAGGCATAGTATGTATGCTATTAGGGTCAGGTCGGAAGAAGTTCTTCGAATACTATCACCATCTGTCGGGGGTGAGAGTAATTAAATCAAGTTAGTCATAATAAAAATTTTTCGTTTTCCCGTAATAATCTCGCGGCGGCACCCTTAGCTGTTTTCCCGGCACCCTGAAGTGCCGCGGCATACCGTTGGGGAACCACTGGTTTAGGTCCTTGATAATTAAAGCAAGTGTCGATAAGTACCTGGTCAGTACAATTTATATGGTTCGATAGTTGAAATAAGTGACTCAAGTTACAATGCACTGATCTAAACCTGTGTTACGCGCATCCCAAAAGGGTAAGCGCTCGGTGATTTAGGGGTAGGTACGCGAGAAATACTACATTATGACGAACGTGTGGCAATCATATTCCCTTACAGCAAAGGGTCCAACTGATTGGGGTACCAAGGGGCACGATAAAGGAAAAGGGTATACCAAAGAGGTGCGTCAGTCGAAAAAGCTTGGAGATCGCTGATCGGTGCAAATGGTGCCCAAAGCTTCACGATGCTTCATTAATTAGAGTAATAACCATGGTCAACAATATATAGGGAATTTTTAGAAATATAAACGTAAATCTTGTATTTATATGAGCGGGGTATGTAGTTTTATTCTACTGTCACGATTGACAGTGGTGAAAGTAGACAAGACTGGGTTGAACCAAAAACAGACCCACATCAGTCCCTATCCCTTCAAAAAGTAAATCAGTGTATCTGTCAAATATTCTCTTAGGAATATATCATCTTATTTGAATAGGTTCAATTTTACCCTAAAAATATAAAAAGTGTACTAAAAGTGCACGATAACATTTTTTCAGTACGTTAATCATGTGGAACTACTTTTTACCATTTTTTAAAGTAGTCCGCCTACACGATGTACCTGACTGTCAAAAATATCATTATTTTCTGAGTGAGTTTATAGTATTCACCGATTAGATATCGTAAATCGGTATTTTATTTAAAAATATTATTAAGCACTTTAAAGTCAAAAGAGACTTTTCAATAATATACAAATGGAGCAGATTGTTTTTATAGATCGTAGGTCATCTGCACTCTTCATTGGGATGATGGGTTCTTGTTCTTGAAGTGCTCTTCACACGGCAAAGCAGAAGGGATGATATATGCCACTGGAAATTCACCCCCAACCACCCTCTCCGCACCAACCTTTATTATATACCCTTGATTCAAACTCGCCGATGTTGGCGGCACTGAGCGAGCCGAGAGTAGATTCGCGACAGGGCGTGTCGAGTGATACGCGCGAAATCTCCCTCTTTCCAAGGATGGACAGAAAAAAATCCAACTCAAAGCAATCCGTCCAAAATAACGGGTATTGGTCATAATTTGCCGACTCCCACAAAATTGTCCGGTTTAATGATATTCATGAAAGTCGGCGAGACGGACGAATGGGGAAGCAGAATATGCTCAAGATACGGCTTCTTTTTTTCTCAAGAGAAATCCGGTCATCTGAGAATTGCTTTACACAGATTGTCATACTTATTTAAGTCGGCACGGTTCGATATGCAAGATCGGTAAGAACTTCGATCACCAAAGTGCGAAATTTTCTTGAGATGGAACTAATGAACTTAATGAAGAGTGCAGATGACCGAAGATCTATAAAAACAATCTGCTCCATTTGTATTTTACTGAAAAGTATTTTTTGACTTTGAAGTCCTTAATAATATTAATAAATATAATACCCGTTTATCTTATCGGTGAATATTAAAAACCCACTTAGAAAATAATGATACTTTTGACTGTCAAGTACATCGTGTATGCGGATTACTTAAAAAAAATGGTAAAAAGTAGTTCCACATGATTAACGTACTGAAAAATGTTACCGTGTGTTTTTTAGTCAACTTTTTATATTATTAAGGTAAAATTGAACCTATTCAAAAAAGATGACACATTCCTAAGAGATTATTTGACAGAGACACTGATTTACTTTATGAAGGGATAGGGACTGATGTGGGTCTGTTTTTGGTTCAACCCAGTCTTGTCTACTTTCACCACTGTCAATCGTGACAGTGGAATAAAACTAAATTCCCCGCTCATATAAATACAAGATTGACGTTTATATTTCTAACAATTCCCTAAATATTGTTGTCCATGGTTATTACTCTAATTAATGAAGCAGGCAGCCGGGAGTACCGAGAATGGCACGAGAATCTAGTGATTTCGTTCCCACCAGGCATCAGTAATTTATAGTAAAACGCTTTGCATTGCACAGTGTCTACCCGACAAACCATATACTTCAGCGATTGCTTTTCCCTTTGTGGAAATCGCCAGTCAGATTACCTTATTGAATGTCAGTCTAGCTGACCGAAAGGTGGAAAATTTAGAGTTCCACGACAGGTACAACTTTTATGTGATACTTGAGGTGATCAAAACCAAGGACTCAGAGGGCCTGAATCCGCCAGAAAACGGCACAATTGCTTTGCTGCCATCGCTAACTCAATAGCTCCTCACAATCGAGCTGGCATGTTGGCTCTCCCGAGCGCAATCCCAAGAGTTGAACAACTGTGCCCCGCGAAGGTCTTGAATCTGCGAGTATCTCGTAACTATTATGGAACCGGAACGGAATCACCTATCGAATATCAACCCGACCCTAATTCAGTTCCCGATCATGATAAGAACTCAGGCGACGCAATTTTCCACAGGTAGAAATTTTTAATCGACCCGGGTTTCGATGCACTGCTTCATCATCAGAGATTAAAAATGTTTATCTGTGGAAAATTGCATCGTCTCAGATCTTATTATTACTCACGCACTAAGGGAAGGTGATTGACAGGAGGGGGGAGTGGGAATAGTGAATTAGTAAAACTGTACATCGTTCAGGAACTTCTTTTTTCTCCGTTGGATGATTTCTAGCAGCTCCATTGCGTCTAATTTGCGGCCTCTGTTGAGAGAGACCTGATGGTGGTTGTGCAGTGCATCAAGAGCCGGGTCGATTAAAAATTTTTAACTATGGAAAATTGCATCGTCTTAGTTCTTATTATGTTCATATTCCACAACATCGCGCCTGATTCCTCCCTTTTTGTCCCGATTATGAATAACATAACCACTACAGTTCCATTATCATTCATTAGGCGGTCGAAAAAAAATATCCGAAGCAATCATTGTCCCCGATAGTAGCCGTTCCACGCTATAGGATATAGAAATATTCCCCATCGCGGGCAATTCATCGGACCACGGCGCGATTGACTCTGCATAGCAGGAGAGCCCCCTACAGAGTCGAAATATAATGAAATAAGATCACCACCAGGCGCAATAGTTTCTAAATTTTGAAAAAAATCACCAACTGCAGCCACCCGTTTCGCATTAAAAAAAAGAGTACGCAGGGAAAATGAACCAGTGGTGCCGTGATGACGTGCGCTATCGAGTAAATGAGTGTGGGAGTAGGGAATCACATTCCCTGGACTATCAGGAAAAGAAAAAGCATAAATTGGAATAAAAAAATAGACACTCAGCGGCGATTATGGGAAGAGGAGCGGAATTCCAGGCCTCCTACTCGAAATGTGGGGATCGGGTTGGTTGGTGTCGTGGCTTCCCATACCAAGGGCCCGCGTTATAAACCAGGAAAATGCTGAGAATTTTCATAAGAATACTGATCTTTACTTTGGTGCTGTGCGGTGAGCACTTCAAGTGCATTACTCCGTCCGTCGGATGGGACGTTTAACTTTTGACCCCTTGGTGTCTTTCGTTAAAAGTTTACTAATGCTGACGCCTAGTTTCTCTCCACCTCTAACCTTCCATTTCCTTACCCATCTAATCACCGCTCCTTCAGGGCACAAATGACATAACTTGTCGGTCATCTCCCCCGAGTATAACCAACTACGGACGAAAATTGGTGACACACGGCAGTGTCATCGTGACTAATTGGATTGGCACTGCCTCTGGTGTCCTCGACGCGTAGGAGAGAACATAAAGACAGTGTGTGGATGCGAAGACGATGTAGACGAGGCTAAGATGAGTCAAACGTCGGTTCTCCTCTGCCAAACTCCGTTCAAAATACACTGCCAATAATAATAAACGATTCTCATGAAACGCATTCGATAACCGAATCAGAACAAGGGCAAAGAAAATTAGCAGAATTTTTCCAGCGACCTCATCATAATATACCTACTTACCTGTTTTTTCTAAGAACTTTTGAGTGAATTGAAGCTGTGATATATATTTTGTTGACATTGAAAAAAATCGCTGACTCCTTCCGATAAGGAAATTCCTAGTGTAAGGGAGAGACTGAAGAGCGATTAAATTCTAAATTTCTTTCTTCCCTGCACGTTAATGTACGGTTGCAGATAGGTTGGTGATTTGTTAACATGTTGGTAACGATTTAGATTCTCTGAACCAAGCTCCAAGTTCTGATAATTCGAATAATGCAGCGACTCTTACATGTGTGTATTCATGTTCAAAGCTTATAAGTACACTTAAGTGGATGCATGGTATTATTGGTGCCATTAATAAAACCATTTGAGCAGATACAGAGTACCAGTTCAACTACGCAGCCTTCACGTTAATTACGACCAAACAAGTAGAACTTGAGTTAGTCCATATCAGATGGATACTTTTGTCTTGCCACCCACCATTACGGCGTCTTAAAGAGCAATATGTAGACGTGGAATACCTAAATAGCGCGGTATTACCAGACTTGAATCAGAGAGAAGGGGACGAAATTCACCCCTGAAATGTTGGAGACGTCGTCAACTTGATAAATGAGAAATAATCATGGTTGTCTCTTTTCCAACGATTGAATGACAGTAGATTTGTTATACTAAAAAATACTTTAATCGGATATACTTCCTGATAAATTTAGATCGGGAAATTGGTCAACACAATCATCACCGTAGCATTTTACATCAATTTTCTCTCCTTATCACATCTCTGCGATTAGATTCTCCGTAGTATTCCGAGCACGGAGTGAGGGAAAACGGTCGTCGAACTCGGTTCCATCCGAGCAGAGAGATGGATGGATGGCTCGAGTCTGCAGGATTCTGATCTCTCGCGCCTAAATAAGCCGTGACCCGTGGCTGACACGCGTGGCGCGCGATAAGGGGGACCGTTACATTTTAAACACGTCGCTGGATGTGACAGCGGCGCTGATAAGGGATAAGTGAATGAAAAAAATGCGGCTCGCTCCGTCAAAACACTGCTCCTCAATCTTAAGGGAAGGTGGAGGGATAGCGGGGGGGAATTATGGGGGGGGGGGGGTCAGAAGGCAGAGAGTGGTGACACGTCAAAATCCCGCTTCCAGATGTCGCGCGCCTTTGCCCACCTTCCCTCTCGCATGAGGAGAGAGAGTGGGAGGGGGAAGGGGGGGGCAGAGCACATGCTGTCGGTCGTAATAGGTTTGAGGGCCTTTTTTTTTGTGTGCCCTATAATGATGACAACGAGGCCTATTCAGGGAAAGAAAATGACGCCCTGGCGAGAGAAAGACGAAGGGTTTCGGGCATTGTCACGGATAGGCACGCAGTCACGGGGCGACGTGACATTTGAAGAGCCCCAAGGAGGGAGTAATTGCGGGCGAGGAAAGCTCGCCGAGTACTGTTGGGCACGCCGCCGCCCCGGGCACCCAAAGGCCGGTCGTCGGTGCCTCTCCCACGCACCCGGCACCTGCTCTCTCACGGCACGCGAACCGAGGGTGCAAGACCCCCCCACCGCCACCCCAAACCAACAGGCGCACAAACCAGCTACCAAATGGTTGTATGCCATTTCTCCGTAATCGATTTAAATCAATGAGGAAAGGCGTCTCAGCCAACTGTGCCGATACACTGTCATTTTAAAGATCCGGAAAAATATCCGCTGACGCCCTCTTGTCGCCTTTCAGGTAATTTTCCATCCTGAGGTTAGGTCATAGCGTCTGACGCACTTGTACAGGTCTGTCCACCCTTCGCAAAGAACAGCAAATTCGCTGAAATAGCATCGTGCGTTCGGCCATTAACAATGTAATCCTAAGGGAGATTTGACTGATAGTCCTTAACATCACATTTAAAAACTATTAACAAGTATTCCCAAATAATACCACACATTCGCAGTCAAAGGTAAATTTAAAAAAAAGCTTGGAAATGAGTAGGAAAATTTTCTTCTCGATGAGAGCGATAAAATTGCATCCAAAAATTAAAGTTTGCTTTCAGCTTCAGCAGACTTTTGACCCAAGTGTCTCGCATCAGGGACAAGCATATTCTTCGTAGCCGCGGAACATCACTGTAGCCGATTAAGTTCTCTAGAAGGGGTTCAATCATTATAATCAGATTCAGTTTTACTGATCTGCACTAGTTCCTACAGTTGTATCATAAACTGCCGCTACAATTTTTTTTCTTTTCAAGAGAGTTTGGGTCGCGTTAAACGCCGAAGACAAATTATTCAAGAAGAATACGGCACGCAAATCTTTAGGAGACTTTTGAAAATAACTGTGCATTCAGTACCGTGATCAAATCCCATGAACGTAACTGGTGCACTCCATGGACAGTCACGTAAGACTTATGGGATGGGGTCCTTCAAACTTCATCCCATACAGTTACGTTACTGTAACCTACTACGCAGAATAGGTTTCTCCTCCACCTTCCCCTATCCTATTTCGGCCACAACAAATCCGTAGAAGGTCCCTAGCCCACAGACTGAATTTATTTGAGTCGTAGAAACGTTCACAATATGCGAAAAAATGGTTTTCGTCGTTTTCAAGTGCCGCTGCGAAGTAACTACGTAGAGGATAATTTATGGGTGGTCACCATTGCGTCACACGCTGGCAACTCGTAGTTAGTGTCCAATATGCAATCACAGCTTCATCAAGTGGTTGTGATACAACGGAACAAGGCACGTATCGCATGTTTGCATTGAATATATGATAATGGAATGAACGAAAATCCAAAGTAAACGAAGCGCCGAGATGGGAAACGTGGTCTGGCATATATTCCGAAATTACCAAATGGATCTCTGCTTTAATTTTTACGTGCGATTAACTTTTTCATTTCGCGCTCCAATGAACTGAATTCCTCATCTTCTCCGTTGGATGAAAAATCAGCAGATGATGAGAGGCGACGTTGTTTCTCTTATTGAAGTATTAAGCAGGCCTATCTCCTCCCGCTAATTTTCGCCAAAATTGTCAACTTATCGCATACACGTGCCAAACAATGAGTTGGTACATTTTTCAAATTAAAATATTCACGGGTATCAGCGGGTAGTATTCACCGGGTCAGGAAGGCATCTGCTACCAACGCTTCAATGACTCCCTCTCTCAGCCATAGTCTTCAGATCTGCACAATCAAATCTTTCAACGAGCAAAAAAATTGACACGAGGGAAATGATTATTTCATCAGCATATACACTGGCTATTAATTATGCCAATCGCTAAGAATTTCGCCAATCACACTTAATTATCTTCGCCCAATTTCGGCATAGTTTAGTGAACTAACATTTAATTCGCCATTTAGAAATCATTGGTGGTGGTTTCTGTTTCTTCAAGAATATCGATTATATCCACGATATTGATCATATTTGGTTCAAAGATTATTATTTTTACTAACTTTGCTCTGTTGTATATTACCCAGGAGCCATGTGTAATTTCGTCAATGCTCAATGGATACTTCTCACACAGCAATGAAAATGCTTCCATTCTGTGATTATTGCGTAGATGCCACTTACTATTGTTATCAAATATGAAAACCACACATTGCACAAGTAGAGTAGTAGTTCCTGAGTAGACTAGTACTGAGTAGTTCCTGATATCCAAACATAAAAAAGATTTTTTTAGCATTCAACTTCCACAACGTGACTGCTGTCCATTACATCATCAAATCGAGAGAAGACAGACTTGTCATTCAAAAGAGCGGATTGCGTATCGACGCCATCGTATCCTGCACGGTCCTGGCATCAAGAAGGCGGTATCGCGGTCCTTGGTTCTTTGGATTACATTTATCACTGCAAGTTATATTACCATATGAGCCGGAAATACCGCAGGGTTACTAGAGGGTGCCATGGAGTTGCGGTAAATTGGAAGGTGATGCTGATTACCTACACCTTCCACTTGAGGTAATGTGCGTGAGCAGTAGTTATTTCCTCTTTAGTGCAATACAACTCTGTATTTGACACCTTCTCACCTTTCTAAGAGTTGCATTCATACTATTGAACGAGTTAATTAACACAATGGATTCGGAGGTTCAAATGAAATCTGCAAACAGGAGATTAATAATTCACAACGAAGACCAAAGAACGGCTAACAAGGACGAATGAAGCCAAGGAAATAAAAAATGGTTGGACTCGAGGGAATTTGTTCATAAGAAGGAAGAATGGGGGCTACAGTTTAACAACAACATGACTGAAATACTGAAGATAGCAATTTCACACAATGAAAGAAACTACAGAAAGCAGAGGCAAGCACCCAGTATCGAGACGAATGCAGGCAGCAGTCTTGGAGATAACGCGCCTACCACGAAATTCAGAGGTTGCGGGTCGAAAATCACGCCTCGGACGTAATTCTTGTTTGATACAGATTTATAGTCAAATGGTGGTTTGAGCGAGATAGATCCCTAGTCATAGTGGAGACCATATTCAAATTTTATTCTTTGATTTCAGCGTCTGTAAGGAGCACGAAATAAATATTGTAATATTAATGGTGCAAATATATAGTTATACATGGCCAAAAATCTCAGTTATTAAATAAATAATGCTGCATAGGTGTCTTGACTCATTTTTTCCCGCCGGACGGCTGAAAACCCTTCAAAACAGCAGGATTTTTTTGCAATTTTGTCAAAGTTACTGTGGTGAGTAATAGATTATTTTTTTATAAATAGTTTAGAAAACATGCAATCTATACACCGTTAGTTTCTTGGCGAAATCTAGTTGTTATAAATTCCTATTTCCTTCAATATTCTCCCTCTGGAGCGCTCAGCCATAATCTATCCCACGTGAAACAGCTTGTATTTCCAGGCAAATTGCTCGAAAAGTAGTTCGGCAAGGGGTTGATATTTTGATATCATTGGAAAGATGAGAGTTGTTTCTTTAAAAAGAGGCCTAATTCATCAAATTCTAGGTGAAGTGATTTTTCGCTCAAACTACCTGAAGTTAACCTGAGCACTTGAAGTAACTAAAATCCCTATCTGAAACAAGTTTACTTCTCTTAAGACTTCCGCGTATCCCGAAGCGATTATGCGCGAGGGACACGAAAACGGTCTGCGGTCAAGGAATTCATTTTTCCCCCATCAATCGCCCCACGGTGAATCCCAAGGAAATGCCGCAGCGGCAGTGATAAGTCTCAGCTCATTGGGTCGGCGAAGCAAGCGGCTACCTCCCGCCGACTCCCCTCGGCAGCAACCGGCTCGCTGAGGAGCGCCCGTCAAATGCCTGCCTCCCTCACCGGCTTGGGCGTCTCTTCCTCCCCGGGCGGAAAATCCGTCTTCCAGCGATCCTTGGCGTTCCGCATTTCTAAGTAACGTCATGGACGAAATGCCCCGAAGAACATGCCATTAATTTTCCATTATTGAGGACAATCAATCAAAACAGGTCTGGACGGGGTATTTACACTTTTTACAACCTCCGAGTTTTGCTTTTAACTATCTATTTTCTTACACTACTCCGTCTTCCTGCTCGGAATTTTCCCTACAACTCGTAATTCGACTCAAAAATGCATTCCCGTCCTCTTCCTAGCTCCTGATTGTAAAAAAAACTTTTCTAATATGACGAATTTGAAAACGAAGACACCTCCAACCACTCACTATATCCATATACTCAGTCTTAAAATTTTATATTTAACCGGCATGATTTTGGGAAGGTGGCGGATACCAATGCTAACGACGCAACTGTGTACTTTCTCCAGTTTTTCCACATTATTCAACAAAACAGAAGGAAAGTACATGGTTGTGCTATTACAATGGATACTATGTCTCCTTCCAATTCTCTCAAAGCTATTTTCATCAAAGACCACCCCAAACACATCTTCACTCGACATTTCTGTTACGATGGACTACGTTACGAAGTTCGATCTCCTTCATATCCTTTCCCGATTATAAAAAAATCCTTCAAGACCATGCAAGGAAGATACTGCAAGGAACATTCATTGACAAAATGAGGTGTTTCTCTCATGATCGCGCAAAGTCTGTCTCATTACGATCCTCATCTATCGTCTCATCGGCCCAAACTCAAATGTGTATACGATGGGCAACCTAGCACGACGGTTGAGATCAAACGTAATTTGGGTAAACTCTTTTTTTTTTGGAGAGGAGGAATGATTTTCGAATGCGTGCCCCGGATCAATGAATGGCCGAGTGCCTCTGGCCGTTTTTGTTGCTTTCCCAATTGAGGGAAAAAATTTGAAGAGCGAATTACCGCTCTCAAAAGTTTTGCGCGAATGTCGGTCACCACGCAAAAACATTCGCCTCTCGCCTTGCGCTGCGGTCCCCAGGGGAGTCTTTGAGGGGGACGACGGCTAAAGAGTTGAACCATCGACATCCGTAATTTAAGCAGAGAACCGGATAGAGACGTGGATGGACGCTCAGCTGCTGGGTGGATTTTTTCTCTTCATTTTGTTCCGGGTCGACTAGTCTTTCGGTCATTGCCGAAGTTTTGGCACTGCAAACTACTTCACCGAACCCCTTCAGAACAGTCTACGTGACATATGGATGTACATACTTTCTTGAACGACGCTTAGCAAATAATGCCATTGATTAAGTTCCATACTTTTAAGTCGAAAAGACACATATTAAATGATTCGTTGCCTACATATACTGAGGTGATATTTGACAAAATATTTCCAAAAGAAATTAAAACAAAAATCTCTTCAGTATCAATCGCATTACCGTCCCTACCTGACAAATCTATGGGTTTATTGATACCTTGAGTCTGTTATCTATTTGGCAAGTATTGGTCTGTCGCTTTCCTAGAAATAGCTTCAGATTCTTCATGGCGTCAATATCATCCATCATATGGCGTTAATAGAAATCAACCAAAATGGTAACATTTCTACCAGTTTCATTTATAAGGTCATTATGAATTGTTTTTGGGGAAGGAAGCATTGTCCACCTTCCCAGTGTATATCAACACCTTCATAGTCCACCACAGTTACAATCCTTCACTGGCAATCGATGAAAGGCTGAAAAAACTCCAACCGTATCATTCCCACCGCCTAACTCGCACCGATTAAGGGAGCATCCTATTTTCATTCGTAAACATCACTTCGCATGCACTAAGAAAATAATTCTGAAAGCCATCATCACTATGATATTACGACTCCGGTTAAATATTTGAATGATTTGCAAAAATACGTTATGGTAAACACTATTAAATCTGACAAGGGTGCCTAAACGACTTAGATAAACTTACTCTTACTCCTGTGGCCATTTAAAAACCTAATTGTTCCTTGGCCTCGCCAACCACCACTCGCCTCCATGCCCTTCTGTCTTCTGCTGTGTCGAGTTGAGCTCCCATCTTTCTCAGGTCCTCCTTCACTTCGTCACTCCAGCGCATTCTTGGTCTCACTGGTGGTCTGGTGCCTTCCGGTTTTCCTTTCCATATCATTTTTACCATTGTGCTGTCACTTCTTCTGTGGACATGGCCTAGCCATCTTAGTCGTCTGCTTCTGACTATACCCACAATATCTGATTCTTTGTACAGTTCCCTTAACTCTTTGTATTTCCTTATTCTCCATGTCTCTCCCTTTATAATGGGGCCGAATATTCGTCTCAACACTTTATTTTCAAACGTTATTAGTTTTTTGTGATATTTTTGTAAGCGACCATATTTCGGAACCATACAGCAGTACTGGTTGGACAATTGTTTTATAGATACGAATTTTTGTGTTTCGTGATAGGAGTTTGCTCTTCAAAAGTTTTACTAGGCTCCAGTAGGTTCTCTCAGCTACCGCAAGTCGGGTGAGAAATTCGGTCTCCTCTTTGTTGTTACTTGTTATTGTTACCCCTATGTACTTAAATTGATTTGTTTTTTTGAAATTATAATTGATTATTTCTAAATATTCCTCTAGTAGTTGGTTTTGCCTTCATTTACTTGTAGGCCCACTTTCTAGATAAAAGCCACGTAAAAACAAAGGCTATATTTGTGAAGTAAAATTAAGAAGAATAATCAAATTTGATCCATTCTCTAATAATTTTAACAAACGTTTCACGAGCATTGACATCCTTTGCGATATTTTACCTCGGTCACCACAAAACACACGGGTCAAAACGTATTATGACGGATTTATAATGTCACTCTTTTCACTCCAGGTGAAGTAATTAGCCAACTTCTAGATAAAGTAGCTAGATAATTTTACTGGCAGAGCTTGCAGTATTGCTGCAAAATTTTCTTTTGTTTTAGTACAGTACTAACAACAAATCTCGCGAGAATGGAGTTATTTTAAAATTTTTAATTATATTAACACGTGTTGTCTTATGCTTCCCATTAATACAAAGAACTGATTGGTTTTGGCAGTTGAGTATCAAATAGGCTTTATTCGTGTGTTGTGTTCCTATCATAAAACTCTAAGGTAACTTGCAAAGAAGTGAGTAATTGCACATGATTTTTGTTTGCCAATAGATAATACAGACAGCTTCGCTAATTATCACAGTGAAGTTAGGAACTATATTTTCTTAAGGTGAAAATTGGACGAGTGAGAAGAATGACGAGATAGAAGCCATTAGGACTATGATTAGATAACTTTATCGCTTAGTGCAAGGAAATTATTTTTTCCGGGGAGCCAGCATGCTCCCTTGATGTCTGGTACTTCGCTCGATTTATTCAAGTGACGGGCCGGAGTGCGGGATCGGGGCGTGCCGGCCGCTACGTCGTCGATCGCCGGGAGGCGGCCGGTCGACCGACGGGCCAAGAGTGGAAGGCTGGCTGCTACTTCATCATACCCGGCTATGCCGCGGAGGAAAAGGAACAGACTCCAGACGGAATATGTTCCGAATTCCTCGAAGAAATTCCCAGCCAATGTATCAGCGCGTAATGCTGCTGTTATAGATTATTAGGATAATTAAGTATTAAATGGCTCCCAACTCCCAATTTCTTCTATTCATAGTCACTTACTTGAGATTGACTTACATCATTATAGAGATTTCAAGACAATTCAGCAACCTACAGTGTAGATATTGATCGTTTTATTTGTATATTTTTCTTCTGTGCCTTAATAAACACAAATAAATTCTGAGTTGTAATAAAAATGTGTACTTTTCACTTTCACGATTATTTGTCATGAATACGTAAAAACTCTGGTAAACTCATTGGTCGATCTTAACACACTAAAAGGGTGTTAAAAGTTTTCTAACAATTATAAATGACAAGATTTGTTAATCGAAATAACAACAATAGGTTCGATATCAATTGCTATAACAAGGAAATTGCTAAAATTATACGCATAAATAGGTGACTGATGGATTGAATAAATATGCTGCCGAATCATTGATACAGATTATCGATAGATAATTGAGAAATAAATAAAGCAGAAAGCATCAATATGTGCAGGGGAGTAAAACTCAAAATACTCCGAACAACTAGCAAACTATAATCCTGTGTCACATTATCACATGGCTCCTAATTAATGCAAATAAATCAAGAAATAGTGGACTGGAAATATGACTGGGTGGATAGCATTTCGCCCGAGGCAAGGCAAACGCAGAATCGGGGGGGAACTAGGGTGGTCTGTGACTAGGTCACTCGATTTCTGAAAGCAGTCTGTCAAACCTCACCTTTTTCAGCCGCTGGCGCAAAGCTAGGGAACCGATATTTCAGGGCTACACGGCGTTTTCCACTAAATACGAGGTTACGTCATCAAAGACGAAACTGTACGAGCGTATAGAAAACTAGGAAGTAAGACAAAAATGCAGAAAACATTTCGAAAAAACGCACCAGCATGAAAGTGACTGAACCAGAGATGCAGATCAGCCATATGCAACCCTGCCCGTACGGGGAATATCCTGTTCCCAGACATAATAGCGTATTTAGTCGATGGCAAAGACAGGTTCTTCCGTCAGGGGGATGGAACACAAAAGATACTGCGACCACGACTAAACCACAGCTATAAAACCGATGATAAATGCTTCACACCCATAACGGAGGGACATGGCAACTGCAGAACCTTCTCTCCCGACGCATTGCACAGCCAAAGTGATTGAACTCACGAGGCTTCACATTGCTCGTTGGGGGAAACGCACAAACCGCACGATTTAGACAATACCCCCGCAGTGTTCCACACTCTATGACTGTAGTGAAACAACTTATCGCATTCGATAATCGAGCATCTTCCGGAGTATTTCACTCAACGGGCATCATGGCCAGTCGCAGAAAGTGAGCAAACCTCATGTGGTTGAGGATATTCCAGCACAATTTGTTTCTTCATCCCGTTAAGATGCATGCATTACATCAGCGAGCAAGGAAACTTTTCCAGACTAAAGCAAAAAATCACTTGCGTATCACAGAAAAGAACCGCGATTTTTTCCGCCGAGGTTTTGCGTGAATTTCATTTGCGACCCCCCC
This sequence comes from Pyrrhosoma nymphula, assembly GCA_963573305.1. Taxonomy (NCBI): domain Eukaryota; kingdom Metazoa; phylum Arthropoda; class Insecta; order Odonata; family Coenagrionidae; genus Pyrrhosoma; species Pyrrhosoma nymphula. The sequence continues at coordinate 864,361 of OY754337.1, forward strand.
CGAGGGGACTGAGAGACTTGAGCCTCTTTGTGAGCCTCTTGAGTGTGTGTCCCGACAGAAACCACGTCTAACATTTTCCACACGATTCGGACAGGATTCCTCACTATTCTCTTCACCGTTTAACTGACGAAACTATAGCGAACGTCGAGTTATAGAGCAACGAGTATCATTTAGACAAAATGCTACGCATCACGGTGTGTATTACACGGCAGAACCACAACTTTTCCGTCAAGGGTTCCTTTAGAAGTCGAACCTCACAGGGATGTGGGTCGCGGGGCGGGGGCAAATGAATATGCGATCGGCCCCCGATTGGAACCCTTCACTCCACCCCCGAGTGGGGGCCGTTGGTGGACTCACATTGAGTGGGGCTAATCTCCTTGACGGGAAGCACCGGGCCTCCGACATAATCATCCGCTGCGGTGGCCCCGGCGGCGGAGGCGGCGGCGGGGGCGGTGGAGGCTGCGGTCCCCTGGCCGTCGCGGGCGCTGGGGCCGGCGGCGGCTGGTGCGGGTGGTGGTGCGGGTGGTGGTGATGGTGGTGCGGATGGTGCAGCATGAGTATCATCGGGGTCACGCGTCACTGACCCTCCGTCCCCGCGGCGTCCTGTCCTCCTGGCGACCCCTGCCACCCGCCCCCCTCGCAACGGAGCACAGGACACTACACTCCGGGGGCCCCGGGGGGCCCGCCCAAGGCCCCTCGACGCCCGCCCCCCGTCGGTGCCGCCCGTCCCCTTCGGAGATCCTCACGAATATCCGGGCATTCCCCCACGCGCTCTCCGGCGATCAAATCGCTCGCCCCCGAAGACAAAGCAACGCGACACTTCACACACTTATTTCTTTTTTGAAAAACACTTCCCAGGATGCAACAAAACGACGCACAAGATGGTGACCCTCCTCCCGATGACCAACACAACACGGCAAGGCTCCCTTGCACTGTGGCCGCAGAGGCGTCCGGACGGAGCAGTGACGCCGTCCGGTGCAGCTAGGGGTCCTTATTAGGGGGTGGATCTATTAAGGGATGAAGAGCGCACAGTCCTCGGGGGTTGGAAGGCCGTGTGTCTCACCGGGGGCGCTCAAAGGCCGCCTCGTCGTGCCGTCGATTGCCGGGCGCTATGCCGTGGACCTTCGGGGTCCATTCGAAGGTGGGGGGGTCCGTTCGCGGCAACTTCGTCTCCGCTCACTTCAGACACGACTCCATTTTCCGCCGGGAGGTGGTGCGGGCGGAGGGGCGGGGGCGGCGGAGTGCTTGGGGGTTGGGGGGCGGAGAGTTGGATTCCCTCCTCTTCCCTTACGGAGAAAAAACGAAGATAGAAGCAGCCCGGGCGGTGGCCGGGAGGTAGGTCGGAGGAAATCGGACGGTCCAAGTGGAAGGAGCTATTGCAATGAACACGCACCGCGGATGAGGAGAGAGAGATGCGTGCCTCGGCGAGGCTGCTCCGATTCGCGGGACGGGGAGGCTCAGCTCGTTGGCACTAATAGTTTACTCTCGGCACTTGGAGAAGGCTCCCTCTCACGTGGATATCGTCGGCAAAGGATCACGGCCCCAAGTCTAAATAACAACCCGTGCAATATAAATATTTTACATCACCAGTTAGAGGGATTTTTTCAATGATTCGGAACTCGAGAGACATTCCAGGGATCGACCGGCTTCGGTTTACGGAGGCGGGGGAGGTCGAGGGGCGGAGGCTCGCATGTGATAAGGCGGGTATGTACAGGGGCAAGTGTGTGGCAAGTGTGTAGCAAGTCTCACGGCGGCAGCGCCTCCCGTCCGCCGATATCGGACGCCGTTCTAGTTGAGAGGAGAGAGAGTGTGAGGGAGGGGTGGAGGGAGGGGTAGTGGTGCGCTCTCTCTCTCTACAGAGGGTGGACCTTCCACCTTCCCCCCTTCGTATAATTGCCCCCCTCCCACTCCCCCCCCCCCAGGTTGGACGCCGCCGAAGAGGCCCGAACGCCACCGACGACGCAGCGACTCGCAATTTGTCGGGGGGGGGGGGGGGGGGGAAGGTGAAGCGGGGGTGGGTGGGGCGGGAGGTAACTGGACGTGTGTGTGTGTCTGTGTGGTGGAAGGGAGGAAAAAGTCCTCCCGTTCGTGGAAGGGGTTGCAGCAGAGAGCCGTGGGTGGACTTGCCAGCCCCCCTGCACCCTGCCCCCGCCCACCCCCCGCTATTCCTTCTTCTTCACCCTCAGTTCCCTCTCCTCTTCCGGCTCACAGACGCGAGGAGGCCATATCTCCGAGGAATTGACCCAAGAAGGCGCAAGGGGTGGGTTGGGATTATTGGGACGAGGATTAAGGGGGGCGGGGGGAGGCAGAATGGCGGGGGCGAGGGGGTGGAGAGGCTCCAAAATACACCTCACCGCCTCCCCCGTCTATTCTAAGGAGCCCTCCTCACTACTCTCTCCGGAGTGGCTGTGACGCCACTCCGATGCGGACCAATCAGAGCGCGGACGCACCGCGGGGGGACGGTGGACACACACAACTCCCTCTCCTGCCCCCCCACTGCCCCCCCCCCTGTTGGTTGTCGCCACCTCCAACGCCCCGCCAATAGGGGGAGTGGGGACGCAAAATAATCCAACAGCGGAAAGGGGACTCTGATCTCTCAAATCCTCACACCCGCTCGCCAAACAACAACCCTTGAGCTCTAAACTGGACGACGACGGAGGAAAACCTATCGCGATTTCGCACGACTTTCATGCGAAACCAGCAAGCACCTAAAACAACGTACGCACATGTATTATTATTTAAGGACGTGATTTTATTTTTAGACGTTATCTACAGGTTCGGGAAGTTTTGAGTGGACGATGGAATACTTTAAACTAATTTTTTCACAACTGTCGGTCCCGTGTTTCCATACGCTATTTCTCTCCTTATCCCAGAATTCGTCCCACTCCTCTTCATCCCATCCATGAAGCCCTTCTCTTTGTTCCTCGGTCTACCTTAGCCAACACGCTCCACTCTATCACGTCGTTTAGCAATCCTTCACGCCTCATTACCAGTTCCAATCGCCTTCTCTGCCTCCTCCTAATCTCCCCTGGCAGTTCTTCTCTCCTCAACCACCATACTATATAAAATTGGAGCAACGAATCGGTACATTTCTAACAAGTAAAATAAGGAGAGAAAATCATTAAAGCACTAATTACATGTTTTTTCATGTGTTGCCTCTGTTCCACAATACCGTATGCAGGTGAGAAACTTGATGCTGTACGTATGCATAATTTGCTCAGGGAATGATCCATTAGTTTCCCTGTTCCATTTCGGCACTGATTCCAGGTCTTTAGTTTGTTTACACGGCGCTAGAACTATAATTTGCCAAGGTCGGCTAAACTGCGTTACCTACATAGCAGTTCTTACATTTCATTTCTTTACCCGGGAGTATAAGCAAATCGGTAGACCCATTATATCATGCAGTCCAGTGAAGTCCACCATTAGTACCACCTTGGAGCAGTAGGGTAAGTTTGGACACAGGTGGCATTAGATATGAATTCATGGCATATGTTGGACCTCGCATGACTTAAGCATTTCTGGACACTGTAAAGTGATTTCACTAAAATAAGAAATTTGTGTTAACGATACCAATTATTATTTTGGCTTTTTTCTCTCGGATTAACTGAAATGCTGGAGACAGTTTTGAAAAGTCGTTATAAATGTGCGTGGCATTCGGTAATGTTGGCCTCCTGTTTATAGGCGGTAGGAGTCTTTACTTTTCGTCCAAAATGAAATCACTCCAACAACCCCCGCAGGGTGAAGGAAGGCTGTTTCGCACAAAAATGTCGGTGGCACGACTGCGCTATCGAGGTGGGAAGCGAGTGGAAATACTCACCAAGGGTGCTCGGTGTTAAAAGCGGGGGGTGGTCTTTCTTCTGGTGTCCCTTCCACACCCCAGTGCCGGCACCACCGAGAAGGAGGAGGGGGGCGGGCGGGTGGCCACCTCATTCCACCCCCGCGCAGTACCCCTTCTCTCTCTCCCACCACTACCCCTGGCGCCTAAAGGGGCCAGCGCGACGGCGCAAAAGGGTTCCTGTCCGGAGCGCGTGTTCTTGTGTGTGAGTCTCGGTGTGTGACGGTGGTGGCAGGGCCGGCAGGAGGGGGGGGTCGGAGGGCAGCATCAGGGTCGGGGGGAGGGGTCCTGTCTCCACTTACCACTTCCATCATGAGTCCGGCTCCGTTTGTTGTGGCGAGCTTCGACTTGGCGGCAGCTGATTGGTCGCCGTCCCTGCTCATGCGCGCGGACGAGGGCATCTTGGAGTGCTGACCCTCCCTCGGCGACGGGCTACCCCTGCCCTCACCTGCGAACGGAGAGAGAGAGAGAGAGGTGTGAGAGAGAGAGATAGAAGAGGAATAACCCTGCAGAGAGAGAGTATATGAGAGAGACCAGGACCCTTCTCTCTCCAGATCAAGGGATACTGGAAGGGCGACGATCATTGCACGGAGACATCCGGGTCTGTAGGAGGAGGCAGATACCATTCTAGGATCCTCCTCACCTCTGCCAACACTCGGTCTACAAAATCCTTTCCCCAAACACCCTTCTACACTTCCACACAGCAGTTGAAAACCCAGGGCTAGGATCATACTGGTCCCGGCACACATCAACAAACCACCCTACGACCACCATCCAAAAAGGGTATGTCTGGCACCAGTCGAAATATTCTCAATTACGTAACTAAGAAATTATGCGGCACAGCGCCCAAACAAAACGGGGAATAGAGGAAAAGTGTGGCCATAGGATGGCTGGAATTTCATGAAACTAATACAAATGCCGCCATTCCCGGGAAATACTCCCTCCCTTCATCGGTACACCTAGCAGCAAACAAATCAATTTGAAGGTGCACGAATTCCACGGTTGGGAATTGCCGTTCACGGTATGACCTATGGTGTTTCATGGAAACTGTTGGTAGGTTCGGTTCTGTTATCTCTCGGGTCTAGCAGGATCTAAAGGAAAAATCAATCAGTTCCAATTTCCATATTTTATTCTTAGGTAAAATGATCTTATCCAACCAGCAGACTTATTCACTCACTATTTTATTTGAAAATATAGCCTACTGTAATAAAACAGACAATTTAGTAACACAAACCGAGAAACATTTAAAAATACCGAGAATATCTCTCGATAAACTGGATACCTTGATCGGAATTGCACTGCAGTTTCAGATGCGGAAGCATTTTCCAAACCCTTATGCCACAAACCTGATCCTACTCCTAACAATTGAGGACAACACCTAATATGGCATGGAATGAGGAATCCATACTAGAATGGTAAAGCATGGTCATTACCTGGAAACGAACAACATATAAGTTTATGAAATTTTATCAATAATGCTATTATTTTTATGGCCTATAGACAGGATGAAGAATTAATTTGCACTTTGAGGGATCCACTTCAAATATTATGACTACAGGCTATGAGCCATAGACGTGAGATGTCAATTGAGTATGTCCCATGGGCACCACAGTAAATGGACGACATGGCAGGTATAAATGTAATCAAACTTGTTCCATTCTCCCTCACTCTCCTGGAAGGGCTTTGCCACATAACGTGCCATCTGACGACGCATCTATAGTCCCTTATAAACCTAATTAATACCCGATTATGTAGCACGATACGAATTTTTCGAACAGAACATCGTGCATTTGAATTTTGCTTCGCAAGATCAGGAGTTAATCACGAAGTTTCGCAATTTAACTGATCACATCGGTGTCAACGGCAGACACCAGGACATAGACAGGTGACGCATCCCCGTGTAGATTCATATTCTTGCAAAAATGGGGGTGGAGTAGTACTAGCAGGGTGACATCGACTAGCCCACCCCCGCCCCGGAATTCCAGAGGGAGGAAGGGGTCGGGAGGGGTGGACGAAAGGAGAAAGGGGTAAAGGGGGGGGGGTCAAGTTGAGAGATCGTTCGATTCTCACGCCGGAAAGAGAGAGGGGGGCGGGTGGGGGCGGGGAAGAGGGGGGGGGCGGAAGGAGGGCGACTGGGGCGACGCCGACGCATCCTCAGAAGAGGAGAGTCTTGGCGACTCTCAAAATGGCGTCTCCGCGAAACGCTCACCGCTTGAGGGCGCAGCGAGCAGTCCGGCTGAGCGCGCACCGGCGCTCAACTGTTCTCCGCCGTGTGCGCGCCAGAGGAACACTCGCGCCGAACATTGGAATGATTTCCAAACTGAGGTCGAGCGAATCTTCCGATTCCGGGGAATCAAGTTTCTTAGGTTTGGATGAGCACGACGAATAGACGTCGTATGCTCGGAAGTACTGATCACAAAGCATTAACGCAGCCGGTCCACGGTTATCCATTGATATTTTTTGGCTCTATAAAATGAAACGTACGGCGAAGATCGTATCATGGACGAACGAGAATAGCCGGTTACATCATGTGGAAAACGGCTTCTTAGAATTCCGAATCGGTAATGGTAGTGAGGGTTCTATATCGTTAAGGACAATTTCCGACTACCGAGTCCTATTTTCTTTTCCGTTAGGAAATCACATCACCAATCACTGATAAGAAAAAACCGTATTCAGCTATGGAAACTCGTTAAATTCACAAAAAAATCTTAAGGTTTCCATTTGACGAAGCCGTTTCGGAAAAGGTGGGCGCAATTGATTCGGAAACAGTACTTCAAGATTCAAAATGTAAATGGATAAATTTAAAGTCAACGATGTCTGTTTTCTACTGAAAAAAGTAAGCTTGCCACCGTCTACTCGGCCGTATATAAAACTTTGAAAAAACCAAATAAGACATTATAGAGAGGGAGAGGAACAGGTCAAGACGTTCATGAGTCCTCAATACATCATAAAAGCTAAAACCGTGGAGTGTCTTCGGAGAGATAGGAACGCCTTCCAAAGACGAACTCTTATTATACACCGAAATCTGTCTTTCAACAGGTCATTCAACGATTAATGCAAAAAAAATAATGAATTATCATTTTCAGAACAGCTTCCCTACTTCTAAAGTGTGGCAATAATGATGATACGGACATACTTGTATTGGAGAATAGCCACTTAGTTGAAAAAAACTAAAAAATTTAAATATGTGCTTACTCAAGAGAGCTACATCCGCATAATACCCTGATAGCCAGTGAAGTAACGGATATAAGGGTATGCTAGGTGAGAATTCAAAGGTAAAGGGGGAAAATGAAAAAAGGGGGTAGAGATAAAGATGGATACAATGCCATTCATGACTTATCTTAAAACTAGAGGACACCTTGTATGTCAACCCAACGACAACAACAAGATGCCGATGAGGAAGCAAAGGCCAGCTGTCTGACCGTCGCGGGTTTGAGGGGATTCGCGCGTTGCGTGGTCAAATGGGGCACCGTCGGGACATTCGGGGTCGTTTTGATACGTACCGTGCATGGGATGCGACGGAGGGCAGCGACACACCACCACCGCAGGAGAGCACCACTACCACCACTCCCCGTGAGGTGCGCGGGGACGAAGAAGAGGAGGAGGGGGTGGAGGATCCGTTCGCGTTCACGATAGGACACCCTCTCCAGCGGGCCCCATGTCCCACAATGCCACGGGGCGGTCGGTGGCGGGAAAAGAAGGGCGGACGGAGAGAAGCGCGGAGAGCGGTCCGCTCGGAAGGGCGAATGAGAGAAGGAGAGAAATGGATGTCGTCTCTCTCTCTCCCGCCTCCTACCCCTCAACACCACCCCTTCTCACGCGACCCTGATAAGGGTGGTAATGTCCCTGCGTATAAGAAGGGGTCCAGGGGGTGGAGGGAGGGAGGGAGGAGAGTGGAGAGAGTGCGGCGACTCGGTGGCGACCATCCAGATGAGGTTGGGACAAGTCCCGTCGGTCGGTGTGTGTGAGACCCTGGCATTGGCGGCCGCGGGGCTCATGCGTACAAGGAGACATACCCTCCGGTCGGGGAGGGGGAGGGAAACAGAGGGGACAGAGGAGATGGAGGGGAGGTGGAGATCGTTTTCGGGGGAAGGGGTGTGACACAGTGGAGAGGGGGGAATTGTCGCGGTCCGCGCGCAGCGACACACCTTATACGACCCGCCCACTCTCTCTGGTCCCCACGAAATGAAATTCTCTCTCTCTCGCAGACACTGGAGGGGACACGCCCACTTCCCATCGAGAGAGAAGCGACAATTCGCGTTCCCTCCCGGGTCCTTAATCCCTCCCCCCCCCCCCCCCGCCCCACGGGTGGAGACAGCGAATGGAAGGGGGGGGGGAGGGGACAGGGGAGGAGGAGACAAGGGTCTATACTTTGGCGCGCAGCGGCAAGACGCACACATCGACCGGAGAGACGCCGGCTCCCGGAGCACGAGAGACGCCCTGAATTGCACCGGAGGAGGAATGTGCGACCGAGGGGGAGGGGGGTCTAAGGGGGGGAGGGAGGGAATTCATATCCGATGAGGAGGAAGGGGCGTGGCACGGGAAGGGAGGGGGAGAGGCATCCTGATAGTAGCCGAAACACGAGGCTTCTTTAAATGAAAAAAAAATATGATACCACAAGGTTTTACTACCTACACATAAAAAGTGTCAAATGTTCCTATACTTTATCCTTCCATCAAATTAAAAATTAATTCAGCTTAAGGGTGAGTTTGGGTTAAGCACGGAAAAAAACTTTTTTATGGAGTAGTTAGCAGAACATATCACGGATGCTAGGCGTGGTAACTTCGCGAACCTTAGGCTCTGTTTACAGCGTGGAATTCCAGTTAATGGTAATATCATTGCGCCATATAAATGTAATATCCCGCTTATAAGATATCAGCTTGCCTCGTAATGTTATATTAATAAAAACTAAGCCAACAATCCTACTTATTTTTTTAGTAGTGAGCGACTTGTGGAAATCACTGGTGTCGAAATGCACCGAAGAGCTAGAGATGACTCTGCATTCGACTCCTCTAAGTGACATAATGATCTTCATGAAACATAAACATCGACTAATCTCATATCTTCCAGTCGTGCCGATTCAGTTGTGCTGACGTTCGGAGCGGAATACCATGCAACGTGGTGAAACAGATAAGGATTTCTCACTTGTTCGGACGCGTGCTGTTGAGGGCGAACCAACTTCTTCCAATGCGAAATTGGAACCACGTTCATCCCAGCACGAGGGCTGCAAGAGATGCCAAAAGCTGACTGCGGCCCTTTCTGACCTGAACACCTCCCCTTCCCTATAGATCCCCGTTTCTCTAAGCGAGATAATGAGGGTCGCCAGGCATCCAGCAGACCTGTCCGTAGATAGCACCTGACGAGACAATACCACCACGAAGGGTGGGTCACGATGGTGATGATGGAGTTCTTCAAGTGTTCAGCTCAAACCACATGTGGTTAGCAAGAATAAACTCACACTCATCTCAATGTTTACCGCAGACGTCAAATCTGATTCCATTCCATTAATTCGATTTCTATTTTCAGCATACCTATTATTGTTTTTTTGGCTCCCATTTTTCACCTACTGCAATTATCGATAAGTAAATTAGCGTGTTCATTAAGTTCATGACAATTATTGTGACATTAAAAGCAGCATAGATAATTTTGAAGAGACTTCCAATGAAAATCTTAGCATGCTTCAGAATTATAAATCTGTTTACCCGCTAACAGTTTTCGTACCGTGTATCATCATCTTGGCCGGAAGTTGACCTATCTAGCTGTATCGATAGATAGCTGTACAGCTAGCTGTAGAAGAGCTGTAGTCCGGGTGAGTTAACATGTATTTGTGTGACAACCAATGTTTTTCATTGGAATCATCATGAAGGAGTTACCCGGTACGCCAAATGGTAATATTGAAAACATAATAATTAAGTGCATAATTTAAATGTCTGCCTCTCTCACATTTGAACCAGTTTGAAAATGGAATAGTGATGCACAGAAAGAATAAGAGGATAGATTGTCAAAATGTGAAATAGTAACAGAGGAGACAAAATACGGAATGCTCAGAAAACAGAAGTGTTGTAAGCGCAAGGCATTGAGCGGAAGAGAGAAAACCCAAGAGCATGTTGTCGGAGGAATTCTTAATGGATTAAAATTGACCGCTGCTCCAGGACCGGGGATGTGCGTGCTATGGAAGTCGTTTTCATTCGGAGGCGATGTTGACGTTGATACCGACTGAGAACTAGTCGAAACTAAAACAGTAGTCTACCTCAGTAAACTCGAGTAGGTACATCACTTCATAGTCTGCGAAGGGGATGACGCATGCTTTGACACCAACAACCCCGATAATGGAGTAAGAAAAGTCAAATCAATAAGTAGTGGAGCGTAAAGAAATTAAAAAGACGACAGCCAAAGATAAAAGAATGAAATGGTACAAAATGGAGGAAAACCCCAATCGCAACCTTTGGTAACTGCATTAACTGGAATTCGTGGGAGAAAAAATATTTGTATTTATAATAAGAAAATAACGATTTCGTCAAGAAGCATTTTTGCTGTAACTATGAGCTGTTGCGGGCTGCAATAAGAAGGATCTCTTCAGGAATGGTGACGTAAAGTACGAAAAAAATAATTTAGCAGGTAAAAAATGAGTCGTTGATAAGCTCATTAAATGAATGGACGAACAACATTTGAACTCGCGTCTCAAGAATTGATGACAGACGAGTTAATAACTAAGAGACCGAGGGACGACCAAGATAGCGATGGAAGGAAAAACAAACAACACCGCGATACGAAAGATGACGACGATGATGGATTGCGACCTCGGAGCTGACGCAAGTGAAGTGAGCAAGGCAATGCCGCAAGTTGTGGAAGCGCCTGAGATGGCGCCTCTAGGGCACGGCGATGGCGCCTCTAGGGCACGCCCAGCGCCGGGCAGGGCCAACGGTGCAAGGAAGGTTGTACTGGCGTTACGTCACGTCATAATGTGCCATGGAGTTCACCAAACAGTGTGACAAAATAATGAATATGAGGAGGAACAAAATAACGTGTCACGCCACAAAGAAAGTTTAAGATAAAGTTCACTCAAAAGAATTAAAAGGGTTCAAACTTCTCCCGTCTCACGACGAAATGCATGGGTCGAAACGTGCAACGCGATAGTGCTGATGTGAATTCGATTCACCGACTATCGATAAACGAATGCGAACGAAAGACACAACACAAAGTTTTTTCGTGCTGACTCGTGAGGGCGAACAATCGATTTTTTTGTTGATTTCCGAAATGCCGTCAAAACGTTTTTCATACACCAGACGACAAGATCGGCCAAGAACACGAAACAAATTTGAACCCGTAGGCACCTCGTGTGTATGGCGTCAACATCCGATTCGACCAGTCACCACGCAATTGTTTTGAATTCCGTTCAGACAGACACGAGTGACATTGCCTACGTTCGAAGAAGTTCCAATCGGAAATGGAAACCCAACCAATTTCGAAGCCGGGAATATTACGCAGGAAATGAAAAAAAAGGGATTTTCTCACGGTCACTGCCAAAGAAAGGGAAGTTAGGAGAGCAGCTATGCCACAAGAAGAGATACGATTGCTTTGCCTATTTGGGTTTTCCTTCTGAAATAGAGAAATCTAGCGTTAATATATAGCAGGAAGCTTTTAAAGGAGAAATAATGTAACACTCATCATTATTGCCGTCTCCGTTAAATAGAGATGGGATTTCATACTTTCAAGCTGTCCACGCAGAGGGCGTTCTTTTATCTCTAAGGAATTATTAATGGGAATCCCAGCAGGTGAACAAAAATGACGATGAGTAAATACGATAATTTGAAACATAAATTGGGTCTCTTTAGGAGGATTCTTACCTATGACATTGGTTAACAAGCCAATAAGCTTGATAATCAAATTAAAAAAATGTGATATATATCGGGAATGAATGTCAAATGGCGCTGTTTAACATATTATCAATTCACAAATTTGTGATACTGTATTTTTTTATTTTCTCAGAACACTAAAACTAATAGTTAAAGCACTAATGTAAGATTGATGTATTTGGAGATGAAAATGAAATGCTAAGTATTTTGTCATATTTCCATCTGAAGGATTAAAAACATTTAAATTAGGAAGCCAATACTTCTAAATCAATGAGACTGCAATACCGACAGGCTGAAACTATTATTTCTCACAGCGTAGAAAATGCAACAATCTCATTTTTATTATATCCAATAGATCAGGAAGCCTAGGGTTTTGTTATATTCATACAAAGAAATGTAATTCTATGGCCACGGTAAAATATTTTTAATTTAAATTCGGCAGCGCAAAAACAGTATTGCTTATCTCAACACGCATTATTAACTGATGGAATCACGCATACCAGGCGTTAATTAGTTTTCATTCACCGCTGTTTAAGAGAGAATAACAGTGTATATTCAAAGTGGTAATCAAAAAGGTTTCTCAGCTTCCACAGCATGGTGATACGGATGGAGGACATGACTGAGCCCGGCCGAACGCGACAGCGAGGAATTTCCGTCTGGACATGCGTAAGTGCGTTGGGTTTAATAAATGAACATTGCGTTGCATCCACGGAACAAAAGCGAGACATATTATTCGATCGGAGCATGCTAGAATATTCTTTCCAGCAATCGTGAGGTGACCGAATGTTCTCGCGTCTCAAGATGCTGTCCTCCGCCAAGCATCGGCCGAGTAGCCCAGCCGGCATCCTCCTGCGAGCCACCGCCACAATGACGAATTAAAAGGATAAGTGTCGGCGAAAGAAATGCCTTGAAGAATTACCGCAAGGTCTGATATCCATTTGACTTAAAGCTTGTCTATTTTGTCTATAGCTTCGCCAATCTTCACTGATCTAGACAATCTTGATAGTCAAACGACAATTGTTGTCGGTGGATTTATCCGCAAGCCCCATCCGTCTACGCATCTCCACGAATGAAGAATTCGTGGCATTTTCCGTCGCATTGAATCAGAAATACTTTTGAGAAACGATCTCGCGACGCTTAGAAATAGAAATACACACTCATTTCGCTGTGTTTTTGCGACTTACTCGGCTTCATACACCGTCCCAATGACGCTCAAAAACTTACGAATAAACGAGAAACTCGTTGGATTTAACGGACGGATTTGAGCCGTATCATCCGCAAGCTCTTGCACTCCACACTAGCATAGGCGTAGTTGACGTCGGATTTGCTTAGACACCTGGCATTTGGTCGATCTATGATTATTACGGAGAAGAAGCGTTAGCGACGTTGGAGCACCGGGCCATCTAGGGAGGCGCTCACCGCGCGAGCCACAGCCATGTTCCCGGGCCTCTCCGCCTCTCCTGGGCGATTGACACGCTGTCCAAGCAGAACACACAACTCACGATACAATTTAACGGTACATTCGGGATTCAAACCTGAACCTAGCTCAAGGTTGGACCTATTATAAGATTCAAGAGTTTGGCAGTTTTGATGATTTGACAGAACAAATATCATGAGACAGCGGGTTTTTGGACAGGCCATCACCGCTGGCGCAGTGAATTAACATTCCTGAGAGGTCATGCTCTCCAAACGATAAGTTATATGCCACTTCAAGAGTGAATCAGGAAATGAGAATTGCACATTTTTGAGTATTCCCAAAGTTGAGCATCACATCGTTGACAGTTTTCAGGAAAATATCGAGGCATCTCTTAAATGGTTGGACCAGAATGTGCACTTGGTAGGAGGCCGAACTACCTTCTTCCTTCCGCTTATTGAAATGGTAGGGATCTAGAGACGGCAAGAGAAGCGTGACTGAACGTAAAAAATTAATACCGCATCTATCTTATCACGGCGCGGCGACCAAGCATATATTTTGCGATAGCAGATGTCTCGAAAAGTTCAGGAGTCACAACACCACATCCATCAAATAACGCGTTTACGTAAACGTTCGCACCGCTAGCCAGCCATTCATTAGGAGTCGTTCCCGCGTCCAGAGCTTCGTCGCCGGGCAGCAGCTGCCACGACTCGTCGCAGGGCGATCGCCTTGTAATCCTCTCGACAGAAGTCCCGTTCGCAGTCGCGCTAATTGGATTTTTTCAAGACGCTTTGAGGTCAATCCGCACCGACAAACCGCGCGCAAAATAAAAATATCCCCTCCCTCCCTACCTCTCCGGCCGATTCATTCTGAAGTAAGTGATATCTACTAGCAGCAATCCTCAAGAAGTAATCCGACTAACTCGTGACACACGACTCAAACTGGACCGGATGACATTAGTCATTTTACTTTTACTCATCGCAACTTTTAATCGTTTCGCTTTTCCTGCCATCGACCAGAAGTGACCGCGTGAGGATAAATGTCGGAACGAGGAGAATGGAAATCAAATCAGGCACGTCACTCAAATCGTTTCAACGCATTCGCGGAGAGTTATTCATAATGTCGAGTCAAAATACTAATTCCCCCTCGACATTTCACTCACTCACTTACTTTCTTCCCCCACTCCACTCACCGTGCCTCCCCCACCCCCTCCTCCCCCCCTCCCCCCCCAACAGTGACTGTTCCACCCCCACCCCACCCTCCCATTCGCATCTTCCCTGCGCGGGAATCATCGCGTTGCTCCCTACACAGACTCCGGGGGAGAACTGGCAGTTTTGCCTTTTCGGCCGCTAGGTGGGAGCAGCTGCCCGCCTGCGCGAACCCCTGCGTACCCCCTGTTAAGCCCGCGAGCGGATTCCCGACCCCCCCCCCCCTGTGGCAGGGAGCGGCAAGCTCCCAGACTGGCGGCTAGCATGTTCCAAGAACACACCCCCGCACCACGTGCCGCATCACTTCACAATGGAACGCCGACTGCACAGCGACGGGCTGTCATCGAATCGCTTCCGTGGGCAGACATTCACCCGCCACAAGCGCGGGGTTCGAGTCCCGACTGAGCAGGTACATACGATTGAGATGGAGGAACAATATCACGAACTAGCACACCGCGTGGACAGCACACCGGCCGTCGAACGGGTCGCAAAACACGTGAATCCATCTCGGGGTGAGATGAGGCGCTTACCGGTCAGCATCCATCGTGTTCGTTCTTACGTCATCCTTCCGATCGGAAGAGCACGTGACACGAGTTGACGGGATAAGAAATCAAGCTCTACCACGATTAAAACCCCACCTTTGGATCACACCCGAAAACAAAACAGGGCTTCGTTAAAAAAAAACAACCGACACAAAATCGGGACCAAATACAAAACATCACCGCAACACAGAAAACACAACACAAAAAAAAAACACGTTTTGAAACATTACCAGAAGGATAATCTGAAGGAAAACAACGCACCTATGCCCATGGCGTCGTTTGTATCCGTCTCCTTGGAAACCATGCAAGCGTCTTCTTCTCACCCTCCGCTCGGGACGACACACAACAACCACACACGCACTTCACACTGTCTTCGTCAACCACGCCACGAAACGTTCACACCACTTCCCAGTCCGATCTTGGCGTTGGGGGGGGGGGCCGGCGGCGGCGGCCGGGAGATTCCCCGGCGATCCCCTTCTCCCTCCGGGGGAACTTTAGAGCCGATCCTCGGCGAGAAGACCGCCCGGGAACAGGAAGCAGTCACCGGCCGACGATGCCGCAGTCAACCGGCGGTCCTCGTCCCGCGCCGTCGCCGACACACCGACCGGAGGCAATCCATTGACGCAAGGGGACAGGACGCTGCGGTGTTGCTCTTACGATGAACACTCACAGGGGGGGGTTTGCCCTTCCCTCTGCCCCGGCTTGCGTGCGTTTGTGGCTCGTCTGTAGCCGAGACCGTTTTCCGGATGGGGGGGGGATACAAAGGGAAGGGGGAGAGGGGAAGTTGCGTAGTTTCCCTTTCGGACGGCAAGGGAGGGGGGACACTCCCTTTTGCCGAAAAGTAAGGGGGGGGTGCACTAGGGGCGCCGATCGTACGACCCCTTCATAGAAGCGTGCTCGTGTTTACGGTAAGAATTCCGGGTCCCCCAAGACAGCGCGCCGGGACACGGGAATGGTGAACCGGCTTTCGCGGTGCTCCTCTTTTTCGTGAATATCACGAGTCGCCGCCGTCACACACTATCTCGCCAGGCGACCTCACCGCAGTCACTGACGGTCCTCGTGAAGGGGCGACCTACAGAAAGACTTTCCCCTCCCCTGCCCTTCCCCCTCCCTCCTCCCCCCCGGTTCCCCCTTCCTCTCCCCGCCCCGGCCGCCCTAACAAGGGACGAGGGAAAAAAACGCTTTGGGTGTCACCGCTGTCTGGCTGGCGAACCAGAGGGCCGGAGAGGCCTTCAGAGGGCGGCGTCAACCGGTGGACGGAGGGGGGACACGCCGCCAGGTATGACGGCGATGGCCGATGCCAGAGTCCGCCCCCCTTCTCCTCCCGCCCCCCCGTCACTCACCGCCTCCTTCCTTCTGCCACCACGCTCTCTGCTCCCAAAGGCGCTCGCTCTTCTCATGCCTCGTGCGTGAGTTGGCTTGAGCTCACACTCTCATCAGATACGAAGACAGGAGGAGGTTGGGAGGGAGGAGTAAGAAGGTGGGAGGGGCGTAATGAGATGTCCGCTCACAGGTGTCGTTCCGCGGCGGGGACGTTTTAGTGCGTTACCCGACCGACGCGGGGCGCGCCATTGTTTCGTCGAATGCCGCATTATGATGGGGCGACGACGGCGAATGACATCAGGGGGGTGTTTCTGACTCTCATAGGATTGACGGCATCGGAAACGGATTCAATCCGAGTCGATCGGATACCTTTCCTACGGTCGTCTTCCGTGCGCTTCACACTTACTATCGGAAAGCGTTCCGCTGTTGGTATGACGTCACTCGTCATCCCCATCGAGCAGCGCTGAAACGTCACAGTTTTGGAGAGAAAAGTGAGCAGCGAAAAGTAACCTCCCGCCAGGTTTAACACTTCATAATGTAGGGAAATGGTATGTATGGGCATTTATTTGTGCTAATTGATACATTGTCTTATAATTGACGTTATTGTGGGTTAAAATTATTTTATAATTGTCCTTTTGTAATTTTTTCAATGTAATCTCCTGTCTATTTGTGTAAATGACGGGAATGAAGGCAAATTTTAAACGATTTTGTTCGTTCATTCTCGTGAGTACACAGTTGAATATTAAGGTCACATTCATATGACTTACAATAGATACAGTCGCGAAACGTACGCTTTCTCGCAACAACAGATACCTACTCAGCATCATTTACTCAATGATTTATCCAAAATCCGAAGTGTTATTTTCATTGTTTATCTCATTTGAATGTCGTCCTTCTTCATTAAAGTATTGACCTTCATGATATGCCGTTTATATCTAACATTTTGCCCGTAAAAATGGAGGTTCATTGGAAGGAAATACAGTGACTACATTGAAAGGTTTTATGGTGTCGATGATTGCCAATGGCTTGACACGTTGGATAAAATAACGGAAAACAATGGGGTTTGATTGTTATCTGTGGTATACGTAACCGGTTATTTTTATAACACCATTTTAGTGCTAAAATTGCACACTTGCTAATGGCCCTGGGTGTCAAACCTGGGAATATGAGTAACTTTTCTTTAATCCACCATTGAGAGTACATTACTCCCAGTATCTACAATTATTTTCAATAGGATCTGTGGACGGTTAAGTCCGTATGAAGATATATGGGCGCTTGCCTCGTGCGGGACTCGGGCGGTTACGTGGTTAGCCGGCCCAGGGTGTCAAACCTGGGAATATCCCTATATTTTATTTACTTCATCAAATACAGTACTCTCCTGTTACTATCTCTCATTATTTTATCTACCGTTTCAGGACGTTTACAGTGGGTATGTCTGCGCTTTCCTTGCGCCATACGTTGCTTTCAAATCATTCTGGGGGTTGATGTTGGCAGCATTGCCGTTTGAGCGCCTGGGCTAAAATCACGTCACCAATATAACTACGGAAATCGCAGCAGATATATCACTTCAAACGAATATTTCACGTAGAAATATAATATTTAGGTTGTACAAAATGGAATCAACCTAACTAAGTTCATAACCATATCTAATTTTTATGTCAAAGGCCTACAATGCTATTGCTAGGTCACGTACACGTATCGTATCAAAACTAAATAAATGGATATATTTCCAAAGTGAAGGACCAGTTTCCACTACATTAAGCTGCCTGAGATATTTATACGTTATTATGCTATGCATTCCAACTCGTCTCATCTTCCTTTTACTAAATTACTTGCCCAAATAATATGTAATCACATTTGCGCCAACAGTGATACAACTTGCGCATATATTGTCCCATTTACACGCTAATTAAATTCTCCCACACCTATATTATTCTGGCAGAACATCCACATAAATGTGCACTCATGAAATAAAGCGGTATTATCTCATTATAGCCAAATAATTAACGTCAACAACATGATAAGGGTATTCACCTAAGACCAACCAACGCAATCGGAATGACTTTCCGACACCTCCATCCCGATCGACCCGGTTCCGATCGGAAAGCCTTCCTTGAGTCGATCGGAAGCAGTCTGAAACGCACGGATTGTCCTGTCGATAGTAAGTGACGTAGAATCCGATCCAAGCCTTCCGATCCGATCGGAACGGATGACTCTGAAACACCCCCCTGTCCTCTAATGGCGAAATGAGCCATGTTCTCATTTGCTGTCACTTGAATGGTTAAACACGAACGGTGATTATGAAGGCGCAGAAGCTGGCTGTTTTCCAAAGATTGAAAAATAAGTTTACTCAATGTCGATTCGTTCTGATGACGATTCGTCAATGCCAAATCCATTTTGTATAGAAAGGTTTTATCGTCTAAAATATTGGAATGAAAATAACTTGGCGAATTTCACTGTATGTTAAGAAAATAAAAAAACCTACAGTGAAATCCTAAAAGTTTGTCCCTTTCTATAATGGAGAAATTTCACATGCATAGTTACCCCTGACAATGTATGTACCATTTGTCAAAAATATAATCACCTATTATTTATTACTAGAGAAGGTGCCTGTTGAATATTAACGGCAAGGAAAAAATCAACACTAATACATTGTAATAAACCATTCATATATAGTGCGAAGAATGATTGAGTTAATATAATGGATATAAACGGAATCTCGACAAAATACAATGAGTATGGTCGTTTTGGGGACAATTACTCAAAAACGCTAAAATATTGCGAAAAATAGTTACATTTTAGCAAAAATTTCGGAATATCGACCAGAATACTTAATACGATCGAAGGAATAAGATTATTTATTTTATTTTTTATAATAATAATATAAATATAATAATAATGTTTATTACTCCAAAACATTTTTTACAAACAAATACATATACAACATGCAGGAGCTTTAGGTAACCTAAAAGGCGGACCTGTGTTAAGGTTACCATCATTATATAATAATCTTCCATGCATTGGATTATATATAGTGGAAAAAAGGACACGTACCAACATTAACAAAAAATAATATCTTAACTAAATATATTTTTATAATTTCAAATTTGATTTAACAAAGTATTTCTTCAATTTTAGGATAATTAAAGAGCCAATTTTTGACTATTTTTAGAAAAATATAAAGATTTACCGCCCTTTTGTATTCAGATGGTAATAAGTTGTAGACTTTTGGCCCAATGTATAAGAAACTTTTTCTGAACAGTGACAATTTGGGCCTTGGTAAGGGTGTCAACACCCTACGAAAATTCCACTTGCCCGGCCTATTTGATACCGGTACTTTTGCTCCACTTGTCAGAAAAAAGAGTCTACGTACTTTATACACATACAAGTGTCTGAGAGGGAGCGATTTTAAATTTTTAAAGAGCGGAAAGGACGACTCATAGTAATTCTGTTTTAGCATCACCCGAATAATCCTCTTCTGCAGGGTTATAGCTGGTTTAATAGAGTTCAGATAAGCTCCACCCCATGCAAATATACCATATGTCAATTTAGAGTTCACTAATGCATTGTAATATAACCTCAGATTATCCAGCGAACATTTGTTACGAAGCAGATAAAACTTAGCTAGGGCACACCGCAATACTTTAGTTACAGAGTCTATGTGTTGTGTCCACTTCAAGCCTTGATCTAGGGTTATTCCTAGATAAGTTATACTATTTGCACGTTCAATTACAATGGGATCACAGCAAGTATCAGGATTACAGTTTATGCCATGATTTGTCAAATAACTCTGGACCACTGAAGAGGGATTCCCCGAATACCAGCTTTCTCGAGTTTAAATAAGAGGATATTATGATCAATTGTATCGAAGGCCTTTTGGATATCAATGAACAATCCAACAGTGCGCTTGTTTCTGTTCACTGAGTTATAAACTTGAGAAAGGAATCTTTCTAGGGCATCTTCAGTAGATCTATCTTTTCAAAATCCATATTGGTTTCCACTGAAGAATTTGATTTTATCAAGATATTTTATCAATTTAACCTTCACTATTTTTTCTAATATCTTTGAAAAAATTGACAAAAGAGAAATCGGTCTATAATTTTGAAGTAGATGTCTATCTCCTTTCTTAAAAATAGGTTTAATAATAGATTTTTCAAGAGAATTAGAAAATACCCCACTGGCCAGGCTTAAATTAAATGTGTAACATAGTACTGGTGCAATATCATTGATAATCAAATTTTATAACTTAGTATTCAAGCCGTCATGACCAGCAGATTTACTAGGATGCAGAGATTTAACGACTTTAGTTACTTCGGAAGGGATAATTGGTTCGAAGAATATAGAATCAGTGCATGTGGAGTCACTAACAGATGAAAATAGGAATGGATCTATATTGGTTTTACCGGGAGGTATGCAACTATCAAAGACACTACTAAAATAATCATTAAACGTATTATCAACATCAATACTCGAGGAAATTATCTTTCCGTCTACATTGAGCTGTATTCTATGTTGAATATTACTAATTTCCCCAGTTACCTCTCTAAAAGTTTCCATTGCTCCTTCAAATTTCCCTTGAGCATTTCGAACTTTGTCAAATAGTAATTATTGGAGGCTGTCCTAAGTTCAGTTTTCAGCTTATTCCGGCACCTGATAAATTCCTTTGCAAGCCCCTCATTGGTTGGGTGGCGCCTATATTTTTTAGCAAATAATTTTTTCTCGCGATAAGACGAAGTAGTGTATCAGTCATCCAGGGTTTAAGTTTTTTACGATTGCAATTATATGGCTTCTTAATTTTAGAAGAAGAACCTAAGCAACTTATTAAATATTCGTGCATGAGAGAAAAAGCCACACAAGCATTAGTTTCACAAATGTCCAGTCTACACCCAAAACCAAATTCCGAATCTTATCATAATTGATTAGTCATCTCTTCATGATTGGTCTTTATAGGGGATATTACATTTTTCTTTCTAGAAATAGAAATTGCCAGCATTGGATGATCTGTTATTGATACGTGTAAAACATTTGATACTATGTCATACATAAAAGCATTATAAATTCTGACAAATACATGGTCAATGCAGGTGGAAGAGATCCCTGTAATTCTAGTTGGTGCATCAATTTGATTGGTGAGGCCATAAGAGCTCATTAAATGCATATAAAGGGTAGAATCATTGGTTGAATTAAGAATGTTAATATTCATATCACCAGCGATCACTAAATTATGTGTCAGCTCCGATAGAATCGTTTCTATTTCTGAAATGAATTTTTGTATCGGGTGATTTAAGTCCCTATAAATACCAAGAACATTTGTTTCAATTATATCACTTTTCACTGATACAAGGACACAGTCAACAGTGGTTGTCGTCAGCAGCTTGGAATCACACTTAAGATTACTTTTAACAAAAATCATAGTTCCACGGGCCCGTCGGGTACTGCAGCAACAAGTAAAGGATTTATAACCGGATATTTTATATAAATCTAGCTCATGTTCATGTATCCAAATTTCAGTCAATATAATGATATCTGGTAAATTCTTAAACCCATCAAGGTGAACCAGAAATAAATCAAAATTACTTCTAAGGCTACGTATATTTTGGTGAACGATAGAAAGAGCGTTCGTACGAAACTTAAGTTGACTATATAAGACAGACATTGTATCGCAAGTTATTTATGTCTTTCATGCACGTAATTACAAATACCGTCTCTTTTTCTGCTTTTCTCATCAGAATTTTTCCGTCACGTATCCAGAGATATTTGTACTCCTTGTCTTTCTTCACTGCCTTCGCTGCATTTAGAACCCGCCTTCTGCTCGCACAAAGCGCCTCATTTACGTAGATCGGTGAGGACGGGCCCTGAAGGTTAAGGTGACCGGTGGCGAAATCCCTCTTCATTCTTCTTTTGGCTAGGAAGTCGTCCTTGAGCTGTTTCCGAATGAATTCGACATGAATTCCTCCGGTTCCACCTGTTCCTTAGAAGCGATAACAATAATCTATGTCGCTCGCTTCCAGTTTGACCCCTAAGCTAATTCCGATTTGACATACGATACCCATCAAATTTTCATTAGAGTTTAGGGGGAAGCCATGCAGCTCAATGGAATGAGAGAGCATACGCTGTTCTTGATCATTGCACTGGTTTTCAAGTACCGCCATTTGTTTCTTCAAGTTAATATTTTCCTGTAACAGCACATCTATTTTTGCAAAACACTCATCTACTCTCTTCCCATGGGCATTAATAGATGAGGAAAGGTCTTCGAGCCTTTCATGCAACTTATTTAAAGAGTCACCTAAGTTACACTCTGTTTCTTTGAGCTCTGATTTGATCTCTTGAAGTAATCTATTAAATAGATCAGTAGATTCACTCAGAGGGGCACTTTTGGGTGTTACACTTGAAGGCTCAGGATTCATGCTTGACCTGCGAGACACTCGGCAATGTTGGCACCTCCACACTTGTTTGCTTGCGATGATTCCTTCAATATCTTCTTTAGTGAGAGGGGTTTCCAAAAAATTACCATGAAACTTGAATTGACAATCCGCACATGACAAAAAAACTGAACTGCGTATAGATTTTTTACACAACTTGCACGAGTTCATGTTGGTTGCAAAATACTTCCACGACGTGCACACTTTCACCAATGCATGGCCTTGCCTCTGGCTCGGAGCGGGAAACGTCTGAACTGAACTTATCTATTGGTACCTTTCCCAAAAACAGAAAACTACTATTTCTAATTTAGTTTTGCAAATAAAAAAGGTTCTGCAGCCAAATGAGATTTAGCGTCACGAGTATTTTTTTTGTGAAAGTTACTGACACTATATCGGCGAATATTATAGTACAGCATTAATCAATCTACCGGTTAAGGTAGGCTAAAATGGAAGGGAGAAAAAATTCTCCAAACTTTTACATGCGCGATGCTATATCTACATCTAGCATTTCTCTCTTCATCTCCGCGTACATCCTACCCATCTTCATCCCGTCCATAAAACCTATTCTCTTTCTTCACCTTCCCTAATAGCCCAACATCCTCCCCACAATCACACAGCCTTTAGCATTCCTTCGCCCCTCATCACATCCTCCAACCACCAACTTTGCCTCTTACTAATGTCATCCACAAGTTTCACAATTACCTCCCCCACGATACAAAGCCCTTTCCTTGCTTGTCTTCCTTTCCTTCCACCGCTTCTACTCCATCCTCCTACACACCCACATCTCGAACGTCTGTAGCCTATTCTCGTCTTCCTTCCTCTCCAGTCCATGTTTCTGCTCCATGCAACACTACAATGCATATCAAGCTCTTCACCAGCCTCCTTTTTTACATCCTTACCAAAGGCTCCCGTAATCGGATCCTTCTAAAACTGCACGCTTCCTTCGCTAGCGCCATTCTCCTTTTAATGTCTTTGCTACTATTCCCATTTTCTTCTAGTGTACTACTCAAGTAAGTAATAAAATTCCTCAACTCACTCCTGTTTGTGCCCTCCTACTTTCAAGGTCATCCTCCATCTCTTTATCCCAGTGATTGTTGTTAAGTGCTTTTGTTTTCTTGTGACTTATCTACATACTGTACTTCCCGCACTGGTTGACCCTTCGATGATCGACTAACCAACTTCCGGTCGTCCGTGGATCTAACCGAATTAATCAGCTGGCCTCCGACTTTGATTCCCACATCTAGCTCTTCCCATTCCTCTCTAATGATTTCCTAAACATAAATATGAAAACAAGGAAAGGCGACAGCGCGCACCGTTGCCTCACCCATAACTGCCCACCTTGATATTCCCTCAGCCACCCATTCTTGTACCTTCTGGGACATATCCTAGTTGGGTTTGAGCATGGAGTCTACATTATTGACTCCATGGGGATGAGTCTCCTATCTCGTCAACATATTTTCCCAAGTATCTGCATTACTTCTTCCCATACTAACTCTGCCTAACACCTTTTCTAAATAAAAATAAGCAAGATAAAACACCCTGATTATACTAATCAAATCGAACTATGTATGTATTGTTGGTGAAGCAAGTATTTACTGGCTTACGCGATTATTCAACAAAATCCCAACCGAAGAAAATACGCTTAATGAATGGAGAAAAAGATACATAGTTTAAATTTTCAATCGAAAGGGTGATTTTCAGAGTTGTAACAACTATTTAATATAATATTAAAATTGATATTATTTATGGCTATAGGCTATAAAATTAATGTCACATACCATGAAGCTATAGGAAAGAATTGTAGAAAGGCGTCTTAGAGTGTAGACCACAATAAGATCAAACCATTTTGTATTTATGCCTGGGAGAGGCACAACAGATGCTATATTCGTACTAAGGACTCTGATGGAAAGTCATAGGGAAGGGGGGAAGAACCTTCTCCTTGTGTTTATAGACTTCGATAAAGCATACGTCAGTGTAGCAAAAGAAGTTTTGTGGTGGGCTCTCAGAAGGAAAGAGTGCCAGAAAATTATCTGGAAATTATTACCAGATATGCACGATGGTGTAAGAACGGCCACACGAACAGAATTAGGAGAAAGCAAGAGTTTCACTGTAAAAGTAGGACGGCATCGAAGCTCAGTACTGAGCGAATACCTATTTTATCTGAAAGTGGACGCAGTAGCTGAAAAAATACAGAAAGAGGCACCATTGACAAGGATATTTGCTGATGATGTGGTGATAGCTAGCGACGAGAGTGCTCAAATAAAAATATCGATATGGTACCAAAGACTGACAAGCTATGGACTCAAAATAAGTACATCAAAGACCTAGTAGCTTCACTTCTAGGAGTACCTTCACTGCATATTCGAGAATGAGGATGTTAAAAACCAATAAAATATTTACTTTGAACTTAGCCATCCCATCGTTCAAAAAATTGAAATACCTTGGTTCCATAGTGAAATTCAACGGGGAGATTTATTTATTTATTTAATTCATTGTTTAAATTCCGCATTTCTGCCAATTTAAAGTGACACAGTAACAGACATTAAATAAAAACAAAAACAATCTATGAAAACAATTGGTATGCGGTGAAAATAATAAAAAATACAAATAAAAAGTATGTAGGAAGGGAGGTAAATGGGAGAGGTATTATTTATTCATAGGAAAATGGGACATGGCGAGATTGATAAATGAGTCCGAAAAGAGAAAAAATGGATATATATAATTAGGCAAACAATTCAGTAGGGAGGAGAGGCGGTAGTGAAGTGAGCGCTTGACAAGGGATAGTCTGGGGATAGGCATGTTGAGTAAGGAATGCGTACGCCTGGATCGACAAGAGACTCTGAAGTTTATGGAGGAAAGCAATTCAGGACAATCAATGAATGAGTTTAGAATATTGTGAATAACTTTTTTAATCGGTTTTAATTCTTTGATGGGAGAGATCAGGGATTGAGAGAGAAGATAGGATTGAACAAGTAGGCATGTTGCGGCAGTCTGCAACCCTGTGTTTTACAATTCAAGAACTTCCAGGAACGAATTTCCTCAGCATGGATAAAGTGGAGTGAGTTATCAGGGGTCACCGGTGATAAGAAAATTTCTACAAAACTCAGGGGTAAAGTGTATTAAAAGATTATAAGGACAGCTATGCTATATGAAGTAAAGTGCTGGACCAAATAACAAGCGTTACACAAAACAAATTCACGCACATGAAATGAAAATGCTGAGGTGGATGTGCGGTACAACGAAGAAAGACAACATTTGGAATTAGTGCATTAGGGGGGAGTTTAAATAGTTGCACCGATACAAGGAAAAATTGAACAGAGTAGGATATTCCATCGTAGGTTTCCGCGGCGTTCAGATGAATTATTCAGCATTTTCGGGTTTCCACCGCGTGGGTTGCTTTTTAGGACAACAATTTGCTGACTGACTAACCAAAGGACAATTTTTATCTAATTTACTTCAACGGCCATAGGACAAAATTCCTCAGCACTTCTACGAGGGAGTCTACCAGGTGCCAAGCTCGTGCGGGAAGTCCTACATAGGTGAGACTTGCAGGTCCATGAAGACACGTCTGAAGGAGCATAAAAGGGCCACCAGAAAAGAAGCAATTCAGTTTGTCGGCGATTGCTGAGCATACCTGGAGCGAGCCTGACCACAACATTAATTTTGACGAGGCCAAATTGGTATCCAAGGAGCCAAGATATTATCCTAGGCTATTAAGAGAAGCCATAGAAATAAACAAAACAAAGGACAATTTCAACAGAAAAGATGGTTACCACTTATCCAATGAATGGATGAGGATGTGGCGGGAGGAAAATGACCAATCACAGAGCATGGAGGGAAACAGAAGGCCTATATATAAACGCGGCCGCAATGATGCCCAGTGGTACTTCGACCTGAAGACGCCCGTTGGAACACGGAAGAAACTGTTGTCTTATAAAAAAGCAACCCTACGCGATGGAAACCCGAAAATGCAGAATAATTGAACGGAGTAGGTTTGTAAATATCGAACGGCGTTCAGAGGAATACATTGGAAAGGAGGCTGGGAAGATTGAAGCTCCCAGGGCAAAGAGGAAGAGGGAAACTCCGGATAAGATTTAAGAAAGGATTGTGTGAAAAGTGACCCGAAGAATGTGGTGTGACTCCAACGGAATCCCTTAATGGAAGCAAATGGAGGAGACTGACCACCAAAACCGACGCTTAGAACTTGAAGATAATGGCTTTGAAGAAGAAGGAGAAGATTAAAACCTGTATTTCGTCTAGGAAGCGCAACAGACCCCTTTGTCATCCATAGGCTGAATGAACGATGGTTTCTCAAAAGGAAAAAGATATTCTCAAGAATTTTGTAATAAACAGAGAGGTAATAAATACCTAATGATAGAGCTCGCGAAACACAAGCATCTTAGAATCCGTGAATGGTGTCTTAAAAGGGTCGAGATATGAACGCTGAGAAAACATGCATCACATAGCTGCAAAAAAGACACACGGTTTTAACAGCAATTAAGAAAGTATTAAAGCATGTGTTGCTAGTCTAACAAAAAATCCAGAAACACAATTAGATATGTGGGTAATGAACTCGAGGAAGACACACATGAAACATATTTTGTTTCGCTCTGATGACGTGACGCAACCATGATGAACATGAATAATTTTGACAGGCATTCCATAAAAAAACAGTGAGTATGTGAAATGATCTTTATTTTCATTAAGACGATATGTCGAGCACACTCGAGTATTTTGAATGAGCCGCAGAACTATTCTTTCCCTTATGCATCAACAATTCCTAAAAAATGCCGCTAGATTCCTTAAAAAATATTGCCTGGTAACTAATTACTCAACGTGTTTCATGATTACTTAAAAAAATATTAGTTCGGAACCATCATAGATACAACTAATTATTACTAGATGACGCCCATGAGCAGATATATCAGATATGAAATTATGCTTAAAGGCATGGAAGGGCAATAGTAAATATATTTCCCTAGTTCAGCTCTACATATGATAGTCGGATAAGACGGCCTGAAAAAGAGTCTGTTGAAAGAATAGGTACAACTATTTGTTTTTTTCCTCCACCCGATAACAATCAGGACGCTAAAAGCGACAAAATGAATTATTAAGACATTAAACCTCTCTTTATTACCTCGGTTAATTCGAGAAAAAAGTATCCTCACTTCATAATTCCTGTTCCTTTTCCAATCTATTTCTCATAGCCGAACTCTTTGCAATGCCTTCTCTGGGGCACTTTGTTCAGTCAAATGCCATTTGATCCACGCCACTGAGATTCTGCATAGCCAGAAGACAATAAAGAATCACGCTCGTAACTAGCATCTTTTATCATTTTGATGAAATTCAGGTAATAAAATAAAATATGTCACTCAATAATGCATCCGAATGAAAAGGCCATTGCATTATTTTCATTTAATAAGCCTTTTTGAAAACTTTTTCCTGCGGAAAGGAAGAACAAAAGCAAGCAGACACGGCTACATACAGCAAGTTTACCATTGTCACATGTCCAAATGAAAATATTGAACGCTCAACCCCAGGATTAAGGACTTTTCGGCAGAACCAAGCTTTCCATTCGCCTCTTGGGCTCAGGAATCTCCCACTACGACGCGTTTATCTCTCCGTGTGAACACGTTTCACCTAAGATTCACCATCGATTCACGAAAGCGATATTCCTGTTTGGACGAGATGAAGAAAAGTCAGAAGCATTTCGATAAAGAGAAAATAAAACAGTATTTACCGTAATCGGTGTCTGGAAAACTCTGGGAAGCTAAGAAATGCTATAACATTGAAATTTAGATTCAAGAAAAACAGAAAATTTGGTTTGGTTAATAATCTCATGAAGGCTGTGTGACTCAAAACAAATACGAAATTCCATATTTTTGACATTTTGTCAAAAAAATACTACTTTCACTGATGCAATGCGTTACCTACAGAAAACCATAAGCAAAGTAGAAAAAATGAAGATTATTCCACGAATGTATTTTAAATTAGCACTTTTTTCCAGCCATAGGAGCCGACTGCAGCGCCATTTCCTACGAATTTCCGCATTTTGACTTCAATTACGGCATTAATTCTCCAATAACTAGAAAAAATAAGGAGGTACGATGCCTGTCTTTTATTTTTATCCAATTTCTCTGTATTATTTCCTTCATAGAGAAGGTTTTCCACGAAAATGGCATTTATATTTATGGAAAAATACTATTTTTCCCCGTGTTTCTCTCATTCCCCCATTGAACACCATGTAATTTCTGGTTCAATTATAGAACAAAATAGCGTGGAAAGGTATTATTTTGTTGTTCATATCGGATAGAGTACAACTTTTTCTACATGTAGACAGAATATGAATAAAATGGCATTTAAGTAATTTTACGGTGGAACGACCTTAATTTACTCAGCCAGAAAATGCCCTTATTATATCACTCCGTAGTATGGCCAGGGATTATTTGACAAAAAAAGCGCTTGATGTAGCTTCTGTGGTTCCCATAAAACTATAAATAACACGTGAAAAAGCTGAAAAACACACGGATAAATATAAGAATGACAAATATAGAGCAGTGACCCGTCGACCCTTTTCCATTTTAGGGGATTTGGAATTTCCATACCTTAACCACAGGTAAAACCTTAAGGAACTTCATAACAGTTTCACACCACGCTAATTGTAATTACTATTACGCATAAAAAAATGAACGGGACTAGTGAACGTCCAATCTTATTCATAGCTCACCAGTTTGAGTAATATTAGACGGGAATGCATATGAAGGAACTGATTTCATACAAGGTGGAAGGAAAGGATCAAAAATACGTAAGTGACAAACGGTATTTTTGAAGGCCATTTCATTAATTTCTTCTTTCCTAGCCCATAATCGCCCTCCTCCCGCCCATCTCTTCTTTCACCAACCACCTCGTTCCAATCCCACATCACTACCAAGTGCTTATTACCAGGTTTGCTAAATTATTATTTGCTAGAGCTTATCACATACACCATCTATATCGTCCTGCCTATGATTTGAGTTAGGCATATTCTTCTGAATTATACCTAAATCATGCTTACTATAAGCCATTGCAATCATTTATTTTCGGCTTGATAAGCAACTTAATGACCATCGCATGAAATGGAAAGTAATCGATTGCACCTAATTCTAGTGTACAGAATGTATAGAATGGACAAATCAACAATGATTGACAATCAAGCGCTGATTGTTGATAGTGAAACTGGGACAGTATCGTCAGTCGCTCCTTCATCTACATCTACATACTACCCCGCAAGCCGATTCAATAGGCGTGTGGCGGGGGGCGTTAGGACACCAGTCGTTTACATATAAAAAGGAAACGCTCTAATGAAATTACGCCTAGCATTTATTAAAGTCCCTTATTGTTCGGGGGGAAAACGAATTCCCATACCTATCCGTTCGGCAAAATATCTCTCTTAATTTATCGTTTCTGTCGGACCAGGAAATATAGTGGGGTTCTAATATGATGTTCTCCGTGTCGCTCTTAAAGATATCTATTTTCAATTGTTCAAGCAATCTAAGCCTAGCGTGCAGCCTCCGAGTCTGTACCGGCTCCCATTCTAATTCGTTTAACATCTGTGTAACGTTGTCTGTAGCAGTTTTTGACGAATCGCGCAGCTTTCCTTAGTATTTTATCAAGTTCCCGGTTTAAGTCTTTCTGCACCGGATCCCATATGCTCGCTGCATATTCAAGGTGTGGCCGGACGAGTGCGAAATAGCACCTCTCTTTTACTTTTGCATCCGAAAATCTTCCCACAATACGCTTGACGCGTCCTCGCTTCTTCAGAGCTCTGCCCCAAATATTTCTTATATGTGTTCCCCACGATAGGTCCGAAGTTATCGTAACTCCCAGATACTTCACTTCATCTGTCGCCTTTATGTTAACACCATCCACAGCATATACATGGGGATAGTTGTACGACCTCCGCAAGAAATGCACCGCCGTACATTTGCTCAGATTGTTCGAGTCCCCACTCTTGGCTCCACACATGAACGTTGTTTAAATCCGGTGATAGAATTTCAAAGTCAGAGTGATCACTAATTTCGCGATAGATGACAGCGTTGTCAGCATATTAACGTATTTTACAGCTAATTCGAGAGCATACCACTCGAGATAGAACATAATACGAGAACATAGCATTCAAGGTGCCCTTGACATCTGTTGGCTCCTAGAGGAGAGATTCCTGTTCAAGAAACGAGATTTGGTAACCTTTACATCCATAATGGCGGTGGAGTGGACCTCCTAAATGAATTTTCCCATGAGCTAATCTTCAAGCGAGGATATCTCTTCCAAATTATTTACAAATGGCGAAGGCCTGGAATTATTACGTGACGACCAACTAGATGTTTTATTGGATTATGTTTGCAACGATCCCAATGGTTCTATACCTTTGCAATACTTGAAAGATGGCAAAATGTGGTGTTATTATGTTCAGATAGGTTTTTTGTGACTGGGATAAACTTTTTCAAGAGACAAATACGGATATTCTATTGCCCATGTTATCGATAGCGAACAGCAGTAGCCGTGGGATGTCGTCGCCACCGATTATGAAGATATTGACAGTCCGGTGGTTATTATCCAACCAGCAGTTTTCAGGTAGGAGAAGATTTTTCTCTTTCAATATTATCAAGAATAAATTATATTAACAGAAACTTAATGTGACCTATACGCTGTATACGAACCTTATTCAAACGTTAATTCTACCTACACGTTGTCAGTATTTTGCTTGAACTCTTATCTGATCCTGACCTACGTTTTAAGTAAAACTTCACGTCTATGGCTAATTTGTTGGTAAAAATGTGACTGATTCATACTCTTTCGTTGTAAATACGCCCTATCAATTACGCTGTGTATATGTCAATCAGATTGCGAACACAAAAACTCAAATTTCATTGTTCCTCATTCAAACATAGTGTCTATTATTTCTACAAATACAGTACCAAATCCTTATTCTGTAAAATACATTTTTTACTGTATTTTAGCTTAAATATGAGTGCTTACAAGTTTTACTTTTCGTGTTAAAATTGTAACTTTGTTGTTGACAGATTGCCAGTGATGTCTTACAAAAGATGACGCTGTCCAATGTGCGAAGTAAATTACGTTATCGGTGGTATGGGGTCATAATTTGCCGTCCTAAAAATGTTAATATGTACATAGGTACCCATTCTGTCATTATTGCCCTTTGTGATTCAAAATACTGAGAGCCCATTTCAATTGGATCTCCTAAGGCAGAAACGAAACCTATTAATGTATTTCATTATTTTACTTCTAGCAAAATAAAGTATGTTACAAAAGTTAAAACTGCACCATATATTGTTAAACCGTATGCTACACCCTTTGAAAATGCAAACAAAATTGGGAAATGGAGCTAATCGAGAAACGAAAGCGATTAGATTTTAATATTTAAGCACTATGCTACAACTTTCAATGCAGATGACGTCTTAAGACGTCATGGTGGGTTGTCGCCGCCGGCGGGTGACGTCTTAAGACGACACCAGCCGCGTTGCGATTTTTTCTTTTATTGTCTCCCTATGGTCTCTCCAATATGTGTCTTTACTGCGACGATTTTAGTTGGTGTTCTGCCTCACCCAAGAGCTTAGCCGTTTCTGGTTCTGAGACTTATAAGTCTTATAAATAAATTTTTAAATGTGAATGCGAATGAACATCTTATGGCTCGTTCTCGGTATCATGTAAGGTTTTGCGCCGCGACCTCTATTTGTGTACTTTCCTAGGGCCTCGTGTGCAAAAACTATGAGGATTACAGAATATCTAAAACTATGAGTGGATAGCCCATTTTGTTGAATACCGGAAATGGTTAGTCGCTAGCGGAGTTGCGAGGTGACGTCACAGCACTGCGTGTGGGGGGTCTAAATTTGGGCTTGCTCAGTTCAGTTGTATCTCCGGAACGAGTTGGGTCGATTTTAGTGATCAGGATGTCTACGGAGAGCTGAGAACGTGAGTTAGACGTTAATAACAAATGAAATATAAAATTAACATTTGAAAGCAGTCAAAATTAGTTACCATCGACCAATTGTTCATAGATTTGGCATTTGTTCTAATGATTTCGATGAATAAGTGTGATGTATAGCGTTTCATTTCAACTTTCTTTCTGACAAAAAAACAAAAGAATCTCCCAATAACGAGAGTAACGTATGTAATTTCGCATTCACGAAATAAGGATCCGATTAGAGTATTAAAAATACTCCGTGTTATTTTTCCATTACCGCATGCATTTACTTGATGAATTGTGTCATTTTTTTCTTACCACAGGTCACTTAGCGCTCGTATTTTTTTACGGAACTCTCATGTGTTCCACTAATACATAAAGGGAAAACGCCATAAGTATGATATTAAACCTTACACGTTGACCGAACCGTCTGGGATGGGTTTGCGATTTCTTATATAAACTGGGTCGAGAGATAAGGATGTGGGCGGTAAAGGACACGTTAATAAAGTTGTCCATAAGCTTTTAGAAAATTTCAAGGGTGTTGGCCATTTTCGGTGTGTATGGAAAATTACTATTACAGCGTTCATCTGGCTCAAGGTTTCCTTAAAAATAAAATATATTGTACTAGGCCAATAATGTCCAACCGCAAAGTCAATCCCGCTGAAGTAATAACCAAGCAACTTAGCAAAGATGAGGTTGTTCAATACTGGAACGACCTCAACCACAGTCATTAACTGTTCCGGAAATGCATACCAATGTTCTTGTTCATAGTTCAGTGTTCATAATCAAGCTTGTTCATAGTTTTAAGTTAGCTTTGCGAGTCAAGTTACCACTCACTACAAAATTATAATGATGGAAGAAAAATCAAATTATCTGAAAATTATCATAGTTTGCCATCTCTCGGCCCCAGTGTGCACCTCTACCAGGCTCTTTATTAACCGGATTAATGCTATATGGCACCTAAAAGTAAGCTCATACTAAGTACTTCTAAATACATAGGAAACATATCGGCACAAATGTAATTTTACTCTCGGAAAAGAGGATTTGTGGGTTAGAATTACAGTTAAATATATATGCACACAAACTTCAAGACAAGAACTGCATTCCAACAATAATTCGGCGAAAGAACAATGCTGGGTGAATAAAACGGTGATTTTTACATGCCGGTACTTCGGAACACACGGGAGGAAAATTCAGACGACATAGAAACCAAAGGACATCCAATGAAGAACTAGAAACAGTCTATTGATAGCAACGCCTTCCAAGTCTAGAAAAGTGATTAAACAGTGAGCAGTGGAGTTGTTTAAAAATTAATTGGCTATATAAAGCAAATGGGCTTATATAAACGGCGGAATGTATAATAACGCGTTAAGGGTATCAGGCTTGATTTCTAAGCGATCACGCCATATATTTATACGTCCCACGATTTACGACTCGTAGTTGCGGCAAAGGAAAACAATTCACAGGTATTGCATTGATTACCGGTGATTATTAACCTGCGGAGTATCATAAATAACGGTACTACATAGCCAACTCAGTCAAAACTAATGCATTGCTTGAAGAATAAACAAATGGATAATTACCTAGTTCATTTTCCAGTTTCCATTAAATTCATCTTGTACCTCCACGCAGCACTGTCTCTTGGCCGACAATGTCTCGAATTCGGTCTTCATTTTTTATTATATTAATATTTTCAGCTAATAAACAAACCAGGAAAAATTTCTAAATTCAGGATATTCGCATCATAACGTGATTTGATCACTGTTATGTTAGTAACCCTGCCTCTTGATTTGAATATCAGGGGGGTTATTTTGTAATCTCATTCATGTCAGAATAAGTCATAAAATAAGGAAAATGACGTCATTTTACGTAGTTCCACTCCACCACTCAGACGGCGAGACCATCTTCGGCTCACAAGTGGTGATACTGCAGGAATTTTCTTTGACTCACCCGCTCTTTCGACTCTTGAACCGTATCTTTCGACTCTTGATCCGTTTCATTTTCCCCCGCCTTCCATTGGTTCCATCTCACCTGTAGTAAGTAACGTGAAATGGAGCCACCATCGGACCTTGGCCGATCGTGAGCCTATCATTAAGAGAGTGAAACGGATCTCCCGCCTTCCCGCAAAGAGTAATTTAAAAGATGAGATTACAGAATAACCCCCGTGAGCGGATCTCGGAACGGTTCAGTCCGTGAACGATGACAGAATTTGAGTAGACCTCCTCTTCTGAAACGGAGAGATTTCATGAAGATTCGTCCCTTGAACGTAAATGCGTCCTTCAAGAAGGAGGTCGCATCCAGAGGTTTGAAGGAGCGACTAACGATACGGGCCATAGTCATCCTTCGCAGGGATATTAGATACCTGAAGAAATACTAATTACACTGATCGAAGCACAACCAAATACTTTGTAAAGCAATAACTCCTTCCAGCATCCTTTGCCGCAAATAAATGGGGATTCAAGTGAAGAAAGCAGGCACGCAAGGAAACGACTCTACTATAGGTGATCATAGAGAAGCCGAATCGTCCAATTTTAGAGATAGGGGTCGTGGCAGATGAATGAGACAACGGGAAATGGAATTGGCGGAGAGCGAGCCAGGCCCCTTCCGATCCATTTGGATCGATATCTACTCGAGTGAAGGTATTTCGATATATCGGAGCGCGAAAGAAACCTCCAACCTCGCGATCTTTTTACTAAAATTCCATTTAAATATGGGGAAATGTTAACGGAAGACCTCCGCCCGCTCATAATCCCCCCCCCCCATACAGGCCACCGCCAAACTCTTGTCCCATGCCAAACCCAACCCCCCCCCCCCTTCCCCCCTCTTTACATATATATATTTCGACACAACACATTCCGAACATGAGCATTCACCGCATCGACGAAATTTCGCCGTCGGCCGCTCTCGGTGGCGTGGCGCTGCCTCCGCCGTCGTCCTCCGTTGGTCGACGGCAGGTAATTTAACTCCAGGTCGGAATGCCAGATAATAATAATAGCGGTGGGTGGCAGGGGATGCCGCGTATCGGGTCCACACGATCCAGTTCGGATCTCCCTCTCACCGTCGCTGCACGTCTGCCTGCATCACGTCCATTTAATCGAGGGATCACCGGCGGATTTCCATCGCTACACGCGAGTATGTGAGCAATAATAATAATGAAAAGTTTTATTGGTCAAAAGTATTCAGAAAATACACAGACCTCGTCAGGAAAATTTCAAGTGTACATAAATATACAAGAAAAAGTACTCATAATTACAGTTTATCAGACATGTCAGAATACAATATTACAAGTGTTATGCGGGAAAAACTCACCAACAGAATACAATGCACAATGAACAAAAATCATTTGACTGGGCCGGTATTCGAACCCGGATCTCCTAATTAACGGTCAGGGGGGTTTCATTTGTAATCTCACCTTTTTAATGACTCTTTGCGGGAAGGCGGGAGATCCGTTTCGCTCTCTTAATGATCGGCTCACGATCGGCCAAGTTCCGATATGGTGGCTCCATTTCACGTTCCTTACGACAGGTGAGATGAAACTAATGAAAGGCGGAGCCAAATGAAACGGATCAACAGTCGAAAGATACGGATCAACAGTCGAAAGATACGGATCAACAGTCGAAAGAGCGGATGAATCAAATGAATAGACCGGCAGTTCACCACTTGGGAGCAGAAGATGGTCACGCCGCCTGGGTGGCGGAGTTGAACTACGAGAAATGACGTAACTTTCCACGTTTTATGACGTATTCTCATTTAAGTGAAATTAAAAAATAACCCCCTCCAGGTATGTTTAGGGTTGCCAACATTTTTTTGAAAAATAAATACGGGAGATTAGGAACTCGATAAAATTTCACTAAAAAACACTACTTTTTGAGTTGTGAACGACGCGTAAATCATTTTGCATACACACAGTAAAGACATACTACAAAGCACATACCTTACCAAAGTTTAAATTGATATCATGAAATGTGCTTATGTTACTGATACTAGCTAATACAGACAGGGCCAAATTAGGGAGCTCCCGGGAAGTACGGGAGGGTTGGCAACCCTAGGTGTGTTAGCCAGTTTCACCACCAAGCCATCTTAACTCAACGCTAACTTCAGCGGGGATTTATAAGAACAAGTTGCTCTCGTCCACCCAGTCTACATTGTAGCACAGGAGACGTTATTGTGCATGATAAGCCACAGTCACGAAGAATAAACCCAACACTGTCACTTTATAACGACTAACGTGACAATTTTCCAATCATTACGATTGCAAAAAATGATGTGGTGCGCAGTCACGCGCACGAATCCGAAGTTATACACTAAAGGCGGTGAAATTTGCAAAAATACTACGTATGCCATAACTATAAAAATCATGAACAACAACAACGTCTCCTGTAATACAAGGTAGACTGGGAACGAGAACATCTTGTTCACATAAACCCTCTCCGCTGAAGTTCGTCTTAGGATAAGATGGCTTGGTGGTGTAACTGGATAGCTAACAGGCTATTGGGAGATCCGGGTTCGAATCCCAGTGAAGACAAATGATTTTTTCATGGCAAATTACGCCGTCTTAGGTGCATATCTTCGCACCCGTGCGGATGACTCCGTACCTCGTCATTAGCACCTCCACGAACTATAAGGGACCATAACAGCACTGCCAATGAGACTTTTATCTAGGTTTGTCGTTATGTAGTATTAGTATTAGTTAGTTATGTAGTATTAGCTCTTAGTAGTATTAGTACTCCCTAATACTTGAATCCATATCTGTTACCTGGTATTAGCAGCACGTCGTGCATGTTTTCTACATAAGTCTTGAGTCTCTGTCCATTTGTGTAGTTGCAAAATACATATATATTAACGGTCCCTCTCCATTGTGATATAATCTGTAGTGTAGTGCATGCTTGTGAGGCTTCGTCTCGTGGCAAGCATTATCGATTTATGCTAATGCATAATTATTCGTAGTTACACTAACTTTAGGGTATTGTGTAATGCGTGTTCGTGAATACTCACCCCCTGCCACACAGCCCTGAGGAGGCTTGCAGGGTATTTTGTTTATGTATGATCACCTCCGAACGTGAATTATGAATTTTGTGGACTGTATTTCTTAACAAAAAAAACTATAATTAGTGCCGACACAAAAGGTTGAGCCAATAAAAGCCTCACTGGCTAATGCCACTCACCGCATGCAGGTCCGACCGATCGACGATTATGCAGCACGATGACTCAACCGGCGATCTCGATGCACTCTGATGCACACTGTTCAGCATTCAAACGTAGACTCACACAACAGTCATACAGCATTCACTCACTTCACTCACGACAACAAAACAAAAGACAAACGAAAATCCAAGTCTAGTGGCACCGCCAAGTGGTGGCGCGGCTCAACCTTGATATATGAACTGAAAACACAACTGAACATTCCCCCGCCCTTGGAACAACGTTCCAAAGGAAAAAAACCAATAAGACAATAATTAATTCAAACATTTCATAAATAGATTATCAAACAATTATAGTACTTCCCCTTCGGATGTGATCATATGCTCCAAACTAAATCAATCAAACAATGAGTATGGAACAAAGGAAAAAAAAACAAAAAAAAACAAAACAAGGAAAGGATTGGTTTATCTTCACTCCAAGGGGGCTATCAAGGAGACTCATTAGGAAAGGGAAGCCCACGGAAAGGTTCACAAATACTAATAGCCAACGGTCAACTAAATAAACGCACCTAACTTTACTACACTACCGAATCCTACTCACTAACATTAATTATCCTTTATTGGTAACGGACATAAGTCTTTCACTGACCGTCTATACACCCCTTGCTTGGTTTTAACCTCAGCGACTCTAACTAGGCCATCCGTCCCCGGGAAACAATTGCTTATTCGACCAAGTCGCCACCTACAAGGGCTACGGTTCGGTTCTTTCAATATCACTAGTCTATTTCTCTCTCCTCTGAAGAGTAATTAGGTAATCGTCCCGCCATCGCCTCCAGAATGTCCCCACTACTTGTTGGAGTAAACTCCATCGTCTTTTATATCCCCCTTGACCATGCTCCGGTTCTTCAGGAAGTGTGTAAATTGGCTCTTGTAGAAGAAAGTGGCCGGGAGTTAGAGCCTCGAAATCGGAAGGATCCGAACTAACCGGAGTAATAGGCCTCGAGTTCAATACAGCTTCTATCTGAACAAATACTGTGTAAAATTCCTCGTACGTCAGTACTTGATCGCCGAGTGATGCTGCCAAATGTTTTTTCACCGACTTTACACCGGCTTCCCATAGTCCTCCCACATGGGGGCTACCAGGAGGTATGAATTTCCATGCGATTCCTCTATCACCCAGATACCGCTCGGCTCTACTATTAAAGTCAGCCGATGACGTTACTTTCCTCCAAGTCGCCAACTTTCTCTGCGCCCCTACGAAATTCGTCCCATTGTCGCTATGAATTTCTGACACGGCGTCTCTTCGAGCAATACATCGCCTTAATGCGGCTAGGAAACAATCGGAGCTTAAATCCGAAACAAGCTCCAAATGTATTGCCTTTGTTGCGAAACAAACGAACAAGCAAACATATCCATTTAAAATCTTTGCATTGCGGATTTTTCCCATTCTTAGTGCAAACGGTCCACCATAGTCCACGCCTGTTATGCAAAATGCATTAATTTTCTCCAATCGAGAGGGAGGTAGATTACCCATAAACTGCTCTTTCGGTTTGGGGTTTGCACGAAAGCATTTAACGCAGTGCAATATTCTCCGACGAATAACTTCTCTAGCATTTATGATCCAAAATTTTGCCTGGATAAGGCAATGCAAATGAAGTGACCCAGGGTGTAGGTGGATCTCATGATAATAATCAACAATCAAAGTCGTTAAATGATGAGACTTCGGAAGCAACATTGGGTGTTTTTGGTTGAATGCAATTTTGGCATGCTTCAATCGGCCTCCAACCCTTAGGACTCCTTCCTTATCTACAAATGGGTTCAACTTTCTTAACCGGCTGGGCACTACCTCTTTTCTTAATACATCTAATTCCCTTTTAAATTCTATTTGTTGCACTAAAATTACCAAACGCACCTCAGCCTGTTCTAATTCTTCCGTAGTGAGATAACCACTATGTTTCTCATTAGAGTGCCTACAATTATAAGTGAATCGCAGGCAATATGCTGTAATCCTCTTCAAACGAGAAAATGAGGAAAACCTCAACAACCAAGCCAGTGTATTTTGCTCTAGTACCGTATGGAGATTAATTGTCCGAGCTTCCACTTCAAGGGCATCACACTCAGTTTGGTTAGCTAGCTTGGGAGCCCTTGGCCACCCCTCCACTGGTTGACTCAGCCATCACGGGCCCGTCACCCAACTCGCGTCCTCGATAAATTGACGAGGAAGGGCTCCTCTTGATGCTATGTCACTAA
Organism: Pyrrhosoma nymphula; assembly: GCA_963573305.1. NCBI lineage: Eukaryota > Metazoa > Arthropoda > Insecta > Odonata > Coenagrionidae > Pyrrhosoma > Pyrrhosoma nymphula. The sequence continues at coordinate 904,313 of OY754337.1, forward strand.
GGTTAGAGTCTAATGGAACATACCGAAATTTGTTAGGAGATAATTTCTCTTCAATCATCGTCACTCTATTTGCAATAAAGGACTTCCAGCGGTGAGGGGACGACTTTATCCACTGGATAGCAACCATAGAATCACTCCATACGACAACATCTGAAATTACGCAGTGATGGTGCAATATATCTCTGGCGTACTCAATAAGGTTAGTAGCTAAAACCACGCCTAACAATTCTAATCGAGGCAGTGATATCCGCTTGATCGGTGCCACCTTTGACTTAGCTATCAGTAATGAGGTAGTAACCGTCTGATCGGACTTCACACATCGTAAGTAAACCACCGCAGCATAGCCCCTCTCTGAACCATCCGCAAAGGCATGCAATTGCAGGTCGATTGCCGAGTCTAATTTCAAGCAACGACGTAATTCAAATTTCGAAATAAGTGGCAACTCATTGCGGAATTGCTTCCATCTGGCGACTACTTCCTCTGGAAGAGGGTCATTCCAATCAAGTCCGCTATGCCAAAGATACTGGATGAGCCATTCTCCATAAAATGTGACAGGACTAATAAAACCAAGCGGATCGAACAAGCGGGCAACCTCCGACAGTATGATTCTTTTCGTAACATCACCAAACCCAGCATCAAACTTATACGAAAAGTTATCCTTCCTAGGATTCCAAGTCAGACCCAACATTTCCGCGGCAGGTTGGTTTTCATATTGAAAAGTAAAAACCTCAGGCTTCAGAATGCAAAATTCTGAGGGTACATTCTTTAGCAGTTCGACCTTGTTGCTCAACCACTTGCGCAACTCAAAAGCCTCCACGATCCAAAAGCTTCGTTAATTGACACTGCAATTTTAACCCTTCGTCGATGGTTCGAACTGAGGAAACTATGTCGTCCATATACGTATTTTCTCTCATTATTCGAGAAGTAACTGGGTATTCTATACCTTCATCGCATACCAACTGATGAAGTGTACGAATTGCCAAAACGGGGCCGATTTTAGTCCATAAGTTACGGTGGTCAAGCAGTACTCTCGCAAATCCTCCTCGGGACTAAACCTCCAAAATATCCGTTGCATATCATAATTTGCCGGGTGCAGTTTAATGTTTCTATATATTTGGCGGATATCTGCGATCACCACAACCTCATGCAATCTAAATCGCATTAATATATCGATTAGATCCACTTGCAATTTGGGACCCTTATACAACACATCATTCAATGATATGCCATTAGTGGTTTTCATTGAACAATCGAAAACCACCCTAAATCGAGAGAATTCTTCCTTTGAGCGATAAATACAATGGTGCGGAATGTAGTAAGACAGTACCGATGGGGCACCAGATGTCACAATCATATGGCCTTGCGTAATATAATCCTTCATAAATTCATTATACTTTGCGCGTAAAGCGGAGTTTTTTTTCAATCTGTTTTCAAGCATATCAAATCTTTGCAGGGCTAAACCATAACTTTGCCCCAATTCTGGTATATCTGTGATAAATGGTAGCCGAACAACATATTGTTTAAATTCACGAGCTATATTATTCTTATAGTGTTGTTCGCAAGCATCATCTTCCGGACTGCACTGATGTCTCGTCGGAGGTTCCTCATACTCCCAGAACGTTCGCAGTAAACTTTCAATACCCTCACCTAGTGTTGAGCATAACACCTGTACTTTATTACCCATATTTTCGATTTTTCCAATCAGGCAATGTCCAAAAACAGTGGGTAAAATGTCTGGCGTCCCTGGTGGCCCAATTATTGGCGCGTCAACTACCACGCGCGCAAACCATTCGGTGCCCAATAGTACATCTATCCTTTCCTCATCGTAATACCTCGGGTCTGCAAGTTCCAATCCCACAATATGCGGCCATGTTCTATTAAAGACAGATATTTTTGGGCACTGAGCAATATGAGGAACCACCATAGCGTTAATATCATATTTCAACGTGCTTTGGGAGGAAGGCCTTATTTTCAAACTGACCATTCCAGAGGATACTACGGCATTATTATTTCCAAACCCGAAAATGGGCGTTCTAATTTTATTGGAATTTAGCCCTAACCACTGAACGCAGGATTCAGTGATAAAGGTTCCCTGACTTGCGGTGTCAAGCAAGAGTTTAATGGCACGAACTTTGCCATTAGTATCCAATACGACTGCCCTAGTAGTTGCAAGCATCACTACAGACCCCGACCGACGAGTACAAGTTTGAAGTGTGGAAACCTTGCTGATAGGAATTTTTTCCGTGTCACCTGGGTCCGCGCTCGCTAATTGAGGGTTTTTCTGTCGTTACTCTCCCGTAGCATTACCTTTAGCCTCAAATTTCGAACTTGATTTCCCACGATTGGCAAAACAAAGTAATGCATTATGTCGCATTTTACAGTTAGGGCATGGCAATTTGAATTCACAATCTTTTAAAAAGTGGTCTTGGCTAAAACAAACTAGACAGCAACCTTTTGCTTTTACTACTCTAAGCCGAGAACCCACAGGTAATTGCAAAAACTTCCGGCATTTCTCCAATGAATGCGACAATAAACAATTTGGACACGATTTCTGGCTGTCCGTGTTAACAACCATACTCGTAAATTTTCTAAACGATTGTGCTGGCTTATAGAGCCTTTTATGCAATCCAGTTTCGGCATGGCATGATGAAGATGCTTCCAAAACTTTGGCTTCCTCATTCAAAAAATCAAAAAAAGCTTGTAAAGACGGCTCTACAACTTTCAATTCTATCTTTTCCCATCGCTCTCGCAACACAGAATTGAGTTTACGGCGCAACAAAAAAAGTATTGGGACCGACCAACTTTCGACATTGTGCCCCACAGCGCTTAACGCACCGACATACTCTGTAATCAATGTACAAAAATTGCGAATAGCTTGAGCTTCCCTGCTCATTGGGGTCATATCAAACAAAGCCTCCAGATAGGCATTTGTCAGCCTATTAGGATCCATATAGCGTGATTTCAAACTCTCCCACGCGACCGAATAATTCCCCGAGGACACAGGTAAGGATGAAACACAGGACAATGCTTCCCCTTTAAGAATAGATTTGAGGTACAAAAACTTCTGCACGTCACTCAAGGAAGGATTGTCATGTACCGCGGATAGGTATAAATCATAAAATGCCTGCCATTGCATTAAATTACCATTAAACTCTATCAAATCGAGTTTAGGGAGCGCTACTGCATGAGTAACATTACTTTCCACGGCAGCATGATGCCCCGATAACCTTAAGTGAGGCTCAACATCAGGGAAATGAGTGAGGAGAATTGCCTTTGTATTGTAGAACATAGCCTCGAACTCCTCAGTCGACTTACGCAAATCTTTGTCCTTTTCAATGGGAGGGGACTGTTTCGCGTACAACGCCGCTAATTTTGGAATGCCCTCATTGAAATCCTCTGCAATTTTATCAACCTGGTCTGTCATAGCTCGTAATAAATTCCTCTGTTTTACATCACTCGCATTCTTTTCGAACTCTCTAGCGACATTATTAATACGACCCATCTTCGCAATGAGAGATGCAATACGAAACTGTAAATCATCGATCGGCGGCATTTTCAACGTTACCCGTAAACCAAGCAAGGGTAAAAAACCGACCGAATCTTATCGATATCTACACTGATCTTTAACAATATCCGGCCCGAAGGACCATATGATCACCTCCGAACGTGAATTACGAATTTTGTGGACTGTATTTCTTAACAAAAAAAACTATAATTAGTGCCGACACAAAAGGTTGAGCCAATAAAAGCCTCACTGGCTAATGCCACTCACCGCATGCAGGTCCGACCGATCGACGATTATGCAGCACGATGACTCAACCGGCGATCTCGATGCACTCTGATACACACTGTTCAGCATTCAAACGTAGACTCACACAACAGTCATACAGCATTCACTCACTTCACTCACGACAACAAAACAAAAGACAAACGAAAATCCAAGTCCAGTGGCACCGCCAAGTGGTGGCGCGGCTCAACCTTGATATATGAACTGAAAACACAACTGAACAATGTAGATGTAGTGCAATCTCAATGATTGAAAAATTGTCAATATCATTGTATTCGGGGGACCAAATCGAAGTTTCAAGCTTTTATTTGTACGCTGAGTTACCATTTGAATCATCAATGATGGACCAGAAGCTTAGCAAGAGATGCGACTCAAATCTGAAGTAAGTCGAGTAAATAACAGTTTGCTGACAAAAAGTTTTGAAGAAGTTGTTGATTCGCCATCTTCAGGCTCTAATGATGTATCTTTAGATTCTTTTTGATTTACATATTTATTTCAAAGGTTTAATTAACATTTCTAGATAATTAATACCTACTCTACGGATTTCCCAAGTGCAAACTTTTAAGTTCAATTGATAATTGAAAAACTCTCTCTAACTCCTAATAAATTTTGCACGACTACCCAAACACCCATTTTTTAAAAGTTAAACGGTGAGAATCAGAAGGCATGCTAAAACGGGATTGAGTTTTCTTTCCGGATCAGAATATTTACATGCTAACTTCTTTTCACGTGGTTTATAATATTTTTCGAGGTCCATTCTTGACCTTAAAGTAATCATTAGCAAAATAAACTGCCTCGCTTAAGGCTACGTGTCCAGATAACATTAGCCAACACTATTCTATACAGCGTTTTCTAGTATTGAGTTTCTCATGAATACTAAGAAGGATAAAAAAAAATTGAATTTAGCAAATCGTTGATAATTCTGATGGTGTTTTTACAAATTTACCTTGGTAAAACCGTCAGTCATCGAATGAAAAAACTAGTTTTAAATTTCTCTCATTAATTTTTATTAATATCATGCAAGTAGTGGCATTTTCTTGTTTTTTTCTCCAGGCACGAATAGTTTCTAGCAAAATCTGAATATTCGGAACCATGGCTATTAAAAAAAAACGCGGCACCAGCGTGGAACTCTTCTGCCCCTCCAACTGGGCCACGTGGTGAATCCCCCGTGTCTGTCACAAACAATGCCCACGACAGGCAGCCTTTCGTTTCCATAAATTCTAAATCGCGTCCATGGCAACGTCGAGTCCGAGTTTCCTCTCTCTCTCCCCACTCCACTTCCCTGGTTCCGGAGGCCCCACCTTCCTGATGCGAAGCCCCTCGAAGCGTTCCGAGCCCGCACGAAGGGCCAGTCGCAAAGATATTTGAAACGGATAATAGTAAAAGGAAGACAAGACTGGCAACTTCCACTCACATGAGTAACTTCATTGGAGCAGGTCGAGAAATGTTTCCTTTTGAACTCCCAACTCGCGTGATATTCTAAGATATGGACTTCTACTAAGAGATCAGAGTGGAGAGAATGTCAAAAATTACCCAGCAGCCACTCTTACAAAGGATATTTATCCAAAAGTGCATAAAAAGTGGGAGCTAGCAAACAGTTGTTTTGTGGTGCCAATTTTAAATTCGAGAGTCACAGTCCTGAACAAGATAGAAAAAAATGAGACTTTCATAGCAACGTTAGACAAGCCCTTTGACATCCTCAATTGCAAGTGTGAGATTAAGCCATGTTCAGAATTTGTGGGTCCATTTCTAGGTGGTGCTGACTGTAAACATGAAGTGCACATCTCCTGCTCTTGTTCTAAGGATACGAAGATCCCTGTCAAAGAACTAGTGTTTATTAAGAATCAAAGAGAGAAGGATCTGTTGGACTGCCTGCAGAGCAGGTAGCAGGTCTGCTAGTATAGATGAATTGTAAGATTTGAGTGAATGAAGATGGAGCAAAGGAGTGAACGGCTGGGTAGACACGTAGACATTGGGGGGGAGGGCGCTTGAGGGGATTCAGGCCCCCCTGAATTAATTTCAAATCATATTGTCAGTTAAGTTTTACCATGTATTATTTTGGATGAAAAATACAAGGGTTCGAGAAGGGGAAAAGCTAAGAACAAAGCAGTTTTACATAAAGAAGAAGAAGCCACAAATAAACTGCAATAACGAATAAAATTGTATAAAGAGAGGACCCTTCCAGGCTTCGGATTACTACAACCCCCCCAAACCAAAAACCCTGGCTACGTCACTGCGGCTGGGTAAGAAAAGGTTTTATTTCAGAGACTTACTCTGACATTGTCCTTCCTCCTCCAAGAATGCTTAAATGGGGTTTTCTTCCATGCTTTTTCAACTGCGTCTGTGCTCAGGGCATACGCTTTCTATTTGGTCCTCTCTCATCCATGTCCTCTGTCACTCCATTTGAACGATCAGCATTCTGTTGTCCTCCTCTTCCATATGGTTCCCATCCATCCGAGATTGGTCTCTGCCATTCATTCATTTTTAACAGCAATTGAAACCAAAGTATGTAGCACAACTATCTTCGTTTACTTTTGTATGTGTTCTCGACTCCACCCCGTGTAATATCCATGATTTCCCTTTCTCATTGCTTGATTCTGCAACAATTGGACTTTTCTTGGCCCTTACCTATGCTCCCCCAGTCCATATGTCCATATATTTTTATTGAGGATATGCTTTAAATATTTGCTCTACATGCAATCGATTTTGCTCTGTTAATCACGTTACTGAAATACTACATGAGGTTCAGCATTCAAATTTCTTTCCTTCGCTGGCTTCTACGATTTTCTCTACCTGCCTTATTGTAAGGATAACTTTTAGTGGCTATGGATGATTCAAGATTATTGAAATAAGTAACATCCATGACTTCAACATTCTGTTTTTTTTATATATTATGCTGGAATTTGAACGACCAAACTTCATTTGATGATACATTTTGTGATATATTTTTATCATCACTATTAGCATTTATCAAATGAAAAACTACACTGAGAACTAGTATCTCAACCCACTGAGAAATGCCGCCTTAAATCCATTTTTAAGTGATATTGGTGTTGACTACATTATTTTCCCTGTAAGAAATTAACAAGGAGTGTTGAATTCATAATAATTCATCAGTAATAATATTCGAAGTTTACTAATAGATAAATTTAAGTTATACATTATATTTTTTAATTATGTAAATATAATGTGTGACTTACGTTATAATTACATTATTATTGAAAAGTGTTGTTTGCGCCACAAGTAAGGCCATAAGCACGGCCGTGGATAAGCTTTGTAATTTCAGCAAGTAGTATGGTGTTCTTTTATGAGTCACTTCTATCAGCTTGCGAAACATAGATCGTTTGACCCGATTGTCTCCTCCGAAGTTCCAAGGACGTAGTAGCATTTTGCGTCGCTTATACCACGTCATAATTTAATCTGTGGAGTGAGCTGTTATACATTGAGGAGGGGGTATAAGAAAGCATTTCAGATATCAGCGTTGAGGTGACCTGACTCAGAGGAGGGTCACCGGGATCAGTTGCGTTCCCATATCTGTCCCTTCCCGGCCACAGACACAGCAATTTGCGATATATGATATCAGCGAACAACTTGCTGACTCGAAATGTCGTTTCAATACGCTGGTGATGTTGTAGTAAATTAATTAGTTGAATGATAATATATCAATTGAATAGCCGACGTGTAGCCGAGAAGCTCTATCTACGTAAGTGCAAAACGAGTCTCAAATCGCCGATATCATAATCGCATGCGACTATACAACCTTATTTTTGTTTCATTGACTCAACACTCCTGAGTTGACACATCTTGTCCACAAGTGATAAGTGTTGCATTTTAGAAATCGATAGGAAGTGCGGCATGCGACAGTTGAACGAAGCCGTGAAATAACCTGTTGCTTACGCATGCGATAATTTGCATGGAGATTCGTGAACTTAGCTTTGAAAGCTTTGAAAATAGCAACTTAACGAGAGATGAATTGTGAGTTATTTATCGGTAAAATAATAATATGTTCAGAATGTGCAATTTAAAAATCGCCAACAATATGCAATGAAATGAACAAATGAGTGAACTGGAACTTCTTTTTTTTTCTTTTTCTAGAGGTGAATTACTACAATCTCGGACAATTTCATTCACAATCAAGAGCAGCAGTGGAGTGATGGCAGTGGATGGAGCGCAGTGTGTGACGTCTTCGGCGTGGGCAAGGCTTGCTTCAAATCGAGTGTCGTGATGGGGGGGGGGGGGCAACAGATGTCCCCGGGTGAGAAGCCGGGCGACGGAGATTTAGAAAAACTGGGACGTTTTGAGGGATGGGGGGAGGAGAGGGAGTGGCCTCCTCCCCTTTCCGCTCAGGACCCCCCACACCTCTTAAAATACGGCGTCGGGGATTCCAGGCTCAACCGACGGCGTCGCCACCTCGAACCCGTTTGGTCGCGCGGGTATTATTCCAAGGCCCACTGTTTGTTTTCCTTGCCACCCCCCCCTCCCCCCCTCCGGAGGCACCCGGGAGGCCGCTCAAACCCCCCCCCCATCCCCCCTTGCCTCAACTCCACCCCCCCCCTGCAACGCCACCCCCCCCTCCCAGGCCCTGCACTTCTTTGAAACGTCTTCCTGGAGAGCCGGGAGAGGTCGTTCAGTCAAGAGGGTTGGGGGACAGCGGTGCTGGCCAATGTGACCATGCTGTCATCCGTCTGCAATGTCCACTTGTCTCCCGCTGAGATCCCCTAAATTCAATCAACTGGTGGAGCAATCAAATTAACCCTTTGTTACTCGCGTCGGGTCAATTTGACCCATACCTTTTCTTTTACACGAAATTATTTCATTTTCTCAGAGTCTTTTGAAATAATTTCTGAACGTAATCTCTTACTATATTGTATTGATTCGTCTGAACATATTTGTTGACAGTTTACAAGGTTAGCGAATTGATAGCTAGCCTTTTGACCCGACGCGAGTGTTAGCGTTCGAAATTTGTAAGCATTTTGACCCGACGCGAGCGTTAGTGTTCCTAATTTGTAATCACTTTTGACCCGACGCGAGTGGTTATTTACAATGTATTCTTACGAGGGTGACATCGTCAAAGACGATATCATTCCTCATTCTGCATTTGGACACTGCAGTCAGAGGTTCTTCCTTAACAATCGCAAATAACAAGTGTTCCCTTCTCCGGGAACTTCATTATCCGGCTTTGGAGTTTTATTCACATCAAGATAAGGGATTGCAATTCCTCTCGTTCACGCATGTAAGTCATACAATTATGCACTCAGCACTTGAATTTGATGAAAAATTTGATATATTTATTTGTCTGTATTAGTTATATTTTGTCATTTCTCTTTACACTAGATCAACATGGCAAACAAATTCATAAATAACAGCGAAATACTTGCAGAGTTGGTGAGGGAGGAGGAAGAAAGTAATGGCGGAAATTATGAAGATAAAGAGGATATACTCCAAGAGAGTGAACATGATTCGGATTCACTCCTTTCAGAGTCTTATGATGATGAGGAACGGAAATCAGGTGAAGTAGTGGACACATTTGTGGGCAGGGATAAAACAACGAAGTGGAGGTCTGAGCCCGTAAACAGTATTGGAAGCACAAGAAAACACAACATTATTTCTCATCTTCCGGGAGTACGCGGAGAGGCTAGAAGTGCAAAAACAGAAGAGGATGCATTTTTTTACTTTTTCAATAAGGAGTTTTTTTCAACTTTAGTGCAATATACCAATTTGTATATTTCAAATGTGAGGGCAAATTTTGTGAGAGATCGTGACGCTTTGGATACTGATGAAAAAGAAATGAAGGCATTAGTTGGGCTACTGTTTTTGAGTGCAGTCTATAGGGCAGGACATTTGAATTTTAGAGACTTATGGGACACGGATGGTCCACCAGTTTTCTCAGTTACAATGTCATGCAACCGATTTTTATTTTTGCTTCGCTGCTTACGTTTCGATGATGTCAATGATCGGGAAGTAAGAAAGAAAACAGACCGTTTAGCCGCAGTGCGTCAGATGATCACTATACTTGGAGTTAAATATTTAGAAGCATATACTCCATCAGAGTACTTAACAATTGACGAACAAATGGTGTCATTTAGGGGACGATGTGCTTTTCGTCAATACTTGCCGAACAAGCCGAAAAGGTATGGTATGAAAATATTTGCGTTGGTCGATGCGAGGTAATTTTATGTCCTAAAGCTTGAAGTATATGCAGGTACTCAACCTGAAGGCCCTTATCATCTATCAAATAAGCCTCATGATGTAGTAGTGCACCTTGTGACTCCAGTGAAAGGTAGTTGCAGAAATATTACCATGGACAATTGGTACACGAGTGTTCCCCTGGCCAAAACTTTGCTAGCGGAAAATAAATTGACCTTGGTAGGGACTCGACGCAAGAACAAACCAGAAATACCTCCAGAATTTCTACCTTCTAGGAAAAGAGAAGTTAGTTCCAGCATATTCGGCTTCACAAAAGATATAACGATAGTTTCTTATGTGCCCAAACGGTCAAAGGCTGTGATATTGATCTCAACAATGCATAATGACAAAAAAATTTACCAGGATACCGTTGACAGCAAAAGCCTGAAGTTTTAACTTTTTATAATTTGACTAAAGGAGGAGTCGATTCCTGTGATCAGCTTTGCTCTAGTTATGACGTGGGAAGGAAAACAAGAAGATGGCCTTTGGCTGTATTCTATCATCTTTTGAATGTTACTGCCGTTAATTCGTACATAATTTTCAAATCTAACACTGACGGAAAACTTAGGAGGATTTTTTTGAAAAACTTAGGCCATAGTCTAGTCATGATTATTATATTAGGTCGAGCAAACAATCTCAAATTGCCGCGTCTGCTAAGGCAAAAAATTCATTTATTTTTGCATGAACATGGTGTTGAAACGACTAAGTTCAACCAAAAACCTATAGATAAAAATGTATCCACAAAAAGGAAAAGATGTCACTTGTGCCCGAGTACGAATGACAACAAATATTCGCAAATGTGCAATGACTGTGGTGAGATAATTTGTAAGGCGCACTCTGCAATTATTTGCAGAGGATGTGATGACATGTTGTATAAATAGTAGATCTATATAATTTATAACTAAATTGTTATCAATTTGTAAAATTAACATTGATACTGTTTCGTTTTCACTTGTAATTTGGTACCAATAAATTAAGAGGCATATTTTCTCTTGAACAATTCACATCTCACCTTTTATTCAACATTTTTCATAAAACTCTTCTCTCGATAGAGCGAGGAATTAAATGTATACAATATTTTTGGTTGGGATCGGCATTTTAGGATTCTAAAATTGTACATTTTTAGTTTTATAACTTAGCCTTTAAGAGTTGTATGAATATATTCAGTGCCATTGCAATAGATCTTGTACAAGATATCAATTAAATAATAAGAAATCAAATATTTTCTATCCGCTGAGTAGGCGATTGTAAAAGAATGAAAAGTTTGCGAAAAGAGAATTCATGAAGGAAAAGTATGAGATTATCTCTGTGTTTTAACTACTAATTAATATAAGACCCAGCTTTCACTGGCATAAATTATTCTGAAGTTAAGATTCACCAACAAAATACTTATAAAAACGAATATGCAATTCTGGGTCAAAATGACCCGACGCGAGTGTTTACGGAATTTTCATCTACGCCGGTAACAAAGGGTTAAGAACGGAGGCTATGCTATACCGATTTTGGAGCGATTTTCCAATCATTGAGATTGGACAAACGATGTGGTACCTACGCAGTCACCCGCACGGGTGCAAAGATGTACACCAATGAGGTAGAAATTCATTTAAATAAATAAGTTTGGTACTTTTCTACACTTTTTATTTTTTTAAACACACTCCGCGTTTCACCAATTTTATGGCATCGTCAGGTGTATTAGTTTGTTTACACATATATTTTATTGTTGCCGTTGTTAGATACAGAACATTAAATTTGATTTTTAAGAAAAGTTTAGATTAAAAAAATACAAAGAGGAAATGAAACAAAAATGAAATGGAGGGTAAAAAAAATATTAACATGAAAATATAAACAGCAAAAATTGTACATACGATGCTTGGCAACAACAACAATGAAATCAAGGGGTGGTGGTATGAGAAAGGTCAACGTTTTTTAACATAAATTTTCCAGGAAGTAGTTGGGAGGTGTGTGTAAAAAGCTGCTCATTGCATAGATTTGGAGGAAAATAAAAAGTTTAGAAAAGTACCAAACTTAATGAAAATGAATAGTAAAAGTGTCTGCAAAGTAGAGCCTAAAGCTGTAATTTTATTGGTAGAAATTCGTCATGAAAAAAATCATTTGACTAGACCGGGATTCGAACCTAAATCTCCCAATTGCCGGTCAGGTGCGTTAGAAAGTCACACCACCAAGTTATGGCCAAGCAGATGATTGGAAAGTTATCAAAAAGGTCGTTGTCCTAAAGCTACAACGTTGGGTTTATTCTCCGCGACCGTGATATATATCAGGCACTACAGTCTCCTGTGCTACAGTGTAGACTGGGGACGAGAACTCCTATAGGGTTCGTATAAACCCCGACTGAAATTCGTCCTGATTTAAAATGGCTTGGAGGTGTAACTGGCTAACACCCCAGACCGGTAGTTGGAAGATTAGGGTTCGAACCCCGGTAGTGTCAAATGATGAACAGTAAAAATAACTTTGTGAGGTCGACAAATATTTTTTCATAACGAAATTCACCCTCTTTGGTGTACACTGATTTTGAAGTTGTAGCATACTGGAATCACAGCCATGTTGAATATTTCGACGTTAAACATTTTAAGAAGCGACCACGTAAGTGCAGTGAGTTCTATTTTTAGACTGCGAACTGTTACAGGTGTATGGTAGCAACAATTACGCTACAGCGACCACGACCTGAGTGCGTGATCAAACTGAAACCAATCAATAGTCGATAGCAGCAAAAACACTATTGTTTAAAGTTATGAACACATGCACACGAAGGGAAACGAGGGGAAATTCCTTCGAGAACATTCGAATAGAAGGGGGGAGAGTGGAATGTCAGCTACTCCATGGACATAGTTACTACATACATTTGCAATGCCTGCCCATTCCGAATGGCACTATGCAGAACGGACATTTAAAAAATGTAATTATTCCCGCGAACAATAAGAGACCATAACAGCTGCCAATGAGACTTTTAAGTTAAAAGTTTTAACTAGGTTTGTCGATAGTTATTATAGTTAGTTGTTTGATTTTAAATACTATGCTTTTCTGCTACCTTGTAATAACAGCACGCCATGCATGTTTTCAGTATGACTCTTGTATCGATGTCCATGTAAGCAGTTGTAGATGTAGTTGCAAAATACATAAATACTAACGGTCCCTCTATCATTGGCAGCATACCTATCGTGTAGTGCATGCTTGTGAGGCTTCACCTCCTGAGAAGCATTAGTGATTTCTGCTAACACATCAATAGTCGTAGTTGCACTAACTTTAATAGGGTATAGTGTAACGCATGTTGGTGACTACTCATCCCTTGTCACACACCCTTGAGATGGCTTTCAGGGTATTTTGTGGATGTGGATGCCGAAGGTATGCATGGCGTGGAAAGTGGAGCGAAATCACTCCATCGCTTCCTCGTCCTTTTCCTTTTCCTGTCCACGTCCTCAGTCTCCCTTCTCCTCCTTTCTTCTCAACCCCCCCCTCCTCTTCCCCACCCACCCCCTCCTCCCCCCCACTTCCCCTCCCATTCCTCTCTCCGTAGCGACTGGAAATCTGGCTGTCGTTAAATGTGGGAGGCGCGCGCTCCCTCTTATGTTCGCGCGTCGTATAAACAGTTGAACACCGCACGTGCTGAGGGAGCAGAGAGGGAGAAAGGGGGGGGGGGGAGAGGAGGGGGATGACAAGAAGACCCCTTTTGCCCCCGCCGAGATGAACACTTTGACAGTCAAAGAAGTCGCTTGCCTCTCAACTTCCTCCCTCTCCATGACGACGCCCCCTATTCGACCATTCCTTCCCCTTCCCCCCCCTCCACCGAAAGAACTCCCCCCCTCCCCTCCCGCCCGCGCCGTCACCCAAGGATCAAAGCTGCCCACGGACTTCGAAACGGACGGTCGGCTGTATTAGCTCGAGCGATAACCCCGCTCTTCCCCGCGCCACTTCCAAGTACACTACGGTGACGCAAGATTTGCGAAACGCGCGATGGTTAAATATCTACGAAAAAAAGTTTTTTTTATAACGGATGTTTAATAAGTTGTCTTGTTAATTCATCCAGGTGATTGTGTGCAAGTTTAATCAAAGTTACGCAAAAGAAGGAAAAATAAGATAACAGTTACAAGTATTTATTTAGAATTTATGTAGTTTGTAAAAAAAGGTTGCAATCAAATTTCTGAATACTAAGTATTTTGTGTTTTTAATTTCCTTGTCTTTCATGTTTTTTATATTATTATTATTTATCAGGGGAGCGTGGTGGCCTAGTGGGTAGAGCACTTGGCTACTGATCGAAGGGTCCCGGGTTCAAATCCAGGTGAAGCTTTAGGAAGTCCGTGAAAAAATCCTCGGAGTGCGAGGTGGCCCATGGAAAGGAACTGGCCCTCCTACCCTGAATGTGTGAAATTCACACGCCTGTGTCTTTGTCCGGGGTGAGCTCTACCCTCCAACCATCCAAACCAATCTTCGGGTTGAATCACTGAGTGAGTGATTAATTATCATTGTAGGGTAGGTTTATTTCTTGTATCAGGACCTTTTTCTTAAGTTCTGATTAACTACATAGTATTCTCATAGCCTTGTTATTTTGTGTTTTAATTAGTATCACAAAGCATTAAGCTCAACTCTCCAAAACTCAAACTACTCTACTGTCGATGAAAATACCTTTTTTAACTAGTCGAGAGTAGCGTAAAACAGTGTAGTAGTTCTGTCATTTTAAATACAAGCGAGAGTAAGATCTTCAGGAAAGAAATAAAAATGGCTCTTTACGAAGCTAAACCAAAGTTTTTAGCTGCCTTAGTCACAAGGCAATAGTTAAATAGCATACAAATTTAAAATGTGAAAATATGTTGAAAACCAGAAAATTTGCCAATTCACTATTTTGTTTTTAATTTATTTTGCAATTTTCTGGGGGAGGACCCCCCCCCCCCCAATTGAGGGATATTCCATACCCCTCCCCCTCCCGGAAATATGGCAGACATATGAGCCCCCCTGAGATATGGTCCTGGATCCGCCAGTGCCCCTGAGGACGTTTGAACTCCACGGAGGGGTAGCAATGTGCGCCAAGGGAGCGGGGGGTTAAACGTCCCATCCGATGAACTTCATTCTTTAAGTGCTCTCCACTAAACACAGGACCGCCATTTGTCCGAAATAATTAATTTATATAATTAATTAAATAATTAATCTCCGGGGTTCAAACCCGGTTCTCCGGTGCGCGAAGCCATTTCTCTAGCCACTACAGCAACCCCATCTCCATGATGCAGCAAGCTTTCACTTGGACTGATCGTATCATACCAGGAAGAGGTTGTCAAAGTAGTCCATTCAGTAAGAGCCAATGGAATAAAAGTGAATTGAGAAGGAGTTAACTTTCATCGTTTCGCAGATGACATCACAGTCGTGGCAAAA
The DNA here is from genome assembly GCA_963573305.1 of Pyrrhosoma nymphula. Classification (NCBI taxonomy): domain Eukaryota; kingdom Metazoa; phylum Arthropoda; class Insecta; order Odonata; family Coenagrionidae; genus Pyrrhosoma; species Pyrrhosoma nymphula. Next base: position 919,665 of record OY754337.1, read on the forward strand.
ACAAACCAGGAGGCATGCAAGGATCCCTAAACGATATGGGCCGGTCACTACAAAGGAGTGAAGAAAAGGTAAATCTGGACCCTTTAAATGGGAAGCCAATACTTTAGACATTACACCAATCCAATCCCCTTGTCCTAGTTGAAACATAATCTTCCGGTTATGGTGTGCGAACAAAAATAACGGAATTGAATGACATATTTAAGCGAAATCATATCACTTCAAAAGTAATTTCTCGGGGAAAATAATGCTTCCAAAGATTAGAATAAGTATTGAGTGAGAGACGAGGGAATGCCAAAGAGGGAATGTCTCCCAACACATTATTTATCTTGTGGAACGCTCCATTTCCAATGTACCTAAATTTAAATCTTGCTAGAATAATTGCGGATAGATACGGTTTTCAAAATTCTTTAACAAGTGTGCTTTATTTCTCACAATTATTCATCTTTCTGTGTTCATATTTATAGTTACGTCCAACGTTAACCTACATTTCAAACGACGTCACCTCCGATCTCTTCTTCAGCGCACAACCGACATGTGTAGTACTGCTATGCAATATCATTATGGGTTGCTCACCGGACGCGAAACAGAAATGTTGTGCGTGGTCTAGTTAGGAGTTTGTCGTAATGCTCGTTTCTCTCATGCATATGATATCGATTGCGGAGCTTGCGAACTCGAGCCTCCAGTCAGTAGGTCACAAAACACTACAAGCGATATGGCCTCGAGGCCTCGAGGTCATAACAGACACACAAATCTTTCAATTCCCGGCAGAGGCGAGGAAGATTTGATAAAGGTAACCCGATTTTACTTTGGGTCCTGCGTTGAGAGCACTTTATGAACTACTGGTACACCGTCCGTCGGGAGGAAGGCATAACTGTATGCCCATTACCTACTTACATACTTACTTCCTCGGCACTACAGCCCGGTATGGGCTTTGGCCTCCCTCAATACGCCTGTTCATTCTCTTCTGTTCTGCACTTTCTCTCCCACCATCTTACGATCCTCATAGCCTTTATGTCTTCTTCCAAATCCTGCATCCATCTTTTCCTTGGTCTTCTCTTTTACTCTCTTCAATATTTCCATGTAGCAGCTTCTTAGGCATCCTTTCTTCAGTCATTCTTTCTACATGACCTAGCCAAACTAACCGTTGGGTCTTCACAAATCTCACTATGCCTTCGCCTCTGATAATATTTTCTATTTCCCTGTTTGTTCTTATCCTCCATGTTACCCCATCTGTCACGGGGCCATATATCCTTCGCAAAACCTTCCGTTCAAATATCCGCAGAGCTTGCTCATTTCCAGCAGAGATGGTCCACGTTTCTGCTCCGTATGTCACGACCGGTCTGATAAGTGTCTTATAGATCTTGACTTTCATCTCCTTAGATAGCAGAGTTGACTTCAGGAGCTTAATATTAGCAATGTAAGCCCTATTTCCAGCCATTATCGTCTTGTTGATATCTTCTGTCATTGAGTTCTTACAGTTTAAATCAGTACCGAGGTAACTGAAATATTTTACATTTTCAAAGTTGTACCGCCCAAATGTAACGTTTTGAGTCCATCTTCTCTCTTCCATGGCCGACATTTTCATGTATTTCGTTTTTTTTCTCATTGATTCTTAGCCCAATATTCTTACTCTTCTGTTATAAAATTTTTCTACTGTATGCCCAATGGCACCTTTTAATTAGAGCGAACTAATTCAGACGTCGGGTTTTTCTCCACCTTTCCTTCCGATCCAATTTCCTCCAACCCACCTCCAATCCTTATGGCTAAAATGACCAAAGTCGTCGGTCGCCCTCCCAAATAGCCCAACGAACCGGCTACTTGACAGACTGGAATGTGAGCCACAGGTATACTCGGTGGTAACACGAAAGATTAAGGACACTAGAATGAAGTTGATTTCACCAGTTTCATGACGACCTCAAGAATGCCCTTCTACTCTCATATTTGGTACCCTCTCACCCTGAGGAACCGACAAGAGCGAAAAATACATGACAAATTGGTTTTATACGCTCAAAACTAGCAAAGCATGCCCTCCGCTAAATTACCCATCAGTATTTTAATGAAATGTTGTAACTTTATGATTCCACATGATTTTATCGAGAAATTACCTGGGTTTTGATGTTCAACGTCATCTTCGGGTCGCTCACACCTTAAGATGACGTTGAACGTCGAAACCTATGTCATTTCTAAATTAAAAATTGTAGAATCGCAAAGTTACAGTGTTTAATTCTAACGCGAATCGATTCCATAAAGTTACGCTTGAAACTATCAATATTTCATCACTATTTCTCTCATTCCTCCTTCAGATATTTCACTTGTACTCTTTATTTTTCAAGTTCAACATATTTTTCCTGGTGTCCCTGTATAGGTATATATTTACACGATTAGTCAACAACCCAGCGAGGATTTGAAGTGTAGTATGCGGATGTATAGACTCAAGAAAGTGGGCCCCTTACCAGATAAGTCACCCAATTAAAGATTTTTCATTGGCCTTTGAGTACGAGGGGTGGATATAACGACCACGGAAAAGAGAATTCAATGAAATATCTTTAATGCTCCTTGAACTTTCTTGTAAAAAGCATTGACTCTCAGGGATATTATTTTAATAATTCAGGCAATTATCGAGTATGATTTTTGAATTAACAATTAATTATTGAATTGGCAATGACAAGAAAATCAATAAACGGAAGATCAGAGGTGATGCAAAAAATCTAAAGGAGTTTTAATATCTGTAATTTAACCCTACCTAGTGGTTGATTACTCTTATAAAATAACTTGCATCATTGTCATCTTTTGAGGTCGATATTTTAATCACTTTATATACAATTTTATAAAATTGCTCGGTCCACATGAAAATCTAATAAAGGAACAAATGCAAGTAAAAGCTTCACGGTGTCGGCTCCATTCCGATACCATTTTATCGCATTGCCGTGCGAAAAGAAAAAAAAGGCTCAGCTCTCTTCAGACGAGATCACCCGAAACTCATTTCACTTGTGAAAACTTGTGTGCCCTGTGAAGTAATGGCACGTTGATTGAAAAAAAATTACCACGATTCTCATGTCAACGCAGCAATGTTTGACACAGGTTATGAGCCTTTAGGTTGTTTTTTGTCTGCGGAGTTGGTCTACATCCCCTCAATTCTTTCCATGCGCTATGTACACCTCCCACATTATCGCTAGTCCGGGCAAGGTAAGCCTTTGAAGCTCTCACCACTATACATTTTCACAATTTTCACCGCAATAGTAACTCTCCAGTTGCTGGCATTTTATGACTCCTCCTTTTATGTAAGTACGAGCGGAAGATACCCGTTGAAATTCAACGGGTGTGAAATACGTTGAACTTATTTTATAAGAAAACCACAAAGCCTGAAGAAAAACTGTCAGCGTGGTCATTTGAGGAGTTCGTAACCTATCTTGTTTGTTGTGTTCGTTGTAGTAGACACGCTGACCGTTTTCCAGGTGCACGGAGAGATGAGTGACTGTTGGTCCACTTTCATGCACGGGAAACCCAAAAATCGGCCAAACAAACTCATTACTACTTAAATAGCACCCAGGTTAATAGATGGTCACCTCGTCCCTACGGTTCTCTTGAGCCGTCTTCGGCGTGATTAACAGCTTAATCGATTCCCTTGTGTACATACATATATTTGCATTCAATTACTTAATTCAGTTGCTCTATTCAACGTTGATATGTGCGTTGAGTGTCTTAATCAGGATTGGACAGAAGGGTACAATCCAGCGGTTGACAACGTACTATGAAGCATTTGTAGCAGCCATGTTTATTTGACCTATGAATCCTCCATCACTCGGATTGCACCTTCGGCATAAAGGGTAGCCATAATCATTGGTTTCCGTTACTAAATAAAAAATCTATGGTGATTCTTAGTGCACTTGCCGATTTTCATGCACGGATGACGTTCATTACGCAGAATTTCCGTTCTTCATTCGGGTAAGAAGCATGTAGTGACGTCAGTATAATTTCCGCCATCTTAAAACAGATTGAAGTTTCGAAACAGATGCGTGTATATTTGAACCAGATTTATGGCTGGTTACCCGTCCGTAGGTTAGGTAAGGATGAAAGTTGTGCGGTTCTTAGCGTAACCCGAGAAACACCACGGGGAGATGAGACCGCTGGTGGGTATTTATTTGACCATCCAAGTCTAACTTTAGTCGTTTTTCTTTCAAAGGCTCATTTTCTCGCAAATATGACATTCATTTTTCTTTAGAAGATTTTTAGATAGGTAACTTATTCTTCTATTAGGCATGTTGATGGATATATTTTCAAGTCCAAGGAGGGGAAACACAGTGGAAAGTGAGAGTCTGGAGTAGGCAGCTCGATGATTTAGTGAATATACCTTAGTTAGCTGAACTTGAACACTTAAAAACATATATAAATGACTCGTAACGTTACGATGCGGGAATTGGTCTAACAAACAGTTCACAATCGTAATGAGAGGCAGATGCAGACAGTTCCACCACGTGTAATTCATTTGAGTACAAAACGATAATAAACAACGCCGTGTTTGTTGTAGCAACAGAGGCATTATTAACCTACTATTTGCTGCACGTTAATATTCTTGAGCATTTAGTTGCGTGTGTAATCTATTTTATTCCTTTGTGTCTCGTTTACTAGGTAAGTGTTCTCTCATATATATGCAGTGCCCCTATGAAAGCTGCTTTGATAATAGGCATTGAAGAGTATACTTGTTGTAAATATGCGTTGAATTTATCGATTACCCCCTGAAGCAATCTATCATGGGGCCCTTGGGACTCTGGGCCCTTCTGATACAGATTTTCTTTCTACGTGCAATCATGTACATGTAAGAAGACGTGATATTTAAATGCTAGAGACGTGAATATTCTCTGAAAATCAAATCTCTGGTTGTCAAGGTAATATGTTATTGTTGATTTCAGAGAAAAAGGTGAGATTTTTCAGTTGAAAACATGAAGTTCAGACAAATACGGAGCGTAGAAGGATATCGATTGATAAAATTAGAAACTTCATTTATTCAGCTATCCGATAGAAAAAATTCCAGTCCTATATCTTGAGTGAATGTACTTTTAAAAAGTAAAACATTAAACCACTGCACCGAACCCAATGCTTGCCATTGACCACCAGGGGGGACCTTCAGCGGGCCTTTGGGGGCCCTGAGGGCTTTTTGATATAGTATATGTTACAACCAGATATGTCTTCAATCTGCATGCCAAATTTTAGCTCAATCGGTCCAGTAGTTTTTGCGTGATGGAGCAACAGACCGAAAGGGACCATTACATTTTTATACATATTAGTAAGGATCACACCCTTAACCCTGAAAAAATAGGGATTCGGTTAATTGAACCCTACAGTGTTTGTTGTCTATCAGTGACAAACTCGTGTTCCAAATTTCATCAAAATCGGTCCTGTGGTTTAGGAGGAGATGTGGAACATACATACATACATACATTGACTTTTATATATATAAAGATAAAGATATACCTCTCCAGACTTTGGAATTTTTCTTCCCTAGGTTGTAACACTTTGAAATTTAGAAGTTTTTGTTTCAGCACTCAACCGGGTAAGGTGAGCCTGTTAGGCTCGGAAAAAGGGTTTTATTTACACAATGGATAATACGTATATTAAGGCTTCAATGATCTTTCCAACGTATAGTACTTATATACTTATTCGGTGGACACTTAGGTATCTGAGGTTATAAGGTAATATACTTTTTTGAATGCTTCTGACTCTATGTAGACTTCAGCATTTGCTTCACACACATTGTCATTTTCTACTATGTTTCATTTGGGCCACCTAACACATTTGAAGCCAAGATTTCTGTGAAATGACCGACCCATTTGTTTCCGATCAATTTCATTGTCTTTGCTACTTTGTATTTTCCATTATTGTTATTATATCCAATACATATCTGTTATATAAGCGTCAGACAGCTTCCTAGCAGGACAGTGTTAACCTGTTTTGCTATTCAGAAGAATTTTGCTTGCGCCTTTCAGTGGTAAGTATAAACGGTGAATTAGTGGAATTTTGGAAATATTTAGTTCACTTTAAAAAGTAATTTATTTCATTTACTATTTCAGCAAAAAATTATCATACGACGAATAGAAAGAAACAATTTTGTCCATCACGTTCCGCGAAACTAGCTCTGTTGGAAGGTAAGAGGATACATGATTGAGAATAGTTTCATAAAATCGTTTTTATTTTTTTCAAAGCAAACTTTCACGGCTCCTATGTTTTTCAGAATGGCCTCAATCAGTGAGCGAGATATTCTAAAAATTTTGGAGGATCCAGACATTGATGAAGATGACGATATTCGTGATGATGCTTCGATTTCATCCTTTTCCAGTGACGGTTATGTAAGTGAGTCCTCGGAAGAGGAATACATACTTGAGGGATCCGAAGATTCTGACGATGATGAAGTTCTGAGCACTGTGGAGTATGTAGGAAAGGACGGCACTACGTGGTCATCTGCTGCCCATCCAACAGGACGAAGTCGGCAATGCAACATAATAAATGGCCCCGTGGTAAGGTTATCCTTTCTCTCGGCATGGTACTAAAGGAACCCCACGATTGATACATTCTTTTCATGACTCCATATATGATAGATTCAATTGTAAACCGCACAAACATTGAAATGAAAAAGATCTTCAAAGCAAAGAAATTGGCAGCCATGCGATTGGAGGGAAATATATGCGTTCATTGGTCTCTTATTAACTGCTGGTCACCTAAAATCAAATTATTGTAATTATGAATCACTCTGGGATAAAATATATGTACCACCAATTTTTAGAGCTACAATGAGTGTAAATAGATTTAAATTTTTTCTATGATTTTTTTGGTTTGATGACAGAAGTACGCGAAATGAGCGTATAAACAAAGGTAAGCTTGCCCCTATTCGAGACTTATGGGAGGAATGAAATGCTAAACTGAAGAAATATTATATTCCGGGGGAAAATTTGACCCTTGATGAGCAACTTTCACCCTTCGGTGCCCTTTCAGGCAATATGCCTTCGAAACCTGTCAAATACGGAATGAAAATATGGTGGCTTTGTGACTCAAAAACTTTCTATCCTTTGTACGGCATACCATATTTAGGCAAAGTTGAAAGAAGGGCACTTAATTTGGGATCATCAGTTTGTTTTATCGTTGACAAAAATGTTCAATGGAACGAATCGCAATATTACTTGCGATAATTATTTCACTGACCTGGACTTAGGTAAAACTCTTCTGTCTAATGGCCTAAAGATGGTAGGTATCGTGAGAAAAAATATAAGGTTTATTCCTGCTCAATTTCTCCCCAGCCGAGCAAGAGAAGATAATTCCTCAGTTTTTGGGTTCACCAAAGATGCCACACTTGCATCATATGTGCCCCAGAAGGGAAAAAGTGTAATTCTCCTTTCAACAATGCACCACGCTAGAGTTATCTCTGAGAATGGTAAACCAGATATAACATTGTATTATAATGGTACAAAAGGGGGGTGGACTCATTAGACCAACTTATTCATGAATACATGAGTACAAGAAATTACAATCGTTGGCCTTTAGTTTATTTCATGAATGGAATAGATGTGGAATTCCAAAATGGAATGAGAACAAGAAATGCAATCGGAGGTTATGTCTTATTGCACTCGCTGAGGCTTTGATGAAACCTCCAATATAATCTAGGAGTATTTTGGGATTGCAGCAGGTAACAAAAAGGGCAATGGCAGTATTTAATACCTCCTCGGAAAAACCTGCTGCTGAAACGGTTTACCCACGAAAAAGGTGTTACATGCGTCCATCCAAAAAGATGCAAAAACGTAAAAAAATGTAGGATGGAACATAAAAAAATGTGGAATGCAAAAACAATTTAGTAAGAGATAAAAAACAAGCAAAGAGCATAGCTCTTTTACTGTAAGATGTGATAATTGTAAAACCTAATGATAAACAAATGCACTATATTGTGTAATTATTATGAAAATCATATGAGAATATCTTGAGTGTATCAAAATTATAGTAAATAAATATAAACTATATAATTACGCTGTTATTTATTTATGGTACTATAATTTTAATAGGTGAGCCTTTTAGGCTCAGCGCGACCGGTTACGTAGGTTAATTAGCTTGCCCGGACTAGGGTTAAAAGAACCTTCTCCTAGATCTCGCAGGGGAGGGGCTCACGGGGGCTGGTTTGATAACTATTGAACACATTAAATAGTATTTTATTATGAAAAAGGGGAGCAAAAAGCATTTGATGGCCCACGTGAGCGTGAATTTTAGTTCAATGGTTACTTTACACTTAAACGTTTGGCTGTTAAGGATTTCGGATAAACATGACTTCAACCAGTCGGATGGAACAGCTCTCTGCTTCGGAAATAGTATTAGTGATTCAAACAAATGATGATCAAACTCAGTGTTTTTCAACCTGTGAGTCGCGACCCCCCGGGGGCGTCGCAAAGGCTTGATTGGGGGGGTCGCGGTCGCAAGTCGAGTAAAAGAAAAAGCAAGTGTTAAGGGTCCTACACTACAATAAAAATACAAAAATTTCTGATTACAATCTACACCTAGACTACGTCAAAGAAACAACAATAATTTCAGTTTAATGGCTGGGCCTGTTTACTTTTTACTAATTTATCGAATCGTGGTTATAATTTAGAGACGCAAATTGGGGGGTCGCAGGGGGTTGCATATTCATAAAGGTTGAAAAACACTGATCTAACCGATTGTTCTAAAATTTTTTCTGCAAAAATGTTCAACATTAAGGAAAAGATTTGGTCAGCGCACGTTGTCTCTTCGTTTTCGGACGTTGCATAGGCATTTTTCACTTCATTGTTTTTTTCTCCTCAGCGAGATAGCCTTTGGTCGAAATTGCTTGAAAAAGCTTATAGGTAATCTCAATAATTTATGAATATTTACATCTGTTTATCATGAGCTTCGTTAGCTTTTTTCTGGAAAACAAAAAAATGCCGTCTTTTAATCGGTATTTTTTGCGTAAAAACTGTCTACGTCATCCACGTACAGTCAGTCCTAACATGGGTTGTCCATTTCGCAGATATTTTCTCTCTCATGAAGCTAAACATTCCACCGATATAAAGTGTCCGTAAGAGGGGATTGAATTTTGAATGCTACTAATTTACACTAGAGACTAAGGAATACCCTCAATGTCATTTGGGTTGGTTGTTCGTCAGAAGTCCCATTTGGTCTCAATTCCTTTGCTGCGAGGTACTATAAATTTCAGGAGGGACGAATTGTTCTGTTCTAAGGTTCCTCCAACTACTCATAGAACAATTCGATTTTCACGCACAGTATTTGATTCCCGCAAAATCAAGGAAAAAAAGATTCGAATAAACGTCCCATTCTTGAAAATTCACGGAACTCTGACCCTATTCTCCAAGTTGTAGTGCTTAACAAGATTTGACCCTTACTATTTTACTTTATATTATTGATAAAGAATAGTGGATTCGATCGACAGCTCATTAGCATTTTTTGTATTGTTGGGATAAAGGATTGGTGCATAAGTTATTCCGTGATATATTAGTGAGAAACATGGCGTCTTCATGTGTCTGTTCAAAAGGAAAGAACCAAGTGTAATTAAAAAGTACCTGGAGGACAGAGTAATACGTTGGAGAGTGTCACTATCCACGTGGCACTCAAGCAGAGATCGGGATTCCAATGAAAAACTCATAAACGTTGCTGGGCCAAGTATTCGGACCCTCTGAACCGAAAGCCAGTGCCCTAAGCACCAATCCAACCGGATCATTTTATTTCTTAAAATCCCTTAATTGCCTTATCACTGCTGATGAAAACAATATTTTTCAAACTACTTAGGTTTTATTGCATAAGCAATTTCATTTTTAAGAATGATGATGATTGAATGTAGGGGAAACTAGCGAAAGACGTTACATGTCAGACCTACGAAACTCCACGTTTCATTACCAAAGTTACCCTTACCAACGTCAGGTTGTTCGCATGCGTAACCACGCAATAGGGCAAAGAAAATGAAAGGAAGTTCATAGATAATTAACGCTCACTCAAAGAGCTTGGTGTGTCACAGTTTTAATTTTTATTTGAACTTGTGGTGCAAGAAGTAGCCGCATCGCAAGTGAATGGCATTTGGTTAGAACCCAGCGTCATTACTTAAACGTAAAAGGTAAACGGTGGTCTGTCCATGGGCTCCGAAATTATTTGTACTCGTTTATATTCTTGCATCGGGCACCATGGTATTCGGGCACCATTCAGAAAAAATTAAACTGCCGTCATCAATACCCCCAAAGTGTATACACCGTATAGACCCCTACGACAAGTCGACTCATTGTAAAAAAATAATGATTTCAACTTTCACGTTAACTATTTGCACAATAAGGCTCGCGTAATTTGGATTAGGAAGCATTTGCGTGTGCCGATTTTATATTAGTTAATTCGAAATGATTTCCCGTATCTTGGAATGGGGAAAAAACCATCCCAATATTTGTAACAAATTGTTATTCTAGAGTGAATCATTTTCCTGCCTTAAGCACGAGAATGATGAACTTTTGAAAAAAAAACTATCCGTTCATGTGGAGTTTAAAAAAGTGATTGGAGCGATTAAATAATGCAGGTAATATGTATTAGGAAAGTTATATCTAGAGATTTAATACATTAGTTTTGCTTCTTAGTTCTTCTGTAAAAAGAAATTATCGATAACGGCCACCAGCTCTGGTTTATTTCGTAGCATCGGCTCCGATCAAAATTTCCGATCTCAAATAACGATTCTTATTTAAATATTTCCATATTAAAGATTTTCCAATTTTTTCATGTAAAAAATACAAAATTTATTCCCCTGTGATAATCAGCTTCCATTAACTTCTTTTAAAAAAATCTCAATCTTTTACTAAAAACAATGCATGCTATGTATCCGATCAAGTGTAACTGCAAATATAAAATCATTGCCACGGTAGAAGCCACAAGTGTTCCTTGTTTATTCTTTAATTTTTGTTTTCGTATTTGCTACTCTTTTAGAAATTCACGAAGTGATATAATATGTCCTGCTTCGAATTCTGATGGTGGCATCTTGGTGGTTCTCTCAGAATTTTACAGAGATTATTAATATTTGTTAGCTTTCTTAGCCTTACTCAGTTTCATTAACCAACACTGGAATCATTTTATTCCGCTTCTTTGATAAGGAAATCGGACCTCGCAATCAAACATTTGTTCACAATAGCTCGTATTCTATCCTATATTTATCTGCTTAACTTTCGCATACTACTTAATTTGGTATTAATTGGTATATGAGTAGCTATTTACGAATAGCTTGTTATAATGAATAAGTAGATCGTGCAACATTTACTACTGCAATGGGCTCCCCTTGCCGGAGAATCACCTTCGTCCACCTACCGCCAGTGGGATGGACAGTGGAACGAGGACGGAAGACTAGGGTGGGGAGGGAATTTCATGCTGTGCGCTGCTGCGTCTGAGACGCGTCGTACCGTACTTTGCAATGGTTTTGGATGTTTTTAGCAGGTAATTTATTTTTGCGACCTAAATTCCAATTATTTGTGTATCAATAGAACAATGTATCCTTTGGTTATAAAATGTAAACGCAAGTCAAACCACACCTTCACCCTGCAATTTTATATATTTTTAAAAAAAGTGTCAAAGTAACCTCGACAGAGGGGTTTCTTTGACAAGCCATTGAAATGCATCAAAAGTCAAAGATTCAAAAATTAAGGGTTACTTTGATATCATTTTGACAAAGAATATAATATATATTACCTATTTTACGCAATATGTATTAAATTAACTGAAAAATAAACATTTTTTGTACAATCAAATTGTCGTCTTTGTTGAGGAAATATTTTACATAGAAAAATATCAGACACTTAGGGTACTATTATAGGAAATTAATAATTCTGCTAAAGTAGCCCCGAAAACTGTAAAAGTTACCCTTAATCTAAATTTAACCATGTTTTACGGTAGCTTCTGAGACATGCATAAGAGGTCGCGCTCGTGGTCTCGATATTCTTCTCATCTTCCGGGGGATAGATACACACACCAACTCTCTGTCGCATTTCGCCTCGTGGAAGACAGGGAGGCCGGCGAGGCAGAGTCTTGTGGCTGCACTCGAGGGGCAACGTAAATGTAGACAGACAGTGGGTGGTTATGACCACGCGTCATCGGGAAAACTATCGAAACACCGAAAAAGTTTAAAAAATGTTTTTGGACTTTATTCTAATCGGAAAATGGCAAGTTCTCACAACTCACGAGAGACTATGACATAAAAATGCATATCATCGACTTTCCCACGGTTCGCAACAGTCAAGATCTCTACCACGCTACAATCAAGATCTAAGTAACGCCTCTTCTTATGATGTCTTCCGATTGGTTTCACACATCCACATTGATATTTTGATCACGTGTGATTAGATTGATCAATTGATTTAGTATACAAAATATCAGATTAAAACCGGATTAGATGCCTTTCCACCTTTTTTTAGCAGTCCAAACCTGTTGCACGCGATGAACGTAAAAAAACATATCCAAATGAGAGCGTTGAATACCGAATTAATGCGTCATTTTTTCTCTATATGATGCTGGTGTCTCACGAGCTGTTTATGCCTCCGTGGAGGGCGTTGCCGATCGCAAAAGTGAAAAGTGCCCGGGTGAAAGTGGTCTTCATCTTAAACCGACTGCCCCCAGGACATACTAATGATTCGCTGTGGCTTTCATCCGTTTCCCACGGGGCCCTCAGTCCGTGAAAGGTCATTATTCAACCGTCGAGTGTTTTGCGTCTGGTGTGGCGTTTGTGAAGCATTGGGATACGGGAGGGTTATAGTAGTTCTTTCTAAATATAATGTTAAATAGCTTACATCTTCATTACACTCGAGTCAAGCTTACTCCACACTTTAACTAATGGCTAGTTCCCCAAAAAATGTTAGAGATATGAATGGGAAAATGAAAACAATTGTATTTACAAATGAATGCATGCTTAAGGAGTTTCGGTGGTTTACTCAACTTAAGAGAATTCGACGAAACTTGCTGGAAGCATTCTTTATGTAATTTTAAATCGACCTGAATTTTTTCAGAATTATTGACCGCAGATTATTTAAGATATTTGATCGTGAAGTGGACAAAAAATTACATGGGTTGGGAACACAAGGTACGAGTAGGTTAATACATCAAAAAGAACCTTTTTATAGTTAAGAATAAGAAAAACAAAAATAATAAAAAAAAGTATTTAAAATGATTTTCATACATTATTCTATTGATGATTTAATGTATTTTTGTTTTCTTATACTTAACTAGAAATCGTTCTGTTCGATGAATAAAGCTAGTCGCACCTCGTGTTCCCATAAGAACCCATGTAATTTCATGCCCACTTCCACATAAAATATCCTAAGAAATTTACGGTAAATAATTTTGAAAACTTTCAAGTAGCTTTAGGAAAACATAATTAATGTTTCCAGCAAGTTTCGTCGAATTTCCTTAGTTGATTGAAACCACCGAACGTCCATAAAATATTTTAGAAATTTTCACTTCCTTAGGTTGATTGTGAGGAAATATAAGCGTGGGGAAGCTATTAAAAAGAAAAATATTTAAGTATGTTATGGCGTGAGAAATTAAAATGTAGCCCGAAATAAGGACTAAAATTAGTGGACTGTATTTCAAGCTGTACATTATCTTCGGTTCAGCAAAAAATTTCCATCAAACATCGAATGACATCACCTGACTTTTCAGAAGAGCTTATTTTTATTTTATGTCAATTTAACACCCATAAGTCTCTATTAACTTAGATCGGTGAGGATCTCACTGGAGTACTCCTAAAGGATAATGCAAAATGTAACATAAAATATTGTTTTAAGCTTCTTACTCAATAATCATAGTCCTGAAAAAGGTACAATATTTAAAATGAATCAATTGATTCTCTGGATAAATGTATTTATTGTACCCCAGCCATAACTACGAAGTTCTTACGGGTCACACCTGGGGCATTCCTTGGGAAAGAAGTCACATCTACATATACATACTTCCCCGCAAGCCACCTCAATAGGCGTGTGGCAGGGGGTGTTAGGACACCAGCCGTTTACATATAAGAAAGGAAACGCTCTAATGAAATTACGCCTAGTATTTATTAAAGTCCCTTATAGTTCGGGGGAAAAACGAATTCCCATACCTATCCGTTGGGCAAAATATCTCTATTAATTTATCGTTTCTGTCGGACCTGGAAATAAAGTGGGGTTCTAATATGATGTTCTCCGTGTCGCTCTTAAAGATATCTATTCTCAATAGCTCAAGCAATCTAAGCCTAGAGCGCAGCCTCCAAGTCTCTAGCGGCTCCCAGCCTAATTCATTTAACATCTGTGTAACGCTGTTTGTACGCCCGTAGCAGTTTTTGACGAATCGCGCAGCTTTCTTTTGTATTAAGTCGTGTCTGTAAGACAACTCACCCGGATTCAAAGCCTCGTCCTTTTCAAGACGCCCTAACCATTTAGTGGCCGCCGACCATTTGTAACTCACGTAACTCTAAACCAGCAATACTGAATTTCGCAGACCACAAATTTGATTTTCTTTCGTTTCACTGACATTTTCTCTAGGACCATCATTCCCCCACAGACCGCGGTGTGTGACCACTGTCCAAGGCTACCACACTGGCCCTATGCAACGGAGATGCATCATTTTTCGCGATCACTGTAATCCATTTGTAAAGGTGTTGCATCGCACTATGGCGTATCTCTCGTCATATGCGTGGCTTTAATACACTTGATTTAATTTCTAATGAATACTGCTCTTTCTGCAAAAAATTTCCTTCAAGCATCAAATGACATCACCTGACTTTTCAGAAGAGCTTGTTTTTATTTTATGTCAATTTAACACCCATAAGTCTTTATTAACGTAGATCGGTGAGAATCTACCGGTAGTACTCCTAAAGGATAATGCAGATTTTAACATAAACTATTGTTTTATGCTTCTTACTCAATAATCATAATCCTGAAAAAGGTACCACATTTAAAATGATTCAATTGATTCTCTGGAGAAATGTATCCCAATAGTCTAGTAAAAATTAGCCTCATCTGCTGAAGTTGGAGATCAATTTTAACTTAAAATTCTTACCACCAAGAGCTACAAACTCGAACACAAAGTAAAAAAGGTGAGAGCGGCTTCAAACGGCTCCATGTAGGTCTCGCAGAGTGTTTGAGGTCGGAGGTCATAGAGGTATACAGAGATGTGCATAAGCAGCATGTGTATGTTGAAGAAAAATTGAAGAGTATTTTACTCTTCAATTCAAGAAAATAAGTCTCTCAAAACGCTGTAAACCAATAGCGATTTAAGATTGGTGATTCCAGTTGGAATTTATTTGGATTATTATGCATCATAGTTGTTTTGTTAACTATCTACCTGGAGGGATTTAGTGAAGGAATTAAGTGAATAAACATTGATGAAGACCACTACTTGAAGAGAGGAGCTATTTTGTGGAAGCGACGAATTTGGAATAAGGAATGAACGAAAGACTTAATTTGTCCTTCTATTGGAGCACCGGCAATATTTCAACTTATTAAGGATTCTCAACCACAAAAAAACGTATCCATCAACGAAAAGTCAGCAGGAAACTAACTATTTTAAGCATTCAGGGATTTACAGTTCAAAATTAAGTCCTCCTACTTTGGCCAGACTCAGTCAATAAAACGGCGATTCTTTTTAATTTAAGTTTATTCAACTAGTAATCAAATAAAAAGTTACTTATTCTCCAGTTCTTTGAACTGGTGAACTGTTACAATCAGCATCTAATGTTTTTGCAATCAGCTCCAAAATCGTTAGCAGTTGGGAATTTTTTTTTTATAATTTCCAGATAATATCGCTGACTCTCCTTAGTTTCCGGCACACCTCCCTAATAAACCATTATATTGTAGTTGACCACAATTCCGTTATGAGATATTTTTTCTTCCTCTCTACGAACAATGCAATTGCGGCAGTGTATTGTTTATAAGTGGATTACTTGGGTAATTTAGCCTTGGAAACGAGAATCACATGTATAGGATAATTGGAACTACTCGTTTATTTACTTCTATTGCCAGAATCATGATCCCGCAGGTTACATTAACATTACATCGAAATCGTAGGAAAATATGTGTTGGTTACCTCTCATTCATAATGTTTTATGAATCAGGCTCAATTTTTTGTTTCTTCCATCAGGTAATTAAAATTTTTTCCCACAGAGTAAATTTATAATAATGGATTATTAAATCCGCAAATAGTCATGAAATGTGTAAAAACTCTGTATTTGAATTATCATTTTATTTTGAATTTGAAAATAATTTTGAAGAATTGACAATGTCTAATTTTTTAAGCATTTTTCATTGAGAAAAGGAAACTTGGAGAAATAGGGGAAACGAATTAGAATATAAAAAGAAGTAAGAGGACAACCTAACTAAGATATAGCTCTCTCTCTCTCTCTCTCTACAGCTTAATTTACCTGCGCTGGAACCTTTAGTTTAGTCCTAGTAGGAAGTTATTCAATTTAAATTTAAAAAATAATGTAGCCGAAAATTTTCAACATCCAATCATCTGCCCTGCATGATGAAATTAGTTTTTTTTTTGGACTTGCACTTCGGTCGTCTTCGGACGGGACGCCCTTTCGAAAGCCCTTCGCCTTTTTATTGCCCCTTGAGCGCCCCGCCACCCACCAACCCCCGCACCATCGAGGGAGCATTCTCGTTGGTGCGGTGCACGCAAAAAAGAAGAGCGGGCCTTCTCTTTCGGGGGTTGAGGACACTGTGAAGCACCACCCTCTGCCCCCGCTCCACCCCTCGGTGCTAACGCCTCCTCGCCGGCCGGCCCGGCATGATAATGAATCCGGGGGCTTTGACGAGCCATTAAAAGGGAAGAGCGCATGGATATAGGGTCTTGGGGGGTGAAAGGGTGGTCGCTTCATCAGAACCCCTCCCGCCCCCACCATCAGCCGCGACTGAGACTTTATAGAAGCAAAAAAGTCCCTCTTCTCTCTTTCTCTCTCTTTTTTCCTTCTCAGCTGCTCTGCGACGGAGACATTAAAAGGCGTCTTTCATCCCGGGCCGCCGACGCACCGGCCGAGGGACCAACCATCCTTAGGCGACCTTGGGTCACCCTCTCGAAGGAGTGGGGCGGATGAGGGCCCTTCCGAAGGCCCCCGCGCCGCCCCCGCGCCCTCACAAAGGCGGCAAAATTCACATTAACCCTTCTGCTTCATCCCTTGTGAGCCTCCCTCCTCCCCAAAGCACGAGGTGAGAATAGTCCACTCGGATGACCGTTTGTTGCGACGGATTCCAGCTGGGCGTTCTGTTGCTGACAACCGAATGGTCATTAGTCTCGATTTTCTAATGTCAGTCCTTTAGTCTGCCCGTTCTCAGTCTGAGGAACTAGAAAACTTCGTTAAGGAGGTTCAGCCGCGACTGTGTGAGTCAAAACAATTACTAAATTCCACATTTTTGATATTTTGTCAAAAAAAATCCAGCTTTCACTAATGCAATGCGTTACCTATAGAAAACCAAAAGTAAGGTACAAAATATGCAGATTATTCCACGAATGTATTTTAAATGAGCACTCTTTTCAGCCATAAGAGCCGACTGCAGCGCCATTTCCTACGAATTACCGCATTTTGACTTCAATTACGGCATTAACTCTTCAATAACTAGAAAAATAAGGTACTAAGATGCCTGAATTTTATTTTTAACTAATTCTTCTGGAATATTTCCTTCTTAGAGACAGTTTTCCACGTAAATGGAATTTGTATTTCATGGAAAAATACTATTTTTCCCCGTGTTTCTCTCATTCTCCCATTGAACAACATGTCATTTCAAGTTCAATTATAGAATAAAATAGCGTGGAAAGGTATTATTTTGTTGTTCATATCGGATAGAGGACAACTTTTTCTACAAGTAGACAGAATATGAATAAAATGACATTAAGTCATTTTACGGTGGAACCACCTTAAAAAGCAAAACCCACAAAACAGAAGAATTCGTAGATGAATAATCCTACAAACTAGCCAGAAAGAAGAATCCCAGGACAAGAAATATAAAATTAAAATAATAAATACGTAGGAATTCAACTAATAAGGTTGTTGAGTTCTAACAGTCAGATCTATCGCGTACTGAAAGGAAAATATGGGCTGGAGAAAAAGTAGTAGTCCCGGAGAAGAAGAAGATGGCCTGGAAAGGAAACAAGAAGGTCTGGAGAAGATGATGGCTTGGGGAAGAAGAAGACGGTGTAGAGATGAAGAAGAGGACCTGAAGAACAAATAGGCAGCCTGGAGAAGAAGAAGACTGGAGAAGAATATGGGGAATATGTTCTTTTTTTATAAAGTGAGGGGTCGTACCCTCAACTGCAATTTATGCAAATAAACCGGGATAGATTCGAATGGATCCCTCCCCTTTATTATAATTATTATTGTTAGCCTGTCCGTCCCAAGTGCAGCAAATATCAGGAACAGTTGAGGCCACGCGAGATGCTTTTCAGTTTACATAATAATCTATGGTTTTACTCCAACTTCTGTTTTCCAGAGAAAAATATGACAGACAGAAAATCAAAAGGACTAGGTCAAGATGGGCTTGCTCTAAAACACTTCGGTCCCATTGTAACTCGAGTACCACGGCCAGCAGCATCATCCCAATGTTCAGCTACGCTCGCTGGAACTGAACGTTACGAACTTGCCAGAGAATGGAACTAAAATTCGCTAGGGAAGAAAGCTGACAGCAGAAGGATAGCAAACATATTGATAAATTTGTACAAAGTGATTAATGGGAAAGTTTGGTAGTAGTTTCTATGAAGAAGAGGTTCCTTGGAAAATCATGGCGAAGAGCAAACATTTAGGTAAAGACTATGGCTGAGTATGGAATGGCGCCACTTGAGAGGGTATTCGGGTTGTAAAACCCATTTAGGCGTTATATTTGCTCGCTTTTCATCTTGTTTAAAACTAATCATCCATTTATCTGAAGAATCTGAGCGTATTGATTACCCCTCGAAAACATTTCTCTTCCATGTTTCCAGATTCCACTTTGAGTGAAAAAAAAATTCCTGCCTCTCAAGGAAAAAAGTATTTTTTTCCTGGATGAAAAACAACTCACATGAAAAGCAGAAAAATATTAGAAACGTTGATGTTAGATGTGATAATTTTTAACTATCCTTTATGATAATTATCTCTTATCGTATGTTACTTATTTTTTATGTCACCGATAATTACTGCATAAGGACCACATAAATGGCAGAAATAATAGAAATTCAGGGGTTAAAGCCATGAATCAAAAATGGTCGACATTTATTTAGCGAGGTTGTAGACAGAGAAAAATTGGAAAAATATAATTTTTAATAGCTTTTTACTAAATTCTGGTTTTTCATTCATCGTGCCAAATGGGCCAATCTTCAGCCCACATTATCGGAAGTTGTCTTTGAAAGCATGCCTCCAACGCTTCCCTACTTCCTGTGTTCCTGATTTCGGACAAGAAGCGTGTCTCCCTCAGCGCGAATGCATTCGCCCGTCCCTTGCTCGTCCCCGACCGTCTTCCTCTTCAGGCTTTCTCAAGCCTGAAGAGGAAGACGTTCGGGGACGGGGCTTTCAGGTTGACCCTTCGTCCTTGAAGCCTCCTTGCATCGAGTCATCCTGATATTGGTTCCTCAGTCTCACGTGACACTGCTCCCAAGGTAAGTAGGTAGTTAAACGGTTGCACTTGATACATTTTTCCTCTTGAACTGCGAGAATTTTCGTCCCATTGAAACGGATGATGCTCGCGATTTGAAGCTGCTTCAATCCTTTTGAGACTAAATTTACGTCACGTGTGCTATTCAAGAATGATTTGCAAAAGGAAGCCAACATAGCCCTAAATTGACTCAAAATCAGTAGAAAAGTATGTGTATCATCTCTGAAGTAATAGGTCTTATTGGGTGAGTGCTAGGGTGATGTTACGAAAAGATTGGAAAAGGTGATACTTATCATTTTTGGTCCTACGTTTAAAATATACAGCGTTGTGTTGTTGGACCCATGGAACCGAGGGTAACTTATAGAAGTACATATAGAAGCAAAATATTTGCCGTGAATGGTTGGGGGAATTAAATAAATAATGTTAAATATTTATCCTTATTTTCTCGAAGACAGCAGCTTAAAAGTAATTAATTTTTCAAGGTTTACTTGGTGGTATTTCATCATAAGAGGGAGAAAAAGACAACTTTTACGAATACCACTGAAATTTATTGAAACTACACGTGGGTTCACATCATCATCAGGCCTAGATATGATGTGAACCCACGTCGAAGCCCGGGTCGAGTTCTGATAAATTTCAGTGGTCTTTGTAAAAGTTGTCCTTTTCTCCCTCTTACAGCAGCTTAAAATTAAGCAAAAGGCAAGGCGACCGAGTTCACCTTTGAAAACCTACGTCATATGTCGACACTTTTCGCAGCAACGGCAATTCGAGCCAGCCACTAATTCAAACGTAGCGTTTCGTCCGCAAATATATCCTTTCGCTTCCATAGGAAAAATAATAAAACGCTCATAAAAGAATACCTCGGTATTAGTTAGTGCAGGAAAACAAATAAAAAAACAACAGATAAACATTAATGTTCAATATGGGAGTAATTCTTTGCAGCGTTATGGGAATAATTGAACTTCTTTTAATATGTAACGAAAAGA
Source organism: Pyrrhosoma nymphula (assembly GCA_963573305.1). Taxonomy (NCBI): domain Eukaryota; kingdom Metazoa; phylum Arthropoda; class Insecta; order Odonata; family Coenagrionidae; genus Pyrrhosoma; species Pyrrhosoma nymphula. Next base: position 940,264 of record OY754337.1, read on the forward strand.
TGGCTTATGAAAGATCTTCCTCTTGATTTGAATGAAAATTCCATATTTTGACAGACTCTGAGATTGGTTAAAAGCTTGGATGTGAAAAAGCTCAACTTGTGGATATCATAATACAATCATCCCATATCTCGAACGCCATTCTTGAGGTGCGCTTCTACGTTTCCTTGATCTCTCTTCCCTATCTATCTCAAAGCACAAACGCTAAGTTGTTTCACCACGTAAAATAGCTTGTGTTTAAGGAAATTGGATCATTGTAACCATGATATATCTATGCTAGGAAATATGTATTATTTTACATTAGCAAAGGACTTGAGTCTTTATGTGAAAAAACAATTGATTGTTCCGAGACTGAAGAGTACTGAGAATGGAATCACCTAGTGTCCTATTCATGGGGGCCTAGGAGTTTTTGCAGCTAGAGAAGGCCAGAATTTTGACGCAACAACTTCGAATATTTTACACAATGCCATTTCAAAGTTGAGACTTTTCGAGGCTAAAAAACTTCGTCCACAACGTTGCCGTGGTTCTACAACGTCCAGTCCGTCCTGAATAAGATATTGATAAATTCTCAACGCCAAATTGTTGATCGAAAAAACAATGGGAGAATAATACCGCTCTCAGAGAACTACTGCCTTTTTGAATAACAGTGTCGGGTAAAACCAACTACGAAAATTTGTTAATCACCAGACTTTCAAGTTGAAAGAGGAAGCCGAAAGGGATGGAGACGGGGTTTAAGGCTGATGATAGGCAGGGCCGTCCCTGGTAATTGAAGAGCCCAGTGGAAAAGAAAGCCCTTAACTTTGGATTCCCTTATTGATATAGTAACATCTTTCAAGAATATTTCATGGAAAGAAGGAGATTTAACGGACAAACTGGCTAATGATTTCAAGAAACTTACATGTGTACCAAGAAGTAGGTAATTTCGGGTAATAGGCGGCTTTCTCCGCGTCGTCTGAAAGAGGCAAGCCCGGGCGGGGCCCCCATAGGCGCGGGGCTCAGTGCAGCGGTCCCTCGCACTACCCTACTAAAAAGTAGGGTAGTAGGGACGGCACTGATGATAGGTAAACTGAAATGAGGTGTGTGAATCCAAGCTACCGAAGCCTAGCATTGCACTGCCCATGATGAACGCTAACGGGAGTAAACAATAAATCGCGCTTTAATCTGGATTGCTAATCAACTTTTTTTTATGGCCAACCACAATAAAATAAAATGATTGCTTGCCTCCAAATAACGGGTTAAATGAACTTAAAATCTGGGTTCGGTTAACAATTCAACCTATCTCATTGGTTAGGTTGTTATATTAACCGTGCTCGTCAGTTAACGAACATATAACTCCAATTGGTTGAAAGTTTACTCGAAGGTTATTCAATGAGGCTAGATTTACCAATTTATCAGTCAACTAATGCCTTTACCGTTTTCTCTTTTTTCTCTATCAATTTTACGACAGAATGTACCAAAAGAAATGCCCCAGTCATACTCATTTAGACATTTATTTCAGCTTGTATTTCTGCTAGAATGAACCAAATTATTGCCTATCGAATCAATCGATATGGTGATTGCTTTATAACCCGTATTGATTGTTGTAGAAAGATTACATTTCACCACTGACATGTTACATGCAATTCAACTCAATGGTGATGAGTGGCCTGTTAGGTAACCGTCTCATCCGGTCAAACAGCAGACAGATTTTTGAGTTAATGCCGTTCAAGGAAGGTTAATTTAATCGCTAACTGAAACAGTTTTAACAGGCTAACGTAATTTTTGAAATTATAACGTGTTTACCAAGTGCTCATATTAGATCAAATTGGTATAAGATCCCTAATATAATCAATATACTTAGTGCAGGCTGATATATTAAAAACGGCCTCAAATGAAAGTAATGGCAATGCTCTTTATAAAACAGAAAAGTAAAAGATATAGTTAAAGCCATTGGCTGAAAGTAACTCTTAGCCAAGAATCGAACCAAGACTCCCTGAGTCATTTCGCTGACCACACCACCTCACCCCAGAGTCATAATTTCCATTGTCAAATGTCAAGGCGTAGAGTGCTGGTCAGCGTATTGACCCGTCAAGACGAAAGACCGTGGATCCATGCCCGGCATTGGTAGACTTTTTATCGTGGTCATTTCTACGTATTTACCTTTGTAATATTTGGTTGAAAATTACATAGTACACGCGATATGAATAGTCATAATAGGTTAATCGCTATGAGAAGGTGTTACTTTTAAAAAAGCTCTTCATGCAGAATTTCCAATCCCACGTCACTGTTCCTCTATCTTTACTCGTCCTACCTCTAAATCAGGGAAACAGCACAATATCGTTATTTCATTTTTTCGGAACTGCGGAGGGGGCTAGAATTTCTGTAGAAACTGAAACTACAGGATTTTTATGCCGAAATGAAAGCGGATTTGATCATAAACGTCAGCAGACACCAGTGCAAAGAATAGCTTTTCAACTAGTGGCTTACTTCCAAAATTATTACTTATTTTACCTTCATTCGAGATTTCATCTTAATCGACTTAATACCCATCACTTTTCTTGGATATATTTCCATGAATAATCACTTCCCATTGTCACTTTCAGCAAGCTATTTTATCTCAGAATATGTGGAATTAATTTTGTCTTCTTCCTCCTTGAGTTACTAGCACCAATCTTTTATCCAAACATTTTCTCAGGACTCATTCATTGGAGATAATCTCCTTTTTTGTCTCCATCATTCCTCAATAGCACGGCATTTCTATTACTTCCCGTCATCTCTGTTCTGGTGCCACTATCGCCCAAGCTTCACTTCCACAGAAGAAATGCTTTTTCTGCCACCATACAGGAACTGTAGAAAGTTTTATTCATACGTTAAATGACAAAAAGAGAATATTTAAATTGAATAAATGACTGATGCAATCTATTTCGCAAAAATCTTTCTCCAGGGGGGATGATAGCGCCATAAACTGTTGATAATACTTTTGAGTTTGTTTGTGCATGTAATCGGGATGTCACGATCGTATACTTCCAGAGAGAAATGCATTGAAATGGAGGCAATGAAAATTCATCCAATCAATAAAAGTCGATGGCCTATCATTTCTCTGAGCGTCGTCAAATGGCGGGTCAGTAAAAATCCCGCGACCGATTCCCGGAAATTTGTGGCGCGGCGAGAATTTCGTATTGTCATGGCGGTGCAGTGGTCGTGGTGGTGAGTGACGAGGAGGACGCCCTAAGGTTATCCAGGCCACAGTAAATTAATAAATCGTCCATCTCCTGGCACTATGGCCACGAAACAGGATGCCTCAATCCATTTTCATGCTAAACGGAAGGGCTGGGTCCTCCTCTTCACAGGGTGGATTGAAGGAAGGTGGAGAATTCCTTCCTCCTCCTTGGTTCTTCCCACACTCTCTACGTCCGAAGCCCCGCCACCGCTGACCTCTCTGGGCTGTCGATGGAAGCAGCGAAGGAATCGCCACGTCCGTCACGATCCGATATGCCCGCCCACCACCCGCTAAAAGCGCCCAACCACCTCCCCCCACACACCACCCCCATGGCAATCCAAAGCGTCGACCGGATTTTTATGGCCGCACACAGACAGACTCCATCTTGCGTGAGCTCTTTCTGGAGCACCCCAATCGCCATGCCACCGTCTACATCTACGTACAGTACAGACCCTCACAGAATTAAATAATAATTGTGAATTGGTGATCACTCTGACTTTGAAACTCTATCACCGGATTTAAACAACGATCATGTGTGGATCCAAGAGTGGGGACTCGAACTTAATCTGAGCAAATGCACGGCGGTACATTTCTTGCAGAGGTCGTCTAACTATTCCCATGTATATGCTGTGGATGGTGTTAATATAAAGGCGACAGATGAAGTGGAGTATCTAGGAGTTACGGTAACTTCGGACCTATCGTGGGGAGTACACATAAGAAATATTTGTGGCAGAGCTCTGAAGAAGCGAGGATTCGTCAAGCGTATTGTGGAAAGATTTTCAGATGAAAAAGTAAAAGAGAGGTGCTATTTCGCACTCGTCCGGCCACACCTTGCATATGCAGCGAGCATATGGGATCCGGTGCAGAAAGAATTAATCCGGGAACTTAATAAAATACAAAGGAAAGCTACGCGATTCGTCAAAAACTGCTACGGGCGTACAGACAGCGTTACACAGATGTTAAACGAATTAGGTTGGGAGCCGCTACAGACTCGGAGGCTGCGCGCTAGGCTTAGATTGCTTGAGCAATTGAGAATAGATATCTTTAAGAGCGACACGGAGAACATCATATTAGAACCCCACTATATTTCCTGGTCCGACAGAAACGATAAATTAAGAGAGATATTTTGCCGAACGGATAGGTATGGGAATTCGTTTTTCCCCCGAACAATAAGGCACTTTAATAAATGCTAGGTGTAATTTCACTAGAGCGTTTCCTTTTTGTATGTAAACGACTGGTGTCCTAACATCCCCCGCCACACGCCTATTGAGGAGGCCCTGTGGGGTAGTATTTAGATGTAGATCCTTTCCAGGAGCTAGTTTGATTTTCGATGTTTTCAACTTTCGAGACAAATTCCCTAATGAAGTGATGTAAGTCGAATAGATCCGTTCCTGATCCACTACTATTGCTCATTTTATTACATTCGTCATTCAGAATATTTATTTAAGGTTGCTCTGGCCACGGGGTTACTTATTCCAGAAATTCAGAAAACTGAAATACAGCATCTAGCATGAAGTACGTTTTATAAACTGAGATGAAAAAAATAAAGTCTCCAGGCTAGTTGTACTGTAACTCAGCCTTGAAAATGGAGATTATAATATTGGCTCTTACAGACATTGCTCAGAGAGCAGCAGAAAAATGCCAATGTGAACGAGAAAGCATGTATAAGCTAATAATTAGAACTTTTTATGTGAGGCATAGCGTTCTTCTTTTATGCATAATTTTTTTTAACATAAATTTCTTTGAATATATATATATATATATATATATATTTCCAATGCTATAGTCCTGACGGGAGTTGGAGGTGATCAAACAATACAGCAGTCACCTGTTATGTCGTATATAGATGAGGAAATGTTGCTCTTCCATTAAAATTTTCAATACAATCGTGGGTTGTTTATTGAAACACAACAAATCTATTCAGACACAGCCCCCGGTCTTCATTGGACATTTAAATGGAAGTGCAAAATTTTCTCATCGATATAAGACGAGCCAGATAGATTGCTGCATTGTCGGATAAACTCCAACGCCTGTCAGTAACACAACATTGGTGATTGGAAGTTTCTAAAAGTAAACTTTTGACTCTGTAATATATTTGCTTAAATACTCGATGACGACGCTTAGACCTTCTTTTCAACACCATGTTTTCAACTTTTTAGTCCGATTTTATTTTTGGCAGTGATGTTTTTAAAATTTTAATTATTATTTTTTATTTCATTCTTTTGGGAACATAAAATAGAAAATGTATGGCAATGGAAATATTACAGGTAAATAGGAGAAATGATAAAACAAAATATTCAAATTTTTGTAGTAGTCTTAAATACTTCATCAGCGAATAAAAATTAAAATATGTCACCGTGGCAATATTTAGATAAATTGGAGAAAAAATATTTAACTATCGGCGTATTCTTGAAAACTTAACAGTTAGCGGAAGTAATTGTTTTGAATAACTTTAATTTAAAATACGCACCAACTGTACTTACAAATGATGAAAGAAAAAGACTGGCAATTTTCCACAAGAATAATATTCCACAAGAACATTCTTGTGGAAAATTGCCAGTCTTTTTATTTCATGATGTTATTCCACCAAATCAAGCCTGAAACAACAACTTTTATTGGACTTACAAATGTTTGAGTCGATTTAGTTCCTCAACGAGGAATCATACATCAAAATATGTAGTGCTATTGGGCTGCTATGGTGGAATAAACATACAAACATACCTCTTCCAGTCAGAGCCAGTTGTAAACTTCCGGTAATATATAGCCTATGACACTTACGGTGACATGAGGATTCTACCTAGAGGTTGTGCATCAAAATCGTTGAGTTGTTTGGTTCTAATGATGGAGTAAACATGCATACATACCCAGGCACTGAGAACGTAACACTCCTTTTTTCGGGGTAGTCTTTTAATATCCAATCATCGCACAATTTCCATCTTATGTTAGTTCCTCATTGTTTCTAATTTTTTTTTACATTTTGCCTACGAAGACAGCTCTCTCCTCGAAAACATAGTTTTCCTCCTTTTATCGTGGCCGACAGCTTCCCTTCATGGTCGCTATACCCAGGTCATGGCACGTTCCCATGATGCATCATAATTTCTCCATTTTAGATCTACCTCGACGTTTGATTCCCTTTAATGATAACTAGCGCCGTCAAAACGTTCGGCACCGAGATCAATGCTTCACCCAAGGAGTGTCATTCTCCCTCCCAAAGAAGCCTACGTAACAACTAAAATGCGTGAAAATGAAATTGTGAATTGTTTGAACATTTTATTATTAAAAAAATCCGAGCTTTTACGAGTTTCCACATTCCAAAAAATTGAATGCACATGTATTTGATGGATGTAACCACCCAAAGAACTACGTTTTTAAAAGACTTGAGCTGCTCAAGAATTAACAAATATGAAAAGGTGGTAAAAAATCAACAATAATGCGAGGTATCGAAGGGATGAAAGGATAAATCCATCCAGCAAGTAAATTACCCGGGAATATTTACGTTTATGGTATGACTTGAGGATCATCAAGGATTCAACTTTTAATGATTTAGTAATACGTATAACTACTAGACTTTTACAGTCTTTCTAAACGATCCGGGATGATAAGGAAGCCCATCTCTCCCTGCTTGGAGAGTATCACGTACCACGACTAAGACAGAGGGATACAGGGAGGGATGATGAGCGGAGAGGAGATAATTGCGAAGTTCGCCTAACGTGCGTTTCCACTTGTTTAGGCCTGAATAACTTTTTTTACAAAGGGAAATGGTTCCTTCGATTCTTTCGGTCCGCGACTTAAACTCTCTCTCGAGTATTTTCTTCACTTGATGGCGCTCATCATCGCTTTAAACGGGCCCTCACTCCATCTACCCTCCCACGCCCAAAACTAAACCCTCCCCCCGCCCCCCCCGCCCCCCCTGCTCCCCCAAAGAAAAGGAGAGGTGCAATAGACCCACCTGCTTCCCCATCCGAAAAAAAAGAAGAATCCGGCCAATTGCAGGGCAGCACGAACAGACGTAGAGGAGGAGGGGAGCAGGTGCCTTCGAGCGAGGAAAACAAAAGACGATCGCCGATGGTTGGATTCGCGAGTCGATTGCGTAATTGGCGGCTCTCCGGCCAATCCCGGCAGCGCGGGACTCAATGCCCGCGAATACCACGACGAATACATTATGTGCCATTAAATGTTGTGTATGTGTGTGGGTCTCTATACCCTCCTCCTCCCCCCCCCCATCGTTCTCCCCCCCCCCCACGAGACTTTCGCATGAGCAACCTCCTATTCTACGATCCTTTTTCTTCACCTCCTCCCTCTCCTCTTGCCGCTCCCACCCCTCCCCAACCCACCGCCCGTCGTGACTGCAGAGAAAGTGCCATCTTCCGAGTAAAGTTCGCTTCCGACGAACAGTTGGTGCTTGGGAACAACGTTTGGTGACTCATCTCTGAAGAGGGTTGGCTGTGACGAGTTTACTTTTCGAATGAAAATGATCAAATATACTTAGGAAATGTAAAATATTTTTTATCAACCTAACACTGAATATCATGAGCTGAAATTTTACTTTGGTATTTCACTATGAACTATATATTACACGCTCTTATCAATCCAACAAACTCGGAGGAATAATCCTTGTACACATCCACAAATTGAGCATTAGCCTTTGTGAAAAAAAGAGAGAAAATAGAAAAGTTGTATCAGTAATATACATTTAAAGGAGTTTTAATTTACGGTGCATTACCTTCTCAGAATGATTACTATTTCGTACAGACACTTTTTCGTCAGCTCATGTTTTCTGACTTCATCTCATCTGGAAGCTGTTTCTCACCATCGCTCTGCACCTCTCAGCCAGCATTCTCCCCTCCATTACAGCCTTCACAATCCCACTACGCCTCATCATTTGTCCCATCCAACTTCTATTCATCCTTCGAGTTCCCTCAAGGAACTTTTTAACCCACCAAACCGCTACTACTTACTAATTCTCATTTACTCTCAATTGCACATTTTCCGCCCTTTATCAATACACCTCAAGCACCTTAAGTCATCAACCACTCTCCTTTACACATGTCTTGGTTTCGAAAATATAGAATAACAAGGTCCGTGACATGCTCTCAAAAATTTTATTTCAATGCTCACCAAGTACTTCGTAGATTAAATATTTTCCGATATGTTCCTAAGTTTGCGTCCACGTAGCGAAAAGTTCAATTTATTTTCAGGAAATGAAAGTCATTTTAACAATTGTGCGGTTGATGTATCTATATAGCATATATGTCATAACCAATTTCTCTGTTGCTAACTGTATGATCAACTATTATAATATGTTACTTTCTGACCACAAAATGCTGTTTTTATTTTCTGTAAACCTGAAATGTATGCATATGTATTTTTTATATACTGTGCGCAATATTTCGCACTTAGTTTTTTTCATTTCGCAAATGTAAAGTAATTTATATTCTATATTGTCGCTATGTTATTGTCCCAAACACATAAAAAGAACCCAAAAACCGTTCTTCTGTTGCTAACTTTAACATGAAATTTATGCATATGTACTTGTTATATGGTGTCCGTAATACTTCGCATTTAGTTTTTTCATTTGGAAACTTGTAGTAATTTTATTTAACCTTGTCACTAAGTTAATGTCTAAATTGCTTTATTATTTTTTCTCTTTTTGTTGCTCGTAAACAATGTACATTGTTTTTGTTCACAAGGGGTATACCCCCAGGACAATTAATAAATCTTCAATCATTCATATAGCTATTTCGTTTATATTCTTGGAAAAATCTCCCATAGAGGGTAACGGTTAATAGATATTCTCTGGTAAACAAGGTGCATGACAGTGAGGCTAAAAATTTGGCGAAGGCGTTGAAGTGACTGGCTCTTGACTCTCTTTGTAAGACGGATGCTCGATTATGATATGCACAAAGTACATTTGAGAAATATTCCATGGAGGAATGGCGTGGTACTTGCGAGGGCATTAACACATTCCCCCCCTCGATTGAGTGAACACGAGGGTTGGAGATTTCCGAATGTTCGAAGACCGTCTCCTTCGGTCAAACGCCTTTCGGTCGCTAGACGCACCTCCGTCCTTAAGTTTGCAGCTTTCACACTCGAGATGTGCTGTGGCAGCAGGGAAAGAAAATTAATAGACCTCGAAGGATATTAAAAATACTTAGCGGCCCATTTGTATGCGTGTACAACAAATGGAAAAACTCCGCCAACTTTTTTTTCACGCATTTGCCACCTTCGCATGGTTTTGCCGTTGATTTTCGGGCCCCATGATCGGCGAGGGTCCCGATTGCCAAGCGGCCCTCCCCCCGCCGAAATTTGATGTTGGGGAGAAGAGACGCAATGGATTTATTGCTCCTTGAGCGAACGTTTCTGCACGACGTCGAGAACTCGGGGAAAATAATAAAAATGTTAGCCGGATCCTCGTGAACGGGCGTTATGTTCCGCCAGAGTGGCGATTGGGGGGGCGATGTTATGAGCCTCAAGAATGGAGGCAGTCGAGAAGGAGTGGGAAGGGGTGGAGGAGGAATTTCGGGGAACTCAAAAGGGACCATCGTGCCTTGGTGGAAGCGATCTGAGTGCACTTTGGCTCCGAAGCGGGAGCTGAGTCTAGGCCCCCGAACTGGGGTCGGGCACGATTGCCCAGCGGCTCCATTTCGACCCCGGGCCAACAAGGTTGATGCCCGCGCGTATATCGAGCCGTGGATGGATTTTCTAAAGTAATTAAAGCAATTTGCACTAATCATATTATGATGTCATTCGCTATATGAACCTTTTAATTTCATGAATTTCGTGGAATGCATGAGCATGCATGTCCATAAATGAATTCATCGACGTGCTATCCCACCACATTTCGTCCGACAGGGCTAAATTCAAGACAGGGGTATGAAGTCAATGAAGTGAAGTATCTAGGAGTTACGATAACTTCGTACCTATCGTGGGGAACACACATGAGAAATATTTGTGGCATAGCTCCGAAGAAGCTAGGATTCGTCAAGCGTATTGTAGGAAGATTTTCGGATGAAAAAGTAAAAGAGAGGTGCTATTTCGCACTCGTCCGGCCACACCTTGAATATGCAGCGAGCATATGGGATCCGGTGCAGAAAGACTTAATCCGGGAACTTAATAAGATGCAAAGGAAAGTTGCGCGATTCGTCAAAAACTGCTACGGGCGTACAAACAGCGTTACACAGATGTTAAATGAATTAGGCTGGGAGCCGGTACAGACTCGGAGGCTGCACGCTAGGCTTAGATTGTTTGAGCAATTGAGAATAGATATCTTTAAGAGCGACACGGAGAACATCATATTAGAACCCCACTATATTTCCTGGTCCGACAGAAACGATAAATTAATAGAGATATTTTGCCGAACGGATAGGTATGGGAATTCGTTTTTCCCCCGAACAATAAGGGACTTTAATAAATGCTAGGCGTAATTTCATTAGAGCGTTTCCTTTTTATATGTAAACGACTGGTGTCCTAACACCCCCGCCACACGCCTATTGAGGCGGCATGCGGGGTAGTATGTAGATGTAGATGAAGTGTAAAACATTGAGTCAATCATCAGTATTAACCGAAAGGAAAACTTCTGTGAGGCACGCCAAGGCTATAACTAATCTATAACTAAGTTAATCAAAGAGAAGAGCAATTGACAAGTAAATAAAGTTAAAGATTAATCCAAATAGTCAATAGAGGCGAAGGAAATAGACTCCTAAGCATACATTCCGGCCAGTCAGGTGACCATCAACTGGGAGAATTTTTTAATCTCGTGAAAACGTGTGTGTTGCCCGAGGCTAAGAGTCCAAGTGGACTTTGGTGGACACTTGGACTTTCAGCCTCGGGTCACGTGTTCACGAGATTAAAAAATTCTTCTAGTTGATGGTCACCTGACTGACCGGAATGTATGCATAGGAGTCTATTTCCTTTTTTTCTATTGACTATTTGGATTAATCTTTTATTTAATATATCTAAGTAAACGTCCAATGGGCGCTGCTAGGCCAAATGCCAGGGTGGGTCTCCATACACTATCAATTTCCTATACGTTCGTGTGAAAATGTATTCTATTGACAAGTAATATTTATATTGCACCACAATTTACGAACACATTGCCGTGGTTTTGTTATAGTCACAAATTGTACGAAGGAAGAATGAGAATTTAATTTCTATTTGTTATACGGTCCATATATACGGGAATTGAACCACGGACCTTCCGATTTCGCGAAATCGGAAGGTCCGTGGTTCAATTCCCGGTCTAGACGAATTTTTTTCACTTGGAATCGGCCATCATTCCATCTTCACATCACCATTGTGTTGTTTAATTTTATATGTTTCCTATCCTCTTTCTTTCACCACCTGTTTGAACGAAATATTTATTATTTACGCCTGTGAGCGGTTTGAGTGAATGAATGAATGGTTGTATGGCCGGAATGGCTCATTTCTACTTCTTGGGCTCTGCGTGCCCCGAAACGCCTGTTCTGTATCTTTACCACTGTCTGTGTGCCTGATTCAAACTTTGCTTTCCTCTTCTGTGTACGTAATTTCTTCTCTGCCGGTGAGTGAAAATGCCCAGCGCCACCTCTGGGCGACTTTTACGGGCTAATCTTGGGGGTGTTTGATTCCTATAAACCCCCCGCCGATTCCAGTGTTTCTTAAGTAGTCGAGATAGCTTAGTGGTCAGAGCAGCCGGCGCGAAATCGGAAGGTCCGTGGTTCAATTCCCGGTCTAGACGAATTTTTTCACTTGGAATCGGCCATCATTCCATCTTCACATCACCATTGTGTTGTTTAATTTTATATGTTTCCTATCCTCTTTCTTTCACCACCTGTTTGAACGAAATATTTATTATTTACGCCTGTGAGCGGTTTGAGTGAATGAATGAATGGTTATATATATATATATATATATATATATATATGGCGCAAGAATATTATATATATATATATATATATATATAAAAACTTTGTCACAAGTGTGACTAAAATGAGAACACATAAAAAAGACACTCACACGGGTTGTAAATTTTTCGGTGGATCGCCGCCACCTTCTTCAGCGAAAGGTATAGGAAGCATTCTTCCTATACCTTTCGCTGAAGAAGGTGGCGGCGATCCACCGAAAAATTTACAACCCGTGTGAGTGTCTTTTTTATGTGTTCTCATTTTAGTCACACTTGTGACAAAGTTTTTATATATTTGTGTTCACGCTCGTGAAAGCTTCCAATGATTATATATATATATATATATATATATATATATATATATATATATATATATATATATATATATATATATATATATATATATATATATATATAATATTCTTGCGCCATTTACATTACAATATGTAATTCATACTTCTTTTAGACGCTGAAATGAAAAAATAAAATTTGCATATGGTTTCTATTATGACTAGGGAACTCTGTCGCTCAAGCTACCTTATATGGGAAAGGTGGAATCTTCCGATATAGCGAGGAAGCCAAAAAATCTTCCCCATGTCAGAAGTAAACTTGTACTTCAATAGAACCCTTACTTGCCTTCTCCGTTTTTGGTGAGTCTCCCATCCTGGTTAAACCAATAGCATGGCTATGATTTTCTTTAAACTATGTAAATGTTTTATAATAACACCAGTCTGCATTTTGAAACATTTTGTCGCATGATTTATTAAAAATAGATGTTCTTGAATCAATTTTTTATGCAGATTCTAAAAACAACTTCCATTTTTTTCTATCACGTCAGGCTTTTACACAAAATAAGAATTATTGTTTCAAGATTTGAACTACTGTAACCACAGTTATATTAACAACACTTCACGCAATGATAATTTTTGTAACAAAATTGAATGAAGGATGAATAACACTTCCAAGGTCACACAACAATAGCAGCAGTTGTACCAACCTAAGATTCATTAGCTTTTGCCAACCTAAGGCTCATTAGCTTGTATTGAGAAATATCCTTCGCGCAATAAGTACCCACTGGCACACATAATAATGCACTTATTAATAAATCTTGGAAGTTAAATTGGGTCCATTCTGAAAAACACTGTACGTGATAGAAGAAAACTAAGAACGGTTCTGAAATCAGAATATCAATGTTAGCTATTATCACTAGTACTAGTTTTAAGTCATCTGATATCATGCATACTAGGATACAAGCTTCATCTCTAAGTTCCATCAAACTTGAAAAAATTCGTTGATCAACATTTCTCTGATGGGTTCCCGTTACTTCTATCTTATTGAAATTTGGGTCTCACCGTTTTTAACTTTCATCTACGTACCACCCTATAAACTGCCGCAAAAGCGTGTGGCAGGCGGTGTCACGACACGAGCCATGGAAAGGGGGAGGTGAATAGGGAAAAGAATGGGGGAGAGGACAGGGGTGAAATGTATGTCAAAGATTTGTCTTTAGATATTGTCACGATGTTTTTGCTATAATCACAAATGGTGCATGCCAAGAAGGAGTTTTTGCACGGTACGTACGGGGTTATGTATAGTTATACATAACCCCGTTTATAGTGCGGGGTTAAAATTATATTTTCCAACTCGTGTTGAAACTCGACTGATCGAAGTTTTTCAAGTAATCTCAGCTTAGCTTGTAGCCTCAGAGTTTCTAACAGTTTCCAATATAATGCTTCCATCGACTGCGTGACACTTTCTGTACGCTTGTAGCAGTCATTAAAAAAGCGCACAGCTGTCCTTTGTATTTATTTATTTTTTAAATTAAATCTCTCTGTCCAGGGTCCCAAGTGCTTGCGGCATATTCGAGGTATGGACTAACCAGAGCGAAGTAGCACCCCTCTTTCACAATTTCATCCGAGGACCGTCCTACTATTAGCTTCATAAATCCTCATTTCTGTAATGCAAAGCCGCAAATATTTCGCATGTGTTTCCCTCACGTTAGATCTGAAATCAATTTGACTCCCAGGTATTTGAAGCCACCTGATGAGAGAGCTTCTAAGTCAGTATCTGTGGCAATATCTCGGCCGATTGCAGCATCGTTTGCAAACGTTTTATTATTGCTGCTTACTATAGAGTTTATGTCGTTTATACAAATTAGGCATAAAAGGGGGCCGACCACGCATCCTTGAGGAACGCCAGATGTTACTGAAACCATGTCGGAACTAACGCCGGTGATTAATAGTTTTTGTTTGCGGTCAGCTGGAAAAACGCCTATCTAATTCAATATTTTTTCGTTTACTCTAACATGACTAATGATTTGAAAATTAGTTTTTTGTGAGGAATTTTGTCAAAAGCTTTCCTGAAATCCAGGAACAACGCGTCTAATTGATTTTTCTCTTCACCTGATTTTAGAATATAATGAAGAAGGTGTCCAAGCTTGGTTTCGCAGGATCTACTCTTCCGAGAGCAGCGCTGACTGATGTGTAACTGTGTGTTTTGATTTTCTGAGAAGGCCATGATATACTACTATCAATTATGTACATGATAGATATATTAACGATACAAGCCTTTACGATAATTTAAATATTGGACTGCTATTATCCAGTCTTGTGGTACCCTCGGATAATGACTTGTCAAATTTGATTTTAAGAAATAATGCGATATGTGGTGCTATATCCTTGACCACGCGTACAAGTATCTCTTCTGGACCAGGAGTCTTGTAATATTTAATGGAGTGTAATTGTTTTATCATCCCACCGCGCTTTGTCACTCAAATTAATTATGTCACTCATTGTATCCCAAAGGTTAGGGATGTCTGCGTCATGCTTCGTCTCGACCTTTTTGTTTACACTTTCGAAGCAGTAGTTTAATGTGCGGGCTATGCCAATACTGTTGTTGAATGCCTTGCCGTGATATCAATTAAAGACTCTGCAGTTGAACCTTTACCCATGGGTACCTTCCCTTGCGTAAGACCAAAACGATTTAGGATTTTTGCCTAATAATTAAGCTGAAGACATTGCCTAAAATGCCTATTTTTTCTTTTACTCAGGAAACCAATTTTATGAAGTTATAAGTTCATTTAGGATCATTTATGGTGAAATTAAAGCGATTTGTTACTGCCTAAAAAATGCCTATTTTACCTGTTTATGCCTTTTTCTGCTAATATCGCCTATTTAAGGGCCTAAAAAAGCAATATTCTTATCAACGTCACCAAACTTCTCTTTAGTGTAGAGCTTGTCAGTTATTTCAGTTTCTTTTTTAATCTATCAAGGTTGAAATAATGTCTTTAAACATGCATAAAGAAAAATCATCCAAATCATTATAAAAAGAAGTAGAAAAACAATTATAGTAAATTTACGTGTTGTGTACATACGATAGTTTCAATTACCAAATATTTGTTTTTGAAGGTAACACTCAGTATTGCTGAGTTTAAAGGCAGATCAACTTCAGGCAGTATGCCTGAAGTTGATCTGCCTTCAAAGCCAGTATTGATATTATGGGAAACCTGGCTAAATACTGCATTATACTCTGCAGATAAAATTATTGAAATACGTGAGGTATGGGACAGGAATAATGTGTGCCTCCGATACATCAGTTCGAACGTCTTTTTCACCCACTTAAAGGTACACTATTGGGTCATTCATTACATGCCAAGTGGTCTGGTGGTCCCCGCTCGACCATCACGGATTTCATTGAAATTCTGTATTGACATACACACATATTCCCAATAAAAATTTGTAAAGTTTTACGTTCGCCGATGGTATACTTGCTGATATACAGTAATTTGCTTGACCCCGTGCCGCAGCCTTCTTCAGTATGACTATGAGATTTCGGTAACTATGAGGCATAGTATCTCAAGAGATATTTTGATAAGAGAAAAAAAAATTGGCTACCTTGTACAACTTTTTAAAGCTCTATTGAAAACAATAATAAAAATAACTGTAAAAGGGACCTCTGTAGAAAATTCAGGGCGAAACTGGCCCGAAAACTTGCGGATCGAAAAAAATTAAAATTTTGGCTTTTTATATTTCAGAAAGTAAAAATATATTCAACGTAAAACTTTGAGAATGATAACATATCAATACGTGGTTTATGAACAATAAATTTCATCTTCCAAGTGCTTTCCATTATTTTAAAAATCGAGTCAAACTTTGACACTTTTTGTAAAAACGCCAAAAATAGGGTATATTCTCCCCGCTATTACAAAAAAAGACCCCCTGGAATTTCTTTTGGATCATTTTCATTATAAATAGAATGATTTCAACCCTCTAAAAAAGTATATCTGGTTTTAATCGCAGGCATATAAGACCCTAAAAATAGGGATAACGTTAAGGATGACATTTTTAAAAACGACAAAAATAGGTTATTTTCTGCCCACTCTTACAAAAGAAAGACCTTCTGGATACTCTTTTGAATCATTTTCATTTGAAAGAGGATGTTTCAAACCTCTTAAAAAAGTAGACTTGGTTTTTCATCGTGAGCACATATGAAAAACGTTGAGAACGTTGCTATGGTGGCGCCAAATGCATTATTCTGTTGTTTGTCGTCCTGTTTGTTTTATGTAGAAATGTTTAGTACATTGCGTTGGTCCATGGTGGCATTACCACTACCAGTTCATGCATGTGAACCAGTAACCCCATCCCCGTAGGGGTCACGCTCAATTGCCGTGCAATACCAGCCACGGGTGGGTTTCTTGGTTGAGGATCCCAAGCCTGCAATTTGGTTTCTTCGACAAGGTTCCAAATCCTTGTGTATCTGTCTGGTTCTAAAGCCAAAGGTTAGAAAGCTTATCCTAGGTTTCCAAGCCGAAGCTCGTATGTTTTTTTTAGACTTGTGTAAGGAGACTACTAGAGATTTGGGAGACTTTTGTAAGGATACTAGAGATTTGGGTTAAGTCGTGGCCGTTCTGTATTGTGTGACTTCGAGTTTTTACAATTGTGAGTGATGCTATGTATTCATTTCTTGGATCCTTCAAATTTCATCTTAATGAATCCGTTATTCCACTAGAGGTGCTTCTAGAATAGTGACAGCTGTTACTGGTATCGACCAACTCTTTGGGGCCGAAGTTAATAATTGAACTTTCGTCGATTTATCGGTTTTTTTAATTTTTGTTTTCACATTTTCGAATAAAAAATATTTTAAGCGCCTATTTTAAGTGCCTATTTTGAAATTTTTAGTGCCTATTTAGGCTGCCTATTTCTTCATTTTTTGAGCCTAAATGTCCTCAGCGTACTAATAATTCACCTAGTACTTTTTTCTTAAATTTTCGTAGAACAGTAAGCAAATAATATCATATCTTGTAATTTTCTTGTTGCATTTATAATTTGCTCCCAATCTAGACTTTCATTGAATAGTGAACTTTCCCTTTTAATTTCTTGATCATTTCTATTTCCCTTCAAGACGCCCATTTTTCCCTTCGCTCATAAAACTCAAAATGAATCGTTCTTTATCTCTCGTCAGAAACACATCACCCCTAAAAGCACGCCCTCTCACCTTGAGATGCCTTCTATGAACTTCCACCGCAATCTCCTCTCCTCAACTACCACACCCTGCCCTGCTGATCGCAACACAATATTAAAAACAGTTTACATGAACCATGCCTTTGCGTGCATCTGTAATTTAACTCTTGAGTAAAGAGGGCAATAATAATAATTTTTACTCATCTAAGAGTAGCTTTTGAACAAAATTCAGAGCACAGTGCACTTCAAATACATGGAAACAAAATATATCGGTGAAACTTAGTACCAACAACATAGCAAAGAGCAACAAACAAGAAAAACGTATTCCCACTTTCATTAATGAGGCACAACATTCAAACTATGCAATGAGTAAACACCCCCATTTGGAGTTGTGGGTCTTGACAAACAACATATGAACGTTCCACAGCAATTCAATATCTCATTTATGATCTCACATTCATATTTCGGTTAAAAATAGGATTCACTAACTAAATGGCTGCAAAGCCTCTTCCTGAATATTGCCTATGAAGAATTGTCTTTAAAATGCTTTGGCAAACCATTCCAGTACTTGAAAGATGCAACATTGAATGATTTTTCAAATTTGGCTGTAGGATGGCATCGTTTTGAGGACTACGAGATGATGTTTTTAAGTATGGCGGAAATTTTTTAAAAAGAAATTCAAACGAAAATGTAAATGAGAAAGTATCGAGAGGTAAAATATGATAAAAGGGATCAATGGAAGGTAGGTAGTATGCTTGATAAAAGGACTTTAAGGAGAAAGAGAGTAAGAAATTTATGCGGCGTGAAGGGCAGTATAGGACTGGGAAAACATTGGTCTATTAGAGAACGAGAGTACATTTTTTTGAGAGAAAAATTTGCTCGTCCATTCGAGAATGAAGTAATATGAGAATTGTGGGGTTTGCAAGCAAATAGAGACGGCATTATTTACCAAGGAATCCTTTTTGAACCTGACCTACCCGTGGATATAAATTGACTTCTACTTCTAGTCAAGGCACTCACCTCTGCCCTGAGGACGATGCTAGACTCGAGCGTCGAAACGTTGGCCGCCATGGACCTAACTACCCGGTGTAAACCATGAAAGATCGCTGACATACATCTTCGCCGGAAAAGCCTGAAATACTAAACCAAGAAATCCTTACTTATGACTTGAAAGAGATCAACAAAAGCAGGTTTCTTGAGAGAAATTGAGTGAGTGAGGGGCATTCGCTCTGATTACAATCGGCGTAATCGAGTGTTTCCCGAGTTTGCTGAACAGACAGCATAGCTTAACCTGAGGGTAGGTTTCATTTGGGAGCAGAAAGAAAGTGTCATTCCACTACTGTCTTAAAGGAGTGAGAGTGAAATTTGAACAATCACAGGGAGATGTCGTCGGCCATATTTAAGGAAGTCCCTAGGTCTCAAAAGAGATCACCGCTTTTGTTAAAGTCTTAACTGTGTTTAACACCCAAGGGCTTCCTCAGGAAACTTGAGTGTCATTCTAATTCAATAGTAGTTAGGTTATGGTGTTATGAAACAAAGCAATATAACGAAGCTAAATACCGGCGATACCGATCGGTTACATGCCCACTCTGACTACAGCATGCATGCATGATTTCTGGGTACAAGTCATTATTAATGTTCTCTCTTCGTCATTTCTAATTCAAGAAAATTATGATGAACTCATAGCAGTTTCCTTTCCTTATTTACTGTCCTAAATAGAGTCACAGCGCATTTTTTCATGCAATATATTCAGTGAGTTTACCATTGTTTTTCTAATTCAATGAGTAGTGCTCATGTAGTCAATGCATCTCAGTGCAGTCTTCGTCATTGGGTACCCATGATTGTCAGTGCATCCAAATATGAACTACTTATTATAAAACATGAGTACAATACCTTAGGCCTCAGATAACTTGTAATTATTCATTATGTATCAGGAATAGGCATAAATTTTGTAGTATTAGTATTTTGGCTTCGACGACGAGGGTCATTTTGCACAAACTGCCTGCCTCTGGTAGACAGGGGCAACAGCACTCGACTAAATGGAGGATCTGCCCTCCAAAGTCGAACCGATCCCAACAATGCTTTACTTCGGTGACTGACCGGGAACCGGTGTTTCCATCGTGAAAGACCGTTGCCCCTTAAATTTTGTTTTTAGCTATTTTATTACAGCAGTTGCATTTCAAAAGGATCTATTTGTGGCAATTTTTCAGTATGGCATTCGCCTTGATCAGTTAACCCCCTTTAGCATCACAGCCCGGATATCTCGATGAGCCTTTAATACTATCAGTAATCGTCGAAAAAAGCAAAAGCGATTGATAAAAATCCGTAGGATATAGGTACTCAATTTTTGTGAAATAGTTGGTAAATAAAGGTAACGCGACCGTATTGAAGGAAATAGGTTTGGAGCGTATCTAGTCCAGAAATGTCTTCCAGGAAGTATTTGAAAGACATCTAGAATCGGATCGGGGACCCGAGTATTACTTCTGACATGGAGGAGATTATACGCTCCCGCAACAAACTGGCAACTTTGACCAGTCGAATAATTTAATGTGAACTGGTATTACTATAAGAGATACAAGCATGCATTTCATTTGAATTGTAAATGACCTGCCCATATTTTAATAAAAGTTCAAAAACTAAACATATCGACTGAATTTTGTGAGTAAATTTCACCACAATGATGTTCAAAAATTGCCGAAAGCTTTTGCAAACTTCGTCGTTTCATGGAAAATTTGGTGATGAAATTAGCTTGGGCTAGATAGAATGCAGAGTTTATGCTCTAAATAACTTTCTATTCATGCGAAATAACGCATCTAGATACTGTTACCATTACGATGGCATGCGTCTTGGACGCTTAAGTTACTTTAAAAGGATCGAAAGTGATGTACGTATATTAGTGTCAATCTAATTAATACCAGTTGAATAATAATAGTCCCCAGCCTTTTCATAGCATGTGACATTGTGACTCTCTGACGAAGTTTCACCACCTTGGTCACACTCTGATTGGCGTGCAGGGTACTCTGCAGTTCTTCATGAAAAAGTAGCATACAATTACCATTACAGTATCATTCCATTTTCTCAAGTACGCGCCCACAGACCGTTGCTCCTGGCACACTACCTCGTGGCGTTCTGCAGGTTATCTTGTCGAGTTCACAGATAGAGAGACGTAAATTGGTAGACAAATGAATTGCGTCGATGCGCAACCGACCCATTCTCCGGGTGAGAAGGGACCGCGGGAATCTTCGCCGGGAATTCGTCGCATGTACGCACGCACCGTAGAATTGGGAACATGGCGGCGCCGCGCAACACTTTTCCTGGCGATCATCGTGTTTTCACCGTCCGGTCGTGACGAAGGGGGGCGCGCCAGAGAGAAGTAGCTTCCAACCCACCACCCAACTCCCCCCCCGGGGGCCGCGCCCCGGGCACCTGCTCCCCCCCCGGGGGGCCCTCTCGTGGTGGTAGAACCTGATTCCAAACTCCTCCACCCACGTGGGGGGATGGGGGGTGGCGAGCGATGATGCTGGTCCATCGGGGGCGTGTACGGCATCGTCACGACCGCCGCCACGCCCGCCCCTTCACGTTTTCCGCCCCGGGGCGCATCTTGCCCCCGGGGGCGGCCTCCGGGGAGAGGCCATCTCGCCCCTCTCCCCCTCCACTTAATACATACCCACACAACCCCTATAGAACGAGTGTGATCTGTGATTTGGCGCACGGAAGGAGGCGGGGGGGGGGGAGGATGGATGGGTGGAGGGAGGGGGGGAAGTGGTGCTATTGTCGGGAGGGGGGGACGGAAGGAAAGGAGTATTTTGAAGAGGAGAGTATGAGAATAATTCGTGGCTCATATAAAAACCATCCAAAAAAAATAACGCAATAAAGTATGTTAAAACACGGAACGGAATGGAGTTTAGTAAGAGTCAGGGGAAGTGATAACTTGTGCGATTGTGGGAAACTTTGTGGAAAGATGTTTCAAGCTCATCTTTCAAGGTTAAGTCGTTTATTCGACCAATCATATGGAGTAAAGCCCTCTTTTAATCGCCTTATAACGTGTGACTACCGCTTCTGCAGGCGAAACTGTTAAAAAAAATACTCTCACAAAAACGCAAGGTTTTCGTGATCGAGTCGAAGTAATTTCACCGATGAGGTAGGACATCGACGGCTATTATGTGTGAAAGTGTGACGTACACTCCACGAATTTATCAAAATCTATAGCATATAAATTATAATCCGAATATCATTCCCCCAGCATACTTGAATGAAAGAAATCGAGTGAAGCTGGTGGTAGCAAGGTGACATATTACATATACAGAGAATTCTACTATCAAATATTTTTGGGCTCTTCTCCTGCGTTGAGGAAATATTTTTCCAAACTCAACGTTTAGTTCACGCTACTGAGAAAGTCGTCAAGATAATGGAGAATTCGGCTATACTTATGTCCCCTCTCTCTGCCAAAAGGCTGACCATTGTTGATGAAATAAAAAAATTTAATGAAAAAGTTAACGCTCGATTGTTACCCTCATATTTGTGGATAGATATCTATTCCAAACATGCGTCACACCTGAAAATTCCCTTACTCATCATTGTCGTCGTTTTCTTCGATGCCACTGTCCTGATGCGAACTTTCTTCGCTTTCCGACTTAGGCTCAGAGTCTGAGGAGTCGTCGCTGAGGTCGACGTAAAGCCCTCTTAGACGGCTTTAGGTCGACGGACATGGAGGGCTCTGGCTCCCGAGGAGACGCACCAGCCTAAGTTAGGTCTCGTTCTTCGCTTTGATTTTGTGTGCCATCTGCAGCTTCCGAGTCCTCTCCAGCCTCGTGAGTCCCGGGCGGGAATTTTCCGAAAGGGCTGACTCTGTGACCTCGGCGGTGGTGCGGCTGGTGCTGGGGGCCGGGGCCTGGGTGGGCTGGGAACCCAGCGGGCGGGACACTTCGCCGGGCACCGACGGTGTGAGCCTCATGGCGTCGGGCCAGCTATAAGCGCCAACAGTGAGCAATGTGCGACCTCTATTATAAGTGTCTCGTACAAGAGGCTCAAGGAGTTAGCCCCATCGAGAAGCCAATGAGAGAATATAATCTATCATGCAAGTCTCTATTCTTTAGTTTAACTGAAGTTTTGTTGGCCTTAAGGTTTAAGAATAACTGCAATATCTCAGCATCCGCGGGAACCTCTAATCCGGGTGCAGTAGTCGTGGGCTGTAGGGCCGCGAAGGTCTCCGGTTGGGCTGGTGGCCACTGCTGGAGGGTTGTGGTTGTCTGAGTGAGCTGGGTTAACTGTTGTGACATTTGGAGAAGCTGCTCCTCCGGTTGTGAAGAGTGCTCCGAAATAGTGGTGAAATCTTAATCAAGAGAATATCCCGGAAAAGCACCTTTGCCCTGCACCGTTTACCTTCTTGGCCTCAACCAACACTGCGTTCCATTCACCGATGCCGATTAGGTACTTCTTTCCCTTCACAGTGCTGTTGGCTTCTTCTAGTGGTTCAAATATCTTCTTCAATGTCTTCTTCTCTATGGTTGGACGTTGGCATGTAGATCTGGACTACTAGTTCTTGTAGGCTCTGCTTATAGATTGGTCACCTTCTTCCCCGTTGTACTGCCAATATGAATTGCTTCATAAGAATTAAGATAAATTTGTTTACTCCACTAATTATTTATTACTTTCACCCGGTTTTCAACACTTAGTGTCATCTTCAGGTCTATCTACCTGTTGATGCCCCCGTCGGCTATCCTCTGATCGCCTACTGAGTATGTGACTCTGTATTCATCGCTCCTGAAGTCATATGCCCCAGGCCACTTTATTTCGCTAATTCGGTTAATATATGAACTTCTTCATCTTTCCGGGTTCTACCGCGTTGGTTGCTGTGGTGATGTTGCTGTGGTGCTGTGGTAACTGTTATAGTTACTTCGACCTGAAGAATCTGGTAGTAGTGCCAGCGAAACTGTTGTCATCACCACAGCAACTAACGCGGTAGAACCCGGAAAAATGAAGAAGTTCATCGTAGACCACCGCGAAAGTCTTCGTTCTTACATCGGATTATATATATTTATTCATTTTCATCTTCAGGTTCTCCAAGTTTTCATCCACTCCTAGAGATCTCGCGTTCCATGCACCTAACCTTTGTATGTCCACCTCACGCGATGTTACCCTCCCAGTTTCCCCCGCCTTGAGACCCTACTGGAGATAACCTGACCTCCGGAATATTTGACCGGGAGAAATTCCATCAAAGAAATGTCATATGAATGCAAGGCTGAATACTCTACGGAGAAAAATGCGGTGTTTTTCCTTTGTTTCCCACATCGTATTACTGCGGTCGATTCCATGAAAGTTTACTCTCGTCCTTTCGCGGGTACAGAACTCCTTGGTCTGAGTCCATCGGCGTGCGCTCAGTGGGTGCCATGGGTTCCGTGGCACTCCCAAAACATTTAGAAGGTGCACCAAAATTTGGATGGAACAGAAAATTAGGGATATGGTGAGCCTTACTGAAAAGAACTGGAAAATCAATCAATCTAAAAAAATTTTAAGGTCTGATTTTATTCTTTGATCTGTAATAAGACTATAATAAGACTATGGTATAATGGTATAATCCGATCTGTAATAAGACTACTCAAACTATCATTGCGTGTGCTTCATTGAAATAGGGTGTGGAGCCACGTTGTGGACGCGAAAAAACGAGAAGTAGTATAGTATTAGTACATCAAAAACATTATTCTGATAAAGCTGATTACAAAACTTTTTTTTCGGTTTTTTTAACCGAATTTTCTCCCTATAGTTACTCTGCTTTTATTTGATAAAAATTAATAACTGACTATTTGAGATATTTTATGCAAGTAATATCAAAGCTTTATTTAATTGTAGTTTTTAAAAGTATTTTTGAGACAAATCTTATCCTAGCATCGAAAATTAAAGCAGAAATATCATATATAGATTTTTTGTTTTACTCAAATATTGGGGCCATCTAATTTTGTTGTGGGAGTTTCTTTATGGAACTGGATTTCCTCCGAGCAATGGGCAAGGGCAAAAGGCGGTATTTATATCGTTGGAACCCCCAATAGCAAAATCCTGCACACGCCTCTCTGAGTTACGAGTCCCTGCTTGTGATACTACCTCCTTTCACCAAACCGTCAAAGGTTGCCTATTCGTTGTCTCATTCCATGAAATTCGGTAACATTTTTTCTAAAAATATGGCACTTTTCTTCCGTCTGAACCGTCCGCAGGTACCTTCGACCTTTGGGTCAGCAGCCTGACTCTAGATCATCTTTAGGCCAACACTGCTGCTCACATTGGCATAGCGGAGGAATTTCGCAAATAAACTGGACGTTATGGGCAACACATAATAATTTGAAAGCGATGCGACACTTAAGGCTTTCATAAAGAAAGTGAACTAACACATAAGTGAATTAAAAACCCAATTAAGTATTCTTCGTTTTGATATAGACTCGTTCAAAAAATTATATTTTTTTAGGAAGCAATTTTATAATTGTGACAGAACCAAGGGTGAGATTGGTTATACTGATCAGTTGACAAATACAGTTTTTAATGGTCACCTTTCGTAACTAGATATATGAACATCAACGAATCTTTTCAACTCAATTGTTTATTTCATATTTTAAAAGTGGCCGTGGCGCATTAGTATGTCATGAAGCTAGATCTTCTTCCAACTCGATTCTCCATCCAGCCATTTGACCTCAATAATGACTGGTAAAACATATGTCACGAAAATCCAGAATTCTGTTGAAAAGTAGAGAATAACCATCCTATATTCAGGAATGTCTCGGAATTTTTTAACTTCAACAATGACGGAATAGATTCTTCGCAAACCTCGAAAAATTCAAATAACACCTATAAATGTTGAGAATTGTCGAAGCCTAAAGTCATGTACATGGTATAATCCAGATCGAGTCCTTCCTAAAGTCGACTCATAGGTCTTCACATTGATCTTCCAAAGGTGGCGTTTGAATCCAGGAACGCTGATTAGCGAAGTTAGAGATCTATTAACTATCAATCGATATTGAGCCGGTAATAAAATATCTCGTGATTCGAATGTTTTCCCAAAATCATCTTCATCTAGGAATTCTCAACGCATCGCTATCGACCGGATTGTACAACTTGCAAATAAAAGGTTATTTCGGAGTTAACCAGGTAGTGAGCACTTTTTTTAGAGCATGATAAATTTGAAAAAAAATGGCACAAATTCCACTTTACCACGATTCCCTCATAAATCTACGCACAGATCATCATCTTAAGCTTGTAGATATTCAAACGATTGCAGATGGATTTGATTCGTCGATTGAGAATGCGTGTGCGTGTCTCTTGTGTTCCGGGTTCGCTCTCCGACGCGTGGAGTGAAAGGAGCGACCCGCTGAGCTGCTATTATTATTAATGGCGCGAGTCTTTGGAGGTCGGAGGCGGCCGGAGTCCAAGCACTCTCCCACGGTCCGTGCCTTTCCACGCCGCCCCCCCCCCCCGCTCCCTCCCTCCGCCCCACCACCACCACCTAGGGGGGTGGGGGGGTGGGTGGGTAAAGGAAAGGGAGAATGAAGAGAAATAGAGAAGGGACATTCCCTCGTGCGCTTGGGCTACCGTCCTAGCCTCTTCCGCTGCTGGCCGTCATCATTTTCCGCCCCGGAGCAAGGATGTTATTTGTTATGGTAATCAGTAGTGCCACCGCCTCACCGTGGCCCGCCCCCAGGGGCGGCTGTGGCCTCCCCTTTCCCCCCAAGGGCACTTTTCGCATCGCGATGCTCAAAACCCCCCCTGGGCACTCACGACTCGCGTCGCCTTCCACTTACACACAGGTGGTTCTGTTTTTTTGCACTTCGTGCGAAAAACGCTCAAAAGGCGTATTGGTTCCGGCCGACCTATTTCTTCCTAACCATTCCTTCGACGGATTTTGCACGATGGCAAAGAATATCAATAACCTACGGTGACGGCTTAAAATTTAAAGTAAAGTTCCGGCAGCGAAGTCTCATCGGCTCCCATATTTATTTCTGCACGAATCCACAAATGTCACTTTATGAGAGGATTTAATGGAGTAATGTTATTTCAAAAATGTTCTATAAACTGCCAACGCATCATTTGAGTATTTCCCAGTATTCATGGCCTGCATTACTTTTCACGAACCATGAACTTTCGACTCTCTGAATAACTCAGAGCAACTGCAGATGACGATGGTCATGCTGGAGCTTCGAAGTCATTTTTATAGGAAGAATGGGCCCCAAACACAAAGATCTCTGATATGAAAAGCATATTAACACGTTATAATAAATGTTCTCAGGTTTTGGAATCCCATTAGGAATAAATACTTTCAGAGGTGGTGAATTGCTATTGGGTGATTAGTGTGTTATTGATTTTAAGTCCTCAAGTGCCACACAAGAAAGAATGACACTCATCGCATGGGAAGCCAGCAGCGATGCTGAGAGAGTGTCACTGATATACGAAACTTCTGGGTACATCTAAAGGGTGTACACACCTGGAAGAAAGCACAACAACTGCGCAATAAGTTAATTTACTCTTAAATCAATCACTACCAGAGAAATTATAGAGGAACGTAAAATAAGAGCAAGTATATTTATAATAATACACGTTTATGGAAAATTGGCAGGCCTTATTATATTCAAAGAACTGCGGAACTGGCCGCGCAGTAACTTTAACGAAGTCACCCGCTGATAGTCACACAATTGTGTGTAATTCACAGTGAAAAAATCATTCGCCTGGAAAGATATTCGAACCAAGACCCCCCGCGCCGAGTGCTCTACCAGGCCTTATTATGCAATGCCTCATCATAATTGAAGGGAATGGTACAAAAAGGATTGAATGGCAGCATAGGTTATGTTGGAGCAAGATATGGTTGGAAGAGGGAAAACATAATAGCATAAATTGGTGTACCAAATGTTTGAAGATTTACGTCCAATGAATCATAAAATAATGCGGACTAGAATCAGAATAAATTAAGGGAAAAGATAGATAGATAGATAGGATAGATAGATAGATAGATAGATAGATAGATAGATAGATAGATAGATAGATAGATAGATAGATAGATAAATGTCTTTATTGGGGCGAGATTGGGACTTTAAAAGTCACTTCTTTCATCTAACCCCTCGTCAGTACATGAATACAGTCAATATGACAAACACAGCAATATATAAATCAGAGAAATAATACTAAAAATAATAGAGATAGAATGTTAACGTGACATAATGAAGTATCTTGTAGAAGAAGAATAAGTGTAAAAAGATATGTAGGTACAATTGTGTGAAAAACATGAGGATTTTGGCTGATGGTGAGAAGATGACTGAGAATGGCAGAGAAGCAGAGAAGAAGTGAATGTGGCCTTCGAAATTGCCAGGAGCCAAATACTTTTCAACTTTTCCTTTCCCTTACATGTTCAAAAGGAGAGTAAACACCTGGGTAATCCTCCCTGATTTAAAAAGGGGAGAATATATCAGTTGCAATCTCAGTCCATGTGAGGTAAAATAGGAGCCTGGCTATTAAGATGTGGCCTGGAGTTTCCGAAGCTCACTCCATTAATCAAGCCTAGCCTGCAGTTCCTGTTAACACCCAAACTTCCAGAAGAACCTTCGAACCTCACTTTATAAGTATGCTTATGCTGATAACCTGCAAACTCGGCATATGAAATGAAATCCCAGAAAAGTTTAGTTTGTTACCTTTGAAACATAAGGAAACTCTAATAAACGAGTTGATCCGTCATTTGATAAGTTTTGAACAAGTCTCGTCCAGCAAATGGATACACATAGCAAAGAGAGGATAGTATGAATAGATAAAATCACTGCATTCATTTTCCTACACAAAATACATGGTAAGCGCATTGATCGTCTGAATTTAATAGGCCCGTTTCTGTTCCATTCCGTAGTATGTATGTAAGCGATGGCATATATCTCTGCATTGCCTCAACCCTCAATAGTTGCGGAATTGTATCTGAGGCATAGGGGCTGGAAATACCTATCCATAAATCCGGCTCAACATGAATTATATGCAACTTTCATCGCCGATGATTCCAGGTGCGAAGAGGTGGAAGGTCACTGCCCCTGCAATGTGTGAAGCTGCCTCCGCATAAATTTTGAAACGCCTCTTTCACCGCTGATTCGTGGCGCACGAGTTATTTAAAAAACATTCTCGAGGGATAGAGAGAAGGAAGGAACTTGACTTTTAAATGGAAGGTTCGGATGAGAACAAAAAATTACCGCACACCGGTTCAAAACCTACTTACGAGGAAATTTCAACTTTCCAAGGGCTATTTTGGTAAGTTTCTTTTGGATTTCTGCGATTAAACTGAACTTTTTTAGCAACAGTTTCGCCGTGCTATTCTGCCTGCTTCGTCAGGCATTCTAAATCAGCAGTGAAAAATAAATAAAAAAACTTAAGCGGTTATTATACACATCATGATTAATTAATCCTTTAGTTTTTCAAAAGTCTTTTCCACGTATAAGGAAGTTTGAAACCATCTTCTCTGTTTAGGTTGTTAGGTCTTTTTTTCTACTTCAATGGCTTCCCTGATGATCTATAGATAGTAGCTAATTTCTTTACATAAAGCTTTTGCCCTTTTAATGTCAATACTGTGACATTCTTCTAAAAGTGTGTGCTCAGCCACGGCAGAGTGATACCAATCTTTCTTCCGAATAGCCCGTTCGTGTTCCTTCAGTCTGCATCCTATGGCTCTCTTTGTCTGGCCAACATATGATTTTCCGCAACAACAGAAAAGTTCGTACATGCCTTCGAACATTGTGGGAGATAATGGATCTTTAGCTCCTCTAAGATGATCATAAACTTCGGAGGTGTTAAATCTTATAATGATGTTATGCTTCTTCATGAGTTTACCTATGCGATCTGTTGTTCCCGCGATGTAAGGTAGCATAACATATCCCAAGGGCTTAGATGTCTCTTTCTCCTTAGGCTTCTGATTTCGAACACTTTCAATTAATTTATAGCTATAACCATTATCCTTCAGTGTCTACCTTAAATGTTTTATTTCTTCAGAGATGAAATCAGCATCCGAAACTCTGCGTGCGCGATCAAATAGGGTCTTGATAACTGAAGAAACTTACCAAAGTTAAAATGAACTGCAAAAATCTACGAAAAAAGTTCCAAGGGAAATATTTGACCAATTGAGACACTATTATTTATACAATAAACGTGGGAATAATTTTGTGAAAGATTCCTCCAGGTTGAATTTCGATTTTCTGTATTCTCGAAACAGGGCATCGCACAGTGGTCTGAAATCGGAAAAAGCCGGACAAAAGTCCAAAATTGCGTTTTTTGAGGTAGAGACTTGAAACTTGGCGTATATGCTAAAACATAATTGATGATTATGGAACAATAAGTCATTTTTCCTAGATTTCATCCATTACTGAGATACAGAGGACCAAACATGAACAAATTTCCAAAAACACGCCCGATCTCATTTTTCTTCGAAAAACTTAGGAGTTAATCTGCTGGTAGAGTTTTGGTAGGATTTTAACGAAGTAAAAAACATTATATTCCGGTAATATGGTACTTTATCTACATTTTTTATTATTTTTGAACATTTTGGTTAATATTGGTGTGGTATAATTTAGCAAAATGGCGGACCCTTTTTTCTGGCAAAATTTGACATAAAGTAGACAGTATCTTTCGTTTGAGAAATAACTGCTCTCCAATTTTTCATCAAAGTATTTACTAGAGATATGTTAAGAGTATAAAGCAAAAATCTTGGAAAAAAGTTTGCGGCTGCAAAAATGAGCGCAAGTTTTTGATCGCGCTTCACGTCCCGGCTCCGCGACGCGGGGGCCAAGACACCGTTGGATATATCACGTCGTTTGGAACTAAATTATTTAAAATCGTCATTTTAAGCACACTGCAGTCTCTATTGACCCGAAATACTTAATTGAAGATATTACTAGTATATTGGATCGATCTACTTGGTTAATGAACGCGTAACTCTGGTAAGCATGCTTTGGTTTCGAAACTTAACGGAATCATGTCGCTTGTTAGGAACACCCTTTGGGTAGGATTTAAGTTTTCTCTCGAAGCTTGCCCTGCACAGCTACCAAGAAAGGCAACAGCCGGGATTCTTTTACTAATTCTTTCCCTTTTCACCCTCGCCGCCATGATTATAGTTTGAAATTTCAATAAATTCAATACTTCAGTCCTCCAAAGAATCTTGATCATCACCACCATCTGATTCTTCTCCTTCACTTTCATCTAAAACCTGAAGTTCCCTCAATTCCTTAGGCATCTTCCTTGATATTTTCGGTTTTGAAGTTATGGTAGACGAAATAAATGGATCCGACGTAATCAACAGTCTTTCAAAGAGGTCGTGGTTTGTGGCCACTCTTGAGTGTTTCCTGGTGAACCTTTGACGAAATTTTCGGGTGTCCTTATTTCTAGCTTCTAATGCCTCTTCGGAAAGTTGCCCCAGTGGGAGAATTACCTCCTTCGCAATTTCCCCTCCATGCATCAGGACTTTATGGACCGTGGTTGGCATATAATACCATGGGTACAGCTCCACGTACAGTTCCGCTGTTCTCTGGCAGTATTGCGAGAATGCTGTATGATTAAGATTTATTCCACTGGATATTGCCCTTAGAATGATTGAAAATTTTGTTATAAGGTCAATATTAACTCCTGTAATGAAAACATGAATAACTTCGCATTAACCTCGTTTGCACATTCGAAAAACATAAAAAAATTGATATTTTTATTACAGTTCGTGCGTATACACGTACGTAACTTCTCCTACGCATGGCTATTACTCTGAAGTGATGTTAAATTAATACAATTACCTGTTAAATCAGCGGCCAGCTCTGGAGTATCGAAAAAACGTCTTGCCGTGTTACCATCGTTTGAGTTTCCTGAGCCAGGCCTTGGCACATCCACAATCAGCCCCATTCTTTCTCTAAACGCCTTCTGAATACTAATCTTTTTCTTTTGAAGCTGTATTTTAAGATTGCCGCGGGCCTGGAAAAGTATTTATTATTATTTATTTAGCAATCAGAAATAAATTTTACTAAAACACATTTTTCAGCCTGTTTTGATTGTTTCCCACCTGCCACTGTTTGAACTCCAGTCTATACGATATGTGTAATACACACTCGAAAAACCGAATATAGCAGTGTAATGTTGACAGACCGAAGGAATATTTAGAAACATCTGCTGGTCGATCTTTCATTGCCCTTAAATCATTCATCTGGGAAGCTTTCGCTCCGCAGATGTAGCACCTCATTATTGCAGTTTCAGTCAATGCATGGCATATCTGAAAATTGTTTTTATGTTTATTATCAGTATCTAACTCTATCCACTTTTCCATCAAGTTCAAAATAAGCACAAGCCTTACCTTTCCATTTATCATGGTTAGAACTAAGCTGAAATTAACAGAATAATTTCCCCATTTCCAATTTTGCAAGACGTCTATCTGGCTTTCTATGTAGTCCCTTTCCGCCTTTGCAACTTCCTTTGTTTCCTTTAGCCACTGAAGGCGAATGGGCCGGCAAAATCTGGTTGACGACGGGCGGGGATTTTTCCAGATAATCTCTCCTATAATAGGGCACATATCATTACTACTTAATTGTACGGCAACCATATTGGCCAAAAAGAAACAAGGTATGAAACACAAAACGCCTCAAACTCGTACCAGTTGCGTCATTCAGCAAGCGAAGTGGAACCATGGAGCTCATAAATAAATATTCATCTGAAGTATCTGCCACTTCCCACAACTGTTTGTATTGTGAATGGCCTGAACTTCCATCAAATCCATATTTGCAAATTAATATGCAATTCGCTTCATTGCTGGATGCTAGAGCAGTGGAAACGCATGCCAGTATCCGTGATGCCGTATGATTGAGTAGAGCTTGTAAACTCACTTCGCACATTCTTTCTGTGATACGTATTTCCTCGGGGTATGCAGCACGTTTTGCGTTTAATACTCGCACATAGCTAGGATACAGGTTGTGCCCGTAACTAAGAGCGGAGCTTCTTAGTGAATTGTACTGATTCTTTGTAAGCTCAGTGGTGATAATCAACGATAGAGCCTCCTCAGGTGACATCTCCGAATGCATCTCTTCTCTTTTCCTCCACTTAGTCAGAACTCTTTTTGCTCTTGTGGGAGTGGTTGTCGTTATTTCCGTGATAAGTTGAGCGGAAGCACTATCCCCTTCCTCTTTAAGACTTAGAGATGCTGCCAATGCGAGCTCAGCAGCAGAGGATGAACTTTTAATATTTTGCACTTTTCTTCTTTTTGACCTATCTGAGGAAGTCCTAAAATCTTTTTTTGGTCGCCCCAATGAACCTGATGAAACAATAATTTAAAAATATGAATTCCAAGCAAAAACTTTTGTCTATAATATAGTGCAAAAAATTAAATCGGGAAATACATACCGGTCGTTGAAGAAGTACCTGGTAGATACTGACGGACCGCTTCCGGGAAAATAATGGGCTCAGTGAGCCATGCATTATTGCGAGCTAAAAATCGCTCATTTTTTCGATAAGATTCTTCCCACCTTTTCTGATATTGTAGCAAGAACAACTTTATAAATTCATTGAGACTATCACGGGCATCGATATGATTCTCCAAATTCAAACTTCGGGATAAAAAATCCAGAAGGAATATTTTTTTATCAAGCAATGACTTTCCCTTCATCTCAATTATCTTTTTGTGTATCTCCAAACGTGTGATCTGATATGATGTCATTTCAGTGGTGGACAACACGAAAAACCTGAGCAAGGATCCGACATTTAAAAATGAGTAACGAAAGTTACACGATGACCACCATTTATCCATTTATAATTATAATGCCAGAATATAAGAGCAGCGAAAAAAAACACCGACAAGTTAGTCAAGAGGAATATTATAAGCCTCGGAATGAAAGACGAAAAATTAGTAAGGGTAGAGAAAAAAAAAGACTCACCTTGAAAAAAGAAACTGTTGAGAAGAACAACAAGAAACACCGCTGACCAAACACGGAAGTAAATAGCGCAACTAATTCAACGATGTACGAGCAAACTCACTGGACACACACAAGATTTTACCAGTTCACTAGATCTCTATAGGCACAACACTCCTTCACAAAATTCAAAATAGAACTGCAAGCTAAGATGCGTTTCTGGAGGGGAAAGAAAAACCCCTTCGGAAATACCCGTTAAATACCGTCAAAGGGTGCGCGGTGTCATAAAATGTCCCTTTTCGCACGCTCCTCCTCGGCGAGGGTGAAAAGGGAAAGAATTAGTAAAAGAATCCCGGCTGTTGCCTTTCTTGGTAGCTGTGCAGGGCAAGCTTCGAGAGAAAACTTAAATCCTACCCAAAGGGTGTTCCTAACAAGCGACATGATTCCGTTAAGTTTCGAAACCAAAGCATGCTTACCAGAGTTACGCGTTCATTAACCAAGTAGATCGATCCAATATACTAGTAATATCTTCAATTAAGTATTTCGGGTCAATAGAGACTGCAGTGTGCTTAAAATGACGATTTTAAATAATTTAGTTCCAAACGACGTGATATATCCAACGGTGTCTTGGCCCCCGCGTCGCGGAGCCGGGACGTGAAGCGCGATCAAAAACTTGCGCTCATTTTTGCAGCCGCAAACTTTTTTCCAAGATTTTTGCTTTATACTCTTAACATATCTCTAGTAAATACTTTGATGAAAAATTGGAGAGCAGTTATTTCTCAAACGAAAGATACTGTCTACTTTATGTCAAATTTTGCCAGAAAAAAGGGTCCGCCATTTTGCTAAATTATACCACACCAATATTAACCAAAATGTTCAAAAATAATAAAAAATGTAGATAAAGTACCATATTACCGGAATATAATGTTTTTTACTTCGTTAAAATCCTACCAAAACTCTACCAGCAGATTAACTCCTAAGTTTTTCGAAGAAAAATGAGATCGGGCGTGTTTTTGGAAATTTGTTCATGTTTGGTCCTCTGTATCTCAGTAATGGATGAGATCTAGGAAAAATGACTTATTGTTCCATAATCATCAATTATGTTTTAGCATATACGCCAAGTTTCAAGTCTCTACCTCAAAAAACGCAATTTTGGACTTTTGTCCGGCTTTTTCCGATTTCAGACCACTGTGCATCGCCTTAAATATGATTTACACGCATGTGCTAATGTCGTCATGGATCATCTACCAGTGAGTGTCCACTGAATTACCTATCTATTCTTCCCCAGCCTCAACGCCTTGTTGCTAGATACATTCCTCTTTTTTTTTCTGACGTGTATTTAGATGTTTTGCGAATGTATATTTTTAAATTTATATATAACAGTCATTAAATGTGTATTCATATACTTATATAGCTACATTCCTACTGATAAATGCTAGGTGATTGACTCATGTCATATAAATCATTTTTAAGGTTATGCTCTGTTTCGAGAATACGGTAAAGCGAAATTTGACCCCGAGGAATCTTTTACAAAATTATTCCTACGTATTTTGTAAAATAAAAGTCTCATTTGGTAATAAGTTGCCTCAGAAAAGTTGAAATTTCCACGGAAAGTCCGTTTGGTGCAAGCGTCCGGTGGTCAATTGCTTGGTTGGTCATGACCACAGGTGAACATATCGAAGGAGATAGTTTTCCGGGACGAACGTTGCGATGCTAAACGGTTGTTAGTTTCAAGTTACCTAAAAATCCACTTTCTCTGCTGAATTTACTTGTCCAAGTTTGTTATATCATTGACTCTCCTCGCATTTACTGCCAGAATCACAATATGGCGCTAAAATGAACATCGAATTTTGACAACTTTGTTCCAAAATACATGTTGAACCATTCACCGTCTCAAAAGTGGAAAAACTGGATATATCTCAGCATCTCATGTGAAAACTATTTCACTTAAAGGCTAAATTTAGGAATAAAACTGACTAAATAGGTTTCTTGACTCTGATATCAGATATATATTAGCGGTAAAGGCTACCCTTCGATCTTCACTGTGTATTTAACCAACTTATGTGCATGTATTCCAGGCTTTGTGGTTTTATCTGAACTTCGGTTAAATGGTAGTTTCGTGGGTCCCCCTTGGACCACAGGTATACGAGACCCAATGAAGGGGTAATTAGTGCGGTCCTCGCTCGAAGAAGACCCCTTTCCGAACCCTTCCTCGGGCTCCGAGAGATAATCCGGGTCCGCGGGCATAGCGTGAGGTTACCCCGGCAGACATGACCATCCGTAGTACATTTTTACTTTAATGATTCGGATTCTTAGAGGTTAATAAATAAAGTAATGATACTCCTGACGGCGGCGGAGCGATTAAGTACGTCTTTTGATCGAGGTTCTACGATGAGAAATAACGATTTTACGAAAATTGATGTGATTTTAACCGATTGCCTCCAGAAAATTGGCAACGCCGAAGCTATGGGAGAGGAGGAGGGAAAGCAAGAGGCGATTTTTTCTCCCCCGACTCCTATTTTAAGCTAACCCACGTGGGATGAGTGAGTGAGGGAAGCGCTAAGGCAGAATAGAGTTTGCCATGCTAAAAGGGATCAAATTCTAGCAACTACATCTACATCTACAAAATACCTTACAAGCCACCTCAGGGGTGTGTGGCAGGGGGTGAGTAATCACCAACATGCATTACACTATACCCTAGAGATAGTGTAACTACGAATAATTATGCATTAGCATAAATCACTAATGTTTGTCACGAGGTGAAGCCTCACAAGCATGCACCACTGCACTACAGATGTCATCAAAATGGAGAGTGACCGTCAATATACATGCATTCTACAACTACACAGATGGACAGGGACTCAAGACCCATGTAGAAAACATGATAGGCGTGCTGTTAGTGTGTACTAGGTAACATATAAGGATTAAAGTATTAGAAGCACTACCACTACTAAGAGCTACACTACCTAACGACAAACCTAGATAAATGTCTCATTTGCAGCTGTTATCGTCCCTTATCGTTCGTGGGAAAAATGACATCTTAAATCTGTCCGTTCTGCAGTCTAGTTCCCTAATTTTACTCTCATGATCTGATCTACCGTAGTATGTCGGATTTCGTAAAATATTATCAACGTCGTCAGAGAATAGACCGGATTGTAACTTACATAATAGACTGAGTCTAAATTTAAATCGACGGTCTGAAACCTTTTCCCATCCCAGTTGCTGCAAAAGGTCAGTAACACTAACGAGATTATCATAACGGTCTTTAACATATCTTGCCGATCTTCGCTGCACGCGTTCTAATTCAGTTTCCAAGCCTATCTCATAAGGATCCCAAATACTGGCGGCATATTCTAAGTGGGGTGTAACGAGGGAGAAGTAGCTGATTTCCCTAACTTTATCGTCGCACTTGCCAAGTACTCTTTTAACAAATCCCAATTTACGATTAGCTTGACCGGAATTCCGGTAGCGATGTCCTGCAAGTGTGTTTTCATCTACGTTCACTATTTTATCTATTCCTCTATTTGCAGAGTAATGTATAAAAGTTAAATGAAAGGCAAGAGGTGCATTTTTCTTTTCCCACTCCGCTTTTAAGCTTACAGTATTTTATCTAATCCTCTGATAGCAGAGGGATGGATAAAAGTAACCGAGCTAATCGTAGATCAAACATACGCAGTGAGGTGTTCGGCTTAAAAAGTAGTTCGTCGAATTTTGAACGTTATAGAATTAAAGAAAAAACAAATCAAGAGTACCAGATATAATTTTCAGGAACGATCAAATATCCTAAGTAAAGAACACTAATACATTAGTAGTACTAGTCAATTAGCGTAACGTAAGGAATTAAATCGCATGTTTACATCATCTTGTTGATATTACAGGAGCCATAACTGGAACACAATACTGGCTCACCGACGATATCTAGGCCATTGAAGTATTCTAAACAGGTTTTAATATACATACAGGACATGACTAATTGATCTGGAGGAGGAGTGTTCATATCGGTAAAGAACACGAATGCAGACCGTAAGATGCCCGGGAACAAATATTGAGTCAGTGTGTCGCTCTTTCAAATGTTATAAATAAGAAAATACGTGTACTCGTTCTACAGACCGCCTGACAGTTATAATAACTCAATCATTGAACTCGAGATACAAATAACGAATATAAATCCCAACGATTCGGGACGAAGCTTCATTATAGGCGGAGATTTCAATGTCCCGTCAGTAGATTGGAGAAAATACAGCTACATTTCAGGGAGGAGAGAAAAATACAGCTGCGAGGCGCTTTTAGCTATGTTTACGTCGGACAACTTAGAACAGATACACCAAACAGAGGAGACGATATTCTTGATTTTCTGGTGACAAATTTACCAGATAAAGGGGTAAATGTTGAAACTATAAATGGTATTAGCGACTATAGAGTAGATAAAGCTCAATTCTGATTTGACCAGTATGAGAATCATAATAAGAGGAGAAAAAAATTGGTTCATAGGAAAGCTGATGTCATCGCACTTGGACTTCAACTAAAGGAATCCATTGTTGACTTTCGAAAGGAATGTGGAAAAGATACAGAGGCGACTCAGAAAAGGTTTGTATATATCGTACGTTTTGGGATTGAAAAATACATTCTATTCAAATATAAAAGGGAGGGAACAAGCTGAAATGGTATAATTATAATTAAAAAGATTACTGATTAATCAGTTATTCCACAACGAAATGAAAATGGCGAATTATTAACAAGCAGTTCGGACAAAGCCAACTTATTAAATTCCTACTTTGAAAGTGTGTTCAACAAGTCATCGCAGATTACATCCGTAAAGGTAAATGATCACTTCCAGCAAAAGATGCCGCCTATCGATATTTACACTCACGGAATAGAAAACTTGCTGAAATCTTTGAGTCCACATAAATCCCCAGGTCCTGAAGAAATTCCTGCCCCCGTGTATAAAGCTTGCGAAATAGCACCCTACTTGTAGAATATATTTAGTAAATCCATCGACGAACACAAAGTACACATGGACTGGAAAATTGCAAATGTCACTCCCATATTCAAGAGCGGTGATAAGGAACAGCCATCGAACTACAGACCGATATCTCTCACATCTATCTCTTGCAAAGTCCTTGAACATATAATTGTAAGTTCAGTTATGGGACACCTCGATATGCAGAACTTGTTAACAAAAACGCAACACGGATTCAGAAAGGAAAGATCTTGCACAACTAAATTAGCACTTTTTGCTCACTATATTTTAGTCTCGGGTGAACATAACGTTCCAGTTGATGCAATTTTTCTTGAATTTAAAAAGGCATTTGATAAATTTTCCCACAGTAAGCTACTCATGAAATTAAAAATTCTACGGTTTAGACGACGACGTAATTTCCTGGATTAGAGAATTCTTAAGTAACCGCGTGCAAAGGGTTGTATTAGATGGCGCTATCTCTAATGAAGTAAAAGTCACATCGGGTGTCCCAAAGTTACGGAAGAAAAATAAACGGAAATTTAATAAAACATCAATGTGTAATGGTTCGAGAACAATAATTTGATATTACAGTCACCCTACCGCTACGAAACATAAATTATTATTTAGTTCTGAGCTGATTGTCGAGAGTTTCTCTCTTAAACTCCATGAAGGAATTATTTAATGCTTCCTTGAAAGCCGTGTTAGATGCCCTTTACTTTTTGACTGCTGAATCACTACCTATATTGTTGGTAACATATTCGAGAAATTACCGGTCAAGCTAATCGTAAATTGGGATTTGTTAAAAGAGTACTTGGCAAGTGCGACGATAAAGTTAGGGAAATCAGCTACTTCTCCCTCGTTAGACCCCACTTAGAATATGCCGCCAGTATTTGGGATCCTTATGAGATAGGCTTGGAAACTGAATTAGAACGCGTGCAGCGAAGATCGGCAAGATATGTTAAAGACCGTTATGATAATCTCGTTAGTGTTACTGACCTTTTGCAGCAACTGGGATGGGAAAAGGTTTCAGACCGTCGATTAAAATTTAGACTCAGTCTATTATGTAAGTTACAATCCGGTCTATTCTCTGACGACGTTGATAATATTTTACGAAATCCGACATACTACGGTAGATCAGATCATGAGAGTAAAATTAGGGAACTAGACTGCAGAACGGACAGATTTAAGATGTCATTTTTCCCACGAACGATAAGGGACGATAACAGCTGCAAATGAGACAATTATCTAGGTTTGTCGTTAGGTAGTGTAGCTCTTAGTAGTGGTAATGCTTCTAATACTTTAATCCTTATATGTTACCTAGTACATACTAACAGCACGCCTAGCATGTTTTCTACATGGGTCTTGAGTCCCTGTCCATCTGTGTAGTTGTAGAATGCATGTATATTGACGGTCACTCTCCATTTTGATGACATCTGTAGTGCAGTGGTGCATGCTTGTGAGGCTTCACCTCGTGACAAACATTAGTGATTTATGCTAATGCATAATTATTCGTAGTTACACTATCTCTAGGGTATAGTGTAATGCATGTTGGTGATTACTCACCCCCTGCCACACACCCCTGAGGTGGCTTGTAAGGTATTTTGTAGATGTAGATGTAGTTGCTAGAATTTGATCCCTTTTAGCATGGCAAACTCTATTCTGCCTTAGCGCTTCCCTCACTCACTCATCCCACGTGGGTTAGCTTAAAATAGGAGTCGGGGGAGAAACAATCGCCTCTTGCTTTCCCTCCTCCTCTCCCATAGCTTCGGCGTTGCCAATTTTCTGGAGGCAATCGGTTAAAATCACATCAATTTTCGTAAAATCGTTATTTCTCATCGTAGAACCTCGATCAAAAGACGTACTTAATCGCTCCGCCGCCGTCAGGAGTATCATTACTTTATTTATTAACCTCTAAGAATCCGAATCATTAAAGTAAAAATGTACTACGGATCTACATCTACATCTACATATTACCCCGCAAGCCGCCTCAATAGGCGTGTGGCGGGGGGTGTTAGGACACCAGCCGCTTA
The DNA here is from genome assembly GCA_963573305.1 of Pyrrhosoma nymphula. Lineage (NCBI taxonomy): Eukaryota > Metazoa > Arthropoda > Insecta > Odonata > Coenagrionidae > Pyrrhosoma > Pyrrhosoma nymphula. The sequence goes on from OY754337.1 coordinate 980,659, forward strand.
AAGATAAAAAGGAAACGCTCTAATGAAATTACGCCTAGCATTTATTGAAGTCCCTTATTGTTCGGGGGAAAAACGAATTCCCATACCTATCCGTTCGGCAAAATATCTCTCTTAATTTATCGTTTCTGTCGGACCTGGAAATATAGTGGGGTTCTAATATGATGTTCTCCGTGTCGCTCTGAAAGATATCTATTCTCAATTGTTCAAGCAATCTAAGCCTAGCGCGCAGCCTCCGAGTCTCTAGCGGCTCCCAGCCTAATTCGTTTAACATCTGTGTAACGCTGTCAGTACGCCCGTAGCTGTTTTTGACGAATCGCCTCTTGCCTGATGGTCATGTCTGCCGGGGTAACCTCACGCTGTGCCCGCGGACCCGGATTATCTCTCGGAGCCCGAGGAAGGGTTCGGAAAGGGGTCTTCTTCGAGCGAGGACCGCACTAATTACCCCTTCATTGGGTCTCGTATACCTGTGGTCCAAGGGACCCCACGAAACTACCACTAACCGAACTTCTTCCTTCATATCTACTTACCCGCCAGCAATTCACTCTCAATTTCCTCATCCCTTCAGTCCATACTTCCCATACTCTTCCTTCCAGTTCCTTGCTTATCAAGCTTTCTCTCCTCTAGCGCTCTCTGTAGCATGTATAATTTCCCTTGCATTTCCACCAGCCCTCCGCTTTAGCTACCTTCTCCGAATCTTCTCCTACATTTATTCCCTCGCCTCACCATGTACCACACCCACGGCTCAAAAGCCTCCAGTCGACCAACATTATTTTTCCAGAACAACCAAATTTCTGAATCACACAATTCCACGCTCCATGTTGAACTTTTCATCTTAATTTTCTTTACGACTCAGAAAAAAAGCCCTCCACAAACGTTCTCTTCTCTTAGAAAGTACTTTTCTGGCCTAGCCTTCTCTACATCCGATTTCCTTCTTTCTGAGCCCATTCCCCTCCAAAATACTTCGTTAATTTGAAATAGTACTATACTCCATTTTCTGCCATCCGACCCTTATATTAAGCCCTGCCTTCCCACTCATAGACATTGCATGTGGTACACTGGTATATTTGTCAGCAAGACAAAGTTTGGCAGCAAGTATGTGCAGCGAGCTAAGTAGATAGTGGGCTGTCTTAATAATATGGTGACAAAATCCCTAAGATATGAAAATGCACGAGTATACAAAATTATAACCAGGAAATACACATCAGATAGAAGACTAGACACATCTATGACAAAGCAACTCCTGAAGACCTAAGGAATATAAATACTCCAGTTAATCTCAGATAAAATGCTACTAGACAAGAAAAGAAGTGTTAAAATCAGAAATTGATGGAATGTGGACAATATGAATGACTGGGAAGAAACATTGGCACGAACACACAAACCAAATGCCAGAGGAGAGGTTAAATAAAATTTCCTGTGATTTTAACTGGAACCGAATTGAGAACAACCCCGAAAAGAAAAGCAGACCGATGGGTGACCTACCATAGGAGAAAGAAAAATGAGAAGATGTATCAGCAATAGCAAATAATATTGACCCTCACCGCGTAACATACGCATCGCAATTACAGATTAAATATTGAGTAGAAAATGAAAACATAAAGCCATGTCCTCTCGCTATTCTGGGTAAAATTACGTGTGGTTTCGAAGAAGGTAGCTTTAGCTAGTAGGTGCATAGATTGCTATGAAATCTGTCTCGAGGGTAGTGCGGCCATTTATGTAGAGGGAAGCATCATAATGAAGTTAATACTCAGGAGAGGGGCGAGGGTGACCATAATCGCTCATATAATTCAATATGTATCTTTAAGAAGTTGCACAAAGATTAAGAAAGCAAATGAAAGTGATATCATGGAGAAAATGAATGAAGTGGTTGAGCTTTGAGGATTATATAGCTACTTTTACTGAAAATATATCTGACTTAAATTATGGGAGAAAACTATAAGTACTTAATATGAGAATACATGTGTCTACAATCGTTTGCGAAAAAAATGAACTGCTTGAGGTAGGGATGGGTATAGAAAATTAACGCCTTTAAATGGAAAACTAGTTCATTTACTCACCATAGGCTTGCTACTAATACACCAAAAGAAAATATAAGGATTAAAAACATGATTTAAGCTAAAAGATTCATGAAAAGTGGACATCTGAAAATCAAGAGTAAGCTCCCAAGAATTTAAGTATTGAGCATAGGTTTGTGTGGCTAATAGGCATGGATCTCAGGAGTTGAAGAAGAATAATGCCTAAACACATTATTTTATGTTGTTATGGGGCTCTACTGCTTTATGGCTATGTTGAAAATTAAGTGGGATAACATAAAAACCAATGGAGAGGTCATCCTGGCAATGATGAGAAGTCCATGGAAAACCATATTTCCGAGACAAGGGTTTTATATGGACTTAAAGGGCTCCTGAAATAAGAAAAGGAAAAACATATGAGATAGTGCACACTATGTCTGAAGAAAACAACGACAGTTCTAGGAAGCAGGAACGACCAAATATGAATAGGACTGCGGATGAATGAGGAAAGTGGACAACCTACTGAACAACCAATCCCGAGCAGAAGCAAAGAATTAGAGCATCAAAGAATATTTTAAAAGAACCAAATTTTTTTCATAGTGTAAATTGTTCCAATAATCACCTCGCATGTTTTTCCTCGCTGTTGTATAATCACAATGCTCTGAGAAAAATATTGTGCTGTGTGATATGAAAGCCCATGCATAACTAGAGGTGGGGGAGGGCTAAAAGGATTTTATTTTGGTAGGGATTGTTCACAACCGACCTTTATTAACCTAATATATATGGTGATGATAATTTGGTGCCCAGAGTCGAAGGTACCTAATTGAAAGCCTTCTTCATGGCCTTCTCATATTCCGTCTCCGTGCACTCGTAGTGCTCTCTCGATGAATTAGCACTTCCAACAAACCGACGCGCGACCACGTGACGAGATAACAAAGTGAATCTCAAACACTTGCAACGATTAACAGAATATGCCCCATAGTTCTTACACAGCTCTCTTCAGGCAAAGAAAAAAACTGGAGCTAATGATTACAGCCGTTGTGCAAGATGGCTTCACACCTCCCATGGCCTGAGACAAGAGTGTACGCCATTCTGTCAGATCTCTCGTTTCGCCATCAGTAAACAACCTCTGTTGCCCCTTCGAGCTTTCCTTTGACCAAATAATGTACGCACTTTTGTTAGAGTTTAGCCTTTGGAAATACGTAATTGGTCAATCCGATTGGCGGTACGTTCGTCAATTGAAGTTATGTAATCCCTTTACAGGTTGACTACTGCCGTATACACGTACCTAACAGTCCTTTATTCCCTATCCCTTTACTCACTGATAACACTTTTAAGTCGACATATGATTTTGATCGAATTCTATGAATCTTTGTTTTAGAACATAATCTGCATCAAATTATTTTTACTGAAGACTGTACCCGTTTGTAGAGGATTTCTTAAATACTGCAGCTTTGACTTCCTTCTGCATGTGTACCACATTGCCGCATTTTATCTCATTGCTAAAAACAACATGACCTTGGGCATTACATGAATATGAATGATGTACTGAGCACATTAGCAAAATTCCAATTAGCAATACAAACAAAATGTGTCAATAAGGCGTAAAGCATAGCTAACCATTTAGATGACAAGTTTTTTTTAAACAAAAGAGGTGGGGCGAATATTTATTTCATCGAATCCGATTCCTAAAAGTATCCAAACCCATCGAATCCCTCATTTGAGGAACGCAATGAAAAGAAAATTAAAAGCCTCAACTTAAAATTAAAAGTTTGTGGTTAGAAAAAGTTATAACTCATTACTTTGCAAAAATAAGAGTTTTAAAATACAATTTCTGAAGCACACCTTAATTAATTAACAAGAGATTATGCAACTGTAAATGAAGCACCTAATAAAAAATTACCTTTAATGGGCTCTTTCTTCAGATGAAAATGAAACTAAACTTTCCAAAGCATTGAGTGATAACCACAAAAGTCTTTTCATTAATTGTTTTTCTATTCTGGAGATATAGGTCCATTAGTGGTTCATGGACGTATATCTCCAGAAAAAACATCATTTCAAAATAACAGGTCGCGAAGAGGAACCATGAAGACATTGTTCAAGGCCATTATCCATTTAATCCAGAATTTTGTGCCAGAATCCGGACCTTTTTCAAAATACGATGCGTCGAATGAGATATCCCGACTAAATATAATAGAAAGTCGAAAAACACTTGCACACAGTTTTCTCTGTGGCAGGATCGCGTTCTTTATTTTAAATGTGTAATTTGAGCTTGAAGTTAGTTTCTATTGTTAATCCCGATGGGCACTTTGTTCTTTATGCTATGTACATTGTTTGTAATCATATATTTTGCTTGTCTAACTTCAATGACGTGTCATATACCTATGTCTTTGTGTCACACTGTAACATATGATCTTCTGGACAAATAAAAATAATAAAATTTGAAGTTTTATTTTTGTATTTCCCCCTGCACAAACTCGCTGACTTCACGTAAAATAAGCTTCAAATGAGAAGGTAAATTGTTGATGGTCTTATTAATTATTTTTTTCCGATCCTCAGCAGGTGGTGTGCAGAAGAAGGGAGAGAGTGGCATCCATTCCTGGTGGCAGCACCAGTCGGGCGGCGGCGGGCGGTCGGTCGGTGCGACACCACCGGCCAGACGAGCGAAGAGGTGGTCGCTCAGAGAGAGAGAGGAGATGGGAAGGTGCTAATGAATTGGCGCTAATTGGCGCTCCTAAGGATTAGTCCACAATATGTGGCCCTCACTTGCTCCACTCGCTGGCGCGAACCAATTGCCATATTTCGTCATCGCTGGAGTGACAATGAGGATGCGAGGAGACTCATTTAGCGCGCTAATCAGTGCAAGGCTCTTTCCTCAAGCCTCTTTAATTGAGACAACAACTCGTGCGTCAAATGCAGCCGCCCTTAGAAGGTACAAGTGGCTGCACCTTCGTGGTTTTAGAAAAGAAACTTCGCCGACCGCGTGGTAATGTAAATATTTTTTGACAAACGGCCAAGAAGTGCCGGCCACGGTGGCGGCGCACAGTGGGAAATTTCGGGACCTCAGGCGACAAAACCCCGCTCTACAGCTTGTGGGTGGATGAAATGACATGTTTTTTTCTTTAAATACTCATCATTTCATGTAGTTTAAGGACCCGCTGCGGAAAATACAGGTTAGTTTTATATTTTTACGTGAGAGTTTATTGAACTAACCTCGAATTTGAAAATATGTTGAAACATCTTTGAATTGGCAATACAAAGGATAAACTGCGGATTTTCCTCCCGAATGCTTGGAAATAAATGGTGTTACTTTGTTAAGATTAATTTTTGAAATTTAAAGTTTGGGGTTATGGTCAATGGTTAGGAAGCTATGTTTCGTACCCACAATATCTGCCAAGAAAAAGATTTATTTTTACTTTCATATACGTGAACCAAGTAGATCTGTGATGTAAATCCGTGACTGTGTGATTTGCAGCCTTATTCGCTGACTGACCCAAACTAAAACTTAAAATAAAAAAAAAATAATCATTACAAAGTAACACCATTTATTTCCAAGCATTCGGGAGGAAAATCCGCAGTTTCTCCTTTGTATCCTGCCAATTCAAAGATGTTTCAACATATTTTCAAATTCGAAGTTTCAATCAACTCTCACGTAAAGCTAACCTGTATTTTCCGCTGCGAGTCCTTGAACTACATGCAGTGATGAGTATTTAAAGAAAAAAATATGTCATTTCATCCACCCACAAGCTGTAGATCGGGATTTTGTCGCCTGAGGTCCCGAAATTTCCCACTGTGCGGCGGGGCAAATTATTGGCCTGCTAATCCGAGGGCCGCGAGTTCGAGTCCAGCCTGGGTTGATATTTCGTATACCCAGGGTCTGGGAATTTCTGTCATGTTCTGGTGGTTTGGCATTATTAATTCAATCAAAATTTATTATTGTGAAGAGTCGCCAACAGTATTTACGACTGGAAAAGATGTTAATTATAAGAAATATAGCGGACCTGTGACGGATACGTCCCGAAATAAGAGTAAAGATGTTCATCTCCATCGTCTCAGGCTCAACTTTGTGGAAGTTCATTATATATTAAATTATATATTACCTGAAATATATTACCTGAAGATGACGCCGCTGCGTCGAAACTAGTAGTACCGACAAATAAATTGGTGGAATAAAACAAAGTTTTCCTTTCATTTAATATAGTAAAGATGTTATCCACATCAGTGCAATACGAGGGAAACATTTCGTAGTTTACCACATTCTGTGAAGGAAGGAAAATGCCTGTTGCCGAAACGTTCTCTGGCGATCCGCCGTGAGACTCAAAACTAAATGACGCACATCTTCTCCCGGGATTCGTCCATCACAGCTCCACAATGCTGCGGTGATCGAAGTGGGAGAGTATGATTCGTGATTGTAGTTGTAGCTACTGGGGAAGACAACCAACAAGCAAGGTCATCAGTGGTGCTGTGGGCTGGCGGGTGGGGTGGTAAGGTAATTTGGGGGAGTGGGAGAGAAACCCGGTGTTGGCGCTTGTCTTAGCGAAAGGTGCCAAGGAGTCTACTCATGAGATAACCCACCCGGGGAAAAGAGAGATAAGGTACCACAAGTACTTGAAGTACATAGCACTCATAAAGAGATCGGTATTCTCCTTCACTACCCGCTTTCGAACCCGGATCTGTGGGATGATAAGCCACAAAACCTACTCTTCCCTGAGTTACTTAGTTTGACTCTTAGATTTTTCTATTTTTTTACTAACGCTTACGATGAGAAATGTCATCTTTTTAATTTCTCTAACGCATTAAGATAGCATCTCCTAATTGCTTGAATGAATTTTGCCGAGTTCCAGGAACTTCAGCAATGAACAAAAGGAAGAGAAAACATACATATGCTTTGGTGAGGGTGGACTTGGTGCTGAAACTGGCAAACACTCCTGACCGACAAATGGGAGATCCGGGTTCGAATCCCGGTCAACTCAAATGGCATATTTCTCATGGCATATTTCATCCCTTTGGTATGCATCTTTGGTGCAGGGGTTTTACGGGCCTCCTCCCTCTCAAGGGTGAATGCCGATAGACACTCATGATGGAAATTTGGACTCGTTCTTTTTTTACTCCTATTCTATCCCATATCTCTTCTTATCCCCACTTCCATCCTTAAATCTCTTCACGCGTGTTTCAGTAATCATTCGAAGGCCAGGCAGTTGTTTTAGCCTCATGAGTTATGGATCACACCTGTCTTGAATCTACTTATGTCAAAGCACGCGTCGAGTTTTGCAAGGTGCATCAAGGATTTCGTATCCGCATTGCATGCAATGCGTTAACTGAGAACTAATTATCGCAAACTGTCGACGCTTGCGAAGGTTTCCACACTCAGTTTCTCCGCACAAGACACCATGTCTCGTTTTCACCCACTAACATAGATTATGACGAATTGCTCGCATGACTGCTATTCATTTCACTTTAAGTAACGGCAAACGTAAAAGCAAGTCGTTTAGCGGGATTAAGGATATGAGCCAACTGTGCTACTGGCTTCCTTGAGCCCCTTAATTCGTGGCTTACCGAATTGCGACTTGAGCATGAGTACATTTACATAAAGACCCAGAGCAGAAAAATTTAAAATAATATCAAAATAAACAATTCATGGTTTGTAGTATGCCTCAAATACCAATTGTATAGTGAACATTAGGTCAAAAGAGTAAAAGTAGTGTAGGGATGGAGATGGAAGGAAACTTTCGTTGATGTATGCATTGAGATAGAAAAATAGATGCAATTCATACCAAAGTGTTGTAGAGTTTAGAAAATGAAACCTGATAACAGTTACGAGTACTTGTATTACAAAAATAAGTGCAAAGAAAGTGGGAGTAATGGGTCGAGAAAACTCATGCCAAAATGTCAGAATTGCTGACTGTGATGAATTCGTTATTAAGATGGAATTAGATATCGAGGGTGCACGAATGTGAAGAAGCACTAAGACAATTTGAAATTTCAGGACCATACGATGATGGTGGAATGGAAGATGACCACGTGAAAGCGAATACCTATTTTATTGGTTAATTATAATACCGGTTTTTTCATCGCAACGTCATTGAACGGATGCATTCTGATCTATTTTCTCGTCGCGCGACGGTTTTTGCTTTTAGCAACGTCTACACTTTCTATAATTAGTCTTTTACGTCTGTCTAAGCTAGAATTTTTGAAATTTGTCATTTACTCCAGATATAAGCTCCGGTACAAACTCTGTTGGGAATATATTACTGCTTTCTATTAAAAAGCACTTGGTTTTTAAAACAACTTTTTTTAGAAAATGTGCAATTTTGAAAAAAATATAGGTAGATAAGTATTTTTTATTATGGCTAGACCATCTTAGTTTTTCACAGATTTTGGCTCAAAGGAAGAACATTACAATAAAAGACAATTTACTAAATATTAGCCGTAAATAATTATAAATGTCAAAGTTATGACGCTTCGAATATCACAAGTTAGTACAAAATGGCGCGCCGCAGCTCCAAACTGTCATTCTAATACATATCGCTCTAACCGTCAAACATGACGTCATTGCAATTTGTTTAACAAATTGACGTTTGTAACAAGAATTACAATAAGTTGTTTTGTACGGTAATGCCTTCTGAGTTGATTAGGAAAAAATCTTAATTACAATAATTACTATTAATAATAATAATTACCAATATTAATTATTATAAATAACTAAAACTTTTGCCTGATCAAAGTAAGTGACACATGTGGCACACTCTACTTACGTAATGACATATGCGGCACACACGCCATCTACTCAACCCAAAACGATACCCACTCACCGCGCGCAGCGTAAGTGTTAAAAAAACAGTGTCAGCCTATATGTTTATTATTAACTCAATAAGAAGCATAACACAAAGCAATAACACAAAGAAGCATAAATGCTTTTTTTATTTTTCTTTTTTTAATCGGGAGACTTAAATTCCATGCACAGATTGAGAAATTGGTAATTGTTTTAAAAATAATTTCTATACACCGATATCAATTTTCAATATCACCCATTCCCCCCCCCCCCCCCCTAAGTATTGACGGGTTGTTACGGGAGCGGGGGATGTGATCAGCAGCGAAGGGTGGAGCCTTCACCCCAATCCTTTCCCATACCCCCCCTCACTCCTCCCCCACACTTCCCCCCTTCTTCTCCTTCTGTGGGTCCGCACCACCAAATTTTCCGAGCCATTAGAGAAGTGTTTGGATGAGACGTCCAGAGGTGGCATCGCAGTCGGTTGAAGGGACAGGGGGGGGGGGTGGAAGAAGAGTGGGTGGGGTGGGGAGCAGAAGAAGACAGCGGAGCGGAGGAAGGAAGGAAGTGGCGATAGCGACTTCAGGGGGGCGGACGAGGGGCGGACGGGGGGTGAGAGGGGTTGTCGGTAAGGGATGGGGAGGGGAGCGTTAGCAGGGCGTGGTTCCAGGGTGGGCTTCCCTCCTGGGCTGATCCTTCTCACTTTTCCCACACCCCCCATGTAGGTGGGTTCCCTGAGGGTTGTGGGGGTAGGGGGTGGCAGCGCATCTTTCTGGGGGATAGATAAAGAAGCGGGGGTGGGAGGTGGGGGGGGGGGGGGTGGAATTGCTTAATCGCGTGGCTAAGGTCCCACACCCACTCACATGAACACACATGGGGTCAATCGATACAAACTCACACAATATCTTCCGAAGGAAATCGACCAACGGTGCGTCCTGCCTGTATCCGCCCACCCCCTCCCTTGTCCGAGTGGTCAGCGGTGTTTGGGGTTGGGGTGGGTGGGAGAGAGGGGTGGACGGTCATTACTGCAGCGTCGTAATGGCAAGAGGATTTAGCAGTCCATCCGAAATCGTCATCTTCCTTCTCCGACGCCCTTTGGACACGGAAATCGCACATTAACGACCGTACGGTGCATTAGAGTGCACAAGCAAGGACAACACAACAGGAGGAAGCAGTACTTGATCATAGAAATGCCACAAAATGTAATCGACGCGGAGAAAATCACCCTTTATGGAATTTTGGCGACCGCTACGAAATAATCAGGGACTTTAATTCCTCACGGATTTATTTTCAAGCGAAAAGCTTAATAAAAACCTAAATCATTTTCAGGAAAGTATTTTGATTCAAACCTTACGGCGATGCGAGGATGACTGATAAGCCAAAAATTGTCGACCGGAGTGATATGATTAAAAATATATTTGGAAAATCCAAACCTGAGTTATTCTGAGTATACTGCATGGCATTTTAGAAATGTGCTCCTCCTAATAGCCAATTATCACCAAAAAGCATATACTCTAACAGAAGAAAGAGTTGGCAAGCTGTGAAATAGACATAACTATGTCAAGTAAGTACGCAAGAGCAAGCGAAAGAAGTACATACTGTGCAATCATTTTATACCAATTCATAGAAGTGTGAATGTCAGTAAAATACTTTTAACTCAGAAGCTATTTTACAAGATAATTTTGTCCGGAAGAAACCCACTTTTAAGCTTTCTGATTCAAAAGTTAATCATTTGGGAAGACCGTATTTGGATTTAGCCCTGATCTTCAAGGGCACTTTTTGCCCTCATTATACTCACATAACGCTTTATCAAACGCCTTGAGTAAAGACGATAATGTTCAGAAAATCGCAACCTAAAAAAAAATTCTACCATAAAATAATAGTTCCCAAAACTGGTTCCGAAACACTCTAGCCATTGTTATCCAGATAATACTGTTTCGTTTTTTTTTTAATTTGAGCTTAAGATACTAACAGAAAATGATAACTTCATCTTAAATACTTCATTATATTGTATTTATTATTTTATAGCGTATCAAAGTGACCACAGTAAACAATTACAATTTGCAGACAAAAAGCTTTGATGAATAATTAAGTTAATATTGTAATACCAATACTGAGGTCAAGCATGATGCGTGTGGTCATAGGTGCGGGATCTGTGCGAGTTAACGTCGAATGATTGAAATATCATGGCCAGAGGAAAAAAAACGCGATCAGTATTCGAATACTCGAGATTATGTATCGAAGACGAAACTACAGAAAAATATTTCTCTCACTCCAATGGTGTCACGTGCGAGCCACCGATTAGTCTTGAGACATAGGAATGTCTTCAGGAATTTACATGCAAAAATACAACATGCGCAACACAAGAATAGGGTTACGTATAGTTATGAGAGTGATTACGATCAACTTTCTTGAGCTCTGCGAGGAAATTTGTAAGTATAATCTTCTTTCGTTATCACCACGCAGGGTTGGCACGAAAAAAAAATAAACGACATCTATATATTTCACATTTTTTTCTCAAAACGAGGAATATTCCTATTGCCTGAGCCAGAAGCCTTTTCTTATGCCACCCAGTAACTTCACTCCGAAATATAGTCTTCGAGTTTCATTTAGTTAATACCCCTATGGCTATGAAAGACTCCTTGTTCAATCGTATGCATTTCTCACGAACGCGCTACTTACACATCAGCTCGCATACCAAATATCCAAATTCTCACGTCGATAAACGAAGGAGAAATTTGAGGAAAAGAAATGCAGTGATGAAGTCGAGGAGATCAGGCAGGCGCCGTTGAGAACACGGCAATGGATAAGGAGAGGGAGGGAGGGTAGTAGCAAGGGCCAACCAAGGGACAGGGCTCACGATCCAGGCGATCAGAAATTCCGAGATGGGGAAAGTGAAGGGGGGATTGGGGGGGGGGGGGGGTGTTGGTTTCGGGTCATTTGGGGTAACTCAGAATCGAGCAGGCTTTTAAATAAACAAAAGAAAGGTGGCCCGGGATGGGGGTTGGGGGAGGGCGTGATTGCTAGGGTGTGGCGCCCGGATTGGAGGGGTCGAACAGTTGTTGTGAGGCATTGTTGCGAACGTGTGTGTGTGCAAGAATGAAAGAAAGAAGGGGACAGACATTGGGAGTGAGAGGATAGTGGAAGACAGTGGGCGTGGTTGGGGGAGGGGGGCTAAGGAGCAGATTGCGGGGCTCAGGGGTCGGCGGTGGAATGAAGGGGGTGGTGCAGCCACCCCTGACTCCCCGGCCCGCACGCAGTCACAATGGACGGGGGATGATGGATGTTCTCCTGCGTTCTTGATGCGCTCGGGAGGGTGGTATGTGGGGGTGTGTGAGGGGAGTAAATGAGGAAGGGGGGGAGGGGTCGGACTTCTGTTTCCTACTACGGACAGTTCTTTTTCCTTCTCCATGACGATCCTGTACCCCATTCACTCATCCTCTCATAGCCATAAACGCTCCCGAAACAAGTCGATGCCCAATCGGTGCCCATTACTGCCCATCGAGATGATTCGCGTAAATGAAGAAAGGATTAAGAAAAGTATATCTTCCGATGATGATTCCAAACTCAAAATGTCTTCATCTACTACATTTTGTGGACAACGATGCTAAAACGGACAGTTTCACTCAACTTAAGAGAATTAAGTTAAACTTCTTGAAAGTATTAATAATATTGTTCTAAAGCTACCTGCAAATTTTCAGAATTATTTGTAGCAGGTTTCTTAAGATATTTGATAGAGAATTGGACATGAAATTACACGGGTTCTTGTGCCTTTTCTTCTGCATCCTGCAAGCTGTGCATCATTGCTCAAGTATTTTACTCGTTGTGCTCCAATTTCATATCGTCCGCAACGTGCGCTATGGAGAAAAAATCGGTTATTCATTTTTCTAAAGATGATATAAATAATTATATATTGAATAATTATAAAATGTTCTTACTGATGAATAAAGCCATGCGATCCCATGACAACCCTTGTCATTCCATGCCCACTTCTCGTTCAAATACCTTTAGAAATCTGCGGCAAATAATTCTTTAGAAAGTCAGGTAGATTTCAGACAACAAAAGTAATGTTTCATCGAATTCTCTTTAGTTATGAACCACCGAACCTCCTCAATATTTGGCTGATAATTAAAGAAAACAGATGAAGGTAACGTTTCCATGCCTTGAAACTTGTAGCCAAAAAAACTGTGTACAGCACCAGAGAAAATCATTTTATAAGGTATGCCAAACCTAACATCTCATTGTACAAAAGATCATTTGTGTATTTAAGGCCCAAAATGTATAACATGTTGCCATGCTATATAACTCATGCTCTCACGTATTTCTTAAATTGATAACGAAATGGCTGTTGCAAAAAGAGGAAGTTTTTGTATTATCTTAAAAAAAAGTTTTTTCACTTTTGTCTTATGATGCTGGGTAAAAGTAACTTGTTTTGTTTAAATCTAATATCGTTTTTTTTTAGTTCACAAGTGCCAAAGTTGAAAGGGTGTCATATACAGGTCCCCCTTTTTGACGCCCTATTACATCTCTATATATAAAATGTATAGTATAAATATATATACATAAATATGTTATTGTATTGTAAAAAAATACTACTGGAAAAATAAATTTCATTTCATTTCATTTTATTCCAATTTTTCCATCACCTTAGCTCAAAATAATTTAAAATTTTAGTTTAACCTATTGAAATAAACACGTTGCGTAGAAAGGAAACTGGGTTAAATTTTCCGATCTCAATCAGTATGCACGATTATTAATTGTTTTTACTGCAAAATGTTAGTTGCATTATCGGAACAAAATAAATTGCCCCAACTCAAGGAAAGTCTCACTTTTTATTTAGAATAACTTCCGTAATTTCTCACCGGTATCCTAGTCTTAGCCTAGTATATAAAAACCTAGTATTTATATCTTAGTTTGAACTTCCATCACCACTTTATTCAGAGCTACAGTGTTTTTCATTCTTTATTCCTCAAGCTGAAGGAGTATATAATTAATGATTTAAAATTCAGGTGTGAAAAATAACGACATATCGTACCTGTTATGAATTTAAATTTCTTCTTTGATATTATTAATTATAAGATGTTTCAATCATGGATTGAAGAACTATAGTCTTGAGAGAAGAAAAATAGGAAAGCAATTTCTCCCATGCACATCAATATCCTTGCTTTTGGAAGACCTATTTCACCCAATCCAATCCCTTGGGCTGCAACCTTGACCTGGTGGAAGGGCATGAACTTTCCATTGACCTCTAGAGCTGGACTGGAAGGAGCAGTTACTACTACTACCCATGCTAGATAGGTCGAAGGGTAAGAGCTAGACAAAGGTAGTTCCGTTATGGTCTCCTATCGCTGAGAAGTGGGGGTGGGACTCCCTCCCAACTGTCAATTACCGAGAATATGATGAAGTCATTCATAGACATTTGAATCCTGGCAACTCCGGAACGCCAACTAGGTACTAGGGCGGGTTTCGTGCCCGGCAGCGGGGGAGGCAAGGCCTCCGCGGTCGTCATCACACGAAATCCTTACACAACAATGCCATCAGAGGATACAAGGGATAGAAGGGAGAAGAATAATAAAACGAGGAAGAGAATGAGCAAAGCAGCGGTAAAAATAGGAACTTGGAACGTAAGGACAATGATGAGGGCCGGGAAGCTAGAGAATATTTAAAAGGAAATGGAAAAAGGGAAAATATATGCTTTGGGGCTGTGCGAGGTGAGATGGAAGGATAGCAGGGAGTATTGGAGTAATGGTTACAGAGTCATTTACAGCGGAGTAGATGAGAGTCAACATGGGGTAGGTAAGTTACTGTATACAAAATTGGGGTTGAGTGTAGTAAACATAGGACAGGTGAGCGACAGGATAGTAGTGGTTGAAATAATGGCACGCCCAACTAATTTCGTACTGGTCCAGGTATACATGCCTACAAGCAACAATAGGGAGGAAAAGGTGGATGGGGTGTAGGACCAACTAGAAGGAATTATTAAGTCCCGGGAAAGAAAAAACTGATAGTGATGGGCGACTAAAATGCAGGGGTGGGGGAAGTGAGGGACGGATTAGAAGTGGGAGGGTTTGGGCTAGGAACAAGAAATGATCGCGGTTAGAAGGCCATTAAATTTTGCAGAAGAAATAAATTAGTAGTAACAAACACTAGGTTTAAACATAACCGCAGACGTAGGTAGACGTGGAAAACGCCGGGTGATACTGGGAGATATCAAATTGATTACATTATGGTAAGGTAGAGATTTAGGAACTGTAAAAAAAACTCGCGAAGCTATCCCGGGGATCTGGGGGATGCAGGCTCAGATAATAACTTAGGGCGCTTTCCAATCACCCTGCGCAGATTAGCTCACATCATAACAGATTGAAACACACGAGCGCACATTGAAGCAGACGATTGGAACGGGTCTGCGCTGAAGTGTTTACAAATGGCGGAGCGACCGGCGGCAAAATTTGAGTTCAAGACTTTGCTTCTGCATACGATACGCGAAATATTAACAGGGGTAATAATAATTGGCACAAGACCTATTAGATGATTTAATGGTAACTTTGACAAAAACCACAACGTAAAACACACACACACACGACCCGGGTTTCAACGCTTTAGCGTCATCTTCAGGTGACCTGAAGATGACGCTAAAGCGTTGAAACCCGGGTCGTGTGTGTGTGTGTTTTACGTTGTGGTTTTTGTAAAAGTTACCATTAAATCATCTAATATGGAATACCACAAAGTTAAAAAAGAACTTGTATTATTTACAAGACCTATTACCATGGAAATTTCATGAATGAAATTTGAGCTACTTTAATGCAGCAGGAACATACAATTTGTGAAATTATTTCATAATAAGGCCAGCTTACCTCACCTCAGAGTCCATCCATAATTTATTTTACAAAAGAATTTCACTTTAATATTTATTACAAGTTCTTACGATAGTTGATAGAAAGGAGGTAATAGAATAACCAGTAGCAGAACGTATTTATTTAAACCGAGAAGAGTAGCGACTCCCGCTCACCATCGTTATTATAAAGTATTATTATTGGGACGACCATTACCACTGGATCAACTCGTGAATCGGTGCTTGGTGCCTGCTTAGTGCTTTTTGCTGTTATTTCAGCCTTCAGAACAGTTTTTTCAGAGCTCTAAATGAATGATTATGAATTAATACGTCTTTGTTCATCTAGTTCCATTTCATAGACGAATCATTTCTTGTCAGGAGTCGTGTATTTTTCTACCACATTTGAAAAGAAGCCCAATCTGCCCCTTGGTGTGGGTCTGTTCTCTGCTTCATTTTATTCTTTACTGTCGACATGTGAACTAGCACAAATATTTAAGTACATACGCCAATGAAAATTATCGGCAAATTCTTTTGAAATTTGGCATTAATCAATTATATTTAATGGAATGCATAGGTCGTTCAATTTAATTTCTTAATAGAATATTTCCAACGGGGTATCCATAAAAGTTAATTAATTGAATCCATTTTGAATCAACATGGTATAACATTATGATTTTGCTCACTTGTTCCATTTCCGATTTTGTAGATGAGAAGGATGGTTTCAAGTTGGTTCACGGAAATTAATTACCTCTCCTAGCTAACTTTCTTTGCTTAATTTCCGTTTACGAACCCTTAAAGGCAATCTTGCATTATTTACGTTAACTAGCCAATAATTAGAAATGGATATATTCTTAAATATATCTCAGAACTGAGGCTTATTTATGTCAATGATCCGAGTTAAAAATTAATTTTATTTATGTCAATGATCCGAGTTAAAAATTAATTTTATTTGGAGCGTTCAATCCCCTTATAATTCACCTTTTTCCATAATATAGAGGGAAGAAGATATTCCATCTCCTTTCAAAAGAGGCTAAAATTGCCCTTCAGGATGAGAAAAAACCAAATTATTTATGTTTTTCTCCAGTTATTATCATAGTTATCTTTGACGTTGAGGAATTCCTTTTCCTTCTGCCACACATTTCCCCGCCATTACAAATATCGTCGGCTAGCGCATATGAGAGCAGACGAACTACGGTGTGGGATGTGTTTCCATCTGCTTAGCGCAGATGACGTCACATATGGAATTGAAACACGCTTTGCACTAATCAGATTAAATCAGATCAGCGTATATGCCAATAGGAAAGCACCCTTTGTCATCATGAGCTGTGAAGTTAGATTCAAAGGGCTTTGTAAAGATACGAAGATAAAGAGGTGGAACGTGAAAGTATTGAAAGGGTAGAAAAGGAGGGAATACCAAGAGCTGATATAAAAGAACATAAGTGAAGCGAAATGGATGGGAACAATAGAGAGAAGACGGGAGATTATAAAAACTAAAATAGTAAGAGCGGCAGAGAAAACGATAGGAACAGTGGACATTAGGAGGGTATAGAAGCAGTGGTTACGGAAGAAATGGTTAAAGGCGATGACCAAATGAGGGTTCAGGAAGGGTAGGGCTACTTGGAATGTGATTGCGGTGATAAGGATACTTATAGATAGAAACATAGAGTATAATCAGAACGTGTTTGCTTCCGTTTTAGTATTGGAAAAGGCTTTAGACAGGGGGAATTGAGCAAAACTAATACAGATACTCGGGAAAATGGGAATAGATTGGCGAGATAGGAGGCAAATCTGAAACTTATATATGGCCCAGAGGGCTAAGGTGGGACTGGTTTAAGGTTCATCGGGGTGGGCAGTTATAGGTCGTGGGGTAAGGCAAGGGTGCCCGTTGCTGCCTTTGCTCTTTAACATCCATGCAGAGAAAATTGTAAGAGAGCCATGGAAATAGTGGGAATGTGGGAATCAAAGTACGAGGCCAGCTGATAAAGCCGGTTAGATTCGCAGACGACCAGGCGTTGATCATCGAAGGTAATACAAGCTTTAGTTGATGCATTAAAATTTAATTTCAGGAATTACGAAATTATGACAGGTCATAAGACAACCGAATTAATGAGATTCTCTAGGACAATGAAAGCGAGATTGTTCATTAAAGTAAGAGGGCATAAACTGGAGCAAGTTGAACATTTTAACTACTTGGGTAGTGCACTATAAGAAAATGGGAATCGTAGTAATGACTTTAGGAGGGGAGTAGCGTTAGCGAAAGAAGTTTATACTAATAGAAGGGAGCTGATGACGGGAACCTAGGGTAAGGATAAAAAGGAGAGGCTGGAGAAGAGTTTGATATGGAGTGTAGCGTTGTATGGAGCAGAAACTTGGACTCTGAGAAAGGAGGGCGAGAATAGGCTACAGACGCTCGAGATGTGGGTGTGTAGGAGAATGATGAAGCGGACGGTGGAAGGAAAGGAAGACAAATGAGGAAGTGCTTGACATGGTTGGTTAGGGTAGGAAACTTCTGGATGAGATAAGGGGGAGGCAGGTTTATTTTATTTTTAAATTAAAAGAGGGGGGGGGAATGCATTTACGCACGTGGTGTAGGAATCGCGATGACTTGTAGCCATACCAACTGAAACCCTAACCTCTTTTCTCCATTGACCTATTTTGACCCCGCGGGACCGCCGCAAAGCATTACTTCATGGGGGCGATCGTAGCCTGTCTGGCATTTCCACTTCTCGTGAGGTTGGTCAGCTCATCTTGTCACCCAGAAGGAACAAATTCTTAAGGTATTACATCTCTTCCTCTTGTTTGTTCTTCTTGGCGAAGTCTTTTCAAGACAGCGGTTGCAAAACTGTTCGCCAGTTCTCCTCTCTTGCTATCATGAGGTCAATTAGAGGCAGAGTAGGCGGCTGGAAGAGGTTGTGATGGATTGCTTAAGGCCGTGTTAGCGAGAAGGATGTTTGGTAATCGGGGAAGGGAAAGAAAGAGAATATGTTTTAATGACTGGATGAAGAAGGGTAAGACGTACACGGAGATGACGAAAGAAATAATAGAGGTAAATAGGGCTTTGCACGCGTAAGCATCTGGAGGGTTTTCTTTGAATTTCAATAAAATCTTCCAGTAACGGGTACATTACTTAAATGTAATTTAGCCCAATAATAGCTGTGCTCTTTGGAATAAGAGAAAACCTGAATGCGACACGGACACTTGTAATACTTTTTGATGGATTGTGTAACTTTCACTTAAAAAAAATGTGTGCAATATTTTGAGCAATTGTTTCATGAAAAAATATTTAATGAAGATCTTCGAGTATGTCGAGCCGGAAATTTCAGTTTATTCCGTCATAAATTTATTAGTGTCAGCAAATATTGCTTTGGTTTTGTTCTATAGTCTAGAAGTAATGTCATTTTTTAAGAGGAAGATACTATTAGTAATATGAAGAAAATAGCACCAATATAATCATCTCTGGATCGATATGTCGTATGCAAGCTACCACATACGTTGCTCAATAGAGTTTAAAAGAGATTAATTCACTAACCAGAAAATTAAGGCTTGAACCGATGGACAGACGTCGGCCCGAATGAAACAATTGTATTTTCGTTGCCGTATATGGTAATGAAGGTGTCGCTGAAAAGATATTTGATTACTCCAAAACAAAAGAATTAGACCTAGGTTCAATGGGATTTGTGCTCACCATATAAGTGTCATTGATGGCGTTAAAAGTATATAGTAACGTTCTGATTATTATTTAAATTCTGGGTTCATTTCACCACTCTAAAGACTGCTTTATTTCCCAAATGTTTCCAAGAACAATCTATCTATCTTATAACAATTTTAAATACAAAAAAGGCTAATTTTAGATTTTTTTACTACCCATAATTGGAAGGAAGATAACATATTGCAAAAGTTGCTGAAAACTAAATGGAAAAATATTTTTTTTCTTGCAGCCATTCACAGCTTAAAAAAACTAGCACAAACTGGATGTATGGAGTCAAGTCCACTGAGATTTGTTTATCTCCTTTCCATCTATTTCCTTTCGTTCATTTGCATCAACACCAACTGAAATTTCATTGTATTCAAAGGCTGACTATAAGAAAAATCGATTGAAACGACCATTTTTATGAGAGGGAATGTGGAACCATTAACATCAGAATAATATATTGAGCATTTTCAGGGGCAATAGCTTTTCTGAAACGGGAAAAAATCCACCGATCTTCGGCTTAATCAATGAGTGCACCTTAATCTGGGATACTAATTAACTAATTCGTAAAGATTCTTAGGAAACCAGTTGCCATGTGCCATTTAGGTCCATAATGATCACTGCCGTAAGGAATGGTCTAGTTCCAAAGACATCCCCAAGAAGTCTGCGAGGATTGGTCTCAAAAACCAGGGCAACGCGTGATAATGTACGATTTCATCTCCTGTGATGAATGGTTAATAATGCGTGGGATATTCTTGCGTTGGGAACCTCACTCTTGGCGTCTGTGTCCCACGAATCCTTCGCCGTTCATCGTGGCTGTTGTCCTGTATCAGATAAGTTGCACTCACATAGCACAGGTTAAAGCTGTGTGTTTATGCTTATTCTTTTTCGCTTTGTTTTGCCGAAGTGTTGTGCGTCAAGTCACCGGATCCCGTTTCCATAGCAGCGGGACCACCGGGAGAAAAAAGAAGGTGGTAAACCGTGACGAGTTTGGTCTCCCAAATTATTTTGTTTACTGTGTAGTTTCTGCAGGAAATTAGGAATTAATTGGTGGCATTTTTTTTAACAAGACATCGACGGGCGAAAGGGTGAACCTCCATGTTTCACGTCCCTTATGTAATGCAAATGAAGATGATTGTCCAGAACTTGTTCAATAATATTTTCTTTCATTGGAATCGATTTTGAAATCCCGCTTCTTTCGAAATTAAATGCTTCACATCAGTAAGAAGATGGTCAACAATTACTCGAAAACGAATCACGTGAACCGCGAGTGACCGGCAGGAGGTGTGGTTTCTGCCTCGCTGCCGCATCTCCGGATACAGAGGCTGCGTCGAAAGCATAAATATGGATACAACGGATACAACCCTCGCGGCAACGCAGCCTGTGCTGGGGATATCGCTTCTGATTGACTACGCAAAATACGCAGGCAGGAAAACGCGTTTTGGGACTTCAGGACAGAAGTTAACATAGCTTAGCGTGTGAATATATTCATACCCGCCGCAAATACGGTGATGAAATAACGTAGAAATTGCGACATGAGGATTTTTTAAAGTGGTAATTTCTACGTTATAGCTTTGCGTATTCGTCATAGGCTCAGGTGTGTACTGACAAAATCCCTCCGACCACAGTCCGCCGTAAGTACACTAACCCAAGGATGGAGGTCGCCGTAAGCCGATGAAGTGCAAATCTGTGTGCGGAGTTATGGGCGCCGGGAGAGGGGCGGTGAGAACCCCTATGGAGTGGTAGGCCCTTTTAATCCCTGAGCTCGCCGGCCTCCTCTCCCTCCCCTTCCATCCTCCCCCCCCCCACGAAGGGTTTTTAAGGGCTAATTTCACCCCAAATCATGGGGATGGTCGGAAGCGGGGTTGAAGGAGTTGGTAGGGGTGAGGGAGGAGGTTGGGGGACACGCCCCTGGTGCGCTTCATCCTCTTCCTTCCTTTTAAATCTCTTAAAAGGAGATTCGGTGGAAGGTTTCCCATTCCCCTTAAATCCCTCCCCCTACTCACTCCACGTCGTCGTCGCAAAGCAATTACACCGACAGTGACATCAACCGACCAATTCCATTGCCAAAGGTCCATCCACATCCATCCACACAATTTGTCGAAAGCTTTTTCTCTCGTCAGTGCAAAAAGGGAAACGTTCAATAGCCATTAAGAAAATACCCAACCACATAAAAGCAGCCTAATGTCCAAATTACACATAGACACAGAAAAATTACCTTTAGCTGTGATTGGATTAGTCCATAAAATATAAATACAGGTTTTAGTTTTTACCCCAGGCTTAACATCGTCATTGTCACCACTTGGTTCTAAGCCATGCTTTTCATTAAAATGTTTTGCATGCCTCTCCTGATACCGGAATGTACGCCCTAAATATCCCCATTATCTTCAATTATTATTCCCATATTCCCCTCTTCCCCCTTACACCCCTAATCCCTTACCCCAATATCCCCCTTTCATTTTATACTAAATGATTCATAGCAAGTCAACACGAGCCAAATTTCTTATACTCTATGTTCATCACCATTCACTGAAATTATTTTCCGGATAATTATCCAATTAGTCATCGTCAATTATCTAAATATTTCCACTGCTACTAGCCATTTATCTTCAAGAAGCTAGGGTAACATTTAACGGTGCTCAAATGCGTTTTATTCGTATCTCCTAGTATCCATTCTTTCTTCTAGCTAAGCAAAACGTCTCAAACAAAAAAAATAACTAGTCTACATTATTTTCAGCACATGTGCCCGTATAAAATATTGGGGACGCTCACCGAATGCTGCACTAAGGGGAGCGCAAATTGTGCACTTATGAGGGATACTTATTTATACAAAGGGATAAGCGTTGCCAACTTATTTCGAATAGTAAATTCTGATTTTCCAAAAGAATCAGATCATCCAAAAAATATTCCTCAGAGGCCTTAGAAGACGCTCTACCAAACGTTCTCCGCTGTCGTTTTAAAAATCCATATCAACTGAGCTACCTAATCATTCACCTCAAACTCCAGTTCAATTCATTTACTCGTAAATATTGGCGTATGTACATGTACGTTGATGCTTCATCTCTGGTAAACTTGGCGTGGCAAGAATTAACAATCTCTCTATTTAGGGGAAAATGTTTGATACATATACAGCACTATTTTAGGTTTCATTTTGCGGAAACGATCCTAAAATAATGTACTTGTTGACTTCCCACACCGTTTGACAAACGGTGTGGGAAGAGACGAGAAATGACACAAGATGAAAGCCGGGAAGGGAGTGGTTGGATTACAAACATGCCTTTGATTTTACAACTCTACTTGGGGTGTTTTCAATCAAAGCACGAACGTAAAATTCTGCAATCACTTATCAGTTGCGATTGTAGCTTATTTATGACTCATGAATGGAGTCAGTGTTACAATACGAACGTCTTAGCTGTTTAATTTGGTTGATTGGAGGCTCAGGTTCATAATTCTAAATGCAGAGCAAAACCACGGATGATGTCCTTGCAGATGTAGATTATTGGCGATTAGTTGCAAATTTCAAACAAAGAAGTATGAAAGCAAGAGGGTAAGTTTGGCATGCATAAGACTTAAATGTAGATCTGTTTTATTTTAATCGAAAAACAGAAGAGTGCGGACAAAATGTGCGATGCATGGTGTATACACCACACTCGCGTGTTTTCCACGAAGGCCGCGCAGAATAAACTGTGGTTACTCTAAGTGCTCTGCGCCCCCGGCCAGAATCAAAAGGGTCCATTCGGCTTGGAACGCATTCAGTTTTTGAACGAGATACAAACGTACTGCGCGTGGACGAGGATTGAATAGAGAGAGATAGACCAGGTGGACCAACGCGGCTCAGTGGGAAATGCCCTGTCCCTAAATTTTCTAATCAGAATATCGGTCCTTTAAATTCCACCCGACCGAATATGTCATTCACTTGTATTCAATGCGCTGAAATATCGCTTTTAAAGCGCGTGTTTCCCAGACTACCTGAATGGGGCGAATTGCACAGCGAGGCATTTGCCCTTTCAGCAGGGAGAGCATTCCAAGGGAATGGGATGTTGCTGAGGGGGGCGGGGAGGGGGGGGCAAAGGGGTGGCAGGGTCCGTCGCTCGCTCAAAAAACCTTGGCCAGAGGAATTCCAGGGCGCCAGGCACTCGCGAGAGGAGTATTCATTTTGAAAGCATCTCCAAAATGGATTGGACGGCCCATTGAGTACAATGAATGCGCGAACGGAAAAAAGATGAAGGAAGGAAACCATTGCTGAATAGGAATCGCCAACAACGTTGTAAGAGGGATTAGAACAAGCCAGAGCTCTAAAAAAATGAGAGTTATAAAGAAAGTGAAACTTGAAATATTTACAAGCTGAAGAGGAGAGGTGATAAGGCAATTGGAGTGATGTCACGGACCGGTGCACGATGGACAGTTGGCTAGGGCCTGACTTCGTGCGTTCATGTGTTGAAAACTCCTTCAGAGTCTATTCTAGACACTTAGTGCGGGAGTAGGGGCGTTTTTCTTCCAGGCGACAAAGAGGGCAGCGGATGAAACCGGTCTCGACTTCGACCCGTCATCCGACGGAAGCGACAATGACACGACCATTTCGTCATTGAAGGCACGCGTCCTCAACCTCGAAATAAAATAATCTGAGCAAAAAGCCATGCTCAAGGCGCATACCGATAAGCTCATGCATGGATATTTCTATCGAAACATCGAAAAGCATGGGTTATCGAAGGAGCTGACGTTTGCCTTCCTACGCTCCGCCGGTCTGAAGTCCGAGACCGAGGGTTTTGTCCTCGCGTGCCAGGATGGTGTCATAAACACACTCGTGTACCGCCGTATTATATTCAAGGCGGAGGTCGCGGACACGAAAGGCAGGGCTTGCCGAGCCCAGCCGGAGACTTTGAGTCACCTTCTCTCCGGCTGTAGTTATTACGCCAGGTCAGCGTATTTAGCTCGGCACAACGCGGCCCTGCGGGTGTAATACTTACACCTTCGACACCATTATGTCATTAACGAAACACCTGTGCTGCCCTATGCCCCTGCAGATATCGATTCCGTCGTGGAGAACGATACATTCACAATCTGGTGGAATTACTCCTTTTCCACCACCAGGCAGTTGGAGGCGACCAAGCCTGATATCGTTCTCCTCGATCACCTCACACGCTCCATGTTCGTGATCGAGTTTTCGGATCCGGCTGAAACTAACATTGATGCGAAGGAGATGGGAAAACGGACGAATAATCAAGACCTGCTTTTCGAACTTCGACAGATGTACGCCGAACACTCAATAAAACTAGTGGTCCTCATCGTAGGTGTGCTCGGAGGAGTCAAGGGCTCGCTGCTTAATAAAATCAAGTGCATTCCGTCCTGCGTGGCACAGGCGGAATCACTAGTTGCACGCATGCAGAAGGCCGTCATCCTGGGGTCACTCCGTCTACTGCGTACGCATGATCTGACAGCAGCGTAGCCAGTCATCCGATGGGCGTCGGACGTGGCTGCGATCACTGCACAACCCCTCTCGAGTCTCCGGCCATTGTGACGGCAATGAAACCTGGTGCTTGCCGGGGACTCGGAGGGGCGTGTTACAACTGTAACAGTACATAATA
This sequence comes from Pyrrhosoma nymphula, assembly GCA_963573305.1. Lineage (NCBI taxonomy): Eukaryota > Metazoa > Arthropoda > Insecta > Odonata > Coenagrionidae > Pyrrhosoma > Pyrrhosoma nymphula. Next base: position 1,005,548 of record OY754337.1, read on the forward strand.
ATAATAATAATTATTATTATTATTGTCCTTGAACTTGTATAGAGAATTACCTTTATATATCTTCCATCAGTAACATTCATCGATGTCTCCATCAGCCTTATCAAAGGCAGAAAATCATTTGGTAAATTTATACGAGTTCAATGAATAAGCCTTTCTTATCGCTCTGTGTATATACTCTACTCAAAGTATTGAGAATAGTCAAGAAAAGTTTATGATACTTTTTCAATATTATTTCCCCCTTAGTTGGTAGCAGCACACTCTTGGTTTCATTAAATTCGTCTCCGTTAACGAATAAATAGCGTTCTCTGGCTCTCAATGGCTGATTCTGTTATTAATCAATCGTATGAATAGATTTGATCTTTCAAATGACGCCGATAAACTTAATTTCTAGTAAAAGAGTATGTGCGTTCGAAATGTTCCGAGAACTATAAAGAATAAAAAACTCATAATAACAGGATTTATTGTGGTTGATATTATTTTTAGCTCACGTCATAAAGGCCATATATGATTGGTACATAAACTACATCTTATCATTATGGGATGAAAATAATCGTTTATACGCTAGACTATCAAAACATTGGGGAGAGCGCAATGAGATCTAGCGATGAGCATGAGCATCGGTATTCAGGTTTAATCGATTATATCGACTCTAATCGCTAACTCCTATCTCAACGAAAGTAGTAACAACCAAATAATCTCAGGGCGTATCTTTTAAATTGCAGTCACATGCAACTTGCAAGGAATTTTTCAGGGCATACGGTCGGTGTGATTGTGTATATTTTATTAATATTTAATAAAAAATACACATTACACACCGTTAGATGTTTGACGAAATATGTTTGTTGTAAATTCCTATTTTTTCATCATCTTCCCTTAGGACCTATCATCCATAACCTATCCCATGTAAAATAGCTTATATTCTAAGGAAAATTGCTCAAACTGTAGTTCGACAAGGGAAAAGTAGTTTAAAATCTTGATATAATTTGAAAGATAGGAGTTTTTTAATGAGGGCAAATTCATCAAACTCTAGGTGAAGTGATATCTCGCTCAATCTACCGCAAGTAAGACTAGAAATAGGTGAGGAAGTTTCTGTCCGATTTTAGATTATCAAACTTCGGTGAGCCATACAGCCAAGAGACTACAGTCATTGATGAATACTTTGCCACGTCAATGCGAGAGGTGTGTGATGAAAGTTGACCATCAGGAAACGAAAGTAATGAGATACTCATTAAGTAGTAAGCAGCTTTTTTTAAGCGATGGTAAGCATTAAGATGATTAGACATCATCAATTAGAGTACTTACTTACTTACTCCTCGGCGCTACAGGCCTTGTAGGGCCTTGGCCTCTCCAACAATGTAAGCCCAGACATCACAATCTCCTGCATACGTTCTCCATCTTCTTATTCTCATCTTTCTCAGATCATCCTCTACATCATCCAACCATCTTTTCCGAGGTCTTCCTCTCAATCTTCTAATGCCACTAGGATGTCCAAGGATATCTTGTTCATCATCCTATGAAACCATTATAATCATGACATTATTCATAAATATATGATATATAGTATTGCTATGTTAGATGTTGCACATGTAAAACTTAGAATTCCTGCTAAATATTCTTTTTATGTCATTTGGAATAACGTATCTAGCATATTATTGTTTTATATTTATCAAATTGTTTTTGCTATTCTTTCTTCACTACATTGTAAAACCACAGAGCCTTTTGAATGTATATATGGAATTCATTCTCCATAGGACTAATGTCCTAGAACAATACATTTATATTATGTATATATATATATAATATATATTCTCAGGCATTCTCTCAACATGTCCTAACCACCTCAACCTGTTACTCTTAATTTTGGACACTATGTTAGGATGGCTGTAGAGTTCCTCCAGTTCTCTATTCCTCCATATTCTACACTGTCTGTCTTCCTTCATTTATTTAATGCACCAAAAATCTTACTTACGAGTAGCACTTTCCTTTCTCATCTTTTTAGTAGCTATTCTTCTGCAGTAGTCATGGTCCACGATTCTGAACCATAAATGATCACAGGTCTAATCACTGTTCGATAAACCTTCGTTTTCAAGTTCCGACTGAGGTTCCGTGTCTTGAGCACCTTCAACAAAGCTCGATAAGCCCTATTGCCGGCTGCAATCCTAGATTTTATTTCTACTTCCATGTCATTATCTTTTGTCACCAGAGCTCCCAGCTACTTGAAGTTGTTACATCTCTCATATTTCTTACCATTTAATTCTATAGATTTATCTTTTCCAGTCGTGCTTTTCCTGGAAGAGAACAAGTACTGAGTTTTGGCACAGTTCACTTTTAGCCCAACTTTTCCTGCCTCCATTTCTAATCTCTCCATTCCTTCTTCGAGATCTTTTGCAGTGCAGTGAAACATGTCGACTCAATAAATCAAATTTCTCCAGTGGAATAGTGCAAAGTAATTTATCCTTTTCCCAGAAAATGGCTTAAGCAGAAAAGGGAAGGAGACGAATAAAAAGGAGTCAGATTTGGTAGAGAAGGAAATGAAATCGGTGGTGGAAATTAGGTGGAGGCAGAACTAATGGGTGGTCCGGGGGTAATGAGGGGTAACGGATAATTGTAGAGGGAGATTGGGGAAATGCTTAACGAGACAGAAATAGTTTGAAGAAGAGTGGGGAATTAGGACGGCAGGAGAGAAGGTAGAATATGCAATGAGGAATTTAAGATGAGGAGAATAAAAAATATTTAAGAAGTGAGGATATAAGTTATATCTGTCCTAGAACGTACCCTTATTAGTAGAACACCTATGATGACGAAGTCCATAACCAAGGCTGTTGTTCTTATTTATTTATTTCATTGTTTTTTATTTCACCACCTAAAACGGCACAAAGGCTTTTACATTGGCTGACCTCAATAAATAAATAAAAGCTTAGAGAGAAAAACATAAATAAAAAAAAACAAAATGATTAAACGTAAGAAAGGGGACTAAGAGAGCGGTGAATTTTTCAGGTGGCATTTAAGGGAGGATTTGAAAATAGCGGTAGAGGAAAAGAGGTCCAGGGAAGGATATTTTGAAGCCATGGAGTTAAACAAGGAGGGGATTCGGTAGAAAAGGGAGCGTTGAGAGATGGAAAGACGGAATCGGGGAATATGAAGCAGAGAGTTATTACGTAAGGGGCGAGGAGGAACATGAAAACGAAAAAGAGAGAGAATTTCATTGGTCCGGAGAGATCCGCTGAAGATTCTATGCAGGAACATTAAATAAGATAAGACACGGCGGTGAGTTATGTTGGAAATCCCGAGGGAGGAAAGGATAGAGTCACGGGTACAGTTTCTGAGTGTAGGGATTCTATGGCGGGCTACAGCGAAAAAGAGGTTGACAGGGCGTTTGAGCAAGTTTAGAGTAGTGGGGCAGGCGGTAGACTAAATTGGTGAGCAGTATTCCAGGATGGGGAGAATACAACCGAAAAATACTGTTTTTAGAGCGGTGGGGTCCTGAAGGTTAGTATGTCGATAGAGAGGAACTATGGCCATTGCTTTCTTCACAATCATCGCAATGTGTACCTGAAAATTTAATTTGTCGTCAAAGATCACTCCAAGGTCGCAGTGGGAACTTACAGGAGGGATAGGTTTATTTAAAAGGGTGTATGAATGTTTCTGGGGATTGATTTTTAATGAAAACGTCATCAGCGCCGATTTTGAGGGGTTGACTCGTAGCTGCCAAGTAGAGCACGAGTAAGAGATAAAATTGATGGCAGATTGAAGGGAATGTGAGTCGGAGGGGCGATCCACCTTTTTGAAAATTTTGCAATCGTCCGCGTATAGAAGAATATTGCAGCCAAGAGGGATTATACCTTATTGAGGAGAATGGAAGTAATGATATTTTGCAGAGGGTGAGAGTTGAAATAAAGAGTCAGCCACGGTGGCAGTGGGGTAGAGTCCACCCCTGCTGCTCCAGGGTCACGAGTTCGAGTCCTGCCTGGGTGAAATTTTTACCTCCCACGGCATGGGTGCATGTGCACTTGCGTCTTTATCTATACCTACGAATAATAGGAAATTTCCGGAGGAAGGGCGATGCTAATGATTAATAAAACAGCTGAACCGATTTAGTTGGTTTTGGTGCCATTTTTTCGTAAAGCATCACATATCTCTGGAAAAAATCCCCGAATTTCCATTTTCAACACAGGTAAATTGTAAATTGAAAAAATAAACAAAAGCTCATAAGGAGCATGTTAAATTAACAAGGCAAACTCGTACAAGGGTACCGTCAACGTTTCACTTAAGTTACCACTTCAGCACAGATGTTTATATTTTTTAAGCATTTATTTTTATTTATTTATTTTTATTTATAATATTGTTCACATAATGTAGTAGCGCCAATTTTAAGTGAAACGCTTAACAATAAACATGAAAGAGGACAAAAATACAATAACAACATACAAATCAACAACGCTGAGCCCAACATGGAAAAGGGAAATATTTAATTTGTTGACAGGTGGGATATAGCTTGGGTGGTGAAATGGTTACATGATAAATAAAAAGGATCGACAGTGTGGGGGAGTGAATTAAGAAGGGAGGAGAGGCGAAATAAAGGTGAGCGCTGGGTGAGTGATATCCTAGTGGGAATAGGCAAGTGGAGAAATGAATGCGTACGGGTGAATCGAGGTGGTATCCTAAAGTTGAAGAGAGAAAGCAGTTCAGGGCAGTCAATGGTCGAGTTAAGGGTGTTGTGGAGGAGTTTTAAATCAGTTTTAAGTCTGTGGTTTTGGAGATTAGATATGGAAAGAGAAGACAGAATAGCATTTGAGGACATATTACGGAAATGTGGGACTCTGTGTTTGACTATTTTGGCAAAGAAATGGGGGATGCAATGAAGGGATTTTAGATTAGTCGGGGCTAATATGGACCATATTGGGGAGCAATATGATACTACGGGAAGAACAATTGTTGAGAAGTAGGAATGGAGTGCTCTGGGATTATTTATTTCTGTGAAGCGGTAAAGAAGGCCTAATAGGGGCATTGCCTTACTTTTGTGAATGTGGTCGGAGTAATTTAGTTTTTGGTCCTTTTGGTACTTTTAAGTTGTAACCGTCTTAAAGGCATCCACTGCAATAATTAGCGCTAAACTATTGTGTTCATCTATTTATGTTGGAATTTTCTTGGAAACGCCTATGAGGATTTTGGTTAGAGGTCCTATCTTTAAAGTTGTAGGGACAACATTTTTCATTGCTCTTTATCTTACATCAGAAAAATTCGTCTAGGGACCGAGTTGGTGCGTCGAAAATATTTCCGGGCCAAATGATGAATAGTATGGGAATAAATGGGGACATCAAGGTAAAGTATTTTACTTTACGAATTTAAAATATGACGAATTGCATTTAGAACAATTAGACTTGAACTCCATTGCCTAAGAAAGGATAAGAATTTGTATTCTTGCGTTCGATTATAGCCTTCTGGTCTATAAATTACGATAATCAAGATCAACCACACGATTTTGGTGTTTTTATCGCCCTTTATAAGATTAGACCATGGAGACTGCCGTTGGTTTATGCATTTACGAGAGAGTATGGAAATGCCGTAGCCGGAGAATTAAGCGCTTTGTGGACTTACGACAACGTGATTTTCTACAACGTTACAAAAATTAATTTGCCAAGCAACTGTGATTTCTTCATGAATTTTCCTCTAGAAATATTACAATCCAATAGAACATTGACCTCCAGATATTAGACTGTAAAAAGTGACATAACCTTCAGAAGAGCATATATAAATTAAATACTAACTAACAAATTCGGATATTTCGCTTTTTCAACAGTAGCTTCTATACTAGATGTCGGATCTCACATCTGTTGACGGTTTTTAATACATCTCGTGGAAGTCTACAACCTTAAGCCTATCATTGCACTCTTTGACTTATAGTGCAAGTGCAACATGGTGTCAAAGTAAACATTTAGTGATAAAACACTGTATGCTCTCGTGTACTGGTAAAGAGACAACTTATTGAGTGGAAGGAATGGAGTTCGATTCCCTGAAGTGGAAATTCTTGTATGTCCGTGTAGGGGGCGAAGCCCCCAGGGCCTTGGCGAGCTTTGCGAGCCAATGTTCTTTTTTTCTTTTGAAAAAAAGAGGCGAGCGTAGCAAGCCGTCGTATAGGGTTCCAACAAGCCGCCATGGTAACTTCTCTTACACTTATAGTTCACTGAAACATGGCGCAAAATTACCATTTTTCGGTTTTTTCACTGTAACTTCTAAACTAGAAGTCGGAGCTCAAATCTGTTTACAGTTTCTTGTAGATTTCAGCGATGCCTACAACATTACACATTTCTTACTCTCTTTCATTTATAGTGTCGTAGCAACATGGTGCCATACTAAAATTTTTTCAATCACCCCTTGACGTTGGGGGCGTAGCCCCCTATACAGGGGTTCTAGGGCGAGCGAAGCGAGTCTACTATGATAATCACCGATGTGTACATACAATTATGTCAGTTACTTTCACACAATAAATACACATGAAGTTGATTCTTCATTTGGCTGCAGACATTTCTATTGTTTGCAAAATAAAATTAGAAATAGTGGTAGGAAAAGTATTTTCCGGGTTAAGGCCGCGGAAGCCTCCGTACCAATAGAAATAGTGGTTTTCTGTTATTGAAAATGATACCATTAGAAAAATAATAAAATAAAGATTCTTATTCCTTTAATCAAATTTTGTATTCCAGTCGAAAATCCGATATTTTAACTAAAACGTAACGATTATTCCCAATATTTTAGCGTTTTTGAGCCATCGTCCCCATAACGTATTGCTTAAGTCAAGATTCCGTGAATAACCATTAACTCAATGATTCTTTGCACAAAATAAGACATGAATAGTTTATTACAATCAATGTAATTGATACCATTCTTACCGTTGATATTCAATGGTCACCTTCTCTACCCTGTGTAAAAGGTTTTCTTGGCTGCTCTTGGAGAAATGGAAAATTGAAACAGCTAAACTGAAAGTTGGTTGATTAAATTAAGAAATAAATTTGTACGCCGCACGTAACCGCCACGTGGAGCGTAATTGGTGCAGAGTGGAGAAAATTAAACTTTATCAAACATTAAATGCCTTTCTAAGGAAGCAAAACCACACTATGTGAAAATTTATTCCCTTATCAATAAATAAAAGAAATGATCCTTTCGAGTTTTGCTGCGTGTTTCCCATAACTCAGAAACTCAACGTTTCGCTCTTCATACTGCGAGTGTACTTTCTTCCAACGAAGTTCACAGTACGAGGAGCAAGACTTTGAATTTCTTAGTCATGGGAAATACGCAGCAAAACTTGAAAGGTTCATTTTTTAAAAACGATAAAAGAGGCTGCGAAAAGCTTCATACCAAAATTATATTTCCCTCTGCGTCATTAGACAGAACAGTACTATAAGAGTACCAGGGTAAAGCATAAATTATGCGGTATTGGGGTGTTTGAGAATTGAGTGGACGGATGAGGATCAAATAATGAAAAAGATGTGGAGTTGGTGGCATGAAAGCAAGCATTGCACGAGAAAGTGATGAAGTCTGTGGGTAGGTATGAGAAATGCAAGAAAGATTATTAGGCCATTTTGGCCAAGATATTGCTTTCAAATCAGTTCTAGGGAGAAAGAGAAAACGATTAAATTTGTTCTCCGAAAATCAGCAAATACTGCCATTTTATTCCGCATTTCAATTCTATGGTTTTCAATTATGCTGTAAAAATTTTAAGGGGACGTAGGGATGAATAAGGAAAGTTAAAGTGAAAAAATAAAAAGTGTAACATAGGTAAACGTAAATTATTTTATGTAGAGGATTGAACGTTCCTGCAAATGTTAACGTGTTACATAATATTTGGCCGCAGAATTACCATTATGCTCTACGCCTATATAAAAATGGGATATCAAAAAGAACCATTTTATTTTTTTCACTCGGATTGATGATTTTAAAAAGCAATATGTTTATGATGAGAAATATATGTGTAAACATTATCTTCCAATTTTATGTCCAGATATAATTTTGATCATTGAAGGTCCCGAGTGACAATTTTCAGCAACATTAGAAGTGTATAAATTTATATTCCATATTATATATAAATTTATATTACATATGACACTCTGGGCTTCCGAAACCAGAGTAAACCAATGCTACGCAAAATGAGAGAGATTGCAACTGAGATTTAAGGCATCGATAGCGCTTCGGCAGCATTAGCGTTTCCTCCTTTCTGTGATGATTTGCGTGATGGGAGAATTCCGAGATTCGGAATAGGGGTGCTGAAGAGGACAAGTCCCCTCCCCCGCATCCTGGTGTTAATCGGGGTTGCGTGGAGGGTTAGGGAATCTGGCTCGGATGGAGGAGGAGGAGGTGAGTGGGGTTTTTTAATGGAGTGGACCGCGTGGTTTAAGGAGGAAGAAAATATCGCAGTGAAAAGCGTTGACACTGAAAAGGCGAATCATTGACGTAATAAGCCTCCCTCTCCCATTCCCCTCCTACCCACATTTAACGGATCCACCTTTTTAATCATACCAAATGGTCACCCCCCTTCCCTCCCTTCATCCCTCTCTATCTCTCCAACCCCTCACAAATATCCACTCCCCCATTCATACGGGCCTTGCTCTCTCTGAGTACGCGTCCAACTCTCCCAATACCAAAAATGCGTTCCCAGTGGCCAGGAGGTGGGGGGTGGTGGTCTCCCTGCCCATCCTCCCCTGCACCCCACAGGAGGGGATGTACATGTACATAGTGTCTCCTCTCCTCCCCATCCGCGATTCCACCACTCATCCCCCCATGGGTTTGATCCATCAACCCCACTCACCCCGGGAGAGCATAGCGAATGCCTGTGTGAATGTACATAAATAAACATATATGTATATGTACACGCAAACACTCAAATGTATCTCCGGGCCCGGTCGAAAATTCTGCGCCCTTTTGTGTACGTACGTGTGTATCCTTTTGAGTTGTGTGCGCGAGTGCTTTCTTTCCTCATTGGTCTTTCCCCTCGCTTCGCAGCTCTCTCTCCCCACTTTCAGGGGTCCGTCCATTCGACACGGTAGCCTGCCGGCCCTGGAATACTCCCCCATCCTCGTCCGGAAGAGTATAAAACCGTCGGGCGGCCCTTTTGAGGGGCGCAGAGAGTACGGGTGCGACCACTATCCATTCGGCGACGGAGGAGAAAGAAGGCTTTTTTCATTTTTTTATCCGTTCGCTTCTTTTCCTTCGCCTTGGATGAACATTGAGTTGGGGAGCGTATGACTCCTCCCGCTTTCCATCCTGTATCCTCCAAACTGCCACCCCTGCACCCGAGTGAAGAGAGAGAGGCTTGAAAAGACTCACGTCCCTCTTCCGTTCTAGGCTTGCACGTAATCACCCAGCATACCATCTCTATCTCCATCGTCCTCCATCCGAAGACCGTGCTCTCTAAATAATTTCAAATTCTCTCCGATCTGCTTGCTCTTTCTTCCTCGGCTTCAAAGGGTCATGAGACTCAATAGGCTGGGCTTTTGAATCCTTCCCATCGCTCTTCCATATCCCTCCCTCATCCCTTCAATATCCCACATCCATCCATTCATTTGGTCCACGCATCTCAGTCCTCCAAACCACACGTTTCACTCCACTCTTCTTATGGGGACCAGCACCCTGGTATTCACTTGTGAGGACTTGGAATGGTACCGACGCGACCTGGGGGGCAACCTAGTGTCTTTCGGAATCATATGAACCAATAAATGAAAATTGAATAAGTAGGATAATATCATGCAAACAAAATAAGTGGGTCGAATATGAATTTTCCTGTCATTGCAAACTTATTCATTCTTTTGTATAAAAAGAGACGTTGCCTGGGTTCTCACGCGTTCAGTCACAATTCAGAGCATAGCAGAGAGACACCATATAAATAGTTGTGACAATTACGAAAACGCACTGCTGACAAGATGATGCCACGAATAGAACGGGAGCTGATCTAAAACTATTTTTTCTCGATCACTGAAGACCTACGTGCGTCCAAGAACACTGTACCTACTGGGGTGGTAAATTGTCCCACGTTCTTTAGGAGGTATTCATAAAAAAGATATTTTTTTGGCTGTCGTAAAGGTCTTGGCGAAAAGCAACGACCTTAAGAAAGGAACAACCAAAATGATAAACTATGAATTTCATAAATTAAGTTACACCGGACAAACTAGCGTTCAAATTAGATAAAATTAAAGAAAATTAACAATTAACATTAATTAATACAATTATAAAAAATACTTAAACAATTGCGAAGGTTAATTAAGAAATACCTGACAAGAGTGTCAATATATCTAAAAATGTGGTAGATATCTATTATAGGTGTGTTTAGTTATAGTTCGGTGCTTTAAATTAACCTTCGCCAACGTAGCACTAGCCTTAATTGTTATCGGAGACATTTCTGGGTTGGAAAGATAATTATACGACGAATTCGAGGCTAACTGTCACAAACAAACATAACTGTAAGAAAAAGATAGCGCCAATATAACTTTGAAATACAATAACACAAGAAATTATGCACCGATATGCTTACGACATTCTGTTATGACAAATAAATAAACTTAATCCCAAAGTGATTTTGGCTAATCAACTTTTGAATGCAACAAAACTTACAATTAGTACGGCTAAATCAGCTAAATAATAAACCTTTGTTAAAATATTCTGTATAAATTCTAGCCTCATTGACCCGCTGAGTACGGATGGAATAGCAGAAGCATTGCCCTGATGACTCCCTGTCCTATCTTCGTCGATCGTTCGCCAAACGACTCCGTATGGACCTCCTCCAAGGACATGGCAATTTTCTCCTTCGATGGTCCTGTGCACAGAGCTATGGTTCTTCACCCTCAATTTCCTTACGTTTCTATATGAACCGTATCATTGCTTACACATCATCTTCAACCTGTAGTTTTTTCCGGAATATCAAATACGTATTCACCTATTCAAAATTTATTTACCGCCTTTCTCCGAATATTATCCGCACTCGAATATAAGCCGCACCCCGTTTTTATGGGGTCTCAAACAGAGAAAAAATTTAATCCGCGAATTTAAGCCGCACCCTTTTTAGTGCGCCCCGTGCTACCTCTACAGCATTTATAGGCATAAGAATTTTATATCTGTTTCTACATTACCTATCTGTGACACAAGAAACGTAAAGAATAGGCTGGTGAAAACTTTAATACGGAGCGTGGCGCTATATGGGTCGGAAACTTGGTCATTGCGAAGGGAGGATGTGCGTAGACTTGAGGCGTTTGAGATGTGGGTTTGGAGAAGGATGGAGAAGGTGAGCTGGATGGCGAGAAATACGAACGAGGAGGTATTGGATATGGTCGGAGAGGAGAGGAAGCTTGTGGCAGAGGTTCGCGAGAAGGCAGGAGAGATGGATGGAGGAGGTATTGAGAGGAGAGGGCATGTTGAAGAGAGTGATAGAGGGGAGAACACTGGGGAAGCGTGGAAGAGGAAGGAAGGGGATAGGAATTCTGGACGAAATAAGAGGAGGTAGAAGATATGAAGAATTGAAGAGGGATCTAATAACGGGCCATCCATAAGAGGGAAAGCGAGACAATGACTAGATGAGGTTGGGATGCAGAATGAGGACTGCCCAAGAATCTAACAATCAGCTGGTAGAATACTTGAATGAATGAAATAAAATCTGTGACACAACGTTACCTATATTATCATTTAAGGTGGCTCTATTCCGGGGCTAAAAAGTTTCAGACGTTTCCCTCTAACCCAGTAATGGGTTTGCCATGACAGTTGGAGACTTTTTTTCTGTAGATGAAGAGTCATTTGTTGATTTAGGTGGAGTAGCTTTATCATTAAGTGGTTGTGTTTTTTTATAAAAAGTTGCAAAACTTTGGTTTTTACGAATGTTTTTTGTAATATTCCGGGGCACGTTGCGAAGGCTAGATTCCGAAATGAGGGTTTTCAGCCCACTTAAATCAAAGAATCATCTTTCATATACGTAAAAAATAAACAACCATTGATGCTGTTTTCGTATTAAGGCTATAGCAATGTTAAGCGTTTAAGCGTTCATTGACAACGAAGTAGACCTTTTCCATCCCAATCTAAGGATAATCGTTCCCCACTCCATATTTGTCTGCGCCACCTTCACAATTTCCCGTTGGGATTCATAACACCCCAGTAGGTGACCACAGGTGACGACCGTTAAATTGAGGCGGCCTGGAAGTATAGACCCACCTTAATATATGAGTAAATTGTGTGCCAATTTGATGTTATTCAGCGTTATTTCTTGCTTTCCCAGTGGCTTAAGGCGAGTTTAGCTGGCGTCAGCGTGAATCCGAATGGCTGGTTTGCTCAAATCGGTAATTTTTAAAGAAAGTTCTCGAATTTAAGCCGCACATAGAATACAAGCCGCACCCTGATTTTGAGGCTCCAAAATCAGGAAAAAAAGTGCGGCTTATATTCGGAGAAATACGGTAGTTGAATAAATTTACTTGCATGCATCATGCAACCTTCATTAATAACTTTATAATTTTTATATATAAAGTTTCTCAAATTTAAATTCTTTATAATTTTTGCAATGAAAAATCTCCTTTTCCGTGATATTTATAATTCATTCAGAAAAATATTAATTTCTTCACCTGATCAAATATATGCGCACCTACTTCTTAAATGTAAGTTGAAAATAGTTCCAATGGTAGATTCATATTGATTACTTAAAATTCTACGGTATATCGTACTTTTACATTACTTTAAAAATTATTATTGCATCACGGTCAATTTTACATATAAAGCTTTTTCATAAATCCCTTTTTTATGATTAGTATTATGTTCTAATTGGTACCTATAGTTTAAAATGACCATTAATAAAACATTGCGTTTCTTTCTTTTTCTAGAAAAAAATCTTTTTTCATTTTCGTTTTGCACTCATGTGTACAGGTCAGGTGTTTTTGGCAACAATTAACATTGTAGCGTCAAGAATGCGTTGATAAATTACCATGTCGCGTCTCTGGTGTGTGCGACTTGTGAGCTCGCGGACGTCCGCGATCGGGTCTGCATCCGTCGGGATCTCAGGGGGTTGGTGGAAATATAAACCCAAAAAATGCAGTTGGTAATAGGTTTTTATTGCTCTCTAAGGGTACATTTTGCTTCTGGCCCAAATAATATTCTGTTCACCCGGGGGTCCCTTCGTCGGAGCGGCAGCGGTGGCGGGCTCCGTGCGGGCGGCGTCTTCAGCGGACTCAGGATCGGGACCGGCGCGTACTGGCTGGCGAGGTCTTGGAGCCAGGCCTCCCAGCGGGCCCGTTGCCGTCGTCGACTCCGGTACCGTCGCGGCATCCAGGGGTTGCAGCTGGGCTGGCAGGTAGCGGAAGCCGAGGGAGTATTTCACCACTGCGACAGGAACTGGGATGGCAGGAAGCGGAAGCCGAGGGAGTATTTCACCACTGCGACAGGAACTGGACTGGCAGGTAGCGGAAGCCGAGGGAGTATTTCACCACTGCGACAGGAGCGGGGTTGGACGGAGAGCGCAAGCCGAGGGAGTGTTTCACCACTGCGACTGCTACTTCCCGTCTGATGTTCAGGGTTCAACGGCTCCATTATATACCTCCGCGGCGCGACACCCTGGCCAATCAGGGGGTGGCCGGCGCGGACACGTGGGCGGGTCGTCGGCGCGGAGGGAGAAGGCAGAAGGCAGGGGAGAGAATGGAGCGCGCTGGTCTGGAGGGGAGGAAGCGATGCCACCTGGTCTCTGTGACGTGGGTTGCACGGTGTTTGTATATGATTCTATTGTTCGCGTGGAGGCGGCAGAAGACGGGTGGGAGAGAGAGGGGTGGCGCGCTGGTCTGGAGGGGAGGAAGCGATGCCACCTGGTCTCTATCCTGTGGTTGGCACGGCGTTTGCACGTGATTTGATGCGTGGGTTTTGGCCACATTGTCGTAGGGGCACAACATCCTACCCCTCCCCTGATGGCGCAAAACTCATGAAGAAAAGTCGCTGTTGTACTCGGTCCTTAACTATCACTGTGTGTTATGTTTTACACTTGGCCGTGTGGTGTCGGTCCAAAGTTATCACTGTGTGTTATGTTTTACACTTGGTCGTGTGGTGTCGGTCCAAAGGGTATCACTGTGTGTTATGTTTTACACTAGGCCGTGTGGTGTCCGTGGTGGGCAGCGGCTCCGGGGGAGGTGCGGGAAGGCCGAGTAGAGGCTGTGCGCTCTGCCCTGGTCTAGTAACGGCGTCCTTCCGGATGCGGAAAAAGGGCTCCAGGATCCCATACTCTTCTTCCGCGGGGCTGCGTAGTTGCGAGGCTCCCCAGAGGTGCTTGGTATGGGCGGTTTGTCGCTTGACGTTCGCTTTTCGGGATACGTAAACAAGCGACCCCATATGAACCTTCCCATTTGGTACACCCCTGGCTTGGGTCCGGAACGCTGCGTCGCATGGAGGGTGGGTTCGGATGAGTAGTGTTTTTGCAGACTTGAGGTGCGGGAACTCTGCTCTGTGCAAACACTAACTGGGGTTGGTAGTGCTTCTGGTTTTTCCAGACACATTTTTCTTGTCCCATGATCTGCGTCGATGCGTTTGTGCTCCTGAGGTAGGTACGTGAGTTGGTTTACTTTGAGCGGCATCATGTGGTCATGTTCTGGTACCAGGTTCTCTCGTGTTGCAAGGGGAATTCCGGTACCCAGTACCGTATGGGAATCCTGTCGCTCCGCTGGTTCGGGGTGGTGTGAGGAAACCACGGTGATGACTTTGCTCGTACTTTCCGGCCTCAGGTCCTCTCTGCCCGTTGACTGCGTGGCCCGAATGGTCGGCATGGGTTGTAGCTGCAAGGTCCTCGGATTACTTGGCATGGCGTTTCCCAGTCAAATCTCAGGACAGTCACGGTGGAGGTGGTACCCTGGGCATAGCCTGCACTTGTGCCGTGACGTTGGTTGGGAACTGGTAGCTTCTTCCGCCTGGCCCTGTTCCACTGCGGTGGCTACCTGGATTAGTTCCTCCAAGGTGCGGGGTGGGTTGGCTCGTAAGTGCTGTCTAATTCGGGGAAGTATTCGTTCGCTCGGGTTTGGTACCAGTGTCTCCTCACTCCCTGCTGGGACCAGGCGCCGGTAAAGATGAATCTTCCGGAGGATGAAGATCTCAGCGCTTTCCATGGGTCCCTGGATGCTCCCAAAGAGCTTCGACTGTAGCTGTGCCCTCCGTGCTGGTGAGTCGAATCTGCCTATCAGTCTTCGCTTGATTTCATCCCAGGTGAGGGCGAATTCCCGGTACTGTGTCCACCACCGCCGTGCTTCCTCCTGGAGTTGTTGTTCCACCATGCGGACCCACCACGCGGTTGTTAGCTGGTCCTCGTGGAACACTGTCTCCATGCCTCGCAGGAACACCTCTGGATCTTCTGCTTCTCCCCCGAAGAACTCTAGCAACGGGGTGCGCTATGCTGGCTCCGGCACGACTCAAGGAGTGCTACTCCTCGGTTGTGGTCGGCTGTATCTTCCGCATATGTACTGCAGTCCTGTGGTGTCCCTGGCTTCGTCCCTCCATCCAAGGCAGAGGTGGTGGAACCAATTCCGGCATCTTTCGCAGAAGATGAAATGTTGCCCTGAGCCAGAGCAGGTGGGTACCTCACATTGATCCCTTGTGTGGGTGCGAGATTGTTTGGGCGCCACCGAGTTTTTTTGAGGCTCTCTCGGAAGAGCCGTGGAAGGTGTTGCGAGCGCTCCACCGATGGGTTGTGTTTCCATGGTGGAGACGTCGCTCTGCTGGGCGTGGCCAGTCGGGGGGGTCCTGTGGGTCCCGGCTGCTATCCATGCTGCCGGTTAAAGTCCCCGTCTGTTGGGCGCCAATTGTCACGTCTCTGGCGTGTGCGACATGTGAGCTCGCGGACGTCCGCGATCGGGTCTGCATCCGTCGGGATCTCAGGGGGTTGGTGGAAATATAAACCCAAAAAATGCAGTTGGTAATAGGTTTTTATTGCTCTCTAAGGGTACATTTTGCCTCTGGCCCAAATAATATTCTGTTCACCCGGGGGTCCCTTCGTCGGAGCGGCAGCGGCAGCGGCGGCGGGATCCGTGCGGGCGGCGTCTTCAGCGGACTCAGGATCGGGACCGGCGTGTACTGGCAGGCGAGGTCTTGGAGCCAGGCCTCCCAGCGGGCCCGTTGCCGTCGTCGACTCCGGTACCGGCGCGGCATCCAGGGGTTGCAGCTGGGCTGGCAGGTAGCGGAAGCCGAGGGAGTATTTCACCACTGCGACAGGAACTGGGATGGCAGGAAGCGGAAGCCGAGGGAGTTTTTCACCACTGCGACAGGAACTGGGCTGGCAGGTAGCGGAAGCCGAGGGAGTATTTCACCAATGCGACAGGAACTTGGCTGGCAGGTAGCGGAAGCCGAGGGAGTATTTCACCACAGCGACAGGAACTGGGATGGCAGGAAGCGGAAGCCGAGGGAGTATTTCACCACTGCGACAGGAACTGGACTGGCAGGTAGCGGAAGCCGAGGGAGTATTTCACCACTGCGACAGGAGCGGGGTTGGACGGAGAACGCAGGCCGAGGGAGTGTTTCACCACTGCGACTGCTACTTCCCGTCTAATGTGCAGGGTTCAACGGCTCCTTTATATACCTCCGCGGCGCGACACCCTGGCCAATCAGGGGGTGGCCGGCGCGGACATGTGGGCGGGTCGTCGGCGCGGAGGGAGAAGGCAGAAGGCAGGGGAGAGAATGGAGCGCGCTGGTCTGGAGGGGAGGAAGCGATGCCACCTGGTCTCTGTGACGTGGGTTGCACGGTGTTTGTATGTGATTCTATTGTTCGCGTGGAGGCGGCAGAAGACGGGTGGGAGAGAGAGAGGTGGGAGTGGCGCGCTGGTCAGGAGGGGAGGAAGCGATGCCACCTGGTCTCTATCACGTGGTTGGCACGGCGTTTTAACATGATTCTATTATTCGCGCGGAGGCGGCAGAAGACGGGTGGGAGTGAGTTGGGTGGCGCGCTGGTCTGGAGGGGAGGAAGCGATGCCACCTGGTCTCTATCACGTGGTTGGCACAGCGTTTATACGTGATTTGATGCGTGGGTTTTGGCCACATTGTCGTAGGGGCACAACAACCATCTAAGGCAGAAAAACCCTACAATCATCCTTAAAAATCATAGAGACTGAAAAATTATAGCTGATAGAATCACAGTATTCGACTATTATTATTTTATTCTAACATTTCAGGCAAAATAGTTTAACAAAATAAAATTTCGATATTATTCTGGAATTTCCCATGGACAAGAGTTGTTTTTTTTGGACGTTGATTCTTCCGATTTCCGGGATTTCCTCCACGTGGTTCCGTCTTCAGCTTCGTTTCCATTACTACGAAATTATCCCACAAAATATTGCGCGTCATTTGCCGGCATACATGCCCGCAATTTGTTGAAATGGAAACACTTTGCAACTAGTTGCGACGCAAGTGCCGGGGATAAAAATGTTCCAAGCAACTGTGGCGCACAATATGCACCGCAAATTGTACCACGGACAATGGAAACAGACTGCAACACGTCCCCAGGACACGTGCAATAAAGTCTACACTCGCTGTTCCAAACCCTAAAACCTAACCTCAAACCTGCTCTCTTCTTTGTGGTTTTGGTATTTTCAGTGTTGTGTCAGTGCTAGTGTTTGTTTCGTGATGGCGTGGTCTAAATGTAAAGTGGCAAAGCATTGAAATACACGAATATACGAAACGGTATGTTGGCAGCCCCGATTCATCTTTTGTCACCCCTGTGACCCCTGAGTGACCCTTGAAGGTCAGGGGATGACAAGACGGATCTGAATACCTGACCATCGACCTTGGAATCTTTTTATGCCTATGTTTCAATACGTTTGTAGCTCCGATTCCATTTTTGTCACCCCTGTAACCTCTGAGTGACCATTGAAGGTCAAGGGATGACAAGAGGGATCTGAAGACCTTACCATCGATCTTGACATATCTTTAAACATATGATTCGACAGGTTAATAGCGGCGATTCACTTTTCGTCACTCCTATGACTTTGACTGTGCCCTTTCAGGGGTCACGGTTGCAGCTTCGAACACTGAAGTTCTTTCATCGTGTTTCTTGTGCCCAAAAACCTAATAAATAAAAGTTTTGCAAAAAAATTCTTTTTTTTTCATTTCGAAAAATTTAACATTGAAAGCCCAAAAGGCAAAATTTGTATTTTTGGTTGGACCCTATTTATGGGGTCAAAAGTTCATATTTATAAAATTTTGCTTACACTCAACAAAACGCACGATCTTTTTCTACCTAGGTACCAAGTTTCATTCATGTGGCACGAAAGAAAGTGTCGGAAATTATAGGTTAGAAATGACTCACGATCAATGGGACACTGTATATGAGCAGGAGACAGTGTTGTGGTATTTAAGAAATTCAAGCCGTAAGAACTCCAACAATGGAGCCGATGCTCTGCAACGGATTTGTGACGTTACGTAAAGAGATATTGAAGAATTTGAGAAGAAACTTCACTTGCTGTGGTCTCAGTACTTGAGAGGAAAAAAACTTATATACACACTATACAAATGTTGCAGGGAATTAGAAACAGTATGAACAGTATTTTCCTGGAACTTGTCAGAATGGAAACAATATTTCGTCGGCTCTTCTGAGGAAGCCTGCAGGATAGCCGGCGAAATATTCCCCATAAGATGGGACCATGCGGTTATAATCCCGGAAATTGGTAGAATCAACGTCCATCAAGCTCCATTCAAGGAGCATGAAAAAAAAAAAAATAGAGAAGTATTTTTTCATTACCATGAGCAAAAATTGGCAGAATCCTGCCAAAGGAAATCGCAAATAAAGTTCTAGATTTCTTCGAGGATGAGGAATTTTGTAGGATGTGCCCCGGCCAAAAGGATTGTTTTATCATTCGGGCTGAAGGCGTCAAAGATCAAAAACAAAAGATTTCGCTACAGTTCAATATAAAAAAACTGCATATGGCATATCGAAACAAATATGGTTCTGAAATTAATTTCTCCAAATTCTGTGAACTTAGACCAAAGTGATGTGCTACCGTCGGTACCTCTGGCACACATTGTAATAGACATTTCAATCGCACAAAAATGATGCATTGGTAAACTTTATGCTTCCACCAGATCCTGCCCATTCATTTAATTGGTCTGAAAGACAAGATCTTCGTTGGATTCCAGCCCAACATCTCCTTTACGTTCTTCCCTCCCTTGATCCCTCAGTCACGTAGTCAGGTCAGCAGCATTGATTTCCAAAAGTGAGGCTAAAGAAAGCGGCTCGAAAATTCAATATGTAATAAATAAGCGATCTGAGGAATTTGGCAGTCCATGAGAAACATACGAGCTTCGGATTGGGAGCCATATAAGGTACCCACTGTAGTCTTGGGAACCTAGGATAAGCTGCCCAACGTTTGGCTTGGGAACCAGACAGATAACCACTCAAGGATTTGGAACCTTGTCGAAGAAACCAAATTGTAGGCTTGGGATCTTCAAGCAAGAAACCCACCCATGGATGGTATTGCACGGCTTATGAGGCGTGACCCCTACGGCGATGGGGTTACTGGTTCAAATGCCTGAACTGGTAGTGACAATTTCACCATGGACCAACGCAATATATTAAAAATGTCTACATAAAAACAACAGGGAAATACACAACAGAATGCCAGTTGCGCCACCATAGCAACGTTCTCAGCGTTGTTCATAGTTTTAGGGCCGTATGTGCTCGCGATGAAAAACCAAGTCTAATATTTTAAGAGGTTTGAAATATGCTCTTTGAAATGGAAATGATTCAAAAGAGTGTCCAGAAGGTCTTTCTTTTGTAAGAGCGGGCAGAAATAAAATATTTTTGTCATTTTTACTAATGTCATCCTCAACTGTGTCCCTATTTTTAGGGTCTATACGACCGCGATGAAAAACCAGATATACTTTTTTTAGAGGATTGAAATCATTCTCTTTCTACTGACAATGATTCAACAGAAATTTCATTGGGTCTTTTTTGTAATAGCAGGGTGAAAATACCCTATTTTGACATTTTTACAAAAATTGTCAAATTTTGACTCAATTTTTAAACTAATGGAAAGCACTAGGAAGATAACATTTTATGTTCATAAACCAAGTGATGATATGTTATCACGTGCAAAGTTTCACGTTGACAGGGCCGTAGCCAGGGCATGTCTTTAGGAGGGGCAATCAATGTCCTAGGAGGGGCAAACGTTTTATAGTTTTATATATATATATCCGTGATGGTCGAGCGGGGCACTTCTCTGAAATCAGACCACTTTGGCATGGAATGAACCATTTAAGAAATTTAACCGTATGTGATTCGTTTTATCGCAGAATCTAAATGGTAACTGCAGGCAAAAAGAGGACAGTCTAGTTTCATTGAAAGTGCGAACTGCAGTCGATTACCACCACCATCGAACTCTACTGCCATGATAGTCCGTGCTTACACAACGAGGTTCCGCTTGCTAGCGACTTCCTTCGTCATTGACGTAACTTCCATGCGTTAAGCCGCCTTTATGAAGGCTCATCTTCTCACTGCACCGGCTGATTCGTCAGCTTTCCTCCATCCAGCTTAAGTGGGAGGGAGAGTGCGCAACCTAGGGTTTACACTACTAGAAAGACTAGTGAAAAATATTTCTATATAACTAACAATATTCCCCACGTACTCCACGTAGCGGTATCCTTCCAAGTTCGTACATATATATATTTGTAATACTCGGTCCGAAAAAACATCTACACACCTACTCATCCATTGATCATTTTCATAAAAGGTCTAAAAAGGCCATATTATGCGGGAATTTATACATTTATAGAAGAAAAAAACGTACCAATAGGATATTGACTAATGACTTGCCCATAGGAGTGGACTTATTAAACCGCACATATAGCCCGCCAAGATTATCTGCTGAGATCAACGAAAGCGAAATGAAAACTAACCCACGCCTTCAAACTATCTTTAGTTACGTATTCCAGCCAAAAGGTAGCTGGTCGAAAATAGCTATCGAGAAAGAAGTTAAATATCGTACGTAAAAAGTACTTGCTTTCTCACGGTAAAACTATTCATAAAACCGCAATGTCCTGCCATCTATGAGACTCTTTGCGAACACATGAAGTGATAAATGCACTCTCTTTTGGATGACTGTTAGGTTAAAAACTATATGTATTGTATATTTACTTACTTTCTGATCACACTCAACGGTGCTAAGGCTCTAACGCATTCTTATAACAACAAGAAGGATACTGCCTCAACGTTCCATGAACTTCCACCCATGTTTGTTTACGTTGTCCTTGTTTGGCTTCCCTTGGATACGAGATTATTATCAACGCGATGAGCGGAACGTCTCATTGGTTGTTGCATAAAACGGTTTTATGGAAATAGAACCTTTCCTATTCCGTAAAACGTTTTATAAAACGAGGTTTTATAAAACGGTTTTATCGTTAGAAAGCTCATTTTTATAAAATTAATCGATTTTATAAAACGTTTTACCGAAATTTTTACCGTGAGCAACAGGCATAAGTAATTAATCCAAAACATTTATAACGATGATGAACATATATATATTACGAGCGGAAGATACCCGTTGAAATTCAACGGGTGTGAAAAACATTAAACTTATTTTTTATAATAAAACCGCAAAGCCCGAAGAAAAACAGTGTACGTGGTCATTTGAGGAGTAGGCGTGGTAACCTATCTTGTATGCTGTGTTCGATGTAGTAGACACACTGACATTGACCATGTGCACGGAGAGATGAGTGACTATTGGTTCACTTTCATGCACGGGAAACTCAAAAATCGGCCTTGCAGACTCATTAATACTTAAATAGCAAAGGTTGATAGATGGTCACCTCGTCCCTCCGGTTCTCTTGAGCCGTCTTCTGAGTGATTAACAGCTCTATCGCTTCCCTTGTGTACATACATATATTTGCATTCCATGACTTAATTCAGTTGCACTCTTCAACGTTGATATGTGCGTTGATTATCTTAATCAGGATTGGACAGAAGGGTACAATCCAGCGGTTGACAACGTCAAGAGGAGTAATGGCAGCAGAAGCCATGTTTATTTGACCTATGAATCCTCCATCAATGGGACTGCGCCTTCGGAATAGCCATAATCATTGGTTTCCGTTGCTAAATGAAAAAAATCTATGGTGATTCTTAGTGCACTTGTCGATTTTCATGCACGGATGTCGTTGATTGCTTAGAATTTCCGTTCTTCTTTCGGGTAAGAAGCATGTAGTGACGTCATTATAATTTCCGCCATCTTAACGCAGACTCAATGTTCAAAACAGATGCGTCTATATTTGAACCAGATTTATAGTTGGTTACCCGTCTGTAGGTTGGGTAAGGATGAAATTTGTGCGGATCTTAGCGTAACCCGAGAAACACCATGAGGAGAATCTCATGAGATCGCTGGTGGGCATGTCTTTGACCATCCAAGTCTAACCTTTGTCGTTATTCTTTTAAGGGCTCATTTTCTCTCAAATAAGACATTCATTTTGCTTTAGAAGATTTTTTCGAAAGGTTTCTCTTTTTTCTATTAGGCATGTTGATGGATATATTTTTAAGTCCAAGGGACGGAAACACAGCGGCAAGTGAGAGTCTAGAATAGGCAACTTGTTGATTGAGTGAATGTACCTAAGTTAACTGCACTTTAACACTTTTTAACATATAAATAACTCGTGACATTTATGATGTGGGAATTGGTCTAAAAAACAATTCGCAACCGCAATGAGAGGCAGACGGTTTCACTACGTGTAATACATCTGAGTATTAAATGATAATAAACAACGCCGTGTTTGTTGTAGCAACAGAGGCATTATTACCATTGATATTCGCTCCACGTAAATATTCTTGCACATTTAATTAAGTGTGTATTCTATTAATTCCTTTATGTGTAAAGTTTACTACGTAATTATTCTCTCATATACATGCAGTGCCCCTTTGAGAGCTACTTTGAGAATAGACGTTGAAAAGTATACTTGTTAAATATACATTGACTTTATCGATTACCCCCCGAAGCAATTTATCATGGGGCCCTTGGGACTCTGGGCTCTTCTTATACGGATTTTCTTTCTACGTACTATCATGGGCCTGCAGGAAGGCGTGATATTTAAATGCTAGAGGCGTGTATATCCTTTGAAAATCAAATCTTTGGTTGTCAAGGAAATATGTTATTGTTGATTTCAGAGAGAAAGGTGAGATTTTTCACCTGAAAACATGAAGTTCAGTCAAATACGGAGCGTAGAAGGACATCGATTGATAAAATTAGAAACGTCATTTATTCAGCCATCCGATAAAAAAAATCCCAGCCCTATATCTTGAGTGAAAGTAATTTTAAAAACAAATAAATGAAACCACTGCACCGAACCCAATGCTTAGCATGAACCACCAGGGGGGACCTTCAGGGGGCCTTTGGGGGCCCTTAGGGATTTTTAATATAGCATATGTTACAACCACATATGTTTTCTATCTGCAAGCCAAATTTCAGCTCAATCGGTTCAGTAGTTTTTGCGTGATGGAGCAACAGACAAACAGACACCATTACATTTTTATACATATTAGTAAGGATCACACCCTTAACCCTGAAAAAATAGGGTTTTGGTTAATTGAACCCTACAGTGTTTGTTGTCTACCAGTAACACAAATGTGGTCCAAATTTCATCAAAATCGGTGCTGTGGTTTAGGAGGAGATGTGGAACATACATACATACATACATACATATATTGACTTTTATATATATAAAGATAACTCCAGCACTTCCACACACAGCTCTTGAAGTCACATTCATGATATCAATATTGGTGTTTTTTGTTTTATGTATTGTGATGTAACGAGCCTGAGCTGCTGTAATTATTTGTTTAAAGAAAAGAAACTATAATATTTTTGACTTCTATAGATATGTTCTATCAACAGGCATTGATGTGACTTTGTTGAAATAAATAAGTAAAATAAATTAGGCGAAAAATTTAACTCTCATTTGGAGAGTAAATAAAGCATTCGGAGAAGCTATCATAAATTTATTAATGCCGTAAATTCCCATTTTTGTAATTAATTTCAATGTCACTTATCACGGAGAATTATTTGAACTGGCGAGGATTCGCCACAGGACAAAATAATCAGCCCTGTCCGAGAATCGAACCATGGGCCTATGACTTGCCGAGCCAATGCGCAGACCAAGCTTCCTAATTTCGATGGCGATTTTAGGAGGGTACTAGAAAGGGACTGTGTGTTAAGCCCTTGCGGTCCATAAAAGATAGCGACGCAAGGGGGCAACGGACTTCAAGGAAGCCAAAACCCATGCAGTTGCATCCTATACCAGCACTTATGCCGTGCTAGGCCACGAATGAAGATATTCATACCTGCCACAAATATGGCGATGAAATAACGGAGTAATTACCACAGGAAAAAATCGGCCTGAACCGAGAATCGAACCGCGAACCGGGCCAATTTGCAGACCACTACGCTATCAAGGCTAGGATATCGGTCTGGGTAGCGTAGTGGTCTGCGCACTGACCCGGAAAGCCAATGGTCCGTGGTTCGACTCCCGGTCCAGGCTGATTTATTCCTGTGGCAATTTCTCCGTTATTTCATCGTCATATTTGCGGCAGGTATGAATATCTTCATTCGTGGTGAGTATTGTTTTATTCTTAGATCTTCAACTCTTTCCCACGAGATTGTCGAGTGTCATGGCGGTGTTCTTTTCCCGTCAAATAGCGATATCACCTCGAGTATCGCGGCAACACTGTCAAAAAA
The DNA here is from genome assembly GCA_963573305.1 of Pyrrhosoma nymphula. Taxonomy (NCBI): domain Eukaryota; kingdom Metazoa; phylum Arthropoda; class Insecta; order Odonata; family Coenagrionidae; genus Pyrrhosoma; species Pyrrhosoma nymphula. The sequence goes on from OY754337.1 coordinate 1,030,234, forward strand.
TTCGCTGGGAATTCAAAATGCCACTATTTTGCAATTTTCTCAGAGGTCTGAAGGAGGACGACAGCTTGGTGCTGGGCGGCATCTGATGACTCCCAAAATATTAGTCAGTTGTGATAGGACCATGACAAAATTATGCAATTTGTGGATTTTGATTGCGTGAAATCCTACAGGAAGGTTGAACACAAAAGATGGAGCAACCTTCCGTGCCTGAATTTAAAAAAGCATGCGTCTATAAACAAGCGTGAAACATAGTCAAATATTCTTGGATTTATGAGTTCAAATTGATTATTTATGTGGCTAAATGTTTCAACTCACCAAATAAGCTATTTATATGTATAGTTATCCGGGAAACTTTCACCTACTTCATTCACACGTGCTCATCCCAATGAGAGAAGCGGCTTAAGGACGTTGATCGGTGGTTTCACTCTTAACTTAAAGGGAATTCGACGAAACTTGCTGGAAGCATTAATTATGTTTTCCTAAAGCTACTTGAATTTTTTCAAAATTATTTACTGAAGATTACTTAAGATATTTGATGTGGAAGTGGGCATTAAATTACATGGGTTCTTATGGGAACGCGAGGTGCGACTAGCTTTATTCATCGAAAAGAACGTTTTTTAGTTAAGAATAAGAATAACCAAAATAATTTAAATCATCAATAGAATAATGCATGAAAATTATTTTACACTTTATTTTTTATTTTTGTTTTTCTTATTCTTAACTAGAAAAAGGTTCTTTTTGATGAATTAAGCTACTCGTACCTTGTGTTCCCATAAGAACCCATTTAATTTTTTGTCCACTTCTCGATCAAATATCTTAAGTAATCTGCTGAAAATAATTATTTTAAAAAATCACGTAGATTTAAGACAACATAAGTAATGCTTCCAGCAAATTTCGTCGTATTCTCTTTAAGTTGAGTGCAACCACCGAACCTCCTCAACGCAAAAGTACGGCCTTTAGGCTGAATTATTTACTGATTAAGATGAGCAAATAAACTTATCCACATCAGCATTATAACCCACCAGAACTATTTTTTTATTCTGGGAAAGATCAAATCCGCTTCCTTCAGTGTGTGTGAGTGGAAGGAAACCGGAGTGGTGAACTTCTCTCCTGCAAGGCAGGCAACATCTCCACTAAGGCGTGCATGAATGGTTGCATAACCGAAACTTTCTGTCTTCCATCTTGGTTCCGTCAGGGTTTTCCTGAAGTACATACCTAGAAATTCGTATCAAAATCATAAAGAGCCGTGAATTGTTTTCTGCGAGTGACAATTTTTATTCTTTTACTTATAGTGCACGTTGGGATAAACCAACGTCTCTGAGTAAAAATTATAATAAACGCATTAATATAAAAGTATAGATAAACTTCATATTTATATTTTGTTACTCTTAAAATGCAGCATTATAATTTACGAATAATCCATTATTTCGTATCTTACAGTTACTTAAAACATGATCACGCATCCACCCCAACCAAAAAAATTGAAGAAAGTTTTGATCCTACAGGCCTAAAATTTCTCCCAAGATTACTGCAGGGGCAACAAATCATTTCAATCGAGACAGCTTTGAATCGTTCAGAGAGACAACATGTTTCATGACCATTTTGAACATTTTCGTCAATTAACCAAACAACTGTGCGACGGTTACATGCTGTTCATTGTATTTATTTTATTGAGATCGCAACCTCTAATGCTGGAAAGTGGAGTTTGACAAAAGTAGGATAAAAAATTAAACCATTGGAATAGCTTTACAAATTCATTGGTTGTATAATCGTTGAAAAACGCAGGAAAAATTGCTCAGCCACTAATTCAAACAGAATAAATAGTCAACATATCTCTAGAGCAAGAACATACTGTCAGCGATGCAATTGAGCTCCATGTTACATATTGAAAATTAACTTTGGACTACAAATCTATAACTGACGGCATGATACGTTGGCAGTTCATATGCATAGCATTGTTGTGATAAACATCACGAACTACTGCAACGACTTTTTAAATGGTTTATGTTTTAAATGCTTTCAGAGATTTAATCGATGCTCTCAGTAGAGCAAAAAGCCTTGAGGCTCGAGCAATCATATTTCGGGAAATTTACTTATTAGTTTGTCGCGGCTATGTTGGCTCAGAAACCTAGGTCTCAGCGCAAACCACGTTGGCGGAAGGTGGACTTCGGCGCGGGACATTTCGACGCGGGACTATTGGGTGCGAGCTCAGTTGCATCTCGGGGTGAATGCTATACGCCGTTATTGGCGTCTGATTATGTTGGCCATTTACGAACTTACGACGTTGCCCGCTTATGTTTAAATGCTGTTCTTCACCTGGTAAGTTTATTGTAATTGCTACCATTGTCTCTCCCATGTCTCACCTATGTTACGAATGTCTGCATAGGTCTTCTGGATTTCTAAGTTAATTTTTTCCACAAACGTTAATAGATTGTGGTAGCTTCTGTAGGTATCTTTTAAAAATTATGTATTTTCCTTCCTCAATAGCGATCAGAATCATTCGGACTTTCCCCTCAGAGGATAAAATCCTGCGTCCGTATTCATAGATTTCGAGTTTAACCTGGGGTTATGCGGTTTATCTTAGTCCGGTCTAAGTGCGGTTTAGAACGGTACTAAAAGTTGGTATTCATAGCTTGGACCGAGGGAGATAGCCTCGGGGACTAACGGAGTCCCAGACTTGCCTACCGCGCGAGGATGGAACGCTTGGCAACACCGCTATTCGTCAAGTAGTAGGGTATTTCCTGGAATTTCTGAACTGGCTTTTGGGGTATTCTGAGGAGTTTTGCCTTATCTGCGAACCCTTTACCCATGCCTTTACCACTCATTACTTGCTTCTGGGACTTTCTGGCTCTCACTGAAATCGGCCCGAAATCCTGCTCCCTGCACTTTGCATTTTTGTAATTATTTATGACTTATTGTTAGACGTTTTGGAATTCATTTTTCTCTTTTTCTTTAAGTTTATTATCCTTATTAAATATATGACATAATCACCCGGTTTTGTTTCGTGCAATTCACGTAATTTAATTTAGCTACACAAATAATTAATTCACTAAAACAAGTTATTCATCAAAACGCACAGTTAATTGAAATGAACATCAAAAACTAACTATGTAAAATGTAAACAAAAGGATGTTACAAAGTATGAAAGGTATGAAATATTATTGATATTATCGTGATTGAACAAAACCATCACCATACGAAATGTAAGCAAATGAACACAACTAAGCGATGTAAAAACAAATTTCATCAGTGCGAGCTATAATGCCTAATAAAAACTGTACTTACTAAATTATAAAGTTGACTAACTAACCCGATTACCGATAAAATTAAACTGAATAAAAAAATTAATGAAATATGTATCCTAAAAAAGAAACTTCTTCACTGCTGCCCATTATTGTCTATACAACTATTTACGTCAGTATAAACCTAAATCACTAAGCCGAAGGAATATTCCTAACGATAGTCTAACAAAAAATATTACCCCATAAATTAGCTCAAACTTGGAGAACTCGCGATTAATCACTTAACACCTTCGATAATCACCACACCACAAAAACTGAAGATAAAATGGCGACGCGCGGAGCTTAAACTCAACGTTAAACCATTATTCCATAGGTTTAACTTCCTCCGGACTAAAGCTGCCGGGGCTAAGGTCGATCAGCGCTAAAACGACGCTATGAATATGAGTTCAACGACATTGCCGTTCTAATTTACTTAAACCAGCGGTAGGCGTAGTCTAACGTAACTATGAATACGGCCTCTGAGGTACACGTTGAAATGCACGGTAAATGTGAGGTTAGTTGTTAACAAGCGTTTTAAAGGGAAGAGTTTGAAATGGTAATACTTTCGGGGTACGAAGCATCTACTTGCTGGCATTTGTATTTCTAAATTTAATATCAATCGCCGTAAGTAGCATCACTTTTCGGCAGCTTCAAGGTGCTGAGAGGACACTTGCTTTGGTATTATAACCACTGATTTCCCTGTTTAGCGTTGCGCTGTTAGTAAAAATCCCATATATATTGTTAATAATTTTAGTGTCATTTTTACATAAAAATGATAAATGAACCTGCGAGGTTTCCAAAACAAAAACACAAAAAACCATAGATTCATAGAATTTATACAACTATCAGATTGAAGGCCAGAAAGGAAGACATATTTAGCGATTCGAAAACATCATTATGTAAGACATGGGACTTTAAAATGCAAACTCCGAGGAGGTTGATTACTATAACAGTGACTCCGACTCATTTGCCGTCCCATCAGGAAAAATTGGAACAATGTTGGACAGTCAAGATATCTAAAAAAAAAGCATTTACATTAGACGAACCTATTTAGTGTAAGCCTAAGATCAGATACGGGCCACGTCTTAAGTTCATACGAAGTCTTCATTACTACAGCGTAGCCCCACGTGCACACCCAAGTACCTTACGCCGAGGTTGCCTGCGCCAAGACAAAATAATTATCAATTTTAAATTCTGAGAAAATCATACATTGTTGTATATTAGTTTTCAAGATGAATTATTAAAAATTTGAAGTTTACATCAATTTGAGCTCAAAATATTATCGCGCCAAAAAAGACGTGCGCCAAAGTTACTAGATCCATGACGGCCGTGGGGCATGGTGGCCACGCCCAAATGTCACTAACCCAATATTTGGGATTCACATATTTTCCATTGCAGTCGAGATTTAAGAATTTAATTGTAAGAATAGTTTACAATTAAGAGTTTGAGGTTCGAAAACAGAATAACTTGATCCAAAGACAAGTTTGCAGAAATCCATGCAAAAACGATTATTCCTACTCAACTTCTTTTATTCCTTTTAGATTTGTATCATTTTTTAGTTGACAGTAGAGGCAGAGATAACAAATGGTAAAATTACCGAGGAAGAACAAGGACGGAGTAAACGAAGCGAATGCCAAGGGATTCCAAAACGAGAACTTATTAAGGTTTACCAGGAATACAAATTCTAGGATAGCTTTCGTCATTTTCACAAGCATACTCTACTTTTCTGACAAAAAAAGTAGAAATAGATTCACTTAAGGTGGTTTGAGCGAAAAATCACTTCACCTAGAATTTGATAAATTTGGCCTCATTTTAAAGAAACAACTCTCGTCTTTCCAATGATATAAAAATATCAACCCCTTGTTGAACTACTTTTCGAGTAATTTGCCTGTAAATATAAGCTGTTTCACGTGGGATAGATTATGGTTGTGCGCTCCAGAGGGAGAATAATGAAAGAAATAGGAATTTATAACACCTAGATTTCGGCAAAAAACTACCGGTGTATAGATTGCATGTTTTATCAACTATTTATAAAAATAATCTACTACTCACCACAGTAATATTTACAGAAAATCAACAGAAACCTGCTGTTTTTAAGGGTTTTCAGCCGTTCGGTGGGGAAAAAATGAGTCAAGTTAGACACCTATGCAGCTTTATTTATTTAATTACTGAGATTTTTGGGCATATATAACCATATATTTGCACCATTAATATTAAAATATTTATTTCATACTTCTTACGGACGCTGAAATCAAAGAATAAAATTTGAATATGGTCTCCACTATGACTAGGGATGACTATCTCGCTCAAACCACCTTAAACCGCTGCGAACATAATAACCCTTCGAATGATAACGGCAAAGGTGAAAGATCCCTTGCAAAAGATCGGGAATGGGACCCAGGGTTTTGGAAGCAGCCGTCCCTTCGCTATGTCATTCTTCAAGGGGTTCGAAGTGTTTTCCAGACACGGAAGGAAAGATGAAGTGCAGGAGTGGAGGTGGGGCGGGGAGGAAAGGGGAGAGAGTTATTTAGGGCAGTGGGGGAGGAGTTTGTTTGGTGTGGTCGTCACTCCAGGCGCAGGTTAAGGTGGACGGATTGGGTGGGGGTGTAGGATAAGAGGGTTCGGGGGTGCTCAGGGGGAGGGGTGAGCGAAAAAGGGTCCGAGAGTGGAAGGATATTGCGAGGAAGGGGATTTCGTTGTGGTTGGCATCCGAGAGGGTTTGCCGAGGGTCCTGTAGAGTGTAGTGTCGAGGGGAGGGAATGGTTGGGGGAGGGAGGGGTTTGGGGGCCACTCAGTGGTGTGGTGGTCGATGGGGCGGAAAGGGGAGGGGGCTGCAGAGAGTGTGGGGAGGGGAAGGGGTGGGAATGAAGAAGGAGGAGTTCTTTTCGCTCGGAATGCTTCCGCCCTTCCGCAGGGACGTGTTCTTGTCTCGAAGGAGAGGACGACTGGCTGAAGGGATTGCGGTCCAAACGTACCCCGATGCCTCTCCTCCGAGCGTCCTTCATCTGTCCACATAACTACGATTTGCTGTTTTTACTTCAGTCCTCAGATCTTCGAGTTCCAAGATTTCAGTGACCTTAGGTTTTGGATTGAATTGAATTATTGACGATCACGTGACAAATGTATACTTTCACAATAAAACCTGAAAAGCTGGTAGGGTGCTTTTTTAAATGGTTTTATTTAACATGAGTTTCTGTCTGTTTGGGTGGAATCTGCAAATCGGTTTTTCACCAACTTACACTCATCAGATCTCCTTGAAAATTTGCAGACAGGTGTAACTTCGATGACAATAAAATATTACAATATAAGTGTCACAGCTTTCACTACCATAGGCCCGGGTTCGTTTCATGAAACTGGTTGTTTACTTTATTGTTGGCTATCGAAAAGGTTTCTCGTGTTTTGGTGTGCTCAGCAAATTTTTACCTGTAAATATAAAAAAATGGAAAAAAGAATAAACAGTTGGTGGTTTACGGCGTAACTTTGAGGAATTTGCTATACATTTTGGATAAAAAGGTAAAAACTTTGTTTTTTCCACATTAGATTTTAATTTTGACGACCATGGTTTCGACTTTACGTCATCTTCAGTTCGTGTTTCGACTTTACGTCATCTTCAGTTCGTGTTCCGCTCCCGTCGAGTGTGGATGTGTTCTCACTCCGCGCGGTTGACTCAAGGCTATGCATTGCTGGTTGTGAGCCATTTAGTTTCCGGCTATATGTGTGAAATTAGTTGCCTTCATTGAGTGGAAGCTTCATTTGTTTAAATCAAAGTACGCTACATCGAGCTTACAGAAGTTCTGCCCACCTGGCCTACTACATCTTTCTGCCATGAGTTCGTGTGCAGAGTGTAAAAAGTCTACAAGGAATACAACTTGAATCAAGTGTGATACCTGCCGTAAGCCCTTCCATGGATTTTGTCTACAGGAGTCGCTCACCAAGGAAGACATCGAAGGGATTGAAGCAAGTGGACAATCCTGGAAATGTGTGGACTGCCAAAATTTACAAAAGACATCCCGGATGGACAGAGGCAAATCGGAAGGTAAATCCCTCCAGGAAATCTTTGATATGTTCCAAGAGGTTAAAAATGAACTTAAGATTACTGAGAAAAACCTCGGGGACACTATTAATAAGCTATACGACAAATTGGAAGACAGTTTAAAGTTAATTGAATCGCAGGGAAAAACATTAGAGCAATGTTTAGATCAAATTTCCAACTTGCAAAGTGAAAATGTGGTGCTTAAGAAACAACTTTCTGACTCACAAAATCGTTCTGATGACCTTGAGCAACGCATGCTATGTAATAATGTGGAAATTCATGGCATCCCTAGCCAAGGTGACGAAAATTTGAAAGTAGTAGTAAGTAAAATTTGTGCTGCATTAGATGTAGAAATAAGTGACAGCCAAATTGACTACTGCTACCGAGCTAAAAAGAAATCTAGTGGGGAGCCAGGAGGGATTCATGTGCGATTTCTGAACCAGCACGTAAGGGATAACCTGTTAGCCAAGCGCCGAGTGAAAAGAAATTTTTCTACTCGACACTTGACCTTGGAAGCCGTACCTCCTAGTGATATACCTGTTTACATTAATGAGCCACTTTGTGCTGGTAGACGTAAAGTATTTAACGCTGCTAAAATAGCGCAGAAAGATAAGCACTATAAGTATCTTTAGATTCGTGGTGGAAAAATTTATTTGAGAAAAGTAGAAAAGGAGCCTGCAATTGTAGTTACGAGCATGGATGATGTAAAAAACCTTTGATCCTTGCTTTTGCGATTTATTACGGCTTCATCCGACATACTGTTTAATACTATTGAAAGTGTTACTGTGATACAACAGAATATACGGAGTTTGAGGAGAAATTTTGATATCTTTGTGATAAATTTGCATAACTTATCATTTAAGCCGACGGTAATTGTTCTTACCGAGATTTGGATTAAGGAATATGAAACTTCTCTCTATAAAATACCCGGATACAATATCTATGCTCATTGTAACGAAGCAGAACGATCAAAAGGTGTATTGGTATATGTACTAGACTACTTAAATTGTACCTCAAAACCAGTTACTACACTATCTGCTGACTGTGTTTTGCTTACCTTGAAAATGGATTTTATATCTTTTGAATTGTTAAGTGTATATAGGCATCAAAATATTCCTGAGAAACTTTTCTTCAGAGAAATGGAAGGCATTTTTAAAGATGCCAAAGGTAATTTTATAATTGTTGGTGATATGAATATAAATCTATCTGTGATTACCAGTGTAACAAATGATTACAAGGATTTACTGTCCTCGTACGGATTAACGTCTGTTATTGACTGTCCAACCAGAATAGTGAGATCGTCAGCAACTTGTTTGGATCATGTTCATGTTAGAATTTCCAACATGTATAAATATAACATAAAAACCGACATCCTGCACTTAGACATCAGTGACCATTCAATGACAAAATTGACTATCTCCGTTAACTCTGAGTTGACCCCTGCTAACCGGACTAATGTTTGCCCTCAATTCACAAGGATTAATTTTGAAAAATTTAAGAATCTTGTTGCTCATTCCGATTGGTCTCATGTATTAAATGAGACAAATGCCAATAGAGCGTTTGAGTACATTTTAGAGGTATTAAAACAGTGTCTACAATTATCTAAGGATACTTATATAAAAGACAAAAAGCCTGTTAAGCTTAAGTTATGGATGACGAATTCATTGCTTAAAATGATTGAAAGAAAGAATTATTTGTTTGAAAAAAGTAGACGATTTCCGAAAAATATGAGCCTGAGAAATGAGTATTTGAAATGTCGGAATAATTTGAGAAATAAATTGAGGGAAGCTTCAAATAATCATTACATGAATCGATTTAAAGAGTGCCACAACAATTCAAAAGAGCAATGGAAAGTTTTCAAAGAAATGACTGGAGAACAGGAACCAGGGGTAGCACTTCGGTCCTTAAAAATTAGTGGCAAAATTATTGTCAACGAACTGGCCATAGCAAATGAATTTAATTCATATTTTGTTGGTGTCTTTGAATCTGCCAAATCTATGCAAGACGCTCTTAAACACAAGGCTGCGCCAAATCCATGTACAAGGGTGAACAGGGCTAAATCGTTCTTCTTTGACCCAATTCTACCAAAAGAAATAATAAATACGGTGAAATTACTCAGAAATGGTGCATCTCCTGGAATTGATGGCATTAACGGTAAAATATTAAAATTAGTTATTGAAACTATTGCACCAGCGCTAGCACATGCTTGTAACTTGAGTATTAGCACTGGTGAATTTCCAAATATACTAAAAACAGCTGTAGTAATACCAATCTTTAAAAGAGGTGATAGAAACACGATACAAAATTATCGACCCATATCATTATTGCCAACCATCTCAAAAATTTTAGAGAAGTTAGTGAAGTATAGGCTGATTAGGTTTCTTGAAAAAGGGGATTATTTTAGTCAATATCAATACGGATTTAGATGTGGAAAAAGTGCAGAAGATGCCCTAGTCAATTATATGACAAAAATATACTGTGCAATAAACTCGAACAATCGAACTGGGGGCTTATTTATAGACATAAGAAAAGCATTTGACACCTTGGAGCATGAAATTCTATTATTGAAATTAAGTGATGCCGGAATTAGAGGTGTTCCACTGGCTTGGTTTCAAAGTTATTTAGTAGAGCGAACTCAGTGTGTACGTGTAGGTAAGGCTTTCAGTGATTCCAAGTTGGCAAAAACAGGGGTACCCCAAGGTTCTGTACTTGGGCCTATCCTATTTCTCATCTATATTAATGACTTGTGTAACTTTGAATTTAAAGGATCACTCACTGCTTTCGCAGATGATGTAGCCTTGTGTTACAGCGGAAGTAATTTTAACAATGTAGTAAAAGATGCGCAATGTGACTTGAATGCATTACGAAGATGGTTTGATTACAATGGTCTAGAAATAAGTGACAAAACCAAACTTATACTTTTTGATCCAAGAAATTGTTATAAATGTAATTCCTATTTAACTTACCACGACTCTGACTGTCTGAAACAGCCTTGTGGTTGTATAAAGATTGATCAAGTTGATAGTATAAAATATTTGGGAATTGTTATTGACAAATACTTGAAATGGAATGATCACATTACTGGACTTTCCAAGATTCTTCGATATTATACGTCCAAACTATTCTACATTAGAAACAAATGTCCTGTAACTTTCCAAATAACCTTGTATGAAGCCCTAGTAGGGTCTAGATTGGGGTATGGCCTGGTCTGTTGGGGAGCATCTTATAATAACTCCTTGCAGCCAGTTGTGTTATTGCAGAAGAAGATAATAAGAATTGTTACCAAAAGCAAAAGGTACGAACATACTTATCCCATATTTGTACAGTTGCAGATACTGCCAATTAAATACTTGTATATTTTTAAAGTATTAAAATTATTTTATTTAAAGAGCGGCAATATTCCCCGCTTGTACCGATAGTGATGAATACTATTTAAGAAGGAAGCGATGTGCAACAACTCCAAAACCAAACCTAACATTATTTAAGAGGTCCTTTGTCTACTTAGGACCTAAACTATTAAATGATATACCAGAGTATTTAAAAATCTCAAAAAACAAAAGAAAAAATCTTAAGCTGCTAAAGGAATGGATACTATCCATAAGTAAAATTGAAGTTTTGTATTAGATTTGCAACTCAAATTATGTTCTGAATTGTAACTAACCATGTTAAGTGTTTATATAATATAGCTTGATGTATTGTAAGAAAAAGATGCATGTATTTTTCTTTGTTCAAAAATTGGCATAAATGAAATGGTCCATATTTATACATATGTTCGGAAAATTTCAGTTTTTGTACAACACCAGCAATTGCATGTACTTATTCAAGGAAGGCAGTCTCGATACAGGTGCTTGTACCTTTGAGGCTGCCTAAAGCTCCGAAATATTGTACCAAAAAGAATGTAATCAGCTATGGAGTAAATATACATTATTATTATTATATTATATACATTATTATTATCTTGGGGTACCAGGCACACCCCGTTGTAAGAAGCCCCTTGCCACCACACGGACCATGGCAACAACATTTTTGTTTCACTTATGTTTGTATATTTAAGAAAACCATATAACTTTTAAAAAATGTATAACACTTATTAGAATATACATTTTTTTTAAACTCTTTGCTTGACACCTTAAGAGTAAGGAGTATAAAATAGTTTCTTATTGAACAATAAATATATACTCTGGTTTGGTTGTCGTCCACGAAAATGAAAGAGTTTCGGAGTGACCAATTAATAGAAGTAATCTGATAATAATGAATGATAGAACGTTTTGGTATGCACAGAAAACCGTAAGCGAGCAGATATGCAATTGCAAAATAATCTATTCCAGTCTAATTACTCAATTTCATGTTGAATATACTGTTTACTGATTGAGATACAGATATAATAGGAAAAATGAGCTATCACTGTACATGAAATACCTAAATTATTAATAAAAATAAACTTGTGGGACTATAGTTTTTTTCTTAGTTCACTTTCTAATCCGCAATTTCTTCAGAAAATTAATTTGAAAAATTTAGCTCCTTGGATAAATGTACTGCATCATCATCTGCAAACGCCAATCCGAAAATTGGTTTGATACAACTCTAAGCCATTTCAGTAATTACGCTTTATACTTTCCAACATTTTATAATAAATTGCGACCTGTTTCACCCTGATAAGACAACTTTTGGCATTTGCTGAAGCTTCGACTGTTCTATGTATGCAGAGAGAAATTTGTTCAAAAGTGGTAGTTTTAGGTGTTCCGGCATAGTAGAGAGGAGAAAAAACTGGAAAAGAGAGAGCATTTTTTTCAACAAACAGCATGTTTGTAATTGGGTACTATTGGACACATCTCAACTCCATCACATTTTCAGGCAACAGAATTATTCCTCCATTATTCCACATATTACTTTCTCAGGAGTTTACATCATAGTCTTTAGTTAGTTTCTCATGAAGTTAATATGAATCCTATGATTGAACTCCATATGCCGTGCCTGTTAATAAAACCATGTAGAGATTTTAAAAAAATTAACGGTGTCAGGCGAGATGTGGTGGAACATCGTATCAATATAGAAAGAAATCGATGTCGTACGTCCACTTTATTTAAAAATACACTACAAGTGTTTCGGCTGTTCACTGAGCCGTCTTCAGGTACGCATACTACGGTATTCGTACCTGAGGATGGCTTAGTGAAAAGCCGAAACACGTGTAGTGTATTTTTAAATAAAGTGGACGTACGACATCGATTACTTTCTATTGAAAAAAAAGTTTATTTTACAAAAGGAAAAGGTGTTGGTTTTCTGGACTGCCTCGGATCAAGTTGAGATTTTCTGCTCGGAACAAGTTGAGATATAGCAACACAGGTTATGAAAATATGGAGACATTGACTGTACTGCTTCATAACAAGCAATTTTCTGCTAAACAAGTAAGTGGAATATACTGAAAAGAATTTTATTTTGTTAGCTGCCGATGGGGTCAGAATTGGCGTTCATAAAGTGAAAGAATGTCTATTTATAAATGAAAAGGATGAGGATAATTCCAAAAATTAAATATAAAAAAATATGAGATACACGAATACGTTTAAGGATGTTGCAAATATTTTATTTTAACGCAAAATCTCCTCACTGAAAATTGGCCGAAAAAATAGTAATGGATAATTAGTGTGATATTCCACAAAAGAAAATTATTGTAAATGACCAATGTATTGTTGTAAATGACCAATTGTACCCATCCCACTCCTCCCCATTACTCTCCATTCTCCTTGAACGAAATTTGAATCCGTCACCTTCCTGACGATTGCGTCACTACCACTAAAATCCTAACCGTCAACCTCACTGTAAACAAACCCCCCCCTCTTACTCCCGTTGCGTCACGACTTCCCCCCCCCCTCCTTCCCCAATTCAGTCGCCTTTACTCTCCCACCACTCCCCTCCTCCATCCCATACCTATATATATATATATCGCTCGTGTATTTGTGACTTCACCTTGATAATGGCAATGTTTGCCGAAATCTAGGTCGGTTGAATAAAAAAAAAAAAATTGGTGTGGAAATATTTACAAAGTGTTTTCTGTTACAATGCAAAATTATTCCCCTAAAAAGGGATTCGAACTCGTAATCCCGTTCGAGGCGATTCCTCTGTGGAATATTTCACTTTTGTGCACTTGCGGATGACTCCGTATAAGGTTATACTCTGTGGCTAGTCCCGGTATCCTCAAAATTTGTCGATATATAATTAAATGAACTCCCCTTGAAATTTGAGCTTCGAGCTTGGACCACAGTTTCAAAGATGTTGGATGAAACTGACGAATAAAAACAAAGGGAAGAAGTACCAATGTTTAGGAGGCCACCTCTAGAGCTTCACCAAGGGAAGGCATGAAAGAGAGTCTTAGAGACATGGGGTGGTTGAGGGAAGGTTGGCGGCGTAAATGGAGGGATATACTCCTCCTTGTGGGCTCGTGGAGGATGGGAACTGCGTTGGGGGGGGGGGGGGGTTGGGAAGCTGCCAGTCTCCCCTTCCGCCACCCTTGGGTCCGTGTATCGCCGTCGTTTGTGCTTCGGGGGTGCGCTGGTTTTCGCTTCCGAGAGGGATGGGGCATTTGTCACCCAAACCACTTGGGGTATAAGGGGTCGAATCGCCAGAGAAAACCCTTCACGATCTTCTTTGACCCCTCCCCTTCCGATAGGGGACTGAGGATAGTTTGGGGGGCGTGTTGGGGTGGGGGCTCCTATTCTCCCCCTCATCCTACTCAGGGTTCCCTCCGCCCCCCCCCCACATCCCCATTACTTGTCTCCTTCGGTGCGTAGGTGAGGTGGGGCTGGGCGGTTGGGGATGCGTCTCGGAAGATGGGTTGCGGGGGAGATGTGGAATGTGGAATGGGTGTTTTGGGGTGGAGTATGTGGGGGGTGGGTAGAGGGAGGAGGAGGAGAGAAATATAGAGACAGCGTGATAGTGGGTGGGGTTTGGCACGATGAGATGCTTCCTTGTTGAGGCTTCCACGGAGTATTTTGTATGGAAAGATCCTGTCTTTTGGATCCTCTACCGCGAACTTCCATTTTTTGGGACAACAGCTTCGCCGGAGTTGCCGTTGGTGTCTTCAGGCCAATTGACAAAAAATAATATAACCTCATAAAAACAAAGTTTTTCTTACACTCCCTTTATTTCCATATGCATTACATCACGTTTAAATGCACTTATCAGTGCATTTTATTATATTTTTATCATTGTTTTATGGTATCTTTGACATTAATTATTGTATTATCACATTGCTAATAAATTTAATTTGTGAAAGGAAACCATTCTACCTTCACTGATATGTCAAATTGTTCAGACACTCGACAACCATTAGGAACATTAGTAATTCGATATTACATTTATATTCATTGGTGAACATTCAATAGCGATAATCACAGTTGTTGGCTCACCACAATCCATCTCCCACCGCGTCCAAGGCCTAAGTACTAGCTTTGATCACCGTCATTAATGAATAATCAGCGAGTAAAATAATGCAAAAAAAATGTTTAGAGGGTAATGCGAGAATTAAAACAAAATTTCTTAAGATGTAAGTGAACACGGCTATGAAAAAAACAAGAAAAATAATTTCCCCAGCAGGGAATCGAACACCACACCTTCCGGTCCAATAGGTTTGTATGTACACAGACAAGCATACAGACAGTGTGATCTAATATAAAGGGAAAAAAATGGGGGTCCGTCTTATATGTATGTACCTATTAACCGTTAGAGTCAGGTGCGCGGTAATTGGATGATACCCCATTGTTGTTTCATGGACGTTACCAAACGTTTGAAAGCTTGTAACCGTCATGTCATCCCTATTGTCATCATCAAAAATTTTGTTAATTTCAACGGCTTCTCTTGTCAGACGAGGAAACCAACGATTTCCTCTGGTGATTAATTTTGCCTCGTCAAAGTTGTTGTGTGTGTGGGTCCCGCAATAAAATCTTTTGTCACAAAAGTGGACGTTCGTCGTATGGAACTCGAAAGACTGGTTCTTTCCAATGATGAGAGGGGGCGTCGTACAGTTTGGGCAGGTTCGTATACCTAGAGCGTACTAACGCCACTTTTGGGAAAATTATTCGTTTGCGAAATGCATGAATGAATGAAATCAACAGTGTCAGGCGAGATGTGATGGAAATGCTTTATCAATAATGAAAGTAATCGGATATATAGCGTACTGTCCACTTTAATTTAAATTTACAACGCGTGATTCGGCTCTTGTACTTAGCCATCCTAAGGTACAAGAGGATGACTTAGTACAATAGAGCCGAAACACGTAAATTTACATAAAAGCGGACGGTACGCTATATCGATTACTTTCATTGTTGCATGAATGAAATTGTACACAGCAGAAGTGCAGGTAGTGTCGTCAATTGGAGGATATGTGAACAGCTGGGTCATTTCGAGTTTTTTTACAAAGGTGATTAAGACACTAATGTGCTGAAATTTACTGAGATTAGATACTTAAGACTCGTAAGCACAGGATGAATTTTATTGAAGAAATGAATTTCTTAAAAAAAAATAAAAGGACGCGGCTGAGCTCATCTCTAAAAGCAGGACTTAAGTATGTCGTTATTTTCTGCTTGCTCCATGAGCCCCGGTATCCGTCACACTCCGCCACGGAGAAACATGGTGTGCAAATCCCCATGAAAGCATTATCTACCTAACTGGGAATTTGCAAAATAAATATCTCTTGGATCATTTGAAAATTATAAGGGTTGCTATTTTTTAATGAATTTTTGCAATTACAATTCAAATTTTAACTATATTAGTGAACTGACTCCAATAAAAAAATAAACAAGTACAATCACTACTTTGCAATGTTGATGTGAAATGGTCCCTCTATTTCTGTGTTTACGCCCGTGGCACTTGCGAACTGTCGAACCGTATTTTCAAAAGTGAATCATGTGCACAGGTGCATTCATGCATATTGACCTAATACATTTTTCTGGAGCTCATACATTATTCTATCCAACTAAAGAAGAAAGAAATACCCAAAATAAAAACATTATTTTTTTTAATTTTGGCCACCTTTTCTTATTTATTTTTATTTATGTATTTCCACATCCCCGAAAACAGCACGAACGGCCTCTTACATCGGGTGTCTTAAGCATGTAACAATTGACGAACACAAACACTCATGTCCTGAGTGCTGAAAAATCCACTCCGGCGGGACTCGAACCCGCGACCCTCAGTTTAGCAGGCGAGGACTTTACCCCGTCGCCACCGGGGCCGACTTTTTCGGATTTCGCCCTACTGTGCGGGGCTTCGGACAGGGAAGTTAGGTGTTCCGAAAAGAGTGGAAGGGGGGGGGGGGGGAGAAGCCGAGGCTGTTAGCTTGCTGTTAATATAAGACGGCAAGGGAAACATGGGTTCACATCGAAACCGATAGAGGGATATAAAAGTACTTTTTAAGCTCTCTCCTCAAAGCACCAAAGTTTCCCATTTTACACGAGGCGTGGCGTAATGGTACCTCATAGATAGTCACAGTTGTGGGAGGATGAACTCTTCTGCCATTTATGAACGAATTACTAATTGAACAGTTAATGACTTGCAAAATTCACAAATAAACGCTGTTTTCAGAGACGTATGTGATCACGAAACTCGATCAAGTCATATGTGTTTTTGCTAAATTCATATTTTCTCAAATTGGTGTTTCAATTTAGGAGGAATTTCAGAGAATGCCATGCGATACTTCAATGATACGGAAGTGAAATAATAATTCATTAAAAAAATAGCAAAAGTCCTCCTAATATTATTTTAAAAAATTTGAAATCCCTTTTGGAGACAAAGATTTTCTTCGTCCTCTTCCAACGGTATGTAATTATACATGACAACGCATCGTAGGCTGCAGCGTGCTAGAATACTTTTCTCGCACTGTCTCTCCATAACATTCTCCTTGGGTGAGAATAGCAGGTTGTGTATCTGGATAGCAATCCTGGCTGGCAACTGGGACATCTGGGTTCGATTAGCGGTAAAGTCAAATCATTATTTCATGGTGAACAACAACTTACCCGTTCATGTCTCACGTAGCCAAGTTTCACTATCTCATTGAAAAACGCAAGGAGAGTGAGCCGATACTGTGGCTCACTTTTACTGACTTCCCATGCGGAGGATCCTGGTTCATATCCCGATAGTAATGGAACATTTTCTATGGCATTATGATCTCCACATGGGGTTTGTGATGAGAATACCTCGACTGCAGTGCTTCATCCGTCGAATGAAACGCTAAAACGGTTCTCCCCGTGCTATCTTTCGTTAGGAGCAGGCCAAAGTCGCAGTGGCTCCTAATCGAGAAAAAGATTAATAACGTTAGTATTTCATCGCACTTACTGAATTTAACGGATGTTCCCTAATGGTTGTTGAGCCGCTAAATCCGGATTTTTAAAGTTTTTTTCCTGTATCTAGTTGTAGGTGACTTTTTTTATACTGTGAAGCCGTATGCAGTAACATTTTCTATTAAATTGATGTGTTTAGCCAGCAATCATGACACTGATCCGCAGCTAACTCAAAAACTAAATTGGGTTGAGGCATTCTGATTAGTAACTTCTTTTGCCTTTCATTGGTTCATTCATTAGTTGATTTAGTGACATGACCGCGAGCTGAGGTCATTTGCACTTTGAGGTTAGATGGGTGGTTTGCTAAGTGTTACACGGTGAATGGATAAAGAGTAATATTAATATTGAGTATAAATAAATAAAAGAGTAATATTGCGGGGAGCAGTGTGCAAGAAAATATTACTGATATTTAACTTGGAAACCATAAATCTTAAATAAAAGAATTACCAATTGAACAAACATTTTTGAAAGTAATTAAATTAGTCTATATCAACTTCATCTTAATTTTTACTCAATAATCTGTTTAGCTCCATAAGGACATCAACTGTTTGTGAGATAAAGTCTTTAACGTGAACAAGAACTTGAGCTGACGTATATTAAGAAACGATTTCGGGCGTAACTTTGTGGAAATCTTTCATAGTAGGAAAGTTAGATGAATATTCAACACAGCTTTACACAGCATACCTGAAGGTGTTACTCTGAAACGAAATCATGGTAGTGAAAAATAAAACAATGAAATGGGAAAAGCTGTGTCGAAAATTCATCTTACTTTCCTTCTGACGTATACTGAAGCAGATAAACGGCTGATAAAACATCATCTTTGGGTGTTTTGGCAGCTGATTGGTAGGTTTGAGGTCAAAGCCCACCCTAATTACCCGATGTGTGAGACATCTTTTCACTTTCATACGCACGCTACTGGCTTTGCTATTAGATGTCATTCATATCCTCCTCACTCTCCCACACTTCCCCAGCACTCTTCCCTCTCGCACCACCCGTCATTCAACATGACCACTCACCTCTCAACACCTACTCCATCCATATTTTCTACCTCCTCAGAATCTCCGCAACCCAACGCATTCATCTTTGAATGTAACCCCTTGGCTGGCTGTGTAACTAATGCTTAGCTATCTGCAAATCTCGCTGACTTTATCACCACCACTACGATATTCATTCCCACCTCAATCTCATTCAACGCTTGTCTAAGTTTTTCTCCCGAAAAAACGTTGAAACGTAACGGCGATTCTGGGAAACCCTTGCCTTACTCCCCATCCTATCGGGGCCTGCTCCGATTCTTCATTGTTTACCCTTACTGGTGCCGTCTGCTTCGTGTACAGTATCCTAACGAGACGTCTGTTTCTCCAACTTATCTCTAGTTTCTTCAGTACTTTCATTAATTTTGTTTAACCCACTTGATCAAATATTACCTGGAAATGTACACAGCTAGCAAAAACATCTCGGTCATGGTCTAGGTTAAATTTTATAGGCGTCCTTGTCCCTGCTTAAGAATCACGTGGTCCCGTTCCTAACTTAAACCCAAATTGGTCGTCACACAGGTCACACTTGGCCTTCATCACTAGCCTCCAATTTATAACTGTAAGCACTACTTTTCCGTGTATGATGTGAACTCGTATATTTTCAGCTACGGGAAGGGGGAGTGAAGGGAATGAAGGGTAAAATTCGGCATAGGCGTCAGCCATCTCTAAATGAAGGTCTCCGAACTGTCGAACGTAGTACAGCCCAACCGACGAAAGCACATGAAGTGCTCTCCACATGAAAAACAAGTATAGATTTGGATTCCACTGAAAAAATGTCCTCCACCGCCGAGATTCGATCCAAGTATGTCAAGATAGAACGCCAGAGCTGTAGATAATTCACTTACACGCCCCCTAAGGCAATGAAACTTATTAATAGAATCTCAGGAAAGAACAAGATCGACAAGAGAGAAAAAGAGCACTTAATCATCGGTACGCATCTATTTCGGAGGCTTTACTCCACTATGGGACAACCCTCTCAGTTTCTTCTCCGTGCTGAGAAAATAACCGTGATCTTTTGAAGTGATGTTTTGTATCCCGGCAGAGGGCTGCGGAGGTGGAAGGAGTGGAAAAACTCTTTAACTATCAACCCCACAATCCTCTCTTTCTCTTCTCGCTCCTACACCACCCTCGTGTCTCCTTCCCTCCCAACTCGTCTCAACCTCCTCCTTCCCCACCTCCACAGACAGTCCTGGAAGACGACGCCCCCCCCCCCCCTGAGGAGCGAGTCCCGCCCAACTCATTTGCAGCGGCCGCCACTTGCTCGCAGGAGCAAGGGGATCGGCCTTCATCATCATGAAAGCGGGTTGCTTGTCCTCCCCTCTACAACAACGCCGTGTCTCTACAGAAGAAAGCGCACGAGAAGGGAAAGATGCGAGGAAAGACCATCTACCCTCTTGCTCCTTTCAGCTCCATCGCCTCTCCAGACCTCTCCCCCTCTCTCTCTCTCCAGAGGTAATAAAATGCTTGTAAAAGCCTGAGGCCCGTAATGGGCGACCTCCGAGAATGGGGTGCCAACTGACGAGCGGACGAGGGTGAAATGACACCCGTCCTTCGGGGTTGATGTCACGCACCTACTCCCGTCTCCAGTAAAAGGGTTGGTTCTGTGCCTGTCCCTTTCCCCGATCGGGAACCAGGGTACGGGCGAGGGGAACCCTTTTACGTCGGCTGACATATGGCCGAGCGATATCCCATTCCCAGCCGAAGATCCTCGTTCTACATTGTATCCACCTGAGAATGAGTGTCATTAGTGTGTCACAGAGAGTTAACGTAAATAGGCCCTGCTGACACCTCATCTCTATCAAATAAAATTCTCACCATGGCATCTGAAAATCATCTGTATCGGAACTGTATGTAGTGTATAGACATGTAAAATGCTACTACGCTCATGCTAGACTGTCTCATGATGGATGAACCACAAGGGCATGGAATGAAAAATTAGTACATGGTCTCTCTGCAAGTAATGGAGAGTTGAGGAAATGCCACCTGGTCCTGACCTAAGAAGCAAAGACACTTGGAGCCAGAAGACTCATTTATCTATTAAAGGGGTAGGATTACGACAAATGGGCAAAGTAAAATTGATAAAATAAAGACAATTTTTCAAGAAAAATCGCTTCCTTTGTGAAAACAAGAAGAGTTGGACAAACCAAAATATGAGTGACAAAAACAGGAAATGTCTACTGAAACTTGTGTATTCAGTTTCTTATCGGTGTGACAGTTATGAACTATGGAAAAAAAGATTTGTTTTGTTAGAGAAACGGTATTAAAGGCATTTTCTATAAACTATGAGCCATAGCTTTTTCCAAATAATTGGAAAAAGCTATATCTCATGGAAAGCATTGACGAACCAGTATAGTTTGTTCGACACAGATTTAAATGTAAGCCTCCTGAATGAAAAATAAACGGATAGGACGAAGAGGGTTAGAGATTGATTACAAGCAATGTCTAAAGGACACATAGAAATTCGCATGGTGCAGGGGATATGAATAAATGAAAAATGCAGAGGCAAAACGATAAGTGTGAAGAAGCGCTTCAGAGATGCACTCGTATTGAGCGCTGAAACAAAGGAAGGGAATTGTAGGTGTCAGTTCTTAGATTAGTCAGCGTAAGCCAATAATGCTTTAGGTATTCCTCATACTCGCTATCCACTCTCTGAAATGCGACCGAAAAATGTGGGTCAACAACTAGATGAATAATCGAAAAAAAACTTTTTGCCAAAAATCTGAGTTCCCCGCCGCCCCTATGAGTGTGCATGGGGAAATATTCAAGTATAATTCATACAATGCACTTCTCCAATGGTTTTATGTCGTCCAACTCAAATCTCTTACGGTCCGATGGCATTAGTATGATACTCGTGTCTCTGAGGCAGTCAAAATATATATAAATTGCACGGAAAAATCCACGTCAAACGAAAAAAAAAACATTTCAAAGACCTCACCCACCTCTACTAATATCGAAAATAATGATATGTAACCCCCACACGACGTGAACAAACTATCCTTTTCGCGTACTTAAATAAAACTGCAGTAACTGTACTGTCCTTTTAAATTTCAATGTAAATATTACACTACACGTGTTTCGATGTTTCTTAGGGCGTCATTATCAGGTCTACACAAGTTATGTCTCCAATGGGAATATTTAAACATGAGCAAAGGAAATAGGGAGTGGGGGGGTATTCTTGACAAATGAAGGAGGTAGTAGTAAGGAAGGGGGGGGGGTACGGTTTATGGTGAATAACAAGGGGGGGGTTGTTACTGCAGTTTTATTTAATACTAACATTTTGTTCCACCATATAACGTCAGAGACTGTCGAGTTTATCCCTTTCGCGATTAATGAAAAAAAATGCATTTAATATGGATAAAATGAGAATGATTCTTCATTTCTTTAAACAATACACATATGTAGGATTGGGCACCGTTCGTTTCAATTATGTCTTTGCACTCCAACTGCTCTTCGGCAGCCAAGGTGGCGCTGGGATGACGGGGGGAGGAGGAAGGGGTGGCGTTCGCAAACTGATTGGCGCCCCTACCGACAGTGGGAGTTTGATGCCAATCGGCTGGAACGCCTCGGTCGGAGCAGCGGCTGCCGTCTGCACTTGTGGGAGGCGAACCCCGGAGCCACCCTTCAATCATTGCCCCTCCTCATTGTCCCGCTCGCCCTCCGAAGAGAAAGAAAGGATTGGAAGACGTTCTTCACCCGCTCCTTTGGACGGCTGCGCTGGAAGCTTATTGCGCTGTCACTCAAACCCACCCCCGACCCATGCCTCCTCCCGACCCGGACCTTCCCCCCTTACACTCCCCCCCACTCAGTCTGTCGACTTTCAAGACAGAGCAGGTGTCATTAAACACGAGGTGGCAATAGAGAATGAAAATCTAAAACCTTATGTCACCATTCGCCATATTATCCAGGATTTGATCACCATATTATTAGAGTACCAAACTTTGAATCTGCGATATTACTATGCATATGGTAGAATTAAATGGGTTGATAATGACCAAATAAAAAAACAGTTAAACTAGCAATAAACCAGCAATGGGAGCATAGCTAATTTGGTTTTACGTTCTCTTACTGCTGAGATTATATAGTGCTGTGTTGCGTAAGAATTATTAAGATGAACACAACACCTATGCTCGAGGAATATTAAATTTCCCTCGAACTGGGTCGCAAACCATCTACGTATTCAAGTTGTGTCTTCATTCTTCATAGTGTAAGTTAATTAAGACTGATGCTGGAGTGTCGGGAAAATCTCGACGCCCACGCCAGATGGAATACAGTTGAATTCATCCGTGTACCTTCAAAAAGAAAATATATCTGGTGATGCAATGGCAGATGAGGTAGCTAAAAGAATTGCTCACCCTTATAACTTTGGCCCAGAGCCAATGACATCCTTTATGTCTTTTATCATGTGGTCTGAGATGGCCAAAAGTCACAACACCATGATAACTGGCACTCAGTAAAAGACCGGAGGTTTATTACAAGCTACGAGGTTTATTTATGGACGAAAATGCAAAAGATCCTATCATTAGATTCGAGCATACTGAAAACAATGCTAGGGTGGCTGACTGATCGCCAAAAAGAGGGACAAAAATGGATTGGTCGCTAATTGTGTGAACACACATTTGTTGTACGTTGTTTTCTGACTCTCCTGTAAGTTAGTTGTTGTATTTTGCATTGTTTTGGCGTCACCAGCCAGCTATTTGGTAAACTTGAATGATGGCAACACCAAAACAGGTTTTTCCTCAGGGGTGTCAATGTTTCACTACTTAATTAATTATAAAAAATTGTGTAAATGTTTTGCCTGAAAACTTATCAATATAAGTATCAATATCCTTCAGAAAACACCACAACCACTGAGAGAATAAAACTCACTTTCTTCTGTTAGTTTATTTGGCCAATTTTCATTACGCGATAGATTTTACAGTGATAACATTTTAGAATAAATGTTTTAAAAACAAATTTTCACGAAATATAACGCTACTTTGAAGCATTGCACTGATTTTAATGATATAATTTTTTTGAAAAACAGTGTAGGTACAAGATACTCCAGACAATACCGTTAATTAACGATGTTCAAAGCGAGTTTCAAGAAATACGAAAAATTTACTTTTTTCCGCCTTTTTCCGGATCCGCACCGCTGTGCGCGGTATTATAGATTATGCAAATAGGTAAAGAAGACCACGTCCCATCTACAGCATGAGAATTCCCGGCAATCTCTGGGACTCGAAATCGCAACCTGGGTACACAAAGCTTCAGCTACCCCGCTACATACCCTTTCAGAAACCATATAACATAATGGATTTGCCCATTGCAGACATCCTGACCTTTGGTAAGTCTCCAGGCTCCACCAAAATTAACCATCCTCCCATTACAAGCAGTCTACCGTGGCTGGGTACAGTTACCCACGGTCTTACACAACATAATCTCTCAGTTATGCATTCATCCTCCCTCTTTTCAATAAAAAGGTAAAACCATGCAGTTTCAACCACCTTTTTCACACTCGTCATAACGACTCCCAGCATTCAATTGACACTTCTTAAGCCATATTTATTATCTCCTACCACCATCGGATTTCCTCCATTAACCTCATTTCTTCCTCCGCCGCGTGTAATTCGTCTACATTCTCCTTTCAACCTGTTTGCCTTAACTTTTCCGTCCTTCAGCAAAACCGCATCTCAAAGACCTGCGATGTGTTACCATTCTTTTTGTACAGAATTCTGGTTCATTAGCACTGCTGTGGGTTGGAAAGGATTATTCATGGAAATGGATAACAGCCCGGGAAAATTAGGTTTTAACCCTGTTACTCACGGTAAAATTTTCGGTAAAACGTTTTATGAAATAGAACGGGTTCTATTTCCACAAAACCGTTTTATGCTACAACCAATGAGACGTTTCGCTCATTGCGTTGATAATAATCTCGTATCCATGGGAAGCCAAACAAGGAAAACGAAAACAATTATGGCTGGAAGTTCATGGAACGTTGAGGTAGTATCCTTCTTGTTAGAAGAATGCGTTAGAACCGTTGAGTGTGATCAGAAAGTAAGTAAATAAACAATACATATAGTTTTTAACCTAACAGTCATCCAAAATAGAGTGCATTTATCATTTCACGTGTTCGCAAAGCGTCTCATAGATGGCAGGACATTGCGGTTTTATGAATAGTTTTACCGTGAGCAAGCAAGTACGTTTTACGTACGATTCATAAAACTTTCAATAAAAATCTTTATAAAACTGTTTTATGGAAAATTTTACCGTGAGCAACAGGCATAACCCTATAAAGGGAGGATGGAAGGCCAGCGTCGACAAAAGCCTGCCCTTTTTTAATTTTAAATGTATTATTATGGATTAAGTTTGTATTCACAGCCATTAACGACCGTGATTGGTAATACTGCTCAAGGCCTTTTGCTAACCCAAAACAAAGAAGTCATTCTTTAGGCATGTGAACGATCCTTTAATAAATGAAATTATTTCATATTGGAACCGGAAACAAACAAAATACCTAGAGACATGAAAAGAAGTCCCCAATCCCTCTCATTTCTCAATGGGAGCTGAACTGGACTCAAAAGAACAAGATGCTTGTCGGGCTGAAAAATAAAATATGTTATATGAATGGGTTCCATCAGTATTATTTTAGCACTGGAGTAAAATGTTATTTGTAAAAAAAATTTCTCCCTCAGGAAATTTTCTTGCATGCTCCCATCACTAAAGAACAGTTTATTTTAGAGGCATAATATTCAGATGACTGTTCTTTTAGCGATATTTTTATCAAATATCCGATGAAAATGCGTTTGGATTGTATTGGACGAGTTATTGGGCTGCTCGCTATTGCTCCGGCTCTTATTAAGACAACCTTTGCGTTCCAGGCCCATGTTCCCCATTGGTCGGGATTACGATCGACGATTCCTGACGAGACAGTAATGTGTCGTTCAGGTTTCAGTCGTCTTTCCGTTTATGACCGAAAGGTGTATCAGTTCCATCTGTTATTGTAAGCGGAGTTCTAGACAGTTGCGCAGTACCTGCCGAAGTTACGTTCATATTTTACCATAAAAATATATATAATCCGGAATAATACTGACAAATATTGCTTCAAGAAATTTCATTTTGTTTCAATTAAGGTTAAAAAGTTAGATAAACATTCTCATTGGGCGACATGAAAATGAAATTTTGCAAAATTGAAAAAATGGATTCATATGTAATTATTATGAAATTTGCATATGTTATTGGTGAAACGTGTTTTTTAACACGTGGTACTGTGCTTGGTTGCATTGTTAAAAAGCTTGGGTTACATCATGTGATATCATAAAATGAAGAATATTACGATGTAATTCAAAATATATAATGAGTAACTACTTGCTCATTCGTGTCCCACCTCGATGTGTTGGATTTAATAATGCTTTTGAATAAAAGTGAATGCACCATTTGGAACAAGGTTGCTTTTTTACATAGGAATATAGAATAATCACAAAAGTGTACATGTATAATTACCTTATGCACATTATATACACTCACATAAATGTTTTTTACATTCCTAGATTGCCTCCTTCCAGACGAACTCTGTCCTCTTCGTATTTTTGAAGTCCGGGTCCCTCTCGTCCTTTAAAAAAGAATTAATTCTTACGAACTCCATAAATCTTCCCCCGTATTTTTCTCAGTTATAAGCATTAACATTGGCGTCTATACTCAACTCCACCACATCAGCAGCGAGCATATGGGATCCGGTGCAGAAAGACTTAATCCGGGAACTTAATAAAATACAAGAGAAAGCTGCGCGATTCGTCAAAAATTGCTACGGGCGTACAGACAGCGTTACACAGATGTTAAACGAATTAGGTTGGGAGCCGCTACAGACTCGGAGGCTGCGCGCTAGGCTTAGATTGCTTGAGCAATTGAGAATAGATATCTTAAAGAGCGACACGTAGAACATCATATTAGAACCCCACTATATTTCCAGGTCCAACAGAAACGATAAATTGAGAGAGATATTTTTCCGAACGGATAGGTATGGGAATTCGTTTTTCCCCCGAACAATAAGGGACTTTAATAAATGCAAGGCGTAATTTCATTAGAGCGTTTCCTTTTTATATGTAAACGGCTGGGGTCCTAACACCCCCCGCCACACGCCTATTGAGGCGGCTTGCGGGGTAGTATGTAGATGTAGATCAGCGACATCCGTCAAGCTCTCCTCCGATTGGACGCCGTTGACATAGTGCGACAGAAAAGTTAAGACTTCAACAGGGTTCGCTCATCGTCCGTTGAAGGCAATGACAACTTCTAGGGCAATATGCATAAAAGATTCTTGATGGATAACAATATAATGTTTCCCGGGGAATTTCATTTCTATCGCAAAAGGACGTTTCTGTTGAGGTATCGGGCGAATGTGTGCAGGAGAAGGAGGACCACATAAGAGAGACAAATTAAGAGCAGTTCAATTTTCAGCCGGGCGGTCAACAGCACTGCCTCAGTCTCACCGATGAACACTCCCCCTCCCCATCCCTAAGGGATTGACCCCCTGGCGAGCCCCTGTTGTCTGGCTGCAGTGCTCTGGAGGCGATTACGGTTCCCGGTCCATGACCACCCCTTGCCGAATTAAATGAAGCGCGACGAAGAGGAGGTGGACAAGGGGGAGGGTGGGGAGTTACAGCGGCGAGTGGATTACAGGGGAGGGTGGGGGTTTGAAACAAAGGGGCGGATGGGGGCGAGAAGCTGTTTCCTTTCTCTGCTTCCCCCGTCCGCTGCACTGCATTCCTCCTCCTAGGGGACTTAGGGGGGGTCCGGAGAATGAGCATCCCTACCTCCCTGGACCCTCGATCTCAGACGATGAAAACGGGAGAAGGGGTGTGGAGGGGGGGGGGGAAGCCGTGAGGAACAGGAGTAACTGCTCCGTGACACGAGAGTATGGGTGGGTGATGGCAGGGGGTGAGTGGCCAAGGTGACAGTGTTTCACACGGGAATGGAGTAGTACCGGTCAAGAGTGATGGCCAACTGCGCCGCTTATAGAACCAGAAAGAGTTATTAGGCCTCCCAACTACGCGAGTCAAAACTAATGGAAACATTGATGTCATTTACGCCGACTCCAAATATTACTTAAATATACTTCATGAATTTGCTAATGAAAAATTGAACGAAGACCCTGAAGATTAATTCTAATCATTAAATGTGTATTTTCGATGTGGACTACATGAATGTTCATTTGTGGATTTTTCCAATGAACATACTTTTTGAATTACTTTCCTCGGCCCAAGCCATTTCCAAATTTTCAATATTGCCATTGCAAACAAAATTGAAATATTGCTGCCTGATTTCTCTCTAAATAATTTAATAATGCATTTAACCCAAAATAGTTTCTTAGTTTCACTCTGATAGGAAAAATAGACAAGAATTTGACTAACTCAATCACCCCTCGTATGATGTACTTTTAAGAGTGCGGATTGATTTAAAAAATCTATTCTATATAGGGTAAATTAAATTTCCATAGTACTGTTCTTGGGTTATCAGCACCTACTCTAGTCTATTTAAGTAAATAATCACGATGCATTGTTTTCTCAACGATATTTGTGCTGCCAGAACGTCAAGCCATTGGGTCCTAGTTATGACGTATTTCACCAAATGCAGTTAGTTGAGACTCATGTTAATAAGCGTGTTCCGGGTGCTTAAGTGAAAATATATTCATTATAACGACTTGAATGATCCAAGTTTGGTAATAAATACGTGCATAACGGTAACTGGGTTAATCGAGGTTTGATCCTTCTATAGGTATGCTTACAATTTGTTGTCGCATTAATTAGCGGGTAATAATCTTGTCGGAAGGCAAATCGGGAAGAATATTATAATTTACGTTGATTGTAATAAACCATTCATATCTTATTTTGAGCAAAGAATCATTGAGTAAATGGATATTCACACGGAATCTCGACTTCCAGGTTTTGCCTGTGTTGATACCGTTTGTATCGTATGGTTGGAGGTTTTTATTTTGAAGTGCGACTACATGCAGGAAGTCTTGCACTGAAAACTATCTATTTATTGTTGTTTTTGATGTAGTTTATAATGTTGTTGAATACTCAGTAAATCACCTAACATCCATTGATGAGCTCTGCTGTTGCATGCAGTTCACCAAATCTTCTGCATTGCATTATAACTGACTCAATTCCGCATGTCTTAGGATTGCTAGTTTTAAGAGAGAAGATATTCGGATTTTGTGCGAACATTATGGTACACGATTACATGAGCATATAGAATATATATATATTTTTTTGAATTAGTAAGGTTCATCATTTTAAAATATTAATCTCTATTGTTTAAAACTTTTTTTAAAGATCGATTTGTATTCACGCACACGTTAATCTTCTCTATGAACGTGCTACACTAGATTGATATTTTTTTCTAGCTGAATCTCCTAAGTGATTTAAAATAGCAGTTTAAAATTTTTACCAAAATTCTGTACGAATGAAACATTTTTCTCCTAAACTTTCTGTTACCTGATTTTTTTGTATTTTTTGCACATATTACTGGTAGTGCCCACATTTTTTGCACACATTGCACTGGTAGTGCAGCGAAACCTAATTTATCAATAAGTAACAAATAATATTTACGTTAATATAATGTGGTGTTGACACACGGTTGCTATTATCTTAATGAGAATACAATATTTCTATTCATTACGAATAGGATATACCGGCGGTAAACTGTGTAAATTGTTGTACCTACATAATGGTATGATGAACAAATAATAATATTTTCACTCAACTGAACAAACACGATGTTTGTGTGCCCTATTTTATTGGGTCATTGCAGGATTGGTCAAAGTTCTATCGTATAATTAATTCGCTGGAATAAAAAAGAGTATGGGTGTAGTCTAGCCCTTCTTTTTCACACTTATTCTGCCATTGATATTATTTGGCACTTTCTTGACGTATTTTGACATTATTTAGTCTTCGGTACTCAATATTCCCCTTTCAAGACAGAAAATGAAACTGAGAAAGATTTTAAACAAACCCTTGGCGATTGTTGAGTAAAGAGGCTATTACGTCACAGTATTAAGAGGCGACGCTTAATTGCCGCGGTCCGTTTGTGCGCGAGGCTCAAATAATGATTTTTTTATCGCTTATTATTTAAAAAGTAGAGCATGAATAATTGTAAAATTTTGTAATCAGGATTTTTGAGTGCCAAAGCTTAATTTGCCTCGGCTCCAAAAATGTCTGTAAGTATCTACTACATTAAGATTGAAGGCTTTCCCGGTGAATACTTGGGTATAGTCGGGTTGGTGAGTTGGTAAGGTACAACTCAACAATATCACCTGGATAAAAACCCGAGAAATCTACATCAAACCTAATATATTATAACATTTTTTTAAGTTCGGTAAATTTTCGCTTAAGACTCTCATTCTTAAATGGCTATTAATCCAAGGATTTTTTTTAAATATTCACTTTTTATTCAAACACTCCCCAATTCCCCTTCCTTGACAATTCTCAAGTTCAAACTCGCCATCAGCTTGCAAATCAACATCGCGCTTAGCACATATAAGGTCTTGTGGAAATGCCAACTCATCCCGGAAAGATCAATGAATACAATGATTTGTGCAATAATACTTCTACACTGCTCCTCGGTACATCTGAGAGTTTACATAATTTTTTTATAAATTGTTTTGCGCACAAAGATAAAAGGTTCTTTGTGCCAAGTAAAAAAGGGTCGTTAACTAATTCGAGACAACTTGCGGAGGGACAGCAAAATATGAAATTTCTATAGTAAGTTTATCTCAGGCTTTGAGCATACTAGAATAATATATTACGTTTAACAGTAATTTTTCATGACTTATAAGTATAATTATGACGATTTTATACCATAATTATCGGGGTAAAACAAGTCCGTAAAGACTGCGAACATAGGACATGTCCCTGGACGTTTGCTTGCCATCCAACCATTTCTCTTCTCTTGAGCCCAAACGTCTTGCTTTATTTCAAATTCACGAAATAAATAATCATTCTTCATTGTCGAAATGTTCTTAACTTTTGAGAGTCTCTTTCACCAAGTTCTTCTCGTACCATTATTTCTTAATAAATCTCATGATCCAATTTACCATCATATCTTCTCTCAATTTGAACGAACGTCCAAGGGATACTTGTTTATATTTTACTTTCTCATACGAGAACGTATACTTAACAGCTTTCAAATGCCCACATCATTCCAAACTCTGTCCTTCAATTGTATCCATAGCCTTCAATATCAACTTTCATCCTTCAAAGTCCAATTTATAGCTCAGATTACTTTTCTCAACGAAACATTTGTGCACAAAATAAGGTACGATATTGAATAACAATATTAATGACGCATCAAAGAGTTATTGCCATCGGCGAACGACCACCCATCTGCTGCAGCACAGATTTTATTTTAACGGAATCTTGATAAACTCATACTTCATGCCAGATCAGATGCTTGGAGACCGATAACCTGCCGACAATTCCACGTATTCGGTGAGAAGATCGCATACAATTATGATTTGTAAGTTGATGAATGCTGGGTGGGCAGATAACTGCATGATGCTAAAACAGTCCAAGTAGTTTATTTTCATTCATAAATGATAGTGACAGTAGTTTTGATGTTCATAGACTACCCATATGGAGACTGGTGGACAAAAGAAGCCGCTAAGGGTGGAGGATAAATGGAGAATTATTAGTGATGGATGAAAAAGCGGCTTTTGACGGTTTTATGCCGAGGATAAAAGAGAAAAAAATTGTACGTCAAATAACGAGAGAACAA
Organism: Pyrrhosoma nymphula; assembly: GCA_963573305.1. Classification (NCBI taxonomy): domain Eukaryota; kingdom Metazoa; phylum Arthropoda; class Insecta; order Odonata; family Coenagrionidae; genus Pyrrhosoma; species Pyrrhosoma nymphula. Next base: position 1,061,660 of record OY754337.1, read on the forward strand.
GGATATCGCAGCTTTATATGAGAAAGACACATATACACCAAGTGCAAAAGCTTCGTCACACAAAGACAAAGGCAACATAGTTAAATATCAGAATGGATCACGAAATACTATTTTTATTTTCAATTATGTTTTTAAAAATGATTTTAATGACGTTAAATAATGAAATGTATAGTACTTCTTATCTTGCTGTAAATACACACTTCATTACCCGAGGGGGAAAAACTTTGACACTGAAATTTTGAGAATACTCCTAGCGTGGGGTGAAGATAAATGGCATTTCGTAAAGAGGCAGTGGTGACAAGAAAGGGGCGAGGCAGGAATTCCGAGTGAGCTGAGATGGAGTAAGTGTTGCCATTTAAATTATTTCATGGATTGATACACCCACTTCACAATCATGCTTGATGCGTGATTGATGATCATACGTACGTCCACAAGAGTGCGTGTTAGGTGTCGCCACCGATTACGTACGGATGCAGCAGCGACACCTAACACGAGGGGGGGCGGGGCGAATGGGGGAGGGGGGGGGGGGGGAAGAAGTGCTTTCGCACCCCCTTGAGAAGGGGGGTCTCCATCACCCCCCCTTAGACCCTCCCCCTTCGCCCCCGCACAGCCTCCCTCACGCGCGCCAGGCGCCCGTACACGAAATGACATTCGGAGCGAGGGCATGGACCACCAGAGGAGGAGGAGAGTGTGAGTGAGTGAGAAAAAGTCATTAGCGTCGAGTGCGAGAGAGAGAGAGAGCACGTCCAATCCATCCCTCTCTCTATCTCTCTCGCACACTTGGCGTCATCGCCGTTCGTGATATTCGGCTCTTTGATCGATGAGAAGAGGCGAGGTGCTGTAAAGAGTGTGTGTTTGCCCGCTGAACAGATTATATCTGTGGTAAGATGGCTAAATATGATATGTCATGTTTTGCAAATTTTACAGGGGATAAGATAAGATAAAGTTTAAGGACTATATAATCCCATGGTGCACAAGTACATGGCATTTACATTTATTCAAATTTTAAGCTCAATAGTTTATTGGGCCCTTAAATCTTTGCTGAAAAGTAGGATGCTGTCAAGGCAAACAAAATCAAAACTATACAAGACTATAATAATACAACCGGTAGTACTCTACGGATCTCAAACTTGGACATTAACAAAGAATCAAGAGAAGAAAATAATACTATTTGAAAACAAAATATTAAGAACCATCTATGGTCACATTAATGAAAGTGGTGTGTGGAGGATCAGGACGAACAAAAGAGCTTAGGGAACTGTATAAAGACCCATAGATATAATAGCCCAAATAAAAAGTAGGAGGCTGAGATGGGCTGGTCATGTAAAGAGGAGAGAAGGGGACTCAATGCTAAGAATGGTGTCAGAAAATCTACCTCGTGGAAAGCGACCGCTGGGACGACCTCGGCTAGTAAGATGGCAGGACCAAGTGCGGAGGGACACAGAAAAGTTGAGACGGCACGGATGGAATAAAGAAAGAAAGATGGCGACATGTTTTTTGGTGAGGCCAAAAACCTGAAGAGGTTTTAGTGGCCACATAGGTAAGGTACATTTTAAGCTGCTGATAAGATTTACAAACAACGTAAAGTAATAAAGTAATAGCTACATAATGACATGCAGGAGACATAATATTAGAGGTAGGTATTGTCTCGGGAAAGATTACATAAAAAGATTAAAGGCATAACAGCACTTACCATTTACAATGCTTTGTATAAACAGCCACTAATATTACATAATTTACAAAATATATAACAAAAAATAAGTAAATGTTACATTTTATATAATAATATTTAGAACATAAATACTGTTTCAGAGCTCTATTGAATGCATACACAGATGTCAACGTCTTTATATTCTGAGGAAGATAATTCCACAATTTACACAATGTTACATAAAATGATTTATTGCAAATAGTTGTTCTATGGCATGGTATTATTACGTTCGTATTATTTCTAGTCATTCGCTTTTTTTTGTTCATTATGCTAAACTTTACTGTTCATGTTCACTCTACTTAAAATGCTCTCCTGAGCATTTTAAAGTTTAGAAAGTTCTGAAAAATCTCAAAGTTTAGGTATTACCTTTTCGTAATATTCATGTTAAAAAACTTCTGTTATCATATAATAAATAAAAATGAAAACTTTGTTTTATTCTACAATTTTTTATTGGTACTGATATTTTCGACGCAGCGGCGTCATCTTCAGGTACAAAGTGTAAAGACAAAAACATGATCCATATGTACCAACCAGGGTATGTATCATGGATTATGATTTGGTTATCATATTTTTTAACGCTACGAATCCAACGATATGAATAACGGAATTTGGCAAAAAATGGACATAGATATCATATTTAGCCATCTTACCACAGATATATACGTATACAACTTCGCCTTGGCCGGTCCGCAATTGGTACACGAGTTATAGCCGGCGCATAAGCTCAGAGATCACTCAAAAGATCATTCTCAGGCATCAAGATCATTCTCAGGCTATGACTGATTGAATCATGCACAGTTTTCCCAAGAGTTTTATTTTTTTAATCCTTAAAATACGAGTATTCAGACCTCGGAAATATGTTAGCTGTGACATTGCATTCACGTTAAAGGCCCGATTCCCCCTATCTATTTCATAAAATTTCGGGTTAAATATTGGTGAATTCTATTCGGGTTCTCCACCGGTGTCACACTTTGCATTTCTGCCGACGTTTCGACTTACGAGTCGTCCATCTTGATCAGGGCATGACTCGTATCGAAATGCCGACAGTAACGCAGAATGCGACACCGGTGGAGAACCCGAATAGACTTCACCAACATCATACGTGGGGAAAGCATCAGATAATTCCCCTAGTTAAATACTTTCTCCCCATGGAAACTGAAGCTAGTACATTCTCTCCTCGATAACGTTCACGTCAACTAACCGACGGCCTCATTTAATATACAACATATTAAAATCTGTTAATATCAAACTAATCAAAATACTACATGCTGTAGTTACGTGAACCAGATATTATAAAACCGGATAAAAATATAAAAACAGGAACTTTTCGAAGCCAAAAGCTATCGAGGAGAAAAAAGAAAGAATTTATATAAAAAACAAATAAACTCTTCGTAAAGTATGGGCGTGGTGAGGGCTGCCAATCACAATATGCAACGCAAAAATTGCCAAGAGAAAAAAATCGTCCTGGAACGGAAATCGAACCACGGACATATGGATAAATTGACCTATGGTTTAATTGACCTATGGTTAAATTGACCTATGGTTAAATTGACCTATCGTTAAATTGACCTATGGTTAAATTGACCTATGGTTAAATTGACCTATGGTTAAATTGACCTATGGTTAAATTGACCTATGGTTAAATTGACCTATGGTTAAAATACCCAGAATTCCTCATTCTCGAGGGTATTTTGGAGAATTCAAGGAAATAGATGTTATCCCTTGCGGTTCATCAAGGATGGCAACGCAAGGGAAAAGAGGACTTTCAAGATACCACAACCAGTGAGGTTGAGACTTATGCCGATGATTTTCATACTGCCGAATTACGGCGATGTTATACAGGATGCGTGCCATAAATCAACATTGTTAGAGTTGCATGTGTTACAGGATTGTCGCAGAATAAACCAGAGTACCAATTCTCATGTCAGTATTTCCAAAGAAGTAAAGGAAGACGCAAAATAAACTTGCGAGCGCTAACGCGTTTTGCATGATTTTGCTGTAGATGCAATTCACATTTCGAAAAAGTGATCAAAATTATTTCCATTGTTAAACTCGAATGTAACTTTGTTAAGTGAAAGCAGAGAACATCAAATTTCAATCCCTCCGGCTTGTGAGATGTACCAGAACAAGATAATTTCCCTTTCATTGTCTTCACAGAATCTCAAATATCACGCCGCTGGACGTGTCCATGGAAACTACACAGATTGTAAACCTGAGCTTCCTGGCAGTCGAACGCTGGACCATCAAGTCAGCCTCAAATCAGCAGCCATATTTTCTTTCAAAATTGAAGTCTGAGTAATAATTAATTCGCATGAAAAGGCGTTGAGGCTGGACTGGAAAGAACACCGTTTCACAGAGCCTAAAGCTTATACTACAACGCAAAGCAGTACTGCCAACTCCAGCGTGGACATAAAAAGTTTTAGCTCGTAATATTGTTGTTTTTATCGAAACTATTTTAAAAAATTTCCGGCACTTATACAGTGGAAAAGATAGCTTTGGGATTATTTCCATCGAAATCAGAATCTGGAAGAATCAGGGTCAGTAAGGTTTTCTTTCCAAGTTTTAGTAGGATCATCAAACCCTGAAAATTTTCATCTTGAAAACGTGCTCAGAATTAAGAGGGGAATTTGCAGGAGAGAGGAGTATACCTCGTACATGGAATGCTTTACAGCCTCAGCTTAATATTTCACTTGTGTTTTGCAAATGATGTCGCTGGAATCCATTTTATGAACCCTTTTAATAAAAAGCGAAACAAAACAGATTTTGCCAAAGGATAGATTCAACAGAAAATGGCTCATAAGGAGAATCCAGACGGACTTGTTTTACATTTACGGCCTTGTTTTACATTTATGGACTTGTTTAAGAATTGTCAGCATGACATTTTTAAAGAACCCACTTCTATTATTCTCTCCTTCACTACTCATTGTGGGATGACGTGCTAAATTGAAATGGAGATACGCTGAGGAAAAGGGGATTGAGAGGAACATATAAATAGACCCATGGACTGCAATGGAAGTGTGTGCCTCGTGGAAAGCTCCTCCGTTGATATCATCTATATGGTAAATCCATTTCGTCTGCGGCGGCCCACGTCCGAGTCGAATCAATTCTCACGTTATCGCAATTGTTTTGCCGCAAGATGCATGCACGTAGCGACCCTATTAACCGAGCCCCTCCCAAGAGAACATACTTCACTCGCCGTCCTTCCCTCCTTTGACGGAAAATATTGAATCTGGAGTGGAGTGTGGCATTGGGGTGTCTCTCTCATGCTTCCGAACAGTTTGCGCTGACGTCTTCTGGGTCCCGGAGATTTGGCACATCAATCAGAAGATGGCTGGCTGACGAAAGGAGAGGGTGGGCGTTGGATTTTGTGCGGTGTCACTACACGCCGAAAAAGAGCAGCAGGAGGAGGAGGAGCGGTTGGAGCGAAGGGTTTGTGAGAGAGAGGGGGGGCACGGGACGTGATGGAGTGTCAAAAGGGTGCGGAAAGGGGTCGGCTGGGGGTACAGCAAGCAGCAAGGATGCAGGGGGAAGGGGTTTCTCCTGCTACTATCCCTCCACTCATGCCGCTGGAAATTCTCCCCGCTCGGTGCAATCGGCGAAATGAAACGATAAGCCAGCGTTGACAGGCGAAAGGATTACGCAGATCTGTCAATGTCCACGCAGTGCCACTGCCCCCCCCCCTCCTTTTCCCCCCTCTCCACACACCACCCCTCCCTCCTTAATGGATCCCCCCGACTCCCCCCACACCCTTAGGAACACCTCGTCCACCCCTTCTTCTGTCCTCTCACCTCCTCCTCTTCCGTTTCGTGGACTGAGGAGGAGAGACGGAATGAATGGTTGGAAGGCGATTATTGGTGTCTTCGTCTTGGAAACAACAGTCAGTCCTCTCACCGCGTGTCTGGACCGATTGCTGAATGACAGGGAAACACAACACGCCATCCCCGGCGACAAAACCTTCAACCATCCCGACTTGCACCACACCACCGTTAACTGTTTACGCCTGTTGATCGCCGTGTAGAAGTTGATTTCTTGGCTACACATGCCTTCTCCCCCAAGCATTCAAATGTAGAAAGCATCGTCTTCGAATAGATAATTCAAATTGAATACAGTAACAGAGGTAAATACATACCAACGTCCCTTGATAGCGTATCGAAATGTATCAGAACGTTTTCTGTTGTTTGTATTGATTAATATATACGAGTATATCAGCATAACAGCTCAAAAATACTAATCTAGATGCTAGTTAATTTTGATTCACTATGCAGTTATATACTAAGTATATGGAAAACTTTGAAACAAGGGGTATAAACAGTGTCGAAAAAGATAGACATGACGCAATGGCCCTTCAGGCGTGGATGATTTCGGGAATTCTTCCGCGGTGAGTTGTACTGAGGATGACAGTTTCGCAAGCGTTCCAGCCCTCTTCTTCATGTCAGAAGAAACAAAGTAACACAATGGCCCTTTACTGCAGGACCAAATGTTTGTCTAGGTTAAAACTTTAGCATTTCGGAGAGGATACAACTTAATCAACTATAGACAGAGTGTTCCTCAGCAACTAAGTTTTCATCTGCCATGAACATTAAGGTGACATTTCTCTTTTTACAAAATTGAAAGAGATGATTGCGCACTGCACCGAAAGACATTACACTAAACCTCTTTCCCTCTACCTTTCATTCCACATTCATAAAAAAAGCGATCGTTAACTATAAGTTTGGACAAATCGTACATTGTCAGGGGTAACTATGTAAAATTTCTCCATGATGGAATAGAAACTAACTTTGCAAATTTCACAGTAAGTTTGGTATTCCCGACCCGGGTTTAAACAGTTAATGTCTGAAGATACAGAAGTAAAAAAACTGATAGTGATATTTGCAGAGTTTTTTTTCCTTTTCCATCATGATAAGTTAGGAATTTTTTTGGAAGTTTGGAAATCTAGTTTTCCTTCAATTATTCTTCAGTCCAAGAAGTTGTAACGCCGTGCATTAAATTCCTTACGATAACAAATACTATTTCTTCACCACATGAAACAATGCCTCCTACGTAGAAGCAATCGCTTCCTGTGTGCTGTTTGAAGATGCTGAACTATGATCATTTAATGCGATGAATACTGCTGTGACCAAAAATAGAGCGGGGTGATGATGACCAATTGTGTTATATGTAAGCTTGGTTACTATAATCTCTGTAAGGAATATAGAAGTGTATTCAAATGTAATAATAAAGCCTGAGGCCATAGAATTAAAGGAATTGGACATTGGGTATTACACATCAATGACATATTCTCAAAGATTTATGATCTCAAAGATTTATGACTTGGCTGCACGCAGAATATTCAACAACTCGGAATTTATCAGATAAATTTGATGAGAGAATGAGATGAAGTTGATAGAATATCGGCCAGGTTATCAGAAATAATAGAGTGTAACTAAATTATTGGATGAATGACGATGAGAGTCCCTCCAAATCCGAAGAAAGCAAGTGCGATAATGAGAGCATCTAGAGAGTCACAAATGACCCGGGTTCGATTCCGATATCACCAACAATATTATTTGGCTCCCTCGCTGCACTAGCAGATTCGGTCACCCAAGTTAAATGAGGGAAATGGACACAAGAGATCGTTCAATACTCCCACTTTTCTCCTACACGATTCGTGACCACCTTAACCCATTAGTCCCCAGCGTTGCGTATACGCAACATTATTGAATCGTAATTCTTAGAACAAACATTTACTTCAGGATAATTTTTTCTTCGGTTTACTGACTTTCTGAAATATCTGTAGTTCTTATTGTTTTATTTTCGTCAAAATTTTCTTTAAAATAATTATTTTTTGAAATTCGAAATTTGCCTTTTTCAAAGCATTGCTGCACTACAAATTGTAAATGATTTTTCACTAAGATTACTTGATGAATCTTACTATCGGTAATGTTTTCTGTTAGTTCTAAGTTTCGTTATTCATCAAGTTTATTTTTGAAATGAAATTTCATCGTTAATGGTATAAAGGTGGTTGTTGTAAATAATGTTGCGTTTACGCAACGATGGGAATTCTCTGGCAAACCACGGGGCTTTTCTCTAAGCAGAAAGCAGCTCGTCAATATGGGCTTTTAAAATGGACAATGTAGTCTTCTGGTGGCAGTTTAGCTGCATTTTTGGTACTCACAGGTTGTGAGTAAACAAAGTAATGGGAGAATGACATTTGGAATTCCATGATGGTCATCTGTACGAATTTTAGATTCAACACTTTGTTACTTAGTTGAGTCAAACTGTTGCGCGCCCATTTGGAACCGGGACAGGGCAGGGTCATTCCCATGTCGTTGAGTGGAAGTGTTACTTAGTAGACATTGAGTTCAGCTTTCGATGTATTCAATTTTAGAGACGATAGAATGAGAGGTTGAGAAACGTATTAGTTGAAGCAGGGTTATGACAGAAGGTGGAGTGTTCCTCTAGTTGCTCCTTGGAGTTTGCTCAGTGCAATCGTAAGTGCTTGCTATTCTTTCTTCTAGCGCTTAGGTGGTGTAAGGCTAAGAATCTAGCTTTAATTGGGTATATATCAGTTAAATAGTCCTCTGAAATGCCTCTTTATCTCTGTTCCAGTAATTATATTAATAATACTGCAGTATTTTTTGCAAAACTTTACGCCTTATTTCTACACCTCAGAAGTATACTTTGGAAGAAGCGTCAAGAAGGTAACTGAAGAATATTATTTAACAAGAGAGGTCGTGTATAATTTTTTTTAAACTTGGGAACTGAAATGAAGATTACTTCTCAGTATTTTAGATATGGATGATTTCAGGAGGTACACCACGGCCGATGAAATACTAGACGCACTGGAAGAATTTAGCGAGGGAAGTGACGAAGTCGATGCGGTGGTACTCCCCCCTGAAGTTAGTGAACTCACCGACGAAGAAAATATCGACGATGGGGAGATAGTCATAAATGACGGCGGTATTTCCCTGCCTTCGGACATTTCTGGGACTTTTGAAATACATTCAAACGCGTTACAAGGCAAGTCACAGTTTACTCCAGTAGAATCTAAAGATCAATCATCAAGTAAACGCGCACGCCCAGGGAAAAGATGCAGAAAGCAAACGGGTTCACCTAAATGGGAAAAAATAGAGTCTACTTCCGTTCGAGCCCCAAATTTCTGTGAGAAAAAGTCAATAGAAACACTCATTACTCAGTATGGAGGCCATTCACCAATTGAAATCTTTCACCTATTTCTCAGTGAAGAATTACTTGAATTAATTTTGAACTATTCAAATAAGTACGCTAAGGACAAAAATAATCATATGTTTACTCTGAGTATGGCAGATTTAAAAAAATTCATTGGGATCCTAATACTGTCGGGGTACCATACATTACCGCGCACTAAGTTGTACTGGACTAGCCAAGAGGATATGTCTGTCCCAATTGTGAGGCAATGTATGACGCGGAATAGATTTGATGAAATTAAAAAATATCTACACCTCTCAGATAATTCTCAACTAGACAAAAGTGATAAATTTTTGAAAGTCAGGCCTTTTCTCATTGGACTAAACCAAAATTACATTCAGTTTGGAATTTTTTCTAACAAATTGTCCATTGATGAGCAAATGGTTCCATATTTCGGGCGGCACTCAGCTAAAATGTTCATCCGTGGGAAACCAATTAGATTTGGTTATAAATTGTGGTGTCTAGCCTCATCTACAGGCTATCTCTATCAGTTTTTGCCATATGGAGGGGCCGAACCAGGAAAGAATAGTTCTTTACCGCTATGAGAAAGTGTTGTTGTAAATTTGTTGAATTTTTGCAAGTCTCCAAAAAATCATGCCGTGTATTTTGATAATTTCTTCACCAGTTACAGTCTATGAGCAACTCTAAGTGATAATGGCTATTTTGCAACGGGAACAGTAAGAGAAAATCGAACGGCAAACTGCACACTCATGTCTTCGAGGGATTTGGCAAAAAAACCTTGAAGGGGATTTTGACTATTCGTTTGACAAGTCAAAAAATATTCTCTTAGTTCGATGGCATGATAATTCTGTCGTTACCGTTGCTTCAAACTACGGGAATATTGAGCCCATAGAAAGGACGAAAAGGTACAACCGGAGGCTGAAGAAAAGCGAACTGATTCCGCAACCAAATGTTATCAACGATTACAATCAGGGAATGGGAGGGGTAGATTTACACGATAATTCTGTTGCATGTTACCCTATCCAGATTAGGGGCAAAAAATGGTGGTGGCCTCTATTCATAAATGGGCTCGATAGTGCAATGGTGAATGCGTGGCGATTTTACACCATGGTCACGGGTGAAGCAATTCCTCAGTTAGACTTCCGGTCTGAGATCGCAAGAATTTTACTGAGGCAAGAAGTAGTTTCCAATACAAAGGCTGATGACATATGGCATAAAAATCGTTGCGCACATGCGGGACGCCCTAGGAAAAATGACATTCCCCAGGATGGGCGTCAAGACAGAATAGGGCATTTCATCCAAAGGAATACTGATAACTCCCGGCGCAGATGTCGAGTGTGCAAATCACAGACAATTTATGTGTGTTTAAAGTGCAATGTTTACCTTCACGCAGAATGTTTTAACACATTTCATCAGAAGTGACGATGAAAAATAAAAGATGCAACCTAAGTTTTGAAAAGTTGTTTTTATTTTTATTTACCGGAGTTTTCCCAGCGTTGCGTAAACGCAACATTAAGCAAATCATATATTATAATGAATATAATATTTTTGTCTGAAAATTAGTCTTAATTGGGCCAAAATAAACCGGGAAATACGAAAAAAACGAAGTTAAAAGCCCCACATACAGTCTGGGGAATAATGGGTTAAAGCCACGGTAAAAAACCTAAGAACAAAGGCATTACGAAAGAATGTTAGCTGATTAATATATTTTTGGACGGTTTCCCTATTCCAGAAGCAACGGCTGCCTCAAGCTCCATTTCTATCGGACTAATCTAAGTTATCTGAAGTAATTACCGTAATTTTCTAATAACTCCATTTGTACTAATTCCTAGCTCAGAAAAGTACGAGTCAACTTTTTACGCAAAATATATGGCTCAGTGGAAATTGATATAATCTCTTTCTCCATTTAATCTTTAACTCAAATTGTTTCCAGGGAAATTTGTGGAAAATTCTGTACCTTACACGTAAGATCTGGTTAACGGAAAAAGGAGGAGGAACGTTTCAATGAATTCACCCATAATATGGAATACAACAAAAATTGTCTTCATTTTGTCAACCCAACCTCCGCAAGTATGAACCGCTTCGATTAATACAAGACCTCGCATCAAGCTGTGTTTGAGTTAATCTCGTGAAGTTCTCACTTTCAGCACGAGTGGATCTTCAAACAAAAGAAGAACACCCGCAGCGCACGCAGACCGTGGAATGACTATTGGCTGCACCTATTTCTCATCCCCCTAACCGCTAAGCGCAGTTTGAGGGGCGGCTAACCGTTAAGGGGTGCGGCAGTGGGTGCAGTGGGTAGGGGAGCGGTCTCAGGTGTGGGGAGGATGAAAGAGGCGACGAGCGGTGAATAGAAAGGGACTCATCTCCGAAGCCAGGGGCGGACACCGCCCCACTTCTCAAAGGGGCATCAATCTACACCCCTCCCTCATTTGACCCGCCACCACCCCTTGCGTGAATGGACGACCAGGGAGCGGGGAAGCGGCAAATATGTCCGAAAAAAAGAAACGACAACGCTTCCCAATGCATCCCGGCGTTTTCAAACGCCGGGATGCATTGGGAAGGGTGGTTTGAGCGAGTTAGTTCCCTAGTCATAACGGAGACCATATCCAAATTTTATTTATTTATTTCAGCGTCTGTAAGAAGTATGAAATAAATATTGTAATATTAATGGCGCAAAGATATAGTTATATATGACCAAAATTCCCAGTAATTAAATAAATAAAGCTACACAAGTCTCTAACTTGACTCATTTTTTTCCCGCCGTACGGCTGAAAACCCTTCTAAACAGCAGGTTTTATTTGCGATTCTGTAAAAATTACTTCGGTGAGTAATAGGTTATTTTTTCTAAATAGTTGAGAAAACATGCAATATACACACCGTTAGTTTTTTGACGAAATCTAGGTGCTAGAAGTTCCTATTTATTTAAATATTCTCCCTCTGGAGCGCACAGCCATAATCTATCCCATGTAAAACAGCTCATAGTTTGAGGCAAATTGCTCGAAAAGTAGTTCGGCAACGGGTTGATATTTTTATATCATTGGAAAGATGAGAGTTTTTTCTTTAAAATGTGGGCAAATTCATCAAATTCTAGGTAAAGTGATTTTTCGCTCAAACTGATAAACGAAGTCAGTTTTATCGTGTTTTTAGGCCGTTTTTCAAATGCATTATTTCTCATCCTTTGAGGTATGTACTATATACATTAGTGCCCCCATTGAGCGTTGAGATCGTTTTTCAGCGTTCATCCTGAAGGGACGATGACATTTCAGAAGCCGTAATGTCGCGGCATAAAGTTTCCACAAATCTACCCAAGGATATCAGGGATTAAATCTGCAATTCCACATGGTAATAAATTCATTGACACGACACGATGAAGCACTTGAAGATGCTGCTCTCCGGCGAAAATCAATTACCATGTGGAACTGCAGAGTTAATTCTTCCACCCCTTACATAAAGGAATTCCACCAAGTTAGGTTGGAAACTATCACCTAAATGAACCCAAAATTGTTCTGGATTTAGGAAATATGGGTGGTCTGTGTGAACGTGGACTTATTTACCCAGAGGTCTACGGTTCTATTCTCGGTTCAGGTGAGCTTTCGCATGCAGCTATTTACAGCATCCAATAGATTCAAGGAATTATTTTCATCGTTTAAGAAAAAATACTGACAGTGCAGCTCATTGCAGGTTGAAGTGACACGTGGATGGTTAGAATGACATAACCGCTGATGGCAAATTATATTAATCATATAGTTTGATCTATATGAATGTCAAATTTGGTTAACTTCGATTTTCGTTCATAAATGTTGTGTTTTATCTGAACAGACCTATTTCCTCACAGGCTTAATATAATTTTGGTGGAAATCATCACTAAGTAATGATTCATTGAATAGAAATTGAGCTCTATTAAAGCTAAAATTAGTCCGGTGAAAATATCACGAATTTAGGTCAAATAATATATATATATATATATATATATATATATATATATATATATATATATATATATATATATAAACTTAACATTCTTGAATACGTCTATGTATTTTTATATTTAATGACTGTAAATTAACCATTATGTAATCAATAATGAATTTAAAAACATGTTCAACATCTTGTATCATTTGTTTATGGTGGATCAATAAAGGTCCGAAATGTCGGCAAAAGTTTAAAAAATATATATTGTGACGGCTCGAGTCCGTCACAGATTTACGTCCCAACCACACTCTATTTACCCAGTCACCGCCCCCCACCCCACTCCTTGGCTCTGGAGTGTAGCACTTCGCCGCGCAGTTAGGTGCATCGGCTATGAGTGGTTTGGAGGGATTCATTTGACCATGTATCGGGATATGGCGTGCCTTACGCCATATCCCCCCCTTTTAATCATGTGACCCCGGCGCCGAAAAGGATATAAAGACCGCGCATGTGTCGCGGAAGCTCTCTTTGTTTTTTTTTCCTCAATGAGGAGTGTTCGCCAGAGTGGTGACCAGTGGGCCGAAGAGGAGACGTTCTTCGTGCTTCGGGGCCAGGAGCAGGCACGGTACATGGGTCCGATATAGATATCGGTCAATCCGTACAAGTATTTCCCGATCTACGAGGAAGCAAACCTATTGACGTGCTGGAAATTGCACTTCTTTGCAGTTCCTCTTCAGGTCTACGCAGTCACGAATACCGCACACCAGTCGATGAAAGAAGAAGGCCGGGACCAGTGCATCCTAGTTTCGGGTGAGTGCTACCCGGGAGCCAAATAATTCCGAACTCCCCCCATGACCTTCCCTTTTTCCCCCTCATGTGTTAATACCCAATCATCCAGCCCACCAACCCCGTTTTTTTCGCGAGACCTTATTATTTTAAAACTAAATTTCATATGTGGACGTTTGCCCCGGCTTTTAATTGGCCACAGCTTGCGGGTAAGAGTCGGGAACCGTCACAATATATATATATATATATATATATATATATTGTAATGGTTCACTGTCGGTCACCCGGATGAAACCGCAGAAACCACACATAAACGATAAACTACCCTCTTGACCAGCTGCCACCGAGGACGATTTACCAAAGATTTTTCTTGATAATATAAAATGTGGGGGATTCCCGTTTGCAGTTTATCTCGTGGTGAAGAGACTATGAGTTAGAATAGGGCGAGTGACGACTCGACGACAGGTGAGGGTGGGGAAACAGGTTTTGTAGGGACACCAAAGAATGCCAAGGACATCATTCATTCAACAATCAATTAAACTATATTCAAAACTCACGAACAATTTACATATCATTTACCCTGATGAGCGAGATGATAGGGTTAGTGATGAGCAAATAAAGGATGAATTGATCATGAAATTTACAATTTAACTGACAAAATATTAGACACAAAATATCAGAACAGAAAACGATATTCGTGCCGTCAAGCGGACTTATCTCAATTATGCAATTAGGCACACTTTTGAACTTTGGGAGGTAATAAAGTCCGTCCCTATAACACAGGTGATTGATTGCTTCTTGTTAACGCTGATTACATAAATAATGATATTGGAGGCAAATCACTGAGGCGTCACTGCGGTACTCAAGCCGCCTAACAGTTGCGTATTGCTGCGGACTGGGACAAAGTACTCGGACAGGGGTGGTATCACACTAGGGTCAGGGCGATATAACGTTACGTGACCTGGATGACCACTGGATGACTCCGCTCCTTGGCGCCGAGGTTCGGGCGGGACACAGGCTCGTCTTATTTGGGTGCGGTTCCTTATTCACGGAAACGGCAATCTCTGCGGCCTGGCTGCCTCTATAACCTCCCTGGCGACCACTTCAGGATGCAGGAGATGATTGTCCGGCTTGTCTCGTAGTCCTCTCTGCGCCAACTGTTAGCGTTGTCCTCTCGAGTCTTATTTCGCACGACTGTCTTTCTTTGCACTCGTAATCGCAGCATAACAGCCGCACGAGCCGAAACATAGGAAGAAGAAGAAGAACCTCCCTGGGTTTCACCCGGCTTTATATGCCCCAGGTGGAAGAGGGGGGTATCGATGCACTCGTGAACTGGGGTTGGGGGAAAACACTTATTCAGCGAGCGTCAAATACACTCGCCTGGCTGACCAGCGAAACACACACACATTTACGCACACTCACTCACCCTTGCATTCTTCCCACATCGCGTTGGTTAAAGGGGGGGAAGGGAAAGGAGAGGGGGTGACGATTAAGATCAGGACGGGCCGAGACCGTCACAATATATATATAATTTGACCTAAACTCGTGATACTTGCACCGAATAATAAAAGAGGCCAAGAATAAATACCATTTGAATTGCTAAAATGGTGATTGAGACTTAAAGAAATTTATGTTTATATATTAAGAATTAAATCATTATATTTTTCAGTTATAAAAAATATTGAAAGTACTCCGGATATAGCAAAAATATAATTTCCATCATCATGAATGGTAGGGAATAAAAATGTTAGAAATAGGTATCAGGAAAATATGCTTATTCCTAGCTTCAATAATCCTGCCCTGTACCATGGTAAATATCATGAATTGAGAGCGTAAATGGCTAACTAAGATAAACAGTAATAAGGAGATATGAGTTCGAATCCCTGTCTGTTCAAATGACATTTTCATGGTAAAATGCTATAAATATGCGTGTCTTAGCGTGGATGCGTGACTGAATATATTGTTTTGACATTTTGTAAAGAATTATTGTTAAAAACAACAAAAACTTCAATTCTTAACTATTACATCTTCGTTTCAAACGGGCAGGCTACAGCCATAGGCAAGTTGTTAGATTCCTGGTCTACACACAGCTTTTTCCAAAATAATTCCCCACTAAGTCGTTCCAACTATACGTTGTTTTGGCAAAAAATGATACATTTTCAGGGGTTACTATGTGAAATTTCTCCATGATAAAAAAGAAACAAGCTTTGCAAATTTCACTTTCAGTTTTCTAAAATCACCACCCGGGTTTCAACAGTTTATGTCATCTCCTTAAGATGGCGTAAACTGTTAAAACCCGGGTCGTTAATAAAAAACCTTACAGTTACATTAGCAAAGTTTGTTCTTTCCATTGTTGTTCTTGTAATTCTATCAAAGCCTCCTCTGACGTTTCACAACAATGCTTGTGATAGCGTAATTTTTCCGTTTCATCCGCCAGGACTCCCCCCCCCCGTCTCCATTGCCGTATCCCCTCCCCCAACTCCTCTCTGCCTCAATCTACCCCTCCTCCCCCTTGGCCCCTTTACCCCTAACAACCTCGCCCCCTTCATTTGGGCTTGACACCGCAGGATATCTTTTTACTACGGTCTCTCATTCTAATCTCCACTGAATAACTTGCGAGAATATGTGGTACCTATTGCAGGATCAGTGAAATACACTACAGCTCTTGATTTTCATGATTCAGTAATATGCTATGAATGCTAACCTCAAAGACAGCAACCCAACAATTAAACAGCAGAAAATGGAAAATTATGCTATGATATTCAAGGACTTTTTTTAAGATAGTTTATATTACACCATTTCAATCCCATTTTCTAAATTTTACATTTCAGCAGTGCAATTCAATCGAGGAAAGGAGCTGAAATTTCTAAAATGAAAAGATAATTATTTCATGTAAATTCTAGTTAACTGTATATGCTGTAGGCATCATGATCAAAAATTACGAAGTTCTAATTTTCAGCCATTGGCTATGGTGTTAAATAATTTACTAATCCTTAGGATTTCCCCAGTTGAATTATTTGACCACAGTTATAAAGCTAGTGCGGAAGTGCAATTAAGATTTTTTCAGCTGCTAGTCACCCAAATGTGTTTCCGCTAAACATATTTTTTACTTCTGATTCTTCAGTATGACCATTCTCAAGCAAAGGTTGGCCTCTTTTATGTCACGTGATCACGGTTTCAACTCTAATAATTGTCAACAATTCCAATATATTTTCTGTTTATTTTTATAATTTTTTCAGTTGAAGATTACTGCGAAAGAGCAAGACATTTCGCATATTTTGATTGTTGGAAAATTTAACATAATTCAGCAAGCTGAGATAATCCCAAATTCATCAAGTGTTAAGTAAAAGACGAGGTATAATCCGTAGCAAGTTTAAAACATGACATCCAGTTATAGGCAATTATACCTTAGTGACTTTTTCTTTTTGGCTGCAATTTACTTGGGCTATTGTACGCTGGTTCGAGTAGGTAATCCTACAAGGTAGTCCTATCAGATGGGATCCTAGCTCGAGCAGAAAGTAAAAAAACAGGTCAGGTTTCTAGGTTACTAGTTTATGGTCTTGGTTAGGTCTTGTGGAAAATTGGAAAAATTGTGCCAAAACTTACCGCAACAGCACTATAGCTGTTAGCATGGAAATATGCACATGGCGATAGTACTGTAAACGCCCTGCATACTTACTCGATTCCAACTCACTGCCAACAGTCAAAAAGTAGTCTCGGGCGGCTGAAGCCACGATAGGCGGCGGAAGCTGTACCGATACGGTTGGCTCTTCAGGAAACGGACATGACGATTCAAACTAGACAATTGATATTTGGATTAGTTATGGGTCGGTCGTGAGAGATCGAATTCCGAGAGCAAGTTCTCTTAAAAGAAAGATCGATGAACGACTTCTCTCCAATGACCGAGGCGTTCATCTTCACCGATCGCGACAGGAATGATTGCATGACATCAAATATCGATCACGAGACTTGAGACCGACCAAAAAAATCTTGAGTGAGTTTTATAACGAGAGATTCCAGAGTTACTCGCTCTTTCGTGAGATGTAGGCAGTTATTCGATGCTCCGCTCGGTTGCGCTAACACAGACGCAGCGTAATAACAGTCAACAATTTACATCACGACAAAAATATCTTGCATCGAGAGAGTTTTACCAGTTTTGCTGGCTCGCTTTTTAGTAGAATAATAACATAATTAAAAATGAAGACCGAATCCGTTACACTGTCGGCAAAGAGACAGCTGGGTTAAGATTCAAAAGGAATGCAATGGAAATTAAACATGATCCAGGTACTTATCCGTTTGTTAATTCGCCAAGCAATGCATTATTTGTTACTGCGTTGGCTATGTAGTGCCGTTATTTATTACGTGCAATAGGTTAATCGTCACTTGTAAGTAGTATAGTACAATACTATATCCCTATGAATTGTTTTCCTTTGCCGCGACGAGTCGTAAATTGT
The DNA here is from genome assembly GCA_963573305.1 of Pyrrhosoma nymphula. Taxonomy (NCBI): domain Eukaryota; kingdom Metazoa; phylum Arthropoda; class Insecta; order Odonata; family Coenagrionidae; genus Pyrrhosoma; species Pyrrhosoma nymphula. Next base: position 1,079,690 of record OY754337.1, read on the forward strand.
GTGATAATTAAATATCTGAGTCTATGACGTGATCGCTTAGAAATCAAACCTGATACCCATGCCACTGTATTATATATATACCGGCCGTTTATATAAACAACTGTGATTCATATTGCCAATGCATTTTAAAAATTCAACTCCGCTCCTCTCTCTTCAATCACTTTTTCTAGACTTTGATGGTGTTGCTGTGAATCAAGAATGTTTCCAGTGCTTCATTGGATGTCCGTTGGCTTTCCCTTCGTCTGAATTTTCTTCCCATGTGTCTTCCGAAGTGCCGGCGTGTTAAAATCACAGGTGAATTCATCCAGAATTGTTTGTTTTTGGAATGCAGTTTGCTTTTGGTGTTATTTCAAATATTTTTAACTGCAATCTCATCAGCGAATCCTTTTTTCGGAGAATAAAATTTCGTATGTGCCAATAACTCTCCTTTTCATTTAGAGGAATGGTATTTGAAGAACTTGATTCAGGGAATAATAGCGTGATTCCAGTTAATATAGGTTAGATCCAAACACCGTTCGAGACATGATAACTGCAAATTATGATTACCCACAGGTAATTTGATTCATACTTTCATCATTATACTTTTGTAGTGAATAGTAAGTTTAAAAAATGTACATAGGCTTGATCAGTAAATATCAGTATGAGTTTCCGGAATTTCATTTGCATTTGCACTGAGTGTAGCTTCAATAAACGGTACAATGTAAATATCGTAATACTGCAATTGGTTGTAAGCAAAAATGAATTACATGAGTGGGCCATTACATCAGCCTTATAGGCATTCCATTGAAATGGGCAAGGAGTTATTTCAATCAAAATGTGCTAACATGTTTAGTAAGGCAATATATGACTTCATACCACCGATACTGTGTCACTTTAAATTGGCAGAAATGCTGTATGTGAGCAATTAAATAAATAAAGACTGTATTTCTACGTGCAATAGAGCATCATATACTGTAAAATAGTCCTGGAAATTTGTAATCATCGTATCATCCATCAAAGTGTGTATTCGAACATGGCTTGTACACAGGAGCTTAGACCATATTCATTTAAAATTTAATTCCTTGGAAAGGACAAATTAAAATTTCTGATAGTACTAATTACTCATTGTACATCCAAAATCCCTGGTAAATATTTAGCAGGAAAATTTAGAAGGAACCTGCAGGAAGTTAGCAGAACATTCATGAGGATAATCAGAAACCTATAGTGGCAAAGAAAATCTTATTTTAGTTTAAAAACTGATGCCTATCTTAAACATTGGTGGAGTAATGCAATTATAGCATTGGACTGTTATCAACGTCTATTCATTCCACATGCAGTTATCATTCCACATTCACTTTAATTCTTATATTTGCCTGACCATGACATTTTACCACCATTATAATGGTATACAGATAGCTTAACAGACATATATATTTCAGTGGTCAGTTACCACTCCACCCTTCCTGCTTCAAAAATTTCTTTCCTTAAAATGTTTCAATTTAGTTCTGCGCATCACATCCATTCATTTCAATTGCCTATATTTTTCCTACCTCTCCCAACGAAGCAAACCTTTCCCTTCAAAAGTGCCTTTCAGGACCTCATTTCCTCTTAATTACCTACTATCTGACATAAAGTGGACTCCTAAATTTCCTTCACTGTTATATGTAACTTCAATGCCTAGTCAAGTATCTCTTAACTTCTCTTCTATCTTACTTTCATTATCCTTCTCGAGAGCCACTCCTCATATAACTTTAGTCTAATCTCACCCTCTCAACATTAGCCAATGGTTTAGATCCACCGAAGTCCACAACCCTTTATAAAACCTTCCAAACCAACCTTTTGTTTGCATCCTATATCAGGACTTGAGGCATTACATATCCCCCATAATTATTGAATTTTGCTGATACAAGACATTTAATATCTTGAGTAGGACACCTCGTTCCACTAAAATTCTGCCCCAGTTACAACTTCATTCCACTATTTGTTTTTTGCTATTTGTCTTAAGCCTCTAATGGTTTCTACTCAATGAACATTCTCAATCTATACTCTGGAGTGAGCTGGCAAGCCACTTACCATGAGGAAAAATATCCACAGATGCTGAGTGGACTATGTTCCCTTCGTTCCTGCTCTTCGACCAATCTGGCATGTGTGAGCCTAACAGCTATAATTACCCTTGTTAATTTCTACTACAGGTAAACAATACATCATAGCATGTCCTTTGATAACAGTTGATTAATATTCATAAATTTACCAAAGATCATGACAATAGGAGTCGACTTAAGACTTAATCATATTGGGGTTTCAAGGAACATATTCAAAATAAGCCAAGTAGTAATTGTAAAAAACCTACACCAACATTTATTTCACTTATTGATTATTAAAAATAAATGGATCTATGAATGGTTGCACAACCCTTAGTTTTCATCACCCCTAATGACAATGACTGAGTCAGACATCGAAACGTCAGCCTACATGGAGACCATCACCCTGTTGGAAACCCGAGAAAGCTTTTTAGGTTCCTCATATCAGTGAAATAAATAATATTAATAATATGTAACAGCATTCATTAAGCATGAAGCATTATAGACCAAATCCATTTTACACTAAAATTTTGTTATAAGTGAAAAATCATTGATTACCTACCATTGCTTTATTATCCATCCATGACCCTCTTCTCCATTAACTTCTTCAATTTATAAAAGGGTGTTACCAAAACTATGAGTGCATACTTGACTTAAATTATGACAGACATTTAATTTAAATTAGAGCATAAAAAATAATTTTATTCTGATCAAGTTGACTTTAAGTCACACAGGAACGACATCTGTACACATAAGTTGACTGCTAAGTAATTGAGTACCTGGATAACTTGAGGCACACAACTTATCACATGATATTGTTTGCTCTCTGCTGTTAGTGATGTCTGTTTGGATTTGGAAACTGGCTCTCTTCTAATAATTTACTCCATAATACCCTATATTGACTTATATCCTTTGCCTCTATTGCATTCATACATTACTTCATTCACACTCTCTCCTATTCTTAAGACTCCTAATCTTCCTCCTTTAATGTCTCTTCCACCACATCATGAACCCACAATTTTTTCCATCTTCCTCTTACGCTATTCACTCCTCAATCACAATCCTGTTCCAATACTCAACTCTAATCTATTATTTAAACATTGCCAAACCCACAGAGAATAATCCTTTCATAAAGTCCATTACGGTAGCATGAAGGAAGAGATATTTTCAAAATGTCAAAAGAAAATTAATAAAAAGATATTAGCTTTAGTTCCCATAAGTATCCAGTAAGTATATCAAGCAAAAATCAACATGAAATACACTCAGAATCTTTACTCTTAATAATCCAAGATGGTATGTATATTGTTCTAGCAAATTCAATGATTGCATGGGGGAAATAAACATTTGTCACAGTATGCACAGCTGATTTTTCTTCTTTGAATCAAAACTAGGTATGACATACAACTGTTATCACTCATATGATATGTAAACACTACTGTTTTCTGATTACAGTTCTATAATATAGAGAGAACTGGCAGAGTGGATATTGGTCTGAAGTTATTGATGGCTATAACCATTGATAAGCACTAAACCATTGTGTAAATTAATAATTGATTAGAGGCTATTCCTTGCAAAGATAATAAACATATATATTGAGGTCAGATATTTAGTAAACATTCTTATAACCTGATTGTTCTATGCATTTCATAAAATCTACAGAGTAAACTAGTTATAATTTTGCCTAGATATAGTATTCCCTACCTGTTACATGATATAGTCTAGTAAATGGCAACTAGAGTAGCAATCAGATAGCAGAGAAACTCACTGACGCTTACATATTTTATTGCATTGCATTGGTGCTTCTTAATGATAGCAGCAATATCATCTAGAGGAAGAACGAAAGTAGTGGGTTTAAAATTAGCACTGTCAGTGCCAAACAATTTAAGAAGATTCATCACATCCTGCAATCAGTTTTTAAATCCCTACTCATACACATCATAATAACAAATATTTTGTGTGTATTAGGCATTTCTTATAGGTAGCTTAGAAGCAATATATGTTAACACTTACTGATAAGAATTTGATATGTATAACTGTTGAATACCCTGTAAGACATAACTATAATAATCAAATCGTTTTCGTAACCAATTAACATCTCCAATGTACGGGCAAAAGCATTTTGTGAGGGGGAATTAATATAGCACTAAAGATTCAATACTATAACAAAGTGCATTTTTACTGAATATACATTTTATTGAAAGGTACGCAGGTACATATACAAACCATCATTTAATAATATGCTTTTTAAACATTTAGAATCTATGTGGCATTGCGAAAAACATATTTACTGAACATCAATATAATTGACTAGTTTGATTAGTTATCTAAGTGACGAAGTGCATGGTGAAACCCCAACGATTTTAATCGATGGCAACAAACGAAGCATGTTTTGTAAGGAGCGTTTTACATTAGATATAAATCACTCAAGTGGCTGAAAAAATTCATATATTTCAACAAATATTGAGAATAGTAAACGTGAAGTCCTATTCAGTTCACTTTGGCACAAGAAGTGCTTCACGAGAAGAAAACTACATCACGACAGAAGCAACTTCACAAAAAAGTATTCATCGTAGGACTGATTGTTATTATTAGAATCACAGATATATATATACACAGCGAATGTCTTGGACTCCTGTATTTGCACAAATACTCTGAATTTATGCTTTATATTTACGATGTAAACAATAAACGACGAATATTACGTTAACCTATGAACAAATCTTCGATTTTGGCATTTATTAATATTGTAAGCACTCGACGATCACGAGACAGTATTTCAGAAGCACAGTAACTAAATTATAGATATATAGTACGATGTAAACAAACCTTTACCAAAGTTGAACGTTCGCTTTTTTACATGCAATTCACTCTTAGACAAACACAGCAGCAAACTATGAGATTATTTCAGGGGGGACTGTAACTTAAAAATCTACGACGTAAACAAACAAAAACCCACCATTAAAGGCTATTTTTGAAGCACTAACTCTTGGTAAATTTACGACATAAACTATAACTTTAGCATAAGTTGAACATACACTTTCTTCGTGTAACTCACGTCCAGAAACACAACGCAATATTATGCCATTTCAGAAGCACAGAAACTTTTATAACCTCCATGGTGTATTTCCTGTCATAACACATCCATTAGGATCGTAAGTCTACCTAACACAAATAACCTTTAAATATCAAAATATCACCACAAGAACACACGCAATACATCACAGCACATATAACATTTGTAATCACTGAATTTCCATAATTGCATTGTCACTTAAATACACGATAAACCATCGTTTCAATATTCTCGACAAATATTACGTCTCGTGAACAAGTGAAACAGACTGTAATTGAAAATTGAATTTTAGTGCTACAGTCGGATAATTTGCTTTAAATTCTTACAGCCAAAAGAAAACGTTGATCGTTTCGAACTACATACCAAAATAAAATTTCGCTACTAAATTAGTATTAATCATTGGTTTCTATAATGAGTTGTTAATAATTTGTGGTCCATAAAATGTCACTCTTCAATAGTTTTGTAATCAAGTGGGATATTCCTAATATTCTTCGTATAACTATACTTAAAATCACAAACCAAGAGCATTGTGTAAAAACAAAACAAACCTTCGCACGATTGTGCCTTCAATTGTTTTCAAAGAATTACCCACAACTCCACGGAAACCGGCACTGAACGAGGTAGCTGCACTGAAACTCTGTGCCTGCTCTGTGCTATCAAGAGCAAATCTGTACACCTCGGTCATGCTTACAGTATGAAACTCACGAACGACCAGATTTTTTATCTATCACTATTTTCCTGAGAGATCATTGATCGTATGCAACTTGGACTGCTCACTAGCTGGAAAATCGGTCTCTCTGATCGACGATCGAAGATCGAATCACAAGCGGGAGTGACCGACGCGACCGAAATCTCTCAAAATACCGACTTGGCCCATCACTAATTTGGATAGGAGTGAATAGAATAGAGAATGAGTTGATGAACGAATCGATAAGGTTGTAAGAAAAGCTTTTAAATCTCTGCACTAGGTGATGAGAAATATTTAGGAGAGTAATAAAGAAACTAAAGAAATGGCCTACAGAACTATGGTTCGTCCGGTATTAGAATATGCAACTGCAGAGTGGGATCCTCATACAAAAACATATATTTTCAAGCTGGAGAAAGTACAAAGGAAGGCAGCCAGGTATGTTTTAGGCAGGCACAAAATGTGTGACAGTGTCACAGCCATGCTGGGGTATCTGGGTTGGAAACCTTTGAAATTAAGGAGGAACATAAACAAGTTATGCGGGATATACAAAGCAATTACAAAAGAACGGGCTTGGGAGGAAATAAATCAAAGGCTAGACTCACCCTGTACCGTTCAACGGTATCGCGGTACATCGCATTTTGAAAACCCGCCAGCGAACTTCCAGGAAAATAATTTAAGGAGGCGGTAACGTCGCTGCCGGGAGTTTTCTTCGAAGGACAGAGGAGCTCCTACATGCAGTCTCTCCTTCGCACCCCAGTGGAACGAACGACACGAGAAGAAAGTGTTTTTTTTTAACTTACTGTGTGTTGCTAGTGAATGGCAGAAGACGGTGGAGTGACCTATTGTATGTATATGTTTCATTTTGTTGTTTCAATATATATATGTATTTATTATACGCGAGTTCGTAAGTGTTTGTTTATTGCCCACCAAGGAAGACCGTTACAAATGGTAGCAGAGCGTGGTTAGATTAGCTTGTCGTTGTCTGGTCCTTTGGCTCCCTTCCATGATCCATCCTTATAACCTTAAAGCCCTGGCGGACCTCAGTGGCAAGAAGAAATCCTTTCCTATTTTCCTGTTGTTTAGTGAAATTTAGAGTAGATTTCGCGTTATGGCACGTAGCGGTCTTCCCTCCGGCACTAGCTGGATAAATAAATTAACGAAGGAACAGGCGATTGATTTTGCGCGGCGTTTTAAGCTCAGGCAAGAAGAAACCTTGGACGACTTGCGTAGGGAGTTACGAGAATACGTGAGGGAGTTAGATAAACGTGAATCAGAAAGGCCACTGGGTGAAGAGTCGAAAGGAAATGAAGCTATTAACGATGAGGGAGATGAAATTAGACTCAGTGAATTGGAAAACCAAGCACGCAAAGCACTAACGGAATTGGGTCAAGACCTATCAAGATGGGGATTAAAATTTGAAGGAAACGCCGGCGAAAGTGTAAATCTATTCATAGAAAAAGCTGAGTTGTTTCGAGAGAGTCGAAGAGTAGAAAATCAGAAATGTGGAAACTGATACCTGAAATACTGGGCCCAAAGGCGTTGCAGTGGTTTATTTCCAATCAATTTAACGTGAAATCATGGGATGATTTTGTCAAAGAAATTCGTAAGGCTTTCCTGCCAGTGGGTTATTATATCCGTTTAAAGAGAGACATATTTTGCAGGACTCAGGGGGAAGGTGAAAGGATCGATGAGTACGTAACAGTCCTACGAACGATGAATCGGAGACTTCAATGCCCCATTAGTGAAACTGAGCTACTACAGTTAGCCTGTGAGAACCTCAATCCGTCATATTTGCAACACATAATGGGAAAGAAGGTCCTAAATTTTTCTGAATTGTTGCAATTTGGGAGGGAGATCGAAGACATTCAAGAGAGGTGCAAAGTATATCAACCTCCACCCCTACCGGATCGGATAAGTAACCCTGAGTTTGGTTATAATCCACCTTTTATGAGTGGAATATACAACCAACCCCCGCCTTCATTCAGTGCGAGAGGTAACCATGAATATAGATCACGTAACCGAGAATACCGTGGAGTTGGTAGACAGGGTTCGACATGGCAGTATCGTGGTAATTTAAACGAATACGGCCCGGGAACCGCGAGGGGGTTTCCGAGAAGGCAAGAATAAAACCTCGTCAGACAGGAAGGAAGTTGAAAGGGACTCGCAACAGAATCTATTGCCGGAGCATAAGAGGTATAACCAAGCGGGTTATTCCTGAGGTAGAGGTCGATATAAATGGCACTCTACTTAAGGCCCTTATTGATTCCGGTTCTGTCCGAAGTGTAATTTCTTTTTGTTTATTTTATAAATTAAAACAGCTTAAATGTATCAAACGGATAGAAACCTGTAATATTACTTGTTTAACGGCATCTAATGAAGAGCTCCAAATACAATACAGTGTCATTTTCAAGTTAAAAATTAATGGATTTTCATGGACTTTCTCGTTTTTAGTCGCTGAGAATTTAGGGCAAGAATTGATCTTAGGAACTGATTTCATATCTAAGACACAGATGGTCATAGATATTAGGAATAGATTTATCTATTTTTCCTTTGCAAAAAAGGATTATGTACCATTTTGTGGGGAAACGGGATCGGAGGTGCTCTCCGAACACACTAAAGAAATGTTTTTTGAGGATAAACAAAAGTTTCCCAATTTGAACCATCTATCAGGGCATGAGGACCACTGTAAGGCAATAATTGGACTTTACGAAAGGTTTTGCGACGTACTCACTCCGAAATTGGTACTAACCGATATAATGCAATACGAGATTAGACTTACCAATAGCAAGATAATTAAATCACACCCCTACCGCATAGGTCCTCCTAAAATGGATATATTGCGCAAAGAGATCAACGATTTGTTGGAAAAAGGTGTCATTGAACCATCAATATCGCAATTCTCCAGCCCGGCGTTTCTGGTCCCTAAGCCGGGAAATAAACACCGTTTAGTGATCGACTACCGAAAATTAAATCAGAATATTGAAATAGAATCCGTACCAATTCCCGATTTGCATACAGCATTCAACTGGTTTGGTAAAGCTAAGTACTTTACAATTTTTGATCTAAACTCGGCCTACCATCAGATACCTTTAGCTGAGGAATCGAAACATCTAACTAGTTTTTGTGTACCATGGAATCTATACCAGTTTACCAGAGTACCTTTTGGAATGGCGACAAGAGCTCAGGTACTCACCCGTTTATTGGATAGTATTTTCAATGACATTAAGTTTGAGTACGAGTATAATTACTTAGATGATTTGGTTGTATTTTCTAATAGTTTTGAGGAGCACATTCGTCATTTAACCGAAGTACTGAAACGCCTAAGAACTGCCAAACTTACCGTCAACCCCGAAAAAATAAAATTTGCGGTCAATGAAATATCATTTTTAGGACATCTGGTGTCATCAAATGGAATACGGATCGATCCAGAGAGAACTAAGGCTATTCGGGATTACAAACCACCCAAAAACGTGAAAGGCATTGCACGCTTCATTGGGATGGTGAATTTATACAGTAAGTTCATACCTAACTTCTCCCAGCTAGCGGTCCCATTAAATCGTTTAAGAAAGCAAGGAGTGAAATTTCAATGGAGCGAAGAGCAGGAACTGGCTTTCGAGAGGCTTAAAGAAGCAATTATGCAACCTCCTGTCCTCCGTATACCCGATTTTACAAAACAATTTATATTGCAGACGGATGCGTCCTCAATGGCTTTAGGAGCTGTGCTCTCGCAAGAGGTCGACGGTTTAAGACAACCTATCGGTTTTGCTTCGCGCTCATTAACACCACAGGAGCGGAGAGCATCGTCAGTGTATGAACTCGAATGTTTGGCCGTAGTATTCGGCATAGATAAATTTCGAGATTACCTAGAGCATTCGGAGTTTCTATTAGAAACAGATAATCAAGCTCTGTCTTGGTTACTGGCACATCCTAGACAATTAGGTAAAATTGGTTGGTGAATTATGCGTATTTCTTCATTAAAATTTGAAGTGCGGCACACAAAAGGAACTCAAAATATTGTGGCCGACACACTATAGCGAATGTTTGACGCCGACAGTCAGGAGTGCACTAACGGTCACGAGGCACCACACATTAATGCCTTAACCGTGCACTTTCCTCTAGCTTTTCAAGAAATTCGGCAGCATCAAATGCAAGACGACGAATTGAAAAATATAATTGAGAACCTAGAAGGCGGGAATGCTCCGAAAGGGTTTACCATGATAGAACGAACTTTGTGTTGTGAGAATACGAGGACTAATAAACCAAAAGTCGTACTACCCCCAAAATTAATACCCATGGTTTATTAATACTATCATATATCCCCAGGTGGGGGGCATCTATGAATTCATAAGACCATTCAAAAAATAAGACAATGTTTTTCATGGAAGGGCATGAATAGGGATATAAAAGAGAGGGTAAAAGGTTGTAAGCTTTGTTCCTTAAGCAAACCGGCCCAGAAAACCCAATTTGGGTTATTATCTTCGGGTATTGCGGAACGTCCCATGGAAAAAATCTTTATTGATTTTGTGGGAAAATTCCCGAGAACGAAGACCGGAAATTCCATGATTCTGGTTTGCGTAGACGCATTTAGTAAATTTGTTTGGCTAATACCGTTGAAACGTGCTACCACTCAAACGGTAACAAATTCATTACAGTCGATTATTTTCCAGAACTTTGGCATTCCCTCAAACATTGTCTCCGATAACGGTTCGCAATTTACGTCTCAGAATTTCAAAAATTTCTGTTTCTCACATGGTATCAACCATTTCACCACAACGCCATATTATCCCAAACCGTCACACGCGGAGCGTTTTAATAGAAACTTACGCTCTGCTCTAATAGCGTACCACGCACATTCGCAGACGACATGGGATAGACATCTACCGTGGTTACAAATAGCCTTCAACTCAGCTCGACATGAATCGCATAACTACACGCCATTTTAATTACTGTTCACGTACCGACCGAATGATCCTTTGTCCAACTTATGGCATTTAAATGACCTGTTACCAAACCGCCCGACCACTAACGATATAAGGGAGAAGTGGGACAGAGCGAAGAATAATTTACTAGCTGCGTGGCGCAAAGCACAGAGAGCGTATGATAAAAACAGAGGTGAGCACCCATATAAGGTTGGTGATATGGTGTTATATAGATCCCATCCACTTAGTAAAGAGTCTGATCAACGGGCAGCGAAACTTAGTTTTCGATGGAAAGGGCCGGTGATAATCCAACGCTTCCTCACTCCGGTAACTGTGGGACTGGCAGATGTCAACACAGGCAAATTTGTGACCAGAGCGCATGTATCACAACTCAAACCTTTTCATTCAAGGGAAACTTGAGTTTTTCTATTTTTTTTTTTTTTAAGTATGTGATTTCATATATTTTTGTTACTAATGTATTTTTTGCAATGACTCCACAGCCAAAGAGCCTCATCATGTAAAACTCATCAAGAAACCCACGTGGGCCTAGACCGATGGGGGGAGGAGTATGTACCGTTCAACGGTATCGCGGTACATCGCATTTTGAAAACCCGCCAGCGAACTTCCAGGAAAATAATTTAAGGAGGCGGTAACGTCGCCGCCGGAAGTTTTCTTCGAAGGACAGAGGAGCTCCTACATGCAGTCTCTCCTTCGCACCCCAGTGGAACGAACGACACGAAAAGAAAGTGTTTTTTTTAACTTACTGTGTGTTGCTAGTGAATGGCAGAAGACGGTGAAGTGACCTATTGTATGTATATGTTTCATTTTGTTGTTTCAATATATATATGTATTTATTATACGCGAGTTCGTAAGTGTTTGTTTATTGCCCACCAAGGAAGACCGTTACAACCCTGCTACATAGGAAGAAATGACCACAGGTACAAAATTAAATGTAGAAAGCAGAAAACGGATATCTTGAAGCAATCTTTCTTAAATAGAGGTATAAAGGAATGGAATGAGTTACCTGAAGTAATTTTCGAGATCTTTCCTGCTAACGTGGAAATTTTTAGAAATAAGTGTTCCTCGATTCTGTAATGGTTTATTTGGAAGTGTTTTAAAATTCCATGTGTATTTTCTTATGCTTATGTTAATGTTACCACCAGGCGATTGCCTACTTGTAACGTTTTGTAATTAAATTAAATATTATATTAAATATTTAAAAAAGACGATGTGACGTTTTGTGTTTACCTTTGTCAAACGAAGCGCAAACGGAAAGATGTACTTTCAATTGATAACGGTGGATTAGCATTACGGTCAGGAGTTGACAATACGAAATAGTGTACATGGCAGTCGAAGTGTAGATTTGTTAGTGATTGAATTAACGTAATGTAATTGCGAAGTAATAAATCAAAAGATTAATATTTTTTATTCCACAATTGGATGGTAGGTGGATGGAGAGTGTGGCAGTGTAAAATATGAGTTTTTGGGAAATCTGAGAGGGGTTTTGAATGCCTTTGACCCTGGTGAGAGAATAATAGTGTGTAAGACTAAGTGCTTTCCTGGCGTAGAATGTGAATAAAGTATTACACGACACGAATGGCTAGGTTTGGTGCCTCAGAGAAAGCGGTTGGGCAGTTTGGTGAACCTCGAGTGAATGATAATGGTGAAAACTTGGTGAGTTCATGCTTGGAAAAATTATTATATGTCTCGAATAAATTGCTTAACCCTGAGAAAGTGATAATGACAATTAGTAGAAGATTATAGGAGGATGATTGATTCCATTGTGTATGATGAGAGACTGAAAGGGTTAGTAGGTCGTACAAGGGTCAAGAAGGGGGGTGAATATGGAACAGGCCAGTATTTGGTTGTCTCTTAGTTTGAAAGAAGGTAGAAAGTAAGAAACAAGGAATAATATTTCACGAAAGCAGTTCAGAGTATAAGTAGAAAGGTTGATGGGCAGTGAGATAAGGATAGTGTATGGGATTCAAAAAGCTCCTAAATAACTTCTGTGGAGAAACAGAAAGAATGTATTCGAGGGTAGATGCAATAAAGACCAGAGTCGTTTCCACAGAAAGAATGAAATGGATGATTGCACGGTGAGAGTGAATGGCATGAGAATGATGGCTGGAAAGTTATCGGAAGTATGTGAAGTATATCAAGGAATTATTATAAAGAATACAAGGAATACAATAAATAAGATATACAAGGAATAAATTTAGCAGTGTTACCGAATTGTTGAAGGAATTGGGGTGGGAATCTCTAACTGATCGAAGGGAGAAATACAGGTTAAATCTTTTGCGCAAGTTCGGAGCAGACAGTTTTTTGTCGGAGGTTCAACATATACTGCTAGAGCCAACGTACTACGGTAGAAGCGATCACAGGAATAAGATAAAGGCAGTTGACTGCAGAACCGATAGATTTAAAATGTCATTTTTTCCACGTACAATAAGGGATCATAATAGTTGCGATAGATCAATCATATGAAACTCCCACCCTCAACAAGTAGAGTAGAATATTCACTTGTGCTTTTTAACACAACATCATTACTAACACTTCACACCGGTCGATTTGTCCGGCATTATTTTATTCTGTTCTCTGCATGAAGTAGCATCTCGTAGCATTCATAAATTAATAGTATCAGTAATATTAACCACTAGATGTGTGTATAGCATTGTTCTGCATGTTCATTTACATATCACTCTCCCAGTTTCCGGTTGGACTGCGCACTGTTCTCCTGACTGCTTTTTGACCTTCGCCTAGCGGCCGGGGAGAGCGTGCGAGGTTCTGATTTGTGCTGGGACGAGAGCTGCATGCCTGGTGTGGAGTCACCCCGTGCCACACACCCTAGTGGTGTCTTGCACGGTACTTCGTAGATGTAGATGAATGAGTGTTCGTCTAGGGAAGCGATCGCTATACATAAAAGTGTACTCCTCCCGTCTTTATCACATGACAGTGAAACCTGGGTATGTTACGATAAGCATACGAGAGGGCTAAATGCTGTGGGAATGCGATAACTGAATAGTGTTTGCGATTAAAGCAGAAGGGATATGGTTAGGAATAAGTAGATGATGAAATAATGTGCAGTAAATGCCCCCGTAATGGACGTGTATGAAAGAGGCGTACTTTGTTGGTTTGGACATGTCGAGATAATGGATGAGATTAGAATAACGGAGGAGATTTGTGATAGATGAGCGAATGGCGTGAGAGGAAGGCGTAGACCGAGTGTGTCATGAGTGAATTCGGTGGAATAGACTTAAGAAAACATTTACCCGTATTCTTCAGAATATGAGAGCGTGTTTAAAGCCATGCATGATTGCAACTGAAGCAAAAGAAGGCATACAAGGATAGGGCATTATGGAGAACTAGTTGAAAAGATTGCTGAAACAGGCTAAGATATTGGCGAAATACCCAAATAAATAGTGAATAAAGTAAATAATAAATTTCCTCGGGGGAGCCTGTAACCCCTAGAGGACACGTCCCCAGGTGGCGGATAGGGGAATTCCCCAACTGGTCTTCGGAAGAAACCAGCGGGTAGGTGGGAAATAAAATACCACCCGCGGACCAAACAGGCAGGACAGATGGGGTTCTATAGCTGTGGCGAAAGCAACCCGTCTAGGAGAAGGAAACTCCAAAATCAAACCCCGGCCCTCCAGGTTGGGGGTTGAGGCATCAGGCTAACTCCCTGTTACTCATAAAACCTCAATCAGTTAAAAAACCCAATACTAAGCCTCGGAACTACGGACTGGATAAGCAGAGACGACGTAAGCTAAGGAAAAGGACTATGATTTTTGGTACCTGGAATGTACAGTAGGGTGCGGCTTATTTTTCGAAAATCGGGAAAGCTAAAAGTTCCACCCGTCAAAACATTCATTTTGATGAGAAAACACATATGTGAAATTTTTGTTGAGTTGCGATATCGTTAACACGTGCCGCATGGGGTCTGAAATACCCCACTCAAAAAATGGAAATGTCGCATCATAATAACTGCTTTAAGAGTAAACCTATGATTTTACGACCCTTTAGGGCTAAAATTTCATTATTGTTTACCTAGCTGTAGCCGTTTAGGAGATGCAGAAGGGCCAAGCGAGCTCGAAATGCTAATTAGGGGGCGCCGCGCTGCGCCGCCGGCGCGGACGAGTTCGCCTATCCGTAAACCCCCCTTCTAAGCGGCCCACGACGACACAGCAACTGCTACGGTGTCTCGTGGTAATTACATAGTTCTGGAGCACTCATTCACTAGTTATGGCGAAGAACATGGTGTTTTAGTAATTATTTCAATTTATTATTAACTCGGTCATAAAAATTCCAAATCAGTCATCTTCATTTCAAAGAAATCTGTATAGCTAGCAAAATCAAACAGCAATCTGAAGGACAGTGCACAATGAAAAGGAAATTTACAAGGAGTTTCAGATACCAATACTTATCAATACGTTTTTATTAATGTTGTCTCCCTTACATCTGGCACCCTCCTTCTATGTTCTTGAACAACAAGTAACAATTCCATGCTACCATTTCTTGGTAGTAATGACACCCAAGAGAGATTGGCAATAGTTGTTACAGGTGTCAGAACCAAGAAAATGCTTGCAGCCCCAGAGCTTCCGAATGGAAGCGGAAAAGCCATTGCAATAGCAGCTTTTAATATAGTGATACAATGGAACGTTACCAATAATGTTAAAGCAATTGCATTTGATACAACCAGCGCTAACAAGGGTTGGTTTATTTTTCTTTGCCTGACGTTTTCAGTTATAATGATGCAACTGATAAGTAATACCAATGTTGTATTCTTTTCAAGGGATTAAGAATGGCGCCGCAGTACTGGTTGAGCACTTATAGAAAAAATAATTGCTATGGTTGCCTGGCCGACACCATATCTTTGAAATTGTTTTGGAGGGAGTTTATCGCCAAATAAGGGGACGTTTAGCTGGGCTATAAACTTCGCTATTAAAAAAATTTCCAGCGTCAGTGGGCATCTATTGATACAAGTACTTATGACGCCATTGATAGTTACCCAGATGCCGGTGAAAGTTTTAAAATGGAGACGAAACTCTCAATAATTAACTTCTCACAGAAGCAAATCAATGTACGAGGCTACTATTTTTTGTTCGTAGGAATTAGTTATTAAAATATTACAAAGCTAATATCTCAATTTGCCTTTTCAGATCGGCCAGCCTAGAGATGATTACTTGGAGCTTTTAGAGCTCTCAATAAAATTTGTTGGGGGTGAACCTGCCAAAGCATTGTGCGAGGTGGATGTGCAAAGCAATTTACGAACTTAAAATTTGGGTTTTTCGTGAGCAAGTGCTAATTACCGATGCTGATTCCAAGGGGCTATTTGATGTTTGCATATTTATTGTAAAAGTTTATATCCATGCCCGGTTTGTTTCCCCGTTAGCCACATCAGCACCTAGAAATGACATACTTTTTTCAAAGAAGCTCATTGAATATGAGAGCATACTGTCGCCAAAGCTGCTCAGAAAAAAATTACGGGACACCTTAGGTACCTGAGTGAGGAGCTGGTGGGTCACTCAGTATTCGATTCTTGTCTTAGCGATGAAGAAAGACCGAGGCTAGTGGAAGGTATCAAATCTCGTGGAGCACAAGAAGAATGGTCCAGGAGGAGACACATTCATTTAGATGATGTACCACAAATGAGTATTGCCAATATAGCCACGAATGAGTATTGCCAATATAGCGACGAAAACAACCGCTAATTTTTTTCAAATTTTGGAATTAACTGCGATTTTTTTGATCTGCCAGTCAGCAGTTGGGCGAGGAATTCAAGTTACCACCATGGTGAGAGAGTAGTCAAGTCATTGAAAGTAGTTAATGACCATGCCGAGAGAGGAATTAAATTGTTGAAAGATTTTTGCAGAACTTTGACCAAAGACTTGGAATTGTTACTTGTTGTTCAAGAACATAGAAGGAGGGTGCCAGATGTAAGGGAGACAACATTAATAAAAACGTATTGATAAGTATTGGTATCTGAAACTCCTTGTAAATTTCCTTTTCATTGTGCACTGTCCTTCAGATTGCTGTTTGATTTTGCTAGCTATACAGATTTCTTTGAAATGAAGATGACTGATTTGGAATTTTTATGACCGAGTTAATAATAAATTGAAATAATTACTAAAACACCATGTTCTTCGCCATAACTAGTGAATGAGTGCTCCAGAACTATGTAATTACCACGAGACACCGTAGCAGTTGCTGTGTCGTCGTGGGCCGCTTAGAAGGGGGGTTTACGGATAGGCGAACTCGTCCGCGCCGGCGGCGCAGCGCGGCGCCCCCTAATTAGCATTTCGAGCTCGCTTGGCCCTTCTGCATCTCCTAAACGGCTACAGCTAGGTAAACAATAATGAAATTTTAGCCCTAAAGGGTCGTAAAATCATAGGTTTACTCTTAAAGCAGTTATTATGATGCGACATTTCCATTTTTTGAGTGGGGTATTTCAGACCCCATGCGGCACGTGTTAACGATATCGCAACTCAACAAAAATTTCACATATGTGTTTTCTCATCAAAATGAATGTTTTGACGGGTGGAACTTTTAGCTTTCCCGATTTTCGAAAAATAAGCCGCACCCTAATGAGCTAAGAAAAATGAAAGTAGATATTGCTGTAATCACAGAAACTAAGAAAAAGGGACAAGGCTCAGAAAATGTAGGTTACTATGATCACTTTTATAGCGGGGTCCCTAAGGATAAAAGGGCCCAACAGGGAACATCCATCCTGATTCGAAAGAGTCTTAGAAAAAATGTATCATCATGGGAGCCAATCAATGAAAGATTGATAAAAATGAATCTCTGTATTCTCGGCTTCAGAATCACTATACTGGGCGTATATGGAATGAATGAAAGCTCGCTTGTAAATGAAAAGCAGGAATTCTTTGAACACCTAAATGATGAAATAATAAAAATTGGAAACTCAAGAGAACTTATCATAATGGGAGATCTAAATAGTAGAGTCGGAAAAAAGTCAAATGATAAAGTGGTTGGGAAATACGGAGAAGAAACTATAAATGACAATGGATTAAGACTAATAACAATGTGTGAACAAAATAACCTAAGAATATCTAATGGTTTTTTCGAGCATAAGAGTATACATAAATATACATGGACACAACCTACTAGAGATCTCAAATCAATTATTGACTACCTCATCATAAAGCAAAATACAAAGTTAAGAGTACAAGATGTCAGAATATACCGAGGTGCTACATGTGGTAGTGACCACCACCTGTTAAATGCTAAGGTGATGTTTCCTGGAAGAGCAAGGATTAGAGAAAGCCAAGATAACCCTGACGTAAAAATAATGCAAAGAGGATACAACTTGGACAGCTTAGAACAACAAAGCGTTAGACAGCTTTACCAAAAACGTCTGGATGAAAAACTTCTTTGCCGAAAAACATTATCAAATACAGAGGATCTTTATAGGCATTTATCTCAATGCATACATGAAGCTGCGTATGAGTCATTAGGCTACTATGAAAAGAAGAAAAGAAAGCCATATTGGTGGGATCATGAAATTGAAAAAGAAATAGAAGAAAAAAGGTCGAAATATAACAAATATCTGACCACGAAATCAGACAATGACAAGGTTGCATACAAAGAAGCACAAGCGAAAGTGCGACGAAAATTAACCCAGAAAAAGAACGCTAGCTGGGAAAAGAAATGCAACCACTTAAATACCTACATAGGAGGAACCAGAAATACAGAAAGCTGGAAGTTTTTGAGATCATTGAGGCAGGATAAAAAGAAAGATTTAATTACGTCTATTAGTAAAGAGAAATGGGAAATATACTTTTAAAAATTATTGACAGAGGATAGAGAAGAATATAAAAATGAAATCCTCCTGCTAACCATAGGAAATGTTACATCACCTATAGTAATGCAATGCAGTGAAGTTAAACAGGCTTGTAAATCCCTAAAAAATGGAAGAGCTGCTGGCCCTGGAGTAATACCGGGAGAACTGTTAAAATATGGATCAGAGTTACTGTACAATAAATTAACAGAACTCTTTATTAAATGTCTAAATGGAGAAGAGGTACCAGAAGATTGGAGAATTTCCTATATCTCACCGTTATACAAAAAAGGCAATAAGAACGAGTGCGATAACTATCGCGGAATATCTGTGACTAGTACAATTAGCAGATTATATGGCAAAATAGTAAAAAATAGAATTGAGAAAGAGTATGCAGACAAGGAATCCGAAGAACAAGCGGGGTTTAGAGAAGGAAGATCTACTGTAGATCATCTGTTTTGTTTAACACAACTGATAGAGAAAACCTGGGCATACAACAAGGAACTTCACCTCTTATATGTTGACCTTAAAAAAGCATATGATACGGTGCCGCAAATTAAACTGTGGGAAGCCTTGAAAAGAGCTAACATAAGCTCATACTTAATAATAGCCATAAAAAATTTGTACAAAAATAGTGCAGCCAAGATCAAAATGGGAAACGACTTCTCTCAGGGATTCACAATAAATAAAGGTCTAAGACAGGGCTGCTGTATTTCCCCCACACTTTTTAAAATATATTTAGACCAAGTGCTTAAGGGTTGGAAAAGGAAATGCAACTACATGGGAATACCTTTGAAAGAAAGTACCATATACACCTTAAGCTATGCAGACGACCAAGTTATTCTATCACAAGATTATGAAGATTTAGAATATATGACCAGAAAAATAATAGAAGAATACAAAAATTGGGGTCTTGATATCAGTATCGACAAAACAAAATATATGTGTATGGGAGGAATGCAACAGAATCTTATTTTAGAAAGTGGGCAACAAATAGGACACTGTAAAGAGTATAAATATCTAGGGATGCAAATTGCAGAAAGTAAAACAATGGAGGTAGCCATTAGGGATAGATGCAATAAAGGCAAAAAAGCAATAACACTATTAAATAGCTTATTGTGGGACAATACAATATCCATTGAAAACAAAAAGAGAATTTATAATACCATAGTAAAGAGCATAGTAACCTATAGCTGTGAAATATGGCCACTAACGGAGAAATCAGAAAAACTGTTACTGACGACTGAAATGGACTTCTGGCGAAGAGCAGCCGGTAAATCAAAAAGAGAAAGAGTAAGGAATGAAAGAATTAGAGAAATAATGAATGTCAATGATACCATAATAGATGAGATAATAACGCAGCAGTTGAGGTGGTATGGACACGTAAAACGAATGGGAAATGAAAGACTCCCGAAAAAAATGCTGCTGTGGAACCCGGAAGGAAGACGGAGGAGAGGCAGACCGAGAAAAAGTTGGATACAAGGGATAGAGAAAGAAATGAGAGAAAGAGGATTAGATGAAGAACTCTGGAATGATCGGGAGGCATGGAAATTGGGAATCGGAAGACGTAGAACGTCGTAAACCGATATATATATATATATATATATATATATATATATATATATATATATATATATATATATATATATATATATATATAGTAAATAATTAAACCGAAATTAATGTGCGTTTTTATTTTTAACGAGCGGAAGGTACCCGTTGAAATTCAACGGGTGTGAAAAACATTAAACTTGTTTTATTTGAAAACAGCAAAGCCTGAAGAAAAACTGTATGCGTGGTCATTCGAGGAGTTCGTAACCTATCCTGTGTGTTGTGTTCGTTGTAGTAGACACGCTGACCGTTTTCCAGGTGCACGGAGAGATGAGTGACTATTGGTCCACTTTCATGCACGGGAAACCCAAAAATCGGCCAAACAAACTCATTACTACTTAAATAGCACCCAGGTTAATAGATGGTCACCTCGTCCCTACGGTTCTCTTGAGCCGTCTTCGGCGTGATTAACAGCTTAATCGATTCCCTTGTGTACATACATATATTTGCATTCAATTACTTAATTCAGTTGCTCTATTCAACGTTGATATGTGCGTTTAGTATCTTAATCAGGATTGGACAGAAGGGTACAATCCAGCGGTTGACAACGTCAAGAGGAGTAATGGCAGCAGAAGCCATGTTTATTTGACCTATGAATCCTCCATCACCCGGGCTGCGCCTTCGGCATAATCATTGGTTTCGGTTGCTAAATAAAATATGTATGGTGAATCTTAGTGCACTTGTCGATTTTCATGCAAGGATGTCGTTAATTGCGCAGAATGTATGTTCTTCTTTCGGGTAAGAAGCATGTAGTGACGTCATTATAATTTCCGCCATCTTAAATCAGATTGAAGGTTCGAAACAGATGGATCTGTCATTGAACCAGATTTAGAGCTGGTTACCCGTCCGTAGGTTGGGTAAGGATGAAATTTGTGCGGATCTCAGCGTAACCCGAGAAACACCACGGGGAGATTCTCATGAGATCATGTCAGGTGGGCATGATCTCATGAGAATCAAGTATAACCTTTGTCGTTTATCTTTCATGGGCTTATTTTCTCGCAAATAAGACATTCATTATGCTTTAGAAGATTTTTTCGAAAGGTTACTCTTTTTTCTATTAGGCATGTTGATGGATATATTTTTAAGTCCAAGGAACGGAAACACAGCGGCAAGTGAGAGTCTAGAAGAGGCAAATCGATGATCGAGTAAATGTACCAAAGTTAACAGCACTTTAACACTTTTAAACATATAAATAACTCGTGACGTTAATGATGTCGGAATTGGTCAAAAAAACAGTTCGCAATCGTAATGAGAGGCAGACGGTTTCACTACGTGTGGTACATCTGAGTATTTAACGATAATAAACAACGCCGTGTTTGTTGTAGCAACAGAGGCATTATTACAATTGATATTCGCTGTACGTAAATATTCTTGCACAATTAATTAATTGTGTATTCTATTAATTCCTTTATGTGTAACGTTTACTACGTAAGTGTTCTCTCATATACATGCAGTGCCCCTTTGAGAGCTACTTTGAGAATAGACGTTGAAGAGTAGACTTGTTAAATATGCATTGAATTTATCGATTACCCCCCGAAGCAATCTATCATGGGGCCCTTGGGACTCTGGGCTCTTCTTATACGGATTTTCTTTCTACGTACTATCATGGGCCTGCAGGAAAGCGTGGTATTTAAAAGCTAGATGCGTTAATCTTTATATATATAAAAGTCAATGTATGTATGTATGTATGTATGTATGTATGTATGTTCCACATCTCCTCCTAAACCACAGGACCGATTTTGATGAAATTTGGAACACGAGTTTGTCACTGATAGACAACAAACACTGTAGGGTTCAATTAACCGAATCCCTATTTTTTCAGGGTTAAGGGTGTGATCCTTACTAATATGTATAAAAATGTAATGGTCTCTTTCTGTCTGTTGCTCCATCACGCAAAAACTACTGGACCGATTGAGCTGAAATTTGGCATGCAGATTAAAGACATATCTGGTTGTAACATATACTATATCAAAAAGCCCTCAGGGCCCCCAACGGCCCCCTGAAGGTCCCCCCTGGTGGTCAATGGCAAGCATTGGGTTCGGTGCAGTGGGTTAATGTTTTACTTTTTAAAAGTACATTCACTCAAGATATAGGACTGGAATGTTTTCTATCGGATAGCTGAATAAATGAAGTTTCTTATTTTATCAATCGATATCCTTCTACGCTCCGTATTTGTCAGAACTTCATGTTTTCAACTGAAAAATCTCACCTTTTTCTCTGAAATCAACAATAACATATTTCCTTGACAACCAGGGATTTGATTTTCAGAGAATATTCACGTCTCTAGCATTTAAATATCACGTCTTCTTACATGTCCATGATTGCACGTAGAATGAAAATCTGTATCAGAAGGGCCCAGAGTCCCAAGGGCCCCATGATAGATTGCTTCAGGGGGTAATCGATAAATTCAATGCATATTTACAACAAGTATACTCATCAACGTCTTTCTCAAAGTATCTCTCAAAGGGGCATCGCATGTATATGAGAGAACACTTACGTAGTAAACAATACACATACAGGAAATTAATTGATTACACACAATTATATGTGCAAGAATATTTACGTGCAGCGAATATCAATGGTAATAATGCCTCTGTTGCTACAACAAATACGGCGTTGTTTATTATCGTTTAATACTCAGATGTATTACACATAGTGAAACCGTCTGCCTCTAATTACGATTGCGAACTGTTTTTTAGACCAATTGCCACATCATTAACGTCACGAGTTATTTATATGTTTAAAAGTGTTAAAGTGCAGTTAACTTACATTCACTCATTTTTGGGTTTCCCGTGCATAAAGGTGGACCAATAGTCACTCATCTCTCCGTGCACCTGGAAAACGGTCGGCGTGTCCACCACAACGAACACAACATACAGGATAGGTTACAAACTCCTCGAATGACCACGTATATAGTTTTTCTTCAGGCTTTGCGGTTTTCTTATAAATTAAGTTTAACGTTTTTCACACCCGTTGAATTTCAACGGGTACCTTCCGCTCGTATTCTATGAAAATCAAATTTCTGGTTGTCAAGGAAATATGTTATTGTTGATTTCAGAGGAAAATGTGAGATTTTTCAACTGAAAATATGAATTTCAGACAAATACGGAGCGTAGAAGAAAATCGATTGATAAAATTAGAAATTATATTTATTCACCCATCCGATAAATAAAATTCCAGCCCTATATCTTGAGTGAAAGTACTTTTAAAAAGCAAAAAATAAAACCACTGCACCAAACACAATGCTTAGCATGGACCACCAAACACAATGCTTAGCCTTCGGGGGCCTTTAGGGCTTTTTGATATAGCATATGATACAATCAGATATATTTTCTATCTACATGCCAAATTTCAGCTCAATCTGTCCAGTAGTCTTTGCGTAATGAAACAACAGACAGACAAACACCATTATATTTTTATATATTTGTAAGGATCACACCCCTAACCCTGTAAAAATAGGGGTTTTGGTTATTTGAAAACCCTACAGTGTTTGTTGTCTATCAGTAGCGAACCTGTGTTCCAAATTTCATCATAATAGGTCCAGTGGTTTAGGAGGAGATATGGAACATACCCACCCACATACATACATTGACTTTTATATATATAAAGATGAAAGCAATATGTTTAACTATGGTAAAAAATACAAAATATCTAAATATATGAGATTTATTTGTGTACATACTTTTTGTTGAAGCAGGCGGAGATTTTACAACCCAGTTTCCCTTGTGTATATTTTGAAAAATGCATATGCCCGCTCCATTAAGTGGAGAAAGTATATGAGAGCTTGCTTGTCATCTATTGGCGCACATCTGAATCACTACGCCTAGCAACTGAACCATACGTACGTACACTTAGCCTTTTACAAAGTGGATATTCTCAA
Source organism: Pyrrhosoma nymphula (assembly GCA_963573305.1). Classification (NCBI taxonomy): domain Eukaryota; kingdom Metazoa; phylum Arthropoda; class Insecta; order Odonata; family Coenagrionidae; genus Pyrrhosoma; species Pyrrhosoma nymphula. The sequence goes on from OY754337.1 coordinate 1,103,719, forward strand.
CGAAGAGTCAGCTTAACAGGATTGTCACCGAGAATTAAGCTTTTTCGTGGCAGTTCCTATCCTGAAAAGGAACGTCGTGATTGATATGAATTTAAAAATGTCTCATCACTCGTAATTTCTTAGAAAAAATGGTAAAAATTACTACAATAACCAGGTTTGATGAAATGTTAGTTGATATGCTACGTCAAATTCTTTAGTATTGACCACGCTCAAGTTATCCCTTTCAGATGTCAATCTCTAATTATTTTAAAAGCTCCGAAAAGTTCACACTGTCTTCGCCTGGAGGAATATTCGTCTCTTTGTTCTTCCTTTGGTGTCGTCAAAGGGTTCTCCTGTACCCTGTCGACCACATACCCTCGCGAGAACACCAGACTCACTTCATTCCCTTCTTCTCCCTGCGAACCCTGCGCTAGGCGTCGGCTCCTTGCAAGGAGACGCTCAGGGGTCCAAGCAATCCCCCCTACCCCGGACGCCCTTCCCACGAACCCTCTGGAGTTAGGGTGAGGGAAGGGCAAAGGATCGCTCTTTGGGGTCAAAGTGACGCCCTCTTAAGGGTGCGGGGTGGGGGCGGGGGTGAGGGAGAAAGGGGAGGGTTTGTGGGGTGGGGAAGGCGAAGGAGGAATCAGGGGAGGGGAGGCGAAGAAGGAAGCCCTGGCTCCTTTGTTGCCGAGGGGATTTAGTGGGGGAAGGCCCCTTGAAAATGGGATGTGGACCTTCCTTCTTCCTTGATGCTGCGAAATATCATCACCAAGGGAACAAAGAGCCTTGCTCTCTCTGTTTTGAAAGGAACATTCTTCGACGGAACCAAAGATTCTCATAATTCTGCCCATAGCCAATAAATAGTTGGAGCTATCAACTATTGTAGGACTAACTATTCATCAATTACAGGTTAATGCAACCGCCAATTATATAGATATTTAGCGTAGGGTTGAATGTCAATCAAGCATCCAAAGTTGGATTTCCATTTGCCGGCTATTTGGGTGGAGGCAATGGGCAATTGAGGCTATTTGCAATCGTTGAGGATGGGTGTGTAAGTCATGTACACTACTAATGTACTAATTAAAGTAAGTAATTAAGGATTAAATGAGGGTGAATTAGAGGTGGAGAGAAACCTGGCGACAGCATTTGCCTTCTCTGAGCGAAATCCGCCAAGGGGACCACAGTCCAGCGTCCTTCTCAACGGACGAAGAAATACGTTTCAAAAGCATTCCGCATTGTAACCATGTAAATATCAGGACTCCACTGAGAAATCTCCACCACAGCCGGAATGCGAACCCGGTCCCTCGGAATGGGAAGCCAGTGCTTCATACCAATCTGATACTCTCGATTTTTATTCATTAAATTCCAAAAGGAATAAACGAGTCATTTTCGCCTAATACAATAAGGAATATCCTATGGAGTGCAAAGTTGCGATATTTAAGATTTTCCAACGGAGGGTAAATCATTTTCAGGTCAGTAAATCACTGGAATGTTACCTACTTCTCTCTTGGAAGACCTAATTTTGTATATGCTGTCAGTAATTGGGACCCTTATGAGATAGGCTTAAGTAATAAGTTAGAAAGGAACGCGTGCAGCAAAGATCGGTAAGCCAAGTAACAGGTCGTTACGATATTTCATAAGTGTTACAGACCTAGTACAAAACAAGTATGTTAATTGCTTTCAGACCTTAGGTTAAAATTAAGATTTAACCTCTGAAGATCCAAGCCTATCAATTTTCTACAGACGTCAGAAACATGTTACGAAACCCGATGTACTACAGTAGATTAGATCATGACAATAAAATTAGGGAGAAAGAGACTGTGGAACTGACAGATCTAAAATTTCATTCTTTTCGCAAACGGTAAGAGACATTGATAGCTGCCATTGAGACTTGCATTCTTTCTGCACAGTTCTTTTAACGCAAAGTATTTATGTAGTTGCAAAATGATTGGAATGAATGTCCATTGATGCAGTTTCTATGTAACTTCTAGCATATTTTAAAATTCATGTTAATGAACATTCAATCTCTTTCACAAATTTTCAGGTTTTTCTACAGTGCATCAATAGCCTTCTTTACATTTCAATTGCAGGGCATAGTGTAGTACATGTTGATGATTATTCACTCTCTTCAGCGCACCCTTGAGGTGACTTTCAGGTAACAATGTAGAGGATGTTATCAATTTCCAAGCCATTAGTTTGATAATCCAAGAAGAGTGAAGTGCTTAGCATGCTAAATAACTAGCTGTAGTGTAAAGAAAGGTAATATATGTGGTGTCGTCTTAGCGACTTCCTCTCGATATGCGGCCGTCTCGATGACGGCGAGAGGTATACGGATTCCTTGAATCTAATCTACGTTTTTGACTCTTCTGGCTCCTTCGTCTTGTCCACATTGTCTGTCCTGTATGTGTTTGTGTTATTGCTGATTTAGCCGTCAATAAATAATAATATTTCATTGGGGAAGTGAATAAACGAAACCGGTGGAGTTGATATTTAGGGGACCTTAATTCAACTCCGACCCAAATGACATGATCCTAAAGACCAATCGATCCACTGCAGAAGTGAATTATTTTTCTGATTTTGGTTATGCTTTCCTATTAATGTCTACCACAACTTGTTATTTCAATTAATGATGTATGTGCGATTGGAAATAACAGCCAGTTTGGGAGGGTGGGAATTCAAGGGGTACATCTTGATTATATCACTCGTCACCACCGCGAAAATACTTCAGAAATAGAAATATCAGAGCAGTATGTGTTTAATGAGCAAGATAATATGCCCTTTCGTATAAAATTGGCAATATTCGGATGACTACTACAGCTAAAAAAAATATCCAACTTTGATCTCTGTAAACGAAACTTTTCTGTCCATTGCAAAACGTCTTGTTCTATGAAGTTATTTTTTAATACTACTAAAATAATTCATTAATTAAATGAACCTGAAATTATTTAGCTAAAAATAAATAATTTTGAGTGGAAACTTTTATATTATACTTTTTTAAAGTACTAACCAAACGCCAAAAAATAATTTGCAAGAGATACCGTTCACGAGAAGCTATTTACTGTATATGTCGTAACAGAAGTTTGTCTTAAAACAGACAAATTCGTTAAGGCGTATCACTCTGGAAGATTGTGGCGTGATAACTTACATTCAACCCTTACCAGAGAATGGAATCTGTGCTTGCGATGCATAGCCATTCCCTGCTAGAAAAATAATTAGCATGTCATTGCTGGTAAGATACGGGTATTTTTATTGGGAGTAGTAAGTATACATGGCATTCAGGTTCACCGATGGCTGATGTAATTTTGCACTTCGCACTTTCAAATTATGTCAAGACAAAACTTTCAAGTAGAGTGGCACTAAAAGTGTTTCGTTGGCCAAGGTCATTTCGCAGTTACTGTCCGCCACTGTTAGACAGCGTCAACAGCACTCGGACGAATATGAGGGTTGACACCTCAAAATTTGATCTGAGTCCAGTGACGTCCTTTTTGCTGACTGATCGGGAACTAATGTTTTTATCGTGGCAAGCTATTTCCCAAGGAAAAGCGTATTTGATAGCATGCGTATTCCGATATAACATGATCAACAAATCATTTAAATTGCTGCAAATCTTTTAAAATTTCTCTCTAAAAAAAGTCTCTTTTAAAGACAAACACTTTGCTTATGATATCAATTCCATCGGTAAGGACTTCACGATGTTGCTACTGATATTTAGCCAATATCGAACCTCCCGGTTTACATCGAATTCAATCAGGAGTTACCGCAAGGGTAGAGACAAGTTGCACTCATCTCACCAAGTTAGAATCTTTTCTTCATCAGAGAAGGTGGTGTTTGTCAAGGCTTAATGACGTCTTCTTTGAGCACGTGATCTCATCACATCTCCTCCCCCAATACTCCTGGCCCATGCTCATGTTTTGTCTTTTATGGCTCGCGTGGTCTTCATTTTTTTGTCAAGTTACAGAGGATATAGATAAACGGATGGGAGGCTATCAAGATATACGCTTGGAGGTGAAAGAACAGAAGCAGAAGAAGGTAAAGAAATGCACAATGGCATAGAAAAACTGCGAATAGCATCAAGGATATTAGCAATAGAATATCTTCAGAAAATGAGGGGCTCAGTAAATAGAAGAGAGCTTATGGCCGGGACCTCATGTAGATCTTATAACTGAACTTTAGACTGGACGCATTTGAGATGTGAGTGTGAAGGAGGTGCGATAGAGAAATTACTATGGACCGAAAGGTAAAAATCGTATTAGTTCTTCGAAGGAGAGGGAGCAGGGATAGAAAGAGAAAGGTAGTGAAAATTAAAAGTAGGCAAATTAGGTGAATGGGGCAGGTGATGAAGGGTTTGCCGTTTTGACGGAAGGTAGGTGGCAAAGAGGGAGGAAAATAGGCATTTCTGGCGTAGGAAAGTAATGCAGGAAGTATGCGGAATATAGAATATAAAAAGAGAGATCGTATAATCCTGAAGCAGTATAATCCTGAAGTGGGTAGTGGTAGAGTAGCAATGATCCACCATTAATTACCCAGACCAGAAGAGCAATGAATAATAATAATAACAGAAATGTCCAATATAGTAGCGAACATGCAAAAGCCTCCGATGACTCTCCCTTCTCATGAGAGCTTATGACACGCAATATAAGAGAAGGAGAACGGTCCTTTTTAGCAATTAACGTGTTCTCACGTCCCTTCCCGTCAGGGAATCTCCGAAATAATCCAGGGCTGCGAATGGGAGGAGAGGTGGGGGATGAAAGAGTAAGAATAAGGAAAGTGGAATTGGAGATAAATAACTCAAAGAGAAACCTTTTATTCTCCCTCTTACCGTGGCACAGTCTCACTCTTCGTCGAGGGTGAGTTAAAAGAAGGTCTCCTTCTCTTTCCCTGTCCACCTCCAATTACCTCCACCCAAGTAACCACCCCCCCCCCCCCCACAAAGCCCACAAACGCATTACAGAGCGGAGAGGAGGGGTGGTCACACGCAAGTAATGCCCTTCTCAACACCCCCCGCCCTTCGTCGAATAGGGGGAGGGTGTCCTCGTCGTCACGCCCTCTACATCTTTAGCGCCTCTTTTCTCTTTCTTCCCATCCACTCCGGCGGAGCCGTCAACATGCGATAATTGACTATCGACCACCGCCAGGGCGAAGGGAGACACCAGGGGGCAACGTCCCTAATCGATAGATACTCCTTTGTGCCACCGCCCTCACCCGTTCCCTTGCCCCCTCCTCCCTCCCCTCTTCCGCTCCTCCCCCCCTAATTTATCGCCTTCTCTATCCGACGAAAGCAAACTGTCCTCCGAAATCACTCCTCTTTTTTTTCTATCTCTCTCTCTCTATCTTTCTCTGGTTCCACCTCTTGTTCGTCACGCGGTCTCAGAAAACGGGTGAATATAATCATCGTTTTTTTATTGTGGTTGCTTGGAGGTGGGGACTGACAACCGGGGTATATTTCTGAGGTAGTTCGAGCTAAATATCCCTTCACCTAGAATATGACCTCATTTTAACCGGCCCGCGGCAAATTGTCGCATATTGTAGTTTCAGAGCTCTCCATTCGGTGCCGTTTGTATTTAATGCCTGTGTCTCCAGGTAATATAAGAACAAGGAACCGGTTCCTGAAGCACCTTAACCAGTAATATGCCATGTTTGCACGAAGCATAAAAATTACAGGTTAAAAATTGTGTGCCAGTGATGTAAAAATAATATATGTGGAAAGCATTTTCGTCAAGAGACAACATGTATGAGATGGGAAGATGAACAGGACCTAGATATGAACTAAGATGATTAACAATGTACATTCAGTGTTAAACAATAATAGATGTAACTGTAACAACTTAATTAGCCTTTTTTTATTAGTAAATTATCTTGCCCTTAAATATAGGAATGCAATTTATTTTTGCGGTAAAATTGCCGCATCCTGCGCTCACTCGTGGGAGTGAATTTGGCGCGCCCACCGGAGGAGGGTTAAGGTCGCTGCTCAATACTGACTCTGTGAGTCAAAACAAATATTTTTTTTGTAGATTTTCGCAGATCATTGATCATGGTATTCAGGATTTTGGTTCTGCGATTAATTATTTAGTATTAGGCAACAGTTTCGCCGTGCTATGCTGCCGGCTTCGTCGAGCATTTAAGAACAACAATGGTCTTTTTAAAAAATAAATAAACAATTCCAGCAGTTGATGATTTGGAGAAGTAAAAACTTAATCAACATGAACGTGCAATCCGGAAGAAAGACTGGTATCACTCTGCCGTGGCTGAGCACACTACGTTAGAGGAAGGTCACGCCATTGACATCGAGACGGCAAGAGCACTACACAAAGAAAGCAGTTACTTTCCACGGCTCATAAGGGAGGCGATTGAAATAGAAAAAAGACCAAATAACATCAATAGAGAGGATAGTTATAAACTCCCTTATATCTGGAAAAGAATTCTTCGAAATTAAGTTTTTACTTCTCTAAATCATCAACTGCTGAAATTGTTTATTTATTGTTTTAAAAAGACCATTGTTGTTCTTAAATGCCCGACGAAGCCGGCAGCATAGCACGGCGAAACTGTTACCTAATACTAAATAATTAATCACAGAACCAAAAGCCTGAATAACAAAAACTAATATTAATTACACTTTTTTATTTATTCGGTTTAAAAAATCCTGCTTTCGCGGTGACAACACCCCGATCAGAGGTACCAACACCATCCGCTTTGATTCTTCTGACACAGGAGCACAAATGGACGGGCAGCCTTTGTCGGAGACACCAGAGATGACAGCGATGGAGCTACGCACCCTGTTCAGTGAAGTCATGAAGAAATTAGACTCGTTGAGAGAGGACCAATCAACACTCACGAACAAAGTAAGTGAGAATAGTGCTTTACTGACTAGTCTCTCAACTAGGTTCGACGCAATTCAAAAAGAACTATCAGGCGTAAAAGATCTAGTCACAGTATTGCAACAAAAAGTGAGTGATCTTGAAATGAAGACCATAAAATTAGAACAAGATTCATTAAAAAACTCTTTGGAAATAAGAGGTGTACCCCTTGTCGCTAACGAATCCATCGAAAGTGCTGAACATTTGCAAATCCCTTAAAGTGGACGTGACCTTGGACGACATTGACTATACCTTTCGACCACAGTCACGCCAAAATAGCGCAGCAAAATCACGTATACCACCTCCCATTATTGTACGCTTCGCTAGACAGGGAAAAAGGAACCAGCTCCTAACAATGCGGCGTGCCAAGAGAGATTTTAACACCAGTGACATTGGATGGCAGTCAGAGACAACACCCTCCCTTTCTCAAACTATATATATTGATGAAGCCCTTACTCATACCATAGGAAACTTTTCGCCTATGCCAGAGATCTAAAAAAGAAAGACAAATTGGCATTTATATGGGTGAGAAATGGCACTATCCTTGCTAGGCAGTCGGAGGGCAGTCCCGTCTCAGCTATCTATTCACAAAAAGACCTTGATGTTTTTTTATGAATGATGGAACTTCCCAGCAAAAGATGAAAACGAAGAATCCAGTTTCTGTTAACAATATAAACATCTCGCTTGTTAATGCGCAATCACTAATAGCCCATTTTGATGAATTCAAATTATATTATGTTCATAGAGATGTTAATTTAATTGGTATTACTGAAACCTGGATGAAATCATCTATTTCTAATGATTTTGTAGCACTTCCCAACTATCATCTATTTCGAAATGACCGTGAAGAAAAGAGAGGGGGAGGGGTGGGCATTTATGTCCACGATTCCCTCGAAGCTAAACTGATTGGGTCGTCCCCTAGTATATATTCGAACCGACCAGAATATTTATGCTAAGAGTTACGCCGATCATCAACAAAAATGTTAATCGCAATTGTGTATAAACCTCCAAAATCTCAAAATTTGCAAGACTTTGAAAGCTTTCTTGGGCATCATATTTCTATGTATGAAAATGTAGTTGTGATGGGAGATTTTAACATTAACCTGCTTAAAACCTCTTCAGAAAAAGATAAGCTGTTAGAAATACTAAATGGATTTAGCCTTACCATTGGAGAAACCGGACCAACTTGCCATACGCACAATGCCCACTCTATTTTAGACTTATTTTGTGTTGATAATCCTAAGAAGGTAGTTAACATTGAACTATTTGACGAACCTAACATGTCTTGTCATGACCAAATTACTCTTGTATATGAATTCAAAGCCCCAGACCCGATAGTAAAATACATAACCTTTAGGGACTTTAGCTGTTTTGACCACACCAAGTTCCATTCTGACCTAAATAATAGAGACTGGAATGCAATAGCCAATGCACTCTCACCGGTTGATAAAATAGAAATATTCAACTCCTATATTATAGATTCATTTGACCTAAATGCCCCCATTCGCTCCATTCGCGTGACCCACCCAGCAACCCCATGGATTACGCCCGAAATAAAGTCGGCTATCAAGAGGAGGAATAATGCTCGAGCATTGTATAGAAGGTATGGTGACCCTGAAGTGTTTTCCTCATATAAGGCAATGAGAAAGATCACGAAGAAAAAGATACGTGAAGCAAAAAATAATTACTATCAGGCGCTATTTTCAAAAAGTCATACTTCAAAAAGCACATGGAAAAACTTACGAAATATAGGAATAATTAAAAAACCCAATAATGAGAAATTGAACATTCACCCAGATATTCTAAACAATTACTTTTCCACTAGCAGAAATGTAATTCTTCCTCCAATACCCATTAGCAATGAGACAGTAAATCTTGATAGTAAATTCTTTTTTTCACACGTAAAGCCTCTAGAAGTTACTCATGCATGTAAAAACATTATCTCAAATGCTAGGGGCTATGATGAAATCCCTATAGATTTTATAAAAAATCATTACCAACGATATTACCCGTGCTTTTAAATATCTTTGACTCCTCCTTACAACTAGGCATATACCCAACTATTTGGAAAAGAACCTTGCTAAGGCCAATTCCTAAATGTTCTAATCCTTCCAATCCGAGTGATTATAGACCAATAGGATTACTATGTTCCACCGCAAAAATACTCGAGAGAATAGTTTTCGACCAACTTAACACATACATTACCGAACGAGATCTGCTCGACCCAAGACAATCAGGTTTTAGGAAGGGACATAGTACTCAAACCATACTGCTTCGCCTAACAGAATACTTCAGACAAGCAATGGATAATAGACAACTTACTGTGCTTGTTCTGTTTGATTTTTCTCAAGCATTCGACTCCGTGAACCACGCTCTTCTATCACAGAAGTTAAAAGGGTATAATTTTTCGGACAGTGTAATCAAATGGTTCCGATCATATCTTACCGAGCGAATGCAAGCAGTAATAGGAAAGCCCGGAGATACATCTAACTGGCTAAACGTGGATACTGGAATGGTGCAAGGATCTGTCCTCAGTCCATTACTATTCTCTTTGTTCATTAACGACCTACCGAGATGCGTAATTCACTCCCAATATTTTCTTTATGCAGACGACTTCCAAATTTACCAACATTCAACTCCAGAAAGCCTAACACAGACTATTGCTAGCTTAAATGCTGATATTGTCCATATCAACACATGGGCAGAGACCAATGGCCTCAAACTAAATGAAAATAAAACTAAGGCTATTATTATCGGCAGTAGGAACCTTACATCTAAGATAAATTTTCACCACATTCCAGTAATCACAGTCAAAAATAAAGCTGTCCCCTATGAAGAACACGTAAAAAATCTAGGGGTAATAATGGACAAGAACTTAAATTGGAATGCACACTGCCTAAATATTAGGAGTAAAAGCTATAAAACTCTTCACCAATTGTACAAATCCAAAAACCAGCCTGCAAACTTACGAAAAACAATCGTAAATGCGATTATCTTCCCACATTTTGATTACTGTTGTGCTGTACTAAGTAATATTAACGAAGAAACAAATAATAAGCTCCAAATTACTATGAATGCTACTGTGAGATTTGTATGTGACCTGAAACGGTGGGATCATGTTACTGATTCATACAAAAGACTAAAATGGCTTAAAGTTAGAGAAAGACGGCTTTATTTATCTATTCTCTCCGCCTTCAAAATTTTCAAGACAACTTGTCCTCCATACCTGTTCAACTCTTTTATTTTCAAAAAAAAGCATCCAAAACCGGTTAACAAGATCCCATCATTTAGACCTACAGATCCCACAGCACAAAACTGAAATTTACCATAAATCTTACACCGCCACTGTAGCAAGAAATTGGAATACTCTCCCAACAGATATAAAAACGTGCAATTCTGTACCCTGCTTTAAAAAGGAATTATTTCAAAACATAATCACGAAAAGATGTTAAGGGAGAAAGTGAAAATGGAAATGATTGTTGCAACACTGTAACACTGTGATCACCTGTGAACACATTGTAACACTGTGATCAACTTTAAATTGTTTGTGAAAACCCTTTCTTGTATTTTTTTCTGTAAATTTATTATTATTATGAAAATTTCGTGTAAACACTGTCTTATAAGCATTATTTATCTATATTTTTCAAATTATGTTTTGTGTCAATGAATATTAATGTATCAAGGTGTCTGGAAGACCGACCGTGTAAACACTGTCTTATAAGCATTATTTGTATATTTTTTAAATTATGTTTTGTGTAAATGAATATTAATGTACTAAGGTGTCTGAAAGACCGATAAGGGTCTACGACAATAAACGTTTTATTTATTTATTATTTATTTATTCGCTGATGAAATGAAAAAATTACCGGTTACCTATTGTAAACCAAAAAAATAGGTAAGAAAGATAAAGGTTATTCCACGAATATATTTTTAATTAACACCTTTTTTGAGCATTTGGAGCCGACTGCAGCGCCATTTGTTTTATAGCAATAGCCGCCGACTGCAGCGCCATTTATACGGAACAACCACGTTTAGACTTCAATTGTCGCAATAATTAGCTAATTACTCATTAACCAAGGTGGTAAGATGCATCTGATTTATTGTTTAATCAATTTCCCGGGATATTTTGCTTCCTGTAAACAGTTTATCGTGAAAATGGCGTTTATAATAGGCAGAAAAAATGCATTTTCCCCGTTTTTCATGCATCACCATGTAAATTCAAGTTCAATTTGCGAGAAAAATAGTGATGAAAGATAGAATTTGGTGTTTCTTATCAGATAGAAGACACGTTTTCCTATATGTTTCTAGAATTTAAATAAAACGACACTTAAGTTTTTTTTATGGTGGAACCATCTAAAAGAAAAAACTCTCATCATTCCGACGATATCAAAATATTAACCCCTTGCCAAACTACATTTCAAGCAATTTTCCTGAAAATATCAGCTTTTTTACATAAGATTGATTACGGCAGTGCGGGGAGAATTTCTCCAGGGGGAGAATGTTGAAAAATATAGGAATTTAGAACAACCTAGATTTCGTCAAAAAACGGGGTGTAGCTTGTATGTTTTCTCAAATAATTATAAAAATTGATTTATTACATACCACGGTAGTTTTTTTCAAAATCGCAAAAATACCTGCTGTTTTGAAGGCTTTTTAGCCGTACGGCGTGAAAAAATGAGTCAAGTTTTATTGTATTGCTTATGTACTATATATTTATTTGATTACAGAGAATTTTTGTCACAAATTACTACATTTTTGCACGTTTAGCATTACAATATTTACTTCACGCTTCTTACAGTCGCTGAAATTAAAAAAATAAAATTCGAATATGAGTTTCCATTATGACTAGGGAACTATCTCTCTCAAACTACCTTAAGCAGCGGTAGTTCGGGAAATGTGAGGAAATATGAAGAGAAATCCGGCGTATATTCAAGTCCGCTTTTGACGAAAGGGGCCCAGAAGTTCACGGTTCAATGTCCAATTCCACAGAGGGAGTACTTATATTTAGTGTAGTACCTCATCTGTGTTTCTCTCCTCGTAGTACCCCAGTAGGGTAGTAGCGGCCAAAGAGACTTTTAACTAGGTTTGTCGATAGGTAGTGTAGCTCTTAGTAGTAGTAGTACTCCCTAATACTTGAATCCGTATCTGTTACCCAGTATGGTGCGAATGACCTTAGTCGTTGAAACACCCTAATCACCCTAATCCTACTACTTCTGTTACCTAGTACTAGCAGAACGCCGTGCATGTTTTCTACATAAGCCTTGAGTCTCTGTCCATTTGTGTAGTTGCAAAATACATATATATTAACGGTCCCTCTCCATTGAGATAACATCTGTAGTGTATTGCATGCTTGTGAGGCTTCGTCTCGTGACAAGCATTAGTGATTTATGCTCATGCATAATTAGTCGTAGTTACACGGCTTAACTTTAGGGTATAGTGTAATGCATGTTGGCGAATACTCACCCCCTGCCACAAACCCCTGAGGTGGCTTGCAGGGTATTTTGTAGATGTAGATGTAGGTAGATTTCTAAATCATAATAAAATAAATACCTTCAATTCCCATAATTCGTTGATGTGACCTCAGGATAGGAAGCCAGTCCTCGAGCCACAATAACAATTTGATACTCATAAGCCCTGGATGGAAACTCCACTACTGTAGAGGCAGTGGCTGTTATATGGTTAAAGGATGTATTTAGAAGCTATCGACAATAATGGAATTATAATATATTAAAATATGAATGTCAAGTAGTCGAATAAGCGCAGCGACTAGAGTACTGGGTTCGAGACTCGGTTGAAAGCGGAAAATCTTCACGAGCACACTGTAATACTGATATATGTACAAAACTGGGCGGACGGAGCTCAACGTTTACTTTAGTACTCCGTCAGTAGGATAAGTAATAAGAGGAGTGAACCGCTTAGTACCTTTTCTCAAGATTTGGGCAATGCCGGTGCCGAGCCAATTATACAGGGTGATTGCAAAAGAATGCGTCAGTTTCAAATATCTGTATTTTTCAAATGGTACGATCTACAGAGCTGCGCGACCTCTTAAAATTACCGACATATTCTCTAGTTTTGTCGAAAAAAATGACATTACAAATTTTCAATATGTCCTCGTTGAGTAACCCGAACAATATCAAGTCGATATTCAAATTCCTCCCACACTCTGTGCAGCATGCCAGCTGTCTTCACAGCCAAAGTTATGCGTGCTTTCAATTCCTCGCTGTTAGTAGGCAATGACTAAGATTGGCTTTTTCCTCTACTGGAAGCAGATTCCAATGGTTTTGTGCTTCAGCAAGACGGGACTCCCCCTACATTGGCACCTCTTAGTTCGTGCTCATCTTAATTGAGACCTACCCACAAAGATGGATTGGTCGATATGCAAGGCAAGACCTCGCCCTTCATCTGTGGCCTCCGAGGTCACCTGATCTCACACCATGAGAATTTTGTGGGAATATGTCAAGGGTCAAGTCTTTGTGCCGTCATTGCCTACTAACAGCGAGGAAATGAAAGCACGCATAACTTTGGCTGCGAAGACAGTAACTGCTGACATGCTTCACTGAGTGTGGGAGGAATTAGAATAACGACTTGATATTGTTCGGGTTACTCAAGGAGGATATATTGAACATTTGTGATGTGTTTTTTTCAACAAAACAAGAAAATTTACCGGCCACATTAAGAGGTCACGCAGCTCTGTAGCTCGTACCATTTGAAAAATACAGATATTTGAAACCGACGTATTCTTTTGTAATCACCCTGTACATTAACTGCGTTAGGTAATTGTAATACCTTCAGTTAGTACTACCCTTAAGGTAAGTGCTATCTGAAGTAAGTAGGTTTACCCATAGTTTCTCAAAACGAAAATAGGAATAAATGTATATTTGTGTAATTACTGAACGTCGAAGAAGCATGGTTATTGGGAAAACTCTGAAACATAAGAATCTTCTGTAAACAAATATTGAAGGGTAGAATGGATTGAAATAAAAACTGAGGAAGACCAAGTATGGAGATACCGGAAAGGATGAGAAAAGTACACTTAAACAGTTATGAAGGGAAGAAGAAGTCAATTGCTAATGGGACGGTAATGAAAGCCGAAGTAAATCAATCTTGGGATTTAGGGCCTCTGAGAATGTCAACCTCATCAGTTTATATTTGGTGAGAGGTGAGGGAAACATTCCATTAAGTTGCGATAGCATTATTGCTGTCGGAGGATTCGATACATTCCGTCGCAATGTATCGTAGCAGTATGTGCTGGGGATATTTTTGTGGAACTAAAGGAAAGTACGAGAGCGAAGGCCGCTATCATATATTTAATGAATGAAAACTTAGAGAGTACGCCAAGATACGGGCATAAATAATTTCGCAAAAATAGAGAAAAGGGGGGAAATCCTCAAGATTCGCGATGGCTGTTGCAAATGGGCAGCGGCGTCGGGTCATCTGGGAGCATTCTGGCTGTCTCGACCGCATGAACACAAAGATGAGTCTTCGCTGTCTCGTCTCCACACCTCCTGAAATAATGCCACCCCCATATGATGCCACGTCCATTTTATTACAAAATGAATGGCACCCACATTCATGATATGTTTCGCATCCTTTTCAGCTGCGGAGTCACAAGCCACTGTGACCTTAGAGAGATTAGGGATCCCAATTGCACACTCTCTTGTGCTGATATGGCTCATATCAGCAGTTCAATTTTACTTCACTTTGGCCTTTATATGTCACCTCAACTCACTGTTTGCATGCAATACGAAGAAACGGGAAAAAGTAAGGACGATATGGAGATTCTAGATAGGACACCATGCATCCAATTGTTGGCACCTGTCAGTATGCTGAAGTACTACGAGCCAAATCCATTTAGACAGAGACTGGAGGCAGAAGAAATGGACTGTTTTAGAATGATATGTGGAATATTAAGGTTAGATAGAGTCCTAAAACCAAAGCGTTAGAAGTGGGATGGTAGCAGAGAGGAAAGTAGTCCTCGGAATAAATTTAGAAAAGAAGATTAAAATATAATGCGCAAATGAAAAGAGTGGAAAACCACCGGTGGTCCAAAAAAAGTGATTGAAGGCAATAACCTCCTCCATAGAGAGAGAGGAAGAGGAGGATACCAATCAGAAGAGCGGATGAAACATGTTGCCATTTATGAATATGAAAGGAGATGCAGGAGGAAGAAGAGAAGTGGAGGGATAAAAAATTATATGAGAAGTGAGAGAGACGATCCTAAGCTGAACAAACTTGCTGATATCTGATTTCACTCGAAACGGAGTAAATACAACCATTCGAGGAGCCATTCTGGGGTTGAAGGTTGCCTGAGATTGGTGATCGCATTAGGAAATACTAGGAAATATGAACCTATGTTTGTTTCTGATACAATGAAAAAGGCGTTCAAAACCTCTATTATTGCAAAATGTCCAGGTACCGTCATTCCGTTTGGACTTACATTTTTTTTATTTATATTTTCGTCTACTGTTATGCGAACAAACAAATGCAATCAAGTCTCACAGGCTCGGCAGCAGGAATAAGAGGAGTCGTACTAAGGTGCAGTCAAAGGTCCTCAACTCCACCGTTGTCTCAGATGTGGTTCGGGTCTGGTCTTCTTGGTTGGAAGGGTCGCATTAGCTGGACAAGTGGCGTGGTGGAAAGCAAAGGACGCTCGACATTTCGGACGAAGGGGGAATTCCGGAGGGGGGCGGGGGCTCTCCCCCCCTCCCCCCCAACCTGGCAATCGCCCCTTCCTCCCAGGGGTCAGTCAGCCTTTATAACGGACACCCCCTGTCCAAGATTCCCGTCCCCAATACTCACACTCCCCCCCTGTGCATAATTCAGAGATCCCCTAGTCCGACCTTTTCAACGTCCGAGCCGATTCCCCTCTTTCAAATGTCTCCGCCTCCGAAGCGTCGTCTGGGAGACTGTGTGATCTATCGAATTGTTCGCTACTCGGGACACGAGATGTGTTCAATGTGAACTCCTCAACGTGATGATGTCAACGACATCAATCACCTCGTCGATGGCATTGTTTTTTATGCCGTCAGAATTGAGATTGACATCGAAATCCCTTTCATGTCGACGTCGTGTCGAGTCAAACATTTATACTGGAACGAAATGAAAACTAATGACTTATTCCCAGTCAATTATTAATGATCAAATCGAGGTTTTGTTGACTCGCATGACTACTTAACATCTTGGACACACGCAAAATTGTCACTCAAACCTTTATAAAAAAAACATTGTATCTACCATTCCTGGGATGGGTATTGGCACGTTTAAGTAATGCTCTGGTAGATACACCTATGTGTTACTTGGGAAGAAAACTTACATTTTTTTCATTTTTCATTCTTGACAGGAGAAGTGAAGTATTCATTTTCAGCGAAATTATTGAGCCACTAAATAGTATTCGTTGGCGAATCAACATAATGATATCCACCAACATGCCTCCTTTTCTTTCTTCAATTATTATTCATTATCGCATTCATTATTTTTTGATAGAAGTGCAGTGTACACTTGGAGATTTGTTATTAATGATAGTGTTTCCAGCCTTAAAAACACATACAAAACGGGAAACCACGTACTTTGTCTTGCCAACAGGATTAAGTTGTGTTTTCTGAATGATGCAAGACGTGCTCAAATGGAATATATTATGAATAGGAAACAGCTAGTAGAGAGCTGCAGGAAATGCTAAGAGCTCATCTGCAGCAACGAACATGAATGCTATCGTATGTACTTGAAATGGAAACGCATCTTAACCTAGTATTGTTCGTTTCCCTTTAAAGTCAAAAGATTTTTTCGTGGCGAACTTTACCCACTTTAATATATGTGTATCTTCACCCTGTTTACATATAAGATGCACAGCGGTCAACTCTCCTCAAGGACCAAAGAGTAAAAACTTACTCTCTTGAAGCAACTACATTGGATCTTCCAAAGTAAAACGGATTGACGCTCGAACAACTTATACATATCTAGACCAAACAATTCTTGGAAAGTCATGTCTCCATTTCGAATAAAAGTACGGAATTCGTTCCATTGAAGGTGGTTTGAGCGAGATAGTCATCCCTAGTCATAATGGAGGCCATATTCAAATTTTAATTTTTTATTCCAGCGTCTGTAAAAAGTATAAAATAAATATTGTAATATTAATGGTGCAAAAATATAGTTATATTTTACAAAATTCTCAGTAACTAAATAAATAAAGCTACAAATGTCTCTAACTTGACTCATTTTTTCCCGCCGTACGGCTGAAAACCCTTCAAAACAGTAGGTTTATTTGCCATTCTGCCAAAATTACTGTGGTGAGTAATGGATTATTTTTTATAAATAGTTGGTAAAACATGCAAACTACACACCGTTAGTTTTTGACGAGATCTAGGTGCTAGAAGTTCCTAATTTTTTAAATAAGCTCCCTCTGGAGCACACAGCCGTAATCTATCCCATGTAAAACAGCTCATATTTTGACGAAAATTGCTCGAAAATTAGTTTGGCAAGGGGTTGATATTTTGATATCATTGGATAGATGAGAGGTTTTTCTTTAAAATCAGGCCAAATTCATCAAATTCTAGGTTAATTGATTTTTCGCTCAAACTACCTTAATCTTGACTGTCTAAATGCAGAAAAAACAAAGATGAATCCACTACGCACTGATGGCTACTGACGCACGCACTACGGGATGATCAATGTTGAGAGCTGGAAAAATTCTACTCCTAAGAAAGAGTGAGTGCTAGTTGTGACGCAAACAATACAAGGGAGACACAACAATCAACTAGAGGAGAGATTGGAATCCAAGTGATGACAGCGTTCTTCATTTCAATCTTTCTTCTTCAATATTCAACAATACGTCATTATCATTCAGCAAAAGTAAAGAGTACTCATTATTTATTGTTTTAAGCACGCTTGATATAAATTATAGAATTTTACGAGTGAGTATTATTATTATAATTCATTAAATAACCAAGGTTACACTTCAACAGAAAGAAAATTATTAGTATTTATGAATCAGAAACGGATTTGTACCATGTAAATAGTTTCATACTCGGAAAATGGTCTCGGGAGGTGAACTTGATGTGCGCCAACCAGCGTCAACCTACCTCCTTTGGGGGGTTGTGTTATTAACGCTGGAGATTATTTCGATCAGGTAACTAAGGAGTCACGTGGCAAAATTATGACCGGTTCGAGACTTTGGTGAGTTTGAAACATTCGGATGGATATCTTAAGGCGGCTTTACACATGGAAGTTGACTTCTATGGAAGTAGAGAGTGCAGCGGAGTATCGATTTTTATCGCTACTCATTACTTCCGGCTTATCCGCAAATAAATGAATAGCAGAACTAAGGAGGCGAAAGGAGGTAATATCAAACAACCGATGAATCATTAAATCAAAACCCTGCAGGCACTAGAATCGTATAATAATACTGAAATGTTAGCATATAATTGTAAAACAGTTTTATTATACTAATTTATAAAGTTCATTTTGGGTTAAATACTGGGTTTGATTATGTCTTTGTTGACTTCATGATGCAATAAATTATGCAAAATATTTTGTTTTCATCAACATACATTAATATCTATTGAGTTTTATTAATCTAAACTAATCTAATCAACTCATGGGTTTATGTAAAAAGATTTTATCTCCATGATAACTCCATTGTTTTTCAAATATTAATTTATATTAGCATTTTGATAACTAATTTAGTACTTCAGCATTGTTAATTTCCAATCTTAAGAAAATTCTTATTTTATTTAACTGTGGTTTTTCAACTGAGATGAACCAGGCAGAATATTTCACCGAATGTTCTGCAATACTATCGCTGAATCGAAATGCTACTTGCAGGCAAAATAGAAGCCAGTTTATTTTTCCTTGCTAGTGCGAACCGCGGTAGATTAGTTCCGCTATCGACCCCTACTGCCATGGAAGTAGGTGCTTACACATCGAAGTATCACTTGCAAGCGACTTGCAAGGCTACTGTCATGGAAGTAACTTCCATGTGTAAAGCCGCCTTTTAGAGTCTGATATGCTGAATACTTCGCCTCTAATCGAGATATTCGACTCACATCAATAATATCTCGGTGAAAAAAACGATTGGAAATGCAATGTGAGATTTTTACAAATGGTTTAAATACATCAAGTACCCTTGGTGATTGCATCACGAGGCTTAGTTAATTGATCGGGATTGTCTCCAACGGTTTAGACACCCCCTCCCCCTGGAACAGATTGTGTTCGACTCCTGGGTATCCACTGCAGCCTCCTTCTGATAAAAGGGAGTGTACTACAATTTGATGGAAACATGGAGAAAAAGAAGAAATACTTGCATAGATATCTCTGGAAATTCTCTTCTTCAATTATTATAAAAATCTCAGTATACCCCTTCTTGTAGAACCTTGGCCCTTATTTATTCTAAAATAAAATTCTTCAAAAAAGTCGACCAGTGGCCAAGTCAGTTACTCGTATAGTTCCCAACCATATTCCCTGCTGCTATCTCTCCGCGAGTGTCTCGGGAGAATGGTTAATCATTGCGTGGCTATTAAATCCTTGGCTCTCCCCCCACTGCATGCGGTCAGCTCTCGCCACGCCGCTCTCACTAATCGCTTGCTCGCTGCGGTCTGCACCCGCACCAAAGCCCCTCGCGGAATGGGGAAGGGTTCCCCCGAACATCACCACACCACCACCCACCCACCTACCCCTTTCTCCAAAGCCCTCTCCTCTCTCGAAACCTTCTCCCAATGAAAGCTGTAGGTACTATATCTTCAGTTGTGGAATTCTAAATTTCCACCAAAAAAGCTATTACGTAATAATATAAGCGGATAAATTGCTAATACCACTTGCCTTTTCCTTTTTCTATTAGGAATCTATCTTTCTTAGGAGAGCCTACCTCCTTTTAAGTAAATTTACCTGCAGGCTTCTCTCTGATCTCGGTTTCTCTCTGTTTTGAGCAAACGTCTTTCGTTTTCGCCGACACCTAAGGTTAATCCTGTCAAACTTCTCACAGACACCCTCAATTATTGCCGAAAATTAAAATGGAAATTCCTTTGGGAAACTTCCCGATACTTCTTCTCAAAATTCTGTACATCCTGCCCTAACCATTTTCAAACCGCCCTCTTCACATGAACCCAAACCTTTACTTTCCAAACATCCCTTAGAAGTGTTCACGAACCTCCTTCTCTCCAAAATTGCTGATCCTTCCTTCCTCACTTCCTTAAAGCCCGCACCCAACCTATCCTCGTTGGAAATCAATGCCTTAAAAGACCTTTATCACAATCCCAACATAGTCATCACACCTTCTGACAAAGACTGTGGTAGTACTGAACTCCTCAGACTACATCAACGAAGCCCTCAGACAACTCTCGGACCCCTCTTCCTACTCCCCTACTGAACGCATCTCCGCTTTCGTCGACCATTACCTTCAACCTTTAGTCCATTCCCTGCCTTCCTACATCAAAGATACCTATCATTTCCTTGATCGCCACCTCTCCACGCCCCTCCCTAATGATTCCGACATCATCATGGCCACCATTGATGTCACCTCCATATATACCTCCATCCCCCACGCCGAAGGCTTATCCGCCGTTAAGCATTTTCTTGATACTCGCCCTACTCCTCATAACCCTAGCTCCGATTTCCTTATTGACCTGTCCCACTTCATCTTGACTCATAACTCCTTCTCCTTTAATGACCGCTTCTACCTTCAAACCAAAGGCTGCGCCATGGGCAGTAGATTCAGCCCTTCCTATGCCAACCTTTTCCTCGGCCGTGTCGAAGAGTCCTTCCTATCCTCACAACCCCTGAAACCCTTACTCTGGCTCCGATACATCGACGACATTTTCCTTCTCTGGCCCCATGACGTCGATTCTTTTAATTCATTTATTTCCGCTCTCAACGATTTCTCTTCTGTCTCCTTCACCTCTCATTTCTCTTCTTCCCATGTTACCTTCCTTGATGTAGATATCACTCTCTCCAACCACCATTTCAACACCTCAGTCCACATCAAACCCACCAATAAGCAGCAATATCTTCATTATAACAGCTGCCATCCCTCCCATACTAAAAGATCCCTCCCCTACTCTCTTTCCACACGTGGCTTTTGCATATGTAATAACCCCGATTCCCTTGATAAATTCCTTTCCTCTTTACACCAATCCCTTCTCCGACGAGGATATCCTGAGACTCTTCTCAATAAACGAATTCTCAGAAAACCCTTTCCTCCTAAACCAACCCAAAATAAGGAGAATTACAACCTCTCCCTCTGTACCACCTACTTCCCAGGCGTCCATGCCCTCAAAAAAATCATTAAAAACCTTTTCCCACTCCTTTCTGACAATCTCACCACCAAAAACACATTCCCCAAATGTCCATCTCTCACCATCAGGCGTCCCCCCAACCTCTCCAGCATTCTAAAAACCACCAAACCGCTGACTAAACCCTATATTAGCTCTAAAACCCCACCCAACCACTGCCATCGCGCGAGATGCAAAACGTGCCCTATCCTTATCACCGACCCCCTCCCCGCTAAATTCCTCTCCCACCCTCTTCCTTCCGTCCCCTCTCGGTCATGCACTTCCCACAACGTTGTTTACATCCTCCTGTGCAACCTGTGCGATTCATATTACATTGGTCTCACCACTAACGCCCCCAGTGTTAGAATGACCGGCCACCGAGCCAGCTGCAAGCCGTCCTCGCCCAATGCCTCCTTCCTCGTCCCGATCCATGCTTCCTCCCACAATCTCATTTTTGATAAATGCTTCCGTGTAGGCGTATTGGCTTCCCTCCCTCCCTCAGCCTCTCCCCTTCAATTGCGTACGCTAGAAAGTGCCTGCATCTGGCTTTATTCCGCACATAATCCGCCCGGATTAAATCGCGCTCACTGACCTCTCCCGCCCCTTCTCCCCTTTCCCCTCCTTCAATTCCCTCCCGCCCCTCCCCTTTTCTCCTTTCCACATCCCTTTCTCCTCCTATGACCCCCTCCCGCCTCTTCCCCTCCTTGCCCTTCCCTCTTCCTCTGACCCCCTCCCGCCCCTCCCCTCTTCTCTCTCCCTACCCCTCTCTCCTCCCATCTCACCCTACCTCTTGTTCCCTGCCTGTCCATCATTTTGTATCCTTCTATCTTTGAGAAAGGTTCTATAGCAACCGAAATATCAACGTATAGTGTGAGTGTTCTTTTTTATGTGTTTATATTTAATTCCGCCCCACCTGTGGCATAGTTTATTTATATTATCGCGTGTGTGATTTTCCACGAACTCGTATATATATATATATATATTGTAACGGTCCTGGTCCTCACAGCCCGCAATTGTAGGGAGGACAGCCGTACACAATTTAGAATTGCCTTTCGGCTCAAAAGAGCTTACTCCGCAAAATTAAAAAAAGGGAAATTGAGGATCGTTCCGAGGAGTCTAGCGCGTATGGCGCTATTTTTTTTCTTAACTGGGAACTGGTGAAAAGGAGGGCATGGCCCAGGTGTTGAAATCGAATCACAACCCAGAGCTGCTTTTAACACCATAGGTTTATTGATTGACACTAAACAAAAATGTTACATGCACTGGCAAACAAGAAGAAAAATCACTAGTCTAACACACATGAAAAATAATTTCCCTGATGAGCATGAATGAAATTAATGGCGATATAACAGGAATGATATGGATGAGGACGATACCCTAGAAAAAGTGATTGCATAAAACATAGACAAAAATAGCACTTTACCCCAGAAAAAAAAGCGAATGGATGAGTGGATCACCCCTACCGCCATACTATCACCCCTTCATTTCAAAACTCCGCATTTTTACATGCTCCCGAAAGTGCACAAAATCAACAATCCCGGTCGCCCAATAGTCTCCAGCATCAATTCCCCTACTGAGCGCATATCAGCACTTGTTGACCATTACCTCAAACCCCTAGTCATATCTCTTCCCTCCTTCATCAAAGATTCTTACCACTTCCTCGACCTTCTCCACGCCGTCTCTATCCCCCCTAATGCTACTTTACTCATGGCCACTATAGACGTTACCTCCCTTTATACGTCCATCCCTCACCATGAAGGCATAAATTCATTGAAGTTTTATTTATCCCAACGCCCAAAACCACACTTTCCCTCCACAAATTTCATCATCCGCCTAGCCGAAATGGTTTTAACAAAAAATGCTTTCTCCTTTAATAATCAAATTTTTCTTCAAACTAAAGGCGCCGCCATGGGTACTCGCATGGCACCATCTTATGCCAACCTGTTCATGGGCCATCTCGAAACCACTTTCTTAAAAAATCAAACACATAAACCTCTCTTCTGGGCCCGCTACATTGACGACATATTCGTCCTCTGGCCTCACGGCCGTGATTCTTTATCTTCTTTCATTTCCACACTGAACTCTTCATTCTCAGTTTCCTTCACATCTTCCATTTCTGACTCCTTAATTACGTTCCTGGATATTAATATCCAAATTAAGGACAGTAAATTCATCACCTCCGTCCACAAAAAACCCACTAACCACGACCAATACCTCCATTTTAACAGCTGTCATCCTTCTCACACCAAACGCTCAATCCCTTATTCCCTTTCTATCCGCGGCCACCGGATCTGCAGCAATGCCCCCTCTCTAAAAGAATATATCGAAACTCTCCATCACTCCCTCAGAGAACGAGAGTACCCAGAGAAGTTGCTTTTAAATAAAATCCTGTCTCCTACTGCAAAATATACCCCTCGGACCAAGACCCACCAACCTGACCAACTTAACCTTGTCACCACATTCTTCCCTGGTGCACACAGGATCAAAAACATATTGAAAGACCTGTATCCAATCTTAAAAAACAATACCTCTACTTCCCTCCTCCTACCTTCATGTCCCAAAGTTTCCTATAAGCGTCCCTCAAATCTGCGGGACATTTTAAAATCCACTAGACCCTCCCTGCAACCCACCGCCCCCCCTCCGCCACTTTCCTCAACATGCGGACGCCCGAGGTGCAAATGCTGCTCTCTCCTCCGCCCCTCCGCCACCCCCTCCCTCAAAAGATCTTCCTCTACGGCCAATTGTACCACCAGCAACATCATCTACCGCCTTTCCTGCAATTTCTGCCCTGCCTTCTATGTGGGAAAATGTACCACCCCTCTCAATATCCGTATGAACAATCACCGCCATGCCACCAAAACTCCACCTTTTCTTGATCCCATTCCCAAACATACCGCCTCCCACTCTCAAAATTTTGACGATTGTTTCTCCCTAGAGATCATAGAAGCCCTTCCTGAATCCGCCGGTAATGTTGACGTGAAAATTCGTGAATACGCCCATATTTGGGTGACAAGAGCATTCGAAAAGCCCGGGCTAAACCTAGCCCATTGAATTAAAAGCCCAATAGCCACCTCTCTCTCCCCACCACTATCCATTCGCACTTACCCCCTTCCTTCCTCTCTGCCCTTTCCTTCCCAAGGGAACAGAGCGGACTCATCATTCCTCTACCGCTGACGATGGCGTCCTGACGTCGAAACGTACAAGTTTTCTTTTGTGAGTGTCCTTTTTGCGTGTTTCTGTGTTTGTTTAGTGTATCACTGTTTTATTTATGCATGTATATATATATATATATATATGTGTGTGTATATATGTATATATGTATACATATGGCAAAAGTTTCAAGTAAGACTGACCACGATCGGACCTCGGAGAAGTGACCACCCGAAGGCTGGGGGGGGGCAGACAGTGAGGAAGACGTGGAAAGCACCACGCGGCAGTTGGATGTCCAAAGGAAAAGGACGACGGAGGAGAAAGCAAAGGAGAGAATTCGGAGAGTACCTGGGAGCGACGAAAAAACGTCCTCATAGTGTCGAGCTTCACGACATTCGTCCAGGAATCTACGGGACGAAATTTCCCTGCGGAGGACAGACTCGTGAAGGGGCAACCTGAATTGGCGACGCCCTTGACACGCTAAGTACTCAAAACCCACTCTCCCGAATGGTGAATCATTTACTATTCTTTTCTCTCGATCCAGCCAGCCCCATCTTCCCGAAGAAACCCCAAAGTGATAGTGCGTCACCCTGATTCAATGTGGTCTGAGAAACATTGACATATCAATCTTGCCAGGCATAAGTGCCATTGAAATCTGTATCATAATTCTCTTGTTCTCGTCCCGTTGTATTGACGCTGGACTCTCCTTAAAATAGAACGTGGAGCCTGTAATAGTCATTTTGCGACAATTTAGTTGTTCTCTGCCGATTGCAGCATTTGTGACGTGAGAAATGGAAGACGTCAAAGGTCATTCTTTATGTATTTTGTTTCGCTGATGACTTATTTTCCATCTGTGTGCCGCTAGAACCCGTAATCAATCCATTCCTCATTTTTTAGGTTTAAGGTTACTTCATTATCATTCTTCAATTGCTCACCAGTATAAATTTGGTGTTTATTTAAAATCATTTATGTTTCACCCAGTCCTATCATCTCATCCCTCATTAGATTTAAGAAATTTCCTGTTTATGTTTCATTTTTTTGGCAAATAGATTTTGTGTGAAATCTAACTGTTTTCAAACGAGTTTTCTTACCTCAATGCTGTGCATTGCGACCAAGTTCTGGACGATTCTTTATTTTTCTAAAAATATTTCGTCTAACGTATTTTTACTAGAAGCATTCAATTTGGCTGTCTCATTCGGGACCACGCCTTGGTTACGTTATTCAATATACCTCAATTTTCCACCTTCCTTGGCCGTCACAGCCTGGCGTTCTCGTCAACGCTGTGCATCGCGTGTAAAATCGCGTCATTTTACCCCAGTTCTACCCCAGTATATATATATATATATAAATTCATACATTCATAGGAAATGGAAATGGATAGGAACACATAAAAGGACGAACACAGGGTTTGGGGGGGAAGATGAAAATGAGTCAAATCCAGACAGAAAAAATTTCACCTTAGCCGGGATTTGAAATTTTTTCTGTCTGGATTTGACTCATTTTCATCTTCCCCACCAAACCCTGTGTTCGTCCTTTTATGTGTTCCTATCCATTTCCATTTCCTATGAATGTATGAATTTATTCGCGCCTTTGAGCGTCATGTTTTCGATTATATATATATATATATATATATATATATATATATATATATATATATATATATAAATAAACTTTCCCACAGGTGGGGCGGAAATAAATATAGAAACACAAAAAAGAAGAACACTCACACACTATACGTTCTGATATTTCGACAGCCGAGCTGCCTTTCTCACAGAAGGAAGGATACAGAATGATGGATAGGCATGGGACAAGGGGTAGAGTGAGGTAGGAGGAGAGGGAGGAGAAAGGGGTAAGAAAGGGGAGAAGAGGGGGGGCGGGAGGGGGTCAGAAGAGGAGAGCGGGGTGAGGGGGGGGAGAAGAGAGGAAGAGGCGGGAGAGGGTCGGAGAAGGAGGAAGGGATGTGGGAGGGAGGAAAGGGGAGGGGCGGGAGGGGATAAAAGGAGGTGAAAGGGGAGAGGAGAAGGGGCGGTAGGGGTCAGTGAGCCCGATTTAATCCGGGGGGATTATAGGCAGAATAAAGCCAGATACAAGCCAATTCTAATGTACGTAATTGAAGGGGAGAGGCAGAGGGAGGGAGGGAAGACAATATGCCTGCTCGGAAACATTTGTCAAAACTGACATTGAGGGAGGAAGCATGGACCGGGACGGGGAAGGAGGCATTGGGCGAGGACGGCTTACAACTGGCTCGGTGGCCGGTCAATCTAACACTTAAGACGTTAGTGGTGAGACCAATGTAATAGGAATCGCACAGGTTGCAAAGGAGGATGTACACAATGTTGTGGGAAGTGCATGACCGAGAGGGGACGGAAGGAAGTGGGTGGGAGAGGAATTTAGCGGGGAGGGGGTCGGTTATAAGAATAGGGCACGTTTTGCATCTGGCGCGATGGCAGGGGTTGGGTGGGGTTTTAGAGCTAATATAGGGTTTAGTCAGCGGTTTGGTGGTTTTTAGGATGCTGGAGAGGTTAGGGGGAAGCCTGAAGGTGAGAGAGGGACATTTGGGGAATGTATTTTTGGTGGTGAGATTATCAGAGAGGAGTGGGAAAAGGTTTTTAATGATTTTTTTGAGGGCATGGACGCCTGGGAAGTAGGTGGTACAGAGGGAGAGGTTGTAATTCTCCTTATTTTGGGTTGGTTTAGGAGGAAAGGGTTTTTTGAGAATTCGTTTTTTGAGAAGAGTCTCAGGATATCCTCGTCGGGGAAGGGTTTGGTGCCTAGAGGAAAGGAATTTATCAAGGGAATCGGGGTTATTACATATGCGAAAACCTCGTGTAGAAAGAGAGTAGGGGAGCGATCTTTTAGTATGGGAGGGATGGCAGCTGTTATAGTAAAGATATTGCTGCTTATTGGTGGATTTGATGTGCACTGAGGTGTTGAAATGGTGGTTGGAGAGAGTGATATCTACATCAAGGAAGGTGACATGGGAAGAAGAGAAATGAGAGGTGAAGGAGACAGAAGAGAAATCGTTGAGAGCGGAAATAAATGAATTAAAAGAATCGACGTCATGGGGCCAGAGAAGGAAAATGTCGTCGATGTATCGGAGCCAGAGTAAGGGTTTCAGGGGTTGTGAGGATAGGAAGGACTCTTCGACACGGCCGAGGAAAAGGTTGGCATAGGAAGGGCTGAATCTACTACCCATGGCGCAGCCTTTGGTTTGAAGGTAGAAGCGGTCATTAAAGGAGAAGGAGTTATGAGTCAAGATGACGTGGGACAGGTCAATAAGGAAATCGGAGCTAGGGTTATGAGGAGTAGGGCGAGTATCAAGAAAATGCTTAACGGCGGATAAGCCTTCGGCGTGGGGGATGGAGGTATAGAGGGAGGTGACATCAATGGTGGCCATGATGATGTCGGAATCATTGGGGAGGGGGGTGGAGAGGAGGCGATCCAGGAAATGGTAGGTATCTTTGATGTAGGAAGGCAGGGAATGGACTAGAGGCTGAAGGTAATGGTCGACGAAAGCGGAGATGCGTTCAGTAGGGGAGTGGCAAGAGGAAACTATTGGCCGGCCAGGGTTGTTGGGCTTGTGTATCTTCGGAAGGATATAGAAATGGGGAGTGCGGGGATGAGCGGGAGAAAGTAGAGAAATATCGTTGCTAGTGAGACCTTCCTTGGGACCTTTGTCTTTAAGGAAAGAGATGATCTCCTCGTGGAATTTTGGGTTTGGGTCGTGAGAAATGGGAGCGTAGGAAGAGGGGTCCGAGAGTTGTCTGAGGGCTTCGTTGATGTAGTCTGAAGAGTTAAGTACTACCACAGTAGAGCCTTTGTCAGAAGGTGTGATGACTATGTTGGGATTGTGAGAAAGGTCTTTTAAGGCTTTGATTTCCGACGAGGATAGGTTGGATGCGGGCTTTAAGGAAGTGAGAAAGGATGGATCAGCAATTTTGGAGAGAAGGAGGTTCGTGAAAACTTCTAAGGGATGATTGGAAAGCAAAGGTTTGGGTTCATGTGAAGAGGGCGGTTTGAAAATGGTCAGGGCAAGATGTACAGAATTTTGAGATGAAGTATCGGGAAGTGGCAGTCTCGGTCATGCACTTCCCACAACATTGTGTACATCCTCCTTTGCAACCTTTGCGATTCCTATTACATTGGTCTCACCACTAACGCCTTAAGTGTTAGATTGACCGGCCACCGAGCCAGTTGTAAGCCGTCCTCGCCCAATGCATCCTTCCCCGTCCCGGTCCATGCTTCCTCCCACAATGTCAGTTTTGACAAATGTTTCCGAGCAGGCATATTGTCTTCCCTCCCTCCCTCTGCCTCTCCCCTTCAATTACGTACATTAGAATTGGCTTGTATCTGGCTTTATTCTGCCTATAATCCCCCCGGATTAAATCGGGCTCACTGACCCCTACCGCCCCTTCTCCTCTCCCCTTTCACCTCCTTTTATCCCCTCCCGCCCCTCCCCTTTCCTCCCTCCCACATCCCTTCCTCCTTCTCCGACCCTCTCCCGCCTCTTCCTCTCTTCTCCCCCCCCTCACCCCGCTCTCCTCTTCTGACCCCCTCCCGCCCCCCTCTTCTCCCCTTTCTTACCCCTTTCTCCTCCCTCTCCTCCTACCTCACTCTACCCCTTGTCCCATGCCTATCCATCATTCTGTATCCTTCCTTCTGTGAGAAAGGCAGCTCGGCTGTCGAAATATCAGAACGTATAGTGTGTGAGTGTTCTTCTTTTTTGTGTTTCTATATTTATTTCCGCTCCACCTGTGGGAAAGTTTATTTATATATATATATATATATATAATGTCTTGGTAGAAAATCGCTCTCGGCGACGATGCACATGCATAAATAAAACAGTGATACACTAAACAAACACAGAAACACGCAAAAAGGACACTCACAAAAGAAAACTTGCACGTTTTGGCGTCAGGACGCCATCGTCAGCGGTAGAGGAATCACCGGAGAGGAGGAGAGTCCTCTACCGCTGACGATGGCGTCCTGACGCCGAAACGTACAAGTTTTCTTTTGTGAGTGTCCTTTTTGCGTGTTTCTGTGTTTGTTTAGTGTATCACTGTTTTATTTATGCATATATATATATATATATATATATATATATATATATATATATATATATATATATATATATATATATATATACCCAATAAGGAGTCACAGGCGTGACAAGTAAAAACTTAGTGACACAAACAAAAGAAACTCACACGAATGGTTGTTTAATTTTCGACAGCAATCAACTGTCTTCTTCCGAACTGGAGAGAGTACGCATATAGAATCATAACAGAATCATAAATATTGGAAAATTTAATTTTATTTCCATAACTATTGGTAAAATTATTTTCATATCTTAATTTTTAGCGAAGATATGGCATCTTAAACGGTACCATATCATGAGCACATTTTTCGACGGCTCTCTTCCATGCATGGAACTGATATTGATTTATCGATAAAGACAATTACCTTCACCAATCTAAGCTTGATTACTTATTTTTAAACGTTGTGAAAAGAATAACCAACCAATGAAACCCAAATTTAGGGGTTTTTGTGAACCAAATGAAGTAAACAATCAAGCGGCAACAAAGATCTCAAGTGGAGATTATCTCCATGGATTAATTGTCGATCACTGGCGCAGAGATTTATTGTTGAAGATTTATGATTCCTAATTCTACTTTTAAGATACTCTGAAGTTTGTCCTATATATATTTTTTCACATTCAAGGCAAGAAATTGAATAAATAATGTTGTTTTTTTTTTGCATTTTGCTTTTGGAGACTAAACAATGTCATCAAGGGAAGCCAAGAAAAATACACTCTAGGAATTTTTATCGACATCCAAGCATTCGACGCCGTTTCGTGGCCATCGGCCATTGCGGAACTGAAGCGGCTTGAAGCGCCTAGGAATATAATAGATCTCTTTAAAAGTTACTTTTCGAACAGAGAAATCTGCTTAAAATCAAAACTTGAGCAAGCAAGGAAAACAGAAACTAAAGGATGCCCGCAAGGGTCTATGTTGGGACTTCTTGTCTGGAATCTTGTAATGAATCAATTATTAAGAGAGGACTTCCCGGAAAACTGCGAACTGATTGCGTATGCTGATGGCACGGCTATCCTTATAAGAGACAACTCCCGTCAAGAGATGGAAGGGAAGACCAGAGCTTGCATGAAAAAGGTATAAAATTTGCACATGGGTGCAAACTTACACTTTCAACAAGCAAAAGCGAATTCGTCGTCTTCGGCGGGAAACTCAGCCGAAATCCAAGCATAAGAATGAATGGAAAACAACTCAAACGGGCAAGCAGTTTTAAATATTTGGGAGTATTTTGTAGTAGTAAATATTGATGAAAAACTTAGTTTCCAAGCACACGTCAACTACTTGACAGCGAAGATAAAGAAAATCTTCCATGCCGTACGCAGATACTAATGTTCCATGTACGGAAATAAATCAATGCACCAAGTGTACAATGGCGTGGTAAAACCCATAGCGATGTACGGAAGTGCAGTTTGGGGGAATAGGGCACTTCTCAGCAGAATAAATAGAAAACTACTAGAAGCCCAGAGATCCTGCCTGATTCCGGTAACCCATTGCTACTCAACCGTAAATTCAGACGCATTGGCATTAATAGCAGTTGAACCGCCACTAAAATACATAGTAATGGAAAAGAAGGCACGAGTAGAATATCAAACAACCAATGATACAACTTATTTAGGAATAAAAATCACCACCGAATAATGCCCGAGGATCAGTATCTTCAAAAAGAAAATACGGGAAATTACGGTATTGAAATGGGATGAAGAGTGAAAAGCCTCTACCAAAGGTCGACACACCTTTGAAATCTTCCCAAGCATTCTGGAAAGGAAGAGTTTAAAGGTTAATCATATAAAAGCTGTGGATCAAGTATTATCTGGCCACGGAGAATGCAAAGAATATATTAAGAAGATTGGAAAAAGCCAGGATGGAAAATGTAATGAATGTGATGAAGAAGATTCCTTTACGCATCGCATTGAGAGGTGCATCCGCTTTGAAACATGACGAACTAAACTGAGTTTAGAAATGGAAGTCAGATCCGAAACCTGTAAGGATCTAATAACCTTCTGCCTGAAAAATGGGAGGTTGAAAGAACTGGAGAGACTCTGCATCACGCCCCAAGAAGACCACTGATCACAGTGGTAACAAAAAGGACAGAGGAAGAAGAGGGAGCAGAAATGAATTAAGAGATAAAAGAAGACCTCGGCGAAAGGAGGAGACAAGGGCCGAAGAAAGAAGAAGCAGTCCCAAAAGAAGAATGAAGACCTCGGAAAAAAGAGAAGTGCAGGTTCGGAGAAAGAAAGGAGAAGACGACGACGAACGAAAGAAGAGAACACCTCATGTGGCCTCATTGTGGCATCTATCCGCGTAAAATCAAATGTATGCACAATTTAAATCTAAATCGCAATTGCATCAAGTCTCATGAATATATAAAAAGTTAATTATATGTTAAAATGTAAAATCAAATATATTGATAATAATGCAGATTAAAGTGAGGTAAACGAGAGTACATACCCTCAGAAATAATGTATAAATAGATGACATGCAACATTTTGAATGTTTCTTGCTGCAGCCATTAATTCAGTTCATTATAGATGACATTTTAAGCTTGTTAATGTACATTTCTTATGCAATAAAGCATGTTTCTGTTTGTATGTGGATATTTGCACTTACGTGCATTTGCGGCTGACTCTGTTAAGATAATGCCATGGCAAGTCCCGCATTCCACCAAATTTGTCAAAGTTCTCCATCAAAAGCATACAAAATTTAAAAAAAAGACGTTATTCACGGCATCCATTCCTTGAGTCGAGAAGTTCTTCTTGCCAGAGAAGGACTTTTTTACGTCACTTTCTGTGATGAAGGAGGTCCATCCACATCTTGTACGTGGTGGTCACATAAATCTTTGAAGAGGCCGATAGCCGTAGTGTCTTCGCTGAATGGCTTCGACGTTTCGTAGATCTCCTTCCAGAAACGTTCAACCTCTTGGACGGGTGGTGGAGATTCGACGACAGGCGGAGGTGGTCGAAAGAGACGGGACGGGTGAAGGAGAAAGGTGGAATTTTCCCTCCCGGCCCTACTCCTCTTGAGGAGTATTTTCCGGGCAGTGGTGAGTGCTTGTACTCTATCAACCACGTGCAGCTTAATGGTAAGCAGCACGCTTTTATTCAGTGTGTGATGGTTGTATCTGAGACTGTGCGCTATGCGCCGAACTTCGGGAGTGAAAGTTCGCCCAAATACGATATATTCCATCACACACTGGATTCTCGACGCATGACGTCTCGCCTGCGTGATCTTGGCCTCCAACTGTTCCAGCCTCTTTGCTGCTTTGTCCTCCTAAGTGGTGTTCTTTTGGGAGTGAGCTATAATTTTGGCAGAAGAGTAGACAATGCAATTTACCGTCCAAAGATTCGACGTTTTCGTTAGTATTTCGTCGATAAGACCATTCATCTGGGGCAGGTGGTTACACCGCAGAGAGACCTTTCGGTGGATGTTTCTCTGTCTAGGTTGTCCTTCATCACAGTTAATGGTGCTTAACAACCGCGTTCGTAGTTCAGAGACGGCCTGACCAGCATCCTCCCCATTTTGCCGAGTGGATGACACAAATGCCATTCTCACCTCACGCGGTGGAGATGCAGCCTGTGTCGGGGAGAGTGGTCGAGCCGGTGGTGTAGCCCTCTGAACTGGCGGTTGGCGTGGAGTTTCCTTTTTTCGCAGGTGGTTAGCATAATCGCGCAGATTCTGCTGCGATAGATGGTCGTGTTTTGGATGCATCTCACACCACAAAGAGTGAATCCTTGCCATATAACTCCTGCGATCGGGCTCGCTGGCTGCATGGCATGCTAGACGGTCGCCCCTAAGGGCTTCCGTCCACTGCATACGAGCTCCCTTCTGAGGTGGTGAATTTTCATTGCCACAGCCAACTGTACTAGGGCCCCCATCTGAGAGGGGCCGGTTGTGGGTGGCTTTCCTGGTTATCTTTTTTGGAACTAGTTTAACCGCGTGTGGGGTGGCAGACGTCCACCATTAGCCGGCAAAAGCCGTTACCAGGTACGCCACGTGGAGGCTGGTGGTCCGGCTTTCGTACCATGGTCCGGCTTTCGTAACCGGACCAGGCCGGATACCTTTATTATATAGTTAATAATATTATTGTTTATTATTTAGTTATATTGGGAGCGTGGTTGTCTGGTGGGTAGAGCGCTTGGCTACTGATCGATGGGTTCCGGGTTCAAATCCTAGTCAAACCTTTGGATACCCCCGAACAAAAAAACATCCTCGGAGTGCGAGGTGGCCCAGGGAAAGTAACTGACCCCCCTACCCTGAATGTGGGATATTCACACGCCTGTGGCTTAGTCCGGGATGGCCTCTACCCTCAACTATCCAAACCAACCTTGGAGTTGAATCACTGAGTGAGTTAATAATATTCTACAAAGTGACGTCTTTGATGTTAACTGAGAAAAACTCAGGTGCGGCATCATGGCGTTCAAATCAATGCATCCCCAATTCAAGGATGGATGTACATTTTTCTCCATTTCTATTTACTTGTCCCTTCAGAAAGGTGTACAACTTAGGAAATGAGTTTTGAGAGTGCGTCATTGGGGTGGAATAAGACGACTGGGAATTGGTCCGTCAATGTTTACGACGGTCTCCTTGCGGGAAAAGACCCCAGTAAGAGGAGGGCTAATGAGGGACGGGAGCGAGGAATGGGGGTGCCAGTGAGGAGGGTGTTGATGAAGGTGCGGCAGCAGAGGGGGCGTGGATGACCCCTGATGGATGGACCGCCGTCCGACCGTGCAGCTGACCCTTTCCCACGCCTCCAATTCCCCGCGCCGGCGTGGGCAGCGAGAGGACGCCTAGCCCAACGACTTAGATGCCTCCGATTGGAGAGAGGAGAGGACCTCGGGAAGGAGGAACAAAGATATTACTGTGTTTGCAATACTTCGTCAAAACTAGTTATTTTGTCGCTTTTTCGTTCCGAAAACTTGGCCCATCATTCAATGAATTTTACGTCACGTATCACGGTCTTCATC
This sequence comes from Pyrrhosoma nymphula, assembly GCA_963573305.1. Lineage (NCBI taxonomy): Eukaryota > Metazoa > Arthropoda > Insecta > Odonata > Coenagrionidae > Pyrrhosoma > Pyrrhosoma nymphula. The sequence continues at coordinate 1,138,014 of OY754337.1, forward strand.
AGGGTGCACTAGCGCGGAAGGGGTAGCTTTCCGTTTTCTTCATCAGATTGCAGACTGAGAGTCCGAAGGAATTCCTCAATGGCTTTTTCTTCGGATGATTCTGTGGCGGAGGGGAAAAGCCATTTAAGTGACATTTTTGAGGAAATTGAGTTATTGATGAAGAGCAATAGGTTTTTGTATACACTTCCATTTAATACACAAATGTAAACGTTTTGAGGCATATTCTGCAAGACTTTTTAATGTGCGTAACCATTTAAGTGACATAGGAGGGGAAAACCATTTAAGTGTTCATGGGTGGGGAATAACCATTTAAGTGCCTAAAAAATTGGGAAAATATATATATAAATGGTCTTCATAGACCTTCTGTAAATGCTTTTTTACTTTATTTAGCTACAAAAGAAAATAATTACCTAATACTTGGTTGATTAATTAATTAAAATATATGAAGGAGCATATGAGATTTTTCTGTCAATTGTTTAATCCTACCGGTGCCACCACCTAAGAATACATTGTGAATTACATTTCAAATACGTTTTTAGTTATTATTTGTGCACAGTTTTAATCACCGTTTAATAAGAAATTAAGGTTTTTATATTATTAGGGCAAACATTTAGGGCAATTAGGACGGCGAAAGAGGCAAATTGAAATTTGCCTCTTTCGCCGTCCTCGACATGCGGTAGAAAATGGATGATTGGCTCATGCAATGGAACTTCGGCAAACGCGGATCATAGCCTGATAGATGTTAGGGGAGAGTATTCGCCACAGGTATGTCGGGATAGCAGCAGATCATTCGTCATTGACTCATAATATTTCCATTCTACTGTAATGACTGAAGGATGCTGGAATCCATTGGAGACGCTTGAGACGTGGGTATGGAGGGGGGGGGAGGAGGATGAAGAAGAAGCGATGTATAGAGAGAGGGAGAAGCATGGTCGGTGAGGAGAGGAAACTGCTCAATGAAAACAAGCAATACTCAGAGTAAATGGATGACACTGGAACGTAGAAGGTAGGAATAGAGATGATGACATAGGATGAACGAGAGGAGGAGAGAGAAAACTATAAAGTTAATATTCGCATGCTACATCGCGCGCCGCATCAGGGGATTGAGGTGGGGCTATATTTGAAGGATACCGACCGATGAATGAGGAAGGGAATAGGAAAAAGGAATTGGAAGAGGGAGACGACGAATGTGACGTGTATGTCAACAGCGTACCTTAGTGCCTATTTTTTTAAATTTTAGTCAGTAGTAACAATGCGTGGAAAGGAGGAATTTGTGTACCTATCACTTCAACAGTGTATCTCTGGTGTATGCAGAGTAGCATCTGTCTTACACATCGCCATGCGGGAACCATCCTAATATTCACTTGACACATCCTAGTCTCTTTCACGCAACGTCACAAATGCTTTGTATGTATGTTCCCCATGTAAGGTCTGAAGTTACGGCGATCCTTTATTTCTGAACTATTTATTCCTTGCATTAACATATAAATATATAATATTTGACTTCATTTGATTGGCCAGTATTTGCTCCTCAATATAGACATGGAGGTGTTGTGATTATTTCAGTAAGAAGTATAATGCAGTTTAATGAAATAAAAAAACTTAGTATATTCCACACAAATATTTAATGATATAAACCCCGACCGGTTTCAGCACTGTCATGTCGTTTACAATGGATAAATCAACTCTTTCCTCCGGCGAGTGCCTTTGTATATCTTGTGTCGGACGATGTGGGAGGGGGAGGCGGGAGGGGGGTTGAGGGAAGGATGTCTAAGGTAAGGCGGTTTAAGGGAGAAGTATCGGGGGCTGGAGGTGGACGCACTCGGATATTTTCTGGGAGTGGGGACAGGAACTTGGTAATGAGGAGAATGATACAATGGTACCAAGTCATTTAACAAATCGTTACCAAAATTCTTAGCGTGTGTCACTTTTTCAAAGTTGAGAACATTGAAATTGCAAACCATGGAAGATATAATGCAGTGTGTTTATTAAGGTTCAGTTCGAGTTTCCACTGAAGAAACCATGAAGTGACGTTGTTAAGGCCCGACGTGAGATCCTACAAATTTGCTTCCAAAGCAATTTTTCGATGGATCAACGCCAACAATCTAATATTTCTCCAAATTCCAGAGCGAGTAGCATTTATATAAACAAAAAATGACAGGGGGCCGATTAAGCTTCCTTGTGGGACGCCATTACCACGTCGGAACTAACACCGTCAATTGCTACCTTTTTCGTCATCTGTTAGGAAGTCACGATATCTTTTTGGATTTTTATTTTTTTTTCAAACAACTAATTAAGGTACAGTTGCTAAACACATCTTAGTTTATGGTTCATGGTTCAGGAATAAAGAGCCGACATTTTATGTAGTAATGCTTGATGAAAACGTGAAAACCTCTCTTCTGATACTAAAATATTTTAATTTCATGCAAAATTAATGGGTGAAAAATTTAGAGGGCTAAATGTGTCGTTAGAAACGTTCACCGAAATTAATGGCCCTTCTTAAAATCTTCCCCTCTTCCAATAAAATCCTTCCTCCCCCAGCCTAATACTGAAGCCCCCTCTCTAGGCTACCAATTCGCAAAAAAGGTCCATCCTACATTTTAGCCAACAGGCTGTTAGAGATTCCCATCCGAGCTCTTATAACAGTTTTAACACACCTTTATGCCCAAAGAAAAGATAAGAGACGTATTCTGAACTCTAATTCACGATTAGGTAACCGTTTAGAGTAAAAATACAATCGATGAAACCAAACGTAGAAGTTGCAGAACTATCGGGAGCTATGAAATCATCGAGTATCAATTGTGTGTGTGAGTTAAGGTCAGCTTTTTGTTCCGCCTGGTTTCAGATGGCCCTTCAGATGCTGTGTCACACCTGGCACTTGAAAATAACTAAAACGACCAAATTGAACTTCTATTACTATGTAGACAACTCAGCGGAAGCAGTAATGATGAAAAATAAAGGCTTGTTCCAAGGCATTTTATACCCATAGCGTAACTAATTTTTGGTATCGCAAAATTAATATAATAGGCGATTAAACCAAAGGAATAAAGATATTTAGGCATCTCGGTTTCCTCGCTGGAAGGACAGTATTACAAATTATTTTGAGCGCGTGCTGTAGACGGGAAATTTGGGCAGCATATTAAATTCCGCTTCACTCACTCTCCTCGAGCAAGAAAAGCAAACCGAAGCGGAAGGAAGATGATTAGCCCCTCGCCCCTCCCTCGCCCCTCCCCCTCCGCCCCATTAAACCCGCAATCCTATATCCAGCCGCCCCTCTTCTCAACTCCGTCCGCTAAGCAGCCGAGCCCTAAATCAACGGCTTGGTGGTCCCATATGGCGACTGCCCCAGGGCGCCCGGGGCGTCGAGGGACAGCTTCAATTATTCGATTAATTGCCCGCGCAAGCACAAAGGAGAGCGGAAGACGGAGGAAGAGTCTTGCGAGGAGGAGGAGGTCGAAAGACACACAGCCCGGAGGGCGGAAACCCAATTACCAGGGTGAGGGCCGGCGACTCTTCAAGGGGGGCGAAATTGAGACCGGAGAGAGAGAGGATCGAATCCCCCCCCCCGACACATCCACACACCCACCGATGGACCAGACTCGCTGCATTAACGTCTCATCTCAAACCACCGCCGGTAGCATTGCCAGCCTCAGGGTGCATTTAAAAGGATCTCCCGAATCTGAGGCGATTCGAGGAAAGATAAACATATCTACCTTCCTCCGGAATATTCAACAGAGCTATTGTGGAGGGGTCCAAGGTAAGTTAGGCATACGGATATTTTTTCACCTCCAACTAATTTTATCAACAATTTGAGGATTTTATAGGTGATCAAATGCGAAAATTTAATCCTCCACCCAGATGGTAATTAAAGAAGAAAATGTGAAGTTGGAGTATTCTTTTCATTTTCCACGACACTTTCCCCCAAGCATTTTCGCCACTTCATCTCGTGTTTGCTTGGTTCGGCCTGACTTCCTTTAGTACTCCACGGAAAAACACGATTGCATTACGTTTTCTCTCACGACCCGAAAGGGAGGCATCCGATATGACAGTGGGTGGGGTTTCTCTTTATAAGCTTCCCACCGATCTCACTTGAAGAGTAAAATTAAGGAGGTTCCGCCGCGACTGTGTGAGTCAAAACAAATACTAAATTCCACATATTTTATATTTTGTCCAAAACATCCTGCTTTCACAGATGCAATGCGTTACCTGTAGAAACCCAAAAGAAAGGAACAAAATTTGCAGATTATTCCACGAATGTATTTTAAATGAGCACTTTTTTCCAGCCATAGGAGCCGAATGCAGTGCCATTTCCTACGAATTACCGTGTTTTGACTTAAATTACGGCAGTAATTCCCTAATAACTAAAAAAATAAGGGGGTAAGATGACTATATTACATTTTTATTCAATTTATCTGGATTATTTCCTTCTTATAAATAGCTTTCCGCAAAAATGGTATTTATATTTAATGGAAAATACTTATTTTTCCCCTTTTTTATCTCATACTCCCATTGAACACCATGTAATTTAAAGTTCAATTAGATAGTAATATAGGCTGGAAAGGTATTATTTTGTTGTTCAAATCAGATAGAGGAATACTTTATCTATAAGTAGACAGAATATTATTAAAATGACATTTAAGTCATTTTACGGTGGAACCACTTTAAAGATCTTCGTTAGAATGTCCATTCTGCGCTACTTTCTCTCTACTGATAAATTTTCCATTGCATCCACCCACATTTTCGGAACCCTATTCTTTAATATTGGAATCTATTTTTAGTTTAGGATCCAAAATGTCACGAAATAACCCTCTAGGGTTAATATATGGACCGATAGGAAGACGCCATGCGAGGAGACGCAAGCTGGAGGACGACGGGATAGCATCAATATTCGGGAGACGCGCTAAGAGCGCAGTTGTTTCACTGTGAGATAGTAAAATCTGTGGAAACCAGAGACTCCGACTCATTCTTTATCAATACTTCCTTGAATCTCGCCACGGACCGTGTTTTTTACAATATTTTTGAATATGCATGGAAGATTACTTAATGTAACTTGCATATGCAGAGGCAATAGCACTCTGAACGAAGGGCGATACCTACATCATGATTCTCAAGTATATTTAAAATCATAAGTTAAAACGATCGAAAGTAAGAAGTTAATTTCCAACGCATGCTTTAATTAAAGAGCTGAAAAGATTCGCAGATCACTTCATAGTCCTTAGCTTGAAACGGTATCTTTGAGATTTCATTTCCTGTCAAGTATTTGATGATAAAATGTCAATGACAGTATTTATTTTATGGTTTAAATTTACCCTTCTGAGTCAACCAAGTATATTATAATGTATAGATATTCCGTTTAGAAGTTTTGAAATTTCTCGGAGCGATTACGTATTCATAGCTGATCAAACTAATAGATAATGCGGCACAAATGAAATATGGTGCGAAATGCATACGAAACTTCAATTTCACAAAAGATCGTCCAAATGGAATTGTCCGTAAGGTCATTTGTTGGAGGCCGTGAGTTTGATCGCAAATTTAAGAGTCCAATAAGCTCGAACGTAAGTGGAGTAATAGCATTTAACCCCCGTGCTTCGTTGCAGCCGATCACACGCTGTAGTGTCAAGGGTCCTGGATAGTTCTACCCTACACTTCGCTTTCATTTCAGACACCATATTGATGATGTGGCAGTGTCACAGGATTTTCGAAGGCTTACCGAGGAATTTCTTCAGCTTTTATTGGAAAAAGCGCATACCATATTGGTATTTCAATATAGTTTTTATATACACGATTTAGATCTTTTATTTACAAAGATAATATTTCTATAAATTTAGTACCATCCTTTTAAAATCAATAGAATAAAGTCCTTCAAATTTATGCCTCTTTGAATCTCTTTTACCTAATTCACACTAAAGCCCGTTTCACACACGATGCTTGATCCAGCACAAGACCTAGTGTGCTAGCTGGTACTTGACATTGAGAACAGAACCCAGAGTGATAGAAACCGTGACGGAAGGTTTAACACGATCATTGAACTTGTGCTTGCGATGAAGCGGTACTGTCGTCCACTGTTCCGAACTGTTAAAAGAAAATGGAAGATTTCCATGAAAGAAGGCGACTTTTGGCTGCTGCAGTAATAGCAGGGATTGTCGCGACATTTCCACCGCTCATTGACTTCACCACTGAAGAGTGCATAACACCCGCGAATAAGTGAGGTGCTGATAAAAAAAAGTGAAGATCGGACTGCGACTGTAAAAACAAACATGATTTGTCGACGGCTACTAGGTCCTACTGGGAGCTAGTAGCAAACTAGTACCGCATCAATTATGAAATCAAGTAGCTCAGCCAGTATGATAGCGATTATACTGGCTAGCCAGCATGCTGGTTCCATATCACACGATACTGGAAAGCTATTATACTAGCGAGTATCGTCGATCTTGTGCTGGATCAAGTATCATGCGAAACGGGCTTTAGATGAGGCTGTCAAAATAATCGGAAAATAGTTTGAACGGGGCACCGCAATAATAATGGATATTTTCGTTGATAGATACTTCAAAAAGGGGATAATTTATGACCCTAATCATAGGGCAGACGCTATGTGCATTGAGAATTTCGAAAAATCCTGTTAAGTATCCAAAAAACCAAGCATCCAAGTATCCAAAAGTAAGGATCACGGAATTAATTTTTTTTAAAACTTTTAATAGTATTGTCTATTATCCGTTTCAAATATCTTTGCGACTGAGAGGCAGGCTTAAGTTTTTTGGAGGTGAGGGAAGAGAAAGTCTCCCGGCACGTGACTTCGCGAAAACCAACTAGAATGCAGTAGGCGGAGCCTAGTTTCTCCGAAATGCAGTCACTCTCAGTCCTCCGTTGTGTGAACTTCGTGAATCTGCTAGCTATGTTGCCAAAGGAGAAGACCCCTTCGCGGGTAAAAGACCCCTTCGCACTCCCCCACCCGATTCTGTCATCGCGTGTCCCATTAGGTTTTTCCCTTGGGGGATAAGCTGGGTGACTCACAAGCTGATTTTTTAGCAATTATATTTTTTCTTAACCTTCATTTTGCATAATTTTAAATGCACTAACCATTATGTTTATTATTTCCTGATTGATTTGAGACCAAACAATAAACAATTTCGTCGTATTTTAGCGAAAGAGCATGGCATAAACTTGGGGAGAAAAGTCTTCGCGCGATCACGACAATGGTCAGAAATTAACGAAATGACATGCCGTTTGGACTCATTTTAATCGGCTGATTTGAAAGGAACTGAGATTAATGTCTGTTTGTTATTATTATTCATCATATAAATGTTACAACTTCTGTTTTCAAAAGTCCACTTCTGAGTCATTAACCAAGCACTTCCACATGACCCATTCCTTCAAAGACCCTTGAGACCAGGGATGAGACCCGAAAAGGCACGTTACGTTTCGTGCCGTACCTGGGAGGCACCCGAACTCGGAGTCCAAGCCTCTGCTTTGAAGGAAACCGAACCCTTCACCGCGGGTGGTTTGTAGCACCAACTGACCAGTCACACTATAGTTTACAACTTCTTAAAGTTAAACATAAATCGCGCAATTATCCTCATCTTTGTGTTGTACTATTCATGTTGATGAAAATGGTTTTTTAAACACAATTATACGATATATATTAACCATTTTACGTGCATTAGTAAACCAAGCAAGTTTAATGTACATTAAATTACTAAAGCACGTAAATTGGTTAATATCTATCGTATGACTGCGATGAAAAACCCATTTTCATCAGTGTGACTATTGCAACACAAAGACGAACATAGCTTTGTGATTTATGTTTAACTTTAAGAAGTTATAAACTATAGTAAAAGAAGTCCCTGTGGGGAGGGAAAGGGATGAAAAGGAGTAATCCCCCCGACCGCGGCGCCAGCATGGAACTCTTCTGCCCCTCCAACTGGGCCACGTGGTGAATCCCCCGTGTCTGTCACAAACAATGCCCACGACAGGCAGCCTTTCGTTTCCATAAATTCTAAATCGCGTACATGGCAACGTCGAGTCCGAATTTCCTCTCTCTCTCCCCACTCCACTTCCCTGGTTCCGGAGGCCCCACCTTCCTGCTGCGAAGCCCCTCGAAGAATTCCGAGCCCGCACGAAGGGCCAGTCGCAAAGATATTTGAAACGGATAATAGGAGATTTTCTGGGAAGATTTCATTCAGCTTGTGGGCTGGAAATGCATAAAATATTTCATCATTCCGAAGTTCTTAGATACCTTGATTCCACAGTTTTATATTATTTATCACAAGAAAAAGGAAATCTGCATGGTTTTGAGAATTCCTCGCGATGATAAAATCCTATTAAAATCGCCTCTTACTAAGAAAAATGTGTAACGTAAAATCTCCACTCCTGGGTGTCTTAATAGGAAAATGAAATAAAACGCTGAGGTTCGTGGTGGGTTGAAGACCGACTCCTACCGATGGATACGTCTTCGTAATTTGTCTCCAATGCCCGCCACGAATAAGTCTTAAAATGAATGCTACAATAAACAGGTTCACCCGGTTGTCTAAGAGCTTTGCCAGTGAAGTGGGAAAATGGGAAGAAATTCTGAAGTCGTTATTACACTGTGACAGATACTGTACAACTCATAGCTGCATAAAAAGGAACAAACAATAATAATGTAACCTGTCACGAGAACAAATACCAACCGTTTTGCACGATGGACTCGAGTGCCTACTAGTAACTTATTCTTGCAATATTATCGTAGACATCGGGGTGTAAATGGAGTGTGTTTTGTTTTTATGAATAAGGCCCGCGGTTCGCAACGCGTTTTCCATTGAGCCATAGTTTGACAACAACAGAACAATTAGTAAAACAATAAAGAAAGTAAATTCTAAGATTGAATCATTCCTTATTTTGTTACCGTTCTTTTTTCGATTCTGTAACTATGTAATGGTTGTTGGTACGTTCTGTATATAAGTCTAATGGGCTAAGAAGACCTACAAATATCTCAAATAATTATTGCAAACTATTATAATAATTGATTGAGATATCTCTGCAGACATCTCCTGCATTGAAAACAGCCGCTTGACCTTATATACCCATCTTTGAGGCATTTATTTTGTCAAATTTTTTTTTTCTCTTTTACGCGCAGCATTGAAGGTTCAACTCAACAACTATCTTTTTTACTCCACTGGAAATAGCCATGCACAACGACTCCATGTAAACGGCCTGATTGTAAGAAAAATGAACGACATGCCTATAAATACAACACAAGGATGTTTTAAACATGTCTGCACTGGATTAGAACATAGCCTATTTCCCATGCCATCAAGCATGAAACCGATCAATTGTGCATGCAGTTGGTTATACACGGTGGAATGTTTCCTGCGCATAAGTCCAAGAAATTGTTTGCACAGCATATATTATCGCGTAAAAAGGCCTTAAAACAGAAAATGCACTATATTGAAACCATTCCTTCGAGTGTTAGTAGACTCATTAAGACTATGAAATATAAACCCGAGAAGGAACACAGAGAGAAAGTAACTGGCAAACTATCCCGAGAGTAATTGATCTAGCTTTCGATTGATGACATGAGTGTATTTATGTTACGATAACAACCTATTTTATCTTCAAAATTCAATTTTTATTAGCATAAGCAGTTTTTCTTTGATCACACTCTATATTAAGGCCCGTCGTCCTCGTGGTATCGGAGGTAATGATAAGGGAAGACTTCAGCAACTTATCGTGGAGACTGTATTCACGTAAGAGGGAACACTAAAACAGGATGCGGGTGATGATGGCTGCATACAGGCTTCCCAAGTGGTGGGTCCAGGTTTGCATCTCGTATTGGGGAAATTTTTCATTGGTAAGCTGATATTGCGTTGTTGGAAAGAATTCTTCTCGTGAAGTTCTCATTCTATCGAATGGTACGATAACTCTTTACCGCAGGAGGAACACATTTCGTTAAGACAAAAGCCAGAGCAGGAACGCACTCATCCCCTTTTCCAAACCTCCCTCTCCTAACCCAAAACATTTCCTCTAGGTATGCAGCGCCGATTCGTGCATTCAGTGATGACCCCAGAACCAACCAGATTTGTTAGAGCACCTTTCTTAACTACATTCATTTAATTCATTCCCTAGCGCACACAAACACCTTTGAGGTACGTACAAATGGTTTCAAAGCCCCCAAAAATCCACAGGGGAAATGATTGCCTTAACGGTAGCTTAACTGCCTGAGGCACACGGCGCGAGTGATCTTAGTTCAACTCCCGGTGAAGGCGGATGATTTCCCTTCTGTGGAATAATGGGTGTCTTCCATTCGCTCTAGTGCGCTAATCACTTCGTAAAACGACAGCGCATTTGTCTAACGTTCGTTTATCAGGAGCTGCGCACTTGAAAACAAATCGGGAGCATATTTGATGTGTGATAAACCAACAAAAGAACGTCGATTATGGCATCCGTGATCGTTATAAAGCTTGTTGATTTTCAGTAAAGGCGGCCAATATTCATATTGTGAGGTTTTTAATTACTTATCAGATAAGAAGCCCTCGTTTTTAAATACTTATTTTGAAGGAATTTAGCAACTTTAAACTAAATATTTTGTCGTCACTGCTGCTCAGCCACAGAATGCTACCTACCAGTAGATTTCAAAACATTTCGAACATCGTTCCATTCAACGTCGTTTGAGTGCGCTTAAGGTAGTTAGAGCGAAAAATCACTTCACCTAGGATTTGATGAATTTGGCCACATTTTAAAGAAAAAACTCTCATCTTTGCAATAATATCAAAATATCAACCCCTTGCTGAAATAATTCTCGTGCAATTTGCCTGTAAGTGTAAGCTGTTTTACATGGGATAGATTACAGCTGTGCGCTCCAGAGGGAGATTTAAAAAAAATAGGAACTTCTAGCACCTTGATTTCGTCAAAAAACTAATTGTGTGTAGATTGCATGTTCTGTTAACTATTTACAAAAAATAATCTATTGGCCACCACAGTAGTTTTACAGAATCGCAAAAAACCTGTTGTTTTGGAGGGTTTTCAGACGCACGGCGGGAAAAAATGAGTCAAAGTAGAGACCTATGTAGCTTTATTTGTTAAATTACGGAGAATTTAAGTAATATATAACTATATCTTTGCGCCATTAATATTGCAATATTTATACTTCTTATGGACGCTGAAATAAAAAAATAAAATTTGAATATGGTCTCCATTATGGCTAGGGAAATATCTCGTTCAAACCACCGTTAGTGCGCTGGTGTAGTGTTCCTCCGATGTGCGCTAACTTCAGCACCTTGACTGGAAAACTCATGATATCATAGTTGCGGGTAACCCCGGTAATGTAATGACGCGGCTCGATTGCGGTATCCCCAAAACTCATGCCTTTAATTCCTGAGCAAATCTGACGTACAGTTCCGAAAGAGGAAGACTAAACTCCGGCCAATCGCGGGCACGAATTTCTTTCCCCGAGCGCAGGAGGTCCGCATCCGAGAAGATAAGAGGACTCAATGTGTCGTCAAGGGAGGGACTTTGGGGTAGGGGAGGTGTATGGTGGGTGGGTGGGTCGGGAGGAGTTGAGCGCGACCCCGTCTCATCTTTGGGTCAGTGGGATCGAAAGGATGCCGTTCCCTCCACACACCTCCTCTTCCCATCCCTCCGACCCCCACACCCATGGACCCAAACCCCCACAGCATCCCTCGAGGGCCATAAATCTCCACCCCGCCAGGAGATAGCGGGAGAGAGGCCAGAGCCGCCTTCAAACCCCTCTCTCCCCCCTCCGAGGTCCAAATCGAGAGCGGGGTTGGGGGAGGAGGGGGTGGAAGAGAACCATCTCAAAGGAGGGAAGGTGGGGGAGGGGAGGAACTCGAAGTTGGAGGGACTGTTCTTGGAGTCTCGCGTGTCCGGCAGCGAGTCAAGTGGGGGGGGGGGGTGATGAGGAAGGAGGCTGAGATAAGGGCGGACCCAAGTTTGGAACGCGCGCCAGGAAGACAGGCGCACGCTCCACTCCAGACCTTGGCGAGATCCCCCGATGCTTCTGCTGCTGCAGGGCAAGGAGGAGGTTAGATGATGGTGCGTGTCGTGATGGAGACGAGGGCGTAGGTTTTGCAGGGGATGCCGTGGACGGGGCAGGGGAAAATGAAGCCCCGGGGAACTACGTGGACATGAGCTACCCGCTGCCGCTCACCGTTTCCACGAATGAAATGAACAATGCAAGTGCTCTGCAGTGTCAAATAGTGAAGGTCAAGGAGACGAGGAAGACGAATTGGTTCACTTATGGCCCGGTTTTATTAAATAAATATCTGGCGAAATATTTACTCGGTGCACAGTCAATGGTGAATGGTGAATGCATTAGAGGTCCAGTGCGAAAAGTATGGGATGAAGATTAACCACAAGAAAACGAAAGTAATGAGATTTTCTAGAAGTAAGAAGGCGGGGCTGAGTATAAGGGTGGGAGGGCGGATGATAGAGCACGTCGAGCAGTTTACGTATCTGGGTAGTATTTTAGAGGAGAATAGGTTTTGTGATAGGGACATCAGATGCAGAATTGCGCTAACTAAAGAAGCATTTTCGAAGAAAAGGGAATTGGTAAGGGGGGTCTGAGAAGAGACGCAAAGAAGAGGCTGGTGAAAACTTTAATATGGAGCGTGGCGCTATATGGGTCGGAAACTTGGTCATTGCGAAGGGAGGATGTGCGTAGACTTGAGGCGTATGAGATGGTTTGTAGAAGGATGGAGAAGGTTAGCTGGATGGCGAGAAAGACGAACGAGGAGGTATTGGATATGGTCGGAGAGGAGAGGAAGCTTGTGGCAGAGGTTCGGAGAAGGCAGAAGAGATGGATGGAGGTGGTTTTGAGAGGAGAGGGCATGTTGAAGAGAGTGATAGAGGGGAGAACACTGGGGAAGCGTGGAAGAGGAAGGAAGAGGATAGGAATTCTGGACGAAATAAGAGGAAGTAGAAGATATGAAGAATTGAAGAGGGATCTAATAGCGCGCTATCATTAGGAGGGAAAGAGAGACAATGTCTATGAGGTTGGGATGAAGAATGGGGACTGTCCAACAACCTACCAATCAGCTGGTTGAATACTTGAATGAATGATGAACAATATCCTATATGGACACTATCTTCTCATGACCGATGCTCAAGTTCACTAAACGATAGCCTTTACACTCTTCGCAAAACCCGCACTCTTAGTTGACATCACATTAGCGTACATGCTCTGTCATCTGACCGTTTAAGTTAACCAAACATTTGAATACCGGGCCTTAAGAGCAGTAAAGAATTTCAAATCGCTAATAGGTCGTCCTGTCAATTATTATGCAAATGGGTCCTCCGACTTTTTGCGTAGTAAAATCTTCCCAACCCACCAAACTCTACCCACAAGTTTCTCATGAAATTATATTTACCGAAGGGTGGTGGAGAACTTCAAATGTGGGAAAAAATAATTTTAGCCAAAAATTAAACAATGCTTTTGGTTTAAATTTTATACGACACGTTCGTTTAGAGGTGATATAATAGCGAAAAATTAAGTCATTGAACAATCACGGGGTTTAAGATGCTAAAGAGTCTTGCGTAATCATTGCAGAAAAATATTAGTTTATGAGAGAAAATGGTTCACCAGTCTTAGAAGGAGGAAGTGAGCTGCTCCATATTGCAGCTGCGATATTAGGAACGCTGGAAATATCGAAATTTTAAAACCTCAAATATTTAAAGTTTATTTATTTTAAAAATTACAATGATACACTACAAAGTTACGCTAGAACAAGTTAATTTTATTAAAATAATAACCTACATGTGATCCTGAAATTCGCATGATATGAATTTTATCAAATCTAAGCCTAGCGTGTTGCCTCTGATTGAGTCTCTTAACTGCTCCCAATCCAGTCCTAAAATATGCTGAGATACACTATTTGTTCAATGTAAGCAGTTTTTAAGGAAACGTACGGCCTTATTTTGTATATTATAACGCGAATTGAATCTTTCTGGGGCGGTTTCTAACTCTTGCAGTGTATTCGAGATGTATTTTAACTACAGTTGGGTATTATCACCATTTAACTTTTTCACCCACGGATACTCTTAACTATTGGCTTGATACTACGAGTAGTCTCGTTTGTGATGTACCGCAAATGCTTCGCGTATGCTTCCACCACGATAGGGGTGAAGATATGGCGATTCCCACGCATTTTACTTCATCTGACACCTGTAACAATTACTTCATAGATTTGGGGTGCTTGATAATTCTTCAGTAAAGAATAAAAATATCAATCCATACGCCTAAACTTGTAGAATGAGAACCATTGCGTCGTTTTAATTCTCTATTCACATCACAATGGGATGTGATTATCACAGCGCCCTGAATAGAGAGAGAGATGCCCCCTATCGTGCATAACTGCGACATTCATGCGTCAGCTGACCTCCGCTCTATTCTCTATCTCTCATAGGTGAGTTCCACCCTCGGCTATCACAAACCGACCTTCGGGTTTCAGGCCCTTGATTTGTTTATAGCATCTAGAAGAAGATCGGGAAGTGCTTCCAGGCGGAGGGCGGTGTGAGGGTGGGTGGGGGAGAGAGGGGGGGGAGGAGAGGGGGGGGGGAAGGAGGAGGGGGAATGGTATATCGGCTGAAGAGTGCGCCAGTCTCGGAGAGGAGGTAATCCCGGAAGTGTGAGCGGTTAGGCAATGGCTGGGCGGTTTGCGGCGGCGTGGGCGGTAAGTGTGCGTTTGGGGGAATTATGGGAAAAGGAGGCGAATCGGGAGGAGTGAGGGGGGGGAGGGGGGCGTTTCGTGATTTAGGAGACCGCGAAGAAGGAAGGGGAGGAGGAAGGGGAGGAAAAGGAGGGGAGAGTGTGTTCGCGGGAGGGGAGAGAGGACCCCGCTTTTTGATGGTTTCACCATAAAATGACTGAAATGCCTTTTTTATTTACATTCTGCCCTCTTATTGAAAAGCGTGTCCTCTGTTTAGGTAGTATGGACGACGAAATAATAATAATAATATAGTGGTGGAACAAATTGTTATCGGAGCGACATGGCTGCAGCCGCAACTGTTTCGGTGAGACAAGCGTTTCAAATGACAGTTGCAAACATACAAGTTAGTTTCGTAATCGTGCCGCAGCCGCGCCGTGGCGCCCTGTGCTGTGCAGCGGCAACTGATCGTTGAAGCTAAGACTGTTTCGTCTTCAATATCGTTGTCATTTGCACTGCACGTGTGGCTGCGTTGCGGTTATAAGCTTCAATTTGTTGGATTTCAATTTGTTGCAGGCGGTTGCTGGTTTATTCAGTCAACACATGTCCGCCCTACATTGCAGATAGAATTAGAACTGTGAAGTACCTATATTTCCACAAATCCATATGAAATTGGTACTTTATTTAACCCCTTCCCTGACACATTTTTTTGAGGAAATGGTTCCAAAAAGGATCATATTTTTTTATTGCATTTTTTAATTATTTATATGTTATAATGATGGGAAAAAAAGTTTATTTTGAGCATTGAGCTTTTATTTATTAATAATTTCAATTTAAACCCTTATTGTTATAAATTGTCTAAAGTGAGAGAGATTCACTTCTACCTCAGCTAGAACAAGTATTTAAGCCAAAATATTTATATTTTTATTGAAAATTCTACAACCCTAACATATATCCAAATCGAGTAGTACAAATTTTAATTATATTCAGATTTTTTTGTGTGGTAAGTCCTAAAACATGGTGAGAGAGAGCGATACAACCACAGAGTTACATCGCAATCTGGGCAAAAATATCTGCTTTCCCTTCGAATAATTTTCCCGTGCACATCTCGATTTCTAGTACATAAAAAGCACTTGTGTGTTGGGCTTGCCTTCTTATCAGTGACTAGGATCAGCTCAGAAAAGTGCATTTCTAAGGGACGGAGAGGGTGAGGTGTTGAGGGTGGCCTACCCACGTCAGGAGCCAAAAATTGGGGATGTACTCCTCAATAATTTTTTTCGATGAGGTCAAGTCTATTATTCAAATATGACTTCCTTCCATAACCTGTTCAAAATTTGGTAGATTTTTCAAATTTTATTCAGTTTTGGATTAGTACGTATTTCTGCGACATATTCCTCATTTTTGTGAAGTGTACATTTTTCCAGATTTTTTTGCAAATCGGCGATATGGCATCGTTTCCAAAAAAATGATGTACACAGAATCCACGGTGTGGTCCAAAAATGCTCTTTGTCAGGCTTTTTCACAATGCTCTGCAGCATTATTAGCGCCAAGAAAACTCGTATTTCAGGAGCACTCACTTCACGCCATTGTTCTCTGGAACCAGAGCGTTTTTCACGAAGACACTGATTAGCATACCAATTTGTCTCATCAGTAATTAGTTACATGAACTCATTGCCGAAGAACAGCTGAAAAAACTGGAGTACACCACCATCTTCTTGAACTTCAAAATTGAGTGATGAAGGACTTTCATGAAGCACTTTGAAGCAGATTATGCGCTAAATCTCACGTGTAATTGTCCAAATACCAAGGTAAAAATTACGAAAATTATGACGCAATTCCATACGCTAATGCAACGAAATACGTCTCAAAAACTGGCTAAAAATGAACCAGTGTGTCCGCAAACGCCATCTGCTGCCTAGAGATAGAATTTCTACAAAGGGGACGAGATTATTCGTCTTCGGAAGCTAGGAAGTCGAAAGAGCGGCCTTGGACGAGTTAACTCGTCCCTGACGCGATTTGACACACCTCGTTAGGACGATTTAACTCGTCCTTGTCAGGTAAGGGGTTAAGCGAATGATTTCTTATTACATAGAATACAGAACTATCAGACACGTTGTAACAGCGCCTGTTGTTTGTTGTGCCTCTAGCTGTTGTCCGCATCAGGGTGTTTCGCGAAACTGTTTCGTTTGCGAAACAGCTGCAATGGCAATGGTATTTTCTTTTGATGCCACCGCTATAATAATAACATTTATTTATCAATTTCAATCAACATAATAAGCACACCTTTATATTTCAAATAAGAAAGGAGAAATTAGAAATCCCTTTTAGTCATTGCCTGTACTTGGAATACCTGAAAACAATATACATTGCGAATAATTGAGGAAAGTAAACTGAGATCAGTCATGTAACATAAATACCTGCATGAAAAAGATAACAGTTTTGTGTTCAATCTCAACCTGCCGTGTATAACTACAGTTTGCCACGAATAGATGAGTTTCTCATTTACTAATTTAATCCTGGACTAGGCATATTTTTTTTATAGGGGTTATGTAATTTAGGAATATATTTCATTTATTTATTTTTAATTTTTTTATTTCATCAACCTGAATACAGGACGTCGAGGACCATTTTAGATCAGGCGTTGTAACAGTAACAAAGGACAACACACACAACCATGTCGTGAGAGGAGAAAAATCCTCCCCGGGCGGGACTCGAACCCACGACCTTTTGAATTGGCAGGCGAGGACGTTACCCCGCCGCCACCGAGGCCGACACTATCCAGATTATTCAAAAGCTCAGCATAGTAATTTTAAAGGAAGTGAATTCTGCAAGAGAAAAAGAATAACACACGTATACTGGTTGTGCTATTTAACTTTTTTCTGGGAGGTCATCTCTGCTGCTACAGTGTCAGATCATAGTAGTCAGTGTCAGATCATAGTTTGAAGTGAAGAATAAACATTTAAAGCTTGCAAATTAATCAGAGATTAATCTTCGCTTTTTTTCTCAGTGATTTGCAAAAACTCTCATTATTGCTTCTGTTACATTAGAGAAGGTGCCCGTTCAATATCAACGGGAAGGAAAAAAATCAACACTATTACATTGCAATAAGCCATTCATATCTTATTTAGCGAAAAGAATCATTGAGTTAATGGATAGACACGGAATCTCGACTTTACTGTCGTTATGGGGACAAAGACTCAAAAACGCTAAAATAATGCTACAAATCGTTACGTTTTTTATCAATCATTTCGGAATTTAGACCGGAATACAAATTTCAATTGAAGGAATAAAAATGTTTATTTTATTTTCTATTCCATTGGTACCTTTCTCGATAACAGAAAACCACTATTTCTAATTTAATATTGCAAATATAAAAAGATCTGCAGCCAAATGAAGATTCAGCTTCACGTGTATGTCCAATGTGAAAGTTACTGTATATATATATATATATATATACCTAGAGAAAGATGGACGCTACTGTCCTTCGAAATATCGGAAGTTTTAATTTGTGAGTGTTCTTTTTTCCGTTTGTATATTTTTATCGGCCACCCTCTTGGCATATTGTATATTTATCACCCGAGTGATTCTCCAAGAAGTTTTATATATATATATATATATATATATATATATATATATATATACAACCTCTATCCTTTTCCTCATTCCTACTCTTCTCCTAGAGAAAGGTGGAGCTAATATCTTCACCGAAATATCGGAAGTTTTAATTTGTGAGTGTTCTTTTTTCCGTTTGTATATTTTTATCGGCCACCCTCTTGGCATATTGTATATTTATCACCCGAGTGATTCTCCAAGAAGTTTTATATATATATATATATATATATATATATATATATATATATATATATATATACAACCTCTATCCTTTTCCTCATTCCTACTCTTCTCCTAGAGAAAGGTGGAGCTAATATCTTCACCGAAATATCGGAAGTTTTTATTTGTAAGTGTTCTTTTTTCCGTTTGTATATTTTTATCGGCCACCCTCTTGGCATATTGTATATATATATATATATATATATATATATATATATATATATATATATATATATAATTATACACATCAGTGACACGCAAATGTTCTTTCCTCGTGGAACAACTTCTAAAAAATCAAGTGGATCCTCTTAGGATTTTATCTCATTGTTTTATCAAGTCTTTCCCAATGAATCTCAATTTCCCTTACGCCACACATTTTATGTGATAATGTATTCGTATAAAATTATATATTTCTCAAAGTTTTCCGTTTATATTCACCTATTAATCGTAAAATGAAGTTTGGTTTCTATAGTATCTTTAGTAGTAATGTTTGTTTGCAGTATTAACCATGTTTCACCATCTATTCGGACGAATGAGAACAGTCAGTACCACACCGAACCAAATCATTGAAATATTGCATTTTTAAATATAGTAAATTTCCAGAAGAAAAGACTCCAGCATACATTCTCGTCAGAAGAACAGTTTCTCCACGGGGGATTGGTGGTAAGGAGGTCGGTTGAAGGGAAGGAAGTCTGGTCTAGATGGCTGCGGCAACATTTTGCCGAGAGAGAAAGTTGGAAATTGAAAGAATCCCCACTGCCTCGAGTAATTCTCCCCAACCTGCCAAAATTGATTTTTAATAAGCTCAAACATGCGAAAAAAGTGAAATAATTCCTATTACTAAGATTCAGTAATGGAAAAATAGGAAATGGAAAGAAAATGTACACTTTTAAAATCTTATCTAGTTTGTTCATCTTAATTAAGGTGGTTCCACCGTAAAATGACTTAAATGACATTTTATTCATATTCTGCATACTTGTAGAAAACGTTGTCCTCTGTCTGATATGAACGAAAAATAATACCTTTCCACGCTATTTTATTCTATAATTGAACTTGAAATTACATGGAGTTCAATGGGGGAATGAGAGAAACACGAGGAAAAATAGTATTTTTCCATAAAATACCAATGCCATTTTCGTGGAAAACTGTCTCTAAGAAGGAAATAATACAGAGAAATTGAATAAAAATTTAATATAGTCATCATACCACCTTATTTTTATAGTTATTAGGGAATTACTGTCGTAATTGAAGTCAAAATGCGGTAATTCGTTGGAAATGGCGCTGCATTCGGCTCCTATGGCTGGAAAAAAGTACTCATTTAAAATACATTCGTGGAATATTAATCTGCATATATTTTGTACCTTACTTTTGGGTTTATATAGATAACGCATTGAATCAGTGAAAGCAGGATTTTTTTGACAAAATATAAAAAATGTGGAATTTAGTATTTTTTTTTACTCACACAGTCGCGGCGGAACATCCTTAATCATCTTATCATTCAGAGAAACTCAAAGTTCGTTTTTTAATTGGTGGAGGCCGCCGATTCCTAGTAGGGCGAATAAATGCAGGAGTGAAGCAACATGCTTTTAGAAGAAAGGATTCAGTATTCATTCTCCTTCCCTTGGGCCACGTGAAACTCCTGACTGGCATCAAGATATTTGCGCCGTTAGGATTTCATTTTGAAAAAAATTAAATTTCAACAAACAGTTGGAATTCGCAAGTTTCACTGCCGTTAAATATTTTCTAAAGGAGCCCATCGATAACAATAAAGTAAGTAGTAATACCGTTGGATATGTCGAGCAGTGAGTTGCCTTGAATATTTCTGTTCTATTGAAGGTCCAGTTTTTATTTTGACCAGGATTTATTCCGTTGAAATCCTGCCGATCGCGCGATACTTAAAGCAGTCTGATACATTTTTGCTGAAAAATTTCACTGAAGATTCAGAAATTGCCACAGGAAATAATCAGCCCGGACCGGGAATCGAACCACGGGCCTTTGATTTGTCGGACTAATTCTCTGGCCACTACGCTACCTAAGGACCGTGGTCCATGGTCCGGCAAGCAAAAGGTCCATGATTCGACTCCCGGTCCAGGCTGATTTTTTCCTGTTGCAATTTCTACGTTATTTCATCGCCAAATTTGCGGTAGGCAATAATATCTTCATTCGTGGGTTCAGATTTATGAAGCGTGTAAATGGAAGAAAAGGGGGTTATAAATGGTGGCGGTGGGGGGAGAGGAGAAGGATAATAACAGCAATAAATGTAAATTAGCTCTAGTTAAAATACCCCTAAGATCACCAACAGTTCAATTGTGGTGAGCTTTAGAAACCAACGTAGTATCAAACATGAACAATGAGTTTAAACATATTTGAAACATAGCAATACAAAGAGAGTACAAAAATTATTATGCATATTCATATCTCAAAATAACAAAAAACTAACAATAAAAGTTATTTTAAAGAAGATTGAATAAGAGCAAAGTAAGAAGCGGATGGTTATATAGATGCAACATTGAAAATCAGAGATTTATGTTTTTGTGAAAAAGGTAAGAATAAAGTTTCGTTTTGAATGACTGCCTGTTTTTACTGTTCTTTAGGTCTATGGGGAGAAAATTCCATAATTTTGTGGATTTGACCAGGAAAGAGTTGTGGTATTTGGTGGTTCTATGGGCGGGGCAATGTAAGTAAGATGCTTCACTCCTTGTATTCATACTTCGGGACTGAGGTTGGTGTTTAATCATGCCCATCAGATATTTAGATTCTGTAACGAAAAATAAGGAGAACAGGAAGACGCTTAGCAAGTAATTCCGCCTGCCCTTGACAGTTAACCAAGATAGTTTTTCACCAATGCGAAGAAATACGTTCATCATATCGGAGGTTAGAAATGAATCTGATGCATGAATTTTGCATCCTCTGTAGTTTATCATTAAGCTCCTGTGATAGGTCAACAAAAATTAGAGAACAGTAACCTAAATGGATAAATGCTAGAGTTGTTACTAGCAGCTTCCTTGTATGGGTCGGTAAGACATATTTCTGGGTTTTAAGTTGATAGAGATGAGAAAGGTAAGTATGAGAGAAAGAGAGTGGGGGAGGGAACAGAAGGGTGGAGGGAGAGGGAGGGGGTGAGGGGAGGGGAGGGGGAAAGGACGGAAGTGTGTGATTTAGGGGCGAGAATGGAGTGGTGGGGGGGGGGAGGGGGAGGGGGAAGCGGGGGTGTCCGGCAAGCGATATAGACTTGTTCGAGAGAGTTCCTCTATAAATAAAGGTCTCCACTCTAATGCGGTAGGAAGGGGGTGGGGCGGGGTGGGGTGGAGAGAGAGATATGGAGGGGGCGAACCGACTCCTCACTTCTATCCTGGCGGGATATATCTCGACGGTCGACGGGGCGATGGGGCGATGGGGCTTATTTCGCGTGCTTTCGTGCCGTGCGGACTGACTGGAGTAGTTGGGGGCGGAGGGGGATTTACCCTCCCTCCCTTCCTTCCTGGAGATTTATTTGACGACGTCCCAACCCCCAATACCTCCCACCCGCCTCCTTCATACTCCATACTCACTCCCCCACACCATCCGCATAAGTCGTGTTAAAGCATGGAAAACATCGCGCGCAGACTGATTCCCGACGTGACGTCTTATTCATTACCGATCGAGAGAGCTGTGACGCCCGCGGGGAAGCACAGCGGCAGTCAAGCAGCACAATTATCCCCCGTCCCCTCCCTCGTAATGCTCTCCGTATAGTTAACGGGACTAGCTTGTGCAGTGGACGATTCTCGGAATCGGAAGAACCAATTACTTTTCTGCGAGCATCGGGACATTAGCCGAGTGCGAACTTTTTTTACGTTGATCTAAATTAATAAATCAGAGTTTGTGCGTGTCTTTCAATTTTAATTTTAGTTCCCAAGGCCCTGATGAAACTATACTCAGGGCTAAATTGTTTATTTGATACACGTGGGACTATTTCGTAACATTTAGATACGATTTGACAAATGGATGCGGCCGTTAGCGCATTGGGTGTAAAATATTTGGGCGGAAACGATGGAAAATCTACCAGAAGTAAGTTAGGAAAGAGTGCATGGTTGAGACATTCCACTCCACTGTGACGTGGAGTTCAATTTTACCCAAGAGTCGATCTGTGTGAAGGTAACAAAAGTCCTTCCTGGTTCGAAAAATTAAAAATTGGTGGACATGGTATGCATTTTAAAAGTGGTAATGGTTTTCCACTTTATTTCCAACTACCCTTCATAATGATAAGACGACAAAAACTTGCAGTTCTCCTCTAATAAAAGATTTAATACGACTAGTTTCGATGTGACTACCCCATCTTTAAGTGAAGCTTTCAAATAGGTGAAGTGAAGAAATGAAGGTTCAAATATATACAAAAAAATTGGATCGGTTCCACCACATCATACCTGAATTTTTTTTTATACCCTTCATGTGTTTTCAGAGTTTCATAGTGCGTGGGTGCATTCCATATTTCGAAAAGGAAAATCTATTCTCCTGCAAATACCTTACGGTTGTTTGGGTGACACAGAAGTTGGACAAGGTCACTGAGACTGCATAGCCTGCAATTCGAACGATCACCCCTCCTCATGCTTCTTCCTCTATCAAACGACTCGTCTCCAGCCTGGTTCCATGTTATCCGCATCTGAGTGCCACAAACTTCTGTGAGAGCAATGAATGATTCAAAACGCTGTCCACCACTATTGAATCACGAAGTGAGCAAACATAATTGGGCTGTCATTCTTCAAGCAACACATCAATATTTGCTAACTGCCACCCTCGAGAAAAGGCAAGAATAGAGTTTAAGATTGGAAAAGATTAGAGCTCCCGGTAGTTGCTTCTTATTTTTTGAGCAAAGAACTATAAAATAATTTCAAAATCCTCAATGGCTATATTATTAAAATCAAATAAACATGGTCACTGTAGTCAACAACAAAAAATTGCAAAATGCAACCATCGAATTTTATTTACTGCCGCATCGGGAAATAACAACACTGTGAACATTTTGGGAAATATATTTAGAGATTGAAATAAAATGAGAAACCAAATTACTGAATTTTTTTCTTCTATGCTCCTCAATATCACTAGCCACCTCTAGCCGCCAAGAAAACCCTTTATCCATTTTAAAAGAGACCACTTTCAACACCCAAAGACTTGCAGTGTTACGAGTTAATTCGCAGTATGCATGGCGCAGGTTTATTTTTAGATCATTAATGCCAACCGAGGCAGACAAGCACGTCATCAAGTAATTGGATGATCCATAATATTATTATCATTGATCCTCATGCAAAGAAAATGTATGTGGGCAATATTGAATACATTCAAGTTGTTTGAAGAAATTTCCCCATGGTGAAATCCCCGAGATCTATATCCTTAAGGCGCTCTCTTTTTCAATCGAGAAATCATTGTGTAGTAAGGACTTGTCTCCTTTCTCTAATAACCATGAATATAGTTTTAACTATTTTGTGTGTTAAATACGCCCCAGGAAATAATACCTTACATCTGTTTAATTTGTCTGAATGAAAATTATGCTAGAGATCGATCATCGAGTGGATATTATGGGAAAGCAATAATTAATTTGATTAAATATTCCGATTCGCGAGAACAAAGTTGTCACTCCACTAATTGAAAACGGAAGAAAAATAAACCCAAAGTTAACTAATGACCAGATGCAGATGTAACCGTACAACAGCATTCGTTAACATATATTTGGATTAAGAAATAATATAAATAAGGATAAATCTTAATGGTAGTTAAGTGAAAGCAAAATAAGTTAACATTCTCGGATACGCAGATGATAATCCAGCATCCACTATCCAGTAGCAAGTAGCAGAAAGCCATGAAGATCTACAGTCATCGGTTGTTTATTCTTGAAGGCGACAGTTAACGAAGGTCATTGACGCCACCAAGGACTCGTGAGAAGGTTTAGTAAGGGTTGAATGATTTGGGGAAAGGAGGAAGAGTAGAGAGGAATCAACAGGAAAGAAGAGATGTTGGCACGCAATAGAATGGCGAAGAATGAATACCCAAAGTAGACCTATCTTAGATCGAGAGCCTGATGATAATGATCCTTTCAAATCCGTAGTTTTCATTAACTCGTATTTCTATTTATTTTGCCAGACAGATGCAGAAGAGTCCCTCAAATTTGCTACTGAATGGAGGTATGAAAAATATAATAATTGATATGCATAATGTGCCGAATGCATAGGTATGCACATTCCATTTGCGCGGACACCCGTGCATAACGAAAATATGACACACTAATGTACAAATGTATAGTCAAACCTTTCTATGGCTTTCTGGGCCCCTTAATCAAAGGCCCGGCAGACCTTGCATGGTGGTAGAGGAATGACGATGAGGCAACTGATATATTGCGATTCATTTGCAAATGTTTCCTGTTTGTGCTGTTATGACCCGGGCCCCCACCTATTTGGGAACCCTAGAGCATAAGATTTTACGTGGGTTCTTGCCCTTGGTGTCGGGAAGCGAATAATCACACACAAATATTTAAAGTCTTTTACTCAAAGTTTATTTCCATTTAAAATCCCAAAAGAATCAATTCAATGTACCAATAGAAAGTAATGAATATGTGCGTCTAGAATAGCAGAAAGTGAAAACATTACCAATGTCTCGGGAAGGAGAGGAGCTGCTGGTGATGGCACGGGTGGATAGCGAGGCGCTTCGGTAGCACGGGCCCCATGGCCCGCGCTTCGACTCCCACTGACGGCTACATTGTGACTGTACCGTCAGTGAATGGTTGCAGAGTAACCATTTGCCGATCACTGTCCGACTGGCTGCCGGACGAGTGTCGAGTGTACTCCCCGATAGCGTCTCCACCGTGCCATTATATAGGAAAGGTGAAACTAGGATGTTTTCGACAAAATGGCAAGGGAGGGAGGGGTAGAAGAAGAGGAAGGCTAGCCGTTCTCGAAAGGGAAAGCTACAGTTCCCGAGGTATAGTTTGACATAGCTGGCTATTCTGAGACGTCACACAACAACACATTTATGCATATATTGGGAAATGGAGTTCTTCCATTTCCGGATCATTACATTACTCCCTTCTTTCTCAAAATTGATCGGTCTCTAACGAGATCGATCACATTTATAAAAAAACAAAGAAAATCAATTTTAAAAAACTTGTAACCAATAACATTTCATAATTTCACTAAATTTTCTTATTGAATACTTCACTGGTATTCATATACATTTAGTAGCATTTATTACATTGCACTATTGGATATCAAAGTTAGAATTAATGCACAGATTTCTTGCATAAAATTGAAAAAATATTTGACAATGACAAAATTATAGTCCTTGTAGATGCCAAACTACATATATACATTCATATTCAAAATATCTCTGCTAGTTCACATGTTCCCTAGATACCTCCGGTGCTGTTCTTAAGTCCGTTTTTTTCCACAGATCCGAAGTGACTATTCCTCGCCGTAGCGAATATAAGTTCACTGTTTTCTTGAGGAATTTGCAGGGGGGAATAATATGAGGACAGCATGTACACACTTTATCACATTTCACTTAACACATCACCAATTTGTTTTTCACCATCACCAGTTTGTGACACCTTTCAGAGAAGATCACTTTTTTACACTATTAATGATACTTGACACTGAATAAAAGAAACAAGGATGTGTGTTACTGATTACATAAATTTTCGAATCCGGCGTTTTACCTATGTTACGTAATCTCATAATAAGGAATATTAACTAAAATCGACCAGTCTATCCATATTTACGTTACAATTTTCTACTTGCGACTTTTGTCTGCCATAGTGTATACTCTCATCAGACTTATGGCTTCAATTACCCTTTATTCTCCCTCTTTACTGTAAAACGTAGCCCATTGTACGTTGAACACCCGTATAACCATCCCATGGACAATCATGGAAAACTTTTAAAATTCATCATACTCTTGGGAACTATCACTTGTTCCTTTCCCTTTGTTAATTTTCTTAATCAGTTTCCCTCTTGATCAACATAAAAATTAACTAATCCTCTCTCTCTTATTCTCTCTAGAGCGTTTTTTTCCACCTGGGATAATTTTCCTGCTCGTCCCGTATCAATGGTACATTCCCCAGAAATTCAAACGGAGGCTTAATGACTACCAACGGGTTACGAGACAGTGCATCTGCATTCTAGTGTTTTTCCCGGCATGTGTGGGTCCGAAAAATCGTACTCGCTCAATGGAAGAGACCAGCGCATCAAGCGTGAAGATCGGTCCTTCAGCGAAAATAACAATTTTAATTTCCAATGATCCGCAATCACATTAAGGCCCAACCGTTAAATAAGCATCGAAATACTTTATTCTGAACACTAGCATGAGGCATTCCCTTACGTGGCGCAGTATAGTTTCACCCCGCCTTGTTTAATTGCGGCTGGCGCAAGTGACTACAAATTCGCATGTGGCATCCTTTTGAGCCAATACTGCTCCCAAAACTTCCCATGATGCATCTGCAGAAAAGGTTCATTGAAATCAGGGTACCTAAATACCGGTCCATTACTTAAGAAGTCCCTCAATGTCGCAAACGCAGCGACGGCTTCCTTAGACCATCCCAATTGCAAACCTTTGCATCAATTTGCTCAATCCCGAATAAAACATTTATTGGAGACGATTATTAGAGCAACAGCTACATATATTTCGCTCGTTACACGAGTCTGGTTATCTCTTACGGGGTTCAGAGAAAAAAAAGGCTCAGTTTGGTGAGAATTTTCATACTCCTCCGGGGGCACGTGAAAACTAAATATCTAATAACCGGCCAAGAAAATTTCCCAAAAAGGTATTGTAATCATATCCTTGATTCTATTGTTAAACGTTCTGACTCAGTGTCATAATCACCAATGTCCTCTGTTGTTGCTGATGATCTTCATTCTTCCTTCCGCCAACTGCTCACACTGCTCCATTACGTGAATCCGCTGCTCAGGCGAAGTGAAAGTCTCTCTGCGACGGGTTGTCTCTGCGATGCCTCCGGCACTGATGGCGTTGGTCAGCGGCCGTTGTCCGTCCGAAAATGTGTTTCCTCCATAAAACCGCATTGTTATGACAGCTATTTTGGTTTCAGCTCTCCTGGAATTCACAGTTACTCGCGAAAATATTTTAGCGAGCAATCGGCACTCGCATCCACCGTTAAAACCAAGCTCCACTTCCCGAGAAAGTTTTTCGTGACAAATCAATTGAGTTTTTCTGACAATTTAAATTATTCCGCGTTATTATACTAAGAATGAAATCTAGAAACGCACATTAGGAAAAGTCATGTGTGATTATCGTTCCGACGCGTATAAGGTGATCAGAAATGAGCCTTACACTACCTAGGCAGTATTCCCACAGTATTTTGGGATGTAATTGCCAATCCCTCCCACAGGTGGGGGTTATGGCACTTAACAAATCCCACCGCTGCCACCATTGTTATGACTGTACCGTCAGTGAATGGTTGCAGAGTAACCATTTGCCGATCACTGTCCGACTGGCTGCCGGACGAGTGTCGAGTGTACTCCCCGATAGCGTCTCCACCGTGCCATTATATAGGAAAGGTGAAACTAGGATGTTTTCGACAAAATGGCAAGGGAGGGAGGGGTAGAAGAAGAGGAAGGCTAGCCGTTCTCGAAAGGGAAAGCTACAGTTCCCGAGGTATAGTTTGACATAGCTGGCTATTCTGAGACGTCACACAACAACACATTTATGCATATATTGGGAAATGGAGTTCTTCCATTTCCGGATCATTACAGTGCTATGAAAGCTGGGAGTAAAGGTCACTAGATGATGACGCTACGAGATGTGTTTAAAATTGAACCAATGGCTAAAACATTAATTTATTAAATTAAAGATTAAACCAAACTGTCAATAGGAGCAGAGAAAATAGACTTCAAAGCATACATTCCGGTCATCCAGTCGACCATCCACTGGGATAATCAAAATCTCGTGAAAACGTGTGTTGCTCGAGGCTAACAAGAGTCCAAGTGGACTCTGGTGGACACTTGAACTTTTAGCCTCGGGTTACACACACACGCGTTCACGAGATTAAAAACTTCTCCCCGTGGATGGTCACCTGGGTGACGGAAATGCATGCACAGGAGTCTATTTCCCTTGCTTCAATTAGCAATTTGGATTGACCTTTAATTTCATTTACTTGACAAATTTCTCTTCTCTTTAATTAATAGTCAGTGTTGAAGCCATAGATGAGTTTTGACCCATACTTTCGCTACATTTTTAGCTTTTTCTTCGGCAAATTCTTTCAAAATCCGCTCTTTGGTAAACCACTCATGTGCTTGGAAACGGGGAATTTCAGAAACGACGCAGAGTTGAAGTCCAGAGTTAGAGAGAGTGAAGAGGGGTATCGCCCGGAAAATTGATCTGAGATCCTTCATCGCGAGATGAAACTGTGAGCAGATTGGTCGGGGGAGTCGGGGTTCCACCTCCAAGCTAAAGTATCGCTCTCCGCCCTCAAAATCGGACATCCGTCGGGGATTTGCTCCATCGCCGGGAAAAATACTCCGGACAGCAGCTCCCTGACTGTCCGAGATCTGTTACAAGGAGGAAAACCTCAAATAATTCTCAAATCATGTCGAAACTCACTCCTATCTCCCCCACCACAAAAACCCTCGGGCGGCGAAACCTCCAGGAACACGGATTAAATTATTCGTGGCCTGTTGGACGGACGAAGCAAGAGTGCTCACAGCGCAGCCCCCTGTTTGCAGTTGCGTACAAGAGGGGTGGGGGGAGCATCTGTCGGACCCCCACCCCCCTCCACTCATTTCCCCCTGCCCACCGTATGTTTCTTATGCATATCACATGGTTAAAAGCGGGGAAAGAGGAGACGTCCACGAACGTATTCACGCAAAGAGATGGACCGACGGTGGAATGTTACATTTTCCTTTTGCGATCATTTCTCCCCATCCAGTGATAGCGGCGGTCGCTCTGGACCAGCTCCCTCTCTCTATATCTCTCTGCGCTTGCGTTTCGACTGTGCGTGTCTTTCGGAAGGGGTCGGGGGAGTGGGCTGTGGGGGAGAGGGGGGTTTGAGAACCCCGCAGGAAGGGGGAGCTGGCGAACACTGGGGGTTAGTTATTTTTCCCAGAGATGAAAGAAGCGCTTGGAAAAGGGTCGGCGACTGCAAAGTAGTCTTGTGAGTGTGTGGGTGAGCTTTTGGGGCAAAGGACCGAGGGCGAGAGGACAGGGGTGGGAATCTCTCTGTGATCAGGGCCGGCAGCACGACTGGTGGAGGGAGTGGTAGAAGGGACTGTTGGTTTTGGGACGGCAACCAACCGACTGTCTAGAATTCCAGAAACCCTCACTACCCAAAGCCATTCCCCTACCCACTCCAATTTTAATATCCGATAAGTGGTTTCATTATCAACCGAGATTTTCCACCGGGGCCCAAATAGATTTTTGTTGCACTAGAAGGTAAATGTTCCATTCGTTTTATCATTTCGCACTTATTTCATAGATAAAAGTAATTGCGAGAACAAGTAATTGGCTCAGATGAGGCAACTTCACTTTTACTTACTGGCTTAAACCGTTGAAGTATTAGCAGATATACATTACCCAGTAAATCTGCTTTAGAAAATGTACATTACTTCAATTTGTACACGTGATGTTTAAAAAGATTTTTACGCGTAACACATACTAATGGTGTCTAGCGTAGTATTTGCGTTCAAACGAAAATCGTTAAAAATAGATTATTAAATAATAGTTCTATTTATTTCAACCACTATTTAGACGCTGTCACATTGTCCGAATTGAGCAAGGGCATTGCCATTTCATCGGTTGCAAAGTATACCCGTGGGACCGTCGCGTCGTTGTACATAAATAATAGTAGACTATTGCCAAGCCTGTATTTACCTTTCATTTTCAAAGTTGAATAAACTTTTTTAAATATTCACCCCTCTCTGGCCTAAAATGAGTCATTAGTAATTAGCTGGCTCCCTTAATGGCATCTTACACCTTCAGGAAGCACAAGGTTCTTCACCAATACGAATTACGGGCTTCACAAGGGTTAGTCCAACTCCAAGTGGTTATTTTAATTGAAAAAAATGGTGAAGATAGGGGAATTAGTTTATTTAAGAAATAAGAAAAGCTTTGATACAGGATCTAGTTTTCCAGACCATTATAAAAGAATTTTTAGTCAAGAGAGACAGAACTGTTTTCAGAGTTGTCGAAGACTTTTAAAGTCTCACAGTTTAAGAGATGACTTGTGTACATTTTCGATCCTATTAAATACAGTGAATTATAAAAATAATCATTGAAAATGTGTGAAATAATTTCGGCGATAAACATAATTTATCATTTACCACCAACAGCATGAATTGAAGCGAATAATAATAGTACGCCGAAGTCAATCCGACTCAACACATCCATCCTCGATTATGATCACATACATTCAGAAGCTAAGGATAATAACTTTCATTGGAAGGAAAGTTATAGCTTTGAATATGCTCTATTTGTTTTGGTAAGGGACTGTAACGAAAGTACATATTTAGGAAGATGCTTACCATAGATTTCAAGGATTGACTGCTTATAAGTAATGATAATAAAAAGGAAGAGAACATCAAGGGTATTGGTGTGTTATATTTTTCTGTATCACTGCAGATAATAAACTTAAAATTTTCCTTCCGAAATTCCCAGCATTATTCTTTCTTCTCCGTCCCTCTCGTCTGAAATCAATGCTGTAAATGACCTCAGTTTTCGGTTATCTCTCCTGATAGCGAATCAAGACCCACAGTACGTCAGCAGGGACAAGAGTGAACACCTGATTGTGTCGCTCAAATAGAGGGATAATATTTTGTGTGAATGACAGTAAACCTTTTCAGCCCTACATCTTTTTGTTACGCGACACCGGTCAAAATCGAAGATTTCAGTAGCCACCGATGGCTTCATTGGAACATGTGTGATTCCTAATTCTTAAATGAATTCGGAAGCAACTTTTATTTACACATCCCGAAATGTCGCTCACGGGAAGGCGTCCCGAATCAATGGGTGGAAAACAAGGGCCCCGCGGCGTCCACTACACCCTCCGCCCTTTCTTCCCCCCTTCCCCCGTCTCTACAATCACGCAGTCTATATCCTTCCCACCCTTCCAGGGGCTTTTCCAATCCCCCTTCCTCCTCAGCACCCCCCTTCCACTGCCCACCCTGTCGCTTCTTCCTCCCCCAAAGCGACAGATTTACGACTGGATGCCGTGACCGACCCAGAAGCCCCCCCTCCCCCCCACCGCCCCTTCCACCACCCCACCCACAAAGCAATCCCCATCCCCCAGCACACCTACCGGCAAATCACTCCCTCGCTCAGCTATGAGTTATTGACATGTCTCCCCCTCCCCATGGTATAGCAAGGCATCGAATACGTTTCCATTCGAAATAACGGGTAAAATGAGATCGCTAGCAACTCTAATACCAAAACTTCTGTATGCACACGTTTGGCCTTCAGCCTGTAGCCGCTGAGGAATGAACAGAAGTAGCATATGACGAAAAATCGTCACGAAATGGGGGGAAACGCTTCAAAATTCCGTCACGGAATCCTAGAAGCGAGGAAGAGGGAGGGGAGTGCAGGAGAGAGGAGGGGTGGCCGAAGAGTTGTCTTCCTCCACCACCTATCATCGCAGCATCGAGTGGATACCATGAAAGTAGTACCTAATCAAAGAATACAGAGCTCGAAATTATCGGAAAAGTTTACTCGCTGCAAGCCGCGATCCTTGTACTTTCAGTAGCTGAATATGTACCCATTACACCGACAGGTACTCAATTGAATAGAAAGAAAAATATTTTTCATTTGGTAAATTTTTAGAAACGTGTAACTACGATTATTTTTCAAAACTCCACGAAAATTCACTCTAATGTTCATGAAGTTTTGCAAATATTTTGAAAAATATCCAATTGTATTACTGAGTTTAAAAACTATAAATCTCTAAACACCATACATCAATGATAGACATCTAGTTGAAAAGCTCTCCAGATATAAAAAAGTTGGCTCCCTGCACACTCACTCAGTGAGGTAAGAGTGGGGCTAGGTATGGGGTGTAGTCTTTGGGGGCACCCTGACAGTGTGAATGGAGATCTGGCACCCTGACACAGGGTTGGGGGGCCAGATCCTTTCCCTGATCCACCTGCGATTTTACACGAAGTTCTGAAACTCAGACAGTCGTACCGGGAGGATTTCTTGCTTTCCTATGTTCTCTGTAAGTGATGTTAAGGCTAATACTGTGATGTGGAAGAAGACTTTGTGAATATCTATTTAAAATGGATAGTACACCCAAACGCCTTGAAGGGAAGAATTTCTACCTTGGTCGAGGATACTCAGACACACACGCTTTTTTATTGTCGTATCCATAGGAGAGTTTAAAGGGGAAGTAAAAAAGATGAAGGTCCGTGTCATCCTTCTCTTTCAGCCTCATGCCTTGAGTCGCGGCTGGCAAAACATCGAAACAATCGTCTCTTCCAACGAGATGAACGGGGTCGCCAGGAGAAACGAAGTCATGTTCCCATATATGTATCCAAATGCCAGTGTGATGCGTCCATGGCAGCTAAACAGGGGCGCCATGCTTGACGATTCCAGAACTATTGAAGTGTAAATTTCTATAGTCGCGCCACGCACAGAAAATTCTGCAGGCGGTAAATATCGGATGCTGGGCGTCACGCTTTTTTTCTCACGTCACGCTTAGCATGCCGCGAATGTAAAGTCAAGAGAACGCTCTCTCTTAAACAGAGTAAGATGGTGTAGTGGTTAGAGTCGTCGTCCCACGTGCCGAAGGTCCCAGGATAGATTTCTAGTGTTGGAGATTTTTCATATATATTATATTTATCAGAATATCGCCTTTGAGGTACACTTCTTGATACACTTCTTGGTCTTAAGCACACCAACTTTTTTTTAAAACCTGTCTTGATCAAATCGTTGCAGAAATTAGGGTGAGAATCTTTCATGAATCGATGGGTAAATTAGAAACTTAATTCATTACGCATTCTTGAATACAATTTCTCCGAAGACGTGTGCACAACGAGCTCCAAAGCAGGGTAGTAGGAACTATTAAAAGTGAAAAATAAAGTAAAATGGTTACAGAACGGAGAGCTTACAAATGCATTTTTTTCCCGCAAAAAATAAAAGGTCATAATTGCTGTGAAAGAAATCATCAAAAAAATTATTGCCTTTTCTATGAATAAAACTAAAATTCGAGAGTAAAAATTCTTGTGTGAGACCATGTATTTATGTTGTGATTTAACAAAAAGATAACGGGAATATCATTACTAAGCACTCTATATTGTTTCACCGTATAACTTTGAATTCCGCAATGAAATTCATCAGTAATTCAATTTATATAATGCACACCTCCTTGGTGTATGGCCTGAGCAAATTGTAATTTAAAGCCTAGCCGTGCGTGGCTCCAGCGACCGCTTTGCAGTCCACACTGAGCAACAGGAATGCAATAGAGAATCACAAAGCCATTAGTGAGTCCCTTCTTCGCCCAAAAATTAACTACAACAGTAAACTGTTCATGGTCCAGCCCAGGGTTGGTGACCAATCGTCACGTGCCTTGCTTGCATGGTATTCGTAAATGTAGATTTTGATGAAAATAATTACGAGAGGAGGTATTAACATTACTCCCAAAAACCGCCTTTTTACCTTCACGATTCGTCGTCGTGTGGACATAAATTGGGAGTTTGAAACGGTGGAGAACCCGAACAAACTTCGGTAACAGCATTCGCCGCGAAAGTTTCAGATCTTTCAACCAACAAATATGATCCGAAAAATAAGGAACAAATTAATTCTGAATGCGTAAAGAGACTATTTCCTTCCTTTGATTAAGGGGCCCAAAAAACCATAGAAAGGTTTGACTTTACATTTGTGCATTAGTGTGTCATATTTTCGTTATGCACGGGTGTCCGCGCAAATGGAATGTGCATACCTATGCATTCGGCACATTATGCATATCAATTATTATATTTTTCATACCTCCATTCAGTAGCAAATTTGAGGGACTCTTCTGCATCTGTCTGGCAAAATAAATAGAAATACGAGTTAATGAAAACTACGGATTTGAAAGGATCATTATCATCAGGCTCTCGATCTAAGATAGGTCTACTTTGGGTATTCATTCTTCGCCATTCTATTGCGTGCCAACATCTCTTCTTTCCTGTTGATTCCTCTCTACTCTTCCTCCTTTCCCCAAATCATTCAACCCTTACTAAACCTTCTCACGAGTCCTTGGTGGCGTCAATGACCTTCGTTAACTGTCGCCTTCCAGAATAAACAACCGATGACTGTAGATCTTCATGGCTTTCTGCTACTTGCTACTGGATAGTGGATACTGGATTATCATCTGCGTATCCGAGATGATAATGATTAGGCTTTGCTCCATGTATTTGATCTTCTCCGGGAATCCTCCCACTCGCGTATTGATGGAAGAGAAGATGACGTTGACTCTGAGAAAATATATTAGGAAGAGATGAGTTACGATTTGGTTTGTATTGTTGCGTTGATTAAAAGTAAAACGTTGATCCAGGTGAGAGAGGATGGGATAAGATTGGTGCAGTTAGAGAAGTCTTGAGTGAATGAGGATGGAGAATGGACGGAAATAATGATTAAGGAATGGGTACTAGTGGTGAACCGGGGATCCAACTACGAATCTCAGCCGTAGTTGAGATTTTTCAAGGGAAAGTTTTGCATTTTTTTGTAGCACTTTTTAAAAATCATGTACGTGCCGCTCACGAAGATATGCATGGTATGCAATGCAAGATCGCTCAACGGAACTTATTTCTCCTCTGTAGCCATCTGTAGCTTGTAGAACAGTAAGAGCTAGAAGACGATTTAAAATCCCAAATTGCAGAACTACGGCGTACCAATTATCAACCCTAAACTCTGCTATAAGAATATGGAATAATATACCTGACGACATTATCAGCTGTTGTACTGTTAATCAATTCAAAATTAAAATGTACTCATATTTGTGTGAAAAATACAATTATAATTAACATTTATTGTATTATACCATTGTGTTATACCACATAATAGTAATACATAATTGTTTTCTGTAAATGTTATCTCCTACGTAAGAATATCATTAAAATCCAGGTTTTCCTTTTCTCTTTATTATTGTCAAATTTATTGTAAAATTTAATATAAATCAATATTTAATTCTGTAAAATTTTACCATCACATCAATGGATTATTTTATTGAGTTATTTTATCCATTTATCTTTTTAATTAGTTGCTTCATCTTTCCGCAAATGTTGATTCCCTGAAAGAGTAAATTAATCTGTTTTTTTTAGTGTGATGTCATTTCTTTTTCTGTATTATTCTCTTTTGATTGTATGCATTTAGTTAGGCAAGTATCTATTTCTGTTTTTCACTGCAGAGCATAATTGTACAAAATGATTTATGTTCCATAGGACAAGGTCCTTGAACAATAAAATTCATTATTATTATTTATCTATGTCAACGTCTTATCCCAAACTCTCCCGATTCCTATGTCATTGCAGTGTGCGGCAAAATTCTTACCTCTGTTTTCTTCTTAAGGATAACAGAACGCGCCTCACACTCGCATAAAAAAGATATTTTCCATTGACATTGTGACGTACTCAATTATCCACTAGAGTTATAGCTCAAATGAAAACAATTTATTATAATCCCAAAATGCAAACGATAGATTAGTGCAATAATTTCAACATTCATTTAGAAAACAAGGTTTATGAATCCTCTACCCTTTAACAAATATATTTTATGGTATGTATCAACCAGAAATTGAATCGGTAGAATAAA
The DNA here is from genome assembly GCA_963573305.1 of Pyrrhosoma nymphula. Classification (NCBI taxonomy): domain Eukaryota; kingdom Metazoa; phylum Arthropoda; class Insecta; order Odonata; family Coenagrionidae; genus Pyrrhosoma; species Pyrrhosoma nymphula. The sequence goes on from OY754337.1 coordinate 1,174,232, forward strand.
TAATATAAATTAAAGTACCATTTGTCATCGTCCATGCTCAAAATGTACACGAAAGTCTGAGAAATGTCCGAAAAAGTGTAGTGGGTTGCTTCTTCTTTTGTTGGACTAATTGCGTCCCGGTCTCACTACTGCACTGGCGTCGGTAACTGGATCACTCCTGTTTTACCCCTCTTCCGCTCGCTGCCTTACAGCGATTACTAGTTACTCTCCACATCTGGCGTTGACAATTGTTTTTACTGTTTGGCGAAGGCGCACGAGCTCTTAATCTTTCTCACGACAATCCAGACGACGACCTTTATACAGTTCACTCCCAGTGCGATCCTTGATGACTACCTGATGAAATGTCTGGACCTTAATATGTTACGTCGTTCAACCCTCCAATCTTACATGAAGTTTTTAACGTCAGTTGCCGGTTGCCTCACCAAAAAACTACGTGTAACCGTAACTTGTAACGAGGACTCACAAGTTGTGGTACATGGAGAGTGAAGATAGTAAGTGGTTGGAGGAGATTACGATAAGCAAGGCAGGTGTTTGGAAGCAGAAATAAGAAGCTAAAGGATACTTGAATACCGAATGAATACCTCAAATATAATATGCCGGGAAGGCGAGAAATATAGAAAAAATATAGACCTACTAGACAGAATGGAGCGAGACAGAAAAGACGATGAGGTGAAGAAGGAAATAGCGTAACGAATAGTAATTTTTAAAATTTAAAGAGAAAAATCAGATACACATTTTAGTGTCCACAACATTTTAACTGACCAACCAAGGATTTGACTTACAAAGTCATTATGAAAGCTGTTAGAATGTATAACTTGGGTCTGGGTCGGAAAATTTAGTTAACTATTCGTGGACTATGCTAAGTTTACCACATTCTTTACAAATGAGGTGCCTCAAATATGCGCCAGAAAACATCAAGCCCGCTGAAAATTAGATTAATAATGATACATCAAAACCTACCCTGAACGTTAGAACAATACTAATATTAAACGGCTTCCACAACAATGGGGCATCTGTGGCTATACAGGGTGATTACAAAAGAATGCGTCGCTTTCAAAGATCTGTATTTTTCAAATGGTACGAGCTACAGAGATGCGCGACCTCTTAAAATGACCTTGAATTGAAAGCACGCATCACTCTGGCTGGGAAGACAGTAACTGCTGACATGCGTCACAGAGTGTGGGAGGAGTTTGAATATCGACTTGATATTGTCCGGGTTACTCAAGGTGGACATATTGAACATATGTGATGCTATCTTCCCCCAACAAAACTAGAGAATGTATCGGTCATTTTAAGAGGTCGTGCAGCTCTGTAGCTCATACCATTTGAAAAATAAATATCTTTGAAATCGACGCATTCTTTTGTAATCACCCTGTATAATCGCAAGTATCCTCGCTCGACTCATTATCCTGATTACGATGGCTGAGTCAACCATCGAAACGTTGATCCATTTTAATAATCTTAACCCGGTGTGAAACGCGAGAAGCCTCCACGTATAATATTAATGTTATTTATTTCTCATGTACCATAAAAAGCTCTTTTACAGGGGTGTTCTTGACACATGACGAAGAAGAAACGCATAGGATGTTGGCCAGTGTGGAGAAAAATCCACCCCTTAAGGGGCTCAAACACTCGACACAGGGATTAGTCAGGCGAGTGCACCCTACACCGACGCCTCGGTGGAACCATCTCTATTCCATCATCACCTAGCACCTATCCTCTTGTTGCTCATTCCCCGTCTGCAACACCTTCCCCTTCCCGCCTCTCTTGATCAACGCCACCAATGTATCAAAGGCAAAGAAAATCTGGTGGTTGCAAGTCGCTAGAGCACTGGCTTTCCATCCCGGAGTCTCAGGTACGAATCCAAGCAGTATCGGAGTGAAATTCCTATCTTATGGCTGCCATGTGGAGAGCACATCAAGGGTAGTGGAACTCCCATCCTCTACGGAACTTTTAACCGTTGTTGTCGCTAAGAGTAAAGACTGATTAAGACGTCAGGCTAATCTTCACCCTTCCTCCTTTCTCCAAAAAATCTAACATCCTACTGACCTTCCCAACTATATCCCATAAGGAGCAAATGATCGCAGATGGATAGATACTGTCAGTGGCAGGGCCTCTAAGCCAAAAAACAGTACCACTGGTACGGTACGCCTCAAGTCTACCCCTTCAGCGTTGTTGCATGTGCAATTGCACTCAAGGGTAATTGGCGGACGAAGATCAAAAGGATCACTTGTGTCACTTTCTCAATGTCCAAGGACCGGGATTGAATGCATGCTTGGGGATCCAATCAAAGATTTCGATACTCAACAGAGAGAAACCCAGAAAAATATTCATCTGGAAGACTAGAAGTTGTAGATAGATGGGGACCAAAAACAGCGGAAAACAAGAAAAGTATGCTGAATATGCCAAAGACCTTTTTGTTATGAGCATACGCAGAAATAGAAATTTGTGATTCATGTGCTTAGTTCTTTGAAAATAGATATTTTTGAAAAAATATCATAATCTACCATTATTTACCTTATTTTTCCTTAAGGTTAGCTATTTAATCAATAGAGTAAGAATATCAATAGAATATTTTAGTAAAATAAACTTTTAGTTCATAGTGGTATCCGGGTACCTCTTCATTTAGACTCAGTATAAAAACTTTTAATTGTAAATGTCTCAAGTATTACAATGAAAACTAATATAAAAACTTTATAAACTGCCTCATTATTAGAGATTCTAAGATGTGAGCAAGTTTCACCCACGTACGCAGCACGGAAAATAAAAAAAATCAGGAAGAAAATGAAAATGGTACCCGGGACCCACGTCGTAAGGACAAGGGTTAAAAGGATCAGTGTGACCTTTCTAGTGTAAGTGAAGGAGAAGATCTCGGTCATCGCCTGCTAATCCGAAGGTCGCGGGTTCGAGTCCCGCCTTGGTGGATTTTTCACCTCCCAGGGCATGGTTGTGTGTGCTCGTCCGTTGTTAATTGTTAATATATATAAACGCCACATAAGAGCTGATGGTGTTTGTGGGTGTTGTTCAATAAAAAAATAAGAGGAAAACAGGCTTATAGTGAGCGCGTACTCTGTTGGTCATCTCCTTAAATAATCATAAAAGTATTTCAAGCCAGTTCTTCAGGAATCGATACTTCAGAGTGGGAGGCAATGTATCAGTGGAATGGTTAGCTTGGAATGAGGTAGATAATCCCGGCGTTAGCCTGCTCTAATCGATAGACGGTGCGGGGGATAACGCTTTAACTTCCCATTCGATGGATGGACATCTGTGCTCACTCATGTGGGACTGGATTACCACTGAAAAGATTCCCCCGCAACCTGGACTCAAACTCAGGTCTCCCGCATGGGGAGACAGTACCTACCTCAGTCCACACGCTAATCCGAACGCCTCCCCGTCTCTCCGGCCAAGCAGGGGTGACGAAGCATTCACGGAGTTCCCCTTCCAATACCGAACAACCCCCACCGTTTCCCCACTCACCCACTGCCCCAGTGCCCCCCCACTTTCCATCTCGGGGGGCAGAGCACCCTTCATTCGTCCCCCCCCCCACTCTCCAGGGCAATAGCCCCTTCCCCTTATGGCCATCTCACCATCCCCCGTCGTATCGCATGGACCAGCCCCCTTCCATCCAACCATCTGTGAATATCTCAAGTATTATTTGAAGACCCCCCCTAATGTTTTGCATCCGATGAAAACTACTCCTGCACGGATCCACTTACCAACTGCGATAGTTTTCCTGCAATGCAGGTTCAATCAAGAAATATCATTACAAAAAGGTTTGAAAACTTCCGCCTACGCAGACATTTTCCAGCCTTTTCGGGTGGATGTTTTGCTAGGTAGCGCCAAATGACATATCAGGAGCAGGTATAGTGTAATGCATGTCGGTGATTGCTCACCCCCTGCCACACACCCTTTAGATGGCTTGCAGAGTATATTGTAGATGCAGATGAATACATTTTCAGCATTTTTTTCGATTTCCTTTTAAGTGAAAGGTTCATTATGATCAAAACAACCTTTCAACTTCTTGCCTTAGTTGTGTGAGGAAGGTAGGTACTCACGGTTTTGAACATAGGTAGGGTTTAATATCTACTTATATATGTAACCAGACAACCGCATCTGTGAGTGAAATGTGAGACATTTGTAATAAATTTACCACAGGAGAACAGACTGCATGTTCTAGAGAGAGCATATCAAAAGCGAATTTTATATTCTTTTAGGATTATTTATAGTTGTAAAATTCGTGAACCTAATTAGTAAATCTTTGAATAACAAAAGGTAACATACGGCTCTTCTCCAATAAATATTTCCCGAAGAATTCAGTTTCACAAGCAAAATTAAAATTGAAAATATGTCATTCATAAAGCAGTACAATTTTTTAGTGTAACGCCTGGCGATGGATAGAAACAGAAAGGAATTCTATTTGAAGTTGAAGTGTCACCTCAGCAACCCGCGGAGTCTGTAAATTGCAGTTGATACTGTCTGAAATTAAATGAAGACACTTTTAGCAGTTTCTTAAGCATACTATGGTGACTTTCAATGACAAAAGTCTTTGATTTCTACATAGTAACCAAAGATTTGATTATCCTATTTACGCATGGTTTACAAAGTGAGCGTTGGTAAATAAATTAATAGAATACCTCTAATCAAATAGCAACTGGTTATTATTCAATCATTCCATAACTTTTCTGCAGTGCCTCAAATCCAATAGAAATAATTTTTTTTAAGTTATAACCACATATAGTTGCACAGAGATAATTCAATGTGCTCCATCACCAATATTTATCATGTTTATTTACGTTTTTTGCTGGAAAGGAAGCCAGGACTGGGACGTGGTCAATTATGAATCATGATATCCTTCTTTGGCACTTACAAAGAAATTATAACTTGAGTCGATAGTTATGATGCACAACAGTATTTATGGCTGCAGGGTATGATACGTCAAAAAAAAAACAAAATATTTAGATATAGCGTTATCAGCAAGTTATTAACCATTAATCTTTGCATTTAATTAAGTTATGTCCATCTTATTGTTACTCCGCCGGTGTTCAGTATAAACTTAAAAAAAATAATAATGAGAATTTATCGCCCTCAGCCATTTAGAGTTGGCATGAATTTTGAAGTAGCAATTACACTCAATGGGATTTAAAAAAAACCGTGGGATTTATCGCATTCGTCATCGAACAAACGAGCAAGGGGCACCAACATAGGAATAAGAAGTGAGCGCACGAGTTGACTGAGATCATTGAGTTGGGATTGCCATATCCTCCCAGGAAATGGGTAAAGTGTTCGCGGTGGTGTAGATTTTGTACGTATCTGGTTGATGCAAGAAAAAATTCAAAATATGCCGCACGGCCAGGTCAAAGAGACGCGTTTCTGTAATGTGCAATTATGGAAAACTCTGAACGCTGCGTGCAAGCAGGTGAGGTTTTTTTGAAGTTTGTTATTTTTCCGCAGCATAAGACGCCAACTCTCCGGCGTCGGAAAACAATTTGTGTCTTGTGCGAAGCGAATTCCTGCGCCGAGAAAATTTGATTGGATTACAAAGGAGTGGGGGGGGGGCGTCGTTTTTGAGACTTGTAAGGGGTGAGGTGAAGGAGGGTGGAGATTAAGAATGCAGGCTCAGGGGGTGGGGGGAGGGAGGGAGGGGTGGCTCTTGAAGAAGGAAAGCGGGGGAGATGGGGGATGAGGGGGAGGGGGTGGAGAACAAAAGGGAGGCTGGCAGGGGGTGAACGATCAACCTCCTCCTCCGTACCACTCAGCAGACCCCTGATGTCTCGAAGAAGCCGGCGTGAGGGCGAAAAAATGAGAGACGGCGCAGCAATTAGAGTCGCACACGATTTAATTAAAAATCCCACCCCTTCCCCTCTTTTCACCCACTCCCCTTCCCCTCCTCCCATATCAATCTCCTCCCCCCCCTCTTTTTTCCCCTCCCTCCCTTCACCCAACTGCATATCAACAGACTCCCGCCCAAATGCCGTCTTCCGATCCTGTCAGCTATTCGCAATTCTCACGGATGGAAAGACCGTGCACGACACTCGCTAATGAATCTAAAATCTCCGTTTGGGGACGTTTTACTGCAGTATATTTAATAATTACGATTACAATTCTCCTAGGGCAGCGGTCTGCCACGATTGAAACACCGGTCTCTGCTCCATGACCGAAGTCGAGTGCTAATCAGGACCAAAGAACCAATCTCAAACAAAAAACGTGATAATCATAGCAAAATGCAGACAGTAAAAACAAAATTTCAAAATGAATCTATATGAAACTCATTAGCACAATAATAGCTCTTATTCACCAGCAGAATATTTAGTTTATTCTTAAGCGCAGATGGGGAGGTGTTTGAATGATAATGTGAAGGAATCTTGTTGTAGACAGCACTTGCACTGTATGAAACTTTACGTCATAAACTGTTGGAGTACTGGAGACCATGAATATAATGTTTTGAGCGTGTGTAGTAAGTGTAAAAATCAGAATTAAGGAAAATATGAGGGTGGTTCCTGGCAAAAAAAGGGCAGAAGAGAATGATAGATGGAAGAGTGAGAATTTGAAGAGAATTGTAAAGAGGTTAATCTGATGTTCAAAGAGGGACTCGGCAGATTGTGCTAATTTTTCTTTTAAAAAAGAAGTGGAATAACCCCAAAACATCATGCCATAAGATGCTACATGAGTTTACTTTGACATTGTATAGGTGTTTGAGTACATCGATGGACAAAACAGGAGCAAGCTTAAAAACCATAAAACCACTGGCTGATAGCTTCTTAACCAATTCAGACACATGTTAGGACCAATCAAGATGGATACCTAGAAATTAAACATGATGAAATGGACAACAGCTGATTGGAAGTAGCCTGAGCCTTTTAGGGGTTCATGGAATAAAAATGAAAGTAGCCTTAGCAGGGCAACCCCTAGGGTTTTTACGTGTCCCCAAGCAACTGTCTTGTGGGCCCCTGACAAGTATGATTTGTGCGGCCCTGGGTAACTATGGTTTACGGGACCTAAAATACATAGGGTGTTATTGGAGCCCTAAATTGTAAAATATTAGTATAATTGGCTATAATTTTACAATTTGTTTTATTTTTAGATGTTCTGTGCTGTAAAAATTCGTACCACTTCGCAACCTAAAAAGTTTTAAGTCCCTAGTTGACGATGTGACAACGCGGCCGAACCACGCCCCCCTGAGCGGGGAAGCAATAAACTTTGCATTAGAACAGGTGACCGTCCAATTCGTCCATCCCGGTTGCTGTTGCCCCTGTCTGCTAGGGGCCGGGCAATGAGTGCGAAATGACCTTGGATGTAGAAGCACGTTAAACTAAAATACTACAACTACTACGATTTCTCCCAAGGTAAATTTGTCCTCGAGTGCATGCATCCCTCATTAAACAAGAAATGGTATTTGTGGCAGCAGAAGTAGCTATTAAGGAAGTCGATGGAAACCTAAGATCATCTGCCTCAATGCGGCTATGTGAGTAAGACGTTAAGCGAAAGAATACTTAGGATTCCGTAGGATTCAAAAGATCACGTGCATTGGCATTAATTAGTCAATCTCCTTCATCCCGGTTTCTCACTTTAGGGAAGTTTCTGGAGTAGATAGACATTTAAAGTTAGGCGCTGATGAAGGCATAGAAAGGAGAGTTTACAGAATATACCGGGAACAGGAAAGATTAAAATAGTGAAGATGAACGTCAGGATGATGGATGGATTAGTATGTGCCGCAGAAGAGGGAAGTATGTAGTGGATAAAAACGGATACGTAATTAAATATTATGGATGCAGGAACGAATGCCCCAGATGACAAAAAATTGTTTCGCAGCCAGAGATAGGCAATAAACTCCTTAAAATTCGAAAGTAAACTTTTGTAATGATTTTTTAAATTAGATTGGCCAATTACAATTTTAAGTCTACATCAGTATTTTAACACTAATCCTTTCAAAATCACTCGCATCATCATAATTATCATATTTTATAATCATGTCCTAGGCTACGAAAACATTCCTCATACCAGGGTCAGAAAGCACGCCTCCCATATTATAAACAGCCGATACTAACTGAGTTCATATTATTCAACACCCTCCCACAAAATTAAAATTTAATTTCTTTGCATATATCATGAAATAATGAAAACAAAAGATGTCACTAAGCTCACCGAATTCCAGTAGCTTCTCGGACAAAAATCTGCATGTGTCAAAAACAAATACGCATGAGATTAACGGCTATAATGAGCATATTGAAGGAAAAAGATCCTATATTGGTGGTTCTTCGTGTTTCCGACCGGCTCGGACTCTCCATTTCTGCCGACGTTTCGATGAACGAGTCGTTAATCATCCTCAGGGCATGTCGTGCAATGCAACTGGTCTGCATTGAATGGGTTTGACTCCAGGTCAAGTATCGTGGGATAGGTCCGCTGTTTCCCGCCCTTTTTCCCTGGCCTCTCGGATTCTTCTCAGCACAGGTTTCCAAGAATTGCTGAGGGAGTATCCAGCGTCACGTTTCCTTGTCCTGACACCAATATTGCTACACGCCGGGAAAGCCTTAGATCTTTCGAAAAATATCCTATTTATACAATGCGTACTGCAACACACAATATGTGTTTTGGAAGAAATACAGTGGGAATAAAATGAGTGCATTGACCATTTTTGTCTTTGTGATAGATGCTAGCAAATTAAAGTTTTAACGCAGACTGATTTTGTTCGCCAGTGAGAAGTAAATCTGCATTTGGCTCATCTTGGTGATTAAATTAGTCATATATGCGTAAAAGTTTTGTTCAATGTTTATATGTATTTGCTATCTTGTCGTTAAATTTCCGGAGGTTGGCGTTGCCTTAAGTTTAAGCAGTAATTTTAAAATTGCATAAAGGCTGAATTTGGTATTCCTCATGGAGTTTTGACTCAAGTAGTTTCGTCCCAATTTCTAAGTCAGGATTAGGGAGCAGAAAATCCGCATCAACATCGATTACAACAATATTATTGGGGAAATGCTTTGGTCTTACACTCCTAGGGGGATTCCATGCACACCCATAATACCCTCTCCAGTTCAGTCAGCAAGAGAACCCCACAGACCCTTTCCACCCCTGTCCCAACCCCCGATCCCCTTTCCCCACTTTCCTTCCCTCTGCGACTCCTTTGGGGGGGAGGGGACGCCTGTGGTGCTATCCGAAATAAGAGTTCCTTAATCCCCCTCCCCCCCCTCCTACGTCTTAAACGTCGACATCTCACCGCTCCTTTTCCTGCATTCCTTTATTTTTTTAAAGAGGTTTTTTTCCCCCTTTATAACATTCCCATCCCCCTTCTTGAAACAATGTATCAACCGCGTCCAAGTCATTTGCTCCCCCCCCAACCCCCCAGCGAACCCTCTCTCCACAAATTGCGACCGAAAACGACCTCCTCCACTCCCAGACCCTCACCCTCCCCAGATTTTCCGAGCCATTTAAGAGGGGAAGTCGTCACCGCCAGGGTGCGAGTTTTTTTAATGTTTTAAAACGAGGAGTTGTCGCCCGCAAAACGATCCTTGAAAAAACACCTCACACCGCTCTCCCTCCCCAACCTGGGACTTTTTTTTTAATCTCACAGGGATTTCAGAAACCTCTCGTGTCCATTTTTCTTACTCTTGCATAAATTCTGAACATTTTTAATTACGCAGTCATCATCGTTTAGCTAGAGATATTATTCATACTTAGTTGTGAGCCCTGAGGCACTCATTTATTGGTGCACGGGGGCTTTCATCGTGTTTCTTTAATAAACAAGAGTATTCTACGACCTGAGATCTATGAAAGTAGTCATTATGTACGTAGAAAGATGGACGGGAACATCGGCATCGGTGGAGGATGTTCCTCAGCAAAAAGCCAAGTACAAGTATGAGAATCGATGAAAAAATGTATTAATATCCATTTTCATGAAAATATTTGTCAGATTTTAAAAACCTTTAGTAAAATACAATTTTCCATTTAGCGGTATTTGACGCAAACATGAAGCTTGTCCACCAATTATATCTTACTAAAATGGGTGAGGCGAGAAAAATATCTTGAGATGGACAGATAATCATCGCTCTATCAATCTGAGTATGATACTGGGGTTTTCACATCTAACCTCGGTCCAATATTTAGGCTTGCACCGCAACATCAGCAGAAACGTGAATTTACAGAGAATAATTATTAAAGATCAATACGTACTAGACTTTGTAGGTATTGGTGTTAGTGTATTGATTTAGAATTATGTTTCAACTTTGCAGTCAGTCAGGTTTCCGGGATTCGTCCGCGTTGCCATTTTGGTGGCGACGTTTCACCTACTATACTGTAGGCGTCCTCAGGCCAGGCTGAAGTGCTTCGAAAGGGCCGGTATTTATGTCGTTCGTGTGGATGTCATCCCGCCAGTTCTTCAATTGATAGGTCCCTGGCTCACATAAAGTATAATCAAGAGGCCACACAACATGAATAGGGAAGATGGATACACCCTTTCCAACACTTGGAAACGTGTATTCAATGGCCCCAAAATGGACCCTACCCACTTCCCGCGTTTTGCGGATGTTAGCCAGGGACCAATCAAATGAAGAACTGGCGAGATGACATCCACACGAACGACATAAATACCGGCCCCTTCGAAGCATTCTCCACTTCATCCTGGCCTGAGGACACCTACAGTATAGTCGGTGAAACGTCGTCACCAAACATGGCAACGCGGACGAATCCCGGAAACCTGCTTGACTGCAAAACTGAACGCCGCGAAAACTTTCGTCAGAAATTATGTTTCAACTGTTTACATACACTCGTTCAAGCCATAAAAACTAATAAAAAAGAAAAAAATGGAGTTTATACCTACGATTATTAGTTTCGAACGTACCACAATCAGACGGAATATCACATTTATTTGAAGCTAAAGAGGGATCACATATCTTGATATGTTCAGTCTAATCCACAAGTAGGTACAGATGGCTAATCTTCTGTGCATAGAAATAATCATTTATCTCACTTCTCAAACAAATAAATGGGATTTTAAGGCTCATCATAGATATGCATACCATCAGGACTTCTGGTGTCGACGCAACAATATTGTATCACATTGTGATACTGTGGTACGGTATGGGCTGCTCAGATGAACGGTAGCCATCAAAAAAGTGGAACCCGCATTTGTCGTGGCATGCTAATCCATTTATTTTCATGGTATGTTATGCCCCACTTAAGGTACTGCCCATTTAAATCTGTCATAAATAGGATAGTTTCAGTGTTAAGTCCTTCTGGCTGAAAAGTTTACCACCACTGACTAATTAATTAGCCACCACCTGAAGCTTTTGATCATTCAAAAATAATGCAGTGGTTTTGTATCAAATAAAAAATTACGAAAATATTCTTACGATTAAAGGCGGATTAAAATTCTAAAGCACTGAAATAATTTGGACTACGAAATTTAGAAAGTGGAATGAGAGAAATGAACATTCATTACATTTTCAAAATCTAGGCTTGGAATGATACCTAATATTCACAATATATAATTTTCACAACTTTTTTCGGTTCTACAAAATTTACTAAAGATTAGGTCTATGCATTGAAACCGGTAGCACCGAATAAAAACATTGTGCAAACTCTTCTCCGTAAATATTATCATTCAAGGTGAATTTTCACATAGTTGATGTAGATTTGATCAATTTTATCATCGCTTTCCTCAAAAGATATTTTCAATCCTGGAATTTAGCGGCTATTGTTTGTTCGTATTTTTTTTAAGTAAACTGTGTGGATATGGTTGGCTCTGAAATGCATTTTTTTGAATTAATGGCATTGCTAGCACACTGTGTACCTCCCTTCCGCAAGCACCATGCACTGATATCCTCAGTATAAGCACCCTCAAATGGTCACCTGTGGTTAATAATCCTTCATATAGTCAGCATGAAAGTAATTTTTATGTCCCCGCGAGGAAACTCTGGCCTGAATTGCGATCTGCGGGATTTCAAAGACACACAATGACAGTATGTTCATGCTGCTTCTAAATTAGTGGCACCTCCTATCAAATACTTTGGCCAGAAGTTCAAATTATTTATTTTGGCGCAATTAAACTCCCACGTTTAAAAAATCACCAACGGTAGAGGATCAAGCAGAAGATGTGATTGGGTGACGCGACCAACAACCGGAGTTCTTGACGGCAATAAGTGTGAAATGTACTTTGGAATAATATACTTATGTATTAGGATTTCCAAACTTGCTTTTTCAACAAAGCAGATACGTTCTTTCGCCTCCACGCCATTCCAGATCTCTTTGCATATGAAAGTTGAATATTTTTTTAACTTAGATGAAAATTGAAATGATAAGAAATTTAAAAAATAGAATTGAATTCCTCACGCATGAATATTCACTGCGTCCTCCATTTAAATGAGAGTAACGAATAAAGGAGGATTAGTAGAATACTGGGTTAAGACCCGGATCTCAGAGGGGTCTTCCATCTTTCAATTTAATGCACAGGTAGTGACTAGAACACTTATTAATTTCTTACAGCTGGAGGGGATTTTCTGTTCGATGTGTTTTCGTACCCTTGATGGGAATCGCTGCTCCCCCACGCGCTGGGCTGTGTTTAATCGCACATCTCCCGACATCGGTGGTGGTCGGGTGCCCAGAGAGCCAGCCGTCTTACGTCTCCCCAGCCAATCTTTAAGAAATCGCAATCCGGCGCCCCTTCGGAGTATCCAAGCGCGGGCTTAATTACTGAGCGAATAGGATTACTTAGGCGCATATAGCACCCTCCTTTAATGGCTTCATTACCGGTGGAAAGCCTCCTCAAAAAGTTGGGTCTCCTGTCCCTCCACCCTCCACACCCACAACCCAAGTCACCCGAGATGATGCGCGCATTCTTTAATCGCCTTCCGTCCCTCCCTTTCCCCTCCTCCCCACTCCACTTCGCGGGTGAACGCGAAAGCGTCTACTCTCCCATTCGGCACAACACAAGCGCTTGTTGAGCCTTCAAACACCCCATGCCACACACTGTTTTGGTAGTGTAAAGGGATGCTGTTTGAATGTAAGTGATAGAAACCAAAAGCAGGTCAATTTCATCAGCCAGGTGTTCCCTCAGGCGAATGGAATATTTTGGCACACGTTGTATGATTTTAGGCTTGCCCGGAGAATGATGCTGATGAGTTGTTCTCGGGTTTTCCACCGGGTTAGGCTTTCCATGATTGCCGACGTTTCGGCAGGAGACTTTCCTGCCATTTTCAAGGTTGTGGATGCGAACAGAACAGTTGGTGTTCCAGTCTTTATACTACGTTCCTCCCACCGTGGTCTCAATTCATTGGCTATCCGTACCCGCATCCACAGCCTTGAAAATGGCAGTAAAGTCTCCAGCCGAAACGTCGGTAATCAGGGAAAGCCTAACCCGGTGGGAAACCCGAGAACAACTCATCAATATTGCGGCTCACGTTGAATTGTAACAATAGAGAAACATCTCAAACTTAGGAAATGGATCGTGATATGGAGGCAGCTAGTGGAGAAGATAAGATGGACAATATAGATTGACAGGTTTAAACATTTGCTTAAAACTTCGCACTCCATGACCAGAGGCATCGACCACATGATTGCCCTGAGAGGAGCAGTAAGAAGGGGTTTATCTCGAATCCAGGAGCTGAAGGTTTACACTAAATGTTATGTGATACTCCTTAGCTACATTGTGGTACTCGTTTATTCCATGACACATTACAATACCAACTGGCCCCACGAACAGGCAGGGCCAGGTAGGGCAGTTTTATAGGTTTAGACAAAAGAATAACGAAATCCATAACACTAAAGGCTTGTGAGACGGAGTCGACTTCTTCTTTCAACGATAATATGCCAATTTATTTTCACTTAAAATACGTGACATCAGACCAATTCAAACTTGTTTTAGAAATGTTTTCCAAAAAAAGCTTACTTAATCAATTTTTTGAAGCAATTCTACCATTTAAGTTACATAATGGATCATACTTAATACTGGCGTATTACGTAAAAGATGGAAAACTATTTATACGTATCTAGCACTATGCGAACATCTTGGGCCTTAGATGTCAGTGAAATTTACTTGCCTGATTCCATTATCGTACACCGAAAAAGAGACGCATAAAACTGTTGGTGTAGGCCGTACTAATGCTCTTATCAAAACGAATGTTTTTCCAAGTTATTTTACGTCGTAATTATGTTTAGTCATTGCTGGTGGGTGTATGCATGTACTTCTTCTTTTTTCCCGTTTATGTCATTGCCATTGGGGCCTCAACGAACTGCTTCCATATCTTCCGATCACCTGCCATTTCCGATCATCTCCATTGTAGTCTTCCCTCTTCCATTTCCATACTTCTCAATCCCTTCTTGCATCCATCCAAATCTCTCTCGGTCGACATATACTTGTTCTCCCGTCCGGTTTTCCTTCCAATGGGTATTCTGTATTCTCTTCCTTTCTATTGAGATGCCCATGTCAAAGTTGATTTATATTTATATATTTTTTATTTATCCGTGGAATCAACATTACAAGCATATTTTAAATGTCAAAGAAATAAGGATAAATTAAGAATCCCTTTCAGGTATTGCCTTTATTGGGATATCTCAAGACAAATTACAATACGAATAATTGAAAAAATAAATGAACTGAGACCAGATACGAAACATAAATAAATGCATGAAAACATAACAATTTGTGGTTTAATCTCAACCTGTCGTGCATATAAAATATGATGAGTACTAACCGTACTATTAACAAAAAAATACATCTGGATTTTCTACATTAAGTAACCATTTTTTACTCTTTTCAAAAAATATTTTAAACTATTTGAACCTCTTATACTATTTGACAATATAGGAATTAATTTTGGCCCTACATTTCTCTCTATAGCTGTTATTACAGGCTCCTGCTTGATTTTTTATCAGATTTTTGTGTTTCTTTCCAAATCCCTTTTAACTTTATTTCCTATTCTTCTCAAGAATTTTATTTCTGGTTCCGTTATTTTGATTGCTATTTCGGTTGTAATAGGCCAGAATAACCTCTCCAAGTTGTTGGATAGAGTCCTCTGCTGTGTTTTACTATCTCTATGAGCCTCTCAAACGAGTCTAGGATAGTCACTGTCTCTTTGGCGATCACGTTCACAAATCCACTGAGTGACCCGGGTCGGACCAATCGTATTCCCCGACGGTCCCCATGTAAGACAACGTAAGATTTCACGAACCCTCCCCTCCCAAACTTGCGTAAGTTATCAGACATTTTCGAAACCATGGACATAAATAGTGAAGTTTAGGGGATTCTATGTCAAAATGCGCAAAAACTGAATTCATCACGGATATCGATAACGGCTTTCGATATTTCGCGATTCGCTATACGCACGTGTCGCAAAACATGTGATCTTTGAAAATGCGACATTTCCAAACTAATGAACCCAACAACGAATTGGTTGTACGTTTCTTTATAGTTTAGCATACATTCGGGCGTACCGCCGCGGCGGTGATCCTAGAAAGTAAGATTTATCCTACGAAAATAATTTTTAAAATTAGAAAAAAACGAATTCAGAAGTGACTTATATCTTACGTAAGACTGTCTCAGATCCCCTCACCCACGTACGTAAGACAAGGTAAGAAAAGTCCAGCCCCCCTCCTTCCCCAAAACGTCTTACCTACTACTTGAATGGCCCCTTATCACATGTACATTGCAATTGGTGTCTATCGGGGGCGATAAAGGCCATAAGGAAAAGATACAAATGAAGGCGGCATGATTTGTGATGGGAAATTTAACTGAGCATCCAGAGTCAGTGCAATGGACGCTAAATTAGAATAGGAATCAATAAGAGATGCGCAGGAATATCTCGCGGCTGGAGGCAATATACACCATGTTGTGGAAACAGCCTGGGTGGACCTCAGGGAGGATAAGATATCCGTCTTACTTCTCTAGGAAGGACCACGCATAAGAAATCGAGCCCCCCTAACAGAGAACTAACTAAGGGAAGGTCCCCTTTTTGAAACGAGGAGTGGAAGCATGGAATGGTCTGGCCGTATATGCTGTCAATTCATTCCCTAATAACGTAAGGTGCTTTAAGAAAATGCTGAAATGAGAGTAAACTGTTCTATTCTATGTACAAATATTATCCTATTTTTAAAATGGATATATTTAATTGTAAAACCTTTTCATGTATGCGTAAGTCACCACCTAACTAGTGGTAAACTTGTCACTGATAAATTCTTCTCAGGATGTCCACCGGGTTAAATTAGTAAAAAGTACCGACGAATTCTCAGGAGATACATCTTGACACCAAACATTAGCCCGTAGAAAAACTTTGAAACCAATACGTAAAAGTGAAGGACTTTATTGGTCTTATGACTCCTGGTGTCCATCAGATTCCTTGTGAATGTGGACAAGTCAACTTGGGGGAGACTGGAAGAACTATTGCTACGAGACTTAAAGAACACCAGAGACATTTCAGGCTTGGACAGCCCGAAAATCTCAAGTTACTGAAGGCAGTATTAGTCTTGACCACATGGTTAAATGGAATTGAGCCAATATTATTTGCCATTCCAACTGGTATTTGGATAGACTGGCAAAGTAAGTCATTGAGATCAGGCTGAAAAGGAATAATTTTAATCTTGACTCTGGTTTTCATCTCGGCAAACCATGGGATGTCATTTCATAGCTAATTCAGAATAATGGAACGAATACTCCTCCCCGCTGTCGTAATTTTCAAATTTAACCCTCCGACCAATCTGGATTCACCTGATTTTTGAACCCATATTATAAGTTTGCCGTACTTTAATTCAATTACATTTACCGTCAAGACAATGGACGAGTCATCCGTTGAAACCTCGGTACTTTTTGCTAATTTAACCAGGTGAAAATCCCGAGAAGAGTTTACGTAAAACATTCGCCGGGAAAGCATTAAACATTTTTATATTTTGTCACTGATATTTCCTGACAAAAAAACAACATACTCCTCCGTGTAGCATCTCACATCCTGTAATATGTGGAGTATGCTAAAGTGAGTGAATCTGAATGGTTTAGAGATGTTACCTAGCCATGTCCTCTCGCAGAGCAAATCCCCGTCCATGTGGATCGCCCGGTCCTTGGATGGATTGGGTGTTAAGGATGGAGTGGGCGGGGGGGGGGTGGTGACAACGGGGGCAAGAGGGGGAGCGCTCTGATGGGAAAGAGGTGATCAATCTCCCTCAGGGAGAGAGGGAGGGAGGGGGAGTGGGTGGAGAGGGGGGAGGAGGAGGTGGAGGAAAGGCGACAGGCACGAACCCATTGCATCGCACGTTGCGGGGGCAAGGGATGGGGGAGAGGTGGGTGGGTGCCGGAGAGGGGAGGTCAGGGATTGTGGGGCAAGTTGACACGCGTGCCGCCCTTTTCCATCTACTTCACTTTGGCAGCCGTTTGTTGTCACCGCGTGCAGAAAAATGTTGAGGGAAACCACGACCGTACTCAAGAAGTTTAAAAAGGACATGGAGGAGACATAACCATGCGCGCATATTTGCGAGGGTGATGAAAGACTAATCGTTGGATGAGGATTTCTTTGAGAGAAGGCGTGGCCCACCTGGCACAAGACATCGCACTGTCTGTACGAGTTCACGAAAGCTCAACGAAAATCACATCTTCAGTCACATTCGCCATGTGCGAACATTCACATGTACTTCGCCACAAACGAATTATTTAGCCAGAGTAAGACTGACTAGCCAGAGTATAGACTGTAGCGGCGGCAATTGGCTTCAAGAATCCGGGGAAATAATGCCTTCACCAAACTCTTAACCTCCTTGCTCGTTCTATTATTTCGTGTAGCTGCTGAGTTAACATTGGTAGCACACGTAGCGCGATGAGAATAGAAAATGCGGAAATTACAATTGTCATCGCTTGTTAAGTTACATATAAGGTGCTACAAAAGGATTATTCTTCGCAGGTCGTTAAATACGTTTGCACCTTTTAGGTTGGGGACGCGGCCGATGACTGAAGTCATTAGCATTAGCGCCATATGAATCGGGGGCAGGATCGCATGGATCATTCAGGGTAAATGCAGAATGAATAGAGAGAAACCCGGCATCAGCATTGAACTTTTTTTCACTAAAGGTGCCATGGAATCCACAGTGTCCAATACGACGGAAAGTAGACACTCGAAATGATCTCCTCACAGAAGGGAGATGGAGTTCAGTGAAATATTTCTGCCAGAGACAGGCCATTAGGAATGGGAATATAGTATTATAGCCATTGCTTGCTTCACACCTTGTGGCATTAAGTCTTTTATATGCGTGGTGCAAATGTCATCACTTTAGGTCAAATAATATTTTTTTTAACTTTTGCCGACGTTTCGGATTTTTATTCATCCATCTTCAGGGCTATAAACAAATGACGCATGATGTTAAATCTTTGATAGTTCTGTTTTTATTACATAATGGTTAATTTACAGTCATTAAATATAAAAATAAATTATAAATAAATATGTAAATTAACCATTATGTAACCAAAACAGAACTGTCAATCATTTTACATCATACATCATTGTTTATAGCTCTGAAGATGGATAAAATAAAAATCCGAAACGTCGGCAAAAGTTTAAAAAAAATATATTATTTGACCTCAACTCATGACATTTGCACCAAATATAGAAAAAGAGGTCGAGAAAAAAAAACATTTGAATTAAGTCTTTTCAGCTCTTATATAAACCATCGTGAACGTTTTCTTGGACGCAATGTTTAGGGCAGAATTGCATAATAACTCCATCAAACTGTTCATATTGATACACATAATGATTATGGCTTCATTTTTGCTGTATAGCAGTGTAGTCATCACCATACAGATTTACGAACAACTAATCACTGAATTGCAGTGCTTTACAGGAATATTCGGGTCAAAGGGTTGGGAAGCAATTCCTAAATGATTCCTCGCAATGAGGCGCTGCTTCGGAAAATTCAACAGTGCTAAACTTATAAAGACGAAATTTGAATTCGACGACACTTTCGAACGAGAAATACGCACTAAGATTGTACGCACTCGTGTTACATAATACGTCAACATGATCGCTGCTTAGGGCGTATATACTTATCCGCTCCGAGCCCATGTGAAAAAAGACACTCGGAGAAAAGCAATAATTAAACACTATTAATTTTTCAAGAATGTTTTAAACAGTAAAACCTAACCTTTCAGTTAACCCAAATGTCGTTTGAATTCTGTTCTTACAGGATGCACTAGAAAACAAGGCGGGAACGCTAGACATGCTTCATGAGAGTATTCGGCGCCAAGGGGATTACTCTGCATTGGAGTATACTGTAGCGGCAAGGTAAATCTATCGGATCAAAATGAATTGTATGCTGTAATGTTATAATTAAACCTGGGAAAAACAGAGAATATTATCCAGGAGCGAACAATTATTATGGTGCGATATTCCACAGGAGAAAAAACATTCGCCTTAACCAAGATTCGAACCCGGATCCCTCGATTTCGCGCCGAGTGCTTTAACCAGTTAAGCTACCGAGGCGTCCTTCTCCCCTGTGGATTATTTAGCGGGGTGCGAAATCGAGGGATCCGGGTTCGAATTCCGGTCAGGGCGAATGACTTTTCCTCTGTGGAATATCGCACTTATGTGCACTTGCGGGTGACTCCGTAAAGGTAACTACCGTGGCTAGTCCCGGTATCCTCAAAATTGATCAAAAGAGTGAACACCTCATCGTGTTCTATGCATGGCTTTATCCTCGTAGACTGTGGCGCTTATCGCACGCTTTGGACTGCTAATGACATCATATATCTAGCAGTCCTGACCACCATGCTCCTATAAAGCCACCAATAATCCACAGGGGAGAAGGACGCCTCAGTAGCTTAACTGGTTAAAGAACTCGGCGCGAAATCGAGGGATCCGAGTTCGAATCCCAGTCAAGGCGAATGATTTTTCCTCTGTGGAATATCGCACTTAAGTGCACTTGCGGGTGACTCCGTTAAGGTTACTACCGTGGCTAGTCCCGGTTTCCTCAAAATTGAACAATTATTATGCTTAGAGTTGAGTAACGATGGATTAAGCTGAAGAAGAAATATCTAAATGGTTATCGATTGTTTACGTTAGCGCGTAAAATTACGTGGTAAGGGGGCACTATTCCGAACCTGCTAACAAACGCCTCCTCCGCCAGTTAACCGCGGATGCAAAGACACGAGAAGCACAGAGGTCCGTCCCTCCTGAGCAACGTGCGTTCTCCCCAGCGCAGCAGAGAGCGGATGAGAGAAGAGGAAAGCCCTTCTTCGACTGCCTAGGGACTCGACCCTTTCTCCCCAATACAGAACCTCAGGGGTCGCGCGGGGGTTGGGGGTGCCAGGGTTTTGCCAGGGTTCATTGGGATAAATTGCCACGGGGCCACCAATTGCCTCTCACCCAACTCCCCCTATCCCTTTTCTGCTTAGTTACACCCGCAATTTGTCTCCGTGACGGAAGTAATGGCTTCGAGTGGTCCCCGAAACGGCTTCCCGAAGAAGAGCTTGTAACTTAAAGAGGTGATGATGCAGTTTTTGGTTATTTATCAACTCTTATAATTACGCGAGCGGCGACTTGTCTTTCGCAGGTGCGGTGATTGATGGCGCCAGCATCTCGGGGAAAAGTTTTGTCGACTCGTGCTCCGAGAGTGAGCGTATTCAGGATGCTGCCCCGGTTACCAAGACGACGGCCGCGCAGGCAGCAGAGCGGCAGTGGGAGGGCCGAGATTTACCGCTGGAGAGAGTTTGCACCCGGAACCTTGGTGGATGGAATCTTTTTGCCGTGCACGCGTTTAGGAAATCTGACCCACCATCGGATACCAGGGGATTGATTTCGTAGCTCTTCGTGATCGAATCGAAAAATAGATTTGGTTGCAACCGGATTGGATTTCGATAATTCGGGCGAAAAAAATGGAATTTGCATCGGTAGAAAGGTACATATGAGCACGGTTCGATAATTCCGTTCAACCGCGACGAAGATCTCGATGCATAGCCCAGAGGCGATCGGTGGAAATCTGTTCTTCGAATTGCGGGTGCTAATAGGTAGTGCTACGAAATTGCCTCCTAAAACAATGAAACATTTATTGGAAGAGATTTATAATATCACAGTTCACATATTCCGCTTGACGCTGATGCGAGTCAATTTTACCAAAAGGTACAAAAGAAAAAAAATAATCCCTTCAGGATGGATACGGCGATATAGCCTTTGCAGGGTGATCAATTCCTACCCTATTGAATCTTGAAGAATTTCTCAATTTAAGTGAATACGGTCTTACTCTATCACAGTGGTTCCCAACCGGTGTGCCGCGGCACTTAAGGGTGCTTTAGGAAAACAGCTGACAGGGGTGCCGCGTGATCGTTGCGGGAAAACGAAAAATGTTTAGTGTGACCAAAGTAAGAATTGATTACTTTCACGCCCGACAGATGGTGATAGTAATCGAAGAACATCTTCCAATCTAACTCCAGTAGTATACTGTATCATATTATGCTGATTGAGGATTTTAATATTATCTTACTTAAATAACCAACATCAAATTGAGAAAGTATTTATTTAAATGTGAAGTTCAAATTTTCTGAACACAAATGTTTCTTGTTATTATTTTCATGTTAATATTTATACTACCCTCCTTTTCATTTTTGTTTCATTTCCTTTTTGTAATTTTTTAATGTAAACTTATCTTTAAGCTCGAATTTAATGTTCTTGACCAATGTTCTTAAAAATAAAAAGTGTAGAAAAGTACCAAACTTATTTATTATAATGAATATTAAAAGTAGAGCCTGAAGCTGTGAATTTTGGTCTTTCGAGTTAGCCAAAAGCTAACTTACATTACATTTTGCAGAAGAGTCAAATGTAAGCAGTAAAAGTTTAAGAAAAATGTCAAATGCCGCTCCTTATTCGGAAAATAAAACCCAGAGGAAATACGTGCAAGAGAACGTTTTCATCACCAACATTAGACCGACACCGATTAGCTGGAGAATGTACACCCAATTGCCTAAAGGCGGAACACAATACTCAGTATGGATCATGAGCATTTGTATTTGCCATCAGAATTGGAACAAACTTACAGTTATGGTTTTAAACGTAAGAACGTTAGGGTTGCACTTGAAATGATTTGGTGTTTGAATCAAAGCTGTTTTATTCTCCTAGTTTTCTTAACTCACAAGTCGAACCTCTTCCTGGAAAAAGTAAGACAGTGGTCGAAAGAGGTTTGACTTTTTCATGGAATGCCGACCCTGGCAGAGAAAAATCCGGTGTCAGTAATATCCGTTGGATGAGCCACTCAAAGGAGTAAATCAATTAAGGTAATTATGTTCTTTTCCAAGACTAACGTCGGCCAAGGTACTTTCTAATTTATCTTGGCTAAAATCCTGTCTAAGCAAAAATATAATATAACTCATGTTCAGTTGACGTAAGACTTTTAGCGCCTTAAGAGCGTCATGGGAATCATACTGAGGGCATAAAAGAGTATTCAAAATATAAATACCAGGATTAGCCCATATTAATTTAGCCAAAAATAATTTTTACCACTGTAGAGATTTCTCAATAAGTATAAATACATAGAATCTGGAATAGTGAGATTCGTCGATTACAATTTTTTTTTCACTTATCGCAGCTCTTATTTCTTTTATTTTCTCAGCACCTTTGTCCTTATAAGTCATGTATTCCCTCTGTGAAGACAAAGTTTGGAGAAGATGAATGCAGGATCTCCTGCAATTTGACAACGAAAACAAATCTACGTCCGCAGGAGATGTTGACTTCGTTCCCCTTCTTCCCCGACATCGTCTCCCTTTTGGAATCGCCTTGAGAAGTTCTGCTTCATCCACCCATTCCCTCCTTCACCGTCTGAAGCACAACTCGGCCCCAACGCCCCCCGACCCGCCTACTCGCCAAACCACTCCTCCCCCCGCCCCCAAGGGCCTCCCCCAGTGCCCTTAACGTAGGGGCAGGAGGGCACAGCCTCGGTGACAGGCTCCAGCAATTAAATCTCTCTCATCTGCTGCTGGGGTGACGGCGACCGCCCTGCAACGCCTCTTCCCCATCCGAGTTATGAAGCGCAATAAATGTAGCTGGCTGGTTAATTGTCGTTTTCTGTGGGCGGGGGTGGAAATGAAGGAGGTGGAAGGGGGGCCTTAAAGACAAACGGGAGGGGTCGCTTTCTTATTTTGGGTAAATTAATAGAACGGAGCATTCCAAGCGATCCACGAAAAAGCGAGGCGTGTGTTCCAAAAAATGAAAGCATTGACATAAGACTATGAAAATGAATTGACTAGAAAACTCGGTGGAAATAGTTGAATAGATTAATCCTCATAGAGTTTCGTCTATGCGCAACCCTTTGGCTAGAAGTTTTCAAAATATTTTGAGTACAATTTACAGCTCATTAATAATACAATCTGATCAAGAGATAAAACGTGGTTAAAAACTGATTAAGTATTAATTGTGATTTTTGTTTTTGTTTCATCAGTCTTTTGTTCATCTTTTATATTTTTCTATTAATTAATTTTTTTTAATTGTAAAACAAATTGTAAAATGACCTAAATCAGTCACTTATATAATCCATGGTTACTGTTTTAAAAACAACATGTTTTGTCACCAACCAGAAGAAATTTTCATTATGTATTATGTCATTCTGGTTCCTTTTGCATCATTCTGTTCATGATTCACGCTTTTAAGGACAAGGTATTCAAAATTATTAAGTTATTATTGCGTTATCATTTTTATATCCTGGTTTTGTTTAATTGTTAACTATTTTGAAAACTTCTAGCCCTGAAGATATCAATAACAAATGAGGAAACGTTGGCTAAATCCATGTGGTAGTTCATTATTTAAAAGAAAACGGCCAGCACTCCAAAAAAATATATATATAAATATATTTACTATAAATATGAATTCTCTAAAAACGTAAAAAAATAAGTAATGTATATATTGACGACGTATAAATAATCTCTTCTTTTATTTCATTGAGCTATGGTCAATTAAAATTCTTTTTTTTTCTCACTCCCATCGTTTCGGAAAATTGATTGCCATCCTCAGGGCTAACTGAAAACCATAAAACAAAATTAACAACATAAACAGGTTTAAACAGAAAAATAACAATATTGTTAACAAATTTGGTGATAACTACACTGTACATTGTTTTTATATCGGGTACACTAATTTGACAAATATCAACAAACCTGTGAATTTTAATTACACTAACATTTGTCAACCATTCCAATTTAGAAAACAGTAAATATAAACAGATAGATGGGTAAATATAAACAGTTTCTTGGCAACAAGAGAACATACCAGATTACACCAAACATTAATTGACCAAAACTCAATATGTTAAAAGAAGAGGTAAAAACATAATTTTAAAAAGGAAGGACTCTCCCATAAAATTTCAGACGTTATGACGAGTCTTCACTAGAAAGTACCGTCTCAATTTTTTTATTTTCGTTTCTGTACTTTATATGTATCAAAATACAATACCTACTTGCATCGTGCTCGTCCTCGTATTTTAATGCCAATTCTGAGTGATGCGTATCATCGAATGATTGTTCATTTCACAATTTTTTCCCATTGGAGTCTCTTGAGCCTCTCCTTCTTACAGATGTTTAACGATATTGAAATGAGGCACATTTGAAGAGGCAATTACAAGTGGGAATTTAAAATAAGGCGGAAGCAGACTTATTGGCATGTGAGGAGAGTCGAAATAGAACCTTTTGTAATTTATTATTGAGCAAGGGATTCGTAGTTAATGTATTAAGCATTCAAGGATAGAAGGTTTTTTGGGATGAGGCAGGTTTAATATAATTTGCGCAAAAGTTTCGTTTTTAATCAAAACACAATAGGTAATGACGCCAAAGGAAATGAAACATATTTTCCCATTAGAGCTGTAAGTAATTGAAATTAAATTCCACCCAAAAACATTTCAATGCCGTGCTTTCACGCTTAAGTCTCACATTATTGATGAGAATGTTGTGGTACTTCATCGCTCATACATTCCGATTTATTTTCCGTTTTGTCCATAAACGTATTACTTTGCCCCTTAAGCCCATTATGGTCGATTCAATAGGCTCTTTGTTATACCATACTACTCCTGAGATTACATAATCACATTTCAATGGGAACGTATTAGTTATCGAAAAAAAGTAATCTGAATTTTACGTATCACGTTTATGAATTCCGAAACAGCGTGTTTTCACAAAGCCTGCCATGGTAGACTTAAAATCTGTCGAATGTTGTGCTCTTATTCAGGCAAGGGCGTGAAAGAACGAATCGAAGATAGAAAATATCCACTCTCGATTTCACAGTGAGGATTCTCCATTCTGGTGGTCCTACTATTTGGTGAGAATTTATCGTCACCCATCTCTCGCCCTGCCCAACTATCTTGGCCCTTTGTGGAAGGACGGGGAGGAATGGGACGGGGGGACGTCTTGGAGATGCTTGCCAACCCCGCGACTCTAGGAATGTTATTATGCCAGTCGTTTGGGGTGGACAGGGGAAAGCTAATTTCTTCAGTTGCCTCTCCCTCTCAACACTTTTCAACCTGCATCTTCCCGGAGGGGTAAGACCCCTGATTCTCCTTCTGACTCTGCCTTCAAGTCGCAAGGACATTCCTATCTTCACCGCAAGTGACGACTTTCCTGTTAGCTACTCTCTCCCTCACCCTCACGAAAGGAGCCAGCCACCACTCTCAGAATAAGAAGACTTGGGGTGGATCTCCGAGGATGTTTCCTTCTGGACGCGCCCGAGTCCTCCTATGCCTTGACAACGACCCAGGGGGGGGGGGGGGGGGCAAGGGCCGGCCACACTGGAAACAACAGTTCCCGCTCGAGGACCGGAGTTACGGCAGTTGGAGCGATATTTTTCTTCAGTCATAATAAAGGAGGTTCTCGAATTTTAATTTAAAATTCAAGCAGTTGTAAGAAGTAATATGAAAATATTATTAAATACCCCAAACAATTGTTTTAAAGAGAGAAATTCACAGTAATGAACCAAATGTACACTTCCAATGTATTATTTGATGAAGGTATTGGTGGTGGCCGATACTTTGAGGAATTCCAATGTTGGAGAAAGAATAACTGCTTTGCATAATTCCACTGAAGAAATTTTATTTGTTGAGTCGACATGTTTCACTACTCTGCAGCATCAAATGGACTGCTGTGAAACAGTGTTTGACTGACATCAGGACTGCAGTGAAACATGTCGCCTTGATAAATAAAATTTCTCCAGTGAAATTGTGCCAAGCATTTATTCTTTTTCCTACTTTTCCTGTTACTAACACTTATTTGTTTCACGCCGAACGCTGGAAACTATATTTTCACAACTAATATGTTTTTAGGTTTATAAAATAATTACAGCGTGCAATAAACTTTATTTTCTTCTAATAATCGATTAAAGACACAAAATACACGCCATTAACTTTTGACGCGACCTGTGCATCATTACATGCTCATTTTTCATAATGAAGTCTATTTGGAGAACACAGCCGCCACAAAAATCCCACGGCTTATGTTAATTATTGGGCAAATATATCTCGAGAAGTAGCACAATGAGTAACTAATATATTTCTATGATTAAAAAAAGGTTATTTTCTCATCAATGAGGCCAAATTTATTGACATCTATGAGTTGTGTTATCTCGCTCTTACTACTTCAAGCTCCAATAGGCTTGAATCGAATTTTGACTGGTGATCGTCCATTTCCTTCCAACTGCTGTCAACAGGCCTTCGCTTGTAGTCAGTCACTAGCAAACTGGGGAGTAAATTAGTCGTCAAACAATATAAAACTGAAATACTACTCCTACTACTCAAGTTAACTGGTACGGGGAAAGGGAAGTATAATTAGTTGTTAGCAGTTTGGGACAGGATATAAACTCCTCTAGAGATTCCCACCAGATGGTGCACTCCACGTACCTACGTCGGCGCAGTAATTATGTGCGTTATGGTTAGGTACAAATAACAACTTGACGAAAAGGCCTCAAGAAAAATTAATCTCACCAAAATTTTTCTTTTTTATTTATGCGTTATTTTATTGTAAATTTAACTTTAAGAAACCTATTTTAATATGTTTTACATCAACGTAAAAAGTGCCGGTTTACGAGGAAAGCGCCAAGTTTCCTAATTCGCAACTCCAAAACTAATGTTTCTATTGCAACAAAAGTTTAATAAATAAAAATAGATATTTTTTATATACATATTATGTTTCAGGAACGCACCTTTATCAGAATGAAAGTTGTTATCAATTTAGTAAAAAGCTTGCGTTTCAAAATTGTAGCGCTGTAAAATTTCGTTCTTGGTCGCGTTGTGATCCACATGTAATCCTGACCTTTTCCAAGTGTGCAAGGTAGGCAGGCATGGAAAACTTAACCCGGATGGAAGCTCGAGAGAAGAGTCTCCCTCCATTATTCGCCGGAAATGCATCGAGTCTTTCATCGGTTTGGGACAGTATTAAGGTTCAGTGGTATATCTCAAGTCACAGATGATGTTTTTGTAGGCCCTCTGCCTCCCTCTTTCTAGAAGGAACGAGCGACTCTTGGGGGGCCACGATAGGCAGCAGTCACTTTGGCGTGACGATGGCGTTACTTTGGCGTGATCTGATTTGCTAAGACAAAGTCGGGTCACGTCCTCTCTGTCCTCTCTCTCTTCCTCTCACGGCCGGCCGGAATCAACGTCGCTCAATTATTGCCCTCAGCGCAACCCTGCGCGCTTCCCTGACCACCCCCTCCCCTACGCCTACAATCCCCCCCCCACTGGAGCACGTCCTGCTCGCCTCTTGGCACCATTAGGGGACGACGATTCCTCTTACTATTCCCATTATTGCATCACCAGCCCAGACCCCCCCCCCCACTGCCAAATTCTCCGCACCAGAGGATGGTACGAACCACCCCCATTCTACTGACACCCCTCTTCATCAACATCTACGTGCCAACTCAAGGGTGGGTGGCAGGGGGTGACTCCACGTCAGGTATGCACAAATCGTCGAACACAGTCATATTACTATTAGCTTATCTCCATCGTCTCAGGCTCAACCTTGTGGAAGTTCATTTTATCGTAAATGAAAAGGAAAACTTTGTTATATTCCACCAATTTATTTTCAGGTACAACTAGTTTCGACGCAGCGGCATAATCTTCAGGTACCCGAAGTACCTGAAGATGACGCCGCTGCGTTGAAACTAGTTGTACCTGAAAATAAATTGGTGGAATATAACAAAGTTTTCCTTTTCATTTACGATTATTATTAGCTATTTCACTGAGTGTTTTGTCAAGTAACGCATGTGGAAGGAAATTTAACATGCGGTATAGTATCTCCTTACAACTGTGCTGCGTGTCCCGCAGTGCGGCTCTTTTGAAGGCCCGCGTCATTTTTCGGTAGTGCCCCGTCGGGGGTGCTGCGGAGGGGAGGGAGACAGGATGTTCGTGGCTCATCGGAGGAGGGAATTTTCCTGGTGACCTTGGTGGACGAAGTTCGCTCTCAGACCACCACCAGACCCAGTGTGGACGAGAGTGTGTTTTGTCATAAATTAAGTGTGGTGACTTGCTCATCCTTGGATGTAACACACAACAAAAAACGTCGACTCCAATCCAACTTGAGTAAAAATCATATAAAAATTAAAATGTACGCTATGCGAAACAGTATAAAATATCCTTCCACTCTTTTAAATTTGTGCGATGACGTGCTGCTCAAGAAACCAAAGTCACAAATGCTTCGTCAGCATCATTTAATCGTGAAAAACCGAAAACTAGTCATTTTCATAGCTTATTATTTACTTTTTTTGTGAAAAATTAATCACATTTGACAGCTTTTGACATACACTTTCATACTCAGTGCAAAGGTCGTGATGGGCTCAGGCAAGCTAGTTCACGCAATCTTGATTTCAAACTGCGGTACTATTATTCTTTGCCAAAGAGTAGCCTAGGTGTCAATTATGGGATTTTTATTTCGTAATCATCGAGTGATACGAAGTCCATTGATGCCACATTTCACACTTCGTAATCTTCGGCTCGAGGATCTTGTGTTGATTGAACGGTATGAAGTCGATATTCTCAGGCGTTACATTTTAAAATTCCACATTGACAGAATCAATACAAAATTGGTAATTTTTACAATGGATTTTATTCAATACGATCGGTTTCATCGCATTGGCGACATCTTCAGGTACATTTTCCAGTAAAAAACTTAGTGAAAACTAGAATTATCCAACTAAAAATGTGAATTCTAGCATTTCCTAGTTACTACTAGTGTTGACGAGGGGACTCGGATAAAACTAGCAGTAACTAGGTAGTTCGGGTATCAGCTGTTTTCGAGTTTTGATACTATACGGGTTTGTCGGGCATCAACTTCAGGCACCACGGTCGGAAGAGATTAAATATATATTTTTTGTGGAACGGCAGCGTTTATTTTACCCTCATCATGAAGGAATTCCACCTAGTTAAGCCAGAGACTCACCTTCTATAAATTGTGAGTAAGGATTACACGGGTTCGGTTTTGATTTTCGTTTGAGCGAGGCACTCTCCCTTCGCTTTGCGAGGCTCTCTTATTTACAGCTCGCATTGGTAAGAACAGTTACGAGACACTTTGAAGGGGCCATAATCGCCGTGCCTCCTTGAGTACACTCAGTTCCCATTTGTTCAGCCTCGGTAACAGTTTGTGAGTTCCCTCGGAGGAGGAAGTGGATTCGTTCCTCACCGGGCCCGCCTCCTATGCATCCCCCCTCCTAAATGTCTCCGGGAATAAGGACCGGGCTTATTTGTGGGCGGTATCGCGGTGACGGCAATTAAAGTCACTGCCCTAAAGACCTCTTCCAAACTGTTTATGGGCCCAGGGGTTGGTTCGGTGGACGAGTGGAGGGGAGTGGAGGAAGGAAGGGAGGATGAGGAGGAGGAGGAAAGAGGGAGGAGGTGGAAATGGGCAAGATTGTCTTTTGGGAGGACGGAGGGATGGAGCAGGAGATGGTCGAAGATGATGCGTTTGGGTCCTCCACAACTAACCGTGCAAATACACACACCCTCACTCGACTTTTAGCAATATTGGATCGCATTTTTGCTTGAATAAATGCCAGAGAGAATTCATTGCTGCAACACCAACATTGTACTGAATAAAATAGTTCCAAAATTTAAATTCTGTAGTTTTTTATGGAACTTTTTCACCAAATAAGAAATGCACTTAATGTGATAGATTTTTTCAGGTAATTTCCTATGTCTCACACCACAAGTGGTCCGTAAGTCTTAGTACTCCATTTAATCTCATTCTCTGATCCTCCTTTCACTCATTGTAAAAACTAAATTCAAGCAAATTGTTGGGTAAGAAACTGTTTCGGGCGTAACTTTGAAAAAATCTTTCATAGTACGAAAGTTAGATGAATTTTCAACACAGCTTTTTCCGCATATAATTTTATTTTTCACGACCATGGTTTCATGAGTTTCGTTGACCTGAAGATGCTATTATGTAGCGAAACCATGGCCATGGGAAATAAAACTACACGTGGAATGCTCTGTTGAAAATTCATCTAACTTTCATAAATTGTTAGGTATTTCAATATTTATGCAGGACAATATGCATGATGCTGCAGACATTTATTAAAATAAGCGAAGTATGAAATTATTTTTTAATTACTGTTAAATGCTACATTGTGAAAATAATGACAAAGATATTGATCATTGAATTTTTGCAGTAAAAACGAATTATCTGTTCTCTTATTATTGATGTACACAAATTCTCAGCAAACAACTCAAGAGCAAATTGTTGGGTAACTGATTTACTGTAAACTGATTACAAATTCTTCACGTAACCATGTAACCTACGCTCTTCCTCTCTCGTAAAAGACTGAGATTAATTCTTGAACTGAAATTGATCAAAGAACTAGACACATAAACTGCAAATGCTACAATACATACTGACCAATTTAGTATCGGTGACGACCATATCCGCAAGGGTTAATCAGTCCCAGGTTCCTTTACTTCAGCGCGTTAATTAGTTTCCAGATTAGTTTCCTCAATCATGCATTATAATTCTTCCCTGCCTCATTTAAAACTTTGGGTTATTTAGTGAGAGGTAGGAGACTTTTCTCTATCAAAACCTATCACATTCCGATTTACTAGGATGGGAGCCAATAAGAACTCGGGGTCTAAATGCTAGGCTGAGATAAGCTGAGCACTTCAGATGACGCGACTCTACCTCAGGAACTGACAGAAGCGGCAAAATAAGATGCACTGTCCGACTGGTCGACACAAGAATTCCATCTTCTCAGGTTATGATTAAAGAATGCATCAAAAATATATCAAGTCATTAAGACACTCCGTTAGCATAGTTCAGTTTCGCCCTCTTACCTCTTTCAATTCCTTTTCCCGAGTCAATTTCCTTATTCCCTCTAGTTTTCATGGCTGGCGTCCTAACGGATTTTTCACAGCTGAAGTCCCTGCCACACGCCCCTGGATGGCTCGAAGGACAATATGTGGACGTAGAATTACTGAAAAAAATGTCAG
This sequence comes from Pyrrhosoma nymphula, assembly GCA_963573305.1. Classification (NCBI taxonomy): domain Eukaryota; kingdom Metazoa; phylum Arthropoda; class Insecta; order Odonata; family Coenagrionidae; genus Pyrrhosoma; species Pyrrhosoma nymphula. The sequence goes on from OY754337.1 coordinate 1,205,618, forward strand.
CATAAGAAATTCATTAATTTCCAAGTTATTTCAGCAAAATATAGGATTTTGGTTATCATCTCAAAGGTTTCCACATTCTTCCATGCTGATTCTTGGGCAATATATGCACCGATTTTTTTAACGCCTTCGTCAAGAGTAAGCGAGGGCCGGTTATATTTGCAATGAATGTAAAAAACTTTTTTTCTTTACATTTGCAATATGTTTCCCATGGGATTGGGCGGATTCTTAAATGCTAAATTTTTGCAAGCGTGAAACTCATTCAAATTTGGCACTAATTCATCCAGAGATTCAGAATTGATGGGCATGATTCCAAAAAATTAAAACTTGCACTTTCCTTATGAATAAGGAAGATGATGACATCGAATTCATCATAACTTCCTTTGGGCTTGTTTTTCGAAAGACCATCTTCTAAAATAAGCTTTCCGAATGCTATTTTACATGGTTATAACATTAAATTTCTGCTTTATAAACAAATTATCACGCTTAGTACATTCATAGATCTATACACTAAGTAAATATTTATCCATAAGACGCATAACTTCCCCGTTAAATATTGCCAATAACATATGAAATAGCTTTGAGAAGAGAACATTTTGCACATCCCTTGCAAAGTTAGTACCAAATTTTAATGCAGATTAATGCTATCTATTTAAATAATATTCCAGCGCTGAATGATTATGATGCGTTGGTGGCAGCAAAAGAGACTGTTGCAAGCGGTTATAGTGGTAGTTATTCACACGGATTCTCGAAGGAACGTACTTGACATGAGTCATAGAAGATGCATTTCTCTTAAATTATGAATATTTCAGAGTCCAGCCAGGGGTGCCAGCAATCTCCCTAATTAGCAGATTCCGCTCCATTCGGTTAATCCGAGGGTCACTGGGAAGAAGGGAATAGGCGCCATTCATTGTCCTAAAGGAGGGACAGGGATCCAAATTACCCTGTTCCAAGAAATAGTGCCCCCCTGTGAGGCCACCTTGGGATGTGGCCAACCCTGCAGGCCGCAAAGGAGTGTTTCACTCAAGACGAATTGCATCCTTCCCTCTCATTTACGGATTACGACGGCATTAAACACGCCCATTTCAAGGCGATTGAGGTCCACCCACCCCCACGCTTGTCTCTCCCTCTCCGCAACCCCCTATTACCCCTTTTGGCAGCGTCCCCCTGGGCTTCGGTCTGGATCCACCCTCCGGCCACGTCGCCTCCCCTTGCCCGCCAAGTCGCAAAGCTGATCGCCCCCGGAGCGAGAGTTGCCATTTGTCACAAAACCTACGCTTTACGATGAAGCACACATTCTAACGCGACGAAAATTTAAATTGAATTTCGAAAAACCAATCACGGGAAGGCAAGCCAAGGAGTTATTATTGCAGAGAAAGAAATACACAAGGAGAATTACCGAGAAGATGTCTAGGGAAATTATGCAAAGCATAAAATTTGAGAATCCAAAGAGAATGACTTATTGCATTCATTATGAGTCAAACTGACATAAGACTGATTGTGACTGTGGAATCCGTTGGACTAATCAAGATTTATAGAATAGAATATTTATGTATTGTGCTTCAAGTATCACCTATAGAGCACATGCAAAATTTTACAATGTGAACGGGCATACGTAACATTGATATGTTTCATACATTGGTAACAGATTACAAAAGTATTGACAAGAATTTTAAAAAATAATAATAATAGGGCCTTGGTTTATGAAGGTAAAACACAACCAGAAAGTTAGATAGAGACATACCAAGCATTGAGATATTACCAGAATCATTTGTTAAGCAGGGTTTGATACAGTTTATATTTGAATGTGTGTGAGGACCACGATCTTTTAAGAAGTAGGGGCAGGGAATACCAGTATTTAGACGCAGTAATTAGGAAAGAATAAGAATACACATTGGTTCGGGGTGTGGGGTGGTATAAAGAATTGTAGTCCGAGCGGGATTTCCTGCATGTGATATCTGACCTAACTTTAAACATTTTGATAAAATATGAAGGAAAGAACCTTAAAAATTTTGATGATAAAATTTGAAGGCATATAGTGGTTTGCTCTAATCTGAATACAGTAAAAAACGACAGCATAAATCTTGGAATTAATTGATTCTAATCATGATATGGGGGCATCCAGTATGAAAACTCATTTCATTAGCTAGGATTAAAATTGGTCATTTATATTGCCGGTGTTTTAGGGCGTAACACCCTAATCTTTGGTGGTGCAAATGGATGACTTAGGTGTAATTTACTTTCTTTAAATTAATCTTTTGGTATTATTTGTGGCATTTGTGTACGAGGTAACTGTCACAAATCTCTACCTGAGCATTATTGTTCTGTAAAAGATTGTTTTAAGAACACAAATTTTAAAAATACGAAAAAAGCCGCGCATTGCGTTTCCAAAATCTTGCAAGAGAACCGAGTGTGGTGTGCATGAAGAGGCTCGAAATATACGCACCAGAGATAATTTCCTGAAATAGTGCCAATTTTGTGAAACTTAAATCGTAAGGATATTTATAAGCTTTCTGAAGACTAAGGTTTACTTAATATTAAAAGCCTTCTTGAGACTAAATTCCTCTTTTTGAGTACTTGTAACTGGAACCAAAGTGAGAATTCAGGAACAAGAGACTTAAAATTCAAGAATCAGTTTCCTAGCTCGTATACCTCAATACCATATTGATGAAGTATTCCTTAAACATAGAATCCTACAAGAGCACGGCACAGAATTTTGCTCAAACTATGAGATCCACTGGTATCCGTTAACATGTCATCTTCATAGCACGTACCACATAGCTGACGTTCTAACAGCCTCTACTACAAGCTCCATAGGCATCGGGGTATGATGGGATTTTCGCTTCAGGGATTACTGTATCTTGTGTATTCCTCCGATGTAATTGGAGTCAGCAACCACTGATTAAGCATTGAGATCTCACAGGCAGTTGTGTGACCTCAGCACCCAAGAGTGTAAAGGTGCGTGGCGAAGGCTATAATCATTGCTCAAAGGTCGGATAGAGCTGACCTCCTCCTCCCCCCACTCTACAATCCACCCACCCTTCCAATCCGCCCACTCTAGCCCCCAATGGGCCCTCGCGGAGGCTCCAGTGCCGATGCCATGGGCGTAAATAACCCAACCCCTTAAAACCAGGGGCGCACCATCTTGCCGCAACGAGATGCTCAGGGAAACCATGGCGAACGACGCTATTAAGCCAACCACACCCTCTCGACATTCACTAAATCTCTCTCTCTCTTCAACCCTTTGTTCTCGACCACCACCACCCCTCCCCGCCTCAAACCCTCTCCCTCCCTCAACCCACCCCCTCCTCCTCCCTAAACACCCTTCTCCCACCTCTCCCCGTTTCCGGCAACACCCACGCACCTCCTAAGGGCGCCTCCTCCGGTGTAACCCGCAAGGGTCGACTTAATAGCCTTCAAGATTTTATTCGACCAACGAGAAGGGAGAGTGTGTCGGATCGATGTACTCTAGATATATAGAGCCACCTGGGGCCATTCACTTCAGCACTGAGGGTGACCCAAAGCTGAGGTAATTCACGCCATGCCTGATGTAGTGGCAAAGCTTCAGATTTAGAAGCGGTAAACTTATTTGTAAAAAAGGTGTAGCCATCGTAGCGAAACGGCCGACAACAGTGGAACATTTAGTATGGATATGACACATTATGATAATTACTTGAAGTACACATGGATTAAAATATTCATTTGAAATTACACAAGATCCCTCTAGTGATAGTATTGGGAATTAATTCCAAGTGCTTGTATATGCGTAACCACGTAATGACTTAGCAGTCGGATAAGTGAGTGCGTTGTTCAGTTGCGCTTCTCCTTACTTCTATCTAGTGATAGCTACCTATTCATATGCGTGCTGAAGCATAGCGCGCAGAAGAACACACAAACAGGTTCTCTTGTCTCCTCAAAATGTCTTCTCTATCCGTCTAGGAGTCGGGAGTCACGAGACGCAGGTAGGTTAATATGTAAGGGAATAAAAATCTTCTCGGCCTGTAAAGGCGCAGTCTACTATCTCCTCATACTATTTCTTTCATCAGCTCGGTATACGTATTATCCCTCATGGAAAAATATGATTGCACTGAAAACGGTTTAACTCCCTGTAGATTGAGAAACGTAGATAATACCAAAAAAATTCACTTCCTGGCTAAGTTAACTTCAAAAATCTTTTCCTAGCATTTAAACTTTTATATATTTTTAATTAAGACCTATGAATGGCTTAATATGGCTACGCTTGTAACTGAAAATGAGCAATTTCCACAAGTATATTACGTATACTAGGTATATATGGCTAAGCTTGTAGTATTTTACAACAAATAATCTCTAGCAAAATATAAAAATTGTTTCAATATTGAATTTCAATTTAGAAAAGTGCTTTGAGTCCTCAACACGTTATTTCCATAAACGCATAACAATAACGTTGTGTAACCCGAGTGTGAAGTCTAATATCTCGAAAACCGGAAAAGCTATTTCAGCAACTTTCCCATTAAAATTAAAACTTATTACTCTGTACGTTAATTTATAGGAAACATTTTTGTTTGAAATTGATTTTATTTCACATCATATTCATGAATTACTAGCAAAAATAGTTATGAAATCATAAAAAATATAATGATCGTTTCACAGTACCATCACATAGACTCATGAAAAATATATAATTAAATTTTTATGAAGTTTGTTTTTTAGACAAACTGTCGCAAGAATTCAATTCGAATACGATTACACTTACAGGTAGCGAAACATTTAGGAATCACTTCCTCAAAATTCCTTGCCCTTGCCCTTGCCATGCCCTTGCTGTTATTCGGTGCTTAAACTTGGACGAGATCTGCAGCAGAGCAGGGGAGATTAGAAGCAATGGAATTTCCATGTTATCTTTAAAAAAAAAACATGAATATCGAAAGGACGAAGGGAATCACTGGCGAAGAAATCTCATGAAGTCTCACAAAGAGTCGGACAGAGGCTCAGAATTCGGAATGAGGACTGGCGATGATGATATAAAATTACTTCTGCATGACGATACTCAGGGCCGTCTTAGGACATGCCGGGGCCCCTGGGCGCACAAAAATTTGGGGCCCCGTTGGAAAGCAAAAAGAGGGAATGACAAAAAAAAATATTTTTCTATTATGATCTTAAATTTATTATGCTTATGGCGCAGTCAATCAGTTTCACCAAATAGTAAATAATACGTATTTATTATTGTTAAAATGTTCACTGTTCACTCCCTGGAATAAATTGAAAATCTAATAGTAATTTTAGTAGGTATCTACTTGAAAACCGAATTAACCGAAAAAAAATTGAGCTCCTTTTATTGTCTAAGCAAATATATCGGCATTTCGGGGCCCCCGTGAGGTCGGGGGCCCCTGGGCTCGGGCTCCGTGTGTCCTTATGTTAAAGACGGTATCGAGGAGAGTATTCATTTTTTGAGGCTCGGCTATAAGTAAATTTGTGAAATAATCTTCAAAATGTGTTATTTTACTGTTAAACATTATTTTAAAAAGGTTAAAGACCATTCATTAAACATGGGCCATATATTTAGTAGATATTTGTATTTCATAGCAGATTCATACAAAAATTCATTCAAATAATACACACGTGATCTTATAACCTAACGAATTCAGGCGCACATTGCTTTTAAGTTATTTAAACACCAAAAATTGGCAACCTTTCCTAGCAGTAAAGTTAATTTATATGCGCTCTCCCGGCAATTGGGAAATTTCTTGTACGCATTTCTGCATCCTCTTTAGTAATTCGCACGTATATGCAATAATGTCATGAGCTATCACATGAGAATAACATTAAATTACATTACAAGTAGCTCTTAAGTTACATGGACGTATTCATCACGTTGAAGGCATGATGGATTTAAAATTCACATCAATACAAATCGTAATCGTTTGTAGGAAAATGAAAAACAGGCGTCGTACGGCACGTATATTTCATTTAATCAAAGCACTTGTTTCGACGCTGAAAACGTCATCCGCAAGTCCTCGTTTGGCGATCCAGAAGTACTTGAGCCGCTTAAACTCCCATCGTGATGAAATGGAATACGTGGACCTTTCGAAGTCCTTTTCCTCTGAAAAATAATTCTCTATCACCACGTAACTCCAAGTACCGTTGATTTTACCCATAGGTATACTAAAATATCTGCATGATTCTGGTAGCACTTGTATGTGATGGATTTTCCATTTTTCTGTTTGGCTTTCGTTGCAAGAGCTTCCATATTTTCTTATAGTTTACACAACGATTATTTTTGCCGGAGCGTAGTTAAGGATAGGATGAAATATCAGCTATAACTGAATAGAGAGCCTGAATATCTATCTATAGTATTTTATCATACTTTTTATAAATTTAAAACACTGAGTGACTCATAAAGTAAAAACGTAAAATATTTAATGGGTTAGGTTACCAAATTTTTCACTTAAACAACTTAAATTCACGTTATAAAATTATTCTTTCAAAATCTTGGTTTGCAAAAAGAAAAACAAATCGTGGACGAAAATGAAACCATCTGTGCATTTCTAAAGATCAAATTTATTGATTCGGTAGGACTGGCTTGTTGAAGTATGTAGCATGACATTTTAAGAACCTCTCGGACGTCCATTAGCAGAGTTCAGGCTCCACAGAAAAATACTAAGGTCACGATACCCTGGCGCAATGGAAGTAAAGCATCGTTGGGCTCGGCTCGGATTCGAAGGAGTGATCCTCGAATCTGTCGGTGTCATATATGCTTGCTTGCAAGTGGCTCATAGTAAATCCAAAATGACCCAAGCCGTTGAAGCACGTTAAAATTAAATCACTAATAATATTAGTTGGATTATTGCAAATGGAAAAATAATCAATAATGATATGACATTTCCAATTTTACTGTAATGTGTTTAGGTGGCTGAGTGAGGAGGAAGGCAAACAAAGACGTTATAGAAATGGTATGGTTAACAAACCACATCAAATAATACCGAATAGTGAGTAGAATAGATCTGATAAAATTATTATTATAATAGAATTCATAATAATAGCTTAATAATAGATTTGACTTTCAGCTAAGAGATTGGTGAATTCTGCCTTTATCAATCAAATCAACCTTCCATTTGAAGCCGGAGGGTCTGCTTGGCTGTTATACTACAAATTTATTGATGTATTTATAGAATATAGCAGTAAAAGTAAAGTTTTATTTAAGTCCGTGAAATAATGGAGAGGCTTTTGGTCACAAAGAAACCTCGCATTGCGTGGGGGGCAGAGCCGAGCCTCGGAGTGAGCGAATAGCTATCACGTAGTTACCGCACTAGGTGAACGACAACTGTATGAATTATCTCCATTGCGGGTATACAGGGAGTTAGTAATATTTAAGATCAATCCAAATTGTCAATAGAAGCAAAGAAAATAGACTCAAGCATGCATTTTGGTCATCAAGGTGACAACCCACTGGGAGAATTTCTTAATTTAGTGAACACGTGTGCTGTCCGAGGCTAAAAGTCCAAGTAAGTTTAGAATAGTTAGTCCAAGGGAGTTAGGAATTAGTTGGATATTCAAGAGGAAGGATGAAGGGTGAAAATGAACCCGGGTGGGAATTCGCCTGCTTGAATATCGAAAGGCCAAAAAGAGACGTCTATCGAACGGTATATCCCTGTAGCCTAGTCTCCAGTAGGATTTGAATCCGGTCTGTCAAGATATGCATTCAGTGATACATCTACTTTACCAAACCGGACACATAATATCGGTGTGGTTCGACGCCTTCGATTTCTATCCTGGTGGTCGTCAGGGACGCGTCTGCCGATGGGGGATACTGTTGGGGGGGGGGGCGGGAGAGAGTATCGGAAGGGCAGGGTAGGGTTTGAGAGAAGAAAAGGGTTGTGGGAGAGCGAGCGAGGGGTGAGGGATTTGGTGGGAGGTGAGTGGAATGTAGGCGAGTGGGCATCTGTCGAGGCGACGGCGTTATTAATAGTCGTGAGCTTGTCGCCGCTTGCCTCCTGAAACCTGCCATCGACGGCACTGGGATGTGGACGGGGAGGGAAGTCGTTGCTGCCCACCCTATACGCCCTCATACTCCCCTTATTCCGTCGGCCACCCCTGTTGTTGCAGTCGGAAAGGGTCGAGCGGGCTGCGACGGGCCACGCGAAGACATCCTGCAACATCCAGCTCAGACATCGTCCCATAACGAAGGGCCATTATTCACGTCCTACCTTCCATGCGCCCATTTACAATTCGCAGAAAAAAAACTATCAAATTCAGACTGAATGCGTGCACTGCGGCAATGCATCCAGGTGTGTCATTCGAAGTTTTTCCGTCATGACATTTCTTCACGTTGAACAGAATGGATAGCGGATCAATATTTCAGTCTCCATCAACGAAAATACAAGTAGAATGTAATAGGCAGTTAGTAATCTATATTCATAACATGTCGCAGGAACCGAGGGGTGGCAGCTGTTGCGAGCGTGACGATCAATCTTTCATTGTTAAGGATGAAGCTTGAGGATATCGTCAAGATAAGTTCGACTCAAATAATCTCATTAATGGCTTCAGATTGCCTCTAGGAGATTACGAAAGCAAAAGAAATCTAAAAGTAGCGTGGAGGTTTTCAATTCCCAGTTCATTAAGCAGTGAAGCTTTCCGGCGTACTTTTGGTGGAAATGGAACACGTCACCTAATGAATCAGTACTTAAGAATACTTACAACTTTGTGATTTCCGATCATGGTTTTAAAAAAATGGTCACCTTGATAATGGCAATTATTGTCGAAACCATTGTTTTGAATAAAAAGGTGTAAAATATATTAAGTAATGAATTGTATAATATACAATAGAGAGAGCATGTTTCCACAAAAGCAGGGTTATTGTAGACATTATTTCGGCGATTTACATCATTTTAAGGTGTCTCTCTCTTGTAGTTATCAATCCTTAGGTAGGGTCCTCCATTCATCTCTTTTCTGAGCTTTCCTTTTCATTTCGTCATCCTTCCTCCCTTGCGCCAGATATTGTTATCCCTTGGCCTCCCTCCGTATTGTACCCCCTCCCTCTCATTCCCTCTAACACACTCTTCACTAGACTCGACGCGTGTTTTAGGTGTAGGCTGGAGGAAAACAAAAATCTCTTTCTGTATCAAAATGGAACAGATCCATTATTAATATGTAAATAGAACGGTATATTTTGGCAATAATACAAGAAATGGTAGTGTTACACGCATTTCATTCGTGAGGTCTTTATAGTTTATAATAAACTAAGGATATTTGAAACACCACCACTCCCAATCACGGAAGTGTTAATGAAGCTAAGGCACTGCATATTCATTCGATCCTGGCCTAGCCTTTCAGAGCAATGACACTGCAGTGATTTCAGCAAGTAATGTATCGCAGCCGACACATGAGCGGGCACATTCAGGCCAGAGGGCGTAATTTCGCCCACCGCTCCCCTTCCGCTCCTCCTCCCTGCGACAAAGGTCGTGCGGGGGTGGTTGAGGAAGAAGGGGGGAGGTGACAAAAATCAAGAGGGTGGTAAGATGTGTCGCGATGATGCATTGTGGGACGAGAGGGAAGGGGAGGGGGGAAGGGCGTTCCGAATATAAAAGATTCCACCCTCCTTCCCCCAAACGCTATCCCTCCCCTCAAGGATGCTACTACCCCTTGTCCTGCGAACAGTTCACTTCCCGGCAGGTGTGTACCTCGCAGTGACAGACGATTTATATCCATACATTCGTGTATCCGTTTCATCTAGGCATCGCTGTTATTCAACCAGCCAACTCGCAATAATATTTAAATCAAAGTCACAACATCGGATGCTGATACTACTATGCTTATGATATTACACTGGCGAAACACGTTAGTTTAATTGTGCTTCTCTCTCTCTCTTTATGTATTCGAAGCGTAAGCGTGAGGGATCTAAAAATCTAAAGGGAATATCAAGAGATCAGTGATTAAACCACTATAACCAAGAAATTCTCTGGTAAAAAGATGGCCTTTCATATCATGAGTATTTCCATACTATATACCTGAAATAAATGATCACATACATGGTTGAAGAACGGAGGATGGGATACCAAATCAGTAATCGATCTCTCGCAACTTCATCAGTTCATAATTGACTGATTGATTTTAGTGATTGCGGATTGAAAAACGGATCATGAATACGTTTACGTCCATTAAATGTCCATTCGTAGATAAAGTGGCAAAGAGATATATTTATTCATTACATAAATAAGGAACAATATCATCAGTGAGTGGTTCAATCTCCAGTTTATTTAACTGAATCCCGAATATAACTAAAATACCATCATTGCATCGGAACGCCATCAAATAAAGCTAAAATACATCCATTCCTCTTCATCGAACGATCCTTCCATTACATTCAGCAATTCCTCTTTTCTGCACTCATCACTGCTCGACCCATTTACACATAATCATTGCAACATAATCGGCTAATTTTAGCAGTATATAATCTCTTACGTTGCCTATCCATTATCCGTTTTAAATCCATTTGGAACTTTCCTTTATACTCATTTATCCTGGTTAGTTGTTATATTAAGTAATTCGCCATTATAGCCAGATTTCGGATACTTTTATTCTTCTTTGGTCAGCTTTTTCGACGCCTCAGGTCTCTGACCCGCGGTGTTTGTCTCTGGTGAAGCCATATTAATTGTAATCAACTATTTACTAGACAAGGTTAAATGTGTACGGAACCGTCCCGATCTAGTTCCTCGCCGGTGGCGCTCTCTGCTTCATGGCGGGCATCGCCACAGCGCCAAAGGGCCGAAAGTCAGGAGCGGGGGCAGGGGAAAGGGGGAGGGGGGGAGAAGGAGGTTGTGGGGGTGGTCCTTGGGGGAGATTGGGGGGCGGGGTTGGCTCGAGACGAGGATGCCAAGACGACGGGGGGGCTTTCTTTCTTCCCTTCTCGGGATCCGGGCCGTCCTTCTCGGGAAAATTGGATCTCGGACCGGGAACGAGAGGGCAATGTGCCGTGTGCGATGTCACGCCTCTTCGGGGAACTTCGTCGACGGATTGCAGCGTAAGTATTGAAGCAGCGCTCGAGGGAGTCGAGCAGGGATAGTCTGACCAATATAATAGCGGTTGGTGCGAAGCTGTGTTGAAGTTGAAGGCTGCTTTCCTTCGGGTGTTTCACCACATTGTTCTTTTTAAGACAACAGTTTCGCCCACGTTCCGGGAGGTGTCTTTAGGTTGAAGTTATCTGTTAGACCTGAAGATGCCTCTCGGAACGCTGGCGAAACGGTTTTCTTAAAAAGAAAAATGCGGTGAAACACCCGAAATAATGCAGCCTTCAACACAATAGCAGTCAGCAATTGCTATTGGGATCAGGTTGGCGGGTTGACTCTAGTACTGACTTTCCACCCCAAGGGCCTGGGTTCGAAATCCATCAATAGATTAAAGTTTTCAGAAGAATCTTGAGCCCTACTTGGGGGTTATGCTGAGAGCAATTCCAGTGTATGGATGGGAAAAAATAATCGATTCTTCATCATAATCGAATATTTGCTTCAGATTCTTTCGATTATTAGATCGATTATGAGTGGACGATTTAATCGTTGAATCGATTATTCAATCTCGATTATGACTGCCAGAAAAAATCGGCGGGATTGGTCTAATTTGAAAATTTACCGAGGGAAAAAGAGTCGGCTTTAGAGCATTGATGAATTGAATTGATAGTGAATTGTTTTAAACTAAAAAGATTCAAATAGCTCATGAAAAAGCTATTTACTGCATTTTCTGTTTGAACTGCGATGACAAGACTGCAAAATCTGCAAAAAGACGCGTGAAAATGCCGCAGATAAAAAATATGACTCAAATGCATGTGGTTTTACGAGAGACGAGGTAACGTTTACGACTCTTAATGGCAGACAGCTATATTTCAAGGATAACGCTAATAATATTTGACCTAATTTATGAGTATTAATGCTCCTGATATTTACACCATAAAATATAAGAGGTCGAGAAAATATATAATTGAATTAGGTAGTAAACTAATTTTCCCAAAAAATTCTAGAACAATAAACATTATATAAATGATTGAATCCATAAGTTACTATTACTGTCGAAATAATAAATATATTTATAACTCAAGTATCATCATCACAGAGAGATGTAAATTACAATCATTGCAACTTTTGCAGCAAGCTGAGTCTGAATTAGAGCTAAACCAAGTATTACATATGGAGACATATTTTTCACTGAATTCCGGGCACCTATAACATACCCATTCTGTTTCATATCAATTTCACATAACAATTTCAATAATCTTGATTAGTCACCTATTATTTTCCTCTTTTCAATTAGGTTATTTAACACAAATTCACTATAATCGACTCCTTATATAGCTCCCTCTCCTCACATCACTTCACAGTATCGTTCGCTTCAGTCAGAGAACATAATTATACATCACTGAGTCTAGTGATTTCACCATTATCATACGACACCGTAAAATATTTTCAACAGAGCATTTGCTTCAACGTGAAAAATTGGGACGCATCGCTTACCGCTTCGCATTCTCGGCGATCCTCCACATGAATCATACAATTATTCCCCCCGATTATTATTAACAGACATATCCGCAGAAAAATCGCATGATTATTTACCGATTCTTCAAATAATCGATTATGCTACCCGTCAGGCATGCGCACAGCGATGTTCATCCTTGACGATCCTTCACAGGCTTGACATGAAACGTATGATTCTTCCGATTCTTCTGCTCGTCACAGAAGCTACACGAACTTCACAGAAAAATCATATGATTATGCACCGGTTCTTCATTGTCGATTATGCCTTCCCGATTTTTGTACTGAATCGATTCTCCCGACACGATCATCATATGATACGATTAATCGATTGCTGAGAAATGTTGCACATCTCTACAGTATAGTGCTCCGTTCGGATAGGACGTCAGACAGTTGACTTCTTCCATGCGTTATGGTTCAGGCTGGTATGGCCACGCCGAGTTTCTCTAGAGGCAACGAGGACAAGGAGGAGTGCAATGTAGGGTAACCTGATACATATAATTCTATAATTTACGAGGATAATTATTTTTTAGATGTGCTATATTTTAAATAACTAATAGAATTTGTATTTTCACTTAATACTGCGATCCATTCGATGTTCAAATAAATATATTTAGCTTCTATCCCTTCTCAAATATTTTATTTTTAAAAACTTTAAACAGTTACAAGAAATACTAGAGGCAAGAAATACTAGAGGCAAGAAATACTAGAGGCAAGAAATACTAGAGGCAGAAAGGGCACGGCACGTGTAAGAGTTCGTTGGATATTCTCTGACTTTCATCACAACCTACTTCTAACCAGTAGATTACTGTAATGAACATGAAACAGTTACAGTTCTGTAGCTACTGTAAACATTACATTTTAAGCAGATGTTTAGTATTTTTAGCACTTTTATATCAACTCCTCTTTTTCGAGCATTAAAGGAGTCTTCTCGTCCCCTGTATCTCCTAAAATAATTAATATTCGTTACAAATAACAGAAAAATAAAAATCGACGTGTCAAGAAACCGAAAGGGTATTATTTTCTTTGCAATTGCGCAAAAACCTTATTTTTGTCTAATCTTTTTCGCGTTGTGGACCACTGTCAGTGCACCACATTCCAACCGCCCAGGGAGAAGCTTTGGAGACCTTGGAGAAAATTTGGACTGATAACAGCGTCAAACATGACTTAAATTTGTGCTAAATAATCTCAAATGTCTCTAAGCTACCTCAAGGTCTTCAGTTTTATTTATTACTTTGTCACTACACTGAGGTCTCACTATAATTCACGATCACGAAATAAGCAGTAATACGCGTAAAAACGTCTATAATTCACATTTACCAAAAGGTCTCCTGAAACATGTTTTCACACTCTTTCAATAGTTACAGGGGAAATTCAAGGACACTAGGTTAATTTAGGTATGAAACAATTTCGAACTCGTTTGCTATCATAGTTAATATAAAAGGATAGAACAATTAATGCATCAGTGGAACTTTAATGCTAAGTAGTGAAATGGAAACTTAATAAATAACTAGTGTAGGACTAGGTGAGAGTTATAAACGGCTGGAAATTGCTCGTATACATCAACACATCATGGAAAATATGTTCGCAAGATAAGCTGACGCTAACATCGAAAGCGTCTTGGGGAATCGATTTGGAATCTTATTATCTCTATTATAAAGAATGAAAATTTCAAGAGTTCTTGACAGAGTACTAAAAAACCACCTTGAAGATGACGCAACGTGTCGAAACCTAGGGTGGTTTTCTATCTTTCATTAGATAGTGTAAATTGTATTTATCAATTTTCTGTTGGCTCAATTCAGGTCTTATGACATTGGACGCCACCTAGAGCTCCCGTTATTTGTTTTGTACCCGTATTTGTATCATTCATGTAGGAGTAAATAAAATGTTATTAATAAAAATATTATTGAGAAAAATATTATTTTAGTCATTTTCATTAACGTTCAAAATGGGACCAAAGCCACAAGCTTTAGTATTAGGTGTTATTATTTTAATTTAAATGGAAACCATCTATTGGAGCACCGAGAATTGCAGTCATTTCAACACCCGCTGAGTTTTGAGAGGTTTGAGAAGCGTCGGATAAGAAGACTGGCCAGTAGAGCCAAAAAAAGTTGTTTTCCGCTTACGATGACAAATTACCGCTTTCATATGCTTGGAAGGCTATCGTAATAAACACGAATTATGTTTTCATGCTTTTATATCGAGAAGGGAATAAGGACATAATGCGAGAGTAGAATGAATCTATAGCAGGCAATCCGTGCCCAAGTGATATTGGGCGTGGAGTATCTGCTTGGAGATGGATAGAATGACGGACATATTCTGGATTCAAGAGTGATTGCTCCGAGCAAAATATTTTATGACTACATGCATAAGATACAAATTAAGTTTGATTAATTTTTACTTAATCTTTCATTAACCAATGATATACTGGTTGGAAAACATCGAAGCTGTTGTTGACCCTAGAAATGTATCATGTTACCTGGCATTCTCTGAAATGAGATTGTTCTGGTGAAGTCGTAGGTACTTGCATATTTGATAAAACTTTTGAGTTCACAGATTATTTTTTCCATTAAGAAACGCAAACATTTTAAATTATGCTGTCCACACGCTTAAAAATTTTATATCTCACATTCTCTCAGTCACAGGATTTGCCTGAAAAAACAGCACCACCAAACCAAAAGCACCAAGCCCTGAATCGGATGCATAAATATCTAAATGTTCTATTCTTGGTCAAATGAAATAATCTTTACTCCGAAGTTTCCAATGTTTTTCGCTGTAATGCGTGCCTGCGCACAAACTTTTCAGCACTTCGCAAGATATTAGCTCTACAGTTTAAATTATAACCTGCTACATTTCTAACTTTTTTGAAAAATACAATTTTATTTTTATTATTACACACTTTACATCGTAAAATACATGATCTTATCCCATTTTTTACAACTAATGACACAAAAAGTAAATCAAAATTACATCATTAATTGTTGTATTGCAATCACATGGAAAAAAAATAAATATGGAGAAATAAAAATAATAATATTGCAGTTGAGGTCCTGCTAAGCCAAAGCGGCTTGTCAGCAGGTGCCTTTTGTTAAAAAAATATTTTTTTTTGCTGTGCAGCGCTCTGGACAATTTCGGAGCTCAACAATTCTAGCCTATGAGCCACTCTTTCAGTGACTTTTTTAGAACAGATATGCTATTAATATCATTCATTGACATAGGCAATTCATTCAACAACCCAGGGACTACATGTGCAAAAGATCTCTTGCCATGGAAGTTAAAATACTTAGGTACAGACAACCTATTTATTCGACGCAGTTGCATGTCAGTATTAATCACACGTTGCTTTATTAATTTGCTGTCAAAAAAGTTGTCACAAATTAACACATAATTATACAATTCTTTTAATGGTAACAAACACTGATTCTTATATACTTCTCTCACATCGTTTTCCTTGACCATCAAATGGGCAACCATTTTATTTTGTAAAGTAATAACCTTATTCAGCAAGGTGGAGTTTGTGCTACCCCAAATCGTCAAACCATAACGTATTACGGCCTCAGCTAAGCCTTGATACATTAATTTTTTCAACTCATGAGGCAAATAGTGCTTTAGGTACGACATTTGAAACAAAATACACCTTAGTTTGTCACATATATAGGTTATATGATTACTAAAACTAAATTTTTCATCTAAAACTATTCCCAAGTATTTTAGGTGTTTAACTTGGGTAATTTTTGCACACGAAAAGTACTTATTGCACGAATTTTTCGGTTGGCCACCCTGGTTGGAGTGTAAACAAAGGTGTGTGTGTAGTGTGAGGTCTAAGGTTTGCCTTTTTTCCTTCACATTTAAAAACTGCAAGGAGTATGTCTTATTATTGTTAATAATTATTTTATTATCGTGACACCATAATTGCAAGGAATACAAATCGTTTTTTAATTTTCGCTGGGCCACCTCAAAACATCTGCTTGTGGATAGTAATGCAATTTCGTCTGCATACATAAAAATCTTGCAGTTTCTAATATGTTGAACGATGTCATTTATATATATTAGAAACAGAAATGGTCATAATATTGAACCCTGGGGAACTCCAGATTGGATAGTTTTCATTCCACTGGAGTGATCGAGAATTTTTACAGTTAGTTTTCTATTTGTAAGGTAGGATTTTATCCAGTTCATCGGCGGTCCACGTATACCAGCCCGTTCCAACTTGTTCAACAGTATGTGAATATCGATAGTATCGAAGGCTTTTCGGAAGTCGATAAAGACTGCGAGTACGGAGTAGTTTTTGTTTAGTTTAGAGCGAACGTTCTCGCTAAAGTCCTCAAGTAACATTTTAGTGCTTTTGTGGTGTTGATATCCGTATTGGTTTGGTGTTATTATGTTGTATTTCTTGAAAAAGTGAATTAGTTGATCTGCGACGTAGCGTTCTATGATCTTATCTAAAGATGGAAGAATGGAGATAGGACGATAGCAGTTAGTGTCACTCTTTTTCCCTTCCTTATATATGGGTCTGACATTAGCTACTTTAAGATTTGATTGCATTGTGTTCAATATTTAAGTTAATCCAGTGTGCAATCACGGTAGATATAGCTTGAGAGGATAGATCTTTGATTCGAATGTTATCATGACCTGGGCTTTTATTTTTCATATTTCTTACAATGTTAAACACATCACTAGGAGTTGCTGGACTCAAGGAAAAGGTATTGAAATTCCTGTGTGGCTCATTATTGAGAAGAAAATGAGAACAGTTTGGTAATATTTTTTCAATATTTTCAGTGAATTGATTAGCGAATGCTTCACAGATATCATCGACATTCATGGTTTTCCTGAAGTTTTTAATTATATGTGAATCAAGTGATTGCTTTTCACGTACTCCTCTTATATTGTTCAGTAATTTCCAAGTTTTCCTAATGCTATTTTTTGTTTGCACAAATTGCTTTTGGTAGTAATCTCTTTTTTGCCTCCTGAGTAATGAGTTCACTTTTTTTCTTTGTGCTTTGTAATATTGTTTATATATCTCATTAGATGTGTTTGATTTCCACCTTCTGTACAAAATATCTCTTTTCTTAATTGCTGAATAAATGACCTCCGTAACCCAAGGCTTTTGGAATGAATTATTTCCAGTGTATTGTGATTTTTTAACTGTTGATTTAGTGTATATGACGTTGAAATTTTTTAGCAATTCATGGTGTATGTAATCCGGGTCATCATGGTTCACCAGTGTCAACCAATCCACTCTTTCCAACATCTGGCTCACCTTTTTGCAGCATATGTAGGAAGTATTGGTACTCCTATCAGAAGTGTGAACGAGTGGTTGTGAGATGTAACAGTTAATGCCAACAGGATAGTGGTCGGAGATATATGTTTTAAGAATGAAACTATTGACATTATCATGGAAACCCTTAACATTGATATGATCTAAGCAAGATTTTGAAACCTTATTGTTTTTAATTTCAACTCTAGAAAATTTGTTGATACATGCCATAAAACCATTGTTAGCTAACAAATCCTTGTATGTAATCACAGCGTTGTCCCTTGTAGTTTTCAAATTTAAATTGAAGTCTCCTATCAGGATGATATGTTTCTCATGTCTTCCTTTTATGAATTCTTCTAAGCTAATTAGGAAATCATTTTTGTTTTTGTGGGGTGGCCTATAAATGTTTATAATTAAGACATCATATTTGTAAAAGTTAGTTAGAATTATGAGTGATTCACATTCTTTTATTACAGCATCAATTTCTAAACCAGGTATGCCCTCTTTAAGATAGAAAATGATTCCTCCTCCCCTGTGACTAGATCTTAGTTTATGGAAGAGAGTATACCCACTGAAGTTAAAAGGACTGAGTTCAGTCTCTTTAATATTTACCTCAGAGAGAGAGAAACCTAAAACTTGACCATTTATATTTATCTTATGGTGTAGAGCAACCAGTTCATCCCAATTTGTTTTTAATGATCTAATATTTAGGTGATAGAGTGAAAACCCTTCATTTGGAACAGGGAGATACTTTATAAGGCTCGACACTTTCTTATATGATTTGCACTTGCTATTATGACATATTGTATTAAAAGGATCCATAGTTTCAAATCCAGTAGCACCAAAGTAATATAAATGAAGAAGCTAATCACCTGTTAAAGATTTAAGATTGAAATTAGAGTATATTATTACACCAATTTGATTAGATCTTTCTCACTTAAGGTATAATGTGACAGTTAACGCAGTACACTGAGATGAAGGCCGATCAATTATTTTTTTCCGTTGAGCCAACGAACTTTGGTCCACTCTTCCAATCACTCGATACTCTCCGTGACGCGTACTCAGAATCTTGCCAAGGACTGCCTTCATTAGATGACGGGCAGCTTTGGGCCAACGTGCGTGACACTAGAATAGTTCTTTTCTATAAGAATAGTTTTTCTACATAATTTCAGGTTATAATGTCTCACCTCAAAGCTAATTGAGAATTGGAAATGTAGAAACAGAAGCAATGATAGCTAGCAATTTTCAAGCAATGCTAGCAATTCAAACCGACAATGCAGAGGACTGAGATGGTCCGTTTTATTACTAAATCTATTTACACAATCATATGAAACCTTAAAGTTGTCATTTTGAATATTTAATCAAATAAACATGTTTGTAGATATAAACCTTCAGAGAAGTTGTGGAGTAAAGATGTTAGTGGAAAAAACTGGGGGGTGATAAAGAGAAAAACACATGGGACACGTTCTGATACGTAACATCCACTTGTCAAAGATAATGGAGGGAGACATGAATGCAGCGAGTCACCAAGTGTGATGGAACACGGAAAAGGGACACGGAAAAATAGGATGAAACTTAAAATGAAGACCTATAAATGTGCAAATCTATAAATACTGAAAGGAGAGTGAAAAGTAGGACCAAAGCAAGTCAAGACGGAATGATGACGATGCAGATACTAATGCACATATCTTAATATGCACGCCTTTCGTTGGAAAACTATCACGGAGACTCATTTCGAAGATGACAATGCGACTGCTACGCAGTCGAACCCCCAAGCGTGCCAGTCACTGTCGACACGTACATACATACACCTCTCCAAGGACGCAATTCTTACAAGGAAGGGGGAGGAGGACTCGTCCTAGGACCATGGGGTCGCCCTTTGCCTCGTGGACGAAGGATCCTTGAGGACGCCGCCGTGCCGACGTCGCCCCGGGCGGATTTCGAAGTCTTGAGGTGCGCTCTCCGAGGAAGGGGCGGGGGACGGTGGGAGGGAGGGAGGGGGGGGGCAGTAATGAGGGTCCTTTGGACGGCCCCGGGGGCGGAGGAGGGGGCGGGGGAGAGGAGGGGGCGGGGCAGAATGCGGACGGAACGGGTCGGACAACAAATTAAACGGAGAAGGCGGATATGGGGAGGTGGGTGGGATGACGGATGGGAGGGGGATGAGGTTAGATGAGGAGAGGAGGCTGGCGAGGCTTTCACCCCGAGCGCATGTGTGTGTCTGTCCCGTGGACCTCACGGCGGTTTGACTGGCAGATTCATTTTCCACAGGCGCCCTCCCCTCTCGCCCCTCCCCCCTTCTCCCCATTCACTCCCGAGGAATGTCAATCCAAGAGAGAGAGAGTTCTGCACGGACAGATATCTTCGACCCCGGCCGCGTTCAAGTCCTTTCACACGGCAAGTGATGAGAACGGGTGCGGCCCACATAGACTACAGTGCGCCCCGCTAGGAACCTGCCTTTGTTCCGTATCCTTCGAAAGAGACCCACGAGTATATTGTGTAGTGTCCCGCCCATTCTTATAATGCTTATAAAATACTACGGATATTGAGTTTTAATAATAAAAAACACTTGGTTGTTATTCCACACTTTATTTTAAGGAAACGACCCGGGTTTCAGAATCTCATGCCATCGTCAGGTTGGCATGAGATGCTGAAACCCGGATGCTTGATGGTGAAACCTACCACCTGCTGATGGCATGAGATGCTGAAACCCGGATGCTTGATGGTGAAACCTACCACCTGCTGATGGCATGAGATGCTGAAACCCGGGTCGTTTCCTTAAAATAAAGTGTGGAATAACAACCAAGTGTTTTTTATTATTAAAATGAAGGAGTTCCACAGAGCTACGCCGGAGACAGTGTCTTACATGAAAAATTATATTGAGTTTGGTTATACATCTAATTATTTATTTTCTTATGGTGGCCTGATGACGGTTTTAGTGAGTTTCTCGTCGTTCTTTAGGGCACATGTCAAGCCGAAACCTCCCCCGCAGGAGGAGATATACCACTCCAGATTAACTCCAATCCAGTGACTACTTTCTGCCCTGAAGAGGCCTGTAGTGGGTCCCACATTTACTCTTGTTTTCTTCTTTTGTTGTTATCGTTCGTAGTTTTGTTAAGTTTGTTCTTCCTTTACCTGTATCGCAAATTTGGATCGACACACTTTATTGAAATTGTATTATTGAAGTACCTGCTCATGGTGTCTTTGAAGTAAAATTTTGTTTTGAATGTTTTGAAACGCTTACAAGATAATTGAGCCTTTTAATAGTTACTTGAGCTTACCCTTATGGAGATTCACTCAGCCATTTGAGCCTCATACATAATCACTTTCTGCTAATACTCCCAATGTTCCCATATTTGCTCCCCTATTTTAACCTCGGACTACTCCTTCCATCCACCTCGTACTTCCTCTCAATGGATTCTCCCTCCATCACCAAATTAACGAAGTGAATCAAAAAGCAAATGCATTTACGCCAATTGTGAAAGAGATGCAAATCATAATTATTTAATAGGCATTGCCTTTTACTTCTCCTTTCATTCATGATCGTTGCCGAAGCATCCAGTCCATTCATATCCCTCTCACTACCCACTCCACCTTAAACCCTGTAAACACATAAAAACAACCCTTAAATGCCGATCACCGTTAATTAAGGCTTTTTTCTCCCATGGAACCACAAAGGATGAATTGGGCTATATAATTAAATACATTGATTTTTGCTTCTTTTGGCGATTGTTATTCATCGATATGCTACTAAAAATAACTACCTGCCAACGATCGTCAGTCGACCATTCGCAGTTCTTTTTTCGCCTCTCCATGTATCAGGATGTCAATCAAACATTCGGCCAAAAACACAACTTTTTCTTTATTAAACCTTTTAACCACTCCTCATTATCCAAGCATTATATCCATATCACATCATTTTTACAGCTACTTTAGGTTTCCGCTCAAAAATAGCTCTCCTCATCAATTGCTTTCTATGGCTATTAAAAGTGATTTTGGTTTGATCCTTTGATTGGGATATTGTGCTCGGGCTTCTTTGACGAGGGACAATGAGACTATTCACTTCGTTCAGATGGTGGCAAAATCTGTGCTCAATACTGATGCGGCAGATGCCAATTCGGAATGGAAGTAGTTTCAGTGTAAGGAAGTAAGAGCGTAAGAGGGAAGCACTGTTCTCTGCTAGTTTATTCTGTTATCAAAACGGAGTGTGACGTTGGTTTGAATATTTTACACCAAGAAGAAAGGAGGCAAGAACTTGACATGATCGGAAATTTTAATTTTTTCTCACAAGATAAATCCATAGTGTGTAATGGAAGTAGCGTTTATTTAAATTACATAATACCAGAGTCTCGCATCTTCCGTCGCTTAGCCTTGACTGTCACGCTGAGAAAATGTCTTGCCCAAAGCCCACAGAAAGTCCCCTTCTTCTCCCTCCAACCTCCGCCTCCTTCCTCCTCCTCGTCTTCTTCTTTCTTCAATGGACCTTCGTCCTCTTCTTGTTCAACGCACGTAAATGCGACGACAACTGAAATGCCGGTTACGACTCAATGAAAATAAGTTCTGCTGCACTATGGTGACGCAACATTAATATTTCTCAATTTGCATTTAGCTCTTGCGTCATACTTTGTAGGCGGATCCCTTATGACGTTTCATGTAATTTGGTTTTAATTAAAAATAAGTTATCAACTATTTTTGAGATTCGTCTTGGAACCCCTAAAAAGCTCATGTGGAACCGCTGGTCTCCGGTGTCTTGGGAGCTGCTTCTTCAGGGCATGGAGGAATTATATTCGCATGAGTTTTTGATCGACTCTTCGAATAATAATTTCATTTCATAATTGATGAGGATAATGGTAAATTTATATTCAAGCGATGTAAATTAGCAATCTATATCTGAATAGAGGTATGTGAAAAAGACCAGAACTGAAGGTGACATTTATTTAATTGCATAAAAGACGAAAAAATGTTCCTAGTGAATGAGACATTCTTTTTTTCCAACTCAGATTCCTCCTCTCTCTATCCCCCCATCCTCCCTCCCCCCCCCCCCACCTCCTGCCTTGACTTCTGGACGGCGTGGTACTCTATAATTCCCCCTGAGTGGGAGAGGGTGGAGAGGGGGGAGGGGACATTCAGGGGGGTGGTGGGAGAATAAGGAATCAAGGGGGAGCAAAAGCCTTAAGAGACAATGGGTAAAACGCGCTCAGTTGTTGCCACGACGACGACTGAATTGTTAACCCCTTCCCCCTTCGAAAATATGAGATTCACAATAGTCTTCCCCCCCCCCAAATCAACTCTTAACCTCCTCCTCCTCCTTATTCGAGCCTTCACGTATTCATACGCACAGACACACACGTCATCTCATTTATATAAACACTTTTTTTACGATCAAATTTCACGCAACCACGCGAAAAACTCGTCTTATTCCATAATTTCGCGAAGAGAGAGTGACGTCACGGGAGGGCGATGGTCATTTGGAGGTGGCACGTAATCTGTCCGCGCAGTTCCTGTCCAACGGTTGGGAGCCGTCTTAATTAACTCCTCCGTCCATGGCTACGAACGCGTCCACGAGTCGCTGCACAAGGGACAACGGCCCTTCACGACGGAAACACAGGTTCCCGATCAGTCACCGAAGTTGAGGATCGTTAGGCTCGGCTCGAGTTTGGAGGGGTGATCCTCCGATTCGTCCGAGTGCTGTTGCCCCTGTTTTCACGTGGTAGACGTTATGTGCGAAATGACCTTACCCGCCGAAGCACGTTAAACTAAAATACTACTTCACGCTTCAGGGGTGTGTGGCAAGGGGTGTTAGGAAACAATGGTGTTGATTATGTCACTTTTCGGATCCTAATCGACAAATTGGTAAGGTTACCAGCGGAAAAGATTTCGAACATTCGCAAGGAAGAGATGTAAAATGTATTGGTTTAAGTGACATTGAACAATTTAACATATTTGGAGTTTCGCTAGAATGTGACGTAGATCTCAATTTGTAACCTGGAAGCGATTGATATGAACATTATAAAACAACCCCACGGGCGAAGAGACAGAGTATTGGAAAAAGGAATTGGGAAAGAGGAAAATGAAAACAAATTAGATGTGTTTCGGTGGATTGTCATCTCTCTCTACTCTTTGCTGTAATGGTGAATGTGCTAAATAAGAAGGATTTAAACACCTTGGGAGTTTTATTCTTCATTATTAATAGTTATTTCTCCATCTTCGTCTGTGTTTTCTTTTGTTTTCACGCACGTGTTGTTAAGAGGATAAAAGAGTATGTTCCATGTCAATCTGAAACTTCCGCGATCGGAACTCATCTCGTTACCCCTCCCTCGTTTGTTACCCTAGGCACTTAAGTGGCAGCTACCCTCAGCCAGGGTGCAAGAAACCCTCGAGGCATATAGGAATGAACGAGCAAAAATGAAACGTAGTAGCTTTGCCAGGAATCCATACGGGACGCCGCTGGAATATGCGGCATGAGGTGTTATTGCGTGTTACAGTACCAGGTGAAATAGGTGGAATAGGTGGAATAGGGAGATGGAATTGAAAGAGAGAAAGGAATACTAGCGAGAATTGTTTGGATGGATTTGATTTCAGATGGAAATCTTCTACATCTGCTATGAAGAGAGAAAACGATAAGCTACTTTTTTTAAACTGATTGAGATTAAGTGGAAAAGACTAGATGATAATAAAATCATGAATTGGTTAAGAGTTCGCTTTTTAAGGAACGCTCGAAATGTTCAACGTGAATAATAGAAATACATGAAGCATTGGACTATATTATCTTGTTGAATAATGCGTGAGAAAAACGATTGGCTAGGTTCCCAGAACAAGAATTTGGCGAGAGGACAAACAATAATGTAAACATGACCACGAAAAGTAAATGGGACAAGGGAAAAAGAAAATAACTGATAAATATGCCGGAGTATATTCTTTGACAGGAAATGGCAGGTTTTAGGAACGATGAAATCTTGTACAGAGGGTATAGAAGAAAAAGTAATTCCAGTACCAGGCGGAGAATCTATCATTGAGTAATAATAGTCAGGGAATGTTTTTCAAATTATGAGCATTTTCACTGCGGCGAATTGTGCTTGATACAGAACAGGAATATGACGAGGATAGGTTTGACCCGGGCTCAGACGCTCAAGTTTTTGAATTGCACAAAATTCACTGCGGGGAAAGAAAGGAAAAAAAGAGTAGTCCGGGGGATGGTACTAATCTTATTACATAAGCTGTGGAGTAGGGTGTTGCTTATTTTTTATTTTTTCTCGGATTTTTTATTTCTACCTCTTAAAATATGCTATGAGGTGCAGATTGGATATCCTAAAAATTTCAGCCCGATTGTTTAACATTTAGAGGTCGCTCAAAGAGCATAAATGCAATAACATTCAATTATCCTGATTTGAGGAAATAACATGAATTTAAGGGGTAACACTCAATTTTACAGTTCGTAGGGACAAAATTCGCTCCATTTTTACGTCAGCTCAACAGTTTTCCAGGAATTATATACTTTTCCGCGAGCTACAGCCGCGCGTCACACCCCTAAGGGCGAGCTGGTTGCTCGTGGGCCGCATTCGCGCTCAGCTGATAGGACCTGCACCCCTCATTGCCTTACGCCCCCCTCGCGCCTTCCCTAACGAGAATCGGCGGAGGGAGGGAGGAGTTACTTACAAACTTGCATTGTTTTACATTGTTATAAAGTCAGGAGACTGTTTCGTTGCGATTAACCATAATAGATGGAATCATTAAGAATGATGTTTATAGACAACTATGTGTACGTCTTCGTATCAAAGTTTGCGTGGTTCACACCTCCTTTAACCCCATCGCAGTTGGATTTTGAATGGTGTGTAGAGTAAATATTCGGAGTCGAAACGCTAGTGCTAAAAACGATGTCGTTTACTACGCGCAAGTCTAGTGAAGTATTTCAAATCGGCGTCCCCGGAACTGTAGCCGCTTGTTTGCAGAAAACTAAGCTGCCTTTGATTCGCGAAGTGCTGCAGGTGTTCTATCACTTTATGGCTTTATTGATTAAACAAAATTTTAAGCCTAACCCTCCACTGGGACGGAAAAATTGTACCCGATCTAACCAGCAAAAGAAATGTAGATCGCATTACAGTTGTAGTAACAGGGGTTACCAGCGATCAACTACTAAAGGTAATTTTTACTCATTCGTTGAATCAAGTAATTTAAATATTATTTAGCATATTACGTCATTAAATGGCTCAATAAATCTCATTGCCGATTGATGAAAGAAAAAAAATACTACAGATTCCAAAACTCACCAAAACTGCCAGTGGGCGGGCCACTGCTGAGATTGTTTACGACTGCGTTGGGGAGTGGAGATTAGAGAACAAAATTACAGCTTTTTCATTTTATACTACTAGCGTAAATACAGGTAACGAGCTGTTTTCATATCTTAGGTACTCAGTTTATCATATTTTATGGGATTTTAAAACTGAAAATTTCTTTTTTTATCATATATTAGGTTCAAAGAATGGTGCTGCAGTTATTTTAAAAGATAAACTGCAGCAAGATGTTTTGTATCTTGCTTGCCGCCACCATGTCTTAGAAATAATCCTGGAAGCAGTGTTTGAGCACAATCTTAAACCTGTGGGTGGGCCTAAAATATCGCTCTTTAAAAGATTCCAACAAGAATGGCCAGTAATGGAAAAACATAATTTTGTTCAAGCTCTTTCAGATGAGCATATTGCTAGTATTTTAGCGGTGATGCATCAAACAAGATAGTTGATTTTGCTCTCAACAAAATAGAGGTAATTATGAGCTCTGACTATATATACTTATACCTACTTATATTCACTTGCATTATCATTTTAATACATGCGTAAGGTATACTTAATTCCTTTTTGAAATGCATTCACAGGTTGGTAAACCTAGAGATGACTATTTGGAACTTTTAAACCTTTCTCTTGTCGTACTTGGAAGACATGGCATGAAGTTTAGAGCACCCGGACCATTCCATAGGGCTAGATGTATGGGCAAGGCAATATATTCATAAAAAATATGGCTTTTTAGAAATCAGTTTATTTTATCAGAAAGTGAAACTAAGGGACTACTAGCTGGGACTGTTTTCATTTTAAAAGTATATATATTTTCATGGTACACAGCCACAGACGCTCCAGGGGCACCAAAACATGATTTGAAGCT
Source organism: Pyrrhosoma nymphula (assembly GCA_963573305.1). Taxonomy (NCBI): domain Eukaryota; kingdom Metazoa; phylum Arthropoda; class Insecta; order Odonata; family Coenagrionidae; genus Pyrrhosoma; species Pyrrhosoma nymphula. The sequence goes on from OY754337.1 coordinate 1,232,513, forward strand.
AATAACCAGATTGAAAGAGAGAAGAAACTTTGACAGTGCAACGGCATCCATTGCCCTAAAGAAATTCAGCAGGCACTTGTGGTATCTGAATGAACAGTTGTCAACAGTATCATTTTTCGACGATAGTGTCAGCCCATATGAAAAAAAGAAAATTGTACAAAACCTAAAAAACAAAGAAGGGGTACCAAATCCTTCTAAACGACGGTCCAGGAATTTGGAATTTACCTACAGGTTAGCGCTGGCAGATTTTGTCACAGCGAATAGTCTCTCATTCTTTCGATTACTTAGTATTCCTGAAGATTTTTTGGAAGAGGATCCTGTGACATGGCACAACAACAGCGACTACAGAATCAGTCAAAATAAAGTGAAGGCTTTGCGTGCGACCAATGATCATGCTGATCGCGCTATCAAGTTGATGGAGAATTTCAACAAGACTATTACATACAAAGAAGATATTTTCCAGCATTTACTCCTTGGTGCTGCTCACTTCCAAAGAGCTATAAAATACTCGCGGAAGTTCATCGTTAAAGAGCAATATCGTTTGGATTTGTGATAAAAAATTAGTGTTCTTAATATGTTGTGCTGCTATATTTACAACTTTCTGACATTATTAAAGTAAGGAAGTTTTTTTGTGAATCGATGTTGTCTATTCCACTAACGTAACCATAAAAAAAGTCATTTTTCTTCCTCTTTACGACAAAAGCGTAAACACATGTATAAATTAGAGCTTTACGTCGGTCTTGTAAGGATTGTAACTTCGTGTGAATCATTAGCGGTGTGAAAATGTCACCAAGGTATTCGACTCCTCCCTCCCTCCGCCGACTGTCATAAGTCAATGAGGGGTACAGGACCTATCAGCTGACCGCGAATGCGGCCCGCGAGCAACCAGCTCGCCGTTAGGGGTGTGACGCGCGGCTGTAGCTCGCGGAAAAGTATTTAATTCCTGGAAAACTGTTGAGCTGACGTAAAAATGGAGCGAATTTTGACCCTAATGGGCTGTAAAATTGTGTGTTATCCCTTAAATTCATGTTATTTCCTCAAATCAGGATAATTGAATGTTATTGCATTTATGCTCTTTGAGCGACCTCTAAATGTTAAACAATCGGGCTGAAATTTTTAGGATATCCAATCTGCACCCCATAGCATATTTTAAGAGGTAGAAATCAAAAATCCGAGAAAAAATAAAAAATAAGCAACACCCTATTGTGGAGCTCCGAGAACTAGGTAATGAAAAATGAATTTTCAAATCAACTGTAGTTGTAATGAGAGATACAATCGGCCAAAATACTTCTTTAAATATTTTTACTCTCATTAACTTTGTTGATATCTATGTACGATTACGAGACGTAAAAATATCTCACTTTTAATAAAGCCTCAGTAATTTGTACATCATTTAAAGTAGTTACATCGAAGTCATTTGTATATCATTGTGAGGCAGCGGCCACGTGGAGTATGCGCGGTAAACAAAACCAATTACAATGAAGACGTTTTTGAAAGGATGCTGTGCTTCATAAATCTTGGCAATTCAGCATAAACACTAGGCTATATACTATTTTTTTAAATTTCTAAGTATTTTTGTTCATTATTAATGTCTAAAGGTTTACCTTTTGCTTTATCTACACCACTTCTTCCCAAAATCTACCCACCACCCATTTACGTCACAGAGCCACTTCCTTCATCCAATTTGCTGGAGTTAATGTAGGTCAAATGGAGAAGGATCAAACTGTTTGCATATTTCGTCAATTTTGAAAATGTTTTGCAAAGTGAATAGGGAAAAATTACAAATTGAAAACAGCTAAGTGTCTAACAAACTAATCGACTACATCAATAATGAAAAATCAAGCGACTAACCAACGCCTGGTGACCAGACGATCACCCAAGCAACGGATGCTAGTCGTTTGGATGGTGACGAACGCTAAGTCGATCACCCAAGTTATTGCAGGAATTTGTAAGAGGCCCTACAAAACCAGTGCGGGAAATACGGAATAACGATAAATCATGGGAAAACAAAAGTAATGAGATTCTGGTAATACGATAGAAGAAACTAAGCATAGTAGCAAAGGCATTAGGGGGAGAATTACGATTGCTAATGAAGTGTTCAGATTATGAAGGAACTGATGAAAGGGACCTATGTGAGAATGCAAAGAGGAGGTTGGAGAAAAGTTTAATACAGTGTAGCGCTGTGTAGTGTAGATACGGGGACTGAGAGGAAAAAGGATGAGAATAGGCTGCAAGCCATTTAAGATGCGTGTGTGGAGGTGAATGAGATGGAAAGGGAGACAGTAATAATTTCTCTCTAGGTAACAAGTTTCGTCAATTACTACTTGTACGTGGACATTACATAAGTCATTCCCTGGATTGGGAAAAACCCCAGGCGGGACTCGAACCCGCGACATTCGGTTTGGCAGCGGGAACGTCACCCCAGCACCACCGACCCCAAAAAAACAAGGAGGTACTAGTTATGGTATGGTGGGGGAGGAAGCTGCTTATGAGGACATTAGGATGAAGCAGAGTGAGTAGTTGGAAGAGGTAATGAGGGGCGAGTGGATTCTGAGGGCAGTGATAGAAGGGAAGGAAGGAGAAAAGGGATTTATAAGATTTATTTACGGAATGAAGAGAGGTAGGATACATGCTGAGATGCAAAAAGAAATCGTGTAGGGAGATAGGGACCAGGACCCATAAAAATCTAGCGAAACTCTCTTCCATTAAAACCTACCCAAACAGGTAGATCACCCAATTAATAATTAATATCTCAGGGCTTACTTCTTAGTTCTGTCTAATCAATACGAATTTTCTAAATGCACAATGCGTTTAAGTCAAATTACTAAGCAAATGTCCTAATTCTTCCGCAACAGCAAACGTAGACGGCACGAAGAAACACGAAGCTCTTTCGTTGCGTGTCTGCTCTGCGGGTGTATGGCAGTCGGGCGCTCTTTGTCAACACTTTCGGCACGCACCAGCGGGCACCTTAAAAGCTCCCGAGAGTGGCCCCTGGCAGGCATCGTGCCCCTTGTAGCACTCCTGGAGGTCTCCTTGGAGAGCTGAGGAGACTTAGTGATCCCTAGGGTCACTCCCTGCGGAGGAGAACGCAAGGATGTGGGCGGTGGCGGGCTAAGGAGGTAGCACACCCCCCCCCCCCTCCTGCCTGCACGAGGCAATCTCCAGGACAGCAGAGGAGTCGGGGCCGCCGCCGTATCAATAACCCCTGAATACGAGGACCTTTCCTCTTCCGCCTCCCCCCACTCATAGGGGAGCACCCTGAATACCAATGGCTCCTTATGCTCTCCCTCAGCCCCTTGAACCGCACTCCCCATGGGCCAGGAGTGAAATACTTCTCACGGCGACCTGCTGCCGCTACGTGTCCCCGACCCCCCCTGCGGGGGCACTGCTCTTTCTTTCTCCCTCCCTCACGCCCCTGGGTGACATCGATCAAAGCGACAACGGTAGGGGTGGCGCTCTTCTACGTATCCTTAAAAGCTCCACCTCTCCTTCGGTATGTATGGGAATGAGTAGCAGCAGGCTGTCGCGAATGGCAAACGGGGACATGTTTTATCTGGATGCCACTTGAGACCATTTGCCACGAGTTCGTATGCGGCGTTGCAGACCTGAAAAATCTTTATAAACATTTTATCGCAGATTACCAGAAAGTCACGATAAACTGGGAATAGTGTGTGTCCTTACTGTTTCTCAAAAGCAAGGAGAACTTAAACAAACATGTCCCGTGCATGACTTTTTTTCAAAATGCATTACACCTTTCGGAGGATCAACTCGGCGGGTACAAACTGATTTCTGAATAAAAGAGAATCGGGTTGTCTTGGCAACTAAAACAATCACTTTTTATGCCCATATCTAGAATCTCGGCTGTGATTGAGATTTGTCTGCGCCCTACGTCACTATTACATGGGGAGCCCCCTCAAGTACAATACTTTGATATTATACAATACAGTCTACTTATTTCTTTCATTAAAGTAGGCTAATACCAAAGCCGTGTGTGTTTTTCTGTAAAATTCCTCTGCTAAAAGCTACTTCTATCAGAAAAACCGTATAGCACAAATGATCTTGGCCTTCAGTGTACTCACAAAGATACTTCTTATGCAACTGGATATGAAAGGGTTCTACGCCAGCCTCGTAACTCCCACGAACAAAACCAAAAAACCTTTCCTTCTCTTAGGTCAAGATAAATTTATGTTCATCTATGCTTGGCGAAACATTTTCCTATTTATTACTAATAAAGCTTAGTTAGATTCCATAAGAATAATGACCATTTTTTTTAAATTTTAAGTTGGGTTTACCCGCTCACTCTCAGCCCAGCCGAGATTTAAGCACTGCTAGAAGCCATGTTGACACGTCCCGCTTAAACAACGTGGTGCACATACATGGGTATCAGATCTCTCTGATAAGCACTTGATGCAATTGGGGTTGAATCTGGTTCCACTGTCTTTATGTGAGACACCTCTGGCTTTATTTTTTGGGTACCTACTTCAACTCATTACACGGGGTTGAATACAGGGTGCTCTCTTTAACTGACAAGACTAAGTTGGAAGACTACTGCGGTAATATTATAATGGGCAAAAGCGCGGGCATGATACTTTGAGAGCTGTATTTAGGGTAACTTTCAAATGATAGAAAGAGAATAAGTTTTCCAGCACGTATATCACAGTCCAAAAAACTTAGCATAGCATCAAAAGATTTCAGAATAATTTAAGCAGCTTTAAGTTGAATGGGTAAAAAATTCATTAAAATTTCAGGATGCCTCTAGATATCAAAAAGAGAAACCGCAAACGCATCCCTATGATATCACTTAAAGGCATCATCATCATACCAGCAAAGAAATGAATAAAATCCGGGGCCGTGGAACCATTGGACTCGGGTGTATCCTCAACAGCCAACTACGCCAATTGGCTCACTGCGCCGACGATGAAAAGGGCACATAATGTGTGCATATTGTGATTCAGCCTTGTGGCGTCTTAAGAGAAAGAGATTCACCGTCGTTGAGAGAATAGAGAATTAATAAGTCAATCGCATTGACTAGTCGTATTGATCGGGGTGGTAAGGTAGCTCAGTGGATAGTGTGCTTGGATATGGGCTGGTGGGTTCTTGGATTTAATCCGGACGGGATCTAACAGGAAATTCCATGTGAAAACACTCTAAGGATGACTTACATTACAGACCATAGCTAAAGCTAAAATAATTGCACAATCCACTGTGCCTTAAATCCATAATTCAAACTTAATTAAAGAAACCACTTTATATAGATTTTTAAGATTTCCACAAGATGCCATTTAGTTAATTTGATGTCCATTACAGATCAAAATATAGGTCATGATAGGTCTTAAAATTATCTGATATACCAATTAGTCCCTTAAATATATAAGATGTTTTTTTTCATGATGCTTATTTCATGGGTGAGGTCAAGATGAAATCAGCTACCCCATAATGAGCAATTTTCAGCTTCAATGAGCAGATGGCTAAAACTGTAAAAAAATTACTAATCACAATGGAATATCTGGGAACCGATGTCGACGTATACTCAGTGTGGCTTTACCTTAAGCTATTGGATGTATTTTCTGTCCTTTCTAAGCATATAACCAATGCTTGCACGATAATCAAAGTTTTGGCCCATTATAATTGCCTTGGGGCTATTTGCGTGGTGCAAACTAACTACCAAACCATTTAGAGCGACTTCAAACCCGAATGGTGTACTGCATCGGGAAAAACCCGCAGCGTGACAAATCAGGGACAAAATTTCGTGGATGAGGAGAGATTATTCTGTGTGATGTTACCAAACGCAGTGATAACGGTAACTATAGATAAAAATTATTTGTTGCTTGAAGATCGGGCCGCTTAAAATCAATTCAGATGGAGCTCTGTTGCAAAAAAATACTCATATAATTCCAAAATTGCTTTAAAAAAACTCCCAGAAGATCGGCACGGATATTCCCTTTTTTTTACATCATGCTTGTCTACTTCAGAGGTCGAGGTTTTGAGTCGCGCCATCCTGTCCTTAGAACCCCTGCAGCAGTCAGTAGTTCCCTTCTCTGCCGAAAAAGGTCCTTCAAATCGCATTTGAGGGGACGTCCGAGAGACGTTTCACTGCCTCCATGGCGGCGAATGGCCCACACAGATCGGTGGTGCTTTGGTGGCCTTTTGCATAATGGCTCTCAAATGCCTTCACATGAGTCACACAAGCCCTGCCACGCGCCCCGGGGGCCATTTGGGTCGTTGGGGTGATGCCACATCACCCCACCACCACTCCATATTACGCATATTGGAATGGTCGCCCGCGTGCCGGAGGGAGGTTGTGTTTATGGTATGGGTGAGGTGCAGATGGGGAGAGGGGTGCAGAGGGGACTTGCATTACTGCACTCTGCACATTCCCATCATCCCAGCGCGTGTGTCTGTGCCGACTGATGCTCCTTTGTCACCGCGCTCTTTGGAATCTCCCGACATACACTTTGAAACGCCCCCGGGATGCATCTCGTGATTCCGGGATCGAATATTTTACGAAATCAATGCTATATCATTTGTGAATTCCAAAACCAATCACATATCCCTTTTACAGCTATCCGCTTGCCTCCTGCAGTTCGTGGCTACCCCACGTTGCGTCGTGACATCGTCAAGGATTTCCGGTAAGCACAAATTAGGGAATTGGTGGCGCAGTTAAATAAAATTTCAAATTTTGTTCATACATCTAGAGTTAAATGTTTTATTTTGCAAGTGTGGCTATACATAAAAAAATAATTTTAGAATTAGGTATCGATTTGGATAAAGCAATTAGATATTACCCAAAAAGATCGACTTAAATTGCTTATAAATTAACCAGCAGATAAAATATGTAACTTAAACAGAATAGTAGTCTTTCTGATAGAGAAAATTAGTTAAATGGAAACTTAAAGAAAGATGTCGGTGATCAGAATTTACATCTCACCACGATATAATTATTAAGCTCATAGAATGGTGCGGAATCAAAAACGGAAGTGTAAAAAATAAGTGGCAATGCTCGAAAAATGTCGCGTTTTTGCTTTAAACAGGCAAGTTATCTATCACTACCAACACTGACTATTGTTCCGTAGCAACGGTGTTCTTAATTCATGAAAAGTAATACCTAACTTTGATTCACAATGATCCGTGCTCAAAAATTATGAATTTTTTACCTTTTTTGATTTGCATCCAAATAGTCCTCCGATCCAAACTAATAACTTTTGTCTGAATGTAAGTCGGCTGCATGAAGCGGGATTTGTTAATTAGATCTGTAGCTAATCACCTGTTTTTTGTTATCATGTCTCAAAAAGATTTTAGACTTCATCGTGATGTTTTCATTTTTTTGATGAAATTACGAATTTTATTGACCTTCAATGTCTACAACGGAAGCAATCAGTGAGAGATGGCGGCTTACCTATTCCTTTGCCCGAGCAAAAATATTTTTAGTTATACTCCTTTGAAGAATAGCTGCCGCTGTCGGGTCAGTTGGCAAAAACAAAAATATTTCCTTACCTTTTGGCTCCTTTTACAATAAAATAACCGCTGGTAATGGAATCTTAAACTTTTTCCTCAACGATTTCACAACATTTAAATTGAAATCAGTAAATATCAGGTGCAGCGCATTAATGTTTCAACTAAATTTAAAATTAATTCGCCTCGAGAATTCCAGAAAGGCTAGAGTCAGGCTCAGGTCTAAATCAGATTCGATGGCAAACATTTTGCTAGCTGTCCTACTACAGGGCTAATAGAGCACGATGTGATAGTGAATACTAAAGATGTTAAGTAAAAAATTCTGGCATGCTCTAATTGTGGATCTTAGTTTTATGTAAACTAAAGCTTGTCAGAGATTAAATTTTGAAGACTTTTACTACTGAGGCAGGAAGTAAAAAAGATAAAAAAGGGAATACATCATGAATAATTTAAGATATGGTGACAGTTTCTGGCTTTGTGGAATCGTAGTATTTTCTTTACCCTTTTCATTAAGCTTTGAGGTCTAAAGATTTAATCGAATTTTTCAAATAAATTAAAAATTACCAGAATATATGACACATGTTATTAAATACTGAATTGATATTATTATTTTAATGTATTTACATGACTGATATTAGTTGTTAAATGAATGTTAAATGTAGACAAATATTAGTTGAAAATTTCATTAGCCACAAGAAAAATTGTATGTATTCCGCAGGTATTTGAGGGACGAGTAAAGGAAATGAAGTGGTTATGCATAAAAAGATGAAAATGAAATAGTAAATCCCAGTGCAGAATCTAGATATTAATAATATTGATAATGACGAAGAAAAAACATGATCAACGTTAGCATTCGAAGTAATTTTGGAGGCCAAATCTCGTTCGGCATCATTCACTTTATAATCAACCCTATGAGAAGGTTTGACTTCGTAGCCGATCAAATTATAATCAAAGGGCAGCCAGAGTCTTGACCACACCCCAAAAAATCAATGAGGTCCACCTGAACATCTTCTTTCCAGTGGCCCCGGGTAAATCCTTAAGGGGGTGAAGGTAAAAGGATCGCCTCGCCTGCATCTTAGACATTTGGAGCCTTTGGAGAGGGTTCCTGGGAGGGGGTAGTATGGAGGCTGATAGAAGGCAAGGAGGAAGGGGAGGCTTCGATGGCCAAGCACTCCCACCCGCCGCCCCTGAATATTTCACGGGATTCCGAAGGCACGGAAATTATAGCAATGATTCGGTCCGCTAGGAAGTCCGCCACATAAAGAAAGGCGGAAGTGGGCCGATAACGGATGATATGTCACTAGCCATTTCATGAAATTCTCGAAGGGACCCCTTACGACCCCTCCCCCCCCCCTTGCCACCTGCATGGGATGGGAGCGCTTTTAGTTGATTATTGTGGGAGGAATAGAGGCAGGAGAACGATAAGAAGAAGGCGCTTGCTTGTTCGACGGGGGGAGGGCGTCACTAGCCCCCCGCGTGCAATTCCGCACCACTATCCTTACCCCACGACGAGGAACTCGCAACAGCAACGACTCGCTCAAGGACAACAAGTGCATGCGATGGACCAACAGACCCATTCTCTAAGTCATCCCCCAAAGCCCACTCGGCTTGAATTTGTCAAAGGATTTCATAAAAACTTAACAGTAACGACCGAGCGGGAAAGAGAACAAGGCATTCATTTACAGTGTTATTGCTGTGCGCAGTCATCTGTTACTGCTGTACAGCAGTGCATTAGAGAGTAAAGCATTGTTTACGTGCCTAAAATCCAAACTGGAGATTTAAACGCAATTGCAGCGTCAGAACCCGGAGAACCGTTTCTTCCATTTTCGAATGTCTATGTTTTTGAGCGTATTGGGGATAGATTATCTGCAAATTTGATAACACAAAAAAATGGCAGAATATCATGCATATGCCAATGGAAATAATAACAAAAAATATTGTGAAACGACTGATGGATTTTTGAAAAACAATGAACTCATAAGGAGAAGGAAGTGCCCAACCAGGAGAAAAGGTTGGAAAAAAATCCATCGTAAAAGAATGATTGCTCTTTTTCTGGAAAACAATAATCAAGGGTCTCATGACTTTTACCCTAGGGAGTGGAGCATTCTCACGATCGCATCATTATAACTTTTGTGCCGATTCTGCACCATTTTTTAAATGCATGCAGTAAAGACATATCATATGGCAAATATTTTGAGTTGTAGATAAGATGCTCTGAACTAATTTAGGATTTTTTTCTTTTTAGATCATTGCCGAAAGATTATTTCTACAAGTACTTTGAGAACTCAACTGAATGTTTGGGGTAATTCCACTCAAAAGATTCATCGTTTCCTTTAAAGCTATTAAGTTATGAAGTTGCAATAGATTCTTTCAATTATTCAGCATGATTGCTGATTTTTCCAGAATCTTTTCCTACTAACCGTTTGGAATTTCTAATAAGACCATAACTTACCAAAAGCAGGAGAAACAAACGGCGCACGCCTTTTATAGTATTGTATATACCATGACTTTTCATTTTTCTTGGATTTACTCGTTGTTTTTAGGATAACGTCACAGGGATCATTCCTGATTTGAGATCCATCTCTTTTGCATTCTGACTGTTCAAATTCCTTGTTCAGTGGATTAAAATATACTTAGAATTCATGGTGATAAAAAAACAGAAGAAATTCCACTGTTTTTATTTTTTTAAATTAAAATAAAAAAAAAATAGTGGAATTTGTACTGTTTTTTTTCTCATCACGAATGAAATCTATAATTTCCACCAAGGATCGCCACAATCGATTAATTTCAAAGTATACTTAACGTTTTCTACTTTTGTCATCGTTCTTGAAAACTTCGCTTTTGTCAAAACTCTCACGGTAAGCCTTTGTAGATTTTGAATATTCTAGAGATTCCTAAAAAACAATGCTCAAGAAAAACGTATTTATTAAAAAACTTTTACAAACCACAGAGAAATATTCGTACAAACACGACCCGGGTTTCGGCGCTAAGCACCATCATCAGGTGAAAAGCAATACAAGCAACCTGTATATATACCACACTGGAGGAAGGGGGTGGGTTGAGTGGGTGGGGGATGTAGTAGTTAGGGGGTGGACACGGATTGAACTGTGGGTAGTGGTGGATGATGGGGAGATAAGCGGTGACGTGCAGGGCTGGTAGCGGACCTTGAGTAGAATGAGGGAGGAGCGGAAGCAGCGACTGCGTCAAGGATAGGAGAGGAGGCAGGGTACAAATATTCGTTAATAACGGAATATCCGTTATTAACGAATATTTGTACCCTGCCTCCTCTCCTATCCTTGACGCAGTCGCTGCTTCCGCTCCTCCCTCATTCTACTCAAGGTCCGCTACCAGCCCTGCACGTCACCGCTTATCTCCCCATCATCCACCACTACCCACAGTTCAATCCGTGTCCACCCCCTAACTACTACATCCCCCACCCACTCAACCCACCCCCTTCCTCCAGTGTGGTATATATACAGGTTGCTTGTATTGCTTTTCACCTGATGATGGTGCTTAGCGCCGAAACCCGGGTCGTGTTTGTACGAATATTTCTCTGTGGTTTGTAAAAGTTTTTTAATAAATACGTTTTACATTATGGAATACCACCAAGTTACCAACGAGCTTATTTTATTTAATGCTCAAGAAGATCCAGCGCTGCCATTACATTCTCAGAAAAATGACTTAAGTAAGGGTGAATATGAGAAATCCAGAGTAAAAAATCCTTTTCAGTCCAGGAAAAAGAATTTTTACACAATGAATTTCACGCAACCATCGGCACAGTAATTATTCGGCTAGTAACGGCATGAAAACACCATGTAGCATCTGAGTTGGCTCTCTACATTATAGTGAATAAAACTGTGTGATTTATGCCTCTAATAAAACCTATGCTTATTCATTTACTGTTGTAACCATTCCAGGAGCAAAAGCTTAACTATTGCAGTGGGTAAAGTTTTCCAAACTGCAGTCAAAATGTAAAATCCTGTGTCCCTCACTGGAGGACAACGGGTTCATTAGTCTGAAACACGAAAAAACATGCTTTATTACTTGCACTCACCAGTCTTGTGAGCTTGGTTTGCTTGTATAACCGCTACGAAATTGGAATTGTCTTTCTCGTCGCAGTGCGTGCTATGACGTCGCCCTATTTTGCAGCAGGAGATAGGAATCTGAGCAAATTTCAATTGAGAAACGTGGGTTGCCTATGTGTCAAGGCGCACGCGTTGATTTGCCCAGCTTTCGGAACTGACGCATGACAGAAGATAATATTTTTTTAATAACTAACTTTTCCACCCCTGGATTCCTAGCCTTTATGTATACTTTTGTAAACCTCCCTGTCCCGCCCCTTCCTTCCGGGCCCCGTAGATATTCCCCAAAAATCAATTTCATGTAAGCTGAAGCACAGGCCTGTGAGACCTATATGGTTTCTACATTTTAACAGAGTAAAAGTTCTCTGGCCAAGAATAAAAACACGATTCACTGACAAATGTCACATGTGATTCCTCTATATTATTATATTCAAAGCTATTTCATTGTTTGACTTAATATTTTACAAACATTAGTTGCAGTAAAAATTTACCTAATGATCTTTTCCTTTCCAGCGAATGCTTGACCTAACCACTGTAGAATATGTAAGTTCCATCGATAATATAATGTCAGTAACAATATTTAAAATATAAAATCTTGAACAAGTGTCAGACTGGAAGACGCATAATATTTTTCAGCTCTATATTTCATATGAATTCATGTATCATTTTAACATCCTAAATCATTCATAATGCAGACTGCAATGGGAAGGAGGGCAAAATCTTTCCAGTGTTTAAAATAATAAGTAAAACACATCCTAAACTTGAATAAATGCTATTCAAAGTGATAGAATTATGTAATTTTTGACACTGTTCCAGAGGAACACTCGTTGGTTAATTTTTGCTCGTGACGTGAAACTGTATTCTAGCGAATTCTTTCCAAATTTTTCTCAAACTGTTGACGTGCTTTTTGACGCAACGTCCTGAAAATAGTCGGTAGTGGTGCCCTCCCATGACATTGAGCACGCATTATGCTTCGAGAGACAACAACCTATCTTATTAGACGAAGGACACGCAGCCTTGCAAGGCTCTATCTATGCTAGGCTTTCTTTCGCCCTTTGTTAACCTCGCTATACACTAGAAAAATAGGTCCATTGTGCAATCGTCCATAAAGGTAGTTTGAGGGCGAAAAATCACTTCACCTAGAATTTGAAGAATTTAGCCTCATTTTAAAGAAAATAACTCTCATCTTTCCAATGATATCAAAATATCAACCCCTTGCCAAACTACTTTACGAGCAATTTGCCTAAAAATATAAGCTGTTTTACATGGGATAGATTATGACTGTGCGCTCCAGAGAGAGAATATTAATCAAATTAGGAACTTCTAGCACCTAGATTACGCCAAAAAACTAACGGTGTGTAGTTTGGATGTTTTCTCAACTATTTATAAAAAATTATCTATTACTCACCACTGTAATTTTTATAGAATGGCAAAAAAACCTGCTTTTTTGAAGGGTTTTCAGCCGTACGGCGGGAAAAAATGAGTCAAGTTAGAGACTTATGTAGCTTTATTTATTTAACTACCGAGATTTTTGGTCATATATATATATCGTTGCGCCATTAGTATTACAATATTTAATTCGTACCTCTTACAGGCACTGAAATTAAAAACTAAAATCCAAATATGGTCTCCATTATGACTCAATGGGAACTATCTCGCTCAAACCACCTTAAAAGCATTGGTCCTATGTTAAAAAATCAATAGTGTAACGAAAATGACATGTTATAAATAATGCTACTGGCACGGTGTGTACTGGAGACGCGTCCCAGCTGGGCTAAACCTTTCTGACTGTCCTTCTCGGACAGTACTCCCCTGAATATTCCGGGTTGCTTCCTTGAATGTTGGCCCAGTATATTAGGGCAATGCTACTCGGGATGGTCAGCCGTGAGGTTGACATGGGACTGGTCCCAGTCTATATAGTCCCTCCACCCATCCCGCTTCTTCACCGTTCATTGTAAATGTGTGACGTTAACCCGGGAGTGGTCGCTAAGCTACCTATCACGCGAGCGGTCGCGTGTGAGACTTTTTCTCACACTCATATGTACCATTGATTATCTATCATAGAGCGTTTATTGGCAATATATTACAATATATTTAGATTTCATTTATTTCTCTTAATGTTCATTTGAAACAATGATTTCCACATATACACAATTACTGATACAATTACGTAATCATTGCTAATTTTACTGGCGAAGATATCATTGGGTATAAATGAAGAAAATTACTATTCTCAAGAAGACATATTTATTTATGAGGACATACATTCTCATGACTCATAAATTTTCATTAACATTTCTGCTCTCCACGAAATGATTCAACTTTGCCCGCATTTTGCGAAAGTGTAACGCAACTTAGTGATATAAAACACTGACGTCAGTGGTCGCGCGATGAGGAAAAGTCTCACACCTAGAAGCCGACGGTACCAGACATATCATTACACAGCTGCGGACGCTTTATTTATACTTTTTGAGACGGTTGGTCAATAGGAAGAGATACAAAGTCAGCTAGAAGGAAAGGGAACTTATTCTAACTCGTGATAACAAAGTGAGCATAAGTTTAAATTTGGTGTGAGAGAAAATCTCATAGCGCGACCAATGGCGGGTTAACTAGCAAACGAATGTGCGGAAATCACAGTGGAAAAAATCAAAGTCTGGTATCTCTAAACATGTACTCTTCTCGCCGAGTGCTTTCACCAATCATGCAATACAGGCGTCCTATTTTATGAGATTTTCGTAGAAGCTTCAAAGTAACTAAGTGTTCCCATGGGTACCGAGTGTATCACATTTCATGGTACTCGCATTTCTGCGTACGGTGATCTGGGTCCAAGACACTTCGAAGGCAATTTGGAACGCATGGGTGTGTTCGCAATAGACGAATTCTTAAGAATTAAAATTCAAAGTGAGTCACACACTGTGGAGATACGTGACTTTGTTTAGGCTTTACATGGAATAATTGCTTATAATTAGTTTCTACACTACCAAGAGCTACAAAGATATTCAAATCGGCCAAGGAATCGAGACCTTGTTTTTATTATGGCCTGAGACTGAGAAAGGGGCTTCTTCTCCGTCCATCCTCCCCCGCATCCACGATTTCATCTCGCGATGACTGGGCGGAAGAGACGTTGGGAGGCAGAAAAGAGGCGATTACACTCAGGAGGAGTTGCTTCCTATCTGATCAATATATAATCGAGTCGACTATGATGTCCGACTCCAATAGGAAGGCCAATCGTATCTACAAGTGTTTGTCGCGATTCTTGAACATTTCATTAGCTGCGAGCGCCACGGTGTCAACACACGGAACCCGTAACCAAAACAAATAATTCAAAAATGGTACGAAAAGTTATTCTTGAAATAATGAATGCATAAAAAAGAGCCGTAATAATATGATATTACATTATTATTTGAAGGAAAATTTTAATTATATTTTAAGCGCAACATTCCCTTCGGTAAGTGAACAATGACAATTTGAAAAAATGATACAACAGAGAATATAATTAATATTATAATTTTTACTTCACTAAAGGAAAGGCATTCCATGTAGGTTTGTTTTCGAACTCGAAATAATGAGGAAAACTTTTTACTGACCAAAAAACATGTTTTTCAGCTAGCAATAAGCCTATTAGTAATACTTGCGTACTTGTAACTCGCCACCTCATAATCCTTCTAATTGGCAAACTTTTTTAAAATTCAACTCCGAGAAAGGCTCTTCACTTGCACTAAAATCATCGTAAGAATTCAAACTTTGCATATATACCACAATTTAAGGCTTCTAAATTGTACAAATACCAATTTGAAAAGGCGAAAAATTCATATATATATATATACGAGTTCGTGGAAAATCACACACGCGATAATTTAAATAAAAATAAACTTTGCCACAGGTGGGGCGGAAATAAATATAGAAACAAAAATCATTAAAAACCTTTTCCCACTCCTCTCTGATAATCTCACCACCAAAAACACATTCCCCAAATGTCCCTCTCTCACCTTCAGGCGTCCCCCTAACCTCTCCAGCATCCTAAAAACCACCAAACCGCTGACTAAACCCTATATTAGCTCTAAAACCCCACCCAACCCCTGCCATCGCGCCAGATGCAAAACGTGCCCTATTCTTATTACCGACCCCCTCCCCGCTAAACTCCTCTCCCACCCACTTCCTTCCGTCCCCTCTCGGTCATGCACTTCCCACAACATTGTGTACATCCTCCTTTGCAACCTTTGCGATTCCTATTACATTGGTCTCACCACTAACGCCTTAAGTGTTAGATTGACCGGCCACCGAGCCAGTTGTAAGCCGTCCTCGCCCAATGCCTCCTTCCCCGTCCCGGTCCATGCTTCCTCCCACAATGTCAGTTTTGACAAATGTTTCCGAGTAGGCATATTGTCTTCCCTCCCTCCCTCTGCCTCTCCCCTTCAATTACGTACATTAGAATTGGCTTGTATCTGGCTTTATTCTGCCTATAATCCCCCCGGATTAAATCGGGCTCACTGACCCCTACCGCCCCTTCTCCTCTCCCCTTTCACCTCCTTTTATCCCCTCCCGCCCCTCCCCTTTCCTCCCTCCCACATCCCTTCCTCCTTCTCCGACCCTCTCCCGCCTCTTCCCCTCTTCTCCCCCCCCTCACCCCGCTCTCCTCTTCTGACCCCCTCCCGCCCCCCTCTTCTCCCCTTTCTTACCCCTTTCTCCTCCCTCTCCTCCTACCTCACTCTACCCCTTGTCCCATGCCTATCCATCATTCTGTATCCTTCCTTCTGTGAGAAAGGCAGCTCGGCTGTCGAAATATCAGAACGTATAGTTTGTGAGTGTATATATATATATATATATATATATATATATATAATATTTTGAACAGAAGGTGAAAGAAAGAGATAGGAAACACGTAATTAAAATTGGACGAAGACACTGGTGATGTGGAAGATGGTAAAGCCGAGAAATCAGAGGGTAAAAATGTGCCGTATATATATATATATATATATATATATATATATATATATATATATATATATATATATATATATATATATATATATATATATATATATATATATATATACCTCAATGCAAGGTTTTCAACAGCTTTCGAAGATAAAAGTATCACATATGCCTCAAGGCCTGGTTATAAACATTTACCATATCCGTCATATTTGAGGCGGCATCTATTTTAAACCTGCGATTTCCACTCGTCCGACTGTGTGTAGTTGGTCGATAATCGCCTCCACAACTAGGGCGGCGGCTACTCCACTGAACTCAATACAATGGAATGACGATCGCCGTATACCGCGTACAAAGAGCAGCTGAAGCCAGATCGGCCACTTTGGGAGGGCCCTTGGCCCATATATTTTAAATGGGAAAATTTAGAAAAATCGAAGGTGAGCATAGTGAATTTTGACTTGCTTGCTTAAACTGTAGAATAAATCCCAGTGAATGATCATCCAAATCGGAATTCAATCCAAATGATATGATCCAAGGAAAAAATGTTCAAAAATTCATGAATTTCCCATGCATTCTTAAGGAGCTCAATGCTCAAGAGGTCCTCCGTAAGATGGCCTGATGCGTAATGTTTTTGCTTCACTCGGGGAAGGGGTATCGTCGTTCCATTGTATTGAGTTCAGTGGGCTACTCCGCCCAAGTATCGAACTTGCAACTATCGATGGTGAACTCGTATAGGATAGTAGG
Source organism: Pyrrhosoma nymphula (assembly GCA_963573305.1). Taxonomy (NCBI): domain Eukaryota; kingdom Metazoa; phylum Arthropoda; class Insecta; order Odonata; family Coenagrionidae; genus Pyrrhosoma; species Pyrrhosoma nymphula. Next base: position 1,249,726 of record OY754337.1, read on the forward strand.
TATGATACGCGTCCAAGTCGACCTTCCAAGTGGACTCTTACGGTAGTCAACTCCTGAGTGTCACTGAAGCGAGAGGGGTGCCAAACGCACATTACCAACTGTCGCAACCACTCCCCCTATCTTCCACCCCTTTGTGAGGGACGAACAGGAGCATAACTCCTAGGGGGAGGGTCTGGGCCCCATGGGAGCCTTTCCAGAGTGAGAGACTGCAGAGGAGGAGGCCACCACAGACAGGGGAGGGTAGTCGGAGAAGAAAGAGGGAATGTAGGAATGGGTGGTTTACTTTTTAAAAAGTGAATGTGGTAGCAGGGAGGAGTGGGGATTGGAGGGAAATGGGAAGAGAGCAACTGTGCACTGTGGTGGATGGTGTTTCGAATGACATCTGCACTCACATTACTCCAATGGTTTTACACTTTACCCAGAGTACTCTAGTGGTCAGGTGCTAACTATCAGCAAACTGCGCGACTGGTATACTCTTTAATTGAATATATTGCACATTTAATTGGGAAATCACCTACTTATTTCTCAGAGGAGACTTAAAAAAGTAGTTGAATGATCAATACTGCATCCTGAAAAATTCTGGAACCAGATTGCAGCGCAATAATGCCGTCCAGTCCTTCTCTTGGCGTTTTCACATTGTACTTTCTCGGCCATCTTATTTGTTTACTTACGGTTGCGATGGCGATGTCTCGTGTGGTCCCAGGCGTATTTTAAATGGACGCTGATAAACGTCTTACAACAAAAGTAACAATTACAGCATTTTTTCACAAAAAAATAAAATATTTATGGCTTTATATAATATACTCTTTATCTTTTTTACGAATACGTATTTTCCCATTTGCTCCTGAAACAATTGGCGCTAGTAGTAATCTATACGAGATATCGCAATTCTGTCAGACCCTTGATCTACACCGTACGACTCGCTGGAAGAATAACATGGCATGAGTTTTTTAGTAGCAAGGTTTTCAAAAAAGCATAATTTTATCCGCGCTAAACCTAAGCCGTGGAGAATGGACCAACCAATCCATCTTTGTGGATAGGTCTCATTAAGATGAGCACGAACTGAGAGGTGCCAATGGGGGGAGCCCCGTCTTGCTGAAACACAAAATCATTGGAATCTGCTTCCAGTAGAGGAAAAAGCCAAATTTAATCAATGCCTACTAACAGCGAGGAATTGAAAGCACGCATAACTTTGGCTGTGAAGGCAGTAACTGCTGACAGAATGCTGCTTCACAGAGTGTGAGAGGAATTTGAATATCGACTTGATATTGTTCGGGTTACTCAACGAAGATATATTGTACATTTGTAATATTATTTTTTTCAGCAAAACTAGAGAATGTATCGGTCATTTTAAGAGGTCACGCATCTCTGTAGCTTGTACCATTTGAAAAATACAGATCTTTGAAGCCGACGCATTCTTTTGTAATCACCCTGTATACTCCAAAACTTCAAGGAGTGTGATTCCAAAGAGATTTACTGCGACTGTTTGCGGTTCCGAAAAAAAATTCGATTTTTCTAGTGTGTGGCGGAGTCCGGCTCAGACCACCGGCAGAACGGTGTACAGCGAGGTGAGAACATCCATGATTCGATAATAGCAAATAACCTTCCCATTGGCAATATTGAAGCTATTTACGTTGAATTGGACTGGAATGGTAGATGTTTTAATTTAGATATTACGACGAAATTCATGGATATTTATGGAATATTATGGAATATATTTTAGCCCAGGTGGGGACTGCTTTTTTCAGATACGATGCACAAAATTAGTGTGGCATTCCATAAGAATATTTCAGCCTTTGAAAGAATATGAATAGCTATCGAAGGCTGCATTAGCAAATCGCAGCGGTCCATTTTGAAGGCTCAGAGAGGTAGTTAGTACCGTTCCCCTTAGCCCTCCACCCCACCCCTAGTGAAAATACGTGCGTAATTGGTCGGTCGTTTTATGTCACGGGGTAACCGTTATTGTGGTCTATGACAACTGTATTCTGATCCATGACCTGTTTTTCAGTAATAAATACCCTCGTGGTAATTTCTATTTCGTTTGTGGAAAGAAATAGTTCCGTTTTAATTATTTTTTCTTTCAGACATATGCTGTTTCCTTTTGTATTGTGCTGGTAAAGCCTCTCGGTCACTGCGCAACATTTCTTGACTCTCTACGGAGGGACATTGTTTTATTTTCCAAATCTTTCTCTCTATAAATTGTTATTTCATGTACATTTCTTTTAATTTATCTATTATTAGTAACATATGCCGGTTACGCATATTGTGTCAAACCTAAATTTTGAAATTGCTTCTTGGCTCAGCCAAATTGTGGAAAGTAAATAATAATACTCTGTGATATCACGCTCTCATTAAATTTTTTATGTAAAATACTAAAAAAGATGTTAAACTCGTGAGGGATTACTAACTTGCCAGGAACTTTCGCAAAAACCCTTTGCAAAAGGCTGGTCTTCGTCCTTCTCTACATCACCTTGCTTACAAATTATGACAGCGATGAATTCTCATTTTTCGTGGATATATTGTTGGTAAGCGTTTGAAATTTTATCACGTATGATAAAAACATTATTAATTTAAACTAATAAAATTCAAACAAAATTTCGTGCACAAAATGTTGAATTAAAGCATTTTATTAAGCATTTTACAAGCGCCTATAAAGTCGCAATTTGTAGGGATATATCTGTAGTGAGTTGGCTAAATATGATATGTTATTTTTGTAAATTCAGCAGGAGAGAAATTTACATGACATATAGCTCTTGGCCAACTAAAGATATTGGCAAAATGGACAAATCGCATATTGCCACAGGATTTTTCTCAAACCCTACAAATCCTAAACATATCACATCTTGCCACCTTATAGATCTCACGAAGACGAATCCATTACTAACCTAACACGGACATATCATATTGAGCCATCTTACCACAGATATTACATCTCGAGGTTTGAAAAATAATTTGAAAGAGTTAATCTGCGTACAAAAACGTCATTTAGGGTTATGAAGGGTTAATTTGAAAAATACAGCTTACAAGCAATTGTGAATCCGCTAGTATCTCCATCCCTACACCTACGCACACTTTCTGGTAGTAAGGTTCGTTAAACTGGGAAATCAGGCAAACATACAAACGAGCGACTTGCATACTGGGAGAAGTAGCACCCTATCGATACGCTGGAAAAGAGTTCTTCAAGTGGGGAAGAATTAGAGCAGGATGCTTTGCCCACAATTGGTGGCGGAATAGCCTCAAGCAGCATACACACAGTTATATTTATATTTTACTACAGCTTCTCCCATAGACATGGGTTGGTTTCACGTTGGCAGTTTGATGCTAAACAGTCAAATTCACTACGGGTCTGTTGAGCTGCAGGAGCAGGGATAACTGCTAGTGCGTACACCGGAATGGACGCGCAGGGATACCCGTTCTCAGCGACAAACGGACAAGGGTTGTCACATCTCAATGGATGGCCGTGACGTAGGAAGTGGGTAATAGACATAACACATATCCGAAAAGCGACAGTACCAGGTAAATATTGAGGAGTTATGTGAGAAGTGACATGGATGATTGTGGCGTGACCCTAACAGATGTCCTAGATAGAAGAAAATGGATGAGACTGATTCCCAACGGGTTGTCCGGCTTCCAAACTACGGGGATCTTTAAGCCTATTCGCATCTTAGTGCAATCTTCACGTGCGAATATGTTCAACGAAATAAATGTTATGATCCAAAGCCTCTACACATCTCTCGTCTTCTTTGTAGTGGATTCGATTAATTTCTGGTGAATCTCCTTGTTCCTTTCAGTAAATACTAGCAGACCTGCTGCTTGCTTGGCAGGCAGTCTCTGTCTTGAAGTGAACTTGGTGTTGTGTATTTTGTTTTTGCACTACTCAAGTGGAAGCAGTGGGAAATGTGGCTAAATGAGTGTATATGTTTCTCAAAAATGAAAAAAACATTCAGAATAATTTTTCTTCTCCAAAACACCAATTGCATTGTTTTAAGCCTTCCCATCCCAAGCAAACTTGAGAGAGAAATAAGGTGGCGCAAACTTTGTCCAAAGATGCGACGCTTTGAGGCAAGCGTTGTGCTCATCAGCTGGTGTTGAATTTGGCATTACTGATCTGTCCCACTCGAGAGCATGCAACATATAATTGTCCACGCGAATAGAATGGATTTTCCAGATTTAATCCACGCACTTGAAGCGATCGACCCTTGTTGATGTCATTGAGAAGGCAATGCGAACGGGGAACTGTAGTCGTTTGACTACAACTATCAAATTAGTCACTGAACCTGGCCTTTAAAGGATGCAGGAGTGCATAGCCATTCATAAAATCGCTATTGTATGTATAGCGAAACTTGGTGGCACTCACTAGCAGAGGATTAGAGGACACTGACCGTAAATCAAGCGTCTATGAGTGGGCAAAGTTATCAACGGACTCCCGCAGGGTCCTCTGAAAAAAGGCTCGGCTGCTTCATCCCACATCTAATGCATGCTTTCCTCTTTTTAGCGTTATGTTCTTCACAAGCAAGTGCCACCAAGTTTCGCTACACCTATAAATGTGTATTCAAGCCCGGTAGCCAAGGAATTATCTAATGTTGAAAAGGAAGAAAAATTGATGAATTTCGAGATAAAAACGCCGTATCTGGACAAAAACGAAGCATATAAAAAAATTGAATGAAAGAATTGAATACTACATTATTTTATGCGTTATATGGTGCAAATCTACATCCAATACCTTGACTGCAAGTAATTTAAAAAAGCAAATGAAGAAAAACCTTCACTCAATTCAATGATTTTCTTATGGTGTCAATGTTAACAATGTTGGGGTAAAAACAATCCCAAAATTTGCCAACTACCAAACCAAATTGACTACCAAATCATACAGACAGAGAATCCACATTTATGCATCAAACTTCATTTCTCTAACTCAAAACTTGAGAGAGATATAAACAAAATGGATACATAATGACTGGCTGACTGACTGACACGCTATATATATATATATATACTAATATAATATATATATATATATATATAGATTACAAAATAATTTATTTTTCGTCTATTTTCTCTCCTCTAGTCAGGCACACTAGTCTGTGTAAAAAATTACATTTCAAAAGTGAAGATTTTTCAGTTACCACAGTACACTAAATGATCCATATTTCAGCGATTGGAAGTGTTCTAAATATATTAGAATAATATCACATGCACCCGGAAAAAAAGAAACAGAAAAAAGTGAAATACATGTTCAAAAAGTAGAACATTTCCTTCTCATGAGAAGCGTTTAAAAATGTTGCATTTTATTGATATGCTCACAATGGATGTATTTCTTAACAATTCTTACCAAACTGCCAAAATAATCATCTCACTCAATGAGTTTCATGGTTGTTTTATAAATCAACTATAACTGGCTACCACGCTTGAGCGGCAAGTGGAAGATCCAAAGTCGAACACTTGTCAAATGATAGTGTAGAAGTGAGTTACCAAAAATCGAAGATATTTACGGTGAAATCCAATGTGCGTTATGTACGAATTATCGACCAGTAATAAAATTATTCTCTTGAATAAAATTTTAGGAATGCTAATATGTCGATCGAGTTGGAACAACACACTAGTGAATAAATTAAATATTATTTTAGTGCTTTCCATTGAAGTGTTGCAGTGGACGGTGCCAATCTTTTATTTCCATTTAATGCATTTCCTGCGAAAATGCAAAAATTACTATCAAGCATAAGAGGAATGCGAATGACACGCGGTAATTTGAGTACTTCATATTGTCTAAACTGGGACTTCATCATGACGTGAGCACCTCGAGGTCTCCCTCGAGGTGCTCGAGGTCACCCTCGAGGGGATCCCCTCCCACTACCCGCCAACCGACTGCTTCCCCTGTGTTCTTATAAGAAGCACTCGCAGTCGTCTGAGACAAGACACCCACAACACACACACAAGATATTTGCTGGACTTCACTCAACCGCCCGTGCTCTCCAAAGCCGGGAATCACCACAGGGGGGGAGGGAAACCCTGTCTTCTCCACTGATACCCCTGCTCCCCCCCCCTTGGGCTAAGAGGGTGGGGGGGAGAGCAGGGCCCGGGGCGGTCCGCCGCCCTCGTCGCCACCATCCATCACAAGGTGGGGCACAAGGGGCCAAGGGGTGGCAAGCCGCAGTACGTGCCGGTGTTACAAGTGGCGCGATCTTTGTGACCCAAAATGAAACTGCGAAGGGGTAGTGTGGGGTGGGAAGAGCGATGGCTCCAAGGGGGTGGTATTGGGGGGGGGGGGCGGGATGGGAGAAATGGATTGACGGGGGGGGAGGGGGGGTGCCGGGATGTATGTGCAGGGGTGGAGCAATGTTGCCCGTAAGTCATGCCCTCCCCCCCACATCGTCCCCTGCGTTTTCCTTGGAACGGGCAGAAAAACCCTCCGGCACTAACTGGCAGCACGCGAACATCTTCAAGAATGCGGTCAGAGCCATTTGGAAGAGTTAACTATAGCCCCGTTCAAACTACAAACGTACCGAACAAATTACGTAGGTACCT